>CM067334.1:133590625-134835312 GCA_034376525.1 Nicotiana benthamiana
GTGGGGCAGCAGAGGAGGATGCACCATGCCTAGCTGAACGAGAACGTTTAGAGTGACGGCCCGACATTTTTAATAGGAGGTAATGAGCTTTGCAAGAAAACTTAAAAGAGTTTTGATAGTTTGAGAACTAGAATTGATGCTTGAGTGAATAAAAATGAAGACATATGATGCCTATTTATAATGGGAAGAATGGCATTTCATTTATGATGAAAATCTGCAGAAATTTATGAGCCAAAACAGTCAGAAACGGTAAAAATAAATTGTACTGACCGTTAGACAATCGATTATTGGAATGAAATAATCGATTGTTATGAAGATTTGACTATAATCTCGGAACTGACACTAATCGATTGCAGGACCAAACGGTAACAAATTTTTGAATTACTAACATGAAATAATCGATTGTCAAATTATGGTAATCAATTGTTGTGACACAGTGTGCACGGTGATTTTCTGACTCAGAAAATAATCGATTATATATATGAAACAATCGATTGTTTTAGAAAAGCAGTACTGAATGGCTGAGACGGTAATCGATTAAACAGTTAAAAATCGATTATTAAACAAAACTGCATATAAGCATAAACCATAAATAATCGATTAGTGATACTTGCTAATCGATTTTCTACACAGTAAAATAATCGATTATTTGCTGTAACAATCGATTGTCCTGTGCCATATCTTTATAATTCCCCCTAACTTTAGGGCGATACCTGCAAAAGGAAATACGCGTCTCCGACGCTCAAGTCAGTAATATTCAATATATAAAAGCAACCTAAAAAGTATGCATTTAGATCAACGCTTACCCGCATTAGACACTTCATTTGGACATGATTTATATTTAGCACATCAATAAACGCTAAATATTATATCAAGTCTACTGGCAATAAGGTAAAGTAAGGAACGATCATACCTCTGTAGTTCTTGGTATTGCTCTTCTTACCTTTCACTTTTCTGGCACGATGGTCTTATAAATTCATTGAGGTGATCATTGCTTTGGTGTTGCTCTTTTCAATATTGATTAAGCAATTTGTTGCAATAGTTAGTTTGACAAGTGAAAGTTCCCACTTTCATTTGCTTAACTTGCTTCTCCGAGAGGAAATTTCGCTTGTCCATCATGGACATCTCAAATGAAATTTTAGAGACTCCTTGCATAAAACTCATTAGTTGCTCAAAAAATAATACAATATCATTTTCAACATGTTTTGGAATGCAAAATATTAATAGCATAAAAGTTGTCAACATGATTTTGAAGAATGATATTACCAATATGGAAGGTTGTTTTGAAGTCAACAATAATGTCATCAAGATAAAATTCATGCAATCTATTCCTCCTTAATGAGAAGTTCCCCCTCAAATAAGGCAAACTAGAATGTAAGGACATCCCCCCTTACTTGAAGCATATCGCCTAAACACTCTCTCTTTTTCGACATTTCCAAAAAGTCAAAATGAGATAGGAAAAACAACGTGGAGTATGCACTATGAAGATTGCTGGAATTTTATCAAAACATACCAACAAACCATAGATATACCAATTGTTATAAAATAGTGATAAAATCATTTGTTGGCAAACATAACAAATGTATCAAATGTTATTTTATTAACAGTGATACAAAAAGTTATTTTTTTGGAAAAAATATCAAACATTAATATATAACAAGTCAATCAAAGGTCGAATATACCAACCATTATTCAGATCAAAAGATACATTCATCAAGAGTCGATTTTTAACAGAAATACTTCTATCAACTGTTAAAAGCATGAATCATTTCTTTCAGGAATATATCAATTATTTTTTCAAACCAAAAATAGCATTTATCAAAAACATGAGTGAAAATTTTTTTTTGACAAAAATATGCTAACAGTTAATACACACCAAAGGAAATAATTTATTTTTCTGGTATATACTAACATTTATTTAAACCACAAATAACAGTTAACAAATCATAAAAGAAATGTTTTTATTAGAAGCAGGCTAATATACCAATTGTTGTTTAACAACGAATTTTCAACATATGCATCAAGGATAATTGATATTAATTATTAACAAGGATGTCTCAACACATATCAACTATTATGATTAAGCACATCAAATTTTTTTTAACAATATAATGCCAAATTAACAACACATATGTTAATATCGGTTGCTTGCATATATTATCAATTCGGTTTTTGTCAAAAAGGATAACTAACCGAAATTCCCCCTTGATGCGATAAGGTATTGTGCTTGGTGCATCTACTACAATATTGTAGCCTTCAAGCACACCTGCAAAAGAGATTAATGATCTTTTGGTACCCATGCCATTTTGGGTCCTTGTGGGTTAGGCATATCATAGTGATGCAATTGAGTGATATGTCTATGTCGTGTAAAACAAGCAAGAGCAATATGACCAATTCGTCTACAATAATGACAGGTCACGTTAGGATTATGCATCCTTCTAGGTTCATAGTAATTGGACGGACGAAAATTGTTTACTCTATTTTCGACACTATGACTATTGCGCATTTCATGAAAATCATTTCTCCTACTATTTGTTCTAGGATGTACAGCATTTCTAGAATAATTATTTCTAGGTTGGAAGTAATTTCTAGGTGTTCTAAAAGGTTCAAAATTCCTTCTAGTGTTTGGCCTAGAATATGCATCATTTCTAGGGTAGTTATTTCTAGGTGGAAAGTCGTTTCTAGGTCTCCTAAAGTGTTCAACATTTGGTCTAGCATGCATATTGGTTCTAGGGTTGTTATTTCTAGGAAGAGCATTTGTTTTATTAATCCTAGGTTGAGCCTTAGGTGGTTGTGGTTTGGCATCAACCTTTTCTTTAGGCTCATTCTTAAAACCTATGCCATGTTTGGTTGACTTCAAAGTAACAAGGACCTCATTCAAATTTTTGTGAGAAGAATTAAACTTATCTAAGGTGCCCTTAAGCCTTTCTACTTCATTTTTGAGATGCACGCAAGAAGTACAATTTCTAATAGAGCTTTCGGGCTTGTCGGCGCTTCTTTTTCCGAAAAGCTTGTTTTCCTCTTTCAACTTCTCATTTTCTAAAACCAGTTTTTCCAAATCCTTTTCTTTCAATGAGAGTTGTTTTTGAAAATCTTTTTCTTTTGAAGAAGCATTTTCTTTTATGCTTTTAACAGTTTTTGAAGCTTCAATAAATTCACTATATAACTCATCAAAAGCATTTTGCATTTCTTCAAGGGAAAAGAAATTTTTAGAAGAGATTTGACATACCTCATCTTGCTTGTCTTCTTGTGCCATAAGACAAAGGTTTGTGCTTTCCTCTTCTTCTCCTTCGCTTGAGTCATCTCCGGAGTCTCCTCCCCAAGATATATATGCACGTTGCTTTTTGAAAGGTTTCTTTTCCTTTTTGATGTTTGGGCAATTTGATTTGATGTGCCCGGTTTCTCCGTATTCATAGCACATTATTTGTTCTCCTTGCTTTTTCCCTTTCGTTCATACTCTTTTCGCATGAACTTTTGAAATCTTTTGATAACGAGTCCAAACTCGTTGTCTCCGTCCTCATCAACTTGCGGTTGGCTTGTGCTTGCCTTTCGAGCGATTCTTTGCCTCCTTTGATCATCAATAAGAGGGTTAAGTATAGTAGATTCATAAGTCTTAAGGTTACCTCTTAATGCGTCGATGGTAACATTTGAGACGCCAATGGACTTTTGAATCGCGTCGGCCTTTGATCGCCATGCCGGAGTGAGACTTCTAAGGATTTTTCGGACAAGTTCCCTATCCGTGAAAGTCTTCTTGAGAGCATGTAGGTCATTTACGATTATTGAAAATCGTTCAAACATTTCATCCACCTTTTCACCTTCCTTCATGTGAAATAATTCATAAGCATGGGTTAGGAAATCAATTTTGGCTTCCCTTACCTGGTCCGTACATTCGTACGTAATTTCCAGCTTGTCCCACATTTCCTTCGCCATTGTGCAACACGATATTTTTCTGTAATCGTCAGCATTTACAGCACAATATAATAAATTAATTGCTTTAGCATTATTTTGCACCTTTCGGATATCATCCGCGTCATATTCTTCTTCGGACTTGGGAACCCAATCGTTTTCAACCTTTTTGGTTGGAATTTGATTTCCCTTTGTTATCACCTTCCAAAGATGAAAATTGTTTGCTTGGACGAAGATTTTCATCCTCTCCTTCCAGTACGTATAGTTTGTACCGTTGAATAGTGGTGGTCGGGTGGAGCACTGTCCTTCCTCTATTCCTGCAAAAGAGTCACGAGTAGAAGCCATGGAAGTTTCTCTCAAACTGTTAAGTCTTCAGAGAGTTGGGCTTTGATACCAATTGTTAGATAATACGCTTAACGCTAGAGGGGGGGTGAATAGCGTTATAATAAAAATTAGCATAAACTTGTCGAATTTAAAATTTGCAGGAAATAAATAAGTGCGATAAATAAGAAAGAACACACCGAAGTATTCTGGTTCACCACAACCCGTGGCTAGTCCAGTCCCCAAGAGACTCTCTCGAGATTTCCACTAACTTGTCAAGCTTCCGGGTGCTTAACAAACCTTTACAACTTGAAGACACAAGCCTCAACACCTTTGCTCGGAGATACAACACTCCAAGACTTACCAAAGGAAACACAAGTTCCTTCACAACTTGAGGACACAAGCCTCAACTACCTGCTCGGAGATACAACACTCCAAGACTTCAACCAAGGAAACACAAGTTCCTTCACAACTTGAGGACACAAGCCTCAACTACCTTTGCTCGGAGATACAACACTCCAAGACTTCAACCAAGGAAACACCAGTTCCTTCTTACAACAAGAGAATAACAGTTCTCTTCAAGTGTACAAAACACTAAGCACTCAAACAAGACACTCCTTAATGAGTAGATATGAGTAAAAGAATACGCTCAAGATCGCAACAACTTTCGACAAGAGTTTGGCTCTCAAAAACTTATGTAATGAATATAAAATGATAAGCAATAGAGCATGCAAGCTTATAGCAATTGTACGATCAGTTGTTGTGTGTTGTTGTTTTCAAAACACTGAAATGAAGCTGTATTTGTAGTTGAAAAACTTGGCATTACCGTTGCCTAATTGCCAATTAAGAACTGCTGATTTTACTCTGTGACAATCGCTTGTCAAGAAGCCACAATCGATTGTTTGCCAATCGTTCCAAAAATCAATCCCAGATTTTACGCTTAACAATCGATTGTCCAAGATCAACAATCGATTATTGGCAACATTCAAAAAATCATTTCCAGATTTTACGTAAAACAATCGATTATACAAAATCAATAATCGATTATTCAGCAACGTTCAAAAAATCCTTTCCAGATTTTAATTTCAACAATCGATTATACAAAATCAATACTCGATTACCTGACGGTATTTGAAAACTTTACGACAACGGTCAGCTTCACAATCGATTGTGCAATATCAACAATCGATTATTTATCAGTCTTGAAAAATCAATTTAGACACTGCCTCGTGACAATCGACTGTTATATACTCACAATCGATTATTTAATAACTTTGAAAAAGTCTGGAAGACACTGCCTCAACACAATCGATTGTCATATGTCCACAATCGATTATTTTGTGACTTTGAAAAATCTGATGGACACTGTCTCTTCACAATCGATTGTCATTAACATCACAATCGATTATTTTGAGCGTTGAAAAACTTTGGACACTGCCTCATCACAATCGATTGTCATTAACTTCACAATCGATTATTTTGAGCGTTGAAAAACTTTGGACACTACCTCATCACAATCGATTGTCATAAGGTTCACAATCGATTGTCATGCAGATTTGAAAAATCTGATGCTCACTGCCTTAACACAATCGATTGTCATTAGTTCACAATCGATTGTCATGCAGTCTTGGCTTAACATAATTGATTATCATAAGTACATAATCGATTATCTTAGTCCAGATTTTAGAGGCATGTTTAAAAATCATTTTGACTAAAGTAAATATGCATGATTTAAAATCATTTAGTATTAAATTAAATATGCATGATTTTGTAAAAATAATTTTACGAGAGAAGCCATGTCATGAGTCAAGTTGCCGGATCAAGATCACAGTTAAGAACGACTCGTGTAAAACTATAAAACTTGGTCTTGTGCTTGAATCTCATTATATATATCAATTGTGCGCTTGTACTTGAGCTTCGTCATATGTCAATTTGTGCTTGTTTTTCATTCATCAAAACCTACACATATGAACACACGTTTAGTATAATGCCTTGAGAACGTTTTTCCAACATTATGTTTCTGATTCTTGCTAAGCTTTGCAAGACCTCTTGATTTCTTGCACATCTATGTTCTTCTATTTTGCATGACTACTCTGTTTATTTTTAACCTCGCATGGGTAAGTTTATGCTCTCGTTTATAGTCAAATATTTCTTTTTCTGAAAAACCCTAATTTTTGGGGATTGATTTTCTATGAACTTACTTGATTCTTTTCTTGTCTGATTTGGACCTATATTCTGACTTAATGCATTACTGAGTTCGAATCCCTGATTCTTGATTAATTGATTCAACCTTTACCTTATTTATCTAACCGTGTATTTTTTTAAGCTTCTCCTATATATTTACCCCTTATTGCACCCAATATTTCTGATTTTCTTTCCTTAAATATCACTCTGCCCTCTCCAATTGAAATTCGAATTCCTTGATTAAAGGAACTCCCTCTCCTAATTGATTCTGATTTGTATTGAATTATGTTTTTGCCTTACTTATCACTTGTTTTCAAACTATAAATACCCTACTTCTTCTCTTCAAACGACACACACAGACACGAACAATTTTCATAAGTTCATACTAAAAACAATCTCTTCTCTTCTCTATTTTGCTCTGTTACTTGTTCTACTACTTGTTTTAGCCGGTTGAAAGCCAAGGCTAACTATATGATCAACTTATTCTGTTTTCATTGAAACTTGCAACTGGTAGGTTCCATGATATAAATACCACCTCCAAACTATGTGTTTACTACGCTTTTCATATATATGTTTATTCTCTATTTCCCTACATCATGCAATTGAACTGCATCATGTTTACATACCTCTTCCCCAGGTCTGTTTATGTTTAGTATGTAGTTAAATTTTAGCATGCACATCCCTACCCCGTATCCCCCATGTTTTTGATGCTATGTGTGTGTGTGATTATCTTCCTGCACATCCCTACCACTTATCCCCTATGTTTTTGATGTTATGTGTGTCTGTGATTTTCTTCTTGCACATCCCTACCCCTCATCCCCATGTTTTTGATGCTATGTGTGTGTGATTATCTTCCTGCACATCCCTTTCCCCAAAACCCCTATAGTTTAACTATGTTCTATTTTTTCTTGTGTGAATGCTTCCATATTTGATTACTTTCGCCAACCCCTTATGTATGAGTATTGTTTTGGACTAGAGTGGTACCTTATTGCCACCTCTACTTCAGAACCAGGTTGTTCTCAACCTATACTCAAAGTAATCCCACTCCCTTAACCCCCCCCCCCCCACCCCCCAATTATGTGTTGATCTTTGACTCAGGTCTATTGGTGCCCTAATCACCATACAGGCCTACGTCTGACCTATTTCAAGTTTTCTCTTACTTGTCAAAACATGTAAAGGGCCAGGGGTGTGCCAGTTCCCTTCATGGCTAGGTATGACCACCTTTGTATTGGTTATCCTATAATCCTTCACCTTTACACTCATTCTTAGTCTATTAAGTCCTACCCCCCTTTCTTAAGCCATGGCTTGAGACCCTTGTGATCTCTCTCATCTCGGATGCCTTAGGGCTGGAACTTCTACACTGCACTATTCTGTTACTCTAAGTTATTCAGGGTGATAATTACTCCCGGGAATCCCTGAGATTCCTTGGAACTCTGAAAACACCTTGAGTATGAGAAGGCCTTGGAAACTGGAATCTTGATTTGATAAAAAGCATGGGCTGGACATTAAGATTGCTTCGAGACTCCCCAGGTCTGTTGTAGTTCTGATGTATTTTATTTTTCTTTATGTTCTTTCTTTTAAGTTTTGTAATAACTGTGTAAAAAGATTTTGTGGAATATTAGTGAATGAGTGTGGAAAGAGATTTACTATTTTTGCACATGTCAAAGGTTAGAAACATGTTTATAGGATTCTATGCTCAAATCATTTAGAAAGCATGCCCATAGGACATGCATATTTTCATGATCAAATGCACATAGAAAGCCTGCCTATAAGACTTGCATATTTTTATAATCAAACGCATATAGACATCCTGCCTATAGTACTTGCTTATTTTCATGATCTAACGCATATAGAAATCCTGATTAGAGGACTTGCATAATTTCATAATGAAGTGCATATAGAAATTCCGCCTATAAGACTTGCATACGCGATAGGCAAAGCTGTAGGTTTAAACGCTCAAGCATTCATTAAAAGCTTTTAAAATCATAAGTAATAGACATCATGCCTATAGGGTTAACTACTAACTCACCTTATTTGCTTAATTAATAACAGTCAGTCATTTGAGCTTTAATGTTTTTCTCAATTTAACGCGTTTCGCAAACTTTTAGCTATGCATGCTTGTTAATGTCTTAAGTCTGTGTCTTTCTGCCTTTCAAAACAAATTCCACCCAAACGATTTTCATTCTTTAAAATAGTCTTTAACGTAAAGTTCTGCCCAAAGTGTTTTCATTGAAAATAATCTGCCTGCTCAAATGCTTTGCTTTACCTCTGCAAAAAATCATTCTATGTGAGCCTTATCTATTAATTAATGTCACAATTAGCACGGCCGGGAACTATACTAGTTGATCTTGAGGGGTGCCTAACACCACCTTCCCCTCGAGATAACTTCTAGCTCTTACCCGTACTCTAGTTTTCTTTTCGAAATACTCTCTTCTTCTTAAAAGTGTCCTAATGCGCTATACTCATTAGGTGGCCACTCTTTAACTTCCAATACCCAATTCCCAAATGGGAATAAGAGTTGTTTTGTCCATAATGTCGCAAACCCGATTTATTTTCTTCTTTTTAGTTGTCGGAAAAGGGGGCGTCGACAGCATGGCGACTCTGCTGGGGAATTCATTAAGGATTTTACCATTACGTTCTTTGTGACTTTGTTGCTTTCTTTAGTGACTTTATTTACCGCATTAATTATATCTTCATGATTACTAACTTGATTCTTCGTGTTTTCATTTTCCTTTAACTGCTTTACTACTTTAACTTTATTTCATTCCGTCTTAATTCCGAGAATCTATTGTAATCATTATCTTATGAACGTGAAAATACGTGTATTATTTTTATTGCTGTAATTGCATCCTTCAATATCATTTTCCACTCGTGTCAAACAAATCCTATTGCAACGCTTATAGTGACTAGTTGTGCTCTTCCAAATTTTATGAACCCCCTAAATGTGGCAAAGGAATTTTTGCGGTAAAACCAGTTGATCAACGGTGAAGTCGACGGTTCTGTGCCTTTCCCTCTTGAGTTGTCCGCTCAAGGGTACCTTGTTTAGCACTTCAAAAGTAGAAACTCTATTCCTTATACTGTTCATGCATCATGGTCAAACTTAGCCGAGTCAGTTATGTCGTCCGCATGATGACTCACTAAGATAGCCAAAACCAAAGTCCATCGGGTTTCTTGAAGCCTAAAGGGACATTCACGTAATGTGCATTGAATTGGAGAACTAAAAGCCTTTTGCTAATTATTGATTTAAATAGTCAAGTCCGCTGGGGTTAGGGCGTAACACACTATTTTTCAGGAAATGAGGCACGAGGTCCCCAGATTCGGTATGGTATCAAACATTCACCCAATGTAACTAAGTTGGTGGGAGGATGTTCATGGTAGTGATCGGGTTCTTGTCCGCAAGAAATTAGGGAATCTTCATTCATTCTTGGAAGTTAGTCCATATTACAAAATTGTGGAAGCCGCTACTCTGTGTTGGGATAGTGAATGGTCTGTCTTCCACTTTGGGGATGTTGAAATGACGCCGCTGTTGGAAGAAATTGGGGGTCTAGCCGGAATTCCTTGGGACAGCCTGGGGATGCTTATGCAAGAAAACCGCAAAGGCAGAGGTTTCCTGAAAATGATAGGGCTCAAGAAGAATCCTAATATGACCATTCTGAAGGACTCCTACATATCCTTGACTTCATGTATGAATGGTTCGGACATAGCAAATCCTACCGCACTCACATGGACAACTTCACCCTCACCTTTTTGGGACATACACATAGGAGAACCTTTGTATTCATGTTCTGTTTCTTGGGCATGATAGTCTTTCCAATGAAGAAGGCTAGAATCCATACAAGACTAGCCATGGTAACCAAAGCCATAATGGAGGGTATTGACGGGCAGGCATTCAGCATTGCACCCATAGTCCTCGCCAAACTGTACAGAGCCTTAGAGAAATGTCAACAAGGGGCACCACACTTTGAAGGGTGCAATCTGCTACTACAACTCTAGCTCATTGAACATCTTCAGAAGGGAGATTATAGACAGGAGATCATACGCCGAGACTGGGATGACCATATTGCTTTCCATCATCCAGAACTCACGATTCCAAGATACAAATTGGCAATGCATCGCTTTGCAGGGGCAAAAATCTCGAAACAACTACTCATTTCACAAAAGCTTATTATCTACATCCAATATTTCCCTGGCAGTCATGATATCGCAATTGCTCACCAGCTAAGGAACTCGCTACTATTTTCTCCTTTACATATCTGCATTGCATAAGGCTATTCTCTACCTTTCGAGGTTAGGTTCTACCTCTATCCTGAATAAGGCTATTTGCTGCCTTTCGAGACTAAGCTATGTCTCCATCATGTATTTCATAAGGCTATTCTCTGCCTACTGAGGTTAAGCTCTACCTCCACCCTGCATAAGGCTATTCGTTGCCTTTCAAGACTAAGTTCCGTCTCCATCCTGCATTGCATAAGGCGATTCTCTGCCTTCCGAGGTTAAGCTCTACCTCCATCCTGATTAGGCTATTCGCTGCCTTTCGAGACTAAGATCTGTCTCCTTCTGAGGTTAACCTCTACCTCTTTTAATTTGCAGTTTGGTTGAAAAATCTCCACCATATTTCATTTGGCGTAAATATAGCCACCCTGCATTTTGAATTCTTGTTTGGCTGAAAACATCGCCACCCTTGCATTCATTCGGCTGAAATATTGCCACTTTCGCATAAGATGAAATACCGCCAACTTATTCAAAGGCATCATAGTTCGGAGACACGATCTGCATAGCTCGAGAACACCATTTCATTGCCTGCAAATCTTTACTTTTATGCCGTTCATAGACCAGGACGTCATAGTCTAAGGACGCCATCCTAATCGTCCGAAGACAGCATTCATGGTCCAGGAAATTGCATCATGTTTAATCTATGCAATATATACTCACTTAGACTCATCGTAGGTACGTCGGCAGGCTCACGGCAGTCTCACCAGGAGCGATCCCGCTCTGGTTCTCCGCAGCCTGTCCAATCTCCAAACTCATGTCGCATCTCAAACCCCTTTGCGTCCGTATTTTCCAAACATCCATCGCTATATTCCGCCAATGGTTCCTGAACTGCATATGACCCGATTTATGTAAAACCAGGATATGTATGCAGCTCTAAAACCAGAGCGCGGTCAAAACTCTCTTACAATCACCAATTCCGGTCAAAATTGGCCATATTATCTTTACCCGACAACTCTTTCATCCTGCTCGGGTAAAGATAGGCAGCTGTTCATACCCAATTTTTTCCTATATGTTTCTTGCACCCAAAATTCTTTCAAAATATTATATGTATGCATATATAAGTATTCACAAAGGTGTTGGCATTTTTATGCATTTTTCAAGATTTATTAAATCAATTTATGACTTATTTTGCACTATAAAATCTTATATTTAGTCCCAAAAACTTATTATTTTTGTGAGCAATGTATTTTGTCCTCTCATTCACATAAAATATAACTTACGTCATTTTTTGTACAATTTTACAAGTTCATTAGGTATTTCTAAAACTAAAATTGCATGAAATTGCAATTTTAGCCCATTTCTCGATTTAATAAGTATTTTGATTACAAAATTGTTCCTAACCTTTTTAAATTAATACTTAGAAGTTATTTATTAGCACAGTATTTAATTTGATTTTTACAATATCATTTACTATTTTTATAAAATTCAAATTGGGGAAAATGGATATTTAAATTAGAGCCCCTTTGAATTTCAATTATAGCCCAATATCAACCCCAATTTAACCACCCAATTACATTACCCAATTTCTAAATTACCGAACCCAAACCTATCCAAATTAACCCGCCCCGTTTCCTTTTTAAAATCAGGGACGTTGATCATTCAGATCAACGGTCCACAATGATCCTTTCCTTTTTTAACTTGCAAGCCCCCGTAAACCTAATAGTTTTACACGAAACAGCCACCCTTGCATCCCCTCCTCTCTCAAGCGCTCCCAAGCCCATCTAAAACCCTAACCACCTCCGGTCACTTTACGACCTCTTTCTACAGGAAATCATGGCCTCTCAGGCCCTGTGTAACATATATCTACCCCCGCACTAACCCTTATCCTCCTCTTGCATATGGATTCGATGTTAGACCTTGAAGGTCTCCGGTTCAGAAGACCGCCGATTCGAGTTTTACGGCCCTCTCTTGCTCATCTACGGCGTGTCCTAGCCGTGTGAGTCTATCTCTGACTCAGGAACAACCCGTTCCAGTCCTTCTCACTTTCTATGGTTTTCTACAAAACCCTAAGCCTCAAGGTTATCCAGTTTCTCTCCAAGATCTACTTTCGATCCGTACTATTTTCAAAGATTTTTAAGTGTTTCTCACATCTTTTTCGATTTTTTGCTTCCAAAACTGTTCATCTTCTTAAAACTTAGGGTTTCAGTGATTTTTAATTGTTCTACTATGATTTCTTACATTATTTTTCTTTTCTGTGAATCCTTGATGTTATTACTATGATTTATAGGTATTTTCATTACTATATTTTCTTCTAGGTTTTTCGAGTAAATTCTCTACTGTTCCTTCTTTCTTTATGCTTCCATCAATGTTTGTGTTCTTTGGACATTCTGAGTTTATTCTTTACTTGATTCTCCATGCTTTCATCTGTGAGGAAGAAGCCCTATATTTTTGGGGTGTTTCAGACTACTTCCGTGTGAGTATTTTGCTTGTTATTTAATTTCAAAACCCTAATCCTCGAAAACTCGTCTCATATTTCTGATTCTTGCTAAGCTTTGCAAGACCTCTTGATTTATCGCACATATATGTTCTTCTACTTTGCATGAATACTCTGCTTATTTTTAACCTTGCATGGATAAGTTTATGCTCTCTTTTATAGTACAATTTTTCTTTTTCTGAATAACCCTAATTTTTGGGGATTGATTTCCTATTAACTTACTTGATTTTATCCTTGTCTGATTTGGACCTATAATCTAACTTAATGCATTACTGAGTTCGAATCCCTGATTCATGATTAATTTATTTTACCTTTACCTTATTTATCTAACTGTGTATTTTTTTAAGCTTCTCCTATGTATTTACCCCTTATTACACCCTGTGTTACTGATTTACTTTCCTTAAATATCACTCTGCCATCTCCTGTTCAAATTCGCATTCCTTAATTATAGGAATCCCCTATCCTAATTGATTCTTATTAGTATTGAATTATGTTTTTGCCGTAATTATCACTTGTTTTCAAACTATAAATATCCTACCCCTTCTCTTCAAACGACACAAACAGACACGAACAGTTTCATATGTTCATACTAAAAACTCTCTCTTCTCTTGTCTATTCTACTCTATTACTGGTTCAACTTCTTGTATTAGCCGGTTGAAAGCCAAGGCTAACTATAAGATCCCCTTGTTCTGTTTACATTGTTGTTTGAAACTTTAAACTGGTAGGTTCCACGATTTAAATACCACCTCCAAACTATGTGTTTACTTACGCTTTTCATATATCATTTTATGTTCTATTTCCCTACATCATGCAATTGAACTGCAGCATGTTTACTTACCCCTTCCCCATGTCTGTTTATGTCCAGTATGTAGTTAAATTTTAGCATGCACATCCCTACCCCTTATCCCCCATGTTTTTCATGCTATGTGTGTTAGATGCTGTGTGTGTGATTATCTTTCTGCATATCCCTACCCATTATCCCCCATGTTTTTAATGCTATGTGTGTGTGTGATTATCTTCATGCACATCCCTTTCCCAAAAACCCCTATAGTTTAACTATGTTCTGTTTCTTTTTCTTCTGTGAATGCATTTATATTTGATCCCTTTCCCCAACCCCTTTTGTATGTGAGTATTGTTTTGGACTAGAGTGGTACCCTATTTCCACCTCTAGTTCAGAACCAGGTTGTTCTCAACCCATACTCAAAGTAATCCCACTCCCATAACCCCCCCCCCCCATTATGTGTTGATCTTTGACTCAGGTCTGTTAGTGTCCTAATCACCATACAGGACTAAGTCTGACCTATTTCAAGTCTTCTCTTACTTTTCAAACCATGTAAAGGTCCAGGGGTGTGCTACTCCTCTTCATGTCTAGGCATGACAACATATGCATTGGTTATCCTCTAATCCTTCACCTTTACACTCATTCTTAGTCTATTAAGTTCTGCCCCCCTTTGGAAAGCCATGCCTTGCGACCCTTTAGCTCCCTCCGATCTCGGATGCCTTAAGGCTTGTACATCCACACTGCACTATTCGGTTACTCTAAGTTATTCAGGGTGTTAAGCACTGTCGGGAATCCCTGAGATTCTTTGGAACTCGAAAAAACACCTTGAGTATGACAAGGCCTTGCAAAGTGGAATCTGGATTTGATAAAATGCATGGGCTGGACAATAAGGTTGCTTTTAGACTACCCAGGCCTGTTATAGTTGTAATGTATTTATTTTTCTTAAAGTCCTTTCTTTCAAGTTTTGAAATAACTGTGTAAAAAGATTTTGGGGAATATTAGTGAAAGTGTGTGGGAAAGGCTTTACTATTTCTGCACATGTCAAAGGTTAGAATTCATGTTTATGGGATTCTATGCTAAAATTATTTAGAAAGAATGCCTATAAGACTTGCATATTTTCATGATCAAATGCATATAGAAAGCATGCCTATATCACTTGCATATTTTTATAATCAAACGCATATTGACATTCTGCCTATAGGACTTGCATATTTTCAAGATCAAACGCATATAGAAATCCTGTCTATAGGACTTGCATATTTTCATAATAAAGTGCATATAGAAATTCTGCCTATACGACTTGCATACACGATAGGCAAAGCTCTAGGGTTAACGCTCAAGCATTCATTAACAACTTCTAAAATCAGAAGTACTAGACAGCATGCCTATAGGGTTATCTGCCAACTTGCCTTATTCGCTTAATTAATAACAGTCTGTCATCTAAGATTTAATGTTTTTCTCAAAATAACGTTTTTCGCAAACTTTTAGCTATGCATGCTTGTTAATTATGTCTTTCTTCCTTTCAAAACAAATTCCGCCCAACAATTTTCATCCTTTGAAACAGTCTTTAATGTAAATTTTTAACCAAAGTGTTTTCGCTGAAAATAATCTGCTTGCTCAAATGCTTTCTTTTACCTCTGCATAAAAATCATTCAGCCTCAACATTTATTTAGTTTTCGAAACAAATATTGAACTCACCCTTTTTTATTAAACCTTCTTGTCTTTCTGAAACTGTTCTGCACATTTCACTTAAAATTGTCCGCTACTTTTCAAACTTCTTCTTTCCTCTGCTGCTTATTTTTAAAGACTCCCCTGCCCTTTATTAAATACCACATTTCCTGATAGCATGCTTGGGGAGCTCGAAGCAGATTTTCAACCCAGTTTTATGTGTTTGACTAATCCATTCGCAATCAGCATTAATATTAAGGCCAAACCAGTATTTGTAAGGCATGCTAGACTAAATGTTGTTATGGTTTACGGGGTTTATATGAGCCTTTGAATTTCTGATTTGCATACTTGTATATGTTATTTGTTTTGATTGACGCTTAGTATTTTCACCTTTGAAAACTCCATATATGTCCTATCTTTCTCTCCCCCTCTTAAGTTTAGAAGTCCTAATACCCCGAGACTAATAGGTTGGGATGGGTATTAGCATACAATAAGTAAACGAGACCAAACACGCTTAATACCTTAACGGGGTGGGAAGGGTAGAATATGGAGATGATGACGATGCGATTATATCATAAAGCGACCCCGCTTTGGGAATATGTGCTGGATATTGTATTGAATGATCCATATTTTAGTCAAACCTAGGACCCCTTTCTCTTTACTTGCTTTATTTAAACATTTTTCTTAAAGTAATGCTTTTCAAATTAATTCGCTCTTCTACTATTACTTAGCTTATACCCTTCCCCTTTTTAAAATTTTTTCAAGTTTCTTAAATGCTTTATATGTGAGCCTTATCTGTTTATTAAAGTCACAATTAGCACGGTCCGGAGCCACACTAGTGGATCTTGAGGGGTGCCTAACACCTTCCCCTCGAGATAATTTCAAGCCCTTATCCGAACTCTGGTTTTCTTTTCAAAATGTTCTCTTCTTCTTAAAAGTGTCCTGATGCACTATAATCATTAGGTGGTGACTCTTCAACTTCAAATACCCAATTCCCAAACGGGAATAAGAGTTGTTTTGTCTGTAATGTCGTAAACCCGATTTCGCTTCTTCTTTTAGTAGTCGGAAAAAGAAGCATCGACACTCATGAATTGTGAGACCTAAGTAACTTACTTCTTTGATACCAGCTTGTTACTACCCAAATCCTAACCCGTCTTTATGGAGCATATCATATTACTAGGCAAGCCAAAAATCACGTAACTACATATTTGAATTTAAACCATGATTTTTAAGTAGTTCAACAATGAAAAATATCAGAGATAATTGACAAAAAATCGAAACTCAATGACAACAAATTCCAAAATCTTGGTATCAACGAGTACATGAGCTACTAATGTCAACACAGTCTAAAAATGTTACAAATGTCTGAGAATATAGAACAATACTGAAATATAATGAATCGAAGGAGAGTCATGGTCTGCAGGCGTCATAACAACTAGCTGGAGTTATCTAAGCATGTACTAACGGCAGATCTAGCAACCACCACGTCTAGATGTTTCTGGATCTGCGCAGCAAGTGCAGAGTCTAGTAAGACTACAACCAGCCCAATATACTCAATAGGTAACAAGACTATCCTTGGACTGAAAGTAGTGAAGATATCATAATAAAACAGTCCGAATCAACTAATGACAAATAATATATAGTAAGATGATGACAGTAATATCTACAAGAACTTCCATATTTAGCTCGTACACAATACATAAATTTAGGCACACATTCCAGTTCAATAGTTAAAGCCCAACACTGATAAAATATGCCAAGTACAACTAGCATGGGAATGTTACATCTCTATGCCTACAAGTCAAATATGCATGTCAAAAGTAACGCATCACAGTTATATTCCCAGGTACACACACTCTCATCGTACTCAATATGTCTGTCTCAAACTCCTATCATCACACACAATCACTCAATATTGTACGGCTATGTCAGACCCCGCCATGAAAAACCTTCACCATTCATCCAAATACACTTCAAAAATGCGAGACCTCTCTCTTGAACACGCATAAGGAAATCATATACAGCTATTTCAACAATCCAACATGTCAAAAATAAGTCGAATTAACATGACTTGAATCACACCCGAGGCTCTTCAAACCCCATCCAAGTGTACTAACACATCCTAAAAAATCATACAAAATAATTCGAGACCTCAAATCACATCAAATTATGACAAAATCACGAATTGGACTGCAATTCAACCATAATGAGCTATTGAACTTCTAACTTCTAAAACCAATGCTGAAACACGCCAAACCAACTCCGATTGACCTCAAATTTTACACACAAATTATAAATAATACAAAGAACCTATTCAAACTCCCGAAACTAAAATCCGAGCTGAAAATTAACAAAGTCAACTCTCGGTTAAATTTCTTAACTTTTCAAATTTTCAACTTTTCAACTTTCAGCAATTCAAGGCAAAACAATCTATGAGCCTCCAACTGAATATCCAAACATACTCCCAAATCCAATATACAACACGAATCAATTCAAACCACAAAAATTTCATTCCAAAGTCGTTTACATATAAGTCAACATCGGGTGAACTCTTTTATTTTAGATTTTCAACCTTGGGACTAAGTATCCCAAGTTATTCTGAAATATTTTGGAACCGAACCAACTATCCCGTCATATTACACACCAATAAATTAATATAGAATAAGTAATACATAGGAAAATGGGTCTACAATACTCAAAAAGACTGATCGGATCGTTATCGATGTGGAAATGCATCCTCTTTTTCGTCGCCCTCATCCGAGTCTTCAAGGAGATCATCATCCTCTCCAGAGATGTCTTGTACTCCTGCTGAAGATGGTATATCCAAGATTTATCGGTCTTCTTTTGCCACAGCCTCAGCTTTTTCGACCTCATTCATCATGCTCAGGTGCTCGGTATGCACCTCGTGAAGAACGTTCAATCGAGTCTCTATGAACACCCAATTCTGATAAATCTCCACATGAACCTAGAGTTCTCCAGATATTTGGATAGATGATCATGTTCTGTTCTTCTTTTAGCATTGTTAGCATGAGCAATTTTATCTGAACGCATCTAAAAGCAACCTCCAAATCCCTCCCATGGGCCTCGGATGCCAAGTTATTATCAAGTATCCAAAAATAGTTCACTACCTAATGGTGTTCGTGTTCCTCATTATCTACCATTGAGGCTTTGAGATTCCAGATTTCTTAGGTCACCTTAAATAATCTAATGGAGTAGAACTCTTCTTGGTCCTCCAAATCCTTCTCCAATTGCTCTGAGCTTTGGACAACGGTTTTCTCCTTAGCTCTCATTCAATCAGAGTCAAACTTCAGCTACTTGTTAGTCCCGATAAATTCCATAACTATGGTAGTCTCCTATTCATCACTGACGATCACCATGATACAATAGTTTGTTATCGATTGTCCGTGTTCAAAGCAACGAGAAACTGGAAACCAGTAAGAAGAAGAGACACAAAAAAAAAAAAAAAAATCACAGAAATGAAGAAATCCGAGACCACAGAATTCACTGTGTGTCCTTAAGGAATTTAACCCCCTCACTGTACCCGAGGTTGTGGATTATTTCCTCCCAGGATATAACGGATATAGCTGTCGTAGGAGTGGCGGTACCTCAAACGCGTACGACTTCGACGAACTCAAATTCGGGAACGAAATCACACTATGACTCGATATGTTTCAGTTTGCAGAAAAGAATGCAGAATTTTTAATGCACGAATAATTTTTTTTTTCCAGTACTCGAAAATGAGGCATTGCCTCAGTTTATATAGCCTCGAATTGTGACTGTTCGGAAAGGCTTGGTGCCTGTTCGGGAAAGGCCATGCCTTTTTCTGAAAAATAAGAACGTTGGGAAGTTTACAGTTAACAAATTAATATTTTTCCCGCGGGAATTAAAAATAATTTCAGAAAATGAAGATTGAATTTTAAATAAATTTGGTCCAAAAAGATTATCAATCAATCAGATCATTTGACCAAATCCAAATCCAAATCCAAATCCAAATCCAAAGCCGAAGCCGAGCTGAGCGACGACGACGACGCGAGGGGAGTCCCTCTTCTTAACCCTTTAAGAGCTAGAAGAAGTGCTTTCTAATATAAGCACATAACTTTCCCTTTCTACCACCAATGTGGTACAAAGCTCCTTTTCAAAGGAACTTTGCTTTGAAACTTCATTTTCCTTCTATTGTCTTCTTCCCTCCATTTCTCATTCACACCAACTTAGCTAGCTTTAATCATTAACTAGCTTTAACAATCCCCCACATGAATGGGGAATGGCTATATGATGAAAAACATGCATGACAAAAAAAACTGTGTGATTCGTAAGCAAGGATTAATTGCATCTGGATAAGTAGATTTCTCTTTGAACTTTCCGTAGTGAGCATATGTCGGATATACTCGGTCAATCGGTAGATTTGATATCTTTGAACCGTCGAGCTTTGGTGTATACCTAGACAACCACATGTCACACAATTAACCCTTTAACCGTTTTTGGTTCTCATTGTTTTGTTCGTTTCAGCCATGAACACTTCCTGGTTCATAAGTGCGTAGAGAGCTGGCCTTACAGAGTTCTCCTTGAAGCGGCTTACACTTCACACTTACATAGGTGATTCCTAAATGTGTCATCCCGTAGATACACTATTTGATATACCCCGTATCAAACTTAGAAACCATTAAAAAGCCTTAATGCTTTATCCTGGTACTGAACATTGTCTCATCACGAGAATGGACCAAAAGGTTATTGTGACAATGTTGAACCGTCATCAATGACTTTGTTTGATCTCTTTGAACCTAGATCTTGGGATCTCATGTCTTCTAGGTAGAGTTACCGCCACGATGACTTGTCCTCGGCCATAGTCCCATTCCCCTCGATGATCTTTCAACCACTTCTCTAGTTAGGCCTTTAGTTAGTGGATCCGACACATTATCTCTTGACTTAACATAGTCAATTGTGATAATTCCACTAGAGAGTAGTTGTCTAACGGTATTATGTCTTCGTCGTATGTGACGAGACTTTCCGTTGTACATAACGTTCCCGGCTCTTCCTATTGCCGCTTGGCTATCGCAATGTATGCATATAGGAGCCAACGGTTTGGGCCAAAATGGAATATCTTCTAAGAAATTCCGGAGCCATTCAGCTTCTTCACCGGCTTTGTCTAGAGCTATGAACTCAGATTCCATTGTAGAGCGGGCGATACATGTCTGTTTGGATGACTTCCAAGACACTGCTCCTCCACCTATAGTAAAAACGTATCCACTTGTGGATTTAGTTTCAGTTGAACCGGTGATCCAATTTGCATCACTGTATCCTTCAATAACTGCAGGATACCTGTTATAATGCAAAACAAAGTTTTGAGTATGTTTCAAATACCCCAAAACTCGTTTCATTGCCAGCCAATGATTTTGGTCGGGATTACTCGTGTAGCGACTTAGTTTACTTATAGCACACGCAATATCAGGTCGCGTACAGTTCATAATATACATCAAACTTCCCCACACTCTGGCATAATCCAATTGAGAATGACTTTCACCTTTATTCTTTGCAAGAGCAAGGTTCATATCAATTGGCGTCTTTGCAACTTTAAAGTCCAAATACTTGAACTTTTCAAGTACTTTTTCAATATAATGAGATTGAGACAATGCTAGACCTTGAGGAGTCTTATGGATTTTAATTCCCAGAATTAAATCGGCAACTCCTAAGTCTTTCATATCAAACTTACTAGCAAGCATGCGCTTAGTAGCATTTATGTTAGCAATGTTGTTACTCATTATTAACATATCATCCACGTATAAACAAACAATGACGACGTGGTTCGGAGTGTTCTTAATGTAGACACATTTATCACATTCATTTATCTTGAATCCATTTGACAGCATCGTATGGTCAAATTTTGCATGCCACTGTTTTGGTGCTTGTTTTAGTCCATAAAGAGACTTAACAAGTCTACATACCTTCTTCTCTTTCCCTGGAACTACAAACCCTTCGGGTTGTTCCATGTAAATTTCTTCCTCCAACTCTCCATTTAAGAAGGCTGTTTTCACATCCATTTGATGGATTTCAAGACCGTACACGGCGGCTAATGCTACTAACACCCGAATAGATGTAATCCTCGTTACCGGCGAGTATGTATCAAAGTAATCAAGACCTTCTCGTTGTCTAAACCCTTTAACAACTAGTCTTGCCTTATATTTTTCAATAGTGCCATCAGCTTTCATTTTCCGCTTGAAAATCCATTTGGAACCTAAAGGTTTATTCCCTGGAGGAAGTTCAACCAATTCCCAAGTATGGTTGTTCAATATGGATTCTATCTCACTATTGATTGCCTCTTTCCAAAATTGAGCTTCCGATGAAGACGTAGCTTCGTTGAACGTTCGAGGCTCATTTTCCAACAAAAATGTTAAAAATTCTTGTCCAAAGGAAGTAGTCGTCCTTTGACGTTTGCTACGTCTTGGATTTTCCTCATCAGGAATGTTTTCCTTTATTTCTTCCCGAGGTCGTTTAGATTCTTTGCTAGACGACGCACATTCCTTTTTATACGGATATATGGTTTCAAAGAAGTCAGCATTATCTGATTCAATTACCGTATTCACCTGAATGTCGGGATTTTCTGATTTGTGAACCAGAAATCTATATGCCTTACTATTTGTGGCATATCCTATGAAAACACAATCAACGGTTTTAGGTCCTATTTTTACCCTTTTGGTTTTAGGAACTTGCACCTTGGCCAAACACCCCCACACTTTGAAGTATTCCAAATTGGGCTTCCTTCCTTTCCACTTTTCGTATGGAATAGATTTTGTTTTGCTATGGGGCACTCGATTGAGTATTCGGCTAGCTGTTAGAATGGCTTCCCCCCACAAGTTCTGGGGTAAACCAGAACTTATTAACAGGGCATTCATCATTTCTTTCAGTGTTCTATTTTTTCTTTCCGCAATTCCGTTTGATTGTGGCGAGTAAGGAGCAGTTGTTTGATGAATAATGCCATATTCCAAACATATTTGTTCAAAAGGAGATTCATATTCACCGCCCCTATCACTCCTTATCATTTTAATCTTTTTGTTAAGTTGAGTCTCAACTTCAGTTTTGTATTGCCTGAACGCTTCAATTGCTTCATCTTTACTATTAAGTAAATAAACGTAGCAATACCGCGTACTATCGTCAATAAAAGTTATGAAATACTTCTTTCCACCGCGAGATGGAATTGACTTCATGTCACAAATATCTGTATGGATTAAGTCTAAAGGACTTGAATTCCTTTCAACTGACTTATAAGGATGTTTAGCATACTTAGATTCAACACAGATTTGACATTTTGATTGATTGCATTCAAACTTAGGCAATACTTCCAAACTGATCATTTTTCGCAAGGTTCTATAATTGACATGTCCTAAACGTGAATGCCATAAATCATTTGACTCAAGCAAGTAAGACGAAGCAGAAACTTTATTATTATTAGCAACAACCATTACATTCAGTTTGAAAAGGCCCTCTGTGAGGTAGCCTTTTCCTATGTACATTTCGTTCTTACTTATTACAACCTTGTCAGAAACATAAACACATTTAAAACCGTTCTTCACTAGAAGTCCGGTAGATACAAGATTTTTCCTAATTTCAGGAACATGACAGACGTTGTTGAGAGTCACCACCTTGCCAGAGGTCATCTTCAGCAGTATCTTTCCATAACCTTCAATTTTGGCCGTTGCAAAATTTCCCATATATATTGTTTCGTCGGGCCCGGCGGGAGCATATGAAGCAAAGGCTTCTCTAACAGCACAAATGTGGCGAGTGGCGCCAGAGTCAATCCACCACTCTTTCGGACTTCCCACTAGGTTGCACTCTGACAACATAGCGCACAAGTCATCAACCTCCTCGTTTGTTTCAACCATATTAGCCTGACCCTTCTTCTTTTCCTTTTTCGGAGCACGATAGTCTGCAGCTTTGTGTCCGATTTTTCCACAATTATGGCAGTTTCCCTTGAATTTCTTCTTGTTGGGATAGTTCCTTGGTCCCGATGCCTTTTTCCTCTTTTTCATATTAGTTGGGGCAGTTTCAACTATATGTGCTCCCCCTATGGTTCATCTCCCATTTGCCTTTTTCTCCGCTGCCTTGTTATCTTCCTCGATTCTCAACCGGACGATGAGATCTTCCAATGTCATCTCCTTTCGCTTATGTTTCAAGTAATTTTTGAAGTCCTTCCATGAAGGAGGCAACTTCTCTATCACTGCCGCAACTTGAAACGCCCCACTAATCACCAAACCTACAACAAACAACATGTAAGTGACGGGGCACTGAATACTTTTGACAAAGGCATTAATTAAATTTATACCTTCAGCGAGGAGATCATGGATGATAACCTGCAACTCTTGAACTTGAGTGACAACAGACTTGCCATCTACCATTTTGTAGTCCAAAAACTTGGCAGCGATAAACTTCTTTAAGCCAGCATCTTCTGTTTTATATTTCTTTTCCAACGCATCCCATAGTTCTTTTGATGTTGTAAAGATCATCCTCCAGTCCGCTAAGAATGTAATTCTTGCACAAAAAATCTGAGTGCTTCCATGCCTCAATTACAATAAATCGTTCATTTTCAGGTGTTGATTCCGGCGGAACCGGAATATCCTCCTTAATAAACTTTTGAAGGCTTAAAGTAGTTAGATAGAAGAACATCTTTTGTTGCCATCGTTTGAAATCAATCCCGGTGAATTTTCCGGGCTTCTCTGCCGGAGCCGGTGCTGGTGCAGTACGACTGGAGGACGCAGCATTGCTCGTAGAACCAACCACGGGGGCTGGTGTGGCAGTAACAGTAGCAGTAGCATTCAAATTTTGAGTTTGGTCTCCCATTTCTGTCGTAGGAAATAACAGAACACTTTAATAATCGGTGAAGATTTTATTTCTTCAAACCGAATCAAATTTACACAAACAGAATTAAAACAAACTTCAAATAGAATGTAATAAACTGTATGTAGTATACTTGATGAAGTTTTTATATCTTCAAATCAAGTACCCAAATGAGTAGAAAGTTCTGAAAACTTTAATCTCAACCGGAGTAGAAAATCCGAAGATTTAGTCTCCAAACAACATACAAGTTCGTTACATGCAAACAACAAAATTACAAGTTTATTTTATTATCTGGACAGTCACAATTTTATGTTAGGAAAAACTGTATGTAGTCACTGTTTTATGTAAGAATTTTTTTTTCTCTACTGTTGTATCGTTCTGTAACGTTTTAATCAACAGCAGATGAACTCGGAAATAATAATGCCCCTAAATTCCTTAAGCTTGTTATCGATTGTCCGTGTTCAAAGCAACGAGAAACTGGAAACCAGTAAGAAGAAGAGACACAAAAAAAAAAAAAAATCACAGAAATGAAGAAATCCGAGACCACAGAATTCACTATGCGTCCTTAAGGAATTTAACCCCCTCACTGTACCCGAGGTTGTGGATTATTTCCTCCCAGGATATAATGGATATAGCTGTCGTAGGAGTGGCGGTACCTCAAACGCGTACGACTTCGACGAACTCAAATTCGGGAACGAAATCACACTATGACTCGATATGTTTCAGTTTGCAGAAAAGAATGCAGAATTTTTAATGCACGAATAATTTTTTTTTTCCAGTACTCGAAAATGAGGCATTGCCTCAGTTTATATAGCCTCGAATTGTGACTGTTCGGAAAGGCTTGGTGCCTGTTCGGGAAAGGCCATGCCTTTTTCTGAAAAATAAGAACGTTGGGAAGTTTACAGTTAACAAATTAATATTTTTCCCGCGGGAATTAAAAATAATTTCAGAAAATGAAGATTGAATTTTAAATAAATTTGGTCCAAAAAGATTATCAATCAAATCATTTGACCAAATCCAAATCCAAATCCAAAGCCGAGCCAAGCGACAACGGCGCGAGGGGAGTCCCTCTTCTTAACCCTTTAAGAGCTAGAAGAAGTGCTTTCTAATATAAGCACATAACTTTCTCTTTCTACCACCAATGTGGTACAAAGCTCCTTTTCAAAGGAACTTTGCTT
This sequence comes from Nicotiana benthamiana, assembly GCA_034376525.1. Classification (NCBI taxonomy): domain Eukaryota; kingdom Viridiplantae; phylum Streptophyta; class Magnoliopsida; order Solanales; family Solanaceae; genus Nicotiana; species Nicotiana benthamiana. The sequence goes on from CM067334.1 coordinate 133,616,193, forward strand.
TGAAACTTCATTTTCCTTCTATTGTCTTCTTCCCTCCATTTCTCATTCACACCAACTTAGCTAGCTTTAATCATTAACTAGCTTTAACATAGTTCCTCTCTGATTCAACAGTAAGGCGGTGGCGAGTACCTTAAGATTAACTTGGAAAATGCGCCGACATTCTTTTGGTTAATCCCTTTCTTTCATGTAACCATCTTCCTCTTCTTAGAAGAACCTGCAGGAGATGGATTTACTAGCTCCTCATTCTATTAGATTATTGTGAATCCCGTTGGCTGATATTGGTTCACTTCGTCATGTCTTGACTGCTTATTTTTCCTTGAAATTGACTCATTTTTATAAGATATTCTATCTTAACTTGCTCGTGAGCAACAATAATCAAAGAAAGTGTCTTTATTTTCAAAACATTATTAAACATACAAAATTTCAGTAACCGATACTAGCGTCTTATTCAATCCAAGTTCACCACGTATCCCGGAAATTAAATAGAATACCCATCCATCACATAAAATTTAGAAGTGATCGTACCACTTATGACTTATTTCCTGCCAAGAAATTTCCACTTCCATGATAGATCCTGAAAATTGTCCAAAAAGTAATACAACTATCTGTTGGTAAAAAATATAGAAAACATATGACAAGCATAATAATCTAGATGTGGCAAGCATATTAGGATTTATGGCCAACTCGGGGTCAACCAATATCGGGTTGGCCGAAGATCGAAGAACTCTCGACCGTTCAAGAAATTAGCCCCCAGTTGCTTTGCCTATACCAAATAACTCTATCCTGAAACGATCCCTCCGTCTAGTCTAAAGCAGCATCTAAACTGTCATCATCCTTACAACGACAAGCTTCGAGATATTAGGGATTTTATGTTAAAAAAAGACCAGTACTTACAATTTTATCATCATAATCACTTTTAGTATATGCAACATGTATGAGAGATGATAGGGAACGTTTACTATTATGACATCCAATAAATACCCTTTTCTTCCTATTATTGTAACACAAATATGTACGCTACACTGTATTGAAACCATAGTGAATTCTGTACTTATACTTACAATTTTATCATCATAATCACTTTTAGTATATGCAACATGTATGAGAGATGATAGGGAACGTTTACTATTATGACATCCAATAAATACCCTTTTCTTCCTATTATTGTAACACAAATATGTACGCTACACTGTATTGAAACCATAGTGAATTCTGTACTTATTGTCTACTAGCAATCAACGAGCTCGGGTCAACAAATAAGAATCTCTCTCCTTCTCTTTACTGTTTGTTTTTTAACATAAAAGATAGATACTTATATTTCTAAAGAAAAGGAGTTACAAGGGTACGACATAGAGTTGAGGGTGTTACTACTGCCCATTGTTGCTAGGATATTACAAACATTGGTAGAAATAGATCTTAAACTATTACGACTGCCAAGTTTGTCCTTTTGAAGTTCATTGTGAATAAAAAAAAAATGGACGAGCTAGGTAAAATTATTTTTCATTGCATGATAACTTCAGAGCCTCCATAGCAAGTCTGTGAGCCACTTCATTGCATTCTCTAAAGTTGTGCTTTATTAGTGGGAGCTTCAGACGGAGCATTAACCACCTGCATTCCAGAATTACATTTTGAAAGTTAGAGCTTTCTTCATGTATTAATTTGACAACATTAGTGCTATCTGTTTCAATTTTCATTGTTGTATCTCTAAAATCTAGTGACACTTTTAGGCCCTCCATGAGGGCTAAGAGTTCTGCATCTACAGCGAGGCTGCATGAGTTCTTTTTTGTTATCCTAGGATCCAATCTCCATTGCTATTTCGAAATAATCGACCAATACCTGCAGTTTTGTTTGTAGGAAAGAAATCAGCATCACATTTTAGTTTCAAAGTGTTGATTGTAGGCTTATTCCAGTTAATGTCAATTGTGACTAACTTGTTCTTAAATGAGTATTTCTCCGTGAAGAATTGATATTTCCATGCAAAGTGCATGAGAGTTTTGATAGGCAGATGATTTTAGAGGCTGTTTATATTATTATTATTTCTATTTTTCAAAATTTCCCAACTGCAAAAAGGAAAAAGAGTTTTCTAGTGAATTCTGAACGAATTTTGATTAATGAATGAATCTCGAAGAACAGGGAGCCAATAACCTATTACCCATAGTTCCGTAGATTTTTTTTACGAGGTACAATGAAGGAAAATATGGGAGATATCTTCCACATTCATTCTACAAGTAGTGCAAGTCTCGTCTATGTTTATGCCAATTTTTTTAAGAAAAGCTCTACATGGTAATAGGCCATGACTACATTTTCATGAAAAAAAATTATTTTGTTGGGACTGTGGAGGTCCCAAAGCCAAGTATAACCCTTGCAAGAGGAGTTACTATAACCCAATAATTTGTAAAAGGACTTAGTGGTAAATGCACCCGTAGAGTTTATTTTCCAGCTAAGACCAACCACTTTTATGTTTTTAGCGGGTATAGGCATAACACTGATATTTTGGATAATATCTGGAGGTGGATCAAACGAGATTTTACTAATGTCCCATGTTCTATAAATGTAGAGGTTTTCTATGGTGAGATTAATTTCTGATATATTAAAAGGACCTTCCATAATACTTCTTAAGGGAGGTGAATTGTATTTCCAATTATTGTGCCAGACATTTAATTTCGATTTTTTGGATGGATGCCATAGGCCTCCCTTATTGCCATAATCGTTTACTTTTTCGTCATCCTTTTTATTATTATTATTATTCTTATTGTTATATTGTTATTATTATTATTATTGTTATTATTATTATTATTGTTATTATTATTATTATTATTGTTATTATTGTTATTATTATTATTATTATTATTATTATTGTTATTATTATTATTGTTATCATCATTATTATTGTTGTTACTATTATTGTTGTTGTTATTATTATTATTATTATAATTATTGTTATTATTATTATTAAAGGTTAAATTACCTAGGTTTAATCAAATTGTTTGTGGCCTAATTTCATAAAATTAATTACTTACTTAAATAGCCAAATTGTAGACTAAACAAGTAAAGAATGAAGCAAGATTAAGGTAAGCTTACCAAGAGTAATACAGATAAGGCTACAAAATTGATCTAGATGTTATGAAATAATATAAGAACAAGAAAAATATAGAGAAAAGTAGAGAGAGGAGTATTCTTATTGATACTTTGGGATGATTTACAATGGGGTAAGACCCCTCTATTTATAGGAAGAGAAAAGACTTAGCCTCAAAGTAGAACTCTTCTATAAGATAGACATTCACTCTAATTAGAGTTCTATTTATAACACTCCCCCTTGAATGTCTATTCAATAATGTGCCCCGTTAAAACCTTAACTAAAACAAAACCCAATGGGAAAAAATTAAAGAACATGAAAAAGAGTACACATGTTTGAATATGCGCCTATTGGTTGCCTCGTTAAAAACCTTGCAAGGAAAATCTAATGGGACAAAACCTTGTAAGGGAAAAAGAGTGCAAAGCGCATTAACTCCCCCTGAAAAGAGCATCAATTCACATCCTTGAGCATTTGCATTCCAATCTTGTGCACCATCTTCAAAACGATCTTTTGTAGAGATTTGATAAATAAATCAGCCATATTGATTTGAATAAATATTCCGCACCTTGAAATTATCATTCTTGATAGATATGAACATCTTCATATAATGTCGTGGAATGACTCTTCAATATCTCCATAGAGGTATTCTCGATGCCATCATGCTTATAGTTATAGCAAGATACATATGTACATAAGTTGCACTTAGGATGTGGTACTTCAGGACCAAGAATTTTATATGCTTCAAGCAACTTCAATCTTTCATGGATTGACATATAAGTTAAGTCATATATGCCATATAATAGACTTTAGATGCATATCAAGTTTTCATGTCATGCTAAACAAATAAGATATCGAAAACTGATTACACATACCATTGACTTTATACTTTCAAGTATTTGAACTACATGTCCAAAACTACATGTCTTTCATATGGAATCAATTCTGCTTGAATTGTATCTCTCCTATTTAGCCAATATTTTTGTTTGTATTCGACAAACATAAGATCCTCATCAATATTTAGCGCTATCATAGATGTTGTCGACGAACATTTTATACCGGTACCAGTAAATTTTCATAAAGACATAATATGGAGATCTCTTTATTCATATATTCAGGTACCTGAATCTCTCATGAGATTTTATGAAGTGTTATGTCATGTGATCTTCTAGATCACTTGCCTCCCCATTATGATCACTTTGATCATTTGCTCATCTTCTTTATTAAGAAGTTATTTTGAAACCGATTTGTCTATACGCTTTAAGCGTATCAAAGACTTTGTCCTTCTGGGACTTAATATGAGCATTTGCAGTGAGAATATAATTACTTTCTTTGGGTCAGCAAATGCCTATAGCATGCTTTTCAATATGTTGCAATTAAATTATCCTTTTATGAACTTCAGGTTCATATTATGATATTTGAGGATCTATATATACAAATGATAATTCATCCCATGTAACCTTTTCTCAAGTGTTTATCATGTCTCCCCCTCATGTTAGAAAAGCTAACTTGTTTCCTCAACTTTGAGAGTCCATCTTTGTGCATTATGGTGTTAATGAAAATATACACGGCACATCAATAATAATAAGATGAAATTATTTGGTTCCTGACCTTGAACCACTTGTGAGGGGAGAATATAATATACTCTCGTATACTACGTATATCAAACTGATATATATAACTTTTGTTCTCATAAGAAACAGTTTAGCTATTAAGTGGAGGCACTCAATAATTATCTTGCTAAACCAACTATGATATAAACCAACTTATCAAGATGAACTATCTTGAATAGAAAATCTGGAAATTATGCTCGAAGTTATATTACTGAGCAATTTACCTCGCAAGCACCGGCCAGGCTGCGGGTTAACAACAATCGCACATGTAACCATATCATAGATGCATCATATGTGGTATACATGGCAGGTGAATGGGCCCATATTCACCTTTGATCTTTCCAGAATTTTTGGGATTCAACCCGAACTCTTTAGTTGGTCAATTAATTAATGAGAACAAGTAATACAAGAGAATTCGTAAAGAACTTTCTAGTTATTTAATATTTACCCATGTGAATTCTCTATTACTGCACATCATACTTAAAATGATATGGCTAACCCGAATGCCAACTGAATAAATTATCAATATTAATAAACTTCAAATTTACACCATGACATGTGCAATTATCAATAAACTTCAAGTTTATTATGATATGGGTTTTTTATATCAATAAACGTCCACTTTATTGTGGTATTCTTGTGTAGTACAAACTGGAGAATAAAGCGGGTAGTTTTTCACATACAGATTATCCCGCTACAAGTTGTAGTAATAGAAGATATCAAATCTTTCCTTTATTTATAGTCTCAATATAATCAATCGTTTTCGCATATACTTTGGAAACTGAATAAGTTTCTTTGAGACTTACTACAACACAATACCTTATTGGTAATCAATTGTGTTTCTCCAACATAGTAATAATTGGCTCTTCTAGAGCTCTCAATTAATTTTGTACTACCACAAATTCATCAACATCCATGTGGTGAATATCTCTTTTAAAGAGAAAGTTATACCATTATGGTCATGTCAAAATTATATGCAAGATATGTTTCTTGCATTATTGTTGTCCTTTGATAATCACATTGACAAATTATTTTGGCGTACAATAGGCACGTGACCAATGACTATTCACGCCATAACAATGACATTATTTTCATATATCATCTCAAACCTCCTTCTAGGGGTGAGTGTGGTATATTCAATTCCAATTTCATGTTCATATTCTTCCAATAATGAATATGTATTCGTGAATCAGATGTTGTCACATTCACTGCGGGGATATGTGATTTTGTTATCCTTTTCAAATCTGTAAATGCGTCTGGCATTCGATTTGCTATTCTTTGCAAATGGATAATATTTTGCACCTCTTTTTTCACAAATAGAGGTATGTGGATCAAGATGAGATAATGATGCATTTTTCCACAAAATTTCCCGTTTGGTTTCACCAACTTCTCCCCCTAATTTTGGGAAAAGTGTCTCATCGAATTGACAGTCTGCAAATCGTGCAGTGAACAAATCCCCTGTCAATGTTTCGAGGTAGCGAATAATGGAGGGCGATTCAAACTCAACATATATTCCTAACCTTCTTTGCAGACCCATTTTTGTTAGAAAATACGCTTAACGCTAGAGGGGGGGGTGAATAGCGTTATAATAAAATTTAGCGTAAACTTGCGGAAATTAAAATTTGCAGGAAGTAAATAAGTGCGATAAACAATAACTTACACACAGATATATCCTGGTTTACCACAACGTGTGGCTAGTCCAGTCCCCGAGAGACTCTCTCGAGATTTTCCACTAACTTGTCAAGCTTCCAGGTGCTTAACAAACCTTTACAACTTGAGGACGCAAGCCTCAATACCTTTGCTCGGAGTTACAACACTCCAAGACTTCAACCAAGGAAACACAAGTTCCTTACAACAAGAGAATCACAATTCTCTTCCATGTGTACAAACACTAAAACACTCAAACAATATACTCCTTTATGAGTAGGTATGAGTAAAAGAAATAAGCTCTAGATCACAACAACTTTGGACAAGAATATGGCTCTCAAAAGCTTTATGAAATTGAATATAAAATGATAAACAAAAGTATGCAAGCTTATAGCAATGTAATGATCAGTTGTAGTATGTTGTTGTGTTTAAAACACTGAAATGAAGCTCTATTTATAGTTGAAAAACTTGGCATTACCGTTGCCTAATTGCCAATTAAGAGTTGCTGATTTTACTCACTGACAATCGATTGTCAAACTCCAACAATCGATTGTCTGCTAGTCAGACCAAAATTCAATCCCAAATTTTACGCTTGATAATCGATTACTTACAATCCATAATCGATTACCGGCAACGTTCAAAAAATCCTTTCCAGATTTTACCACAAACAATCGATTGTCCAGAATCAACAATCGATTACTCAGCAACGTTCAAAAAATCTTTTCCGGGTTTTAATCAAAACAATCGTTTATACAAAATCAATAATCGATTACCCAATAACGTTCAAAAAATCTTTTCCGGATTTTAATCAAAACAATCGATTATACAGAATCAATAATCGATTACCTGACGGTATTTGAAAACTTTACGACAACGGTCAGCTTCACAATCGATTGCACAAAGTCAACAATCGATTACTTATCAGTTTTTGGAAAACATTTTAGACACTGTCTCTTTGACAATCGATTGTCCAATGTAACAATCGATTATTTAATAAATTTGAAAATCACTAGAAGACACTGTCTCAACATAATCAATTACCATTAGTTCATAATCGATTATTCTGAGTTTTGAAAAACTTTGATGGACACTGCCTCAGTCACAATCGATTGTCATTAGTTCACAATCGATTGTCATGCAGGTTTGAAAAACCTGATGCTCACTGTCTTACTCACAATCGATTGTCATTAGTTCACAATCGATTGTCATGCAGTCTTGGCTTAAAACAATCGATTATCATAAGTACATAATCGATTATCTTAGTCCAGATTTTTAAGGCATGTCTAAAACTTATTTTGACTACTGTAAATATGCATGATTTAAAATCATTTGACATTAAATTAAATATGCATGATTTTGGAAAATAGTTTTATGAGAGAAGCCATGTTACGAGTCAAGTTGTAGGATCAAGATCACAATTAAGAATGACTCAATTAAACTATAAAACTTTGTCTTGAGCTTGAATCTCGTTGTATATCAATTGTGCGCTTGTTTCTTGAACTTCGTCATATATCAATTTTCACTTCGTTTGTCATTCATCAAAACCTATACAAAACAACACACGTTTTAGTATATTGCATTGAGAACGTGTTTCCAACTATTTCCCCCTTTTTGATAATAGCAAACATTAAGCGGGATATGCAAGACAAGCAATTTATATTGACGATTCAAGACAAGTATATACATGCAACAAGTATGTAATTTGTTCCCCCTCAATTTGAGAATTCCCCCTCAATTTAAGCTTATAATTTGAGAGTGCATCATACCCGTTATCTTCCCCCTTTTGCCATTAGCAAAAATAATAATAAGATGCCAAAGATGAAATAAACCTTGTTTATTTATTGAAAAAAATTACAGCAACAGGGAAGACAATACAACATATAAAAACAAACTTAAAAAAAACAAATTCATTCATCATCTTCCGCCTCATCATCTGGCGCTGCTTCATATGGAACAAGACCCGCATATGGATAATGAACGTGGTCAAAATTTCCATGGATCTCGTGAGTTAATTGACCGAAAGAAGAAGTCAATGAAGAAATTTGGTCGGAAATGAATTGGAGGGAAGGCTCTTGAGGCGGAGGAGCACGACGGGTTGGAGGAGGAGCAGGCGCTACATAATCACCGTCATGATGAAAGGAGGATTCCGAAATTTCCCACTTTTTGGTACTCTTTTTGAGAGGACCATTTCCAGTGACGAATCCGGTGGCTTCAAGAAAGTTCATGATGAGGAGAGCATAAGGAAGAGGCCTATCATCTCCGATAGCATCACGCATGTGAATTTTGATAAGCCGACACCAATTGATGTTAGCTCCGGTAACTATGGCATGCATGAGCTTGGTGTCCTCTTGGGAAATGGTGGTATGGTTGTGCTTACGAGGCTTGAGGACTCGGGTGACGAAATAGAAAATTAACCGGTAATTTGGATCCATTCCCGTAATTGTAGGACGACGGGAGGAGAGATTTGGATCATAAGAAGTAAGACCGATTTGGTGTAAGAGGGCTGTTTCATCAAAAAGGGCTCCGGCCTCTCCGGTGTACCGAAAAATGTCTTCACCATTATGAGGAAGACGGGCAATGGTATGAAGATTTTCATCGGAAAGAAGAATTTGAACACCATTAATGTTGGTGACAAGCTCACCATCATCATCCTCATGGAGGTTGGAATAAAATGCTTGAACCAATGTAGTATTGATGTAAGGATGGGTAAGGAGTAAAAAGTCAAGAAGTTGAGAATTTTTGAGCATATTTGCAGCAGGCCCAAATGATTCAAGATACTTGTGGGTTGAAAAGCGGGGTGGAAGAATGTCGCATTTTTCAAATTTGGTTAAGAATCGAGTAAGCTCGATGTCGGAATTAAAATATAGAACGGAACCATCTTGATAGGGATAGTTCGGACGAGGAGGGGCAGCAGAGGCGGATGCGCCGTGCCTAGCAGAACGGGAACATTTTGAGTGACGGTCCGACATTTTTAATGAAAGCTGCTGGATTTTGCAAAGGATTAGAGGGAATTTGATATTTTGAAAGCTAAAAATGATGCTTGAGTGAATGAATATGAACATATATGAAGCCTATTTATAGAGGGGAGAGTGGCTTATCATTTATGGAAGAAATCTGCTGAGAATTTAAAGCCAAATCTGTCAGAAACGGTAAAATAAATTAACTGACCGTTAGACAATCGATTGTTGAGATGCAATAATCGATTGTTGAAGAGTTATTGACCCGACTTGGAACTGACACAAATCGATTTAGGAGCCAAACGGTAACAAGAGTATAAATTTCTGACATGAAATAATCGATTGTCAAATGTGGAATAATCGATTGTTTTCGAAAAGCATTGCTGAATGGCTGAGACAGAAATCGATTATGCAATTTAAGGAATCAATTATTAAACAAAACTGCATAATGAACATAAACCATAAACAATCGATTAGTGATACTGCTAATCGATTTTCAGCACAGTAAAATAATCGATTATTTGCTTGGAACAATCGATTGTTCTGTGCCAAAACTTTATAATTCCCCCTATCTTTTAGGGCGATACCTGCAAAATAGAATTAAACGTCTCCGACGCTCAAGTCAGTAATTTGTAAAGAAGTAATAACTTAAACTAGTGTTGCCAAGTGAGAACGTGAGCTCTTAAGAAGTGTGTCCTAAAGTGTTCTTAAGAGAGTTTCGGGTACTTACCTTTCCTCCGACGTCTCCAATTACATGTTCAAGAGGGTGATCTTTGATCGTCCTCCACTCATTTGGCACTTTTATTTTTTTTTCCAATTGTGGCGCTTCTTCCGTTGGTTGTTCCTCACTTTCATCTTTATTTTCCTTGGGTGGTTCCTCTTGTATTTTGTCTTTCAAGCTATCTAAGATACCTGCAAGATCAAAACCGGAATCCTTTCTCGCCAAGCGAGCATTATTTTCGGAAAATACAACATGAGGGGATTCCTCCACAATTTGGGTTCTTTTATTAAAGACACTATATGCTTTACTACGTGAGTAATATCTAATGAAAATACCTTCATCCGACTTAGCATCAAATTTACCCAATTCGTCTTTGCCATTGTTATGAACAAAACATTTGCAACCAAAAACTCTAAAGTGGGAAATATTTGGTTTTCTACCCTTATAAAGTTCATAGGAGGTTTTCATGAGTATCGGCCGAATTACTACACTATTTAGAACATAGCAAGCGGTACTCACAGCGTCCGCCCAAAAATGTTTGGGTATCTTAGCTTCGTCGAGCATGGTTCTAGCCATCTCTTCGAGACACCTATTTTTCCTTTACACCACCCCATTTTGTTGTGGTGTACGTGGAGCGGAAAAGGTATGCTCGATTCGGAGTTCGTTACAAAAGTCCGCAAAAAGATTGTGATCAAACTCTCCCCCATGATCACTTCTAATTGAAGTGACGGTTTTTTCTTTCTCATTTTGAACACGCTTAAGAAAATATTTAAAAGCATCACTTTTATTGGCAAGAAATAAAGTCCAAGTAAATATCGAGTAATCATCAACAATCACAAAAGCATATCTATTTCTTCCTAGACTTTCAATGCGAGAAGGACCAAATAAATCCATATGAAGCAATTACAATGGTCTAGAAGTTTAAACAATGTTTTTAGATTTGAAAGATGCTTTTGTTTGCTTCCCCTTTTGACACGACTCACAAATAGAGTCATTTTCAAATTTTAAATTGGGAAGACCAACAACTAAGTTTTGAGAAATCAATTTGTTCAAAAGATGCATATTGATATGTGCTACTCTACGATGCCATAGCCAAGTATCATCCTCTTTACTCATTAGATAATCAACATAATCGGGTGAGGATTTAGCAAGATCAACCATATAAATATTATCCACTCTAAAACCATGGAGGATAATTTTGAAATCACTACGTCTGAACACTAAGCATTCATCCGAATCAAATAAAGCAATATTTCCCTTGTCACACAATTGGCTTATGCTCAAGAGATTATGCTTTAATCCTTTAACAAGTAATATATGCTTAATAGAGGATTTTTCATCCTTACCGACCGAGCCGATGCTGATGATCTTTCTTTTATTGTTATCACCGAAGATAACACTTCCTCCTTCTTTGTGCTCTAATTGAAGGAATTTGGATTCATCTCCCGTCATATGCTTGGAGCATCCACTATCAACGTACCATAGTACACTTGATCCCTTCAAGCACACCTACAAAACAAATTAATGTTCTTTAGGTACCCATGCCATCTTGGGTCCGTGGGGGTTAGGCATATTATAATGATGCGATTGAGTAATATGTCTATGACGTGTAAAGCATGCAGGAGCAATATGACCAATACGTCTACAATAATGACAAGTCACATTTGGGTTATGCATCCTTCTAGGTTCATAGTAACTAGACGGATGAAAATTTCTTACTCTATTTTGAACACTATGACTATTTCGCATTTCATGAGAGTTATTTCTCCTACTATGAGCTCTAGGATGGGCAGCATTTCTAGAGTGATTGTTTCTCGGTTGAGGGCCATTGCTAGGTCTTCTAAGGGGTTCAAAATTTGGCCTAAAATATGCATCATTTCTAGGGTGACTATTTCTAAGTGGTAAGTCATTCCTAGGTCTTCTAAAATGTTCAGCATTTTGTCTAGCATGCATATTGGCTCTAGAGTTGTTGTTTCTAGGATAAGCATTTCTATTGTTAATCCTAGGTTGAGCTTTAGGTTGTTGGGGTTTAGCGTCAACCTTTTCTTCATTCTTAAAGCCTATTCCATGCTTGGTTGATTTCAAGTTAACAAGAACATCATTCAAGTTTTTGTGCGAAGAATTAAACTTATCTAATGTGCCTTTAAGCCTACTTACATCATTCTTAAGATGCAAAAAAGAAGTGCAATTTCTAGTAGAGCTTTAGGGCTTATCGGAACTTCTTTTTCCAAAAAACTTGTTTTCCTCTTTCAGCTTCTCATTTTCTAAAACCAGTTTTTCTAAATCCTTTTCTTTTAAAGAAAGCTGTTTTTGAAAATCTTTTTCTTTTAGAGAAGCATTTTCTTTTACGCTTTTGACGGTTTTTGAAGCTTTAATAAATTCAGTATATAATTCATCAAAAGCAGTTCGCATTTCATCAAGAGTAAAGAAGTTTTGAGACGAAATTTGACATACCTCGTCTTTGTTATCTTCTTGTGCCATGAGGCAAAGATTTGCTGCTTCGTCTTCTTCTCCTTCGCTTGACTCATCTCCGGAGTCACCTCCCCAAGAAATATATGCGCGTTGCTTTTTAAAAGGTTTCTTTTCCTTTTTGAGGTTTGGGCAATTTGACTTGATGTGCCCGGTTTCTCCGCATTCGTAGCATTTTATTTTTCCTTGCTTTTTCCCTTTGCGTTCATACTCCTTGCGCATGAACTTTTGAAATCTTTTGATAACGAGTCCAAACTCGTTGTCTCCTTCCTCATTAATTTGTAGTTGACTTGTGCTCGCCTTTAGAGCTATTCTTTGCCTCCTTTGATCATCAACAAGAGGGTTAAGAATAGTAGATTCATAGGTCTTGAGATTACCTCTTAATGCGTCAATTGTGACATTTGAGACGCCGATGGATTTTTGGATTGCGTCGGCCTTTGATCGCCATGCCGGAGTGAGACTTCTAAGGATCTTTCGTACAAGTTCTCTATCCGTGAATGTCTTTTTGAGGGCATGTAGGTCATTTACGATTATTGAAAATCGTTCAAACATTTCGTCCACCTTTTCTCCTTCCTTCATGTGAAATAATTCATAAGCATGGGTTAGGAAATCAATTTTTGCTTCCCTTACCTGATCCGTTCCTTCGTATGTAACTTCTAGCTTGTCCCACATCTCCTTTGCTGTTGTGCAACACGATATTTTCCTGTAATCGTCAGCAATAACAGCACAATATAATAAGTTTATTGCTTTAGCATTATTTTGGACCTTACTGATGTCATCCGCGTCATACTCATCCTCAGACTTGGGAACCCATTCATTTTCCACCTTCTTGGTTGGAATTTGATTTCCCTTTGTAAACACCTTCCAAAGGTGAAAACTGTTGGATTGAACGAAGATCATCATCCTCTCCTTCCAGTACGTGTAATTTGTACCATTGAATAGAGGTGGTCGTGTGGAGCACTGTCCTTCATCAATTCCTGCAAAAGAGTCACGAGTAGAAGCCATGGATGGTTCTCTCAAACTGTTAAGTCTTCAGAGAGTATGGCTCTGATACCAATTGTTAGAAAATACGCTTAACGCTAGAGGGGGGGTGAATAGCGTTATAATAAAATTTAGCGTAAACTGGCGGAAATTAAAATTTGCAGGAAGTAAATAAGTGCAATAAATAATAACTTACACACAGATATATCCTGGTTTACCACAACGTGTGGCTAGTCCAGTCCCCGAGAGACTCTCTCGAGATTTTCCACTAACTTCTCAAGCTTCCGGGTGCTTAACAAACCTTTACAACTTGAGGACGCAAGCCTCAACACCTTTGCTCGGAGTTACAACACTCCAAGACTTCAACCAAGGAAACACAAGTTCCTTACAACAAGAGAATCACAATTCTCTTCCAAGTGTACAAACACTAAAACACTCAAACAATATACTCCTTTATGAGTAGGTATGAGTAAAAGAAATAAGCTCTAGATCACAAAACCATTGGACAAGAATATGGCTCTCAAAAGCTTTATGAAATTGAATATAAAATGATAAACAAAAGTATGCAAGCTTATAGCAATGTAATGATCAGTTGTAGTATGTTGTTGTTTTTAAAACACTGAAATGAAGCTGTATTTATAGTTGAAAACTTGGCATTACCGTTGCCTAATTGCCAATTAAGAGTTGCTGATTTTACTCACTGACAATCGATTGTCAAACTCCAACAATCGATTGTCTGCCAGTCAGACCAAAATTCAATCCTAGATTTTACGCTTGATAATCGATTACTTACAATCCATAATCGATTACTGGCAACGTTCATAAAATCCTTTCCAGATTTTACCACAAACAATCGATTGTCCAGAATCACAATCGATTACTCAGCAACGTTCAAAAAATCTTTTCCGAATTTTAATCAAAACAATCGATTATACAAAATCAATAATCGATTACCCAATAACATTCAAAAAATCTTTTCCGGATTTTAATCAAAATAATCGATTATACAGAATCAATAATCGATTACCTGACGCTATTTGAAAACTTTACGACAACGGTCAGCTTCACAATCGGTTGCACAAAGTCAACAATCGATTACTTATCAGTTTTTGAAAAACATTTTAGACAGTGTCTCTTTGACAATCGATTGTCCAATGTAACAATCGATTATTTAATAAATTTGAAAATCACTAGAAGACACTATTTCAACATAATCGATTACCGTTAGTTCATAATCGATTATTCTGAGTTTTGAAAAACTTTGATGGACACTGCCTCAGTCACAATCGATTGTCATTAGTTCACAATCGATTGTCATGTAGGTTTGAAAAACCTGATGCTCACTGTCTTACTCACAATCGATTGTCATTAGTTCACAATCGATTGTCATGCAGTCTTGGCATAAAACAATCGATTATAATAAGTACATAATCGATTATGTTAGTCCAGATTTTTAAGGCATGTCTAAAAATTATTTTGACTACTGTAAATATGCATGATTTAAAATCATTTGACATTAAATTAAATATGCATGATTTTGGAAAATAGTTTTATGAGAGAAGCCATGTTACGAGTCAAGTTGTAGGATCAAGATCACAATTAAGAATGACTCAATTAAACTATAAAACTTTGTCTTGAGCTTGAATCTCGTTGTATATCAATTGTGCGCTTGTTTCTTGAACTTCGTCATATATCAATTTTTGCTTCGTTTGTCATTCATCAAAACCTATACAAAAGAACACACGTTTTAGTATATTGCATTGAGAACGTGTTTCCAACAATTTTGGTGCAATATGGCGGTGCTACAGGCACATATACTGCACATCCAAAAATTCGTAAGTGGGATATATTAGGTTCATGACCCATAACTCATTGCAACGGGGAATATTTGTGATAATTCGTCATTCTGAGACGAACTAGCATTGCTGCATGCAAAATGGCGTGACCCCAAACCGAAGTGGGCAGCCTCGTTTTCATGAGTAAATGAGGAATTCAAGATTATTCTCATCTATTGTCTCAATATGATATCCATTTTGAATGATATCTTTAAAACTCAACAAGTTCCTTTTAGACTTGGAGGAGAACATTGCATTCTCTAAAATGTTGTTCCTTTCGGCAGAGTTATAGTTGCTCTTCCAGAGCCTTTAATCAATTTACTACTACCAGAAATTGTAGTAACATCTGCCTTACACATACTTAAATGAGAGTAATATTTCTTCTCTTTGAATATCGTATGTGTGGTACATGAATCAATTAATCAAAAGAGATATACGAACATGAGAATAAACAAATTTAATCCGTTGCTTCATAATTAAACAATATTTTCAAAATCTGCTGAGGTTAGTCGATTAACTTAGTTAATAGTTGACTAACTTGGAAAGCAGTCATTAGGTCAGTCGACTAACTAAATCAGATAGTGGACTATCTTGCCTTGCGGAAAAGTCCAGTTTTAATGCGAAATATTAGTTAGTCGACTAACTTAGTTGATAGTCGACTAACTTAGTAAACAGTCATCAGGTTAGTCGACTATCTAAATCAGATAGTCAACTAACTTAGCTTGCGGAAAAATCCAGTTTTAATGAGAAATATTAGATAATCGACTAACTGTTAGGTTAGTCGATTAACTCTACTGGAAAATAAAAATATCATTGAAATTTAAGCATATTGAAACATTCTAAAGAACTAGGACTAACGTTATATCATAAACTAATTAATACAAGCTGATACTAATGACTATTAGTTTATTCACTTACTAATACAAATAAGTAAAATAAAATCAAACAATTCCATCTTCCTTCATCACAGATCCATCACCAATTAAGTGGTCTATTTTCCCCTCAGGGTGCTCAAAGAAGTCTGCCACATCCAAGTGGGTGATGTCAAAATTGCCGTCAGAGACTGAATTGGTTTCAGGGCATTTACCTTTTAGAGATGCTTGATAAAGCTCAACCAAATGTCTTGGTACACAGCAAATTTTCGTCCAGTGCCCTTTTCCACCGCAACGATAATATATAGTTTGTGAACTATTTGCTTTTGGATTCTCATCGCATCGTGCTTGTGGCAGAGTGACCAACTTCATGTTGTCATATCTCTCCTTTAAGCCATTCCACAAGATAGGTGGATCTTTGACTGTGATATATTCAATTTTCAAACCTTCATCAAGGTGATGGCGCAAGAAAATCAAGGCCTTAGCACAGTTTCAAACCTTCATCAAGGTGATGGCGCAAGAAAATCAAGGCCTTAGCATAGTCTTGGGTGGATGCTTTATTTCTGTCTTTAATGGCGTCTCCAGGACCCATTGCATCCAAATGGATTTCAGCATCCAACACCTATGTCATATAGTTCTTGCCCGAAATTTCAAGGGCAACGAACTTTCTTTTCATATTGTCAGACATAAAACAAAATTACATCAAGAGCGTGTTCATACTTACGGGCTTTATTACAATTATCACATTCACTTCAGGGAATGGATCATAATCATCTGTATGTGTTATATATAATCTCATGTCAAATATTACTTTCATAAAGTGAAAGATTATTTTGAGAATCTTTATTATTCTCATTATCATAATGATGACGATTATAATTCCGTCTATTGCCACGTCCACATCCATTGATACCTTCACGGTAATAATTTTGTCTTCTTTCAGACTTATCATATACTGCTATCACATTCTCTAAAGGGAATGAGAATGAAGCAAATTCAATGGGACGGATTTTCAATTATTTGCCCACAATCATTCATGAATTTAATCATGGCAAGACATAGAAATTTTACCACTTCACGTGTTTATAATTTCTTACAAACTCCATTAGAGTTATAATCAAACTTTATTGTCTATGTTTGTATATGAAATCAAATCGTAGAATTTCAAGAATTTGAAAGGGAAAAATAAATTACTTACCTTTAAGGTATACCAATAAATGTTGTGATATCAAATATACCTCTTGAGTTTCCATCCCGTTGCATTATTTTATGATGATACCATCTCTTCTATTTTTCCGTATAGAAATTCTCATATGGAGCAGTAGCAATCGTTATTACACTATTTTGCTTGGAAATTCACCTTCAAAAAGATAACAAAAGTAAACAACTAGAAAGAAAAAAAAATTGAAGAATTTCAGAAACCTTTCACTCAAATAGAAAAATCCAAACGATGGAACACGAATTAGAGTGGATGAATCTGATTGCAACTCGAGATTGCGATAATTGCTGAATATTAAATTCAATTGGGTAGAGACTCGTGCTGATAACGTGTTATGAAATAATATAAGAACAAGAACAATATAGAGAAAAGTAGAGAGAGGAGTATTCTTATTGATACTTTGGGATGATTTACAATGGGGTAAGACCCCTCTATTTATAGGAAGAAAAAAGACTTAGCCTCAAAGTAGAACTCTTCTATAAGATAGACATTCAGTCTAATTAGAGTTCTATTTATAGCACTAGATTTTAAAAAAATATATTAGAGAGGAGATCAAGGGAAAGGGAATAACGAGAATAGGCTCACAAAAATTACATGCATGGTAGAGTGTCACTGATACCACTAACTAATAAGCTTTGACGATGACACTATAATATATTTTTTTTAATTTATTTTCTTGAGCGATTGCTATTTAAGGTAGGAAGCCATATATTAATATTACATATGGTTAGTTGCGCATATATTTTACTGAAAATTATCTTATATTTTGCGTTTTATTTATTATAAAGAATATCATTAAATGTTGCTAATTTTGACTTGTCAATGGAGTTATGATCTACAGATGCATAATATACCACCAGTGAGACAAAAACAAAAGGATGATCATTGAATTGATGCTTCTAAAAAATATTTTCTTTACCAAATAATTAACAATGTTTATCATATTTTTCAATACGATTTTTTGAACTAAGCATGTCGACATTATTTAACTAGCTACTTCAAAATAAGTTTGCCATTTTATTGGATTAAATGACATAATGCTTGACTCAACCAAGTGGGATCTTGAATTCAACGCTGTCTTAGATAACTAATAAAGTAGTTAATGCACTAGCTAATCATGGACAAGCACTCCAAATACATGATTGTCGTGGTCTCTAAATCACCTTATGCGTCGATTAATTTTACGCGGTACTTATTAACTTCCATCAATATAAATATCGAATAATTGTGTCCATCAAATTTTAAACAGATAAAAGAAAAATCTTAATGAACTCCCATGTGAGTATTATAGAGGTGGGTATTTTTATCTCATTAGAATGCAATTGACGTTGTCATATATTTAGATTTCTGGAATCTTGATCCAATTGTGAAGACGCATTAGTATATCTTAAAGAGTATTTCTTTTAATAGAATGGGAATGGCCATATTTCTTGACTATATACTCCAGATTATGTCTCCGGCAACCTTCATGTATTTACCTAATAGATGGCGGTAATAATTACAAAATTTCCTGTAATATTAATTCATCGGGTACATGGAGATCATTAATCTAGAAAAGAATATTTCCTTTAAACATATATATTCCTGTTAATATTAATTAACGACTAATCAATTCTCTTAATGCAGGCACTTAATGAAGTTCCTTGGAGGCCCTGAGCTACAGCGTTAACTAGAGGGAGTAGAAAACAGTATCGGACTTACATTGTGCAAAAGAAAAGGCCAAAAGACAGTTGTGTAATCGTATAATACATCTAAAAGTTGTTAGAATAATGATTCCGACTAAAATACAATAGCTTTCATATCGAACAATTTGGAATAACAACAACATGAGCGGAAGCATACCTGAATCCATTTGTGGAAATCCTTAAGCCTCCGTTGATGATGGTTTGAAAGTGTTTGGCTCCTTGTTCCTTAATCCTAACTTCAAGATTATCTTGAATTTATCCAAGAGTTTCACAAGAATTTCTTCCAAACAACAATAACCAAATTGGAGTATAGTTTTCCACAAAAATATGCAAGACAAGAAAAATGATTATCTTAATTCAATGGGAGGAAGAAGATAATTGTCTTGCTATAATGTGGGAACCATAACCCCCACTTTATGACAAATGAGTTACAAACTCAAGAGTCACAAGCATGTAACCATGGTTACATATATGTAACCTTAGTTAGCCCATCATTAACTAAGGTTACCCTTTTGGGTATCTACACATTGGTCCTACACTTTATATGACAACACATTGGCCCCCTTAACTTAATGTCCATAAGACCACTTATTTAGGCCAAACCAAAAGATAGCACATAACATATAATTTATCCATATATTGTTCATATGTATGTAGATATAAGTCCATATATCTTACAATCTCCCACTTGGACGAGATACACATACATATGTACAAACCTTAGCATTATATGTTACAATATAACCTTAGGAGCTCAAAATTGCTATCATAATAAAATTGTCATGAACAATCCGGTCCATCAATCATATCAACATAGGAACTAAGAGCTCTTCGTTACTCTTTCGTAACTAGAACCAACATAGATCACGTTTATCAATATAACCAACGACATGGATCAAGTGTAGGTATGTAGCATGGAAATAACATAAAGTGTGGTCAATAGAATGTCTATTTCCAACTGGTTCTCTCTATTGAGATCATTCATAAACTGTAAGAGTACAAAAACTTTAAAACTGAATATCTGCGCAGATATAACTGAATTACTGAATTTCTGAATATAATGGACAATACATAATTGTATAATACAAACTCCCACTGAAATACATAATCCTTATCTGATTTGACACCCATACAAGCAATATGCTCATGAAATACTTTTGGTGTCAATCCCTTAGTGAGCGGATCCGCAAGCATGGAGTTTGTACTAATGTACTCAATGAACAATTGTCCATTTCGTACTCTTTCTTTAACAACCCGAAATTTGACGTCCATATGTTTTGCTTTCGTCAAACTACTATTGTTATTAGCATAAAGGACTGCCGATCTGTTGTCGCATAATAGCCTAAGTGGCTTTTTAATGCTATCAACAACGCGTAGTCCACCAACAAAATTCCGCATCCATAATGCCTCATTGGATGCTTCATAACATGCCATAAATTCCGCTTCCATGGTGGAAGCCGTAAGAGTTTGCTTAGTGCTTCTCCAAGAGATAGCACTGCCAGCAAGCATGTAAATATAGCCTGAAGTAGACTTCAAACTATTCTGACATCCAGCAAAATCGGAATCGGTATACCCAATGATCTCAAGCTGGTCCGATTTCCGGTATGTAAGCATGTAATCCTTTATTCTCTGTAAGTACCTCATGACCCGTTTGGCTGCCTTCCAATGGTCCATTCCCGGATTGCTAAGATATCTGCCTAACACCCCAACAATGTATGCTATATCAGGTCGTGTACATACCTGAGCATACATCAGACTACCTACAGCCGAAGCATAAGGCGTCTTCTGCATTTCCGAAATTTCATAATTATTATTTGGGCACTGTTTGAGACTAAACTTGTCTCCTTTAGAAACAGGGTTGTTACCTGGTTTACAATCTTGCATGTCAAATCTTTTCAGAACCTTATCGATATAACCCTTTTGTGACAGACCGAGAACACCTTTTGAGCGATCTCGATGTATCTGAATTCCTAATACAAAAGAAGTTTCACCAAGATCTTTCATTTCAAATTTCTTTGAAAGAAATTTCTTAGTTTCATGCAATAATGCTATATCATTACAGGCAAGCAGTATGTCATCGACATATAAAACCAGAAAAATATACTTACTCCCACTGAACTTATGGTATATACAGTCATCAGCAATATTCGGTTCAAAACCAAAAGATGTAATGACTGCATGAAACTTATAACACCATTGACGGGAAGCCTGCTTGAGCCCATAGATGGATTTCTTTAATTTGCAAACCCTTTTCTCTGATTCATCCGAAACAAAGTTTTCAGGTTGCACCATATAAATTGTTTCCTCAATGTCACCATTGAGAAACGCTGTCTAAACATCCATCTGATGAAGCTCAAGATAAAAATGTGCTACTAGTGCCATTATAGTCCTGAAAGAGTCTTTCGATGAAACTGGAGAGAAAGTCTCTTTATAATCAATGCCTTCCTTTTGAGTGTAGCCTTTTGCGACAAGACGAGCTTTATACTTAATAACATTGCCCCCTGAATCCCTTTAGGTTTTAAAAATCCATTTACAACCAATCAGTTTAATACCTTCGAGCAATGTAACAAGCTCCCAAACGTCATTATCGCTCATAGACTTCATCTCATCATTCATGGCATCAATCCACTTTTGAGAGTTAGAACCCTTAATGACTTGACGGAAGTTGATTGGATCATCTTCCTCAAGTCCAATATCACTTTCTTGTTCTTGGAGAAATACAACATAATCATCCGGAATTGCATTTCTCCTCTCTCTAGTGGATCTCCTTAATGGCACATCAGTTTCTTGAGGTTGTTGAGTTTGATTTTCATTAGTAATAGCAGGGTCCTGATGGGGGAGATTTTCGAGATTGTCTTGAACTGGAGTTGTGTGATCCGTGTCAGGAATGAGAACACCCTGACCAAGATCAACAGCTTGAGGGAAAGACACATGTTCTTCCTCAAAGACAAAATCTCTAACAACTTTATCTCCCCACCCCCAAACTCAATATCCTCAAAAAACCTAGCATTACCCGTCTCAAAGATAGTTCTTGAAGTGGGATCATAAAACGTAAAACCCATGGATCTTTCAGAGTATCCAACAAAATAGCTACTAACCGTCTTAGCATCCAGTTTCCTTTCATTCGGCCTATAAGGCCTTGCCTCAGCTGAACAACCCCAAATGTGTAAATGCCTAATACTGGGTTTATGCCCAGTCCAAAGTTCATATGGGGTTTTGATTGTAGCTTTAATTGGAACTCTATTAAGAATATAAGCTGCGGTTTTTAATGCTTCTCCCCAGAGTGAGTCTGGCAAAGTAGTACGACAAATCATACTTCTTACAATATCCTTAAGGGTCCGATTTCGTCTCTCAGCTACACCATTCATCGTAGGACTTCCTGGCATAGTATACTGAGGGACGATCCCACACTCATCAAGGAATTTAGTAAATGGCCCTGGACGTTGTTCACCTGAACCATCATATCGACCATAGTATTCACCACCACGGTCAGATCTAACGGATTTAATTCTTTTGCTTAGTTGATTTTCAACTTCAGCTTTAAATGATTTGAACACGTCCATGGATTGGGACTTTTCATGAATAAGATATAGGTACCCATAGCAAGAGTAATCGTCTATGAATGTGATAAAGTATTGTTGACCATTCCTACAAGGAGTAGGGAATGGCCCACAAATATCCATATGTATCAATTCTAAGACGTCCGAAGCTCTCTTAGCACCTAATCTCGTTTTGTTTGTTCGTTTTCCCTTGATACACTCAACACAAATATCCGAATTTGAGGAATCAAGGGAATCAAGAATTCCATCTGACACGAGTTTCTGAATTCTTTGAATGGATATATGACCCAAACGTTTGTGC
Source organism: Nicotiana benthamiana (assembly GCA_034376525.1). NCBI lineage: Eukaryota > Viridiplantae > Streptophyta > Magnoliopsida > Solanales > Solanaceae > Nicotiana > Nicotiana benthamiana. The sequence goes on from CM067334.1 coordinate 133,639,126, forward strand.
CAGAGTGATATAGAATTCTCATTAGTTAATTTTCTTTTGGTACCAGTTAAACTTGTATGCAAGGTTTCATTATTTGAGGTTATTGTATCAAAAAAGTATAGGCTATCAAATGTTGATAAAAGACCAGTACCAATAAGATTTGAATTCTGAAAGAGACTAACTTAATTGTCACCAAAAGAACATGAATAACCAGATATGTCCAATTTGGGAACAGAAATTAAATTCCGTCTAAAAGACGGTACAACAAAAGTCTCATCCAAATCTAAATGAAAACCGGTTTTAAACAACAGCCTAAACTTTCCAATAGCCTCAACTGGCACCTTCTTGCCGTCACCCACATAGATGTATCTTTCACCATCATTTGGTTTTCGGCAGTTCAGGCAACCCTGCATAGATATACTTATGTGAGTAGTAGCAGCAGAATCTACCCACCAAGTACCCTTAGGTACCGAAATTAAATTAACTTCAGAACAAACAAAAGAAAGAAATGTACCTTTTTTCGCACGCCATGCGTGGTACTTCGTACAATCCTTCTTCACATGATTAGTCCCCTTACAGAAAAAGCAACCTAATTCAGTAATTTCAACCTTAGGTTCCTTATGTTGCTTAATCTTGGGCCTTGCAACCGCAACTTCCTTACCTTTCCTCTTCTTAGGATCCTTTGAAGAGGATGCCAAATGAGCACTTTCAGTCTTATCTTGCTTTATCTTTTCCTCCTCTTGCACACAATGTGAAATGAGCTCATTGAGAGTCCATTTCTCCTTCAGGCAGTTGTAACTTACCTTAAACTGATTAAAGTGTGCAGGAAGAGATATCAAAACTAAGTACACAAGCAGTTCCTCAGGTAATATCAGCTTGAGTGACTTAAGTTTTGAAGCAAGATGAGACATTTCCAAAATGTACTCCCTAATGTTTCCCTTGCCCTTATACCTCATGGAAACAAGTTTACTCAATAGTGTACTTGTTTCCGCCTTTTCATTTTGTTCAATACGCTTTTCAAGGTTTTCAAGGAAAACTTTGGCATTAGCTTCATCATTCATAGTGCCCCTGAATGATTCTGGAATTGCACGTTTCATGATCATTAGACTCATGCGATTCGAGCGTTCCCACTTCTCCATCTCCCTCCTTTCATCAGGAGAGGATGTATCCTCAAGAGAAGCAGGTTCCTCATTCCGAAGTGGAAGGTCAAGATCCATGCAACCTAGAACGATCATAATGTTCTCTTTCCATTCCTTATAGTTTGTGCCGTTAAGCACAGGGATGCTATTGATGTTTGCAGATATCGAAGCAGCAGAAGAATTAACTGAAAATAGAACAAAAGGATTACTTAATACATGCTTACAATAACTTGAACTTTAACTTTAGTTTTCAGATTCAAAATAGGCAAATCCCATTACAAGATACCTAGCACAACATTGATTTTAGTCTTTGGACAGAAAATCAACTTGTAAGTGGTACTCTTGGTGTAGTGATCAAATATTGACAATAAACTCCTGTCAAATATCAAGCCTTCCTTTGGGCCGACTTAATATTCACATGGAAAACCAAATAATTGTCACATATTTATCACCACAAGCATGTTCGAATTCCTGCCAAATAACAACCTTCCTTTGGGCCGGTGTTAAACGCATGGAAGACTAACATCCACAGCCATCTTATATTTCATGATTAATCAATCTACATAATAGAGGTTACTTTGGCAACATAATGCTTCAATTGACTAATTTAAAATATTAGATGCTAAAAAAAACTTTAGTTCCTTAAGCCATATTATGAATCTAAACTTAATATGTTACATGTTTTGACATGCAACATCTGAATATTATCAGGGCTTGCTGGTCCAGGATAATCGATTATCAAGGACAGATAATCGATTATTCTAGCATTCTGAAATTTCCAAAATTTGCTGAAAAATGACATAATCGATTATTCAAAATTGAAAAATCGATTATGTCTGTGTTCTGTTTCTAAAAATTTATGAACTTATTTGCATAATCGATTATGCACAATGCATAATCGATTATGCTACTGTTCTGTCCCAAAAATTTTTTCGACAAAATTGACATAATCGATTATCAGAAAATTGATAATCGATTATTCCCTGTTTCTGTTTTGCAAAATTTTGATTAACAAATTCTACATAATCGATTATTTTTCCAGTATAATCGATTATATTATTGTTCTGTCCAACGACTTAACATGTTTTTCAACAAGAAACTTAAACATGGAATCATGTTTCTCATCAACCAAAATCATGCAAAATTCAATGTTTCAATTCAAGTAAAGATAACATGATATTAAAACATCAAGTTCATCAGAAACATAACATTCATAAAATCATGCTATTTCATGGTACTAGAATTTCATAAACAAAATTCTCACTTAACTTGAACATGAACTTTATATAACATGAATCTTATGAACATCCAAAGTATCCAAATATGAAGGTGGCTCTGATACCAATTGTTAGAATAATGATTCCGACTAAAATACAATAGCCTTCATATCGAACAATTTGGAACAACAACAACATGAGCGGAAGCGTACCTGAATCCATTTGTGGAAATACTTAAGCCTCCGTTGATGATGGTTTGAAAGTGTTTGGCTCCCTGTTCCTTAATCCTAACTTCAAGATTATCTTGAAGTTATCCAAGAGTTTCACAAGAGTGTTTCACAAGAATTTCCTCCAAACAACAATAACCAAATTGGAGTATAGTTTTCCACAAAAATATGCAAGACAAGAAAAATGATTATCTTAATTCAATGGGAGGAAGAAGATAATTGTCTTGCTATAATGTGGGAACCATAACCCCCACTTTATAACAAATGAGTTACAAACTCAAGAGTCACAAGCATGTAACCATGGTTACATATATGTAACCTTAGTTAGCCCATCATTAACAAAGGTTACCCTTTTGGGTATCTACACATTGGTCCTACACTTTATATGACAACACATTGGCCCCCTTAGCTTAATGTCCATAAGACCACTTATTTAGGCCAAACCAAAAGATAGCACATAACATATAATTTATCCATATATTGCTCATATGTATGTAGATATAAGTCCATATATCTTACAAAAGTACCTACCGTATTCGTCTATGAAATGTGTCTAGCAGACATGATAGGAACTACATTTGGCAGACACGTTTTAGACGGTTCTAGTGTTTTTGTAACTAATAGCTACTCAGCTAGAAAATCCTTAGTTCGCTCGAACCCAGTATTTTGTTATATATGATGCAAAATATCAATATATATTTCTATTGTTTTACCCCCAAGAAATGTCGTTTGCTTCTTTTTTTTTTAAGCAATCCACTAGGCAAGCGCCTATGGCTAGTTTTCATTAATAATAATATAAAGAAAATTACATCAAATAGGAAAATAAAATAAGGGAGGACTCACCGGTATTTTTACCCATATAACAACAACCGGTGAAAACCTTACCTTATTAATCCTATTGAGGCCAATAAAAGACTGAAGAACTAACAAGCATCCAAAAAGAAAGAAGTAGCAAGAACTAAAAAAAGTATGATCATCACAGAGTTTATCACATGCTATGTGATGATATTACATAGAGAAATACTACTGAGATGAAAAATTAAGAAGTTGAAGAAATCATGTTGTTGGTCTATTTTCTCCAGTTTTGTGAAAAGTACAATTTGTACATTAATGACTTCGTCCACAATTTTTGTCAATATTTCTTCAAAATTCATGCTTTGTTTCTCGATCAATTGGACTTTGTAATAATTGTTTGAGTGCCCCGTTTTTGTTTTGCATTTCGCATTGGGGGTCACCTTATGTTTGCGTCTTCAAACACCCTGCCGTCCCAACTTCTATCCCTTTCACGAGACTTCTTACTTGTTTTACTATGCATTGGTGACACATCACCTTTTCTTGACGCATCTGCCCGGCACTGCGTTAAGATATCGTCTTCCTCCCCTTCTTCATATATATGTCTTCCTTTCTTCGCACCCAGAGGTTGTTTGTCGAGAAGAGTGTTTTCTGGGGCTATTGATATGAGCTGGTTCTGCCCCGACTGTGTAACTGTTACTATTTTGTTATCGACAGAAGAAACATTAGTCATGGCATCGGACATTTTCTTCTCCTCCAAAGAAGTGATGGACTTTATTGGAACTATGTTATTCTGGGCAGATGTTAGCAGTGTTGTTGCGACTCGAACAACAGCTGATGTTTCATATGTTTTTGTAGTATTTCCTGGAAAAGATGCTGGAGCATTATGGTTCAAGGTGCTGTTTGTGTTTGCTACAGGTTTCAGATTTGCAGGGCAATTAAATGTCGTTGATTTCCTTTCAAATTTTTGATTCAACTGAACATCAATGTACTATCCTTCACTGTCGTCATCAAACTCTTCGTCGTCTGCTGAAGATGAATAACCAGCAAGATCTTCTCCCCAACCCTCCTCATCGTCGTAATCTCGTTGGTCTTTTCACAGTTTTGATTTAATGACCATGTCCCTCATTGTAATGGTTGGAGAAATCTGATTCTTGACTATCTGCATGTTTCGACCAGTGCTAATTCCATCGTCAATATTGAAATTGGAAAGTGCAGCAAATGAGTTTCAATAAGAATGTGAAGCTGGACTCTTATCAATAATGTTCATTTTGTTTTTGGATTTTGGAGTTGATTTTCTGTTGACATGGAAGAACAAATACTTGGAGGATGTTGAGCAGCTTCGAAAGTTTGTTGAGTAGAATCAGTAAGCTATAAATCCAATCCTCGTTGAGAGGAGGCTTCATTTGAAACTGCAGCTGCTGTATCTGTGAATGAGACCACAGTGTTTTGTTTAACCATATCATTCTGATTAGAGCTATGTTGTCGAACTGTGTTCTGCACAAACTCGTCCTCTGTAAGAATTGCTGTTGTTTGAAATAATGGACTCACAGCATCTTGATTATCTTTCCCAGATATAGTTCGAATATCAGGATATTGCAAATGGAGTGTATACTCCATTTCCGATAAGATAGAGACTGCAGCATGTGATTCATTGTGTATTGCCTTGTTGGTACTAATAGTATCCTTTGCAGCAGCATCTATTTTGGTCAGCTCAGAATAAACCAAAGGTGATGCTTTATTCAGTTCATTACAAAATTGTTGTCCAGAATTGTTTTAATCATCGAGTACATTTGTAACTGACGACTTCTCCCCTTGTTGAAATAAAAAAACAGTATGATCTATAACATTTTTGAAATTATCCGAGGCCTCCAAATTTGTATCATTTGCTTGACCAATCAGAGAAGTGTTTTTATTGTTAGAATTCTGCATTATCTGCTGCTGCTCGATCAGCTTCTCTTTTACTGGATTTTGCATTGTAATTTTCTGGATCTGTAGGTTTCAAAATTGATACCATCTTTTCATTTACAACAATAGAAGGTAACTTCAGTGGACCTGTATCTGGCATTGTACAAAACTGGGCAGAATCATTTGTACCACCCTTTGGCGTTGGAAGAGTTTCTGCAAATGTAACATTTGTAGCAAAAACATTTTTTTGAGCTGCTAGCTGCTGCACATTGTGCCCAGCTTGTGCACTAGTAGTAAAGTGATCTGCAGAGTTCTGTATTGTCACAACAGTATCCAAATATGATATCATTTTTTCACTTTCGACCTTCAATGGAACAGTATGTTGCATTTTAGAAAACTGGGCAGAATTACCCTTTGGCCTTGGAAGAGCTTCTGCAGAAATACCATATGTAGCAGAAACATTTTCTTGAGCTCCTAATTGCTGCACATTGCACCTGTGATGCTGTCCAAAAAGATGAGACACCTGCCCAGCCTGTGCACTATTAGTAATGTGATCTGCAAAGGACTGCATTATCCCAGCAGTATCCAATTTTGAAACCATCTTTTCCTTTACAACATTCAAAGGAACATTTGAATCAGAAACATTTGATTGAGCTCCTAGTTGCTTCACATTGCACCTATGATGGTGCCCATCAAGATCAAACATCTGCTCAGGCCATGCACTTGTATTAATATGATCTGCAGAAGTCTGCATTGTCCCTGCCATATAGACAACTGATTGATCATAAATTATAGAAGCAGGTACATCTGTAGTAATCTTAGGAGGTCTTTTATCCAATTTCAATACCTCCTCCATAGACTCCACTGGAACTGCTGCATGAGTTGCATCTGATACACCAGCAACCACAACATTGGAAGGCAGTAGTTGTTGATTTGCATCACCCCTATCATTCACAGCAGGTTGTGTAGTCTTAGAAACAGCAATCCGTTTCGTATCATTCTTTACAAAAACATGTTGTATAACTGAATCAATTCGACCAGCAACCTTCTTGAAACCATCTTTTACATGTACATCCTTAGCACCTTGTTTAGCTCTTTTATCATTTAGATATTCCCTTGCATCCCCTTGTAATTTGTCAGCGTCATCCCGTCATTACCAAGCAGTTCACTGACCAAATTATCCTCTGCAACCTCCTATGCTCCAGATTTTTCTTTTTTGATTCTACATTCTTCTCATCGTGACCTTGATGTTTGCAATAAGCACAATTCTTATCAATGTTGTCTAGCACTATTTCTTGATGGAACTCGACAGATTTACCCAAAACTGAATCTAAAATCTACAGCATGACCTTTTTAGGATGTTTATCTAAAAGATCAACTATAACCTTAACCCTCGCCGAGCTAGGTCTCGTTCTATCCTGCGCCGCCTTGTCAACAACTAGAGGTTTTCCCACAGCTGAGGCTATAGACATTAACAGTCTCTTAGCAAAGAAATTTGGTGGCAGACCTGGAAGAGAAATCCACACGACTTCCATCGACGTCTCCTCCTTCGGATTGAATCCCAAATACCATGGGAATGTTCTGAATAAATAATCGTCGCCTTTGGATATAAGATATCCAGTCGACTTTGAAAGGAAGTGAACATGATCATTGAAGAGATTAAACCTGATTAACAGATGACGAAATTCCAACTGTCCAAAGTTACATTGACCTTGAACATTGAATTGCGACTAAAACATTTTCCTCACTTCTGATAGATCTGGTCTGCCATAAGAAAAGTCTAACACAACTGCCTGATGCAATCCTGCTTCCCTAATGAAGTTGTTAACCTCTTCCATTGTGAATTGAATTACATGTTCACCATGATCGAAATTAACTAGACAGAGCTCTTTTTTAGTCGGAGCAGCCTGTTGTGCTTTTAAAGCTGAAACATACGATTGCTTAGAACTCTCTTTTGGATAAGATTTTATGTGATTTGAATTACCTCTCCTCAGCCAAAGGCTAGGGAGAGATCAACGCAGCCATGGCTGCCACGCTTAGAGAACGACGTCAAAATCCTATGGATAGAAAAAGGACTCATCCATTGTTCTATGCAACCGAATAACAGAAATTGATGAAGAATCTGAAAAAAATTCTTCAAGCTATAGAACTTTGAAAAAACAAATTAAGATCTTGAAGAGATGGTTAAGGGTATGGAAAATAAAACAATTGGGGATTGATCTCAATGAGAATGGGGTTATTTTGACACCACGATCGCCAGATGCCGGAAATAAGCCCGATGAATAGTTTGGAGTCACAATTCACCCTTCTTCCTAGAGAGAAGGTTGTTGATAAGGTAAGATAAGGTATGTCTTTTGCTTCCATCTTTAGCTTCAATGGTAGCAATGCATTCCTACTCCTATTCATATAAATTAATACAAAAATAACTACGCCTAATAATGAAAGATTGTGTCTTGCTAGAGGGAGGAAGAAGATGTTATTTGTGCCTTTGTGGAGGGAAAATATTTAAACCAGTGGTACATAAAAAAATAATCATATAAAGTGTTACAACCCGACCCGTAACTTTTGTTCCTCTAAATAAGACTGTCCGTACTTGCTTTTACAGATTCATGACTTGTGGGACGGCTGGTTCGGGATTTGGAAGGGTTTGGGTAGAAATCGAAGTACTTGGTTTCTTAAGTGCCTAAAAGGCCAAGTTTGACCTCGGTCAACATTTTTAGTAAGCGAGCTCGGATTCGAGATTTGACGGTTGCAATAGATTAGTATGATGATTTCAGACTTGGTGTATATCCGGATCAGGTTATGGATGACCTATGATCATTCAGACACCTAATAGTGAAAGTTTATTCCGTAAGGATTTTCAAGTTCTTAAATATTTGGTTTCGAATGGGTTTTTGTGTTATTGAGGTACGAAAGGAGTTCCGAGACGGAAAATAGTTCTGTATTTCCATTTAAGACTTACTAGCAAAATTTGGTGTCAATCCGCGTAATATTATTAGTGTGTTTCGTCGCACTGGAAGTAGATTGAAGAACTTGAAGTTCATAGGTTTGATTCATTTGATTTTAGGTGGTGATTATTAGTTTTAGCATTATTTCGGGATTTCCGAGGGTTCCATCGAGTCTGATTTATTATTTCACACTAGTCAGAATGTTCGGAAGCGACCAGACGATCCCGAGCGTCAATCAGACAAGGCTCGAGTTAAGCTGAAAACTTTTAGGAGGAGCAGAAGCTCCAGGTATCTGTCATAACCGCACATGCGAGACCGCACGAGCGGTCGAGCCCTCATAGGTTCACCCAAGGGGGAGGAGTCCAGGAACCGCAGATGCAGATCCTTTTCCATAAAAGTGCAACCATAAGAGCGGCCCCTAAATGGAAAAAAAAAGTCCCATCCAGACCCAGTCCAACTCCGCAGATGCGGGCTATACCTCACCGAAGCAATCCAGGAGATGCGGTCCCCTAATTGAAGGTGAGGAAATTGCTGAAGGCAGTGCCTTCCTTTAATACGGGAATGTGTCATTTTGACACCTTCCCATTCGGTGTTTAGGCGATTTGGGAGCTTCCAAAGAGGGGACTTCCACCGAGCTTTGGGAGGTGAGTTATTCCTACATAGTTTGAGTTTAATATTTGGGTTTTTGGTAAATTAACAGATAAAGATGGGTGAAAAAAATCGTGGGATTGGACAAAAACCTATGATTTTGATAAAGACAAGATTTAACCAAGAAATTTGTCATAGAATAAAGTAAAAATATTATTGATTCTTAGGTGATGGGTAACAACTTCAAATTTTCCGGAATGATGGCACGTGGGTCTGGGGATGGATATTAGGAAACTTGCACTTAGGGTTGGGGAATTTCGGTAATAGTTGGGATATGTACTTTTGAGCTTGTATTGAATAGTTCTTACCCCGTTCAATTAGTTTTGGATATTTTGGCTCCAAATTGAGTGTTTGAGTACGTTCTTGATATTGAAAGTAAGCTTTGGAGTGATGTGATTCTCCTTTATAACCTTGATAGAGGGAATTTTCCCAACGTGTCAAATAATTAAATAATTACTACTAAATGCGGGGGATATGAACGCACAAGGTGACGAGAGTCCGTACGTAGCCACTAATATGCTAAAGTAGGGGTAGTCTAGCACCCAAAAGTATGGTTTATATACTATTCTTGTAACTTTATTGTAAATGTGGATTTTTTAAATCAATTTGAATGTGGTAGATGAATTCATAAAGAGGGACACCATTTTCTTTACCATTTAAAGAGGAGTTGACATTTCTTCGAGTATCTGCTTCCTTGATAAATTCCTCCTTGACTATTTGTTGTGTTTAATTATATTTGACCGCATCATATATGTGATGCATCTATGGTTTGTGTCGTTCGACCCTCCGGCAGTGTACAATTTGTTTTTATTTTGGATCGGGTCGTACTACGTCGGCACTATTTGCGCATGCTTCTTGCACAGTACTTTCTGTGTTTTGTACTGTGTTAAATGACCCGAAATGTAAATGGTCATGTGTGATATTATGTAGGAAAGAACCTACCACTTATTTCTATAAATTGTTAGTTATTTATGACATCAATGTTTAGCATAACACTTTCTTATATTATTTGATCCTATTAATTGTCAAGTCAACGCCTCATCATTACTTCTTCAAGGTTAGATTGGATACTTACTGGATACATATTTTTATGTACTCATATTGCGGTTCTATACTTAATTGTACTTGAACTGAGGCAGGTACATCTGGCTACCCGTTTGGTGTGCATCCTTGATAGTAGGCCTATCACACCTCATTTTTCGCTACACCCCACAACTACACAAAAGAGTTTTTCCACTTAAAGGACAATCACCACGGGATTTAGTTTATTAATTACTCATAGATGCCACTTGGGAGATTAATGGTATCCAAAGTTACCGGTTGAATCCTGAACCGAGGAATAATATGGCTCTATTACATTCCGCGAACAAGAAATCCGAGTAAGAAATTATGTTAACCCGGGAGAAGGTGATAGGCATTCCCTGGTTCCGTGATTCTAGCATGAGCGCTCAACTGTTGCAATTTATTTTATCTGATTTTAATACATGCTAGCTTATGAGCCTTTTATTTGTAAATCGCTTATTATCATTGTTTATTTTTCGAAGAATTGCGACGTCGCGAAAACACATTTCGAACCACGTCGCAGGAAACACACCCGTGGTTGTCAACACATTTCGACTTCGTCGAGTTTTTCATTAGGGTCGCATAAATGCACAGCCAAATTGCAGGAAGTAATTTAATTAAATCACGCCTAAAGGTTTTAAAGTAATATTATTTTGGGGAAGACCGCGAAGTTTATTAAACGGCCCTCCCGAATTCTAATCATTTTTAATAATAAATTATAGAGGGCCCCACATTTATTTATTTTGTTCCGTGAGGCTCGTCTCATTTTGGAATATTTTTTCGATCTTTATTTATTTTACAAGAATTACAACGATGTGAAAACATGTTTCGAACCACGTCGCAATCAACGCACACGTGATTGTCAACACATTTCGGCTTTGTTGAGATTTGGATTTGGGTCGCATCAATGCGCACCCGAGTTTAAGAAAGTAATATAAATAAATCGTGCCTAAAGATTCAAACGTAGTATTATTTCGGAAAAGGCCGTAAAATTCGCTAAACGACTCTCCCAGATTCTAATTGTTTCGATAACCAGTTATTGAGGGCCCCGTAATTTGTAATTTTAGTTGGCAAGGCTCATCTCATCTTTATTTTAAAAGGGAAGCTTAAAAGCAACTACGATTTCCTATTTTTGTTTTTGTTTTTCTTTAGTCTCTTAACAAACAAAACTAACAATCAGATAAACTACTTTAATTGAACAACCCAAAGCTTCTGATTTCTCAGACTTTCAGGCCCAATGAATCAAGCGTATTAATAAGCCAACTCCCAGCTCAAGCAACGGGGACTGCCTCAGATAGAACCCAGGCTGAAACTCCAAATTTCGAGCACTGGAGGGCATGGGCTTTAAGCGTAGCCCAGCGACCTCAACCCGTTGGAAATATGTGGAAGGCCATCAAACCTCTGCCATAGAAAAATGAAGGAGTAATAATTAAAGCCAAAAATTGTTCAAAATACTTATGCTTTGAGTTTATACCAAGTTATGAACAATAACGAAGAAGAGCTTCATATTTGAAAATCAGAAAATCATGGTAGAATATTAATAATTAATAAAATTAGCAACAAAACTCGCAGATTGAACTCAAATTCTTAAATGATACTTATACAAAAATTAAAACAAGGCTTAAATAGAAAGCTACGATTTTCTATTTTTGTTTTTCATTAGTCTCTTAACAAACAAAACTAACAATCAGATCAACTTCTTTATTTGAACAACCCAAAGCTTCTGATTTCCCAGACTTTCAGGCCCAATGAATCAAGCCTAATAATAAGCCAACTCCCAGCTCAAGCAACGAGGAGTGCCTCAGATCGAACCCAGGCTGAAAATCCAAAATTCGAGCATTGGAGGCCATGGGCTTTAAGCGTAGCCCAGCGACCTCAACCCGTTGGAAATATGTGGAAGGCCATCAAACCCCCGCCGTAGAAAAATGAAGAAGTAATATTTAAAGCAAAAAATTATTGAAAATACTTATGCACTGAGTTTATACCATGTTATAAACAATAACGAAGAAGAGCTTCATATTTGAAAATCATGGTAGAATATTAATAATTAATAAAATTAGCAAGAAAACTCACAGATTGAGCTCCAATTCTTAAATGACACTTATACCCAAATTAAAACAAGGCTTAAATTGATGCATCTCCAACATACATCCAACGAGCACGGATGACCAAGGTGATTGCATTTCATCCCCAAATTGTGGTTATATCAAGAATATTTCAAGAGTGTACCTGGAAATTGGAATGTAAATAGAGAAGGAGAGGTTAGCTGCAGTAAAAACTTAGCAGTAGCTCGAAAAATAGATTATAACTCAGTCACAGTAAGTGAAGTAGTAGCACGGTCACACCGAGGTTCAACAATTCAGAAGAAATGAGTTGAAAAGCAAAGAAAATCCAATAAATAAACCCAAGCAGCCTTAATTTAGTCCCAGAATGACTCGAACAAACAGACTAGAGCAGACCTCAACCCTAAGCACCCAGGCAACAAAAGAAATAGATTCAGATTCGAGTGTAACCAGTGTCTAACCCTCAGCTACCCATTGTTGAACTAGGAATTCAAAATAAATTACCCAAACCTTGAAATTAGACCAAAGATATCAATGAAATAGTAATTTTTTTTGTGTTTCTGTATTTGTTTGTTTTTTTTTTTTGTGTTTTGGGATTTGAATTTCTACCTTAGATTTCGAAGAGACTAATCTAAGAGAGAAGTTCGAATTACAAATTGCAAAAATCTGGAGATCTTAAAATTAGAGTGTCAAGAGTATTTCGAGGCTAATATTGGCTGAAAAAGAGAAGACCCTTTCACAAGGAAATGCAATACCTATTTATAGGTAAACAAGCAAATCTTTTATTTTCTTTTAGTCCCTCATTTCTTTTATGTTTACCCCCACTATTTCCAGCTTTCCATACAAGTAAGTGCCTCACATTATAAAAAAAATACAATTTAGACTTTGTTCTAAAATATTCTAGGAAGTTCTACTGGTTGCTACTAGGATTGTTTTATGAGAAAATCCTAAACTGCCCCCTCTTCTTAATTTGAACTACCTACCTCATGTCAATTAAGCCAAGCTTTAATTAGTAGACTACTCTATCAGGAAAACTACTCAATTAACTACCCTAAGAACTTATTCGAATAACTCTAACCACCTATAACTAAAGAAAATCTACTGAAGCAAACAAACTGTGTTACCTGAAGCAAAAAATAAAAACCTTTACAACCTACAAATTTAACTAATCAGTAAGTAATGTAATAGAATTAGAACAAAGATTAATACTAACATAGAAAATTTGAAGGACATCTACTTAATTAAAGCCACTCAATTAGAAGCAACGATCAGACTAAATTCTAATCTTGATTGAAATAAGATGAAAGGGATTATATCGAACAAATAACAGATGGAACCAAATAAACACAAAACAAATACAATTAGACTCTAACTAGTAAAACAACTAATTAACTACAAAGAACTGCTTAAAAAACCTGAGGAAATTTACTGATGAAAATAAAACCCCGGCTAGTCGTGTTATTCTCAAATTCGTCCATGCCTAGGGTCATTTGAGCTTTATTGACGATCCGTTTCTTACAAGGGAGGTACGGGGACCCTTTGACATCAACGTCATGCACTGTAACCATTTTAGGGTTTTGGCAGGGAAAATTGAATTAGATATTCGAGCCGTTCCGGCCACATTCGAGCCAAACGGCTATGGGATTTGTGTAGAGGATGCTAGGGCGGTCCTATGGTATTATTTTGGGGGTGATTGGGTTAACCGGAGACATGGCCAAAAAATATCTTTATGAATATTCGAGAATATTCCGTGAGGTTTGAGGGAAGCCAAAGACGGAATGGGAAGAGGATGACCTGGGGATTCGTGGTGTTAATTTGGGGATGTTTGGAGGCGGTGTCATTTACCGGCGGTGGCTCCGCCGGTGAATTTCACAGATTAGTACGAGGAGGACAAGGCTTGGTCTTTGACCTATTGAATTATCTCCGACCATTCTATGAGATTAAAAGGGTATATCCCATCCATTGGCTGGAGGAGAATTGACGGTGGTGATTGAATAACGCCGAAACAACGTCGCTTTGGGGTTAGGGTCTTAGACCGGGCATATGGGTGTTTGGGCTTGGACAGCTTGGGCCTGACGGGTTGGGTACAACATTGTCCCAAAATTGGTTTTTAATTAAATCCGCTCCCTTTTGTATTTTTTATTTTCTTTTTAATCTTTTTTTTATGTTTCTTTCTTTTTCTTCACTTTGTAATGTTGTATTTATTTTTCTAATTTTTCCAAAGATGCTAAATTAAATTAACAATTAAACTAAAACTAATTAATGCCTAAATTTATTTAATAACTATTTTGCGATAATTTCACAATTGAATCAATAAAAATGCGTAAAGTGAACTATTTTTGTTATTTTCTTCATATTCTATTCTAAAACAAATTAATCCCTAATTAACACTGACATATGAAATTAAAATCTGAATGCAAATGCATATATTTTTATTTTGATATGAATTAACATGCACAAATAAAATGCAACAATTATCAAAAAGTTACACAAAATGCAAAAATACTTTAAAAATAAAGAAAAATCATTTTATCTGGATTTTTTGGAATAGTTTACTCAGGGAAAAATTCACATGCTCACAGCTGCCCCTAATTGCCCAGAAACATGAAGGGTTTTCGTGCAAAGAAAAGTGAGCGAAAACGAGGGATTTTTGCTTGTTCACATATTCCGTGCCAAGCATATTTGAAAATTTTGACTGCACCTTGCTTTAGAGATTGCCTACATATCCTGGGCTAAACAAGAATTAGGTCAGTGTAGTTTGGGAGTGTCTGTTAGCTGGGACTACCTGGTGCTGTGATTTTACTGCGATTACTGCTGCTACTGCTTGCTGACCTTCCTTATTACACCATGTCGAAAATAAAAGAAGTTAGCCTAAGCTACGAGCTACCCCCTATTTGTAAACTGGCCACATGTTACCGGATATTAATAAGAATTTGATTAAATCTTGACTTGAAATACATCAGTTATACAGGCGGGCTCCTAATTTCCGAAACTTGAATTGTATACCTCTATTCTTCAGGAGGGCTCCTGGTTGCTAAAATGTGAATTGTATGTCTCTGTTCTCCAAGTGGACTCCTGATTTCTTAAATTTGAAATTGAATGTCTCTGTTCTCCAGGCGGTCTCCTGACTTCAAATTAGGCTAAGAAATTGGCTGAATCTAAAATGAATTATATCACATCTGTTCTCCAGCCGGGCTCCTGACTGCTAAAATTTAAATTGTATGTATCTGTTCTCAAGGCGAACTCCTGACTTATGAACATTAAAACGGAACGTCTCTGTTTTCCTGGCAGACTCCTGACTTCAAATAAGACAAACAAATTGACTGAAAACTAAAATTTGAATTGTATCACCTTTGTTCTTCAGGCGGGCTCCTGATTGCTAAAATTCTAATTGTATGTCTCTGTTCTCTAGGCGAACTCCTGACTTCTGAATTTTAAAATTGAATGTCTATGTTCTCCAGGCAGACTCCTGAATTCAAATTAGACAAAGAAATTGACTAAAACCTAATATTGAATTATATCACATTAGTTCTTCCGGCGGGCTTCTGACTGCTGAAATTTGAACTGCATGTCTCTACTCTCCAGGCGGACTCATGAATTTGATATTTGAAATTGAATGTATATGTTCTCTGGGCGAACTCTTTACTTCAAATTGGACAAAGAAATTGATTGAAAACTAAAATTTTAATTCTATCACGTTTGTTTTTTTCAGGCGGGCTCCTGACTGCTGAAATTTGAACTGCATGCCTCTGTTCTCCAGGTGGGATCCTAACTTCTGAACTTGAAATGTATTCAACTATTATCCAGGCGGGCTTCTTATTTCACAAAAATAGACGAACCGAGAAAACTTTCTGCCCCAGTTTGGAAACTGGGGCTTGTTACCATATGCTGATAATGGTTAAAAACTTTCATGCTTTAAAATTTACAGGCTGAAATGTATTCCTCTGCTATAGGGGCAGGCTCCCCACTTCAACACTTTACAATTTTACTCCAAAATGCGAACATGAAACAACTTTCATCTCCCTACGCTACTCCTCATTTTCTTGTATTTCAACCATGCCATACATGTTCTTCCCTCAAGAATTCCTCTTGACAAATAATCTTTCTGCCCCTATTTCAATCACCAAAAATTCTATTAGTTTGAAAATGGTGGTTAGTTGATGGAGTTCTTGCTGCATCGTTCTTTCATTGCCTTGCCTTGTATTGCCTGACTCCCTCTGAACTGCCTTACTTTTTGACCGACTTCCACGTTTTCCAATTTCGACAACCTGAGTGCTTTTTTACCCATATTGTTATTTCACCATTCCTGCCCTTTTTTCCCGAACCTTCACATTTCCCAAATATTCTGCTGATGAAACTTCCGGCGACTCTATATTGCATTTTATATCTCATTGTTGTTAACATGCTTTGACAACATTATGAATTACCATTTTCGGAAACTTGTAGTGGGCTTTGAATTCCTTTCCCCTTTGCATTGAACATAATTGACATTGGAACATTTCAGGCAATAAAACCCCTAAAAAGAAATGAAATGCAATGATTTTATGAGTTAAGGATAAAAAGAAACCAAAACCAGATAACTGTTAAAAGAGAAAAAGAAACTTATCTGCCCAGAACAACTGGTACCAATGGTCATGTCATGCAATTCTGGCTAATCAACTCAATCTTTCCAACCAACCAGCTTTCAGTTGCCACACTTCGTTGCCCCAGAATTTCCATTGCTTAATTACTATACCTAAACCTTGACCATGTTTACCCTGCGATGCCTCGAAACAGCTTTCCACCAGCAGACCTCTCTCAGTTTTCCATTCCTCAACTCACTTGCTTGAACCAGAGTGTTGTCTCTGTTGCAAATTACCCTTCCTGCTCGACTTGGCATTTCTCAAGAATTGATTAGAAGGTCTTTCTTTGGACAGTAACGTAGTAGTTTAAAACTACAACTTCCAGAATCCACTTTCTCACAATGAACCACAACTTTTGCCCCAGTTTCTTGCTTGGGGATGTTTAATTTTTATTTTTGTATGGCTGAACCTCGTAGAGGCTGCCTACGTACCCTTTCAGGATAAAGTCAAACGTAGTTCACTGTACCATAATTATCTTTGTTGTTGTGTTTTTCTTTTATTTTCTTTCTTTTCATCTTCTTTTCTTTTCTTTTCTCTTCTTTTTCTCCTTTTCTTTTCTTTTTTTTTTCTTTTCTTTTCTTTCTCTTTTTCCTTTACTTTTCATTTTTTCATTCCTCTTTTCCTATTCTTTTCTTTTTCCTTTGCTTTTCTTTTCTTTCTTTTATGTCTGGCACCTGTGTTCTTTGATAGTGCTGTTGATTCCAAAAGAGGGGTATGAAAAATAATTAATGCTCAAAGGGGATAACAACAGATAAAAGTGTTTGGATAGAAGAACAAAATGCCTTAGTTATTTCAATCTTTAAAATATGTCAAATAAAAACAGATACATTTAGACGTAAAGAAATCATACATAATATTTCTTGACCGCATCGGAATTGATGGCCATTTCTACACATTTTCCTTCTACATCTGTCAACTACTGTGCACCATTAGCCAACACTCTGGTCATTACAAATGGCCGCTGCAAGTTCAGGGCGAATTTTCCTTTTGTTTCAGCCCAATGAGGCAAAAACCGCCTCAATACTGATTGTCCGACTTCGAATTTCCTCTGGCACACTTTCTTGTTATATGCTCTTGCCATTCTTCGTTGGTATAGCTGACCATGAAACACTGCTCCAAGCGGCTTTTCACCCATTCATCATCATCGATCTCAGTGTCCATAATGATTCATAGAGATGGGATTTCCACCTCTGCGGGTATTACTGCCTCGGTGCCATATACCAAGAATAAGGAGTCACCCCTACCAAAGTTCGAACCGTGGTGCGGTACCCCAATAATGCAAAAGGCAACTTTTCATGCCACCATCTTGATCCTTCCACCATCTTTTGCAATATTTTCTTTATATTTTTATTCGCTACCTCAACCGCACCATTGGCTCTAGGGCGGTATGGATTAGAATGCCTTTGGGTAATCTTGAGCTGCTCACATGTTTCCTTCGTTAGATGACTATTAAGGTTTGCTCCATTGTTTGTAGTGATCACTTTCGATATCCCAAATCGACAAATAATGCTCAAATACACAGAATGCACCACAACTTTCTTGGTCACAGACTTGGATGTCCTAGCCTCCACCCACATTGTAAAATAGTCTATAGCTATAATAATGAACATGTGCCCGTTTGACACTACCGATTCAATTGGCCCAATACATCCGTGCCCCATGCAATAAAATGTCATGGTGCAGACATCGTATGTAGTTTTGATGGCGGAGAATGAATCAAATCTCCATGCACTTAAAACTGATGGAATTGACGCACAAAACCTATACAATCCCGCCCCATAGTAAGACAATAATAACATGCCTGTAGGATCTTCTTTTCCAAAACATATCTACTCATATGCGCTCCACAGACTCCTAAGTGTTCCTCGGTCATGATAGATGCGGCCTGCCTTGCATGCATGCACCTCAACAGCCCGAGATCACAACTTGAGTACGCAGATCTTCGTTTTTGGTACTACTTGATACCTCCCCAGTTCCCTCAGAACCTAATATGGCACATAGGGCCGGATGCATTTAAATCCCATCAACATAAAATGAGGCTTGGCTGTTAGCATATATATGATTTCTTCGATAGGGAACCATCTGAGCTACCATTGCATCTGGCTGGCATAAAGGGTTCAAAATAATAATGTCCAGGTCGCGACTCCTTCAGGTAGACTAGCCCCTTTGATTCTTATGTAAGATTGTCCTATCCAAGTTTACTCAGACGAACCATAACTCAAGAGCTGGGAGCGGTGGAAAAAATGCTTAGTCATCCACATTTGTAACAACAAGTTACATGCCTTAAAAAGGTTTTCCCTAGCTTTGCAAGCTGTGAGAGCACGGAAGATGTCAGCCACGATCATAGGTACCAAAGTGCTTTTTTCCATGGTTTTCAAGCTACTGATGACCCCACCTACTTTCAACTCAATATTTCAATCTTTCATTGAGAATACTATAATGCCCGAAAAAGCTATCATAAAATCCATTCGCCTCTGTTCCTCCCATTTTTGTCTGTTACTTCTACTGCATAGCTTGAAGTCTTGCTTATTGAACCCGCCCACGTGGCCATATCTATCATACATGAAGCGGAGACTGCAGAAAGCCTTTACATAATCTTGATGATGAAGTGTACGGATTTTCAAGGAGTCCAAAAACCGGTGTACGGTGATGGCCCTGGGAGCAATTAAGTATTTGAACCTCAATGGAGCTTGATCACTTCCGATGTACCCCGCTATTTCTTCCAATGTCGCGGTGAGCTCAAAGTCCAAGAAATGAAATACATTATGTGTCGAATCCCAACAAGCAACCAATTCGCTGATGATATATCCCCGAGGCATGATGTCTAATAAATGCGGGAGATCTTTCAGATACTTTTTCACTTCATCTTGCCCTTCTTTGCCTAAGTCATTCCACCATAATCGCAACTCAAAAGGTATTTTGGTCATTATTGAAAAGGGTTCATTTTGCATCGTGCTTATCCTGCACATTTATTAAGGTGATTAAGCAAAAGAAAAACTTTCATTCGACTCAAAATAAAACTATCTATATTCTTTTTCAAGATTTTAATAACAAAGGACTCAATTTTCGAACGCGGCCTTTCAACACTTCGGGAACAATGATTTTAAGGCTGCAAGAGTCAACCGCTCATAAATCAAAATTGACCAAAACGGTCGTTTTGCAAAGTCAGCCTTCAGGTGTCCCTTTTGGGACATTCAGTTATTTATGACAAAACTGCCGTACTCGACTTATTTACGACTCTTTTCTTTTTTTTCAAATTAAAATTTAAATAAAAAAATCGTTATTACAAGCACGGCCTTCCAACGCCTCGGGGATGAAGATTTTAAGGCCGTGATGGTCAAAAATCAAGACATGACCAAAGGTGGGTTTTTTATGCAAAGTTAGCCTTCTGGCGTCCCGTTTGGGAACGTTTGGCTATTTTTTACGAAAATGGCATCACCTGATTTCTTTCGACGAAATAAAATTTTGGCATTTTTGGTTATTTTTGCAAAGGAAATGTTGGACCCGTTGAGGGTTTCCTACGTATCCCACACCCTGTGAAAATCAAACGGGCGTAGTTCGAGCAAATTAACTGAACTATTTTGAAATAGGAGTCATTTTGATTTTCATTTTTGACAGCAAATAATTAAATTGCTTTCAATGCACGACTCTTTTCATTTTCATTTTTGGCACTTCATAAAAACTATTTTAAAAACAAGACTCTTTTTCATTTCTATTTTTCATGGCAAGACAAACTATTTTCCTTTTCTATTTTATGAAAACAAGACAAAATAACGACTGTCTTTTTTTTTCCTTTTCATCTTCAAAAAAACAATCTACTTTTCCCAAACTAAATACAAAGACTCTTTTGTAAACAAATAATAAATCAACTTATTTTTTCGAGCTAAAATTTTTAAACACTCTTTTTCTTTTTCTTTTTCAATAAAACAAACTATTTTCTTTTCTGTTGGTAAATAAACTATTTTGAAAACAAGAAAACCCAAAAATAAATACTCTTTTTGTTTCCTTTTCCCCGAAAAAACAGACTATTTCTCCTTTACTGTTTTTGAAAACAAGACAGAATAACGACTCTTTCTTTTTTCCTTTTTTTTCAGTAAAACAAACTAATACAACATATTTTTTTTATTTTCTCAAAATTTCGGCAGAGTTTCGATAGCATTTGGGCATTGGGTTTTTCTAAAATAATCGATTAATTCCCTAACCGCTATTTCATTTTTTCCTTTTCCTCAATTTCACAATATTCCTGATATTCAAATAAATAAATGCAGGGTAAACAAATAAGATGCATCGGGATGGTCTTTTCATTTCAGGTTGCTTGTCCTAGACGGACCCAACCCTATGTTGAGTCCCCAAAATTAAATGCAACGTGATGCAAATAAGTGTTTCTACAAGGGATCCGGCATGAAGTTACATTATTCTATGTTTTAAACCTGGGTCGATGTTCTAGACTGTGTACCCGAGCGGACAACTCGAGTCGAGGAGGGGCAACTTTCAGGGAACCAAAAGGACATTCAGCTTAGTAACTTATCCAAGCCTCTTTCTTATTTCAAGGTATGACACAAAAAGAATAGGGAGTCTGAACCAATAAGCACATCACCGAAGGTAAAGAGAGAAGGTTGTCAGCACAGTTTATATACAGTTCAGATAATATTAAAGCGATAACATTTAGCACATTCAGCACAAAGCATGTAGGAAAATCAGATATAGCCAAATGCAACAATTTCTCTAAGCTAGAATTCTTAGCCCTGAACAAAACGTTCTGGGTTCTTGTTCCCCAGCACAATCGCTAGAGCTATCACACCTCCTTTTTCGCTACACCCCGCAGGGGCGTAAAAGGACTTTTTCTACTTAAAGGACAATTGGAACGAGATTTAGTTTATTAATTAGTCAGAGTCGCCACTTAGGAGATTAATGGTGTCCCAAGTTACATTTTTGAATCCCGAGCTGAGGAAAAAATATCACTTTGTTACAGTCTGCGAACAAGAAATCCGAGTAAGGAATTCTGCTAATCCGAGAGAACGTGTTAGGCATTCCCGGGTTCCTTGATTCTAGCACGGTCGCTCAACTGTTGCAATTGATTTTATCCGATTTTAATACATTCTAGCTTATGTACCTTTTATTTGTAAACATGTTTTAATCATTTTTTATTTTTAGAAGAACTGCGATGTCTTGAAAATACGTTTCAAACCACGTCACAATCAATGCACCCGTGGCTGTCAACACATTTTGACTTCGTCTAGATTTGGATTTGGGTCGCATCAATGCGCACCCGAATTAAAGGAAGTAACTTAATAAAATCGTGCCTAAAGGTTCTAACGTAATATCGTTTTGCATTTATTTATTTTATTCGGCGAGACTCGTCTCATATTTGAACTCTTTTTCGATCGTTATTTATATTACAAGAATTACGACGCCGTGAAAATGTATTTCGAACCACATCGCAATCAATGCACCCGTGATTGTCAGCACATTTCAACTTTGTCGAGATTTGGATTTTGGTCGCATCAATGCGCACCCGAGAATAATAAAGTAATTTTTAATTAAATCGTTCCAATAGATTCTAACGTAGTATTATTTCGGTGAAGGCCGTAAAATTTGCTAAACGACTCTCCCAAATTCTATTTGTTTTGATAACCATTTATTCAGGTCCGCACAATTTGTAATTTTATTTGGCGAGGCTCATCTCATTTTTATTTTGAAAGGGCAAGCATAAAAGCAACTACGATTTTATATTTTTTTTTTCTTTATTCTCTTAATAAACGCAACTACCAACCTGATCGACTACTTTAATTGAACAACCCAAAGCTTCTGATTTCTCAGACTTTCAGGCCCAATGAATGAAGCCCAATAATAAGCCAGCTCCCAGCTTAAGCAATGGGGAGTGCCTGAGATCGAACATAGGTTGAAACTCCAAAATTCGAGCACTGGAGAGGGCTTTAAGCGTAGCCCAGCGACCTCAATCCGTTTGAAATATGTGGAAGGCCATCGAACCCCCACCGTAGCAAAACGAAGGAGTAATATTAAAGCCAAAAATTGTTGAAAATATTTATGCACTAAGTTTATACCATGTTATGAACAATAACGAAGAAGAGCTTCATATTTGAAAATCAGAAAATCATGGTAGAATGTTAATAGTTAATATAATTAGCAAGCCAACTCACAGACTGAACCCCAATTCATAAATGATACTTACACCAAAATTAAAACAAGGCTTAAATTGTTGCATCACCAATACCAGGCTATAACGATTTTGACTCAATTTTATTTCCAACTCTGATCATTTTATGATCCTAATTAACAATTTCCTTTTATTACAAATCACACGTACTAAGCGCAATATCAATTGTAACTTGCAAATTTAACTTTAAAAAACTAGTAAACTTAAACAAACTAAAAGCTATAGTTACACAGTCATGAAATGCAACAGTCGAAACAGTCCAAAAGTGGTTTTAATTAATAGTCCTTAATACAATTCAATCCAACCAAATCACATATGTTTAGACACTCATTAGTCAACTAAATACAACTATTTACATCCAATGAGCACATATTGACTAAGGTGATTGCATTTCATACCCAAGTTGTGGTTACATCTAGGTAATTTCAAGAGTGTATCTGGAAATTTGAATGTAAATAGAGAAGGAGAGGTTAGCAGCAGTAACAACTCAGTAGCAGCTCGAAAAGTATCTTATAACCCAGTCACAATCACTGAAGTAGTAGCTAAGTCACAACTAGGTTCAACAGCTCAGAACAAATGAGTTGAAAAGCAAAGAAAACCCAATAAATCAACCCAAGCAGACTTTATTCACTCCCAGAATGACTCGAACCAACAAACTAGAGCAGACCTCAACCCTCAGCACACAGGTAACACCAGAAATAGAATGAGATTTGAGTGCAATCAGTGCATAACCCTCAGCTACCCTTTGTTGAACAAGGAATTCAAAATTAATTACCCAAATACTGAAATAGGACCAAACAGATCAATGAAACAATATTATTTTTCGTTTTTCATTTTTTTTTGTTTTGAGATTTGAATTTTCTACCTCAGATTTGGAGAGAGACTAATCTAAGAGAGAAATTGGATTTAGAAATGGCTAAAATCTACAGATCTGATAATTAGAGTGTCAAGAGTATTTTGAGGCTAATATTGGCTGAAAAAGAGAAGACCCTTTCAGAAGGCAATGCGATGCCTATTTATGGGTAAACAAGCAAACCTTTTAATTCCTTTTGGTCCCTCAGTTATTTTACTTTTTACCCCCTTTATTTCCATCTTGCCACACAACTAAGTGCCTCAAATGAGAAAAAAAAACCATTTTGACCTTGTTCTAGAATATTCTAGGAAGTTCCAATAGTTGCTACTAGGATTGTTTTATGAGAAAAACCTAAATTGCCCCCTCTTCTTAATTAGAGTTACTTACCTCATGTCAATTAAACCAATCTTTAATAATAAGACTAATCTATCAGGCAAAAAACTTAATTAACAAGCCTAAGAACTTATTCTGATAACTCTAGTCACCTATAACTAAAGGAAATCTACTGAAGCAAACAAACTGTATTACCTGAAGCAAAAAGAAAAAACCGCTAGAACCTACAAATATAACTAATCAATACATAAAGAAACAAAATTAAAATAGAGATTAATACTAACTCAAAAAATTTGAAGGACATCCACTGAATTAAAGCGACTCAATTAGAAGCAACGATCACACTAAATTCTAATCTTGACTGAAATAAATTAAAAGGGATTATATCGAACAAATCACAGATTGAACCAAATAAACAAAAAAAAACAATTAGACCCTAACTAGCAAAACAAATAATTAACTATAAAGAATTGCTTAAGAAACCTAGCGAATCTTATTGATGAAAATAAAACTCCGGCTAGTGATGTTATTCCCAAATTTGGCCATGCCTAGGGTCATTTGAGCTTTATTCACGATCCGTTCACTACGAGGGAGGTCCAGGGACCATTTGACATCAGTTTCTTGCACTGTGGCCATTTTAGGGTTTTGGCAGGAAAAATTGAAACAGATATTTGAGCCGTTCTGGCCACATTCGAGCCAGCGGCTATGGGATTTGTGTAGGGGATGCCAAGGCGGTCCTACGGTGTTATTTTGGGGGTGATTGGGTTAACCGGCAGAGGATGACCTGGAGAATTCATGGTGTTAATTTGGGGAGGTTTAAAGGCAGTGTCGTTTACCGGCGGCGGCTCCGCCTACGAAGTCCAGAGACAATATGAGGAGGAAGAGGCTTGGTCTTTGACCTATTGAAAGGTCTCCGACCATTTACTAGATTTGAAAGGTTATGTCTCAGCCATTGGATTGAGGATAATTGATGGTTGTTATTGAATAACGGCGAAACGACGTCGTTTAGGGGTTAGAGTAGATTGAATAACGCTGAAACGACATCGTTTTGGGGGTTAGGGTCTTGAACCTCTTGCGGGTTGGGTACAAAATTGGCCCAACAACGGTTTTAAATTAAAGCCACTCTGTGTTGTATTTTTTATATTCTTTTTAATTTTTTTTTTGTGTTTCTTTCTTTATTTTTTCATTTTTTAATTTTTTATTTATTTCCTAATTTTTACGTGGATGCAAAATTAAACTAACAATTAAACTAAAACTAATTAATGGCTAAAATTTATTTAATAACTATTTTGCGACAATTTCACAATTGAATCAATAAAACGCGTAAAGTGAACTAATTTTGTCATTTTCTTCATATCCTATTCTAAAACAAATTAATCCATGATTAGTACTAACATGTGAAATTAAAATCTAAATGCAAATACATATTTTTGTATTTTAGATGAATCAACATGCACAAAAAAATGCAGCAATTATCAGAATATGACACCAAAATACATAAAAATTATTAAAATAAATATAAATCATTTTGTTTGAATTTTTGGAAATATTTTGCTTAGGGAAAATATTACATGCTCACAAGGCCGAGATTACGCGGTGAGCAGCTCCCTTTCTCTTCTATTCAGCTGCATGATGGAGTCTCTCTCTGTTTTTGACTGTCTATTCTATTTCAGACAGCAGGATAGATTTTATCTTTTATGTATTCTACTAGATGCTCATATACTTGTGACACCAAGTCTTGGCACATACATTGGTAGACTATTCTATTAAGGTATATACCTATTACTTTATGTTGCTAATTATCAATTATTTTCAATTCAATATAAGAAAATGCTAGAGTTATTTTGGTAAAGTAAAAACAAGAACACACTAATCTCTTCGGGTTGGCTTGCCTAACAAAGGTGTGGACGCCAGCTAGGCCTGTAATGAAATTGGGGCGTGACAAAATGGACTAGGTTCACATAGGTCTCACAAATCATGGGCAAACATAATAGAGTCTTGCGGATCAAGATGGAGACGTGCGTATTTATCTTTGGAATTCCATAGGGTATTAGGAAACTACTTTTTATTCATTTCCTATGTTCTGTGGTTGGTATGCTAATTTTCCCACTCCTATTCTCTCACGGATGGTGAGGACGCATATGAAATATGATCCAGACCCGTGAGGAGCTTCTCCCTCATTTCTAGAGGATGGGGTAGAAGCCGGGAAATGCCATCGGCCCAAGGTAGGGGACGAGGGCATCCTAGAGCATCCGCAGCAGCACCACTGATGGATCCTGTGGCAGATCATATCATTGAGGAGCAAGGCGATGTGCGCGCAGTAGACCTACCCTGTCAAACTTCATGACAACACTGGGTTGTCCAGGAGGTCATGGGTCGTATGTTGTAGTTCATGTACACCATGACTCAGGCTGGTTTACTTCAAGAGGATCCAGCTACATCACAGGCGATAGAGGAAGCACAAACCCCTACTAGTCAGCGTCCTGGGCATGCATCTGCAATGTATCAAACTTCGGGTGCATTACCCGCGAATGTGGGTCATCCAGTTACTACAGTGTTACCCGAGCCCAAACCAGCTCCGGATGGTGACCCGCATAAGTTATTGGACAGATGGACTAGACTACACCCTCCTATCTTCGAAGGATGAGATTTATAAGGTGCCCGGGATTTCATTGATAGGTGCAGGGATAAACTGCACAACATGAGCATATTGGAATCTCATGGGGTTGACTTTACTACTTTCCAGCAGGAGAGTAGGACCAGTAGATTGTGGCAGTCTTATGTTCTTGGCAGACTAGCATGGTCTCCTCCCATCACTTGGGGTCACTTTACGCAGTTGTTGCTGGACATGAATATTCCACCCTCTGAGAGGGAAGATCTGCGGTATTAGTTTAAGTAGCTTGAGTAGAGTCAGATGTCCATGATCGACTATGAGACGTGGTTTTTTATTTATCCCGCCATGCATTGATAATACTTCCTACTGATGAAAAAAGGGGGTAGAGGTCTGTTCAGGGTTGCATTCTTGTATTAGGGCCACCCTGGCCCGAGAGGTTGAAATAGGAACTCCTTATCAACTAGTAGTGCAGATTTCTCGGAGGATTGAGGGATACCTTCTGAGAGGTAGAGAGAAAGCGTAGTAGAAAAGAGTGCCCGACTTTTCGTAGAGTTCAGAGGTTCCCCGGCTAGGGACATAGTTCAGTTTGGGAGAGGGTAAGCATAGCAAGCCCCCATATTCAGCACCACCACCTCCTCGAGGTGCTCCAACGTGCCTCTATTTCAGTGCCATCTCATATAGTTCGTACCGTCTGCCAGCTATTTAGGTTCCTTCAGTGGGTATTCAAGTCCCCAAAGTTCTTCTAGTTCCTATTTCAGTGTTATGATAGATAGTTCATATCGTCTAGCAGCTATTTAGAGTTCCTCTAGTGGTTATTTAGGCTATCAGGGCCAGGCTTCAAGAAAGCAGTCTATGGTGTGGAGAGGTTATTGTGAGCGTGGAGCTTCAGGTCACATGAAGTGGACCTACCCCAGACTCCCGGGCAAGGCAATATAGTAGGGTCAGTAGCCCATGATTGTAGTTATGATTGTCCAGCCTCCCAAAGAAGGGGGACAAACAGGGCAGGGGCTGTCCTAGAGGTGGAGGCTAGACAAGGAGAGGTCATCCAGCCACCACTCAGTTAGGTGGAGGCCGTCAAGCCGACGCTCTACCAAGATTCTATGCCCTTCCGGCCAGACCAGATGCATTGGCGTCAGTTGACATTATCACGGGTATTATATCATTTGCGGTCGGGATGCTTCTGTGCTATTTAATCTATGGTCTACCTATTCATATGTGTCATCTATATTTTCTCATTTCATAGGCATTCCTTGTGAGCCTTTGGGTACTCCCATTCATGTGTCCACTCTTGCAGGCGATTCTATGGTTGTGTAATTTTTCAACCGGTCCTGTGTGGTCATATTATGCGGTTTCGAGACTAGAGCAGATCTCTTGTTGCTTGATAGGACCAACTTTGAGGTCATCCTAGGCATGGATTTGTTATCTACATATCACGCCTTCCTATATTTCCATGCCAAGTCTGTTACATTAGCAATACTAGAGTTGGCAAGGTTGGAGTGGAAGCGTTCCTTAGTTGATACATCTAGTCTGGTTATCTCTTTTCTGAAGGCTCGCCATATAACCGAGAAGGAATGGTTGTCTTATCTAGCTTATGTTCTGGACACCACCGCGGAGTCTCTGATGATTGATTCAGTTTCAGTAGTCCGGGAGTTCACCAACATGTTTCCATATGACCTTCCTGGCATTGCACCGAATCGTGATATTGATTTGGCTCCAGGTACCCAGCCTATATCTATTCCACCGTACCGTATGGCTCAAAAAGAGTTGAAGGACCAGCTTGCAGAATTACTATCTAATGGGTTTGTTAGATAAAGTGTGTCACCTTGGGCGCACTAGTGTTGATTGTAAAGAAGAAGGATGGGACCATATGGATTTACATTGATTACCGCCAGTTCAACAAAGCTAACATCAAGAACAAGCACCCGTTGCCACACATTGATGATTTGTTCGACCAGTTGTAGGGTGCTACAGTGTTTTCTAAGATCGACTTGAGATCCGAGTACGATCATCTAAAGATTAAGAAATCAAATGTTCAAAATACTGCATTCCGTACCAGATATGGTTGTTATGTGTTTCTGGTGATGCCCTTTGTTTTGACTAATGCCCCGACATCATTTATGGACTTTATGAACACAGAGTTCACCTTATATTGATTCATTTGTTATCGTCATTGTTGAGGACATCTTGATATACTTACGTATCCTGGGGGAGCACAAACAGCAGTTGAGAGTAGTGCTTCAGACTTTGAGAGATTAGAATCTATATGCTTTGTTCTCCAAGTGTGCGTTTTGGCTAGTGTCAGTGGTATTCTTGGGGCATATTGTGTCAAGAGAGGGTTTTAAGGTGGATCCCAAGAAGATTAAAGTAGCTTAGAGATGGGCTCATCCTACTTCAGTGATTGAGAACAAGAGTTTCTTAAGAATAGCAGGTTATTACCATCGATTCCTGTAGGGCTTTTCATCTATTGCATCGCCTCTAACTAGATTCATCTAATAGGGTGCTTTTTTTCGTTGTTCCGATGGTTGTGAGGCAAGCTTTCAGAAGCTTAATATAGCTTTGACTACAGCAGCAGTCCTAGTTTTACCTTCCATTTCAGGGATGTATACTATGTATTGCGATGCTTCACGCATGGGCTTGGGTTGTGTATTGATGTAGGAGGATCGAGTTATTGCATATGATTTGTGTTAGCTGAATATTCATGGGAAAAATTATCTTGTGCACGATTTAGAGTTGGTTGCGATTGTTCATTCTCGTAATATATGGAGGCATTATTTGTATTGGGTGCGATGTAAGGTTTATACTAATCGTCGTCACTTATAGCATTTGTTCAAGAAGAGGTATCTCAATTTTAGGAAGCGTAGGTGGCTTGAGTTAATAAAGGATTATCATATCAACATACTTTATTATCTAGGAAAGGCAAATGTGGTTGTGGATGCATTATGCGGCAAAGCAGAGAGTATATGTAGCTTAGCATTCATACCAGCTGAGGTGAGGCCACTAGTATTGGACATTTAGTCCTGGCTAATAGACTTGTGAGGCTAGATATTTTGGAGCACAGTCGGGCCCTTGCATTTCATTCTGGCTCGATCTCCATTATTGGGGCATATCGAGGCCCGACAATTTGATTATCCACATTTGGCAGTTCACTTAGAGACGCTGCTATAGGGTAGTGCCAAGGAGTTTTCTATTGGCAAGGATGGTGTTCTGTGACTCTAGGGTCACCTATGTGTTCCTAATGTTGATGGATTGAGGGAGAGGATTCTAGATAAGGCACACAATTCACGGTATTCCATACATTTGGGTGCTACAAAGATGTATCATGACTTGAGACATCATTATTGGTGGTGGTGGATGAAGAAAGACATAGTGAAGTATGTGGCTAGGTATTTGAATTGCCAACAAGTTAAATATAAACACCAGTGGCCAGGTGGACTTCGTACGTACATTCTTATACCTAAATAGAAGTGGGAGCGCATTACTATGGACTTGGTAGTTAGGTTGCCACAGACATTTCGGAAGTTTGATGTAGTATTGGTCATTGTTGGCAGGTTGACTAAGTGAGCACACTTTATTCCGATTGTGACTACTTATACATAAGAGAGGTTGGCTCAGATCTACATTCGGGAGATAGTTTGATTGCATGGTGTGCCTATTTCCAACATATCAAATAGAGGCCCTATGTTTACCTCCCATTTCTGGAGAGCCGTGTGGAGCTCAACATAGCTTCCATCCACAGAGTGATGGACAACCGGAGCAGACAGTTTAGATTTATGAGGACATGCTTTGAGCATATATGATTGACTTTGGATGGCAGTGTCATTAGTTCTTGCCCTTGGCCGAGTTTTCTTACAACAACAGTATCAATCCAGCATTGAGATAGCTCTATGTGAGGCTTTATATGGCCTGCGAAGTCGTTCTCCTATCCGGTGATTTGTGCCTGGTGAGGCTAATTGTATGGTACAGGTTTGGTGAAAGATGGCTTGGAATATTTAAAGCTGATTCAGGAGAGGCTTCGCACTGCACTATCTAGACAAAAGAGCTACACAAGTCAGAATGCACGTGATGTATCATTCATGGTTAGTGAGAAGGTTCTCTTGAAAGTCTCGCCGATGAAGGGTATTGTGAGATTCATGAAGAAGGGAAAGTAGAGCCCCAGATTTATAGGCCTATTTGAGGTGTTGAGGCAACTTGAGGACGTTTCTTATGAGCTCTCTTTACCTCCTAGTGTGTGAGGAGTCCATCCAGTGTTTAACGTGTCCATGCTTTGAAGGTATCACGCCGACTTGTCCCATGTGCTCGACTTCAGTATTATTCAGTTAGACGAGAGTTGGGGCTATGAGGAGGAGCTAGTTACCATTGTTGATAGACAAGAGTGCCAGTTGAAATCCAATAGGATCTCTCAAATAAGGGCCTAGTGGAGAGGTCAACTAGTCTAGGAGGCGACCTAGGAGTTCGAGAAGGACATGCGGAGAAGATATCCATAATTATTCAGCACTCCAAGTATGAATCTAAACCCATTCGAGGATGAACATTTATGTAGGAGGTGGAGAATGTAACGACCTGATAGGTCGTTTTTCTTTCTAGAATATCGTTCCCTTAAATAAAAGTGCCAGTACCTGCTTTAAGTGATTCATGACTTACGGGGACAGTTGGTTCCAGATTTGGAATGATTTGAGTTGAAATCGAAGCACTTGGTTATTTAAGGTTTCCCTAAAAGGTAAAGTTTGACTTCGATCAACATTTTTAGTAAACAACATTGGAATCAGTATTTGACTGTTCCAATAGGTATGTATGATAATTTCGGACTAGAGAATATTTTTGGATCGAATATTGGATGACCAGGAGCATTCCGGTGCCTAATAATGAAAGTTGATTCCTTAAGAATTTTGAAGTTCTTAAATATTTGGGGTGGGCTTTTGCGTTATCAAGATCCGAACAGAAATCTGAGACCACGAATAGTTCAATAGTGCAATTTAATACTTGCTCGCAAAATTTGGTGTCGATCTGAGTAGCATAAGTGTATTTTGTCGCATTAGAAGAAAGTCCAAGAACTTGAAGTTCATAAGTTTGAGTCAATTGGTTTTAGGGGGTAATACTTTGATTATTTGCTGTTTTTGGCGGTCTAAGCATTTGAGCGAGTATGTTTTATGATTTCAGACTTGCCGATATGTTCAAGCACGACCCGAGGGTGACGAACGTCAATCGAATGAGGCTCGAATGAAGTTGGAAAATCTGGAAGGAGCTGAAGCTCCATGTATCTGTCAAAATTGCACCTTCGGTTGGTCAATTGCAGGTGCAAGACCACATGAGTGGTCGAGCCTTCGGAGGTGCGACCAAGGGGAGGAGGTCAGGAAATGCAGATGCGGCTCCTTTTCCGCAAAAGCGGTCCAAGCCAGCCCTAGCCCAACTCCACAAATGTAGGTTATCCCTCGTAGAAGCGAGATCGCAGATGTGGTCCCCTAAGTGCAGGTGCAAAAATCGTTGAAGGCAGTACATTCATTTAATAAGGAAATGTGTCATTTTCGACACATTTCCTTCATTGTTTTGGCGATTTGGAAGCTTCCAAAGAGGGGATTTCCACCTAGCATTAGGAGGTAAGTTATTCCTACTTAAATTGAGTTTAATATATGGGTTTTGGTTAGATTAAAACATAAAGATTGGTGAAAAATCAAGGGATTAGGGGATAATATATGGTTTTGATATAAACAAGGTCTAACCACGAAATTTTTTGATGGAATACAGTAAAAAATTTATATTTTATTGATCCTTATGTTATGGGTAAAACATCCTCAAAATTTTTTGACAATTCGGACATGTGGGTCCGAGGATAGATTTTAGGAAAATTGCACTTAGGGTTGGAGAATTTCTTTAATAGTTGGGATATGAACTTTTGAGCTTGTATTGATTTGTTTTAATCCTGTTTAATTAGTTTTGGATCGTTCTGCTACAAATTGAGGGTTTGAGCCCTTTATTGATATTGGAATTAAGCTTTGGAGCGATGTGAGTCATATTTCTAACCTTTTAATAGGGAATTGTCCCCATAGATTAAGTAATTAGATAATTGCCACTAAATAGGGGGGCTACGTACGCACAAGGTGACGAGAGTCCGTACATAACCGCTATTATGCTTAATTACGGGCAGTCTAGGACCCAAAAGTATGCTTGATGTGCTATTCTTGTAGCTTTATTTTCAATGTAGATTGCTTAAATCATGTTGAATGTGGTAGATGAATTTATAAAGAGGGACATCATTTTCTTGATCATCTAAAGAGAAATTGACATTTCTTTGAGTAATTGCTTACCTAATAAAATTCCTTCTTGACTGATTGTTAAGTTTAATTATATTTGACCGCATCCCATGTATGATTCCCGAGCGAGGTAATAGATGCATCTATTGTTCGCGTCATTCGCCCTCCAGCAACGCACACTCTATTTTTATGTTAGATGGGGCCGTATGACCTCGGCACTATTTGTGCGTGCTTCATGCTCGGCACTTTCTGTGATTTGAGTTGTGTAAAATGCCCCGAAATGTAGATTGTTACCTGTGATATTATCTAGGAAAGAACCTACCACATCTGGCAATATATTGTTATTTATTTATGGCATTCATGTTTAGAATAACACTTCCTTATATTATTTTTCCCTAGTAAGTGTCAAGTCGACCCCTCGTCAGTACTTCTTTGAGGTTAGGCTGGATACTTACTGTGTACGTATTATTTATGTGCTCATACTATGCTTCTCTACTTAATTGTATAGGATCTGATGCAGGTATATCTGGCTACCTATCTGGTGTTCATCCTTAATTGTAGGCCGAGATTCCATGGTGATCTGCTCTCTTCCTCTGCCGTTCAGCAGTATGATGGAGTCTCTCTTTGTTATGACTGTCTATTTTGCATTAGACAACATGATAGATTTATTCTTTTGTGTATTCTATTAGATGTCCATATATTTGTGATACCAGATCTTAGCACATACATTAGTAGAATATTTTTTTGGATTTTATCATTATTACTTCAAGTTGCTAATTATCACTTGTTTTCAATTCAAGATAAGAAAATGCTAGAGTTGTCTTGGTAAAGTAAAAACGAGAAAAGACTTATTTTTTGGGTTGGCTTGCCTGACAGCTGTGTAGAACACCATGACTCGTAATAAAAGTGGGTCATGACATAAAGATAACCAAGTACTGAGAAATATCTTTCATTATAGTAATGGGTTGGTGGGAAATCTGAACTGACATTTCAAAGCTTGTGTTGTAGTACGTACTAATTAAGATTACGAGATATTTTTTTGTGCAAAACTCACATCTAATCAAAGCATTTGATTTGGAGTGTTTTGAACCTTATGAAAGAAAGACGAGTGGAAAGTCGAATAAAAAAGGGAAACTCAAGGAGCAAACATTTTTAACTTTGTTTAGCTTGCATAGGGAAGTTAGAACCAATAGATCGTCAAAACTATCGAATTTTTGTTAGCTTCCTATTTAAACTATTCCGTGTTTCCAAAACCCTCTTGAATTATATTGTCCTTCATATTAAAAATCTCTTGTTGTATTCTTCGAGGTGAATCTAATAAACGCTCTTAATTATCTAAAAAAATATGCTATGTGGCACTACGCATGGATATTTAACTCGGCCAAAACCTCCTAAGCTATTATTTTTTTCAGTTACTAACTTAAACTATCTTGTGTCCCCAAAATTTCCTGAACTATATTTTTTATATATTAAAACTCCATATTAAATTCTTAGAGGTGCATCTGTAGCTATATTAACTTACAATAATTTTACTAAGTTTTTTTATGTAGTTTACTCATAATGTATTAATCTTGGGTGCAAAATTAATTCTAGGAGTTTTGGGAAACTAGTATCTAATGTAATATGTTAATTTTAAGTTTAAATGTGGTTGTGCTTTATGCTGGCATCCAAATGAATTGTGACTACCTGATAGGTTATTTTGAGTACTAGCCTTTATTTCCATATTTTTAGACCTCCATAGATTTATTTGATGTTTCTTGGTTTGCGTGCATAGTTCATGTCTCTTATTAAAAGATTCATACAAAATATTTTTAAAAAGAAAAATTTAACTAAAAATATGGCTAGAGTGGGCCATGACCAATATTTTAGGTAAAAGACCATTAATATGTGTTTTCACTAATCTGGTAGGTTCATATTATGATTTTGAAATTCACCATAATAGGAGAAAACATGTTGTTTTATGTGAATGAAAGAAAAGTCGACAAAACAAAAGTAGGTTCATATTATGATTTTGAAATTCACCATAATAGGAGAAAACATGTTGTTTGATGTGAAAGAAAGAAAAGTCGACAAAACAAAAGAAAGAAAAGTCGACAAAACAAAAGAAAGAAAATGCAAAGAGAGAAGAAAAATGATAGAAAGAAGAATTCATAATTGAATTTTTTTTTATGACATAAGGTCTTACATCGGCAGGTTGAATTCTTTTCTTTTGACATCAGTGCTTACGTCAGAATGACATTCAAATGCCTATAAAAGGGTTCTAGATTTTCAGATTCAGATAATTCCTCAACTTATTTTTTCTTTTCAATTAATAAAGAGGTATTATTTGTGTGGTCATGGAGTATGCTAAATTTTCGAATAACATAAATCTTATCTTGGTCTTGTGCAATTTATTTCTTTTTAAAAATAAATTGTTTTCCCTTCTATTAGCTTGATTCAAACCTCAACAACTACTATCGGGACGCAGACAATGTAATTATGGTAGAAAAGTATAGTATTGCTACATGGAGTATTCACAAGAATAGTGTGACACTATTGATCATCAGTACTATGCACATGCACTACTCACATAAATTGTTTTTGTGAAAAAGGGTATCGAAAGAAGGGAAGGTTACCTCTATTTTTATTCTGAAAAATAAAAATAGAAGATTATATGTAATAGAAAAAAGTATAGCTACCTCTAACTGAGGTAAAACTAGAGAATATGGCCAATGAGGATAGGGATCTATTAGACCTCCAAGCTCTTAGAGTGATTCATTTGATGTTAACAAGAAATGTGGTGTTTAATATCATTAACAAGAAGATCACTATAGATCTAATGAAGGCGTTATAAAATATGCATGAGAAGTCATCTGCTTAAGATAAACTCTATTTGATGTATCGATTGTTCAACTTAAAGAGGACAAAAGGTGGATTTGTCACGCAACATATCAATAAGTGTAATATAATATTAACTCAATTAAGTTTTTTTAATATAACATTTGATGACGAAGAAGGTATTGATTCTACTATCACTTCTAACGGAGAGTTAGTCTGCAACGGTAACTAGAATTAGTAGTTCATCTGAAAATTATCAAACTCAAATTGAATAATATTAGAGGCTTGGTTCTAATCAAAGAAAGTCGCTTAAGAGAATCAAGTGAATCCAATAGGATCTTCTTTTAATACCAATATTGGGGGAAGAGGAAACCAAAGAGAACAAAGTCATTATCGTGGCAGATCAATGTCAAGGAGAAGAGGGCAATCTAAAAATTGCAAGGACAGTACTTGTTGGAATTGCGATAAAAATTTCACTACCTTAGTCAATGTAGAGAACCAAGGAAGAAGGAGGAAAATTCAGCAAATGTAATTGCCGAACATATTGGTGATGCATAAATTTAATTTTCAACCTCTAGACATTGTCGGGAAAGGTTAAGATCATGTAAAGAATTTGCAAGGAACACTATAGAAATTACAAAATATCCAACATGCTCCCGGCCTCAAAAAAAATTTGATATATATTGGTCAGATTGATAGTGAAGGGTAAAAAATAACATCAGGTAACAGATCATTGTAGATAACCAAAGGAAATTTTGTTGTGGCACGAGGCTTTACGAACATTGTATTCAATTGTAGTGCAGAGAGATATTAAGGCAATAGTTGATCATGATCGTGATACAACATTGTGGCACCAGAGACTTAGGCATATAAGGGAACAGGGATTGAAGTTGTTGGTATCCAAAGAATAGTTGTCCAACCAAAAACATGTTGAATTGGGCTTGTGAAAATATTGTATTTATGAGAAAAAAAATAGTTAGTTTCTCCAAGGTAGGAAGGATGCCAAATAAGGAGAAACCGGATCTAATGCATACAGATGTGTGGAGATGAGCTCTTGTAACATATCCGAATGGCTCATGCTATTATGTCACCTTTATTGATGATTTAATAAAAAATGTATGAGTTTATTTTCTTAAAAATAAATCTGATGTGTTTGGTACCTTTAGAAAATGGAAAGCTGAAGTTGAAAATCTGACAAGTCTAAAGTTAAAATATATGAAGTATGAAAATGGAGGAGAGTTGATAGTCAAGTGTTTAAAGCATTATGCTATGAGAATGGGGTCAGAATGATCAAGATATTTCTTGGAACATCAGAATAAAATGGGATTGCTGAGAGGATGAAGAACTGTAAATAAACGAGCCAGAAGTATCATAATACGTTCTGGATTGCCAAAATATTATTGGACCGAGGCTGTTAACACGGTAGCTTACCTAATAAATAGGGGACCCTTTGTACTGATGAATTCTGAAATTCCGTGAGGAGGTTTGCATAGAAAATGAGGTAATTTTCTCATATTTGTTATTGGTTATTTATTTTGGGATGATAAAAATATAAAGATCCTAAGATATAGAAATGCCACATTTAATGAAAATGTTATGTACAAGGACAAGCTTGAAGAAGAACCAACAATCACCAACAAATAGACATCTAAACAAATTGATTAGAATAAATCTCATAAAATTTAAGTGTCGATAGGGATTACAACTAATTCTGAAATTGAAGATCAAGAACTATAATCCAAATTTTGATAAGAAGCAGAACCCGAACAAGAGATAAAATCAAATGCAGAACCAAATCTAGAGTCAGGACTTAAATTAAATTGGGTATCAATTACTGTTGAACCTACAATAAGGAGATCTAAAAGAGTCACGAATTCTCTAGGGAGGTTAACTCTATCTCTCTTCACTATTTACATGTGACTGATGCTGGAGAACAAGAGAATTAGCAATGCATGTGATAGACTTTGATAAGTGGAAGCTAGTCATGAAATAAGATATTAAATATCTTCAATAGACTAAATCATGGATACTTACAGAGTTACCAAAAGGAAAGAAGGCATTGCATAACAAGTGGGTTTACAATGTCAAGGAAGAGCATTATGGTAAGAAGAGATACAACGAACGATAAGAAGTAAAACGCTTATAGTAAATGGAATAAATTGACTACACCGAGATCTTCTCTCATATAGTCAAATTAACTACTATCAGGTTGGTGCTAAGTATCATAGCTGCTGAAAATTTGCATTTGGAGCATCTAGATGTAAACACCACTTTCTTGCATGGTGACCTTGAAGAAGACATCAAAATGAAGCAACCTGAAGGTTTTCAAGTATTTGGTAAACAAAACCTTATGTGTAAGTTGAAGAAAAGTTTATACGACAGCTCCCCGGCAGCGGTACAAGAAATTTAATAGATTCATGCATAAAAATGGTGTCACACGATGTGAGATGGACCACTGCAGTTATATAAAAAATCTTAACAAATGTAGCGACTCGGCTGGTAGTTATAAGATTTAACTCCCCAATACCTTATTAATTGCATTTCCCGTGTTTGTTTCTGCTATTATGAGTTTTCAGGAGGGTTTATTTTGAGTTTTAGATAGTTTTGGGATACTTAGTTCTTTAATGAGAGTTTAAGTTTTTGAATTTGGACCGTAGTAAGAGCATTGTGAATATGACACATGAATGGAATTTCGTTTGTCGCGTTAGCTACGTTCAGTGATTTCAGGCTTAGGGGCATGTTTTGATTTTTTTTGGGGGTCTGTAGCTTATTTAGGCTTAAATTGTCGAAAGTTGATTTTTTTATGTTTTTGGTTCGATAGTGAGATTTTGATATAAGGGTCGGAATAGGATTCTTGAAGTTGGAGTAGCTCTGTAGTGTTGAACGTGACATGTGTGTAAAATTTCAGGTCATTCATACGAGGTTTGATAGACTTCTTGATCGAATGCGTAATTTGAGAGTTTTTGGAATTATTGAGGTTGAATATGTGGTTAATTCGATGTTTCGATGTTATTTTAGGCATTTTAAGGATTGGTATAAGTTTGTATAGCGGCATAGGACTTGCTCGTATTTGCGGTTGAGGTCCCGTGGGCCTTGGGGTGATTTCGGAGGGTTGTCGGATGAATTGGAAGTGGTTTGAAGTAGCTGAAGCTGTTGATATTTGTCATATCCGCACATGCAGTTGTGTCCCACAGGTGCGGAGCCGCAAAAGCAGCGCTAGCATCCGCAGACGAGGAAAGGGGTAGCCACAACAGGGACCGCAGAAGTAGTACTGCATTTGTGTAAGGATAGCGCATGTGTGAATGTTTGGTTTTAGTGAATTTTTTGATATGCAATTTATTCCGCCAAAACCGGACTGCAAATGCGGCCCTAGGTCGCACAAGTGGATTCTCTAGGTAGAATATATAAATAAATGCCTTCGCGAATTTGAGTTATTTTTCACATATTTTCAGATGGGAAGGAACTTTGGGGAGCATTTTCAAGGGATATTTTCAGAGGGATTTGGTAAGGTAAAGCCTTTGGTCCTTAAGCTCGTTATTATACTGATTGGTATTATTCTAAGCATGAAAATTTAAGAAATATCAGTGACGAATTGGGGTTTAGGGCTTGATTAATTGGAGAGATTTGAGTGGTGATTTGAGGGACCATTTAAGGTTCGATTTTGGTAATTTTGGTATGATTGAACTTGTGAGAGTATGAGGACTCTGAATATATAAATTTTACCTCATTTTGAGATGTGGGAAGCAGGGTATTTTGGTCATTTCACTTAATTTTGCTTATTAGCTTAGAATTTATTTGTACAATCAGTTAATTGAAGTTTATTTACATTATGCAATTGAATTTAATATATTTGGACCATTTAGAGTTGAGTACTCGTGGAAAGAACGTGGTCTCTAGTTGATTTTGAGCAGTTTGAGGTAAAAGTGTTTGCCTATCCTTTTGATGGAGAACTCACCTTAGGATTTGGTATTGATATTTGAAATGCCTTGTTCATTAGGTGACGAGTGTGTAATTGTTCTAATTGTTGAAAAATCCTGTTTTAAATAAGTTATTACAATTGTGGTTCTTTTCATGTTTATACTACTTGCAATTTAAGCCTGCTGTTAGCTTAGGGAAGTATGTCTAATTGACTTAATTGCTTTACTTGGTCAAACTGCTTTATTTGGATTACGTGCAGCATGCTAGGCTAGAAATACCTGTTTTTATGGACTTTGAATTGAACTGTCTATTCTTCTTGTTGTTGATGTGTGTTTACGTTGGGACTTTGGCACGGTATCCCCGGAGATCCCCCTGTATGTTTACTTTGGTATTATGGAACGACATTCTGGGAGATCCCCTTACAAATATACATTGGAACTACGGGACTGCACTCATTAGATTCCCCATGTATTAAGTATTTACATTTGGGACTACGGATCGGTATTCTGGGATATCCCCTCGCATTTTGAGTTGGACTACGCGACGGTATGCCTTGAGATAAACTTGATATTTATTTGGGACTACGGGAAGGCATCGCAGGAGATCCGTGGCTGTTATCTCTATGTTGATCTGTATATCTCATTGTTTTTACTTTGCCTTTGTAGTCGTTGTTGTTATTGTTGTTCTCTATATACTGTGTTACTTTAATATTGCATTTAGTATATTGGGTTGTTATACATTGTTAAACCTAATATTTATTTAACCTCAGTAGGGCTGTGACGTTTCTCGTCACTACCCGGCCGAGGTTAGGCTTGGCACTTATTGAGTACCCCTATGGTGTACTTGTGCCCTTTTTGCGCATGTTTTTTCATATGCAGATTCAAGTACTTCGAATCAGTCCTGTAATCCTTGAGTTGAGGCGACTCTTCCAGAGATTTCGAGGTATATCTGCCGTGTTCACGAACCGATTAGTCCTTTTTTATTCTCTCTTTATGTATTAGCCCTTCCGTATTCTCTTCCGTTAGACATCTCGAGTTAGATACTTGTATACATCCAAAAGCTTGTTATTGCATGTTATTGTGGGTTTTGGGAAATGTTTTTAGTTTTTAGAGTTGTATTTTATATGCCAAGAAAAATCTTAAATACTGTTTTATTTGTTTATTTTTTTAATTATTTCTTCTGCAAATTATTTATTTCCATATTTGTTAGGCTTACCTAGTCGTAGGGACTAGGTGCCGTCACAGTAGTTCACGAAGGGCAAACTGCGATCGTGACAATAATTCCTATTATTTTTCTGTTGTATGTTGATGATATGCTAATGCAAGATCTGGAATAAATGAGATAAACATGGTTAAGCAACAATTAGCGGATGAGTTTGAAATGAAAGACTTTGGACTAGCTAAGAAAATGCTACGGATGAGGATTACAAAAAACATGTTGGAAGGAACCTTAAAGTTGTATCAAGAAAATTACTTTCAGAAGGTACTAAGAAGATTTAGTCTTCGTGATGCAAATACGAGAAACACTCCACTCGAAAGCCATCTTACTTTATCAAAGGACCAATCACTA
Organism: Nicotiana benthamiana; assembly: GCA_034376525.1. Lineage (NCBI taxonomy): Eukaryota > Viridiplantae > Streptophyta > Magnoliopsida > Solanales > Solanaceae > Nicotiana > Nicotiana benthamiana. The sequence goes on from CM067334.1 coordinate 133,680,261, forward strand.
AATATAGATGAAGAAAGGAAGTACATTTCCAACATTCCATATGCTTCAGTAGTAGGAAGTTTGATGTATGACATGGTTTGCACAAGACCTAACATAGCCCATGTAGTTGGAGTTGTCAGTGGATACATGTCAGATTGAGGAAAGGAACATTGTGGTGGTGTAAAATGGATATTGTGATATCTTAAACACACCTAAGGTATGGAACATTATTTTTAAAAAGAAAAATATTATTTTACAAGGTTTTGCTGATGCAAATTTAGGCGGCGATCTTGATAGCCGGAAAAGTACCACAAGTTACGTCTTATCCTTGGGTGGTACTGCTGTTAGCTGGATGTCCACACTTTAGAAAAGTGTTGCTCTATTTACCACTAAATAAGAGTACATGGAAACTTTAGAAGCTGGACAAGAGATGATTTGGCTCAAGTATTTTCTTAAACAGCAGGACAATTGTGAGCTTTTCAGCAACAGCCAGAGTGCGATTCATCTTGCCTAGGATCCAGTATTTCATGCAAGATCAAAACACATCTAGTTAATGAATCATCATATCTCATATTTGATAAGTGAAGGAACTCTTTTCCGACAGAAGTTACCAGGATCAAAGAACCCATCAGACATGTTGACCAATGTTGTCACTGATTACAAATTGAGGTTGTGTACTGACTTAGTTAGCCTACAAGACTGATAGCATGATGGCACCACCAGAGATTAGCAAATATTTTTTTTTTGAATTTCTTTCTTAATGTAACATAGGTTTGAGGGGGAGATTGATAGGAGCAAACCTGTTGTTGTATGTGAAAGAAAGACAAGTAAACAAAATAAATGAAAGAAATGTCAAAGAGATAAGAAAAATGACAGGTATTCTTACAATATAAGCGCTTATTTCGGCATGTTCAATTATTTTCTTATGACGTAAGTTCTTATATCGGCATGGCATTCGAAAGCTTGTAAAAGGGGTTTGTATTTTCATTAATAGATCATCCCTCAACTTCTTATTTCTCATAAATTAATAAAGAGATATTCATTGGGTGGTCATGCAGTAGGCAAAAATTTTCGAACCACGTAAATATTGTCCTTCTTGTCTTGTGCAATTTAATGCTTTTATTTTTTAAATATTTTTTCCCTTGTACTAGCCTGACACGCTTCCTAATATGGCACATGTCCCAAAATTGAAATCAGAGATCCCTAGGCTAATTTAGCTTTTTGCTGAAGGTTACCAATTTTAAAGTTTGTAAATTTCCCAAGTTTGATCATAGGTTGACTTTATGATTATCTGGTTTCCATTTTATATTTAGGAGTTGGAATAGTTCCATTTTTATTTGAAGCTTATCTAAAAATTGATGCAATTCGGACTTGGTTTTATAGGATTCAAATGCTCGATTGCAAATCTAGAGGTTCTTGAGTTTTCCTTTGAATTTCATGTGTTTTGGTATCTTATTCGTGGATTTAGATATTGTTTTGGTGTTTTGATTGCAGGAGCAATTTTTTATGATATTTTTAGATGTGTGCACGTTTAGATTGGTTCCAAGGGACTTGGGTGAGTTTCAGAGGTGTCACAGATGAGTTTTGTATGAAATGCAATAACCGGTGTGCTTTTAGTGGCTCACAACTGCAAGCCTCACTAATGATTTCGCATTTGCGAGCAAGGACTAGGTGACCTTTCAATTCCAAGAAAATGGTTCGCATTTACGAATAGGCTAGGGCCGCTTTTGCGAGAATTTAATCGCATTTGCGACTCCTCGCAACATAGGATAGCTTCGTATTTGCGATGTTTGGGCGCTTTTGTGAAGGGGGGAGTTCACACTTGCTAACAAATTATTGCATTTGAAACTTATGGGCATCTGAAGCACAATTCCCATTTGCGATTTGTATTTTGCATTAGTGATGGTCACAGTTGCGACATTCGCAGCTGGATAAAAAGGAGAAAATCGGGACTTAGCTCATTTTATACAATTTTTCGATCTTAAATACTCTAGAGGCGATTTTTCAAGAGATTTTTCTACAAAACTTATTAGTAAGCAACTTTAATCTATTTTAACTATCCAATACTTTCATGCGTTTTGAACTTCAATTCTTGGATTACCATAGTAGAAATTAAGGATTTCGAAAGAAATTGGTGATCTTATAAAATTGAAGTTTTGGCTTCAAATTGAGATATGGTTTTGAAATAAATTGCATAATGGAGCTGGGAGATGAATGAGTAATCGAGTTTTTGTCCGAATCTCGGATTTTGATCAAGCGGGCATGGGGCTGACTTTTGGCAGCCTTTTCAAATCCATTAAAGATCCAGTCTTTTTCACTCATGAATAGTTTGTAAAGATTATTTTGGAATGGTTTGAAAATTAATTGATTAGATTTCGTTAGTTTAGAATCTTGTTCAAAAGGCAAGACCATGGTAGGTTGATTGACTTGGTTGCGGAGTGAGTAAGTATCGTGGTGAACCTTGACTTGTGAGAATTAAGACTTGGTGGTCTATTTGCTACGTGAATTATATGTGGCGACGTCGTATATGTAAGGTGACGAGTATATATGCATTATCATTGGGTTGCATCATGCAGGTGGAAAATATTTTTGATTGTATTATGTGGCATCAATGACTATGCTTTCCATGTCGTGGAGTTACGATCCAAAGCTCAACACGTCGTGATTGCACCTATCGCAATTCTAAGTAAGTCGATAACAGAAAAAGCCCACGCAATAATTTGAAAACATGATTAAGTAAGTTTAACAATAAAACTCTCATAAATAACAAAAAATAAATACCACTAATAATTACAAAATTCCCCATAATTTGGGTGTCACTGAGCACATGAGCTACTAATTGATAACACGGTCAATACTTCTAATAAAAGTGTCTGGAAATATAGGACAATCCTAATTAAACTAAAAAGAATAAGAGTCGAGGTCGTTGGACGTCAAATAGATACCTCAAATGTCTCCAAGAAGTTAATGCTCCAAGTCTAGACTCCACCAGGTCCAGATGTACCTGGATCTAAACACGAAATTTAGAGTGTAGGATGAGTACAACCGACACAATGAACTCAATAAGTAACATGACTAATGTTGGACTAAAAGAAGCGATGAGCTGAGGTAGGTGCAGCCCAACTAGATAAAAACAATATTGATATGACGAAAAGATAATAGTAATAACTCCGAGAAATCTCATAATCACTTGTGCACAATAAAGAAATGTAGACATGCTTTGAAGTTCAACCTTTTAGGCTGAATAACGATATAATATGCCAAGTATAAATAGCATGAGGAATATTACATATTCATGTCGAAATGTCAAATATGTGTTTCACAAGAAATGCAACACAATGGTAAACTTAGAATTTATACTTTCAGAGTATCCAACGTCACTCAGTATGATCAATCACTTAGAACTCTCAATCACTCGGCATTTGCACTCAGGACTCAATGGTAACTGCGCTAACTGCTGGTATGTTAGACTCTATCGAAATGGATCCTGCCCATGCATTTATATAAGCTAAAATGGAATGCTGCGATAGACTGATCCCATCATGAATCAATAAAGCCTATTCCGCTATGCCACCCGATCCTATCAATATCACTAACAGTAAGGTCTCTCCAGTCTCTCGGGCTCATAAAGCTTATGCCAACCAGCCCATACAATGATACATGATATAACAGTAAATAATAACAGAGATTAAGATATGATATGCAAATGATGAATGCGATTGAGTACATAACAACAACTTATGCAATTAACTCAATAGTAGAAATGTCTTTTGTGGGTCCCTACATTACCAACATCTAGCCTAAACATGTTTCTAATATGGATTAAAATTCAATTTCTCAAACATGGAGATTTCATCAATAACAGCTAGATTGGGTAACTACGCAATTTCTTGCAATAAACCAAGGCACAATTACTTTGGTGTACACCCACATGTCATCACCTAGCATGTGCGTCACCTCAATACTAACCACAAAATACGTAGTTCACGGATTCATTGCCTTAGTACCAAATTCAAATGTGTTACATACCTCAAAACAGGCCAATGCAACCCTTGAAATTCTCTTTTCAGTGATTGCACGAGTTTCATATATGTGATTAATTTTATAATTGAAGCTCAAAATAGACTTTCAAAACTCAATTTCATATTATTTTTTTTAAGTTGACAAAGTTTCATAAATTTTAATTTAGATTCACATGATTTTGATATTAAAATCTAATTTATATTGAATGAATAGGATAAGAATTAGGTTATAATCTCTTACTGAATGTCTGTAGATGAAACTCACCTTTCCAAATTGACTCCTAGCAAGTCCAAGATTCAAAAATGAGTGAATGAGTTCAAAAATCCAGTTCCTCGGCCCTTTAGCTATTTGCAAATGTTGCATTTGCGACATGGGGATCGCATTTTCAAACACTTTTATTTGTTGACCAGGTCTCGCATTTGCGAACCCTTACAAGCTCATGCAACCTAACAATTGCGAGTAAAGAGGGTCATCGCAAAAGTGAACAATTTTTCACTAAATACGAACTAAGTTATAATCCTACTATCTTTGCAAATGAAAAGGTGAGGTTGCATTTGTGACAACCGCCCCTTATATAATCACCGCAAATGTGACCCTAGTGTTCGCCATTGCGACACAATGGCACCAGACAATAGATGTTTGCAAGTTTTGGTCCAAACCACTCCAAGACATGTTCGAAACTCATCAGAGCTCTCGAGGCTCCAAACCAAGCATCCATTCAAGTCTAAAAACATTATATAAACTTGCTCGTGTGATCAAAAAATAAAAATTACATCTAAAACTACGGATCGAACGTAAAAATGCATGAATTTCCATGTAAAGTTCAAGAATTGCTAAAATTACAACTAAACGTCCAAAATCATATCAAATAATTTATAAACCATACCAAATTTTGCACATGTCATAAATGACACAACGGACATATTCCAACTTCCGGAACAAACATCCTATCCTGGTGACAACAAAGTCAACTCTCGGTCATACCTTTCAACTTTAATTTTCCAAATTTCGATAAATCAACGTAAATAAACCTACAAAATTCCAAAATCAATTTTGAGCATAAGCACAAGTCCTAAATCACAATGCAAAGTTATCAGAACCATAAAAATACTCTTTTGGAATCGTTTAAACACAAGTCAACATCCGGTCAACCCTTTGAATTGGGCTTCCAACCTTGGAACTAGGTGTCGGAATTCATTCTGTAACATCCCTAAAACCTAACCAACCACCTCGGCAAGTCACATAACAACAAATAAACATAAAAATAAATGGGTGAACAGCGCTATAATACTCAAGATGACCGGCCAAATCGTTCATTCTCCTTCTCTTAAATAAATGTTCATTCTCGAACGGGTATAGAATCATGCATGGAGCCTCAAATAGGTGCTCCACATCTCACGCTCAGTTTACCTAGCAGCCTCCTCGACTAGCTAACCTCTCCACTGTACCTCCACCGAATCTATATTCTTTGGTCTCAACTTTTGAACTTGCCAATCCAAAATGGCCACCATCTCCACATCATAAGTTAAATCCCCTTCAATAAACCCAGTTTAACTCCAAAATATTAGACGGATCACCGAAGTACTTCTAGAGCATGAAAATATAAAAAAGTGGACTGATACTCGATAGACTAGGTCACAATTAAAGCTTGTAAGCCACCTCTATATTCTTTCAAGCGCCTCGAAAGGGCCATCATACTAACGGTTATACTTGCCCCTCTTCTGGTACCTCATAACACCCTTCATGGGAAAAACTCTAAGAAAACCTCTCCCCCACCATATAGGAAACATCACAATCTTTTAGATTAGCATACCTCTTCTATCGAGATTGTGCTATGCAAACAGATCCTGAATCAACTGAAGCTTCTCCAAAGAATCCTGAACCAACTCAGTACCCAATAGCCTAGCCTCACGTGGCATAAGACAATCAACAGAAGAAAGACACTACCTCCTATACAAGGTCTCATACGGCGCCATCTAAATACTTGATTGGTACCTATTTTTGTAGGCAAACTCTCCAAGTGGCAGAAACTGATCCCAAGAACTCCCAAAATCCATGACACAAGCACGTAGCATATCCTCCAATATCTAAATGGTGTTCTCGGGTTATCCATCTGTGTGAGGGTGGAATGTTTTACTCAAATAAACATGTGTGCCTAACTCTCGATGTACTGATCTCTAAAATTGTGATGTGAACTGCACGCCCCGATCGGAAATAATGGACATTGGCACACCTGAAGGCGAACAATCTTGTAGATATAAATCTTAGCCAATCGCTCCCAAACATATGTAGTCCCAATGGCAATGAAATGTGCTGACTTAGTCAGTCGGTACACATTCACCAAAATAGCATCAAACTTCTTCAAATCCAAGGGATCTCAACTACGAAGTCCATGGTGATACGCTCCCATTTCGACACAAGAATCTAAAGCCTCTAGACCAAACCGGCCGGCTGCTGATGTTCATACTTCACCTATTAATTCAAGTACTGAGATACAAAATCCACTATATCTTTCATCATCCTCATCCACCAATAGTGCTGGTTCAAGTCCGAATACATATTTGCAGCACCCAAATGAATGGAATACAATGAACTATGAGCCTTCTCAACAATTATCTCACGTAGCCCATCCACATTGGGCACATAAATCTGACACAAAATCCGCATCACCCTATAACCTCTAATAGAAATCTCCTTGGCATCACCATGCTTACATGTGTTCTTAATGATAAGAAAATGCGGGTAATCATACTGACGCGGTTATATAAAAAAATCTAGAAATCACACAAGCTCGAACCTGACTAGGCTCCGAAACATCTAAACTCATGAACAAGTTAGCTAAGGCCTGGATATCTGGCACAAGGGGTCTCTCACCAACAAAAAAATATGCAAGGCTACCCATACTCACCACCTTTCTACTCAAGTCGTCGACCACCACATTGGCCTTTCCGGGATGATATAAAATGTTTATATCATAGTCTATTCACATCTCAAAATATCTTCGTCCTTTTGTTATACCAAGTGTTGAAGTTGGTAACCTGTAAATACCTCATAAGAAATGTCTTAGAGATAATGCCTTCAAATCTTCAATGTATAGATGATGGCTAGAAGCTCTAAATCATTATTGGGTTATTCTCTCATGGCTTCAACAGGCGTGAAGCATATGAATCACTCTACACTCGTAAATCAAGACAAACCCAATATTGATTCGAGAAGCACCTCAATATACCTGATAAGAAACCGATGCGAATAACAAAACAAGAATTAGAGTTGTGGTCAAGGCAATCTTGAACATCTTAATTTTTTCCTCACACTCATGCGACCACTTGAATGGAGCACCCCCTTCTGGGTCAACATAGTTAAAGGTGCTACAATGGATGAGAAACCTCCACGAAGCGATGATAATTTCCGACCAAGCTCAGAAAAGTCCAAATTTCAGTAGCTGAAGACGATCTGGGCCAACTATGAACCCACCTCACTATTTTTTTAAACCACCTTGATCCCCTTACTGGACACTAAGTCTCCTAAGAAGGCCACTGAATTCAGCCATAACTCACGCTTCTAGAACTTACGATAATGCTTCTCCTCCCTACCCGTCTAGCATTCAATCCTCAGATGTTGTACATTTTCCTCCTAGCTACATGCGTACACAAAGATATCATCTATAAATACTGTGACAAATGAATCAAGATATGACTAGAATACATTACTTTGCAGATTCATGAATGCTGCTGGGGCATTGGTCAGCCCGTAGGACATAACAAGTAACACTTAGTTACCATAACGGGTCCTAAACGCAAACTTCAGTGTATCTGAGTCAAACAATTTTAACTGATGATACTCAGACCTCAAAATAAATCTTAGAGAACATTCTCTCTCACTGAAGCTAATAAATAAGCCATCAATACGTGATAAAGGATACTTGTGCTTAGTTGAAACTTCATTCAACTACTTATAATCGCCATACATTCGCGTGGTACCATCCTTCTTCTTCACAAACAGATCTGGTGTACCCCAAGGTGACACACTAGGCCTAATGAAACCTTTATAAAGAAGCTCCTGAAGCTTATTTTTCGATTCTTTCAAATCTGCTGGTGATATGCGATATGGATGAATAGAATGGGCTGAGTGCCCAGCACCTAGTCAATACCAAAATCAATGTCCCTGCCAGGTAGCATGCTCTGCAGGTCTAAAGGAAATAAATTCAAAAATCCTTGCACTATCGGAACAAAATCAATGGTTGGAGTATCAGCGCCAACACCCTTCACAAAAGATAACTATGGAAAAGACCCCTCCCAACCATCCGTTTGGCCTTCAGATATGGAATAACCCGATAGGGAGCATAGTCAAGATAACCACTCCATTCGATACTAGATAACTCTGACATCGCCAACGTCACAATAGAATGACAATCTAGAATAGTATAACATGGGGACAATCAATCCATGCCCAAAATCACATAAAAATCAACCGTACTAAGTAATAAGAAATGCACTCTAGTCTCCAATTCCCCGATGATAACCACACACGATCGATACACGATCTCCAATCACCCTCCCAAAGTGCACTAGCCTTTTCTACTCCTCGTCATTCATAGGGGACCTTCCTGGGCTTGGAAAAATACAACCGGTTGGGCTAGTGGTGACCCCGGTGTTTGATTTCCCTTCACCGATTGCTTTGGAGTATGGGCGACAGGAGTCTGAGCACCTCCTCTAGCCTAAGAAGTGGTTGGTAGAGCATGAACAGAAACCTGCTAAGCAAGGCTAGTACATATGGTTATTATCTGGTCCAAAGTCCCTTAAAGGTCTGGAGTCACAATGGGCATAGCAGGTTCCTAAAACGATCCCACTAGCTCAACCACATATAGTATCTTCTCTTAAGTTGGTGCAACTAGTGGCTCCATGGATGTTGCGCTAGCTATGGTGCAAGCTTCATCTTGGCCTCTACCAAAGACCTAGCCTCTCGTGGTCCTATATGGGGGTACTGGTTGCCATCCGCCCGACTCAGTAGCACATGTCCTTACTATCTGTGAGATAATACAGTATGGTATTCAAGAGTTGGTATTAGTGGAGGCCAACAGCTCGCGGTATTCTATTCATCCGGGTGCAGCAAAGATGTATCAGGACTTGAGGCAGCATTATTGGTGGAGAAGAATGAAAAAGGACATTGTGAGTTTTGTGGCAAAGTGTCTCAATTGTCAGCAGGTCAAATATGAGCATCTAGAGAACCAGTGGTGTACTTCAGGTGATGGATATTCTGGAGTGAAAAAGGGGAGAATATTACTATGGACTTTGTGAGTGGTCTCCCTCGTACCTCGAGGAACTTTGATTCTATTTGGGTGATTGTAGATAGACTAACCAAAGTCTGTGCATTTCATTCTAGTGTGTACCACCTATGTCTGCAAATCTTCAAGTCATTCGGACGTCGTTTGATCATGTTTTGGTCGAATGTTAGTTTCGAAAGTCCTAGTTGAAACTTAGGCTTGAATACGCTATGATTTGATAATTTTTGTGTTTAAGGATGTGTTTTTTATGATCGGAACAAGTTTGTACGATGTCTTGGAGTAGGTTGGTGGTTTTGGTTGGGGTCTCGAGATGATTCCGGTGGATAAACGAAGAATTTTGGAGTTTGCATCAGATTTTGGGGTCAGTCATCTGGTATTTCCGCATTTGCGGACATTGGACCGCGTAGGCGGCGTCCGCTGACGCGGAATTTTAGCTGCAGAAGCGGCCAAGGAAGAAAAGCTGGGACCGCAGAAGCGGGCGATCGACCGCAGAAGCGGAGGTCGGTGAAGCGGTTAATGACCGCAAAAGCGGTCTCTGGAGATTTAAACTAGACCGCAGAAGCGCTCAAGAGGTCGCGGAAGCGGAAATCGGCCTGGGTTTAATGCAACTGTACGTTTTCAAAAATTAAAAGAGAAGAACATTTGGACTCCGGGCTAAGGGGATTGTGGGCAATTTTTGGAGAGGTTTTTGAGGGAATTCATCAGGTAAGAACTTTTGGACCTATAGTACATAAATAATGGATTATACACAAATAATTAAAGGTTTTTAATGTCAACAATGGGGGTTACGGCTTGAAACCTAAGTGATTCTTAAAGTGCTAATTTGAGGGGTCAAATGAACTCTGATTCTTGTAAATTCGATATGTTTGGACTCGTGGCGAGACGAGGATTCTAAAAATTTCAATTTCATTATTTTTCGAGAAGTGGGCTCGGGGCTCGGATTTTTCCAACTTCATATTTTTGGGTTTATTTCCAGTTATTTCGATTAAGTTATGTTCAATTTGCCTATTTTCACGTATTCCTATTGATTTAGATCAGATTTGGCATCCGCCAAGGTTGATTCTCGACGGAAAGGCATTGCAAGCTAGTTTGCGACAGTCTTAAGGTGAGTAATGGGTGTAGATTATGACCCGAGGATTTGAATCCCCGGTATGTCACATTGCGACATTATATGGAGGCGAGACACGTACTCTACTGTGAGTGTAGGGTCGATTATGATTGGGGACTACGACTTAGTCCTACCATGTGGCATTTTACTGTGTTGTTGGCTATAAATGAGCAGGTAAACCTCCTACTTGGCTGGTTATGAACATATTTGGGCTACGTGCCGGTTATTTGGATCCCGCGAGGATCCTTATCATTGTTTCCTTCAATTTTAGCATGTCTTCATGACATCAGTCGTGCACTAGAACACTGTTTAAACATGATTTGGAAAATATTGAAGGTTTACACCTAATTCTATATTTTTTGATAAAAGGAACTAAAAATGATAAGATATTTGTGCTTGTGAGGCTTGCATGCATATAGCTGGACTGATAGTGGATAAGGATGTGCGCCATAGTGTATGTTACTATGATATTGCACCTGGGCAGTAGGAACCCTTCCGCAGTCTGAACCCCCACAGTGAGCGCGGGTACCCAACAAATAACCATTAATTTTAAATGAGTTTAACAATAAAATTCTTATAAATTACCAATAAAAAATTTCGCAACATAATATAAATTTTGTAACGACCCGATCGATCTTTTTGAGAAATTAAGCTCCATTCAGCGGCATAAGGTCTGGAGCAACTTCGGAAAATGAGTATCGACTTGCATGCATGGTGGAATTAAGTTTTCGGATGGTTTACAATATATTCTAGAGAAGAAACCTTATTTTGGAAGTTAGATCAATGAAAATTTGACCGGAACTGGACTTTTGTGTGAACAAACCCAGAATGGATCGTGGATGATCGCAATAGCTTCTTATGGTGATTTTGGACTTAGGCACACGTCCGGGTTCATATTTGGAGGTCCGTAGAGTAAATTGAGGCATTTTGGAGAAAGTTGAAGTTGGAAAATGAAGAAGTTAGACTTACAGTTGACTTTTTGTAATCGCGGTCGGAATGCGATTCAGAGAGTTAGAACATCTCTGTTAAGTTATTTTCGACTTGTCTAAAAAATTTGGCGTCATTTCGAGTTGAATTGATAGATTTCGACATGAGATTCGTTATTAAAGATTTTGAAGTTAATAGTCTTGATTTTTGGATCGATTCGTAGTTTCGATGTTGTGTTAATTGATTTGAAGCTTCGCGCGAGTCCATATTAGGTTATATGACTTGTGTGTGGTGTTGGTTGAGGTCTCGGTGGCCTGGGGTGTGTTTTTGTTGCTCAACGAATAAAATTTTGGAGTTGGAAGAAAATTTGCAGCAGGGCTACTGGTATTTTTGCTTCTCCGGCTTTGGAACTGCAGAAGCGGAGCCGCAAAAGCAACTTGGGAGGCGCAGAAGCGATGGAGGACCATTGGGCATGAGCGGTAGGGGCAAAGATTTTTCCGCAGAATCAGAACTCGCTTCTCCGATGAAAGCACCACAGAAGCGAAAATTGGGAGGCTTAAAGAAACCGCAGAAGCGGTGGTCTTTACGCAAATATGGGACAGCAGAAGCGGTCCCTAGTCCGCAAAAGCGGAGGTTGCTGTTCAAAAAGGGGATAACCATTTGTTCACATTTTGACTTCTAGAGCTCGGTTCTTGGCGATTTTTGAAGGGATCTTCACCTGGGCAACTTCGATAAATATTTCTCATTGATTTAGGCCAACTTCCATGAATCTCCTCTTAATTTCATCTTTTAATTTCAGTTTTTGAATGAAAAAAAGGTAGAACTTCATAGATCGAATTGTTGGGTTTTGAGGCAGTGTTTGACCTCCGACTTGAGATATTTTTATGTGGTTAGACTCGTGAGAGTACGGGGGTTCATAAAATGTTACATTCGTTCGGCTCCGAGACATTGGCCTGAGGGCGTTTTGGTCATTTACCTTATTTCACGCTTTAGCTTTCAATTAAATTATAGAATCAGTTGCCTGAGATATTATTTACAATGTTTGATTTAGTTGAATAGATTTGGGCCATTTGGAGTCGAGTACTCATGGAAAGAACGCGGTTGCTAGTTGATTTTAGCCAGTTTTGAGGTAAGTATGTGGCATAACATTGTATGGGGGACTTTCTCTTAGGATTTGTGTCTTATCTGTTACTTGTATTCCTTGTACGCGAGGTGAGACGCGCGTGCTCGGATTTATTTGTGGTAAATTGTCCGTTTTAGGATACTAGACCCTTGAAATAACCGAGTATTAAGATGATATGGATACGATTGAGTTCCCCTATTATTAGTTTCACCTCTACATGTCTTACTTGATAATTGTTAGCCCTTCTTGATTTATTCCTACTGTTAAATGGACCTTTACGTGCTTAACTGAAGACATTTACCCTTCTATAGTCATATTACCCGTCCTAACTACTCGTCTTTAAGTGGAAATCATAAATATTATATCTCATGTAATTAATTGAACTTAAATGGAAAGAAGATAGATATGTTATGATTAGTTGTTATTTCCATAAATTGTAATATTTGATTCATGCTGACTTTATATTGTTGGTTACTCCTAGTAAGCTGATTTGTAACTTCGTGCAATTATATTACTTGTCCAACAGTTGTGGTATCGGTGTACTTGTTATGCACTTATTATGTCTTGTTGACGTTGAGGTTATAGTATTATTTCTTCGTATTCCGTGGCCTTAGTACATATTATTGATTTCCTTGTCGGGACGTTATTAGTTCTGTTGTTGATTCCCTTGCCGGGACATTATCATTTCCATTGTTGATTCCCTGGCTTTGCTCTTGTATGTATATATATATATATATATATATTATATGTATATATATATATATATATATATATATATATATATATATATATATATATATATATACATATATATTTATATGGTCATGGGTCAATTCACATGTACAAAATGCATGAAAAATACGAAATACGTCTCAATATTCCTTCTGGATAAATTTTTCCCACTGCGTATTTTTCTCAGACCAACAAGTAGAAAATAATATATTATGACCCATATAAATTCAAGAACATAGATATCTCTTATACTTCTATGAGTATAGTAATTTATGGAATTTGTGCATTTACACGTTTTGTTCATATCGTATGTAACATGACAAAGAAAATAAGGGATAGCCTTAACATGTCTAAATAGGAAAAACTCCGCATAATACTTTGGGAGAATATTGCACGTTCCTCTAGAAAGGCAAAATTTTAAATTGCTACAATTCTAAGTAATTCTCGTTGGAATTTTGTTGTTGCAATTTTAAACCGCAACGCAGCATTAAGTTTTCTTTCGGCTTTTGTATTTGAGATATTCCAACAAGGAATGAACGTTCCATTGCATATGACTTTGGACCATTTTTTTCGTTCATTATTCTAAATGAAATTTGGACAGGACTGAGCATTAGGTTCTGTATGACTTTTGACCATTTTTGGTTCCTTAGTTTAAACTAAAAATGGGGCAACAATGTAGTGATTCTTGATATATTAAATGCTGGATGTTTCCTAGATAGCCACCTATTTCTTTTGAATCACTAAGAGTCATTTTATGTGGTCTTAGCTAATACTTGCCACGTTACATTTCTTGGGGAAGGGTAATTGGTTTAGTTTAAGCTTATCTTATAATTTTAATAAATAATAAGGTAATATCTCGTTATCTGGTAATTAATCAAATACCCATAAAATTGAGAATTATTCCTATTTATTTAAAATATTACTTCCTTTTAATATATTGTATATCTTGTTATCTCGGTTATGTAGTATCTTGTATGGCACTAGTTCAAAAATAGTGGGTATTTTAGTTCGGACCGTATTTTATCCAAAAATGCCAAACTTTGTCTTTCACTTGCACCCCCTTTCTTCTTCATGAATTTACTAATCTTGTGAAATAACATAATCTGTTATAAACTAAAGCAAAAGACAAGAACAATAGAACAAGAACAATAGCAATAGAGAGAAGAGTAGAGAGAGTTCTTCTTATTGAGTTGAGAGGGGTGAATTACAATGGTAGAGAGCAACTCTATTTATAGGGAGGAGGAAGATCTTGCTACCAATAATAGGACTCTAAAATCTCTCTAATTAAGTACATTAAAGACATTCACCTTAAATAGAAGTGTAAGAATCTTCTATTTCATAACACTCCCCCTTGAATGTCTATTCAATGATGTGCCTCATAAAACCTTAAAACCAAAACCCAATGGGAAAAATTAAAGTAAGGAAAAAGAGTACACATGTTTGAATATGCGCCTATTGGTTGCCTCGTTAAAAACCTTGCAAGGAAAACCCAGTGGGACAAAACCTTGTAAGGGAAAAAGAGTGCAACGCGCATTGACTCCCCCTAATGAGTACATCGATTTATATCCTTGAGCATTTGCATTCCAATCTTGTGCATCATCTTCAAAACGATCTTTGGTAGATGCTTGATGAATAAATCAACCATATTGACTTGAATAAATATTCCGCACCTTGAAATCATCATTCTTGATAGATATGAACATCTTCATATAATGTCGTGGAATAGCTCTTCAATATCTCCATAGATGCATTCTCAATGCCATCATGCTTATAGTTATAGCAAGATACATATGTACACAAATTGTACTTAGGATGTGGTACTTCAGGACCACGAATTGCATATGCTTCAAGCAACTTGAATCTTTCAAGTTAAGTCATATAAGCCATATAATAAACTTTAGCTGCATATCAATCTTTCATTAGTGATACTAAACAAATAAGATATCGAAAACTGACTATACATACCTTTGCCTTTATACTTTCAAGCCTATGAACTATAGGTTCAAAGCTACATGTCTTTCATATGGAATCAATTCTTCTTGAATTGTATCTCTTCCATTTAGTTACTTTCTTTGGGTCAGTAAATGCGTAAAGCATGCTTTGCCATATGTTGCAATTTGAATTATCCCTTTTATGAACTTCAGGTTCATATCATGATATTCGGGGATATACATATACAAATGAAAATTCATCCCATGTAACACTTTCTCAAGTGTTTATCATGTCTCCCCCTCATGTTAGTAAAGCTAACATGTTTCCTCAACTTTGGGAAATCATCTTTGTGAATTATGTTAATATACACAGCACCTTAATATAAGATGAAATTATTTGGTTCCTGACCCTGAACCATTTGTGAGGGGAGAATATACTCTCGTATACAACTTATATCAAACTGATATATATATAACTTAGTTCTCATAAGAAACAATTTAGCTATTAAGTGGCAGCACTCAATAATTATCTTGCTAAACCAACTTTAATATAAACCAACTTATCAAGATGAACTGTCTTGAGTAGAGAATCTGGAAACTATGCTCGAAGTTAGATTACTGAGCGATTTACCTCGCAAGCACTGCCAGGCTGCGGGTTAATAACAATGACGCATGTAACCATATCATAGATGCATCATATGTGGTATACATGGCAGGTGAATGGGCACATATTCACCTTTGATATTTCCAGAATTTAGGGGCTTCAACCCGAACTCTTTAGTTGGTCAGTTCATTAATGAGAACAAGTGATACAAGAGTATTCGTAAAGAACTTTCTAGTTCTTTAATATTCACCTATGTGAATTTGCACATCATACTTAAAATGAGATGGCTAACATGAATGCCAACTGAATAAATTATCAATATTGGTAAACTTCAAATTTACACCATGACATGTGCACTTATCAATAAACTTCGGGTTTATTATGACATGGGTTTTATACCAATAGATATCCACTTTATTGTGGCATTCTTTCGTTTGTGTAGTACAAACTGGAGAACAAAGCGGGTAGCCTTTCATATACAAATTACCCCGCTACAAGTTGTAGTAATAGGAGAATCAAAGCCTTCCTTTATTATAGTCTCAATATAATCAATCGCTTTCGCGTGTACTTTGGAAACTGAATAAGTTTCTTTGAGACTTACTACAGCACAATACTCAATTGTGTTTCTCCAACATAGTAATAATTGGCTCTTCGAGAGCTCTCAATTAATTTTGTACTACCACAGACTGAGGTTCGAGATCCTCACATTCTTGCATTCCGTATTTTCAAGAGTCTCAGGCTCATCAAATCATGAGCGTCCTCATGTGATTCTTTCATAGTGTCATTTAGATCGTTCTTTTTCCTCTTTCTAGGATTTCGATCTTTGGAACCTAATGGTCTGCCACGCTTCTGGCGTGCATTTGACTCATTGGATATGACACTAGATATTTGTCCAATAGGGACTTCAATACGGATCGGAACATTTTCCGCGTGAATGTGGGATTTCGTTATCCTCTTCAAGTCCGTAAATGCGTCAGGCATTTGATTTGCTATTCTTTGCAAATGGATAATCTTTTGTACCTCTTTCTTTCAAATAGAGGTATGTGGATCAAGATGAGATGATGATGATACATTTTTCCACAATATTTCCCATTTGGTTTCACCGACTTCTCCCCCTAATTTTGGGAAAAGTGTCTCATCAAATTGACAGTCTGCAAATAGTGCAGTGAACAAATCTCCTGTCAATGTTTCGAGGTAGCGAATGATGGAGGACGATTCATACTCAACATATATTCCTAACCTTCTTTGCAAACCCATTTTGGGGCGGGATGGCGGTGCTACAGGCACCTATACTGCGCATACAAAGCTTCTTAAATGGGATATATTGGGTTCATGACCCAAAACCAATTGCAATAGGGAATATTTGTGATAATTCGTCAGTCAGAGACGAACTAGCATTTCTGCATGCGAAATGGCGTGACCCTAAGCCGAAGCGGGCAGCCGACAAAGTAGCATTGCTGCATGCAAAATGGCGTGAACCCAAACCGAAATGGGCAGCCTCGTTTTCATGAAGAATTCAAGATTATTCTCATCTATTATCCATTAACTTTGCAAACGCAAGGTTGCGTGATGGCAACAAGCACACATTAGACCATCTACAGGATGCGTCTATCAAGACCATGAAATACCTAAACTACCCACTAGGTGGGTGAATAGGTCCACAAATGTCCCCTTGTATACGTTCCAGAAACTGGGGTGACTCAGTCCCAACCTTTGTTGGGGATGGTCTGATAATCAGCTTGCCTTGATAACACGAAGTGCAAGGATATTCATTACTTGAAAGAATTTTGAAATTCTTTAACGGATGCCCATATGAGCTTTTTATAATCCGTCTCATCATGGTTGATCCTGGGTGACCCAGTCGATCATGCCAAAGTACAAATGTATTGGACTCAGTATTCTTTAGATTTACTGTTGAATGTGCCTCAATTGCACTAATTCTTGTCCAATACAGGCCACAAGATAAAGACGGGAATTTCTCAATAACCCTCTTTTGGCCGGAGACATTCTTTGAAGTGACGAGATATTCAAGATTATCTTCATCCATTGTCTCAATATTGTAGCCATTCCGGCGTACATCTTTAAAGCTCAACAAGTTTCTCATAGACTTGGAGGAGAACATTGCATTCTCTATGATTAACATCGTGCCCTTGGGCAGAGTTACTATAGCTCTTCCGGAGCCTTCAATCAATTTACTACTTCCAGAGATTGTAGTAATGTTTGCCTTACACATATTCAGTTGAGAGAAATACTTCCTTTCTTTGAGTATTGTATGTGTAGTACATGAATCAACTAGGCAAATACTTTTACAGTTGGATGTTGATCCAAGTTCGCTTTGTGAGATATCCATTTTGCTTTCCCATAGTTTGACATACAAAAAAAATACATAAATATAAGTATAAACAACTTCAATTCTTTTGTTTCGCGTTTAAACAGCGCTTTGGGAAGCAGTTATTTAGGATATTCGAATATTGTATTCTAATATTCGAATATAATGCCTTGCGGAAAAAATAATACTTTAATGCGAAAAATATTAGATATTCGAATATTTAAGCACATATTCTAATATCTTGCCAGATATTCGAATATAGGAATTCTGATATTCGAATATCTGGCCCAGATATTCGAATATCAGACTCTGATATTCGAATATCTGGCCTGGCGGAAAAAAGTTCGTTTTATTGCTAAATATTAGACGATCGACTAGTTTTTAGGTTAGTCGATTACCTCTACTATACAATAAAAATATTTGAGCATATTGAAACATTCTAAAGGGCTAATACTAACATCATATCATGAATTAACTAATACGAGCTAATGCTAATGTATTAATTTATTCATTGACTAATACAAGTAGAATCAAACAGCTCCATCTTCTTTCATCATGGTTCCATCACCGATTAGGTGGTCTATCTTTCCCTCGGGTTGCTCAAAGAAGTCTGCCACATCCAGGTGGGTGAAGTCAAAGTTGTCATCAGAGACAAAATTTGTTTCAGGGCGTTTTCTCTTTCGAGATGCTTGATAAAGGTCAACCAAGTGTCTTGGTATTCGGCAAGTCTTAGACCAGTGCCCGTTTCCACCGCAACGATAACATATAGTTTCTGAACTATTTGCCTTAGGATCTTCGGGATCCCGTTTCTGCTTTCGGTGGTTATCTCTCTTTGTGGGGTGACGGACTTCTTTGGAATTTCTTCCTTGTCCACGTCCTTGGCTTTGACCCCGTTTATGACCATGACCATGGTCCCTTTTATGTTTGGCATAATGAGAGTGCACCATATCTGCTTCAGGCAGTGGTGTAGACCCAGTTGGTCTATTTTCGTGATTTCTCATGAGCAGTTCATTATTTCGCTCAGCCACTAGTAAGAGAGAAATCAGTTCAGAGTACTTCGTAAAGCCTTTCTCTCGGTACTGTTGCTGCAGAACCATATTGGAGGCATGAAACGTTGTAAACGTTTTCTCAAGCATATCGTAATCGGAGATGTTATCTCCACATAGCTTCAGTTTAGAAGTAATTTTGAACATAGCAGAATTATATTCAGGAACGGACTTAAAGTCCTGTAGCCTCAGATGGGCCCAATCATATCGTGCTTGTGGCAGAGTGACCAACTTCAGGTTGTCATATCTCTCCTTTAAGCTGTTCCACAAAACGAGTGGATCCTTGACGGTGAGATATTCAATCTTCAAACCTTCGTCAAGGTGGTGGCGCAAGAAAATCAAGGCCTTCGCACAATCTTGGGTGGATGCTTTTTCTTTATTTTTGAGGGTGTCTCCGAGACCCATAGCATCTAGGTGGATTTCAGCATCCAACACCCATGTCATATAGTTCTTGCCCGAAATTTCAAGGGCAACGAACTTTCTTTTCATAATGTCAGACATACTCGAAAATTAAATAAGGAAGAGGGAAAATACATTGGATTTTCGAGAATGGTACTTGAGACGGTAGAGTCTCGTGCTGATAACGTGTTATAAACTAAAGCAAAAGACAAGAACAATAGAACAAGAACAATAGCAATAGAGAGAAGAGTAGAGAGAGTTCTTCTTATTGAGTTGATAGGGGTGAATTACAATGGTAGAGAGCACCTCTATTTATAGGGAGGAGGAAGATCTTGCTACCAATAATAGGACTCTAAAATCTCTCTAATTAAGTACATTAAAGACATTCACCTTAAATAGAAGTGTAAGAATCTTCTATTTCATAACATAATCCTTATAATCCCTAAATAATCTTTTTTGTGGATTGATGTCAATTACCTTATGACAATTTTAACCTACATTACTGCAAGGCATGCCATTGTCGTAATTCAATACCGCCGAACGTAATATCGACGTAATATTTTGGGATGTAACATCAACATCCGGTTGACTTTTCCCACTTAATAGTTCTTAATAGGGACTCAGTGTCTATAACATTACGAATATCATTCCGGACTCAATCCGACCAACCCGATTTCATATAAATACGGATAACGGCGCATAATGAAGCATAAATAGGGAAAACAGAGCGGTAACTCATGAGACGACAGACCGGGTCGTCACATCCTCCCTAACATAAGCAAACATTCGTTCTCGAATGAGTCAAGAAACATACCTAAAGCCTAAAACATGTGAGGATATGTGCTCCGCATCTCCCGCTAAGTATCCCAAGTATCCTCCTCCACCGGTGCGACCTCTCCGTTGCACTTTCACTGAAGCTATATCCTTTGACCTCAATTTCCGAACCTGACGATCCAGAATAGCTACTGGCTCCACATCATGGGTCAGATCATCATCCAACTGAACCGTGTTTAAATACAAAACATGTGACAGATCACCAATATAGTTCCGGAGCATAGAAACATAAAATATCGGATGCATACTCGACAAGTTGGGTGGTAAGGAAAGTTCATAAGCCACCTCCCCAGTACTCCGAAGCACCTCGAAAGGCCCAATGAACCAATGACTCAATTTCCCTTTCTTCCCAACTCTCATAGTACCATACATGGGTGAAACCGTCAACAGAACCTTCTCGCAAACAATAAAGGGGAGATCTTGAAGGTTCTTGCATTACTCTTTTTCCTCGACTGTGCAGTATGACGCCTCTCCTGAATCACCTTCACCCTTCTCCAAAACATCCTGTACCAACTCAATCCCCAATAGCCTAGTCTCGCCGAGCTCGAACCAACCAACTAGAGATCTTCACTGCCTCCCATACAAAGCCTCATATGGAGCCATCTGAATACGTGATTGGTAGATGTCGTTATAAAAAAACTATGCAAGAGGTAGAAGCTCACCCCTGATCCTCTGAAATCAATGACACAAGCGCGCAACATGTCCTCCAATATCTGAATTGTACGCCTGGACTATCCGTCCGTCTAAGGATGTAAATATATGCTCATCTCCACCTGAGTACCCAACTCTCTACACGACTCTCCAAAACTGCGAAGTAAACTGAGTACCTCTATGTGAAATGATGTAAACCGGAATACCATGCAAACGAACAACCTCTCGGATATAAATCCCTACCAACCGCTCTTAAAAATAGGTAGTACACACAGGAATGAATCATGTAGACTTGGTCAGCCGATCCATAGCCACCCAAATATCATTGAACTTCTTCAAAGTCCATGGGAGTCCCGCAACAAAGTCCATCGTAATCCTGTCCCACTTCCACTCAAGAATAACCATCTTTTGAAGCAAACCACCCGATCTCTGATGCTCATAATTCACCTACTGAAAATTGAGAAACCGAGCTACAAATACCACGATTTCTTTTTTCATTCTTCTCAACCAGTAGTTCTGCCTCAAATTCTAATACCTCTTCGCGGCACCTGAATTAATGAAATACCGTGAGCTATGGGCCTCCTCGAGAATCAACTCCCGAAGACCATCCACATTGGACACACATATCAGGCCTGGCATCCTCAAAATCCCATCATTACCAATGGTCACATCTCTGGAATCATCATGTTGAACTATGTCCCTAAGGAAAAGGAAATGCATATCATCATACTGGTGCTCTTCATGCGATCATATTAAGAAAGACGGAGAATTCATACAAGCCAAAATCCGACTAGGCTCCGAAATATGTAACCACACAAACTGATTGCCATGGCCTAAACATCAACTACAAGATGTCCCTACCAAATTGGAATATATGCCAAACTCTCGATACTCACTGCCTTTTGGATCAAAGCATCGGCCACCACATTGGCCTTTCCCGGATGATTTTTTATAGTGATATCATAATCCATAAGCAACTACAACTATCTCCGCTATCTCAAATTGAGATCCTTTTGCTTAAACAAATGCTGAAGGATGCGATGATCGGTGAAAACCTCACAAGATACGCCAACAAGTAACGAGCAAGAGTGAAATTGCACTTCTAGGATCTTTACTCAAAATATTCAAAAAATTCGTCACGGAACCTGGTCCATATGACTCAGGTTAGTAATCTCTTCAATACTGATATACCTTTTTAAGCTGTTGAAGTATCATGTCATTGATTTGTTTCTCCTACCTCTCCTCCAACGTTTTGAAGTCCAAAATTTTAAACCTTTTATTGTACTAACCCGTTGCTCCAAAAAGGCAATTCTATATCTTGCATCCGAATAATACCAATTCCTTTCTTCAATACCAAAATCAACTTTGTCTCAAAACAATCCTTCATTCCAAATTTGCTAGAAGTGAACCAAATCTCTCACTCTCCATAAAACCTAACTCCATCAAAATCAAAACCCCAAGAATACTGTGATTTAATTTGATTGAAATTTAACTCAAAGGAAACACGGCAAATCTAATATTCTAGAGATGAGGCTGAAGTTGTTACTGGATTTGTGAAAGCCTTGAAGGATGGAGAAATTTGTAAATATAAGGACTGAATTAGGGACCAGATCCCTCAATTCCTTCTTATGAAGTTAATTTAATGATGATCTTCTTCTCATTATGTTCTATCTGTAAACAAACTTTCGATTCGTAAAAAGGATTGATGAAAAATAGGCTGATGGTGAAGTGGTGTGAGCTGCTGATGTAATGGTGGAAGATATAATGAAATGAAATATTTTAATTTAAGAAATACTTTTTTTAAATAAAAAAGAAAAAAATGGGATTGGGTTAGAAAGATGCAGCATATTCTAAGGGTAAACAGATTGAGAAGAAGAAAAGGGAGACATGGGTGGTCAGGGATAGAAATGTTAGTGTAAGTAAGGAAGAAAAATGTTGATCAATTATGTTTTCAGTGAGAAGACATTCAAGTCTCAAAAATTGTTGTAAGGCAGAGTGTTGACTTTGATATTGCTGAAAAAAGAGTAACTTCTTGACATTATTGAATTCCAAAAATAGACTCACATATTTGTTCCTCCAAGTCGCAATGTTTATGAAGAAGAGGTAAAAGATTTCTATCTTTTATGTGATATTATGATGCTATATTGCATAGGAATGAGTTTGTTATTGATGATACGATGTTTGGAAGAGATTCTTTGTGATATAATTGATGGTTCTACCTACTCAGCCAGGTTGAGAACCTGCTCCTCGAGGACCTCTAGCAGATTAGAATGCCAAGTTGAAGGGTGAGAATGAAAGATTGAGGAAAAAAGTAGAGGAACTAAGGGAGTAGATGATAATTGATCAAAGGAGAGTAAATGAATGCATGGAAAAGATCATCAAAGCCTTAACCCTTTACTTTTCGTCCTGCCCAGTGAACCATGTCTTTCACTCTTTATAAATTCCCATGAATTCTTATCTTTTTCTAGTCCCTATTTTTGATGACCATGGTACTTCAATTGTTTAAATTTCATATTATGTATTGATTTATGCTACCGTACTTTTATTATCATTACTTCACAATGGGCAATTTTTCTATGATGTGCACTGACATTCACTTGTTGTTCTTGTTATTGTTTATGCTGTGTTACCCAAGTGGCCCGAGGTAATGTTGCCGGACTTCGTTTTGGTAGTACTTCTTCTATTATGCTTCTTGATGATGCTAATAGGGGGAAGTTATATAGGTGTCAACATGTATGAAATATGGACCTGCTTCGCAGGTGGAATATTGCTGATAATGCAGGGAAACATATGAGGAATCTAGTTCTCTGGTTTTCAAGAGATAGCTCTGCTTCGCAAGGGGAACGTTGCTGATAAAATATTGATTATAGGTTTGATCCACAGGAAACATGCGAGGAATCTATTTTCTGTAGAGGAATATTAATTCTGGGTTTGTCATCACCAAAAGAGGGAAATTGATAAGTTATGGAACTTTATGTTTTGATGATTTGCCAAACAGTGTTGAGGAACCAATTTTTTATCTGCTTCTTAGGTTCGGTTTTCATGGAGAATATGGTTGATTCATACGGGGAACCATATGGAGATCTGGTTCTTAGGGGGAATTTCAATTCTAAGTTTGTCGTCATCAAAAAGGAGGAAACTGATTTCTTACAAGTACAGTGGGCACAAGTTCACTTTGTGTTTTGATAATCTAACGAACTTACCATCAACAACACAAAAAGGAACCTGTTGCTCATTTACAAGACCGTGAGATCACAATGTTTTAGGTTGGCAACTAGCCCTTGGGAAAGAAAGGAGACTTATAGGAGCTGACCATAGAAGAGCTGGTTGGAAATCTGAAGACCTAAGAGATGAAGAGGAAGATAGATAGTGAAAGATGAGAACCAAAGAAAGAAAAGAACCTCGTACTCAAAGCTGGTAGAAATGACTCAAGTGACGAAGAGCGGAAGAAACATGTGAGATAATAGGTCTCTACTAATTCCCGAGGAGACTATAACAAGTTGACTCTCCAGCAGGAAAGTTTCTTTCTCCACACGCTAATACATAGGAAGAGTGCAACAATCAACTTTCTATGGAAGGCTCCTTACCTACCTTGCTTACATCATTGTAAGTAATGTCACACATGCATAAAAACAATCAAGAAAGGTAAAACACCTTAATCATGAGAGAAAAAATGGAGGACATGAAGCATGGCTGGTACAATCATTCAAGTTGATCAACTGCAGATAATCTGGGAAGTGTGCCTTCAGAATCACATGAACCAGATTAGCAACATGATACCTTAGTGTTCCCCTAATAGAAGAATAAGTCAATACTAAATATGGAAAGCAACAACAGAAAGTGACTGCCTGCAACTGTACACACAACAATTCCACAGACAGTGTAGTAGTCACCTCCACATTGAGAAGGGGCATGTACTAACCAAGATTGTACATCACCGTTGTGAATTGACAACAATAAGGTGATGTCTTTTTTAATATAAACCTGGTGCAATACATAACGCCTCCCTATCCAAGACTTCAAAAATCAAAAACAGAAATACTCTCTCAAGTGCAAAAACAACTTCTCTCTAGAACAAAGCTGCTTCAACCTCAAGGATCTGTTCCAAGATCGAAGATACCTTAAGTTCTTTGGTTTTTGAGTCTTTTGTTATTTGTTTTTCATTATAACTCCTATCTAGCTTTCTTAGAAGTCATTTTTAGGAAACCCAAAATCACAAACTCTCTAAGTTTGTGTCTTGGATAGAGTTAGTCATGTTGTAAAGTCTTTAGAACTACAGAGTTACAAAGTGTCTTGTAATAGAATTATCACAAGTTAGAGTAAAAATCCTTTGTTACTATAGAGTGACAAAGTGGCTTGTGGTGAGAGCATCACAAGTTAGTTAAAATACTTTGTAACTAGGGAATCACGAAGTGGCTTGTGATAAGAGTACCACAAGTTAGTTGAAGTCTTTGTAATAGGGTTATTGCAAAGTTGCTTGTAATAGGGTTTTACAAGTTAGTGAAGTTGAAAGATTACAATTGTAGGTAGTGGTTTTTGTCCCCTTGAGATAAGATTTTTCCACGTCTGGTGGATGCATAGTTTCTAACACACACTTTATGAGTAAATCTAAGAAAATTTAGTATTATATGCTTGCTTTATATTTGAGTCAGCACTAATGTAAGCTTTATTCAACTCAAGATTATATAGCGCTTTTGTGGAGACATAATGAAGGTTTTTGGCTATTGGTAGGAAATGTTGGTCTAGGTAGGTTCCATCTTTTTCTTAGCACTTCTTTTGATTCATTTTGGCGGGAATTTACTTAACTTTTTAAGTAATTTCACTTCTTCTTAAGGGGTTAGAGAGACACATTTTCATTTCAAGTCTTTTCTCCTTTATCAACTTTTCACACCTTTCATTCTTTGCTTTTATTGAATCCCTTCATTCTTTTCTACATTGAAAATTCTTTTTGTCTTTTTTTTTTTCTTTCTTTTACATTACTTTTCCTTTCTTCACTTTGTCCATTTTTGACACTTTGTTGCAATCCTCGCCTCTCCCCCAAATTCATAATTTTTCTGCGTGCTAAGGAAAGTTCGGATGACAAGAGAGCGTATCTTTATAACGGGTAAAAGCTGGTATCGTGGTTCTTGAAGAAAAAAGGTCTATGGCTCAAAAGGGTTGACTAGGGATTTTATCATCGGTATTCTATGGAAGTATTTAAGATGTAATTTAGATAAAGTAAAGCTTATTATCATGTACACTTAGGACTTTGCCGAGACAAACATTCAGGTCAAGTTCTAGACCAATGGCTTGGGACTTGGACTTGCAAATAGAATTCTCACCACACCAGATATGGAGTTGTTAATGACATAGAGTTGGGGGCCAAACATAACCTTAGATAAGATTTGAGTACACAATAATTCCGAAAAACTACTAGATGACTATTGGCCAATACAAAAGTCTCAAGGTCACAACTTTCACCATCCTATACATAACGATTTGGTTTTGTCCATAGGATCAAAGTCAAATATGTTAGCCCCAAGTGAATCTTCTCTCCAGGCACCATTACCAACTAAATACTAAAAATCAAGAAGAAGAAAATAGACTCAAACCCTTAAGATTGTTGTCATGCCATCCATCAAAGGGAAGAGCCACCCGATTCACAAGAATTCTACCTTTGGAAAGAATTGTGGCATTAAGAAAACCAAAGGCTTATTGCAAAAACTCATAACAGGAATCTACAAACATAAAATAAGAAGCTATGAAAGGAAAAAAATGTGGAATGTAAAATGAATATGTAGGATATAATCGAATATATAATATGGGGCATGAAGATTAATATAAAATAGGGGGAATGAATAAATACATAAGAACATAACTTTTACATACAAAACCAAAGAAAAAAAAAGTGCAAAATGTGCAATGAAATGATATAATTATATGCATACAAAATATAAAAAGGAAAGAAAGCTAAAATATATCATATGTACAGTTATCCAAATGTCTAAATAGGGCTACCCCCTCAAAAGGAAACTAGAATTGACCTCAATGCCAACTAACCAAAATAAGTACAAAAATAGAAGATGGGACAAATAAACTCCCTATGGGTCTTCCATCTGCGTGGGATCTTGAGTCTCGGTCCCTTGGTCCTCTGTCTACTCGGGGATTTGTGACCGGCCCCCTATGATCTGTGGAGCCGCTGGGACATGTGCATAGACATGGACTGGCTCCTGGGTAGAATCTTGGGGATGGCTGGAGTAACTTCCCTGTGCGTCCTCCAACTGAATAACTGCACAGTTAGATCGGGGGATCACCCTCTACCTCTTGGGAGGTGTTTCAGACTCCTGCTCTGGTTGGGGCTGGGCTGCTAGTGCTGGGTCATACAATAGAAAATCTAAAGGTAGGTTATCCTCCTTCAACCTCTCAACCTCGAACCTTAGATTCTTCACCGACTCTTTTAAAGCCCGGGTCTTCCTCATTTTATTCGCCTCCCGAGCATGTTCCTTGAGTGCCATTCCATGTGAATCAACATCGTCCTTATTCAATTTCTAGGTCTCTAGGATATTTTTCTAGTTGTCTAGAAGATCTTTGAGAGTGTCCTTAATGGACTGTGGGACCTGTGGAGGTAGAGGTTCTTATTGGGCTACCACCGTAGAAGATAGCACAGACATCTTAGAAGTAGTTTTCTGCATCCAGTTGTTCTTATTGGTGAGGTCGTGGCTCAGATGGTGGGCAGTAAATGGGTATGCAGTGATAGAGGATATCTCGGGGACTGTAGAAATGGATGGAGATAGGGCCATGTCTACTACCACTATTGGCTCTTCAGATTGGCTAGTTGAAGTAGTGGCTATGCCCGTGGAGTGATTTATTTTAGGTTTGTCATCACCATGTGCGTTTTACCATAAGAAAGGTGCCTTTGCCTTTACTTTAATAGAAAACTTTCGCTTCTCCATATTTATATCCTCCTGGTACATCGTCAGGAAGTTGGGGAAGGGATAAGATATGTCACCTCCGTTCACTAACCGTGTAATAACACGGGACATCACATTCCCGACATTTATCGGGTATCCTGCCACGATAGAATCTACAAAAAATTGCCCAGTGAATAGGGAGTGAGTTTTCGTGGGTGCTGGGGGCTAACCTTGTCACGACCCAAAACCTGGAAACAATCGTGATGGCACTTCTCCTGAAGACAAGGCCAGCCAACTAGTCCCAATTCAATTTTTAAAAAATTTAATATTATTAAACTGTCTAAACATGAGTAAATAAGCCAAAGATGAAGCAAAGTATAGTATGATGTGCGGAATACAACCCAAAACAGCCCGATATCGGGGTGTGACAAGTAACGAGCATTTACTAAGGTCTAACATACAACAAAATTCTAGAAATATACTAAATATAGTCTGATGACATCAAGGGGGAGAAAAGAAGTGCTGGGAAATTGGCAACTACCTCGCTTAACTCATTCACTCTGTATCTTCTCATCCAATACACGCTCCCGGTTGCAAGAATACCTGAATTTGCACACAAGGTACATGAATTAAAGTGAATACTCCAACTCAGTGAGTAATAAAGGTATATGAAAACTGAGTAGTAAGAAATTACGTAAAACATATGAACATGTTGTATAGAAGCAGTATAAAACCATTTGAGAAAGCAATGAAGGTATCAAATCTATTGATAATATCTTAGCTCAGTTCAAGCTTTTTTTAAACATACCATTTTTCGCCGTTCAACAATAAAATGCAAAGCAACTAGTGCATATAAGCACTGAAAATCTTATCCTTGGGCACAAATACCCAATTAAACAGGTAAATGACAGGAAAACAAGAAAGATAAACACATAAAGGTTCACCTTTCGGGCACAATGTCACAACTCCACCCCTCGGTAATATCTCAGAACAATACCGCGCCTCGGGCAAAAACATTAAATAGTATCAGCCCCACGGGCTATATCTCATATCACAATGGGCACCCAAACTCGCTGGGGGTGTACAGACTCCTGGAGGGGGCACATACGGCCTGAGCGCAATATCAAGCCATCTAGTGGCATCATAAACAGGCTCTCGGTCTCAAATCAATATCAAGACACCACGTGGCGCACAATCTCAGGCCCTCGGCCTCAATATCATAATCAATATATTACTGTTGCTACGTGTAGCCCGACCCAATAGTGCCCTCACAAACAGGCCCTCGGCCTTACTCAGACAAAAATCACGTAAGCCACTCGGTCAACAGTAAAATATGATGCCCAGCCCAAAATATTATTTAAAATTTCATTTCAAGTGTTAAAGTAGAGTAATCCTGGATTAGGTTTGAAACCAGTGGAAAATAACATGCCTGACTTCAAGTTTAAAGTCAACACAGTGAAGAGTATCAATATAAATCCCCGAAGGGTTTAAATAGTTGGCATGAGGCCCCAAATATGGCATTCAACCCAAATAATGATATTAGCAAATATATAATAGTCAAATATGCGATAAAATAGTCAATCGTGGCGGACTAAGTAGGAATCCCCAATAGTGCGCAACCCTATGCTCGTTATCTAGCATGTGTGTCACCTCAATATAGCTCAACAATTTGCAATCTGGGGTTCATACCCTTAATATAACATTTACAATTGGTAGCACCTCGAACCGGCCAAATCTCTAGTCCACGACCCCTTTTCCCCTCGAATCGGCCTCTATACGTGTAGAATCTATAAAAAATCAGAACGAGGACGTGAAAATATGCAAAGGGAACAAAGCCCAAGCGAATACAATGAAAATATGACTCAATTTCCGAAATTACCAAAATTTGACCACCGCACCCACGTCTCAAAATTCAAAAATTTTCACATCAATGGATTGCTTATCTCCCCACGAGTTCATACTTACCAAGAATATAAAAATCTATCCACAAATGACCATTCAAATCCCAAATTTTATGTCTACAGTTTCAGACCCTAGTTTTACAATTTTAGGTTTAGAATTCATGATTTACTAGGTGGAATTAACATAATAATCAAATTTTAGGTCCAAGAATTTTACCTTTAAGTGATTTACCTTGAATCTATCTTCATTCTCCTTCAATAAGCTCCAAAAAATAACTAAATATGGAGAAAATAAACCCCACATTTGCGGACAAGATGATCTTAAAAACTTTTAACCCAGGCATTAATTCCTTCATCACGATCGTGAAGTACAAAAACTCAGCTCCCAAAAATTACATTATGTGAATGCATAAAACACTTTGCGAATGAGATGATCAGCCCGTTTGATACTACTCAATCGCGGACGCACTGCTGCGTTCGCAATGAACAAATATCAAGCCAAGACCCCAGGTCCAATAATGCTACGCGAACGCGACCTTCACTACGCATTCGAGATAAATAATTTTTCCACTCTATGAGATTGTAACTCAATCATCGCGAATGCGAAGAATCACTGAACTGCCCCGCAAAAAGCTTCTATGTGACTGTAGGAACCTCTATGCAATCGTAGCGAAGGAATCTCTCTACAACAGCTGAACCTAAAAGTCTGATACTAACTTCTTGAAATAGTCCGATTGACCACCCGAAATTAACCCGAGGCCCCTGGGACCTCAACAGAAGGCGCCAACATATCCTAAAATCTTATTAAATCTTGTAAAAATCTTCAAAGACCTCAAATAACATCAAATGACCTGAAACACACTGGATTCAAGCCAAATCTTCAAAAATTTTCCGAATCCCGCTTTTTAACAAAAACCCAACCACACCATGTCCGAATGACCTGCAATTTTGCACACAAATCCCAAATTACACAACGAAAGTACTGCAACTTCCAAATTTTTATTCCAACCACTATATAAAAATCTCACCTATCAACCGAAAAATGCCAAAATCTCAATTTCGCCAATTCAAGCCTAAACCTTCCCCGGACCTCCAAAATGCATTCTGATCACACTCCTATGTCCAAATAACCTAACAGAGCTAACCAAATAATAAAAATTCTCATTCAGGATGATATACAAACAAGTCAAATCTTGCTCAAATCTTTCAAACTTTTAAGATTTAAACTGAGAGTAGTTCTCCCAAATACCTTCTGATTATCCTTGTTGATACCAAATTTTTTCCTATGTACTTTTATACCTAATATGCTTTCCAAATTGCATATGTATGGATATACAGGCATTCCCAAAGGTTTTTGTATTTTTCCCAATTTTCTATGATTTATAAAATCAATTTATTGTCTATTTTAACAGTATAAAACCCAATTATTATTTCCAAAATTGTCATTTTGGATGAAAACTTTATTTCCACCCTTATATTTACACCAAATATAATTAAGGTAATTTTTGCATTTTTTTATAAATTTATTTGATATTTTAAATCTAAATTGCATGAATGGTAATTATAGCCTATTTTTCAATTAAGCGCATTTTATAATCATAAAAGTGTTGATAATATTATTAGATTATTTTATATATATTATTAATAATATCAATGTTTTTAATTTGTTTATAAACATTTTTAGCTATTTTATTTAATTAGAAAGGGGTAAATTAGCCATTTTATAAGTTGGCCAGATTTTATTTAAATCTTAGCCCAAATTATGTTTCTATTCGGCCCAATTTGAACCCATTTTTTAAATAAAATCAGACGGCCCACATCCCAAACTAACCCAGCCCATACCCATTCAAATACCCGATTCACCTTCGATTTAATTTGACTCGTTGATCAAGTAAGATCAACGGCCTAGATTAGGTTACCATAATTAAATTCAAACCTACCCCCTGCCGCCGCACTCTCTCAAAGACCGGTCTCTCTCTATGTTGATGTTTGCTCTCCCTTCTCTCTAGAACCTTCTGGTTCTCTCTTTCTTCTCCGATGGACTTCGTCGCCTCTTCGGCCAACTCCATTCTCACTTCTCTCGACTCTAGCCGCCATGAAACCTCGGCTAATTCCTTCTCTCTGAGCCTTCAAACCCAGAGACATCCACCATGAAAGGTGGTCCCTGAAACCTCGCTTGGCTTATCTCCGGCCTTTTTTTGTGGGTTTTGGTCCGATGATGCTCTGAATGTTGTTGTTAACAAGTTTCACGGCCAGGTTCCTCATCTCACTGATTTTTTTGAAAACCCTAATTTTTTACTAAATCTCTTAATTTACGTCTTTTTGAATGATTTCTAGATTATTCATTGAGTTATACACTACTTATTACTTGACATATTCGATTAGTTCAAGTTTATAAACATTCTTGTTCCTCTTTTCAAAACTAGAGTTTCTGACCCCCTTTGAAAATCACCATGCCTTCTGTTTTCTTTGAGTATTGTGTGAGTATGCCTATGTTTGTTCCATGTTTTGTGTTTTTTTGTTTCCGAGTTAGTCCAAGTTCCACGCTTTAAATCTTTAGTAGGGTTCTGACTCTCCAATGTTTATTTGATTCCTTACTTAGGGTTCTTATCATTGTGACTATTGTGTTTAATTAAGCTTAGATGATTGTCTTTACTGAATATTATGTTAATTCGGAGCATCTCTTTGAATCCCTAATTTGTATGTGTTTTCCTTAAGGGTTCTTACAGTGATTTTTCAAATTGTTTCCTTACTTGTGAGTTTCTTTCTATACTTGGTACTGATTCCCTCTAATTTTGGTCTTGTTCGTGATTCTTGGACTGATTTTAAGAGTTGATTTATATTTTTACCATATTTGTGCACTTAAACATATTATTTAAGTATTCAGCATATATCTTCCTTGTTTGAAGCATTGTGTATCTGGCCCTTATTGTATATTTATTGCATACTACTTCTTATTATGGTATAATCAGTCATCTCGCTGATTCTTTTCCTTACATGATAATCTGTACTCCCGTTCGAATTATGAATCCCTGATTTAATTTGAACTGAGTCCGGTTATTAATTCAATTTGGTACTGTTTCTATAATCATATTCTTACTACCCTGTTCTCTATTGTTTTCAAAAACTATAAGTACTACTCTTCCTTTATCACAAAGACAAGAACAAAATTATTTCTGAACTGTGTCTTACACAAAATATTCAGTACTCTCTCTTTGTTTCGATACAACTCTCTCACTTCTCTTGTGACTACTAGTTGCTCCACTAGTTTGGAACTCAGGATGACTTTTGGACTATTTCACTGTTCCATTATATGGCTGCTCACTTCCGTTGCTCTATATGATGCTGCTCACTTCTGCTATTACTGCTCACTGCTGCTATTGTTGCTGCTTCTCTAATCTGATTCTCTCTCTCTTTGTATGCTCTCTACATAAACCATCTTCCATACTATAACTCACCACTACCATGCATTACTTTACCTTCAACTGGTATGTATCATATTTGATTTACAGCCCTAAAAGCAATATGTTTCTATTTGTGTTACACTTCCTTATGTTTCTTACATGCTTCTATTTATGGTTTTGTTGCTATTGCTGCAATTATTATGCCTCTGTGCTGATTAATATAGTCTGACATGCACGTGCTTGTTTCCTGCATGTTTGTCCTTATTCCCCCTCACCCATGTACCTTATTAGCATGTATTCAGGAACCTTTTAGCAATTAAGTAACCCTAAACCCTTTCATGATGTGTGAATCTGTCAATCTAATGCTGCTAAGACCCTTACCCATTTATTTGAAACATACCTGGTTATTTTGAAGTACTTCTCTTTAATGTTCTGTGTATATGTAACTGTATTCTTGCTTGTGAGTTATTTGTTCCCTTTCCCCCTGCCCCTTTTGGTGTTTCCCGAGTACTCTGTGCCCTTTTGCTTTTAAAACTGGTTCCATATTAATTGTTTTCAATCTAAATTGATTACTTTTCTCTCAAAACTATTTTTCATGTGAATCCTCTTTCAATTGTTTTCAACTTGACTTCTTCAAATTCTATCACAATCTTACTACTCCTACAACTTAGGTTCTACCACCTTAATGTAAGCATTTCTTTGGGTACCTTGAGTACCCACTGAACTTTGATGCACAAGGCTGGTAGTTCCATACTTCTGCTTGTCTTGTTAATTTGTTTTGGTAGCCTGGTATTTGCCAAGGGTCCCAATGGACACTTATGGAGCTTTGCCGCACCCAAACTCGAAAGAAGTGAGATTGGAGATTTTGGCCTGGTTGAAGGCTCCCTATAGATTAACTTATTTTTTTCTCTCCACTACTATAAATTAATCATATTGGTCTGTAACAATATGTAATGAACAATGTGATTTATAGTGAAATTGGGTGGGACTATGCATTCTTAGCTTTAAGTAATGGATAGAAAACATGTCTATAGGATTTTACTTACCTATTTGTGTAATAGAAACCATATTTAGGGCATACATCTCATGCGACTAGATATCTTGTCTTTAAGCTCTTTTACTCTCAGCTTGTTATTTATTACTCACAAATAGTTAATTACAAGTCACTGCCATTGTATTTAGATATTAGGTTTTAGGACTTTTGTGTGCATTAGATATCATATATATATGGTTGTATTTCCAATTGTTGAATACCTAATAGACATAATTCTTGTTAATATACTTCTTTTAAAACTGAAAAACAAGTATGCACATCCACTCTTTTGATTAAACAGCGCCTAGGCAAGCCTTAGGCCGGATAAAATAGATTAACCATCTCAATCGTGTTTAAACCATTCGACATCTTTCGACTATCCGAATTTGTTTCCTTTATCTCAGACCCTCTTGGTATTCTAACTAAACTTTTGTCCTATTTTCTAAATAATAATATATGTGCAAGTACATTCTATTTATTATCCTTTTCCTGAATTGTGTTACTATTTTCCTAAAACTCATCAGCACACTATGTCTTGTGTAAATTCCCAAAACTGTAGTTCAAATAATAATATACTTATATGCTCTTAACTTTGCAAGTCTGAATTGTTTTACATTTGTGCTAAACGTTTTCCTACCTCTTCTGTCCGAAATTACTTTCATAACTGAATACTATACCTGCTATTCCCTATTATATATTTTTGAGTATGTTTAAAAATGCTTTCTCCGATTTGTGAACTATTACGCATCTCCTGCCTTTTCTAAAGTTCAGAAAGTGTGCGTCCAAATGCTTTTTGCAAATTGAGTTTAAACTCTTTAACTCCTATCTTAACATATTCTCGGACATTCCAGCTTTTAACTCTCATTTCCTATATCTTAAATGTGATTGAGATGTGCCAATTATGTGTCCATCTGTAAAGGGATATTTGAGCCTTTTACATGCGTTTATATGATTCCTTACATGAAGCCCTATTAATTTTAATGTCGCCTAGTGTTTTGACCTATAAACCTAAGGGCTCAACCTAGTGTTTAGGAATAGCGGTCCTAAACACCCTCTAGGACATATAGGATGGGATAGGTAATAGCACGCAATAAGTACTCGTGACCAATCCACACGTTTAAATAACCTTTACGGGGTGGGAAGTGTTGAATATGGATATGATGACTGGTGTACTAATATCTCTTGTGAGAATGATTGCTAGGTATTGCACCAAAGTGATCCATATTAGATTTAAACCTAGGACCTCCTTTCTTTATTTATATGATATGATGTTTCCTTAAAAATTAATATTTTCTTCAACAAATCTTTTTCCAAAAACCACTTATGTCTTTTCCCTATCTTTTCTATAAAAACATTCAATTTATTTACATGTGCAAACATTGTTTGTTTACTTCTACTCTTTTTAATGTCACAACTAAGTACGACCGGGAACAACACTAGTGGATCTTGAGAGGTGCCTATCATCTTTCCCTCGAGATAATCTAAAGACCTTACTCGAACATTTGTTTTCCTTCAAAAATCTTCTTTTTTTATTTTAAGTTTCCTAATCCACTATAATCATTAGGTGGCAACTCTTGAAAAATTCATAACCTGATTCCTAGAATATAAGGGAATAAGAGTTGTTTTGTTCTATAAAGTCGTTGTAATTTTCAACTCAGCTATAGCATGCCAATGGTCATGTATATATTTTTGCAAATGAGTGACTGTAGGGTCACCCTGGGGCACATTGGCTCTAAGTTTCCAATCAGAAGAAGTGTCATCCATTGCGTCAAGAATGTCGCAAGCCTTATTATAAGTCAGCTTGATGAAGTTGCCCCAGCAAGTTGGTTCACCATGCACTGATTTGTTGTGTTAATGCCCCAGCAAGTCGCCTCAGTCATGTCATTATTAGGGAATTCCTTTACCATTGTTCTATAGCGCTCCCAAATCTCATGCAATAGTTCGGTGGGCTCCTGCTTGAAAGTTAAGATCTTATCTCTCAATGCTTCCATATGCCTCGAATTGAAAACTTTTGCAGTGAACTTGTCCACCAACTAATCCCCCGTAGTGGTGGAATGGTTGGGAAGTCGCTCAAGCCAATCCAATGCCTTATCTCTAAGTGAAAATGGTAAGAATCTCAACCAAAGTGCACCCTCGGACACATTAGTTTGCTTGCTCCCCCAACAGGTATCCATGAACACCATAAGATGTTCGTAAGCATTTTGATTAGCAGCGCCCCTGAAATACCCACTCTGCTCCAGCAATGTCATCAGCACATTGGTATTTTGAAAATTGCCTAATCGGATCCGGGGTAGGATAATTGCACTTGCATAGCCTTGGTTTGGAACGAAACGATGAGGCACTCTTGGAGGTGGCGGAGGAGGGTCTGGAATATTGTCATTGGCATTGGTCTGGCGGCCTCTATCTTGTCCTTGAGGTACAAGAGGAACCTCATCATCTCCGACATCATCTACCTCCTCCCCCGTGATCACATTTTCCAGAAGGTCATTGTTGTTTGCTGCCATTTGTACAAGAAGATGTGACGCACACATATTAGTAATGTAGAAGGAAAGAAGAACAATATATAAAACTACTTAGATACATATCCAAAATTGTTAGCTCCCTGGAAACGACGCCAAAAAGTGATTGAGGCCAACCATGAATCACCACAAAGTAGCAAGAGAGGTCGCAGCAGCTTTTACCCGAGAAGTTCAAGATCGATTTTCACAGGGAGCTAGAGACTGGAGTTGAGTTTCTATCAAAATTAGAGTTGTGTAATTGTTCCTAATTGCGCTTCTAAATTGTTGGTTTAGATATTATTTCTAAATTAATACTACTAAGATGCTAAATTTGGCTAAGTGAGGCTAAGAGTAAACTATTGAATGTTGTCTAAATAGGTAAAAGGCACTAGGGAAGTGACTTCCCCTTAGGTGATTAATTGACTGATTCTCGAGTCTAAGGATAGATTGTCATATTTTGGGATTACGACATAACCGTTGCACGGTTCTACTTACTCTATGTGTCTCGGTAGTTCAAGTTGTTTTTCCCTAACTGACTTTCTCAAGACCAATTGGGTATAATAATTTGTGCAAGCAATTGAGGTTTATGTCGGGTATTACTATCTCTTGGTTTAATCTTTTAATTTGGGCTATCAATCTCTTGAATACACCCCAATTTATTGTTGGACAAATTTCATGGAATTAGTCTCTCTTTCTCAAGAAAATTGAAAGTCAACTAGGCATAAACTAGTGTTTGCAACCACTAATTCAAAATTGAAACCCTAAATTAGTCCAAATATCAAACACCCATAGACAATCAAGCCTTAAAATACAAGACTCATTAATTACCCACACTAGGGTTGAGCCACAACCCTAACTAATGGACCTAGTTACTCATGATTATAGAAGAAAATAAAGAAATAGATGAAGAAAAACACATAATATTTAGTTACTAGATAAAATTTGAAGATTAAATGATGAAACTAAGCTAAAATTACTCAAAATAGTGAAAGCATATTGTTCACGAGCACAGCTTATTGTCAAAATATTACTGATGACCTAAAAATTAGAAAAGAAACTATTTATACTAGGCTGAAATTACTGGATAAAAATACCCTTGCGGGGATAGTTCGGACGGCACATAATCGAGTGCGGCCCCATTATGGATCATGGCTGAATTAATCTGCTCTCTGAAGTTGGGCACCGCGGGCCGCACAAAATACATTGCGGCCGCAGTGGCTTCTATTGAAGTACGCATAAAGTGGACCGTGGATCATATTGGCAAGGTTCCTCCAACTTGTCACCTCTCTGAACTTAGGCTTTGCGCATCGCATAAAATCGAGTGCGGCCGAAATGAATTCAATGCGGTCTGCAAATGCTTCGCGGCCACATTGCTTGGTTGACTAAAATGCACAATCTCTGGATCTCCTCATTGCGGACGACACAAAATGGTAAGCGGCCGCACTAGCTAGTCTTGTGATACTGAGCTTGGCATTGTTCTTGGTACTTGTGTATGTTTCACTCCTTTATTAGCTGGTTATAACAAATTGTAACCTTGATAACCAAACTCTGCAACCAAGTACAACATGTGAACCTTTGGGCCATTTTATACACATTTCAAATCAAAACTTAAGCAAGGAGTATAAAATCCTTCATAATCCTTAGTTGTCAGCTACTAGTGCCACACTAACCTACTGTTTCTAAGCATGTTAACCCAAGTGTGGTTGGGCCCTTCTAATTTCTCCGCTTGTTGTTCTTTGATGTTAATCCTCCATTGACTGTGCATTCTGCTAATACTAGCTTGTAGTTGATCATAGTGTTAACAATATAATTCGTTTTCCAGACATTATACTCCACAAAAAACTAACAATAGATGAAAATCAACAATGGATCGACAATAGTTTGAAATAATCACATAGTTGCCTGGGCTCTACGATAAGCGTCAAACAATATATCTTATAATATTATTATAACATTAAATATCTAAATATATTAAATTAGGCCACAAGCAATTCAAGTAATCAAAGATAATTGAATCTTTGTTAATTATAAATAGAATAACAATGGTACCAATTCAAGTGAAAGAGCAAAATAAAATGATGATAAAGCAAATGATTAGATAAAAAGAGAAAATTCTTATTGATTGATTGGAGACTCGTTAATTGGTAGTACGTAATAGGAATAAGTAGAGAATTCACAGTACTATGTAGCGTGTATGATTGTTTTACAAGGAGTATTTATTGGATGACTTAACTATAATAATTCCCTAGAATCAGTCCTTCGATTTACAGATATTACTAGTAATTATGAATATAAAATTGTAACTACTCATCGTGTTTAACACAAAATTCATTGTATCTCAAAGCTTGACATTGTAAAGATGATGACTGTCTGGATGCTACTGTAGAACATTCGAAGTGACTTTTTGGGTACCACCATAGTTACCAGTACCTTAGAATATTGTAGGGCGTACCATCCTATTTACCAGTACACTAGGTGCAATCCCATCACATAGGATGTAATATACCCTTCTCCCCAAGAAAACAGTCAACTATATTGATCGAATTAGACGAAATTTCATATGGGGTACCACAAACACTTGACCCCCCCCACCCACATTATTCAAAATATTAAAATGACCCCAACCCCTCCTAAGTACACGAAGGTTGACGGTCTTAGCTGGAACCTTAGATCCACGGATATATTCACAATTAGATATTGCTACCAACTATTAGATATTAATGACCCCCTGATATACACCATAACCCCTGATAACAACTTTAATTAAATTTGGGACCTTCAATGCCCTAACAAAATAACATTCCTCCTTTGGAAATGTAATCACAACCGTCTACCCTATAGAATATTCCTCAAACGAATTGGCATTAATATATATGACACGTGTACTTAGGAATGATGTGGAAGATTCTTCCCACATTTTGTCCATTGTCCTTCGTCAAAATATTTTTTTAAAAGTATGGCCATTACGGTTTGTATTAACATTAACAAAGAAAAATTGCTTACCACCATTAGGGATCCTTTCATCAACCAAAACCCCTTTGAGATTCACTGGAAGACCCTTCTCCCTTTTTGCATCTGGAAAAATTTGGAAATATAGAAATCATAACAATATTAACAACCTTCAAAATCATCTACGTACCTAAACCACATCACACTTTGCCTAAGAATATCAATTCTTCATAGAAAAGCAACCATTTAGGAATAGGCCAACCAAAGTGGAAACCTGCTGGAACAAACCCCCAACTAATTCCATAAAACTAAACTGTGATGCTGCTTTCTCTATTACTAACAAATTTACAGGTATTGACACATACCTAAGAAATAGCAATGGAGACTGGATCATTGGATATTGAAAATATTCCCATGCAATCTCATCTGTACATGCGGAGCTCTTAGCCCTACTGGATGGGCTAAAAGTTTTCATTGATTTTAATAACACAAAAATAGAGATAAAAACGGATAGCACGGATGTGATCAAATTATTATATGAAGATAATACTAACTCCCAAAATATTTTTATGGGATGCGGGTGGTTAATGCTCCAACTGAACCCAGTAGTGAACCACAATTTTAGAGAAACCATCGAAGTTGCTCATAAACTAGCTGAGGATGCAATGAAGCTATCTTTCAAGAATAAATGTTTCCATCTAGCTTACCCTCCTATTTTTGTGCACAACGAACTCCAAATGGACAAGCTTGGTAGTAGTAAAAGTTTAAGAAGTATTTGTACTAACATTTGTAATATTCTAGCTACAATGGGCGACAATAATACCCATAAATATTTGTCGAACGATTGTAACTACTTTTGCCAAGTAATATAAATATCAATCTTTTATGTTAAAAAAGTGACTTATTGGGGACTAAGCTATCTGGTATAGATGAAGTAACATGGATGATTGAGAGTCCTTCAGTCCTCAACCAATCCGATATTGGTTGACTCAGGGTTGGCCATAAATCCCAATACGCTTGCCATGTATTGATTTATGTGCCTGCCACGTATCTGCTATATTTTTTTTACCAATCCATCACTCATCTTAGCTAATAAAAATAAAAATCTATCAATAGCCCATTAATTAAAAGAACTATTATCACGGCCCTGAATTCCAACCTCGGGGTCGTGATGACGCCTAACATCCACTTACTAGGTAAGTTAACATTAGTTAATTAATTTATTGAAAAACTTCCAAATATGCCCTTGAACTATGTCAAATAGGATAAATATGATCGTCGTTAATATTTTGGCCCAAATACGCCCCAACCGTGCAATAGTTGTGCAAATTTGCCTTTTTTGTAATGAAAAAAGTATTTTTTCTTTTTTTTAATTAAATAAAATCAATTTTTTTCCAGTTTTTCGAAAAATATCGATTTAAAAAAAACTGAAAAATAATTTTTAAAACAATTGTTTTTGTAAAAACAAAATAAAATTCTAAAAAGTAATTTTCTACAACAATTTTTTTGCAAAAACTGAAAACAACAAATATTTTCTTTTCATCAATTTTTAGTTTTAAAAATATTTAGTTTTTTCCTGTTTTTACTTGCATTAGAAAATTGCTTCTCAATTTTTTTCAAGATTTTACAAAATTCATTGTTTTAAAAAACAACTCCACCTGCGTGTTTTACCCATACGTTTAACTCAATGACAATGCATATATTGTAACAACCAGACCAGACATTAGATCTATGTTTCCCTAATTAAGACTCCTCATATATGCTTTTACTATTTTATGACGTGCAGGGATGGTTGGTTTGGGTTTGTAAGGGTTCAGATTAAAATCGAAATACTTAGTTCCTTATCTAAGATGGCCAAGTTTGAATTAGGTCAACATTTTTATTAAACAATCTTGAAACCGATATTTGAAGGTTCCAGTAGGTTTGCATGATAATTTTGAACTTGACCACGTGTTGGAATCAATTTTCGAGTGATCTAGGAGAGTTTTGGCGCTTA
Organism: Nicotiana benthamiana; assembly: GCA_034376525.1. Taxonomy (NCBI): domain Eukaryota; kingdom Viridiplantae; phylum Streptophyta; class Magnoliopsida; order Solanales; family Solanaceae; genus Nicotiana; species Nicotiana benthamiana. The sequence goes on from CM067334.1 coordinate 133,721,902, forward strand.
ATGTTGAAAGTTGACGCATTGAAGATTTTCTAGTTCTTTTAATTAGGTTAGAAGTAGAACATTGTTTTATCGAGGTCCATCTGCAATTAAAAGCCCATGAATAGGTTGTTATCGTGAGTTATGACTTGTACGCCAAATTTGGCATCATTTCGAGTTGTCTATATATGATTTGACGCGTTCGGAAGCTAGTTAAAGAAGTTTGAAGTTCATAAGTTGATAAATTTTATTTTGGGGTGTGATTCTTAGATATGATATTATTTTAAATGTTTTGAGTGTTTGACTAAGTCTGTATAATGTTTATGGACTAATTGGTATAATTGGATGGGGTCCCCGGTGGCTCAGGTGAATTCGGCCCACCCGGAGTAGAGTCTGAATTGTTGAAATGTTGATTCCAGTATCCTTCTTCGCGAATGTGGATGATGTATCACATTCGCGTAGAATGAATTAGGGGACTGGGTAATTTTATCATCGCTTTCACGGAATACGGGCCGCGTTCGTGAAGTTCTATGAATTGTGGCCTTCACGTTTGCAAGGGCTAGTCTGCATTCGCGAAGAAGAAAGGGGCATGGGGATGGTCAGCTGCCATTACCCTTCGCGTTTGGGAAGTTCTGGTCGTATTTGCAAAGCACAGGCTGATCAAGTCTTTGTGATCGCAAGTCTGCCCTCGTGTTCATGATGAAGATTTTTTGGGCCAGGCAAGCTTTACCTTGGCAATCGCGAGGATTCTTCAGTGATTGTGAAGAAGGATCCCTAGGCGGTGTCTTTACTAAAAACGGAACTTTGTCTTATTTTTTAATTTATCTCAACTCGTGGCTGATATTAGAGATCTTTGGAGAGGGATTTTCATCTAGCACATTGAGGTAATTAATCTCGACCAAATGTGAGTTTAATACATGGATTATAGGTAGATTTTAACATCTAAAATGTGAAAATTTTATGATTTTGTTGAAAAACTTATGTTTTGGTAAAAATGGGATTAGACGACGAAAATGACAATGGAATTGAATAAAAGTACTTATTAGTATCCGTGATGTTATGCGAAACATTTTTCACAAAAATTTCCTGAATTCTGGCACATTGGTTAGGGGGTGAATTTTAGTATATCTTTTAAATTGTGTTGGATAATTACTCTAATAGTTGAATTATAAACTTTTGAGCATATATTGATTAGTTCGTACAACCTTTGGCTAGTTTCGGGTTGCATGGCACAAATTTGGCTTTTAGTGCGAGTTGTGGACCGGGTAGATTTGAAAACGAGGTAAGTTTCTTTCCTAAGCTTATAAGATTGAATTACCCACGTAGGTATTTTATATAGTTATTTGGTAATAATTTTGGGTGCTACGTACGCACGAAGTGACGAGAGTTGGTACGTATCTAAAACCATACTTATATCCTAATAGATTTAGGACTTTACCATGTATTACTTATATTATTTTCACCCAACGTTTTAATTTAGTTATCTAAGTTTAGAATGAAAATTTGATAAAGGAGCGCGAAGGACTGAGCTTCAATACTTTGAGGTTTGGAGAAATACTTGATTGTTAGAGGAATTTATTGGTTCTTTAAGTATTATTCCTATGTAGTGTCAGTGTTTGTAGAGTTTTATCGATTTCTTTGGATCAGGCCGAACTTCTCAGCAATATATTAGATGCATCTATGATTCCCGTTGGTCGACCCTCTGCAGTGCACACTATTTTAGATCGGATCGTATGACTTCGGTATAGCCCGTGTATGACATTGCTCGGTGTCTAATTATGCTTGATATTTCTTTCTTGACATGAGACTTGAAAATTACTTGGTGGCTCGTATGTGTTAAAGAATTGGCATGTAATAGTTGGAGACTTTAAATTGATATTATTTTTAAGAATTATTAATTATTATTTCTTATTTCACTATTATTGTTGTGTTTAATGTCTATTTATATTTATACATTTTATTTATTGACCTCTATAACTATCGATGTTGACCCCTCCTTAATACTTCTTCGAGGTTAGACTAGATACTTACTCGGTAAATGTTGGTTCATGTACTCACACTATACTTCTGCACTAATCGTGCAGGATCTTAACCAGGTGCATCTAGTGGCCAGTCCGGCGCATAGCCCAAGGTCCTTGAGACTTAGTGGTGAGCTTCTTCCTGTGCTTCGTTCTACAACACTCTTAGTCTCTTCCTTGTTATAAATATATTTTTTCAATCTATGTCACTCCAGACAGTTGTACAGGAGGTTTTTATATTCTAATAGTTTTCTCGTGCACTTATGACAACGAATTTTTTAAAATTCTAGAAGATATTCATGGTTTTTCATTATTAAATTCACTACTTCACTATTATATTTGTTTTTAATCTTTATATTACTACAGTCACCTACTATTTGTTTCTTTATTAAATAAAAATCAATAACTTCTTACAATACTAAAATGAATACTTAAATGTATAGTTCACCGGTGACTTGCCTAGCAGCGACGTTGGGCGCCATCACGGCTTATAATAGGAATTGGGTCGTGATAGCATGGTATCAGAGCACTAGGTTCACGTAGGTGTCACATGTCATGAGCGAGCCTAATAGAGTCTTGCAGATCGGTACAGAGACGTCCACACTTTTCTTTTTGAGGCTATAGGCTGTTAGAAAACTTCTCTTTCTTCATCTCTTATAGTACAATTGATGTTCTGCTGAGCATCATTCTCTTATTCTCTCACAAATGGTAAAATAGCACACGGAAGATATATCTAGCATTGTAGGAGTTGCTCTCTTTGTTGCTGGAGACCGAGGGAGGGCTCAAACTCCTGTAGACGATGAGGGCCTCCTAGATTTTCTCTGTTGTGCCACCATCAAATTCAGTGGACGATCCTTCTATGGAGAAGCAAGATGAGGTGCCTTCAGTTGAACTGGCCCTGTCAGATTTCATGTCCACATCGGGATTCAAGAGTTCATGTGCCATATGTTGCGGTTTACGGATTCTATGATGCATGCTCGTTTATTTCCAGCAGACCTAGTCACATATCAGGCAGGAGAGGGAGCATAGACCTCTACCGCTCATGCTTCAGGTCACGGTGCTGCCATATATAAGACCCTAGGTGCACTACCTCTTGGAAAGGCTCCGCCAGTTGAAGCGGTTATACTACAGCCCATACCAGTCATGAACAGCAAGCCACGAACGATGTTGGATAGATGGACCAGGCTACATCCTCCTACCTTTGGGTAGGAGATATGAGGACCCTAGGATTTTATTGATTGTTGCATGCTACATGAGTATATTGAAGTTCCATGGGTTGGACTACACCACATTTCAATTGGAGGGTAGGGCCCATAGGTGGTTGCAGTCCTATCTTCTCATCAGACTAGCTGGTTCACCTCTCTTGACGTAGGACCAGTTTACATTTCTTTGTCTCAAGAGATATATTCCACCTCATAGAGGAAAGAGCTGTGGGGTCAGTTCGATCGGCACCAGTAGGTTCAGATGTCTGAGATCGACTATGGGGCGAGTTTCTCTAAGTTGTTTTACTATGCACTTATGATACTCCCCAATGAGGCAAAGAGAGTGAGGAGGTTTATTCTTGGCTTGCACTATTGTGTTCAGGTTACTATTGCCCGAGAGATCGACATGGGGAATTCATACGAGCAGGTTGCACAGATAGCTGCCACGACCAGGAGTTTCTACTGTTGAGATCGTAATGGTGCCTAACCTTTCAAAATACTAGGCAAGCCAATATACGATATGGTTACTTCAATCTGAAAAAAACAAATAACAATAATTAATCTACAAAAAGAAAAGATATACGGACATTTATAATAGTCTAAATACTAATACACGACTACCCAAAATCTGGTGTCATACTCCTAGAACTTCTAAGAGTTACTACAAAAATTCTTTTGAATGAAATATATTTGATCTCGAAATAAAGGAAAATAGGGAAACAATGATATAATGAAGGGGACTCGAGGGCTAGCGAACATCGGCTGATCTACCTTGGATTTCCTGTGGACTGATAGCAACAACCAAAAACTCTGATCTGTATGGTCCAGTACCGGGATCTGCACGGAAAGTGCAGACTGAAGTATTAATACAAGTGACTCCATGTACTGGTAAGTGCCGAGCCTAACCTTGGTGATGTCATGACAAGGCTAGGACACGACAGTAATATTTACCTGTCCAATTAAATCACATACAAGAAAATAACAACATAAAACATTTAACATACAATAACGGAAAAATGGGGAAAAAATGTTGAGGGAAAATATCAAACCCATAAATAAGAATAGTACATGAATAGTAAATATCATGTTTTTAACATATGGAAATAATAACATAACAAACTTGTGCACGACATCATCCTTCGTGTCTTTCTCTCGTTCTTACCAAAAGAAATAACAGAAACGGCAAGGCAGCACCCTTCGTGCATTAACTCTCTCATAGCATGGCACGACATCACCCTTCTTGCATTATCACTTACAGGATACGGCACGACATCACCCTTCGTGCGTTAACGCTCATTCACAATATCTTGTACGACATCACCCTACGTGCTTTACTCTCTTCCTCACCCGAAAAATAGAAACAATAACAATCAAGCAAGGGATTCATCAATAACCAACGTCGTTTCAACGTTTAACTTCACAATATAAATCTCAACGTGATTCAACACTCAACAAATATCCAATACTAGGAAAATTTAATAAGACTTGTTTAACATGAGTAATAACCAGTTTAAACAGGAATAGTACATACAAAAAAATGCAACAGTAATAAGTATAAGACTCACTCGCCTGCTATGACCCGACATGAACATATAGATACTTGTCACCTCACCTATACATCATACTCAACAACTAAACGTGTAGCAACTAAGGCAGCAATTCCTAATCTCTCAAGCTAAGGTGAGCTACAATACATACCTCGACACACGGCCCAAAATCAAGCCTCAACCACCGCTTTTCCTATGGATTCCACTTTCGAACCATTTGCATAATAATATCAGCTAACGCTAAAGAAATCAATTCCAATTCATAATTACAATATTCCAATATTTTCCCAAAAAGCCAAAAATCAACCCTAGGAACACTTTGTCAAAACTCGATGTTCGGACCAAAACCCGATTACCCATTCACCCCTAAGCCCGAATATCGAATTAGTTTTGGAATTCGAACTCAATTTGAGGTCTAAGTCCCCAAATTTAAAAATTCCTTAGTTCCACCCAAAAACACTCAGTTCCACCATTAAAACCATTAGATGCTAAGATGAAATCTTGTAAAAAGATGAAATATATTAAAAGAAATGAGTTAAAAATTATTTACCAATGATTTGGGGAAGAAATGGTCTTTGGAAAATCACTTCTTCCGGTTTAGGCTTTTAAAATTTGGGAAATGAATCAAAAATCCCATCTAAGTCCATTTCACACCCCTACAGATGCTGCATTTGAAACTTGAGATCGCACTTGCGAATCTCACCAATGTGAAGAACTATCGCAAATGCGAAATTCCCCCACACTTTTGTTGCCTTCGCAATTGTGAAGGTAATGTTCGGATTGCATTTGCGATAACTGCTCCTCCCCATTTGCTTCGCAAATGCGATCACTGCTCCCCTAGCCTTCCTTCGCAAATGCAATGAAGGCCTCACAAATGCAGGACATGTGAGGCTTGCAATTGCGATGTCTGATCTGGCAATTGCGAGATCATAGGCATGCTACATGTATTACAGCATCAGTTGTGTTCTAATTCCAAATTCTACTCCATAACCTATTCAAAACTAACCCGAGCCCTTGGTGCTCAAAACCAAATATGCACACAAGCCTAATAATATCATACAAACTTGCTAATGCGATCAAATCGCCCAATAAATAACACCTACAACTATGAATTTTGCACCAAATTGCATGAATATTTTAAGAAAGTTTCGATGCTTATATTTTTTCAACCAAAGGTCTGAATCACATCAAATCAACTCTGTTTTCCACCAAATTGGACAGATAAGGCTTAAATATCATAACAGACCTCTACTGGTCTCCGAAAACAAAATGCGGGCTTGATACAAACAAGATCAATCTTTTAAATTATTTCATTTTTATCTTATCAATTTCTTTCAAAAATTTAATTTTTGCCTAGGGACCTCAGAGTTTGAATCCGGCTATACGCCTAGGTCCCATATTTGGTTATGGAACACGAGTATGTGTCCGTTACCCAAAACATTTGCGTAACTCAACAAAAATCAAATTTTTAATCGAAAAATCAACACTTCTTTAGTTTTTCACATAAGGGCTTTCCGGATACATGCCTAAACTGTGCAAATAAAATAAGGAGAGATAGAATGAGGTTTTTAAGGCCTGGGGACACAGATTCGAGTTCAAAAATAGAAGATGACCCTTTGGGTCATCACATTCTCCACCTCTAAGACAATCATTCGTCCTTTAACGGACATAGAAAAGTACCAGAGTTGGTGAAAAGATGGGGATATATTCTCCGCATGTTGGACTCAGAATCCTATGTAGTTGCCTTAATAGGCTGACCTTTCCAGTGTGCACCAACTGAAGGGTAACTCTTTAATCTCTAATTAGGAACCTATCGGTCTAGAATAGCTACTGGCTCTAACTCGTAGGTCAAATCCTTGTTCAACTGGACAGTGCTGAAGTCTAACACATGGGATGTATCCTGGCGATACTTCCAATGCGTGGACATGAAACACTAGGTGCACTGCTGATAAACCTAGCGACAATGCAAGTTTGTAAGCTACCTCCCCCACTCGATTAGGGATCTCAAAATGCATCATTAACCTAGGGTTTAACTTTTCCTTATTCCCAAATCTCATCACGCTATTCATGGGCAACCCGAAGCAACACTCTCTCCCCAACCATGGATGCTACGTCATGAACCTTATGGTCAGCATAACTCTTTTGCTTGGGTTGAGATGTACGAAGTCTGTCCTTAATGATCATATCCTTATCCAAGGTATTTTGTACTAAATACGTACCCATTAACCGAGCCTCCCTTAGCTCAAACCACCCAACTAGCGATCGACATCATCTACATTATAATGCCTCATAGAGAGCAATCTGGATGCTGGACTGATAGTTGTTGTTGTATGCAAACTCCGCTAATGGCATGAAATAATCCGTAGAATCTCCAAAGCCAATAACACATATGCGGAGCATATCCACTAAAATCAGGATAATACGCTCAGACTGTCCGTCCGTCTGAGGATGAAATATTGTGTTCAACTCAACCCGCATACCAAACTCATCAAGTATTGCCCTCCGTAAATGCAAGGTAAACAGTGTACCTCGATTAGAAATGTTAGACACGGGCACACCATGGAGATGAACGATCTCACAAATATAAATCTCTAACAATCGCTCAGAAGAATAGGATACTGCCACAGGAATGAAATGAGCTGACTTGGTCAGCCTATCGACAATACCGCATACTGCATCGAACATCCTCTGAGTTTATGGAAGTCCAACAACAAAATAAATAGTTATACACTCCCATTTCAACTCAAGAACCTCGATATTTTAAAGCAAACCACCAGGTATCTGATGCTCGTACTTTACATGCTGACAATTCAAACACAGAGCTACATATGTAACAATATCCTTGTTCATCCTCCTCCACCAATAATGCTTCCGCAAGTTCTGATACATCTTGTCGGTACCCAGATAAACAGAGTACCAGAAACTATGGGCCTCCTCTAGAACCAACTCACAAAGTCCATCCAGATTGGGCGCACAAGCGCGACCCTGCATCCTCTAAACTCCATCACCCCCAACTGTATCCTGCATGACATACCTATTATGCACAGTGTCCCTAAGGACAAGTAATGGAGGATCATCATAGTGTCGATCTGTGATATGCCGAAATTATTAAAACCTAGCGACTGTAGAAGCTAGAACACGACTAGGCTCTAAACTATCCAACCCCACGAACTGATTGGCCAAAGCCTAAACATCTAAAGAAGGCGATCAGTCACCTACTGGGATATACACAAGGCAACCCATACTAGCTGACTTCCTACTCAAAACATTGGCCACTACATTGGCCTTCCCGGAATGATACAAGAGGGTAATATCATAGTCTTTCAATAGCTCCAACTACCTCCTCTACCTCAAATTCATATCCTTTTGCTTGAACAAGTACTGCAAACTCTTATGATTGGTGAACCCCTCACACAACACGCCCTATAGATAATGCCTCCAAATCATAAGCACGTGAACAATAGTTGCTAGCTCCAAGTCATGAACTGGATAATTCTTCTCGTGAATCTTCAATTGTCGCGAAGCATATGCAATAACCTTTCCACCCAACATAAATACCACACAAATTACAATACATTACGCGCAACAAAATAATGTATATGGCCCTAATGAAGGGGCAACACCAACACCGATGCTGAAGTCAAAGTTGCCTTGAGTTTCTGAAAGCTCGCCTCACACTCGTTTGACCACCTGAACGGGGCACCCTTCTAGGTCAACCTGGTCATCGGGGCTGCTATAGATGAAGACCCCTCCACAAACCAATGGTAATACCCCACCAAGCCAAACAAATTCAAGATCTATGTAGCGGATTTGTTTCTAGAACAATCAACAACTGCCTCAATCTTCTTAGGATCCAGCTGAATACCCTCTAGTGATACAACATGACCCAAGAATTCAACTGAACTCAACAAAAATTCACATTTAAAAAAATAGAAAACAATTGGCTATCTCTTAGAGTTTGAAGAACGATCCGAAGATGTTGCTCATGCTCATCTGGACTGCGGGAGTAGATCAATATATCATCAATGAAAAGAATCACCAAGGAATAGAAGTAGGTCTTGAACACTATCACACCCTCTTATCTCGCAAAATCGTGTTTTAGCATTTCAGGGACAACTCCTTTTTGAGAGGGTAGGGAATTGGAATTAACAGAGTCAACACCTAAAGGATGGGGGTCCTTCTTCTAAATTTTTTAGCCTAAAGGATCACCCCGTGCAACATAAATAACACCTCATAACTCCCTCGAGTTGGGTGTTACTCATATTATTCAGTAGGCACACACTATCATCCCATGTTACCCAATTACTATTTTTAAGTTGTTACCTAAAGCGCTCTAATTGATTCTAATTCGATTCATATGTGTGCACTACCCATCCCTAACCTATGGCCCTCGAGGTATTAGGACCTCTATTTGGGATAGTTCTAGACTAAGCCTAGGATTCTCACAAATGTAAAAGACAAAGCAACAAACAAAAATTGTTAGGACTTGCAAGTATAAAGAAAATATGGGCAAATGTTTACCTTTGCACATAAATAGCTAATGCACGCAATAAATTAACAGTCTCTTTTACTATGAAAAATCCTAAAGACAGGATATCTATGTGAGGAAATAGGCAAAGAGAGTTATATGGAAGTAGATTCATTAAGGCGGGTATTAGGACTTATTATTTGCCTACTTATTTTATTCAATGATATAGTGGGAGACTTTAAAAAGTAGTGAATCATGCATACAGAATCATAATTTGTTATTATGTCCTATAGGCGTATTGTCTCAGTGATGACAGTGGCAATTATGCCCAGAACCAACTGATAGAATCCTACAGGCATGATTTCTAATATCGAAACAACTTAAATCTTATAGGCAAGGTCTCTAGGATTGAAACTAATTTTTATTCTGTAAGCATGGTATCTACTTCTGAATTGATTTAAATCCTACATGCATAATTTCTTGATTTGAAACTACTTTTAGTCATATAGACATACTATCTATTGAGCAGTAATATGGGCATAAATTGTGTAGATTACTTGAAAATCGAACAAATCAAACATTGAGGTCCAATAAGCATGAAAATATGCACATTTGTTGGATATATAGATCCTATTAGCAGGATTCTAATATGTGTTTTAATATACAACCTATAGGTAGGACTTCTAATATGCAAACACAGAATTAACACCATCAATAAAAATCTTATAGGCGGAATTGGTGACGTCCAAATCCACCACTAAAAAGCGATAGATATGGTAGCAACAATATAATTACCCAACTATGAGCCGTGATCAAATCCCACAGAGAACAATGTGTAGGCGATTAGGCATGTAAGCGAATTATCGCTACTCGCGCAGAGCCAACCAATAAAAATTTGAGTTGAAATTTTTTTTTATATCTAAGATGCGCAAATGTAAACTAACCTAGAAAGCAAGTAAAATTATCAACGGCTACATGTATGAAAGCATAGGGAATAACACTCAAGTAATGATCTAATGTATTTTACGATTTTACAAATATTAGAGAGTTTATGTTAATTAGCCATGGGTAAAATTTCTTAATTAGCTTCTTCTGAAGACCAAAAAGGCTGCCTACTTGAATAATCCTTAATCACTATTAGAAGATTAAGCACACCTGTAAGGCTACAAGTAGTTCAATCCTATCCCTAGGTAGAATCTATAAAATGAGGGTTAACACCTCAAGTTCTTGTTAAATAATCTTTCTCAACCCCAGACTATTTTTCCCATAATTAGTTTAGAGTTAATGGGCGAGTCCTAGGGTTAGCTAATCCCTTTCGAAACATTAAAGAATAGGAATAATGAAAGAAACAACAACTTACTTAATAAATATAGAAAAATCATTCAATACATAAGCACAACAAGGTATAAAATCCACACTTTAATTATGAATATCCCATAAACAAGATTCAAGTGTTGGATGAAATACTACACACTTAAATATTCAATACAAAGCAAGGAAATGAAGAAATAAAGATAAATGGGTAAGAAAACCTTAACCAAAACTTTGAAATCAACAAAACCCAAGTGTGTTTGTGCAAAACCCTAGCTTCCATCTTGTTCTTTCTAGTATAAGAGACATAAAATAAGCAGAAGATATTTCTAAAGTCTACTTGGACTAGTATGAAAATCATTTGGGGTGAGAATATGTGAAATGCCAAATCTGCCCTAGGCCATGTGCTCGACTTCCGCTTCTGCGGTAATGTGACCGCTGATGCGGTTCAGCAGAAGCAAAAAACAAACCGCCAAAGCGGATTCCTTCAAGTACAGCAGAGGTCGCAAAAGCGGAGAGCTGACTGCTTCTACGGTCCCGCAGATGCGAGTTTTCAACCGCAGAAGCAATTTTTCAACCGTAGAAGCAGTTCTTTCATGTTCCTCCAGTTCCGCGTAGGCGATCAATAATCTGCATAGGCGCAGGTCGCTCTTGCGACCAAGGATCCGCAGAAGCGGAAACGACTAGGTATTTTTGCATGGTTTAAACTCATTTTTGCTCAATTCCACTTCACTTTCAACGCAAACCAATTCATACCATCATGTACTTGAAAATGTCACAATAACCACTATAAACAACCTCATTTCATACTAAAAACGACATCAAAGCTATGGCAGAGAGGCTAAAATGAGTGGTAAAATCACCCCACATCAACAACCCCAACTTATAGCTTTTGCTTGTCCTATTGCAAATCAAATACGAAACTTCAATGAGGATTCAACACTTTAAGCACAAGTGTTGTTGCCATTACTTTCATCACACGTTCTCCAATTTAAACACCATACTAATGGATTTGGTTGGTACGGACAACTAGGCTCAAGTATGCACCTATTTTCCGAATTATCCCTTATAAAGAAAAACAACTTCAAAAATGTGCAAAGGATTTCCAATATCATTCCTCCAACCAATCAAAGTGTCATTAGCGTGAAAATCCAATAGGCAAGTTCTACATGATAGAAGTAAACACGAGATTTATTTTTACAAACACTAACACACACGGCATATGAACTGATCAAGATGGATCAATTTTCTTTTCTAATAAAAACATTAAGCGCAATATCAAATTTTGCACAAGATCACAAGATCACTAAAAGAGCCAAAACCGTATGACAAGATCAATTTTCACCGTGCAACTAGTTTCAATTCAAACCAAATTTTCGGAGGGGTATTCTCAATTCACAACTTACTCACGAGAGACTAATGTTATTAGTACCAAATAATCCAAAATCCTTATCCTAGCAAAACAACACTAATTCCCTTAAGACAGTTGTCAATCTATCCATCATCGGGAAAAGTCACCCAGTTCATTTCAAGAGTGTTCCTTGGGAATGAACTGTAGCATGAAAAAAACCCGAGGAAATTTTATTTGAGGAAATAAAAATAAAAGAAAAGAAAACTCCTACAAAGGTAACTAAAATAAAAGAAGATATACTTAGAAAATAAATAACGAAAGAAAGACTAAAAACACACAAACATGACTAATCAACACCAAGCCCGACAAGGGCACATCACAAGCATAATCACAAGCTGGCAAGGGAACAGAATATCCATACATAAACATAGGCCCGGCAAGGGCACATAATATACCAAAATATGAATATAATGCTAGAAATGCCACCCCCAACTAAAAGCTTTGTAGCGTCCTCACTGCACAATGTCTATTATAAAGCATAAAATAGTTCAGGATCTCCCTGATGTTTTCATCACACTAGCAGACTCTGGGAAGGAGGCTAATCAGAGCTGGACTGCACTCGTGGCTCCATCATCATCGGCCTCATAATCATCATCATCATCATCGTCGTCATCATCATTGCCACCATCTTCAGCAGACTTGGAGATGAAGGAATACTCCTCACTATCGTCTTCAGCTTCCACTGGAATCTTTGCATCTGGTTGTCCCTATTTGAAAAATGCTTTGATGCCCCTCCACATTTTGACCATAAATTTGTTCTTCTTTTTGTTCTTATTCTTCACCTCCTAAAAGTCCGCCTCGAGGTCAGCATAGACCTTGGCCAAAGTACCATAGGCTCCCTCCAGTTTAATCACTGATTCTGTCATTTCTTAATGTTCTCTTCTTGTCGCTTTTGCGCATCCAAGTTACCCTGCATGTCTTCCCTGGAGAAGTTACAAGGGCTAGGCTATGAGGAGGAGGGCACACCCGGATGCTGCGATACCAACTCCTTAATTGATTGAAGATTGAAGTTTAGTATCACGAATGACCCCTAGGAGGACGGCTCAAAACTGGTAGCTGCAGTGACAACTTTGCTCTTCTTGTTCTTTACAACAGTGCCCTCTCCGGTCACTTTCAAAGGGTGGAGAGGTTTGTCATCTGGAAGCCAGCGATTAGTAGGATGGACGGCAGCCTCGGCTCTGGTGGATAGCCTTGTAATCAATGAGGGAAACATCAACACTGCATCCTTCTCTCTAGAGTATTCTCTCACGCCTCATCTCCTGAAGAATGTAGTGCCCCACATTAACTTGTACGCTATCAAGGAGGCATGCTACGATCAAAGACCTGCGTAGGAGACATCAGTGACATTCCCACAAGGACATACACTGCACTTTGCCTCTGTCGTAAAGTTCGTTGATTTCAGCCCTTTCCGTTTGTTCCCCTATTTCTCTCTCAGGTGTGGAGGAACAAGCTTGGATACAAGCCACTGCCCATTGTCACAATGATCTTTCTCACTTGTCGACTCCACGGGATAGTTCGGGATTCCAAGAGTGTCATTGATGTATTCCACCCCAAACCACACTATTTGTCCTCTGCTTATGATATGTGGATCATCAAAGTTCGTATGCCGAAGATTGGCGTAGAACTCACGGACCCACAACTCATTGGCCTTGCAAGGCGTGGCAATAAAGCAGGACCATTCTTTCGAGCAAGATCTTTTATGGACCAAATCATCCAAATATCGGGGCTCTGATGAAGAAGACATGAAGCATGTATCGCCATAGGGCTCATCACCCACTTTTGGAATTTCCGGGTGCGATCCACTCACGTTTGGGTCCATATTTGAATTAAAGCACCTACAAAAAATCATCAAAAAATTATTTAGACAATTGAATCATGATAAGAAATTCAAAACATTGCAATTTAGCCAAAAAGTTAGGTTGAACGTGCCCAGGAAGCCTCGGTTGAAAACACACAGCCTTTACCATTTTTGAGCAGTTTCTGCTTCTGCGGAACATGGGCATTCGACCGCTTCTGCGGTTTTTATTTGTTATTTTTTTTATTTTCAAATTTTTTGCTTCAGCGAGCTTCTTACGCTTCAGCGGTTCCGCTTCAGCGGAGAAATTCCGCTTCTGCGGTATTTGCCTTCTTCTTTAGTGAAACACTGGCCAGCTACAAATTTTTTTTTAATTTTTGATTTAAAAAAAATTTTGGCACCCAAAATATAAAATTAATGCAATTTAAGAGCACGTGATTCAATTATGACAAAGTTTGTGCCACATCGCACTAGATTTTCACTCACACATTGTGTCGAATACATTGCGCGCGACTGAAGGTGAACCTTCTTTCACAACAATGGGGTACTCAAGACTTCCCCAATTTCTTTCAGTTAACTCAGCACACACAAGTCTGCACTCAACCAAATCATCACTTTCTAAAGGAAACACCAAGAATTTAAAACAAAAAGAAGAAGAAGGGAAGAAAACCTCAAATAAAATAAATTAATAATTCCAAAGCGAATGCGGATTATCGACCATGTGAGGAGAGAGTAGAAGATTGAGAATGGAGTTTGGTAAACAATACCTGAACTTGGGCAAGAGAAGAATTTAGCATACTTGATAACTTTTTGAGTATTCTTACGTTTTGGTGGAGTTAGGGCTGTGGGAGCAGAGAGTTTTTTTTTTATTTTGGGCAAATGATCCATTTGACTTCTTTTTCTCTTACAAATCTGGGTGTTTTCCACTTTCGCGACTTCTTAACCGCTTCTGCAGTTCCGCATACGCGACAGGCGAGCCGCTTCTACGATGGGAGCCGCTTTTGCGATGAACTTTCCGCTTCTGCAGACCGCAGACGTGAACAAAATACTGCAGAAGCTGTTTTAGCAGGGGTTGCCTGCATAGTTATAACAACTACTGGATTTTGCCATCCGGGTCGTCCCGAAAGATTAGTCAAAATTATATTTAAGCTATTCTACAAAACTAAAGGTAATTTCAAAAATGATGAAAAATTTGAAATGCAATGGGTTGCCTCCCACCATGCGCCGCATTTAACGTCGTGGCACGACGCAAACAACATTACCACTTTTCTCGCCACTTGGATTATATGAACTGGGCCCCTAGCTTGGAATCAAGCTTCTGACCAGGAGCGGTGGGGGTTGTAATTTGATGTTCGAGCCAATGCTTAAATTCTTTATTTTGCACTTCTTGGCTTTCAAGTGAGGGATGTCATTTTGATTTCTTGTTTCCTCAAACTGTATAATGTATGGCATGAGCTTTTCCTCCATGCACTCCTTCATTGATTTATGTTGTTAAACTTCCGTGTCACCACACAATTCCAACGTTGAAAAATACTTGGAATGTGATTTCGAGCCTTCACTTTGGAATTTTTTTTAGCTTGACGTCCTCTATTTCCCCCAAATTAGAGTCAACATCAACCAATATTGCATTTACTGGTTGACTCCAATTCCATATTTTTGTCGGCATAAATAACAATCATTGAGTCGGTTGGCGGAAGTTCAATTCTTGAATCCTCAAAGTAAAGCTCACTCTCTTCCTCGTAATTGGACTCTTCTTGACTCTCTTCCACACACTCATGTTGTTGGGCATCGTGAGCCTCAACCAATACTTGCATTTTATTTCCAAGGTACAGATGTGTTCCTCATTGTACGCCAAGCATTGTTTAATGTCCTCGAGTGAAAAGTTGTGCTTCTCCTCATTTTCAAGAATGGTCTCCAACATAAGCATTATTTTCTCATCTTGAGCATTTGCGTGTTCTTCTTGTTTTTAATCAAGTGTTAGGAAAAGGTTCTCACATTCAATCTCCATAGAAGGATTTTGGTCTTCATTCACTCCAAGGCTCTTTGAACCCTTGAGGATTTTGATCATTTCCTCCATTTATGAGTGCAATCGTTTGAGTGCTAAATCACTTTGTAGACTAGTCTCCAAAAGATGTTCCAAGGCATTTTCTTCTTTGTTTCCTTTATCAAGTAGACACTCCAACATGAGTTTGAACTCTCCATTTTTGCCAGGCTCACTTTCTTCCATTTCGATAACTCTATAATTATCATCAAGAGAAGAAGACTCATCATACTAGGGGATTGGGGAAGGAAATGTAAAACATGCACAATAATCCCAATGATCATTTTGGCAACCACACTTATCACAAATAATCTAACCTTGGGGTTGAGATTGTGCGCACAATCCACCCCCGAGAGAATTTAAACAATGTTTCCATAAGTGTGGACCACCACAATAAGGACAAGGGTCGTCAAAATATGAACAACTCCCATCCGACCAATTATCATTATATGATGCCATTATTCAAGAATAAAAAAATAAATAAGAAACTAATAAGAAAAACATACCCAACATAAGAAAAATAATTACATGAGTATTAATAAGTTTGGATCAAAGTACTTTCACTTATTTATCAAACAACCTAAATTACGCCAAATTGATCCCTGGCAAAGGCGCCAATTTTGCTGACGTCCAAATCCACCACTAAAAAGCAATAGATACGGTCGCAGCAATATAATTACCCAACTATGAGTAAGGTCGAATCCCACAGAGAACAATGTGTGGGCGATTAGATACGTAAGAGAATTATCGATAGTCGTGCAGTGTCAAACAATAAGAATTTGAAAATTGTTTTTATATCTATGATGAGAAAATGTAAACTAACTTAGAAAGAAAGTAAAATGATCAATGGCCACAAGAATGAAAGCATCGAGAATTACACTCAAGTAACGATCCAATGTATTTCATGATTTTACAAATATGAGCGAGTTTATGTTAATTAGCCACAGGTAAAAATTCTTAATTAGCTTCTTCCGAAGACCAACAAGACTTCCTAATTGAATTATCCCTAATCACAATTAGAAGAGTAAGCACACCCGCAAGGCTACAAGTATTTCAATCCTATCCCTTGGTAGAATCTATAAAATCAGGGTTAACACCTAAAGTTCTTGTTAATTAATCTTTCCAAACCCCAAACTATTTTTCCCATAATTAATTCGGAGTTAATGGATGAGTCCTAGGGATAGCTAATCCTTTTGGAAACAGTAAAAAACAAGAATAATTAAAGAAACAATAACTTACATTATAAATATAGAAAAATCATTCAATACATAAGCACAACAACGTATAATATCCACACTTTAAATATGAATATTCCCATAATCAATATTCAAGTGTTGGATAAAATACCACACACTTAAATATTCACTACAAAGCCTGGAAATGAAGAAACAAACATAAATGGGTAAGAAAACCTTAACCAAAAGCTTGAAATCAACAAAACCCAAGTGTGTTTTTGCAAAACCCTAACTTCCAACTTGTTCTTTCTAGTCTATGAGACTGAAAATAAGCCAAAGATATTCCGAAAGTCTGCTTGGACGAGTATAAAAATCATTTGGGGTGAGAATATGTGAAATGCCAAATCTGCCCTACGCTATGTGCTTGACTTCCGCTTCTTCCGTAAAGTGACCGCTGATGCGATTCTGCAGAAGTGGAAAACCAACAGCAAAAGCGGATTCCTTCAAGTACAGTAGAGGTCGCAAAAGCAGAGAGCTGACCGCTTTTACGGTCCCGCTGAAGCGAGTTTTCAACCGCAGAATCGGTTCTTTCCTGTTCCTCCAGTTCTGCATAGGCGATCAATAATCCGCATAAGCGGGTCGCTCATGCGACCAAGGATCCGCATAAGCAGAAATGACTGGGGATTTTTGCATGGTTTCAACTCATTTTTGCTCAATTCCACTTCACTTTCAATGCAAACCACTTCAAAGCATTATGTCTCACAATAACCACTATAAACAAGCTCATTTCATATTTAAAACGACATAAAAGCTAAGGTAAAGAGGCTAAAATGAGTTGTAAAATCACCCCCAACATCAACGTTTTCTAAGCACTGTATAGAACTTATATAGTTTTTACCAAATGACCAGAATTGATAGCATAACTACGTTCTTTAGACAGGATTTTAACCAAGTTTAGCAAAACGAAATAAGAAAACCCCTCATCTTTACTAAGTATCCTCAAATATGTTATTACTAAGTTATTACATACCATAATAGAAAATGAATCACATAATATTAACAAGACATTATAAGAAGCCTTCAATAGGCCCAAATAAACATGAGAACTAGACCTTCCAACCATAAAAACTTTGAGGAACAGCATAGTAATTCGTCCGTATCACTTTTGAAGTAGGTTTATAGTGTGTCAAAGTTCTAAAGGGCCTTAGGGACCCAGGGCAATGCTCCTACTAGAACCACACATTCAAAAGATAGCTCATAAGAGAATGGAAAACCAGTCTCCAATGTGTTAGAGTTCATAAGAGTATCATGTGGACCCTGAGCAGTGCTAATACCGAGTCATTGACAACCTAAGGGATTAAGAGTGGGGTTTCAAAATTAGTACATAAAAAAAGGTTGGGGCAGGTTTTAAAACAGTTTTGTTTTAGAAAAAATAACATTTAAAACATAGAGTTGCAAATAGAAATGCACCAAACAAGGTTATGCTTTAACACGTAGTTCAAGTAAGTTAATAGTTTAGCTAAGCTAAATATTCATG
Source organism: Nicotiana benthamiana (assembly GCA_034376525.1). NCBI lineage: Eukaryota > Viridiplantae > Streptophyta > Magnoliopsida > Solanales > Solanaceae > Nicotiana > Nicotiana benthamiana. The sequence goes on from CM067334.1 coordinate 133,740,383, forward strand.
CTAGCACCTAGGGCAATCATTATTTAATTACAGAAGCAACCAGCCATATTTGTTACTTTTGCTAGACACATGAATTAAGTAGCCATACGAAAATCTGTAGAGTTAGGATCAGTGAACCAATTTCATGCTAATAGTATTAGAGGGATACTAAATTTAGAACAAGTGTAAGATTAAAGAATAGTGCATGAAATAAATTTAGACACTAGGCTAACTTATAACTGGATTTATATTGTTCAAAATAGCTTAAATCCTAAGTTAACAATGTCGCTCATAAGACTAGATGAGATCATAGAATTACATAAAGACAACTGAATTATACTTGGAATTAAAATATGCTAGTCGAGCAAAGTATATGAATGGTGTTACAAAGGATTGGGGCATGTCAGTTTAGCAGAAAAGCAAGTAAATATGCCACAATAGTTAAGTTTAAGAATAACTTGGCCTTGGCTTTCAGCCGCCCACGACCAGAAATAATGAGCACAGAATTAGAGCAAAAGAACCAAGGTTTAGTGAGAGTATTAGAGTTTTAGTCTTTCCGCTAAAAGAAGAAGGAGAAAGAGTATAAATAGTACTCAATCAGGCAGACAAATAATGGACTAAATCAAACATACACAAATAAAGAATGAAGATAATTCTATAATCAATTTAAAGTTGAGTTCATTCAATTAGCAAGACATAACAACATCTAATCATGCAACTAATACTTAGTCTAAGGTAGGTATTATGCAGAATCAATCAACAATCAAATGCTGGATAACCTAAGGTAAGGAAATAATGGGAACAGGGTAAGGCGAGCAAAAATAGGGAAACATTAGTTCTATATATGAAAGGAAATATTAAAATCTCAATAAAAGATTTCAAAACCCTAATTTTTGGGTAAACCATAGAATCAACGGAGAAGGTAAAAAAGAGAATATTTACAAGGCAACCTATAAAATGTGAATAATATCACAAAATAAACATAGACTTAAACGATAACATAATCAATTAAGTCCCCTAATATTAAGTAAACACATATTAATAGTGCAATAAAGGTAAATGATCATTTGTTTTAATTAAAGAACACGGAAAGAGAGTTTAACAAACATAAGATTTGAACAAAATCTTGTTCGATTAAAGAAAGTTAAAACCCTAGTGTAGGTAAGTAAAATATTTAACGGAAAATAGGCATATTTATTAGTAATAAAGTGAATATAGACGAAAAATAACATTAACAAAAACTAAAGCTTAACCAAAATTGGTTTGAATCAAAGATTTGAAAACCCTAACTTTGGGTTAGTTACGAATCAGTGGAAGATATGAAAATATTCATATTCACATAGGAAAGCTGATGAACATAGACTGAAAGGAGCAAAAATCTGAACCGGATTCGGTTCACAATAGGGGAGATCTACTTGCCATGTTAGGCAGGCAATTATGTACCACCATAAATGAATGGCCAGTAGCGAGAAATGCTCAATAAGATAAGGGAATCATTCATTGATTCCATCTTAGGTTGGAATCGGAGGGGGTAACAGGCAAGGACGCTAGGGTTTTGAGAGGAAGAAGATAAAGGTGATGGAGTGTATATGGACTTCGGGATTGGGTAAAGTGATTTAGGGTTAGGGCAGATGGGTATAATTAAAGGGGTGAGGGTGCTGTGATCCGTTCATCATCGGATGTGAATTAAAATGAAATTGGGTCGGGTTAATAGGTGTTGGGCTAATGTATTGGGCTGGGGTAATGGGTAATGTATAGGTTCGAAATTAATTTAGAAAAGGGACTAAAATTAAGTACCCAATTAAATCAGTAAATAATCAATAAATATATATAATAAAAAATAAAAATATACTTGTGCATTAAAATGCAATAAAATAATTAATAAACATTACAAACATATAAAAATCCTTTTCATGTAAATAATATAATTATGCATATATATGGGCTATTATTGCAAAATATGCAATTATAGCTTGAGAATGCAAAAGTATATTTTTATAAAGTATATTTTTATAAAGTATATATATATATGGTTATAAATGATGAAAAATTAGATACTAAATTATTATAAAATTATTTGTGATGCAATTAATAATTATATATGTATAAAAATGCAAGAATAAATTGATTAGAACCCTATAAAATTATTGAAAATTATGAAAAAATACTTTGTAATGTTCATGCACTATTTTGAAGGTGTATATGCATATTTAAAATTTGTGAGGGAAATATTGGGTATCCACACATACCCGTATTTACACGGAAAGGATGAAATAGTTATCTGGCAAAATAAATAATGGACGATTTTGTCCGAATGGGTATTTTGAAAAATATAGGCCGCACCCTAGCATCTGAGATGTCTACATATCCGTAGTTTTATAGAATTTGATTTGTGTGTAGTTATGGACCCAACGGCAAATGAAGCTAATCGAATTGTTATATGAAAATTTATGTATTTTGGAAAGGGTTCTTTTGTAAGGATGGTAGCAGATAGATTTAGCCAGAGTTATGAATGTGAATTTGAAGAATAACGGATGCTACATCACAAGACAGATATCTGAATTGTCATAGAGTTAAGGCAAGTAATTGATAGGGAGTGAGTTACGTTCGAAAATAATAACCGGGTATGAATAGTATGAGAGGAAACTGGAGCAAAGGTTTCTCTAACTTGAAGAACGGTTAACTTCTGAATTACCCGCAAAACTTAAACACAATGCGTGCAAATATATATGGATTACTATGAGGATTTTAATATGATGCAAGTTCCTTTGGACCATGAAAGTTATCTTTGGGCAGTGGAATGACGCCCTTAGAGCATGATGTTCCGGGCCATGAATCATGAGATACGGGATTCACAAGCCATGAAATGATGTTCTCAAGCAATTATAATGGTGCCTCCAAACCATGGAACCTTTGAATAATGATGTGCGATATTGACAGAACCTCGGGCCTTGACATGAGGATGCTGCCTTTGGAATATGACACCTTAGGATAGATACATGGTGCAGCATATGAGCAAAACACGGTAGAGTTTAGTCTTCTATAGGATCGGATAGATCTTAGCCTGGAAAAGGATAGCTAGTACTAGGTTTCAAATATGGTACAATTCGGTCGTTGGACAAAGAAGGGCAAAGCTTAGACTAATGCAAGGGGGCTTAGCCTTATGCAACGAGAAGGCAAAACTTGGCCTCATGCAAGATCTGACACATGGCTTAGTCTCATGCAAGGAGAAGGCTATGATTAGCCTTATGCAAATAAGGTGGCACGACCTATCCCCGTGAAAGATTTGAGACAGGGCTTAGCCTAATGCAAAGTGAAGGCAACGCTTAGCCTTATGAAAATAGAGAGGCAGGGCTTAGCCTCATTCAAGATTTGAGACAAGGCTTAGTCTCATGCAAGGAAAAGGGAATTCTTAGCCGTATGCTAATGAAGAGGCAGGGCTTAGCCTCATGCACGATCTAAGACAGGGCTTAGTCTCATGAATAGGGAAGTCCGCTAAGCCTTGTGCAAATAGAGAGGAAAGTCTTAGCCTCATGAATGATTTTTGACAAAGCTTAGTCTCATGGAAAGAGAAGGCAATGCTTTGCCTTATGCAAATATGGAGGATGTGCTTAGCCTCATGCAAGACCGTAGTCAGGATAAGTCTCTTTCAAAGAGAAGGAAATGCTTAGCCATATGGAAATATGGAGGCAGATCTTAGCCTTATGCAAATGAAGAGGCGGCGCTTAGCCTCATGCAGGATTTTAAGACCAAGCTTAGTCTCATTCAATGGAAAAAAGCAAATAAGAGCATAATATTTCTTAGCTGGATATATATTTGCGCTTGTAAGTCTGGTTGATATGAAGGTAATGATTTTAAGGTGTACGTACTTGTGGTTATTCCTTGTCCCTGCATTCAAAGAAAAATTGTGAGTTTTACGGGGGAGGTTGGTTGGTACCTTTGTCTTTTTTTTCTTTGCTTTGCTTTGCTCTAGAAATCTTGTTTGAGTTTCCATGGGTACAAATGGATGCCGTAGAACAGATTTTTCAAAAATCATGCACTTATTGGGTGAAATAGAGTTGTTTTAGAAAAGTTAGTGGTATATAATATCAAGTAAATTACATGAACTTATAACTGTGATACTTTAGAGACATTGTGGCTTTCTTTGCATTATAATTTTTAGGGACCTCCTCAAAATTGTGCCCACCTCAGTAAATGATCCTTTGACCATTCTGCATGTAACGAAATTTGTTGGATCTGCTCTAGAATTTTGAGAATCCTTTTTAATATTTTTCCCCGTCTGATTTTTTAGTCATACATATGACGACATTGGCTGGACTTGCCACGGAGTTTTGAGGTCCTCCTTAATAAACTTATGCCCCAATTTTTGGTTCTTGAAAATGAAGATTTTATTAAGATGTGACTGTACCCAAAGGGCTGCCTACGTATCCCCTCTAACACGGGAATCATGTCAAGCATTGTTCAGTTACATCAGATGAACAAATGTAAAACATCTAAGCATAGCGTCTCTTGACTTCGTCTTAATTGATAGAATTTAGCCAAACTTCTCTGTCCATTTCTACAAGTATGAGTGCTCCTCTTGTTAATACCATATAAACATTGTAGGGCCCTTGACAATTGGGTTAAAAATTTCCTTTGCCATCATCTTGATGTGGGAAGATTTGCTTCAGCACCAACTGCCCTAGCGTGAACAATCTTGGTTTGACCCTTTTGTTGAAAATTCTTGACATTACGTTCTGATAAATCTAACTAAGAGACACTACATTAATCTTTTTCCATATATAAGAGCTAATTGCTCATAGAGGCTACTTATCCACTCTACATAACTGAGTTCGGCTTCTTGTATTATCCTCAAAGAATGAATCTCTACCTCGGCGGGAATGACAACTTCGACATCGTAAACCAGCAAATATGGAGTTCCCCCGGTTGACGTGCGAACTGTGGTACGATACCCCAATCAGAGAAATGGTATCTTCTCGTGCCATTTCTTGTGACTTTCCACCATTTTCCTTAATATCTTCTTGATGTTCTTGTTGGCAGCTTGCATGACTCGGTTCATTTGAGTCATGTATGTTGTGGAGTTTTTGTGCTTGATTTTGAAACTTTCACACATGGATGTCATTAGATCACTATTGAGATTGGCGGCATTATTAGTTATGATGAACTTGGGATCCCCGAATCAACAAAAAATATATTCCCCGGTAAAATCTATGATGTATTTCTCAGTATATCTTTGTAAGACGCAACCTCTACCCATTTTGTATTGTAATGATGGTCACTAAAATTAACCTATGCTCGTTTGAAGGAGAGGGTTTGATTGGATAAATGACATCCATTCCCCCCGGTAGAAAAAGGCCAAGGTGCATTTTTTGCATTGAGTTCTTTTGGCGATACTCGTATCATATATGCATGAATCTTGCATTGGTGGCATTTCTAAACATACTGGATGCAATTTGTTTTCATTGTCATCCGAAAATATCCGTCTCTAAGTATTTTCTTGGCTGGAACAAAGCCGTTCATATATGGACTACAGGTCCCGACATATATTTCCTCGAGCATTTTGGAAGCTTCTTTGGCGCCAATACACCTTAATAGTCCTAGATCAGGTGTTCTCCTATACAAAATTCTTCCACTTTGGAAGAAATGATTGGACAACCTACGTATTGTTCATTTTTTAGTATTATTCGTGTGCTCTATGTAGTCTCCTTTCGCCAAGTATTCCTCTATGTTGTGGAACCATGTATTTCCGTCAACTTTTTTTCAACATATGCACAATAAGCTGGCTGACTATGGATTCTAACTGGTATAGGATCAATAAAATTAAGGTTCGAAAGGTGTATCATGGAAGACAGAGTAGCCAGTGCGTCTTCAAATTCGTTTTTGATTCTTGGAACGTGTTTGAATTTTTTTTTATGAACCTCTTTATCACTTCTTGCACATGGTACATGTATGGTAGTATCTTAGTATTTTTCATTGCCCATTCTCCTTGAACTTGAAGTACCAAAAGATTTTAATGACCAATCTAGCAACTTTTGTATATTTTAATGGCCAAATTGAGTCCCATGATGCAAGCTTCATATTCTGCCATATTGTTGGTGCATGAAAACCTAAGATTTGCGGATATCACGTAATGTTTACCTGTCTGTGACACCAAGACCACTCCAATACCCACTCCTTTGAAGTTTGCGACTCTGTCAAAAAACATTCTCCAAATATCATAGGTTCAGCAATGTCCTTTCCACGAATGACACTTTTTCATTAGGAAAAAACATTTTTAGTGGTTAGTACTTTCCTTCTACAAGATTTTCAGCAACATATTGTACCAACACTTGTCATTTCACTTCCTTTTGAGATACATAGATGATATCGAACTCACTCAGCAATATTTAACACTTTGCTAACTTCTTGGTAGGCATAGGCTTCTGAAAGATGTACTTTAAAGGATCCATATTTTCAATGAGGTATATGGTATAGGCACAGAAGTAATGCCTCAGTTTTTTAGTTGTCCATGTCAAAGCACAACACGTGCGTTCTAGCACAGAGTACCATGCTTCAAATGGTGTGAACAACTTACTCAAGTAATGTGTGGCTTAATCCTTTCTTCCAGTCTCGTCATGTTATCCCATAATACAGTCGAAATCCCCATTTTATACAAATAAATAGAGTAGCAAAGGTCTCCCAGGTTATGGCAGGACTAGGATTGACGGCGTGGAAATGTATTCCTTAATTTTGTCAAAACCGTCTGACAATCTTTTTTCCAACTGGTTTCATCATCCTTCTTCGAGATTTTGAAGATGGGTTCACGTATTACTGTGGACTGTGCTATGAAGCAGCTGATGTAATTGAGGTGTCCTAGGAAGCTGATCATGTCCTTCTTGCTCTTTGGTGATGGCAACTCATGGGTAGCTTTAACTTTTAACTGGTCCAACTCGATTCCAGGGAGACTAATAGTGAATCCAATTAATTTTCTTGCAGAAACCCAAATACACATTTTGCGTGGTTCAATTTTAAATTGTACTTGCAGCCTGTCAAAAAACTTCCTCAAGTATGTTATGTGATATGTTGCCCTCTTGGATTTGATGATGACGGTGGCTACATATGCCTCAATTTCTTTTGTATAATATAATGAAAGATGATTCGTGGCCCTCATATATGTGTGCCCAGCATTCCTCAGACAGAATGGCATCATTTTGTAGTAGTACAACCCCCTGGTGTAATGAACGGTGATTATATGGCTTTCAAGTAATTTCCCTACCATGTTGGCCATCTTTCAACTGGTGATGTCATTAGGCACGTACGTTTCACTCAACATAATCCAAAGTTATGGCTTTGGATTTGATGGGTGGTGTGGATGATACTGTCACAGCGAAGAGTGCGGCTACTTTTACATCAAATGGAATAGGTGTAGTCGCATGTGTTGTTACTTCAGTTTCAAACAAAACTGGTGCAGTGGCTTCCACTTCGGTCGGTGGCTGTATCTATACCACAATAAGAGTGAGTGTACTTGGAGGTTTAGGGTTATCACCTTCCTTATAAGCCCAATTGACCCATTAGGATCCCATTCTTTATTGGTTTGTATCATATTTACTTCTTCACCCTTATGATATGGGGTGGGGGATTGTTGAAGCCAATTGGTGCGACTTCCTTTGCGTGTATGAATTTAGTATCAATTAGGGTTGGAATCTTATCTTTTAGAGTGCGACATTCAGCAATAATATGCCCATTCATGTTGGAATGGTATACACATGTTTTATTCGGGTATACCCATTGAGAGGAGCTTTTCATGGAGATAGAACTAATAGGAGTTATATATCTGGAAGCCTTCAGCCATGTATATAGCTGGTTCATGGGCTCAGAAAAAGGGGTGTATTGTTTGGGCGGCCTATGATCGAATTGGGTCTGGGTTCTTTCTTGTTTTGACGGATTGGCTGTGAATTGTAATAGGTTGGTTGGGTGTAATAAGTTTGCTAGGCGGTAGCGGGTTAAGAATATCTGGGAGGTGAAGGTTCTTATGTAGGTGGAGGCATTTGGCATGTAAGAGGAGATTTTGGGCCTTGGGCTATCATCACGACCCCTGCTTCCTTCTTCTTAGATGTACTCCGTGGTTGTAATGCTTTGTTCTTAGCTTGTAATTTGTCAAAATTTGTTATCATCCCTCTCTTGATCTCTTATTCAATCCTTCTTCGAGATTGATTATGTCGGAGAACTTGTCATTTTTGATGACCATTAAAATTTAATAGTGTTGTGGATCCTAGGACCTAACGAAAAATTTGCTCATTGCTCTTCCTCTAGTGCCGACCTAACCTTTGTAACTTCTAACATCCATTGAGTAGCACACTCGGAAAAAGTTCCTATTGGTTATTTCTTGCGGTTCTATCTGTAGAAGACATCCAGTACATTCTCTGTATTAAACCTAAATCGGTCCATGAAGTCGGATACCATGCATATCCATTAAACCTACTTCGTGGGATTCTGACCGATATACCAACATAGGGCGTCTCCGGCGAGACTCCTCATGAATAGTTTCATGCAAATTCTTTCATCAACACTAGTGAGATTCTTCAAATGTTTGTTTAGGTTACCCGTTCTGTCAAACATCTCAAACTTGGGATGCTTGTAACCTTTTGAGAGTTCCGTGTCTGTCTGAATACATAGATCCTCAAAATTTAGATGCTTGATTCCTTTGCCTCCTTCAATACCCTGGAGTTGGCTTGTGATCTTATTTGAGCTCCTTTGCCGTGTTCTTAATGAGCAGGTCTTTCTTCGTGAATTTTGGAGTGTATTAGAATGGCTGAGTAGAGTGGGTAAGATTTCCATGTAAATGGGATTGTTTTGATGGGTGCCGAGGGTTGAGTGTAGTGGTGATCATTGGTTTAATTTTGAGAATCAGATATAGGTTGTGTGGTGCTCCAAATGCCTGGCTTCAGACTTAAGGACTCCTTTGCATAGCCTCTCCTAGTTCACTTGTGTTTCAGCAACCTCATGTATGAGTCTGTTCCTTGACCAATTCCTGGCTTGACTATTCTTGTTATGTTATCTTCTAACCATGATGGTTAGAAGTACAGATCACCTGCGTGATATTGATCTAGCTCGATGATATCGTTTTCCACTACAATCTTGAAATTCCACATGTGGTGGGCCTCACATTTGTATGGAACGGCATAATCCGGAAAATCTGCTCTGTAATGACTCATTTTGGGGACTCGTGGTATGACTTGTTCTCTACCAGCTTGTCTCAGGACCCTGACATGAACAAGGGATGTATTCCCCTTAACCCAATCAGCACAAAACACAGAACATCCCTGGATCCCATGATGAATTCAATAGTAGGGAAGCACTCGAATCTCTAGTGAACCTGTTCCTCGATCAATTTGCTGAAAAACTGTGCCATTCTATAGCATTCTCTAGCTGTGCTAATTTGTCTGGGATAAAGTTCATTCTTTTAGGATGGTGAAAATCTATGTGATCATTACACGGTCTCCGTAGAAACTCTTGGCAGTATTGGCCCGTCTGAAGATGTTCTAACTACCAAATCTGCAGAGCAATGTATATGTATGCTACAATTATCGGAACAATATTATAGGTTTGTCCCTCAATTTCCTCCATTAATGCTTTGGTTACCATGGCAAACAGGTTACTAATTATGTCCCATTGGCTTGGAAACACTATCATACCTCGAAATCAGACGATAAATACAAAAACCCTACAATGAGTCCAACCCAAAGAAGTGATGGAGAATTCATCATGAAAGATACGACAATATTTGTTGTGTCCATATCGTTCATAGAGGAATTCAAAGGGTATGTATGACTTCTTCATGTACTTTGTTAATACCCAATTTTTTCCAGTATATTTTATATATGCAAAACACCTTCAAAGTAGCATATATATGCGTACACAATAATATCCAAGGTTTAATTATTATTTCTATAATTTTAAGGTTACAAATTCATTTATTTTCTCCCCTTTTTATCCAAAATATCCCCAATAGTTATTTTCAAAAAAATTTCTATAACTCATATATTGTATTTCTATAAACATGTCAAAATATGGCTAAAGAAATTTGTATATATTATTATAATTACATTTCGTATTTTTAAAGCTAAATTGCATAAATTACAATAGTAGCCCTTTTAAGATATAATTATGTTTTACATGCATAATATTTGGTCCTATATTTTTAAATTGCTAATTATGTATATTAAATTATATTGGCATATGAAATTATTTTTAATAATTATCTGCTGTTTATTATAAATTAAAAAGGGAAAATTTGGCTATTTAAATAATAGCCCCGTTTGTATTTCAATTAAAACCAAATACACTCCTAGCCCAATTAAAACCCCGACCCAATTAACCTAACCCACGTTTACAACCCACTCAGCCTGGAACCAATCTTGGCCGTTGATCTCAAAGGATCAACGGTCCAAAACAAACCTTCTTTTATCTAACCTAACCCCAGAAATCCTAAGCCATTTTCACCAAACAGCCGCCCTGAAACACCTTTCCTTTCCAATTCTCTCTGAGGCCTAAACCTAACCCTAGCAGCCACCACCTAAAACCAGCCCTAATCCATTCGATCCTCACTCGATCCATGGATTTCCATGGCTGATTGAGACGTATATGTGTCTCTTACGTTTCCTGGTTGCTTAATTTTGTGATTTTATGGAAGGATCACGAAGAGATCTAGACCTTATCATGTTCAAAGCTCTCTAAAAGTCTATCCATGATTTTTCATGCCATTTTCCGACCATCTGTGGCTATTCCAGTAAGGTCCATGACTTTTCCGGCTAAAACCGGTAACGTTCTAAGGTTTTCTCATCTTCTCTGGGTTCTCTAATCCCTAAATCTTGAGATTTTCATTTTTCTTTAGATATGTCATTAATCTAGGTATCAGTGAGTTTTTAACCGACTCTTTTCATCTCTACTATTTTTATGAAACCCTAGTTTGCTAATTCTCGATTCCTTCCAGATCTTTATAGATCTAAGATGATTCAAGTATTACTAAGCATTTTCCTCCATAGTTATCTGATTTTAACTAACTATTTCGATATTGGTTATTCTTTTCTAAAACTAAGGTTTCTAGAAGTTCTTTAACGCATGTTCTGACTGATTTCATTATGATTAAACCCCTTCCCTTGTTTGTTTTGACCGATTTTGTGCTCTTACTGCTTTTCACTTGACTTTGTTAAAAGCCCCTTTTTTTAGATATTCTTTACTTTGTTTCTATAATTTTTCTTACTTTGCTTCGCAATGTTTTGGCATGCTTTTTACTTTGTGTCTGTGTGTTAGCCTGATTACTTGAGTCCTGTTATTACTCTACGTCATGTATATCTTCTAGAATTCCTATCCTTCTTATATCGCTTTTGTACAACTATGCTCACTTTGTTTGTTCATCTTTTGCTTCTTTCAGTGACTATGCTTCAAATATTTTTTTCTTTCTACATATGTGGACCTCCTCTATTTATATGTTGAAAGTATAGAGTCATGACTCCCTTTTGATTAAATTTGTTTCCTAAATCGATAGTGATTGAAAATTTTCTTTCGTTAAGGCGGGTATTAGGACTTATTATTTGCCTACTTATTTTATTCAGTGATTTAGCGGGGGACTTTAAACAGTAGTGAATCATGCATACAGAATCTGATATTGTTATTATGTCCTATAGGCGTATTGTCTCAGTGATGATAGTGGCGATTATGCTCAGAACCAATTGATAGAATCCTACAGGACTGATTTCTAATATCGAACTAACTTAAATCCTATACGCATGATCTGTAGGATTTGAAGTTGGCTTTCATCTTATAGGCAAGGTCTCTAGGTTTGAAACTAATTTTTATTTTGTAGGCATGGTATCTACTTCTGAATTGATTTAAATCCTACAGGCACAATTTCTTGATTTGAAACTACTTTAGTCCTATAGACATACTATCTATAGGGCAGTAATATGGGCATAAATTGTGTAGATTGCCAGAAAACTGATCAAATCAAACATTGAGGTCCTATAGGCATGATTGCTATGCACATTTGTTGGATTTATGGATCCTATTAGCAGGATTCTAGTATGCGTTTTAATGTACGCCGTATAGGTAGGACTTCTAATATGCAAACACAAAATTAACACCATCAATAAAAATCTTATAGGCAGGATTAGTGACGTCCAAATCCACCGCTAAAAAGCAACCGATACGGTCGCAACAATATAATTACCCAACTATGAGCCGTGGTCGAATCCCACAGAGAACAATGTGTAGACGATTAGGAATGTAAGAGAATTATCGCTAGTCGCGCAGTGCCAAACAATAAGAATTTGATTTGAAAATAGTTTTCATATCTAAGATGAGAAAATGTAAACTAACCTAGATAGCAAGTAAAATGATCAATGGCTACAAGTATGAATGTATCGGGAATTACACTCAAGTAACGATCCAATGTATTTTACGATTTCACAAATATGAGAGAGTTTATGTTAATTAGCCATGGGTAACAATTCTTGATTAGCTTCTTCTGAAGACCAAAAAGACTGCCTACTTGAATTATCCTACAATTAGAATATTAAGCACACCCGTAAGGCTACAAGTAGTTCAATCCTAGCCCTAGGTAGAATCTATAAAAAGATGGTTAACGCCTCAAGTTCTTGTTAAATAATCTTTCCCAACCCCAGACTATTTTTCCCATAATTAATTTAGAGTTAGTGGGTGAGTCCTAGGGTTAGCTAATCCCTTTCGAAACATCAAAGAATAGGAATAATTAAAGAAACAACAACTTACTTAATAAATATAAAAAAATCATTCAATACATAAGCACAACAAGGTATAAAATCCACACTTTAAGTATGCATATCCCATAAACAAGATTCAATTGTTGGATAAAATACTACACACTTAAATATTCAATACAAAGCAAGGAAATGAAGAAATAAAGATAAATGGGTAAGAAAACCTTAACCAAAAGTTTGAAATCAACAAAACCCAAGTGTGTTTATGCAAAACCCTAGCTTCCATCTTGTTCTTTCTAGTCTAAGAGACATAAAATAAGCAGAAGATATTTCTAATGTCTACTTAGACGAGTATGAAAATCATTTGAGGTGAGAATATATGAAATGCCAAATCTGCCCTAGGCCATGTGCTCGACTTCCGCTTCTGAGGTAAAGTGACCGCTGATGCGGTTCCGCAGAAGCAAAAAACAAACCGCCAAAGCGGATTCCTTCAAGTACAGCAGAGGTCGCAAAAGCGGAGAGCTGACTGCTTCTATGGTTCCGCGGAAGCGAGATTTAAGCCGCAGAAGCGAGTTTTCAACCGCAGAAGTAGTTCTTTCGTGTTCCTCCAGCTCCGCGTAGGCAATCAATAATCCGCATAAGCGCAGGTCGCTCTTGCGACCAAGGATCCGCAGAAGCGGAAACGACTAGGTATTTTTGCATGGTTTAATCTCATTTTTGCTCAATTCCACTTCACTTTCAACGCAAACCAGTTCATACCATCATGTACCTGAAAATCTCACAATAACCATTATAAACAACCTCATTTCATACTTAAAAAGACATAAAAGCTATGGTAGAGAGGCTAAAATGAGTTGTAAAATCACCCCACATCAACAACCCCAACTTAAAGCATTTGCTTGTCCTCATGCAAATCAAATACAAAACTTCAATGAGGATTCAACACTTTAAGCACAAGTGTTGTTGCCATTACTTTCATCACACGTTCTCCAATTTAAACACCATACTAATGGATTTGGTTGGTACGGACAATTAGGCTCAAGTATGCACCTATTTTCTGAATACTCCCATATAAAGAAAAACAACTTCAAAAATGTGCAAAGGATTTCCAAGATCATTCCTCCAAGCAATCAAAGTGTCATTAGCGTGAAAATCCAACAGGCAAGTTCTAGATGATAGAAGTAAACACAAGATTTATTTTTACAAACACAAACACACATGGCACATGAACTGATCAAGATGGATCAATTTTCTTTTCTAATAAAAACATCAAGAGCAATATCAAACTTTGCACAAGATCACAAGATCACTAAAAGAGCCAAAATCGTATGACAAGATCAATTTTGCACCGTGCAACTTGTTTCAATTCAAACCAAATTTTCGGAGGGGTATTCTCAATTCGCAACTTACTCACGAGAGACTAATGTTATTAGTACCAAATAATCCAAAATCCTCATCCTAGCAAAACAAGACTAATTCCCTTAAGAATGTTGTCAATCTATCCATCATCGGGAAAAGTCACCCAGTTCATTTCAAGAGTGTTCCTTGGGAAACAACTGTAGCATGAAGAAAACCCAAGGAAATTTTATTTGAGGAAATAAAAATAAAAGAAAAGAAAACTCCTACAAAGGTAACTAAAATAAAAGAAGATATACTTAGAAAATAAATAACGAAAGAAAGACTAAAAACACACAAACATGACTAATCAACACCAAGCCCGGCAAGGGCACACCATACATCACAAGCATAATCCCAAGCATAACCACAAGCCGGCAAGGGAACAGAATATCCATACATAAACATAGGCCCGGCAAGGGCACATAATATACCAAAATATGAATACAATGCTACAAATGCCATCCCTAACTAAAAGCTTTGTAGTGTCCTCACTGCACAATGTCTAATATAAAGCATAAAATAGTTGAGGATCTCCCTGATGTCTGCGTCAGACTAACAGACTCTGGGAAGGAGGCTGATCAGTGCTGGACTGCGCTCGTGGATCCACCATCATCGGCCTCACAATCATCATCATCATCATCATCGTCATCATCATTGCCACCATCTCCAGCAGACTTGGAGATGAAGGAATACTCCTCACTATCGTCTTCAGCTTCCAATGGAATCTTGGCATCTGGTCGTCCCTATTTGAAAATTGCTTTGATGCCCCTCCACATTTTGACCATAAATTTGCTCTTCTTTTTTCTTATTCTTCACCTCCTGAAAGTCCGCCTGGAGGTCAGCATGGGCCTTGGCCAAAGTACCATAGGCTCCCTCCAGTTTCATCACCGATGCTGTCATTTTCTTAATGTTCTCTTCTTGTCGCTTTTGCGTATCCAATTATCCCTGCATGTCTTCCCTAGAGAAGTTAGAAGGGCCAGGCTATGAGGAGGAGGGCACACCCGGATGCTGCGATACCAACTCCTTAATTGATTGAAGCTCGAAGTTGAGTATCATGAATGGCCCCTAGGAGGACGGCTCAAAACTGGTAGATGCTGTTAGAATTTATGCCGTTCACTAGGGGGGGTGAATAGTGAGGCACGAGAATATTGAAATATTGCGGAATTTAAAATTGCAGGAATAAGTAAATACGGTAATTGAAATAATCAAGAAAGAACACACTGTATTTTATCCTGGTTCAGCACAACCCGTGGCTAGTCCAGTCCCCGAGAGACTCTCTCGAGATTCCACTATCTTTGTCAAGCTTATGGGTGCTTAACAAACCGTTACAGTTGCTCAAGGATACCACACCTTAAGACTTCACTTGCTTGAGGATACCTTACCCCAAGACTTCAACCACTAAGACTTTGGGTACTTAGCAAACCCGACAAATGAGAAGATATGTTCTTCTCAAACAACTCTATTTTACAACAAATACTCTCTCAATAGAGTGGATAAAGAGAAACAAAATAAGCTCTATGAACAACACAAAGTTGTCTATCAAATGGCTCAACAAAAGCTCTAAAATGATGCTTGAAAATGATCAATATGTATATCAATATATGCAGGAGTTTTGTGTTTAAAATCAGCTCAAAAGACCTCTTTTTATAGGTGAAAAAGTAGTGCTGACCGTTGTTTAACAAATCAAATCCCTGATTCTGTGCTCAAACAATCGATTGTTTGGAGGTGACAATCGATTGTCTAACCAACGTTCAAAAAACAGATTCCTGATTTTAGGCTAAACAATCGATTGTTAAACCTGAATAATCGATTGTCTTCAACGTTCAAAAATCAATAGGATTTTGTGGGAACGGTCAAAATATAATCGATTGTATGAAGGGACAATCGATTGTTGATAAATTGATTGTGGACAAAGACAATCGATTGTTTTGATATTTAAAAAACGGTTGCACTGTCTCAAAATAATCGATTGTTAAAGTAGACAATCGATTGTTAGCAATCGATTGTTAAAGTATACAATCGATTATGTTGTTCCAGTGTTCAAAACTTTGGCAACGGTCGATTATATACACTTGATATACACTATATATATACAGTCTGTATAACAGAGTATACCAGAATTGAAAATATACTTCAAAACCCATTTTGGTTGAAATGAAAACGTTAAAATCATTTTGTTTGAAGTATATATTAAAAATATTTATGGTATATATAATTTAATAAAGTGATTTTATGCATGTTTATGATGACCTAATGTTGAGCCAAAGGATAAGATAACTTAAACGTTGTCCTTACATTGGTTCTACCAAACGACCTACGTCTTGGGTCTTCGGTCTTGAACTTCTTTGGCTCGTTCATGCAATTCCGTCATCAGTATGCTTCTCGCCATTTGATTATGTCGTTGTTTGACACTTGACTTCATTGTTTGTCATTCATCAAAACCTATACCTGAAAATCATGCTCATACAACCAAAGCGCACATATCAAAGGTATACATGATTTCCAACAAT
The DNA here is from genome assembly GCA_034376525.1 of Nicotiana benthamiana. Classification (NCBI taxonomy): domain Eukaryota; kingdom Viridiplantae; phylum Streptophyta; class Magnoliopsida; order Solanales; family Solanaceae; genus Nicotiana; species Nicotiana benthamiana. The sequence goes on from CM067334.1 coordinate 133,756,986, forward strand.
TTCCCCCTTTTTGATAATGACAAACAACGGAAGATATGCATATTGAATTCCCCCTAAATAGATGCTATAGCTCAACATACAATTTATGCAACCAATTCACAATATAATTCCCCCTTAATTGAATATTCCCCCTCAATTAAGGCATGCATATCGCCCATATTCTCCCCCCTTTTGGCATTAGCAAAAAGACTATACCAAAAAATTTTAAACCATTGACGATACCAATCGTTATAAACAAGATCATATCAAATATTAGTAAATGGCATACTAATGATAACGGTCATTTTTCTCAACAATGCCAATTGTTATTTAAACTAAAAATATTCATCAAAACATGAATCAATCATTTATTATAAAACCAATTGATACTAATTGTTATTCCAAAATAAAACTTGTTAAAGCATGTATCAACCAAAACTGATATAGATTATTTGCACATATCAACTTATTGCGTTTTTATTCAAAATACGATAACTAACCGACGTTCCCCCTTAATGCATTAAGGTTTCGTGTTTGGTGCATCCACTACAATTTTGTAGTCTTCAAGCACACCTGCAAAAGTACCTAAAAATAGGTTTTTGGTACCCAACTTCTTTTGGGTCCTTGGGGGTTAGGATAATAATAATCGTAATCAACACATAAATCTCTATGTTTAGCAAAACAAACGGGTGCAATGTGTCCTACCCGATTACAATAATGACATATAACATTAGGATTGTGCATATGTCTAGGTTGAGCCAAATGCGTTCTAGGTGATCTAAAGTCATTCCTAGACGCGTTGAAATTCCTAGAGTCATCTCTAGGTGGTCTAGAATAATTATTCCTAGACTCATTAGCAAAAATCCTAGAATCATTTCTAGGTTGCGCAACTCCATTTCTATCATGATTCTTATTCATTTTACGCCTATAGTTATTCCTAGGCTTTTTCTTCTTTGTTTCAGCTTTAGGAATATCAACACTACGTGTTTCTAGTGCTTTCCTAAGTTCTGTGTTCTCTAGTTTTAAAGAACTACAAGAAGAACAATTTCAACATGTATCAATAGAAGAAGCTTCATTCAATTCCTGATTTTATTTTTAAAAACAGCAATGTCATTTTCCAAATATTTGTTTTCTTTTTCTAAAACTTCAATTTTGTTTTTAAGAACACCATTTTCATTAGTCAATTTTTCAAAATCTATTTCTTTCAGAGAAGAGGATTTTTCAAAATCTTTTTCTTGTAAAGAAAGTGTTTTCTGAAAATCTGTTTGCAAAGAAAGTGATTTCTGCAAAGAAAGTGTTTTCTTCAATTCTTTTATCAATTTGGAAGCATTGACAAATTCACCATACAATTCATCATAGGCATTTTTTAAATCTTCAAATGAGTGAGAGTTAGATGTACTTACCTCTTCTTCTCCGTTTGCCATGAGACATAATGCGCCGGCTTCATTGCCCGAGCTGTCTGAGTCCCGTGATACGCGCATATGGTGTTTCCTCTTTTTCTTGTCCTTCTTCAAAGACTTACAAAACTTTTCTAATATATCACTGGAAGTATTTTCATCATCCCTTTCCGAATCACTTACCTCTTCTCTTTTAGAGGATGAGGCTTTGAAGGCAAAATTCGAATCACTTCTAAGATAAGGATTAAGAATTGTGCTATCATAAGTTTCGAGGTTACCTCTTAGTCCATCAATTGTGATATTCGTGTATTCCATCGACTCTTGGATGGCATTGGTTTTGGAACGCCATTCGGGAGTGAGACTCCGTAGGACTTTTCGAACAAGATCTTTGTTCGTGTAAACTTTCCCGAGAGCATGGAGATCATTGACGATTCTTAAAAATCGTTCAAACATAACACCAATAGGTTCCTTCTCCATTTTAAAAGTTTCATATTTATGAGTTAGAAAATCAATTTTGGATTCTCGGACTTGAGGCGTACCTTCATAAATGATCTCGAGTTTGTCCCACATCTCCTTGGCGGTTGTGCAGCAAGAGATTTTCCGATAGTCATTCGGATTCACCGCACAATATAATACATGGATGGCCCTTGCATTATTTTCAACTATCTTCATGTCCTTGGCATCATATTCATCTTCCTTCTTTGGAACCGTGATTTCTCCAACTTTCTTTGTCGGCATTGGTTCACCGTTTTTGATGATTTTCCACAAACGAAAATTGTTTGCTTTGAGGAAGATACTCATCCTCCCTTTCCAATATGCATAGTTTGTTCCGTCAAATAGTGGAACGCAAGTGGTGGATTGTCCTTCATTCATCATTCCTGCTTTTAATATTCTATACACAAAAATATATATAGCTCTCAACCGGTTAAGGCTTTCAGAGAGTTAGGCTCTGATACCAATTGTTAGAATTTATGCCATTCACTAGAGAGGGGGGGGGGGTGAATAGTGAGGCACGAGAATATTGAAATATTGCGGAATTTAAAATTGCAGGAATAAGTAAATACGGTAATTGAAATAATCAAGAAAGAACACACCGTATTTTATCCTGGTTCACCACAACCCGTGGCTAGTCCAGTCCCCGAGAGACTCTCTCGAGATTCCACTATCTTCGTCAAGCTTACGGGTGCTTAACAAACCGTTACAGTTGCTCAAGGATACCACACCTTAAGACTTCACTTGCTTGAGGATACCTCACCCCAAGACTTCAACCACTAAGACTTTGGGTACTTAGCAAACCCGACAAATGAGAAGATATGTTCTTCTCAAACAACTCTCCAAATACTCTCTCAATAGAGTGGATAAAGAGAAACAAAATAAGCTCTATGAACAACACAAAGTTGTCTATCAAATGGCTCAACAAAAGCTCTAAAATGATGCTTGAAAATGATCAATATATGCAGGAGTTGTGTTTTTAAAATCAGCTCAAAAGACCTCTTTTAATAGGTGAAAAAGTAGTGCTGACCGTTGCTTAATTGACAAATCAAATCCCTGATTCTGTGCTCAAACAATCGATTGTTTGGAGGTGACAATCGATTGTCTGACCAACGTTCAAAAAACAGATTCCTGATTTTAGGCTAAACAATCGATTGTTAAACCTGAATAATCGATTGTCTTCAACGTTCAAAAATCAATTTTGGATTCTGTGGGAACGGTCAAAATATAATCGATTGTATGAAGGGACAATTGATTGTTGATAATCGATTGTGGACAAAGACAATCGATTGTTTTGATATTTAAAAACGGTTGCACTGTCTCAAAATAATCGATTGTTAAAGTATACAATCGATTATGTTGTTCCAGTGTTCAAAACTTTGGCAACGGTCGATTATATACACTTGATATACACTATATATATACAGTGTGTATACCAGAGTATACCAGAATTGAAAATATACTTCAAAACCCATTTTGGTTGAAATGAAAACGTTAAAATCATTTTGTTTGAAGTATATATTAAAAATATTTATGATATATATAATTTAATAAAGTGATTTTATGCATGTTTATGATGACCTAATGTTGAGCCAAAGGATAAGATAACTTAAACGTTGTCCTTACATTGGTTCTACCAAACGACCTACGTCTTGGGTCTTCGGTCTTGAACTTCTTTGGCTCGTTCATGCAATTCCGTCATCAGTATGCTTCTCGCCATTTGATTATATCGTTGTTTGACACTTGACTTCATTGTTTGTCATTCATCAAAACCTATACCTGAAAATCATGCTCATACAACCAAAGCGCACATATCAAAGGTATACATGATTTCCAACAGATGCGGTGACAACTTTGTTCTTCTTGCTCTTTACAACAGTGCCCTTTGCTGTCACTTTCAAATGGTGGAGAGGTTTTTCATCTGGAAGCCAGCGATTAGAGGATGGACGGCAACCTCGGCTCTGGTGGATAGCCTCGTAGTCAATGAGGGAAACATCAACACTGCATCCTTCTCTCTAGAGTATTCTCTCACGTACTGCCTCATCTCCTGAAGAATGTAGTGCCCTACATTAACCTGTACGCTATCCAGGAGGCATGCTACGATCAAAGCCCTGGTGTAGGAGACATCAGTGACATTCCCACAAGGACATACACTACTCTTTGCCTCTGTCGTAAAGTTCCTTGATTTCAGCCCTTTCCGTTTGTTCCACCATTTCTCTCTCAGGTGTGGAGGAACAAGCTTGGATACAAGCCACTGCCCATTGTCACAATGATCTTTCTCACTTGTCGACTCCACGGGATAGTTCGGGATTCCAAGAGTATCATTGATGTATTCCACCAAAAACCACACTATTTGTCCTCTGCATATGATATGTGGATCATCAAAGTTCGTACGCCGAAGATTGGCGTAGAACTCACGGACCCACAACTCATTGGCCTTGCAAGGCGTGGCAATAAAGCAGGACTATCTTTTCGAGCAAGATCTTTTTGTGGACCAAATCATCCAAATATTGGGGCTCTGATGAAGAAGACATGAAGCATGTATCATCATTGGGCTCATCACCCACTTTTGGAATTTCCGGGTGCAATCCACTCGCGTTTGGGTCCATATTTGAATTGAAGCACCTACAAAAAATCATCAAAAAATTATTTGGACAATTGAATCATGTTAAGCAATTCAAAACAATGCAATTTAGCCAAAAAAGTTAGGTTGAACGTGCCCAGGAAGCCTCGGTTGCAAACACACAGCCTTTACAATTTCTGGGAAGTTTCCGCTTCTGCGGAACATGGGCCGCGGAGGCTGTTCCGCTTCTGCAGGCATTCGACCGCTTCTGCGGTTTTTATTTGTTATTTTTTTTTATTTTCGAATTTTTTGCTTCAGTGGGCTTCTTACGCTTCAGCGGAGAAATTCCGCTTCTGCGGTATTTGCCTTCTTCTTTAGTGAAACACTGGCCAACTACAATTTTTTTTTTAATTTTCGATTTCAACCAAATTTTGGCACCCAAAATATAAAATTAATGCAATTTAACAGCACGTGATTCAATTAGGACCAAATTTGTGCCACATCGCACTAGATTTTCACTCACACATTGTGTCGAATACATTGCGCGCGAGTGAAGGTGAACCTTCTTTCACAACAATGGGGTACTCAAGACTTCCCAAATTTCTTTCAGATAACTTAAGACACACACGTCTTCACTCAACCAAATCGTCACATTCTAAAGCAAACACCCAGAATTTAAAACAAAAAGAAGAAGCAGGGAAGAAAACCTCAAATAAAATAAATTAATAATTCCTAAGCGAATGCGGATTATCAACCATGTGAGGAGAGAGTAGAAGATTGAGAATGGAGTTTGGTAAACAATACCTGAACTTGGGCAAGAGAAGAATTTAGCATGCTTGATGACTTTTTGAGTATCCTTACGTTTTGGGGGAGCTAGGGCTGTGAGAGAAGAGTGTTTTTTTTATTTTGGGCAAATGATCCATTTGACTTCTTTTTCTCTTACAAATATGGGTTTTTTCCGCTTTTGCAACTTCTTAACCGCTTCTGCAGTTCCACTTACGCGACAGGTGAGCCGCTTCTGCGATGGGAGCCGCTTTTGCGATGAACTTTCCGCTTCTGCGGTACCGCAGACGCGATCAAAATACCGCAGAAACGGTTTAAGCAGGGGTTGCCTGCACAGTTATAACAGCTACTTGATTTTGCCATCCGGGTTGTCCCGACCTGCTCAAATCTACTCCAAAAAATCTGAAACTTGGCAGAATAGTCAAAAATAATATTCCAGCTATTCTACTAAAGGTAATTTAAAAAATGATGAAAATTTTGAAATGCAATGGGTTGCCTCCCACCAAGCGCCACATTTAACGTCGTGGCACGACGCAAACAACATTACCACTTTTCTCGCCACTTGGATTATATGAACTGGGCCCCTAGCTTGGAATCAAGCTTCTGACCACGAGCGATGGGGGTTGTAATATGATGTTCGAGCCAATGCTTAAATTCTATATTTTGCACTTCTTGGCTTTCAAGTGAGGGATGTCATTTTGATTTCTTCTTTCCTCAAACTGTATAATGTATGGCATGAGCTTTTCCTCCTCGCACTCCTTCATTGATTCATGTTGTTCAACTTCCGTGTCACCACACAATTCCAACGTTCAAAAATGCTTGGAATGTGATTTCGAGCCTTCACTTTGCAATTTTTTTTAGCTTGACGTCCTCTATTTCCCCCGGATTAGAGTCAACATCAACCAATATTGCATTTTACTGGTTGACTCCAATTCCATATTTTTGTCGGCACCAATAACACTCATTGAGTCGGTTGGCGGATGTTCAATTCTTGAATCCTCAAAGTAAAGCCCACTCCCTCCCTCGGAATTGGACTCTTCTTGACTCTCTTCGACACACTCATGTTGTTGGGCATAGTGAACCTCAACCAATACTTGCATTTGATTTTCCAAGGTACAGATGTGTTTCCTATTGTACGCCAAGCATTGTTTCAAGTCCTCGAGTGAAAAGTTGTGCTTCTCCTCATTTTCAAGAATGGAATCCAACATGAGCATTATTTTCTTATCTTGAGCATTTGGGTGTTCTTCTTGGTTTTGATCAAGTGTTATGAAAAGGTTCTCACATTCAATCTCCAAAGAATGATTTTGGTCTTCATTCACTGCCAAGCCTCTTTGAACCCTTGAGGATTTTGATCATTTCCTCCATTTGTGAGTGCAATCGTTTGAGTGCTAAATCACTTTGGAGACTAGTCTCCAAAAGATGTTCCAAGGCATTTTCTTCTTTGTTTCCTTTATCAAGTAGACACTCCAACATGAGTTTGAACTCTCCATTTTTTCCATGCTCACTTTCTTCCATTTCGATAACTCTATAATTATCATCAAGAGAAGAAGACTCATCATACTAGGCGATTGGGGAAGGAAATGTCAAACATGCACAATAATCCCCATGACCATTTTGGCAACCACACTTATCACAAATAATCTAACCTTGGGGTTGAGATTGTGCGCACAATCCACCCCCGGGAGAATTTAAACTATGTTGCCATGAGTGTGGACCACCACAATAAGGACAAGGGTCGTCAAAATATGAACAACTCCCATCCGGCAAATTATCATTATATGATGCCATTTTTCAAGAATAAAAATATAAATAAGAAAGACTTACCCAACGTAAGAAAAATAATTACACGAGTATTAATAAGTTTTGATCAAAGTACTTTCACTTATTTATCAACAACCTAAATTACGCCAAATTGATCCCTGGCAAAGGCGCCAATTTTGGTGACGTCCAAATCCACCACGAAAAAGCAATAGATACGGTCGCAGAAATATAATTACCCAACTATGAGTATGGTCGAATCCCACAGAGAACAATGTGTGGGCGATTAGATACGTAAGAGAATTACCCATAGTCGCGCAGTGTCAAACAATAAAAATTTGAAAATTGTTTTTATATCTTAGATGAGAAAATGTAAACTAACTTAGAAAGCAAGTAAAATGATTGATGGCCACAAGTATGAAAGCATCGAGAATTACACTCAAGTAACGATCCAATGTATTTCATGATTTTACAAATATGAGCGAGTTTATGTTAATTAGCCACAGGTATAAATTCTTAATTAGCTTCTTCCGAAGACCAACAAGACTTCCTAATTGATTATCCCTAACCACAATTGAAGAGTAACCACACCGGCAAGGCTACAAGTAGTTAAATCCTATCCATAGGTAGAATCTATAAATTCAGGGTTAACGCCTCAAGTTCTTGTTAATTAATCTTTCCAAACCCCAAACTATTTTTCCCATAATTAATTCGGAGTTAATGGATGAGTCCTAGGGTTAGCTAATCCTGTTGGAAACATTAAAAACAAAGAATAATTAAATAAACAATAACTTACTTCATAAATATAGAAAAATCATTCAATACATAAGCACAACAAGGTATAAAATCCACACTTTAATTATGAATATTCCCATAATCAATATTCAAGTGTTGGATAAAATACTACACACTTAAATATTCACTACAAAGCCTGGAAATGAAGAAACAAACATAAATGGGTAAGAAAACCTTAACCAAAAGCTTGAAATCAACAAAACCCAAGTGTGTTTGTGCAAAACCCTAACTTCCAACTTGTTCTTTCTAGTCTAAGAGACTTAAAATAAGCCAAAGATATTCCGAAAGTCTGCTTGGACGAGTATAAAAACCATTTGGGGTGAGAATATGTGAAATGCCAAATCTGCCCTAGGCTATGTGCTTGACTTCCACTTCTTCCGTAAAGTGACCGCTGATGCGGTTCCGCAGAAGCGGAAAACCAACAGCAAAAGCGGATTCCTTCAAGTACAGTAGAGGTCGCAAAAGCAGAGAGCTGACCGCTTTTACGGTCCCGCTGAAGCGAGTTTTCAACCGCAGAATCGGTTCTGTCCTGTTCCTCCAGTTCCGCATAGGCGATCAATAATCCGCATAAGCGGAGGTCGCTCATGCGACCAAGGATCCGCATAAGCGAAAATGACTGGGGATTTTTGCGTGGTTTCAACTCATTTTTGCTCAATTCCACTTCACTTTCAATGCAAACCACTTCATAGCATTATGTCTCACAATAACCACTATAAACAAGCTCATTTCATATTAAAAACGACATAAAAGCTAAGGTAAAGAGGCTAAAATGAGTGGTAAAATTACCCCCCACATCAACGATTTCTAAGCACTGTATAGAACTGATATGTTTTTACCACATGAACAGAATTGACTGCATAACTACGTTCTTTAGGCAGGATTTTAACCCAGTTTAGCAAAACGAAATAAGAAAACCCCTCATATTTACTAAGTATCCTCAAATATGTTATTACTAAGTTATTACATACCATAATAGAAAATGAATCACATAATATTAACAAGAATCTATAAGAAGCCTTCAATAGGCCCAAATAAACATGAGAACTAGATCTTCCAACCATAACAACTTTGAGGAACAGCATAGTAATTCATCCGTATCACATTTGAAGTAGGTTTATTGTGTGTCAAAGTTCTAAAGGGCCTCAGGGTCTCAGAGCAATGCTCATACTAGAACCACACATTCAAAAGATAACTCATAAGAGAATGGAAAACCAGTCTCCAATGTGTTAGAGTTCATAAGAGTATCATGTGGACCCTGAGCAGTGCTAATACTTGAGTCATTGAGAACCTAAGGGATTAAGGGTGGGATTTCAAAATCAGTACATAAAAAGAGGTAGGGGCAGGTTTTAAAACAGTTTTGTTTTAGAAAAAATAACATTTAAAACATAGAGTTGCAAATAGAAATGCACAAAACAAGGTTATACTTTAACACGTAGTTCAAGTAAGTTAATAGTTTAGTTAAGCTAAATGTTCATGCTAGCACCTAGGACAATCATTATTTAATTACAGAAGCAACTAGCCATATTTGTTACTTTGGCTAGACACATGAAATAAGTAACCATACGAAAATCTGTAGAGTTAGGATCAGTGAACCAATTTCATGCTAATAGTATTAGAGGGATACTAAATTTAGAACAAGTGTAAGATTAAAGAATTGTGCATGAAATAAATTTAGACACTAGGCTAACTAATAACAGGATTTATATTGTTAAAAATAGCTTAATAACAGGATTTATATTGTTAAAAATAGCTTAAATCCTAAGTTAACAATGTCGCTCAACAGACTAATGAGATCATAGAATCACATAAAGACAACTTAATCATACTTTGAATTAAAACATGCTAGTCGAGCAAAGTATATGAATGGTGTTACAAAGGATTGGGGCATGTCAGTTAAGTAAAAAAGCAAGTAAACATGCCACAATAGTTAAGTTTAAGAATAACTTGGCCTTGGCTTTCAGCCGCCCACGACTAGAAATAATGAGCACAGAATTAGAGCAAAAGAACCAAGGTTTAGTGAGAGTATGAGAGTTTTAGTCTTTCCCCTAAAAGAAGAAGGAGAAAGAGTATAAATAGTACTCAATCAGGCAGACAAATAATGGATTAAATCAAACATACACAAATAAGGAATGAAGATAATTCTAGAATCAAATTAAAGTTGAGTTCATTCAATTAGCAAGACATAGCAACATCTAATCATGCAACTAATACTTAGTCTAAGGTAGGTACTATGCAGAATCAATCAACAATCAAAGGCCAGATAACCTAAGGTAAGGAAATAATTGGAACAGGGTAAGGCGAGCAAAAATAGGGAAACATTAGTTCTATATATGAAAGGAAATATTAAAATCTCAATAAAAGATTTCAAAACCCTAATTTTTGGGTAAACCATAGAATCAACGGATAAGGTAAAAAAGAGAATATTTACAAGGCAACCTATAAAATGAGAATAATATCACAGAATAAACATAGACTTAAAAGATAACATAATCAATTAAGTCCCCTAATTTTAAGTAAACGCATATTAATAGTTCAATAAAGGTAAATGATCATTTGTTTATATTAAAGAACACGGAAAGAGAGTTTAAAAAACATAAGAGTTTAACGGAAAATAGGCATATTTATGAGTAATAAAGTGAATATAGACGAAAAATAACATTAATAAAAACTAAAGCTTAAACATAATTTGTTCGAATCAAAGATTTGAAAACCGTAACTTTGTGTTAGTTACGAATCAGTGGAAGATATGAAAATATTTGTATTCACATAGGAAAGCAGATGAACATAGATTGAAAGGAGCAAAAATCTGAACCGGATTCGGTTCACAATAGGGGAGATCTACTTGCCATGTTAGACAGGCAATTATGTACCACCATAAATGAGTGGCCAGTAGCGAGAAATGCTCAATAAGATAAGGGAATCATTAATTGATTCCATCTTAGGTTGGAATCAGAGGGGGGAACAGGCGACGACGCTAGGATTTTGAGAGGAAGAAGATAAAGGTGAGGGAGTGTATATGGACTTCGGGTTTGGGTAATGTGATTTAGCGTTAGGGCAGATGGGTATAATCGAAGGGGTGAGGGTGCTGTGATCCGTTCATCATTGGATGTGATTTAAAATGAAATTGGATCGGGTTAATAGGTGTTGGGCTAATGTATTGGGCTGGGGTAATGGGTAATGTATAGGTTCGAAATTAAATCAGTAAATAATAAATAAAAATATTTAATAAAAAATAAAAATATACTTGTGCATTAATATGCTATAAAATAATTAATAAACATTACAAAAATATAAAAAGCCTTTTCATGTAATTAATATAATTATGCATATATATGTGCTAATATTGCAAAATATGCAATTATAGCTTGAGAATGCAAAAATAATATATATATATATATATATATATATATATATATATATATATATATTTATATATGGTTATAAATGATGACAAATTAGATACTAAATTATTATAAAATTATTTGTGATGCAATGAATAATTATTTATATAAAAATGCAAGAATAAATTGATTAGAAACCTTTAAAAATTATAGAAAATTATGAAAAAATACTTTGTAATGTTCATGCACTATTTTGAAGGTGTATATGCATATTTAAAATTTGTGAGGGAAATATTGAGTATCCACACATACCCGTATTTACACGGAAAGGATGAAATAGTTATCTGGCAAATAAATAATGGACGATTTTGTCCGAATGGGTATTTTAAAAAATATAGGCCGCACCCTAGCATCTGAGGTGTCTACATATCCGTAGTTTTATAGAAATCAATTTGTGTGTAGTTATGGACCCAACGGGAAATGAAACTAATTGAATAGATATATGAAAATTTATGTATTTTGGAAAGGGTTCTTTTTGAAGGATGGTAGCAGATAGATTTAGCCAGAATTATGAATGTGAATTTGAAGAATAACGGATGCTACATCAAGACAGATATCTGAATTGTCATAGAGTTAAGGCAAGTAATTGATGGGGAGTGAGTTACATTCGAAAATAATGACCGGGTATGAATAGTATGAGAGGAAACTAGAGGAAAGGTTTCTCCTACTTGAAGAACGGTTAACACCGCAAAACTTAAACACAATGCGTGCAAATATATATGGATTACTGTGAGGATTTTAATATGATGCAAGTTCCTTTGGACCATGAAAGTTATCTTTGGGCAGTGGAATGACGCCCTTAGACCATGATGTTCCGGGCCATGAATCATGAGATACGGGATTCGCAAGCCATGAAATGATGTTCTCAGGCAATTATAATGGTGCCTCCAAACCATGGAACCTTTGATTAATGATGTGCAATATTGAGAGAACCTCGGGCCTTGAAGTGAGGATGTTGCCTTTGGAATATGAGTTGAAGTTAGCTTTCATCTTATAGGCAAGGTCTCTAGGTTTGAAACTAATTTTTATTCTGTTGGCATGGTATATACTTCTGAATTGATTTAAATCCTACAGGCATAATTTCTTGATTTGAAATTACTTTTAGTCCAATAGACATACTATCTATTGAGCAGAAATATGGGCATAAATTGTGTAGATTGCCAGAAAACTGATCAAATCAAACATTGAGGTCCTATAGGCATGATTGCTATGTACATTTGTCGGATTTATAGATCCTATTAGCAGGATTCTAATATGCGTTTTAATGTACGCCGTATAGGTAGGACTTCTAATATGCAAACACAAAATAAACACCATCAATAAAAATCTTATAGACAGGATTAGTGACGTCCAAATCCACCGCTAAAAAGCAATAGATACGGTCGCAACAATATAATTACCCAACTGATCAAGATTTATTTCAACAAACACTAACACACATGGCACTTGAACTGATCAAGATGGATCAATTTTCTTTTCTATTAAAAACATCAAGAGCAATATCAAATTTTGCACAAGATCACAAGATCACTAAAAGAGCGAAAATTTTATGACAAGATCAATTTTGCACCGTGCAACTTGTTTCAATTCAAACCAAATTTTCGGAGGGGTATTCTCAATTCACAACTTACTCACGAGAGACTAATGTTATTAGTACCAAATAATCCAAAATCCTCATCCTAGCAAAACAAGACTAATTCCCTTAAGAATGTTGTCAATCTATCCATCATCGGGAAAAGTCACCCAGTTCATTTCAAGAGTGTTCCTTGGGAAACAACTGTAGCATGAAGAAAACCCAAGGAAATTTTATTTGAGGAAATAAAAATAAAAGAAAAGAAAACTCCTACAAAGGTAACTAAAATAAAAGAAGATATACTTAGAAAATAAATAACGAAAGAAAGACTAAAAACACAAAAACATGACTAATCAACACCAAGCCCGGTAAGGGCACACCATATATCACAAGCATAATCGCAAGCATAATCACAAGCCGGCAAGGGAACAGAATATCCATACATAAACATAGGCCAGGAAAGGGCACATAATATACTAAAATATGAATACAATGCTACAAATTCCACCCCCAACTAAAAGCTTTGCAGTGTCCTCACTGGACAATGTCTAATATAAAGCATAAAATAGTTGAGGATCTCCCTGATGTCTGCGTCAGACTAGCAGACTCTGGTAAGGAGGCTAATCAGTTATGGGCTGCACTCGTGGCTCCACCATCATCGGCCTCATAATCATCATCATCATCGTTGTCGTCATCATCATTGCCACCATCTCCAGCAGACTTGGAGATGAAGGAATACTCCTCAGTATCGTCTTCAGCTTCCACTGGAATCTTGGCATCTGGTTGTCTCTATTTGAAAATTGCTTTGATGCCCCTCCACATTTTGACCATAAATTTGTTCTTCTTTTTGTTCTTATTCTTCACCTCCTGAAAGTCCGCCTGGAGGTCAGCATAAGCCTAGGCCAAAGTACCATAGGCTCCCTCCAGTTTAATCACTGATGCTGTCATTTTCTTAATGTTCTCTTCTTGTCGCTTTTGCGCATCCAAGTAACCCTGCATGTCTTCCCTGGAGAAGTTAGAAGGGCCAGGCTATGAGGAGGAGGGCACACCCGGATGCTGCGATACCAACTCCTTAATTGATTGAAGCTCGAAGTTGAGTATCACGAATGGCCCCTAGGTGGACGGCTCAAAACTGGTAGTTGCGGTGACAACTTTGCTCTTCTAGCTCTTTACAACAGTGCCCTCTGCTGTCACTTTCAAAGGGTGGAGAGGTTTGTCATCCGGAAGCCAGTGATTTAGTAGGATGGACGACAACCTCGGCTCTGGTGGATAGCCTCATAATCAATGAGGGAAACATCTACACTGCATCCTTCTCTCTAGAGTATTCTCTCACGTACTGCCTCATCTCCTGAAGAATGTAGTGCCCCACATTAACCTGTACGCTATCCAGGAGGCATGCTACGATCAAATCCCTGGTGTATGAGACATCAGTGACATTCGCGCAAGGACATACACTGGTCTTTGCCTCTGTCGTAAAGTTCGTGGATTTCAGCCCATTACGTTTGTTCCCCCATTTCTCTCTCAGGTTTGGAGGAACAAGCTTGGACACAAGCCACTGCCCATTGTCACAATGATCTTTCTCACTTGTCGGCTCCACGGGATAGTTCAGGATTCCAAGAGTATCATTGATGTATTCCACCCCAAACAAAACTATTTGTCCTCTTCTTATGATTTGTCCTCTTCGTACGCTGAAGATTTGGCGTAGAACTCACGGACCCACTACTCATTGGCCTTGCAAGGCGTGGCAATAAAGCAGGACCATCCTTTCGAGATCTTTTTATGGACCAAATCATCCAAATATTGGGGCTCTGATGAATTGCGCGCGACTGAAGGTGAACCTTCTTTCACAACAATGGGGTACTCAAGACTTCCCCAATTTCTTTCAGTTAACTCAAGACTCACACGCCTTCACTCAACCAAATCGTCACATTCTAAAGCAAACACCCAGAATTTAAAACAAAAAGAAGAAGTAGGGAAGAAAACCTCAAATAAAATAAATAATTCCTAAGCGAATGCGGATTATCAACCATATGAGGAGAGAGTAGAAGATTGAGAATGGTGTTTGGTAAACAATACCTGAACTTCGGAAAGAGAAGAATTTAGCATGCTTGATGACTTTTTGAGAATTCTTACGTTTTGGGGGAGTTAGGGTTGTGGGACCAGAGAGTTTTTTTTATTTTGGGCAAATGATCCATTTGACTTCTTTTTCTCTTACAAATCTAGGTGTTTTCCGCTTTTGCGACTTCTTAGCCGCTACTGCAGTTCCGCTTACGAGACATGTGAGCCGCTTCTGTGATGGGAGCCGCTTTTGCGATGAACCTTCCGCTTCTGCGGTACCGCAGACGCGATCAAAATATCGCAGAAGCGGTTTTAGCAGAGGTTGCCTGCACAGTTATAACAGCTACTTGATTTTGCCATCCAGGTCGTCCCGACCTGCTCAAATCTACTCCAAACAATCTGAAACTTGGCAGATTAGTCAAAAATAATATTTAAGCTATTCTATTAAAGTTAATTTCAAAAATGATGAAAATTTTGAAATGGAATGGGTTGCCTCCCACAAAGCGCCGCATTTAACGTCGTCGCATGACGCAAACAACATTACACTTTTCTCGCCACTTGGATTATATGAACTGGGCCCCTAGCTTGGAATCAAGCTTCTGACCACGAGCGATGGGGGTTGTAATTTGATGTTCGAGCCAATGCTTAAATTCTTTATTTTGCACTTCTTGGCTTTCAAGTGAGGGATGTCATTTTAATTTCTTGTTTCCTCAAATTTTATAATGTATGGCACGAGCTTTTCCTCCTCGAACTCCTTCATTGATTCATGTTGTTCAACTTCCGTGTCACCACACAATTCCAATGTTCAAAAATGCTTGGAATGTGATTTCGACCTTCACTTTGCAATTTTTTTTAGCTTGACGTCCTCTATTTCCCCCGGATCAGAGTCAACATCAACCAATATTGCATTTTTACTGGTTTACTCCAATTCCATATTTCTGTCGGCATCAATAGTGCTCATTGAGTCGGTTGGCGGATGTTCAATTCTTGAATCCTCAAAGTAAAGCTCACTATCTTCCTCGGAATTGGACTCTTCTTGACTCTCTTCCACACACTCATGTTGTTGGGCATAGTGAGCCTCAACCAATACTTGCATTTGATTTTCCAAGGTACAGATGTGTTCCTCATTGTACGCCAGGCATTGTTTCAAGTCCTCGAGTGAAAAGTTGTGCTTCTCCTCATTTTCAAGAATGGTCTCCAACATGAGCATTATTTTCTCATCTTGAGCATTTGGGTGTTCTTCTTGGTTTTGATCAAGTGTTAGGAAATGGTTCTCACATTCAATCTCCAAAGAAGGATTTTGGTCTTCATTCACTGCCAAGGCTATTTGAACCCTTGAGGATTTTGATCATTTCCTCCATTTGTGAGTGCAATCAATTGAGTGCCAAATCACTTTGGAGACTAGTCTCCAAAAGATGTTCCATGGCATTTTCTTCTTTGTTTCCTTTATCAAGTAGACACTCCAACATGAGTTTGAACTCTCCATTTTTGCCATGCTCACTTTCTTCCATTTCGATAACTCTATAATTATCATCAAGAGAAGAAGACTCATCATACTAGGGGATTGGGGAAGGAAATGTCAAACATGCACAATAATCCCAATGACCATTTTGGCAACCACACTTATCACAAATAATCTAACCTTGGGGTTGAGATTGTGCTCAAAATCCACCCCGGGGAGAATTTAAACAATGTTGTCATGAGTGTGGACAACCACAATAATGACAAGGGTCGCCAAAATATGAACAACTCCCATCCGCCCAATAATCATTATATGATGCCATTTTTCAAGAATAAAAATATAAATAAGAAACTAATAAGAAAAACTTACCCAACATAAGAAAAATAATTACACGAGTATTAATAAGTTTGGATCAAAGTACTTTCACTTATTTATCAAACAACCTAAATTATGCCAAATTGATCCCTGGCAAAGGCGCCAATTTTGGTGACGTCCAAATCCACAACTAAAAAGCAATAGATACGGTCGCAGCAATATAATTACCCAACTATGAGTAAGGTCGAATCCCACAGAGAACAATGTGTGGGCGATTAGATACGTAAGAGAATTATCGATAGTCGCGCAGTGTCAAACAATAAAAATTTGAAAATTGTTTTTATATCTAAGATGAGAAAATGTAAACTAACTTAGAAAGCAAGTAAAATGATCGATGGCCACAAGTATGAAAGCATCGAGAATTACACTCAAGTAACGATCCAATGTATTTCATGATTTTACAAATATGAGCGAGTTTATGTGAATTAGCCACAGGTAAAAATTCTTAATTAGCTTCGTCTGAAGACCAACAAGACTTCCTAATTGAATTATCCCAAATCAAAACTAGAAGAGTAAGCACATCCGCAAGGCTACAAGTAGTTCAATCCTATCCCTAGGTAGAATCTATAAAATAAGGGTTAACGCCTCAAGTTCTTGTTAATTAATCTTTCCGAACCCCAAACTATTTTTCCCATAATTAATTTTGAGTTATTGGATGAGTCCTAGGGTTAGCTAATCCTTTTGGAAACAGTAAAAAACAAGAATAATTAAAGAAACAATAACTTACTTTATAAATATAGAAAAATCATTCAATACATAAGCACAACAAGGTATAAAATCCACACTTTAATTATGAATATTCCCATAATCAATATTCAAGTGTTGGATAAAATACTACACACTTAAATATTCAATACAAAGCCTGGAAATGAAGAAACAAACATAAATGGGTAAGAAAATCTTAACCAAAAGCTTGAAATCAACAAAACCCAAGTGTGTTTGTGCAAAATCCTAACTTCCAACTTGTTCTTTCTAGTCTAATAGACTGAAAATAAGCCAAAGATATTCCGAAAGTCTGCTTGGACGAGTATAAAAATCATTTGGGGTGAGAATATGTGAAATGCCAAATCTGCCCTAGGCTATGTGCTTGACTTCCGCTTCTTCCGTAAAGTGACCGCTGATGCGGTTCCGCAGAAGCGGAAAACCAACAGCAAAAGCGGATTCATTCAAGTACAGTAGAGGTCGCAAAAGCAGAGAGCTGACCGCTTTTACGGTCCCGCTGAAGCGAGTTTTCAACCGCAGAATCGGTTCTTTCCTGTTCCTCCAGTTTCGCATAGGCGATCAATAATCCACATTAGCGGAGGTCGCTCATGCGACCAAGGATCCGCATAAGCGAAAATGACAGGGGATTTTTGCGTGGTTTGAACTCATTTTTGCTCAATTCCGCTTCACCTTCAATGCAAACCACTTCATAGCATTATGTCTCACAATAACCACTATAAACAAGCTCATTTAATATTTAAAACGACGCAAAAGCTAAGGTAAAGAGGCTAAAATGAGTAGTAAAACCACCCCCCACATCAACGATTTCTAAGCACTGTATAAAACTGATATAGTTTTTACCAAATGAACAGAATTGACAGCATAACTACGTTCTTTAGGCAGGATTTTACCCAGTTTAGCAAAACGAAATAAGAAAACCCCTCATCTTTACTAAGTATCCTCAAATATGTTATTACTAAGTTATTACATACCATAATAGAAAATTAATCACATAATATTAACAAGACACTATAAGAAGCCTTCAATAGGCCCAAATAAACATGGGAACTAGACCTTCCAACCATAACAACTTTGAGGAACAGCATAGTAATTCATCCGTATCACATTCGAAGTAGGTTTATACTGTGTCAAAGTTCAAAAGGGCCTCAGGGACCCAGGGCAATTCTCATACTAGAACCACACATTCAAAAGATAGCTCATATGAGAATGGAAAACCAATCACCAATGTGTTAGAGTTCATAAGAGTATCATTTGGACCCTGAGCAGTGCTAATACTTGAGTCATTGAGAACCTAAGGGATTAAGAGTGGGGTTTCAAAATCAGTACATAAAAAGAGGTAGGGGCAGGCATTAAAACAGTTTTGTTTTAGAAAATAACATTTAAAACATAGAGTTGCAAATGGAAATGCACCAACAAGGTTATGCTTTAACACGTAGTTCAAGTAAGTTAATAGCTTAGTTAAGCTAAGTATTCATGCTAGCACCTAGGACAACCATTATTTAATTACAGAAGCAACTAGACATATTTGTTACTTTGGCTAGACACATGAATTAAGTAACCATACGAAAATCTATAGAGTTAGGATCAGTGAACCAATTTCATGCTAATAGTATTAAACGGATACTAAATTTAGAACAAGTGTAAGATTAAAGAATAGTGCATGAAATAAATTTAGAGACTAGGCTAACTTATAACAGGATTTATATTTTTCAAATTAGCTTAAATCCTAAGTTAACAATGTCGCTCATAAGACTAGATGAGATCAAAGAATCACATAAAGACAACTGAATCATACTTGGAATTAAACCATGCTAGTCGAGCAAAGTATATGAATGGTGTTACAAAGGATTGGGGCATGTCAGTTAAGTAGAAAAGCAAGTAAATATGCCACAATAGTTAAGCTTAAGAATAACTTGGCCTTGGCTTTCAGCCGCCCACGACCAGAAATAATGAGCACAGAATTAGAGCAAAAGAACCAAGGTTTAGTGAGAGTATGAGAGTTTTAGTCTTTCCCCTAAAAGAAGAATGATAAAGAGTATAAATAGTACTCAATCAGGCAGACAAATAATGGATTAAATCAAACATACACAAATAAGGAATGAACATAATTCTAGAATCAATTTTAAGATGAGTTCATTCAATTAGCAAGACATAACAACATCTAATCATGCAACTAATACTTAGTCTAAGGTAGGTATTATGCAGAATCAATCAACAATCAAATGCCGGATAACCAAAGGTAAGGAAATAATGGGACCAGGGTAAGGCGAGCAAAAATAGGGAAACATTAGTTCTATATATGAAAGGAAATATTAAAATCTCAATAAAAGATTTCAAAACCCTAAGTTTTGGGTAAACCATAAAATCCACGGAGAAGGTAAAAAAGAGAATATTTACAAGGCAACCTATAAACTTAGAATAATATCACAAAATAAACATAGAATTAAAAGATAACATAATCAATTAAGTCTCCTAATTTTAAGTAGACGCATATTAATAGTGCAATAAAGGTAAATGATCATTTTTTTTTAAATTAAATAACACGGAAAGAGAGTTTAAAAACATAAGATTTGAACAAAATCTTGTTCGATTAAAGAAAGTTAAAATCCTAGTGTAGGTAAGTAAAATATTTAATGAAAATAGGCATATTTATGAGTAATAAAGTGAACATAGACGAAAAATAACATTAATAAAAACTAAAGCTTAACCAAAATTGGTTCGAATCAAAGATTTGAAAACCCTAACTTTGGGGTAGCTACGAATCAGTGGAAGATATGAAAATATTCGTATTCACATAGGAAAGCTGATGAACATAGATTGAAAGGAGCAAAAATCTTAACCGGATTCGGTTCACAATAGGGGAGATCTACTTGCCATGTTAGGCAGGCAATTATGTACCACCATAAATGAGTGGCCAGTAGCGAGAAATGCTCAATAAGATAAGGGAATCATTAATTGATTCCATCTTAGGTTGGAATCGGAGGGGGTAACAGGCGACGACGCTAGGGTCTTGAGAGGAAGAAGATAAAGGTGAGGGAGTGTATATGGACTTCGGGTTTGGGTAAAGTGATTTAGGGTGAGGGCAGATGGGTATAATTAAAGGGGTGATGGTGCTGTGATCCGTTCATCATCGGATGTGATTTAAAATGAAATTGGGTCGAGTTAATAAGTGTTGGGCTAATGTATTGGGCTGGGGTAATGGGTAATGTATAGGTTCTAAATTAATTTAGAAAATGGACTAAAATTAAGTACCCAATTAATTCAGTAAATAATAAATAAAAATATTTAATAAAAAATAAAAATATACTTGTGCATTAAAATGCTATAAAATAATTAATAAACATTACAAAAATATAAAAAGCCTTTTCATGTAACTAATATAATTATGCATATATATATGTGCTATTTTTGCAAAATATGCAATTATAGCTTGAGAATGCAAAAATAATATATATATATATATATATATATATATATATGTATATATATATGTATATGTATATATATTTATATATATATATGTGTATATATATATATATGTATATATATACATATATATATATATATATATATATATATATATATATATATGGTTATAAATGATGAAAAATTAGATACTAAATTACTATAAAATTATTTGTGATGCAATTAATAATTATTTATATAAAAATGCAAGAATAAATTGATTAGAAACCTTTAAAAATTATAGAAAATTATGAAAAAATACTTTGTAATGTTCATGCACTATTTTGAAGGTGTATATGCATATTTAAAATTTGTGAGGGAAATATTGGGTATCCACACATACCCGTATTTACACGGAAAGGATGAAATAGTTATCTGGCAAATAAATAATGGACGATTTTGTCCGAATGGGTATTTTGAAAAATATAGGCCGCACCCTAGCATCTGAGATGTCTACATATTCGTAGTATTATAGAAATCGATTTGTGTGTAGTTATGGACCCAACGGTAAATGAAACTAATCGAATTATTGTATGAAAATTTATATATTTTGGAAAGGGTTCTTTTGGAAGGATGGTAGCAGATAGATTTAGCCAGAGTTATGAATGTGAATTTGAAGAATAACGGATGCTACAGCACAAGACAGATATCTGAATTGTCATAGAGTTAAGGCAAGTAATTGATGGGGAGTGAGTTACGTTCGAAAATAATGACCGGGTATGAATAGTATGAGAGGAAACTGGAGCAAAGGTTTCTCCTACTTGAAGAACGATTAACTTCTGAATTACCCGCAAAACTTAAACACAATGCATGCAAATATATATGGATTACTGTGAGGATTTTAATATGATGCAAGTTCCTTTAGAAGATGAAAGTTATCTTTGGGCAGTGGCATGACACCCTTAGACCATGATGTTCCGGGCCATGAATCATGTCGCAGGCCATGAAATGATTTTCTCAAGCAATTATAATGGTGCCTCCAAACCATGGAACCTTTGAATAATGATGTGCGATATTGAGAGAACCTCGGGCCTTGACATGAGGATGCTGCCTTTGGAATATGATGCCTTAGGATAGATATATGGTGCAGCATATGAGCAAAACACGATAGAGTTTAGTCTTCTATAGGATCGGG
This sequence comes from Nicotiana benthamiana, assembly GCA_034376525.1. Classification (NCBI taxonomy): domain Eukaryota; kingdom Viridiplantae; phylum Streptophyta; class Magnoliopsida; order Solanales; family Solanaceae; genus Nicotiana; species Nicotiana benthamiana. The sequence continues at coordinate 133,778,945 of CM067334.1, forward strand.
ATAGATCTTAGCCCTGAAAAGGATAGCTAGTACTAGGTTTCAAATATGGTACAATTCGGTCGTTGGACAAAGAAGGGCAGAGCTTAGACATATGCAAGGGGGGCTTAGCCTTATGCGACGAGAAGGCAAAACTTGGCCTCATGCAAGATCTGACACATGGCTTAGTCTCATGCAAGGTGAAGGCTATGATTAGCCTTATGCAAATAAGGAGGCACGACCTATCTCCGTGAAAGATTTGAGACATGGCTTAGCCTGATGCAAAGTGAAGGCAACGCTTAGCCTTATGAAAATAGAGAGACAGGGCTTAGCCTCATTCAAGATTTGAGACAAGGCTTAGTCTCATGCAAGGAGAAGGGAATTTTTAGCCTTATGCTAATGAAGAGGCAGGGCTTAGCCTAATGCACGATCTGAGACAGGGCTTAGTCTCATGAATAGGGAAGTCAACGCTAAGCCTTGTGCAAATAGAGAGGCAAGTCTTAGCCTCATGAAAGATTTTTGACAGAGCTTAGTCTCCTGGAAAGAGAAGGCAATGCTTTGCCTTATGCAAATATGGAGGATGTGCTTAGCCCCATGCAAGACCCGAGTCAGGATAAGTCTCTTTCAAAGAGAAGGAAATGCTTAGCCGTATGGAAATATGGAGGCAGATCTTAGCCTCATGCAAATGAAGAGGCGGCGCTTAGCCTCATGCTGGATGTTAAGAATAGGCTTAGTCTCATTCAATGGAAACATAGCAAATAAGAGCATTATATTTATTAGCTGGATATATAATTGCGCTTGTAAGTCTGGTTGATATGAAGGTAATGATTTTAAGGCGTACGTACTTGTGGTTATCCTTGTCCCTGCATTCAAAGAAAAATTGTGAGTTTTACTGGGGAGGTTGGTTGTACCTTTGTCTTTTTTTTCTTTGCTTTGCTATGCTCTAGAAATCTTGTTTGAGTTTCCATGGGTACAAATGGATGCCATAGAACAGAGTTTTAAAAATCAAGCACTTATTGGGTGAAATAGAGTTGTTCTAGAAAAGTTAGTGGTATATAATATCAAGTAAATTACATGGACTTATAACTGTGACACTTTAGAGACATTGTGGCTTTCTTTGCGTTATAATTATTAGGGACCTCCTCAAAATTGTGCCCACCTCAGTAAATGATCCTTCGACCAACGAAATTTGTTGGATCTGCTCTAGAATTTTGAGAATCCTTTTTAATATTCTGCCCAGTCACTCTACTGATTATTTAACGGTCTTACATATGATGACATCGGATGGACTTGCTCCGGAGTTTTGAGGGTCCTCCTTAAACTTATGCCCCAATTTTTGGTTCTTCAAAATGAAGATTTTATTAAGATGTGACTGTACCCAAAGGGCTGCCTACGTATCCCCTCTAACACAGGAATCATGTCAAGCATTGTTCAGTTACATCAGATGAAGAAATGTAAAACATCTAAGCATAGCGTCTCTTGACTTCGTCTTAATTGATAGGATTTGGCAAAACTTCTCTGTCCATTTCTACAAGTATGAGTGCTCCTCTTGTTAATACCACGTAAAAATTGTAGGGCCCTTGACAATTGGGTTAAAAATCCTTTGGCATCATCTTGATGTGGGAAGATTTGCTTCAACACCAACTGCCCTAGCGTGAACAATCTTGGTTTGACCCTTTTGTGGAAAATTCTGGACATTATGTTCTGATAAATCTAACCATGAGACACTGCATTAAACCTTTTCCATATATGAGAGCTAATTGCTCATAGAGGCTTCTTATCCACTCTACATCACTGAGTTCGGCTTCTTGTATTATCCTCAAAGAATGAATCTCTACCTCGGCGGGAATGACAACTTCGGCATCGTAAACCAGCAAATATGGAGTTGCCCCGGTTTACGTGCGAACTGTGGTACGATACCCCAATTAGAGAAATGGTATCTTCTCGTGCCATTGCTTGTGACTTTCCACCATTTTCCTTAATATCTTCTTGATGTTCTTGTTGGCAGCTTACATGACTCCGTTCATTTGAGTCATGTATGTTGTGGAGTTTTTGTGCTTGATTTTGAAACTTTCACACATGGATTTCATTAGATCACTATTGATATTGGCGGCCTTATTAGTTACGATGAACTTGGGATCCCCGAATAAAAAAAATATATACTCCGCGATAAAATCTATGATGTATTTCTTAGTCATAGCTTTGTAAGACGCAACCTCTACCCATTTTGTGAAGTAATGATGGTCACTAAAATTAACCTATGCTCGTTTGAAGGACTGGGTTTTATTGGATAAATGACATCCATTCCCCCCGGTAGCAAAAGGCCAAGGTGAATTTTTTGCATTGAGTTCGTTTGGCGGCACTCTTATCATATATGCATGACTCTTGCATTGGTGGCATTTCTAAACATACTGGATGCAATTTTTTTCATTGTCATCCGAAAATATCTGTCTCTAAGTATTTTCTTGGCTGGAACAAAGCCGTTCATATATGGACTACAGGTCCCGACACATATTTCCTCGAGCATTTTGGAAGCTTCTTTGGCGCCAATATACCTTAATAGTCCTAGATCAGGTGTTCTCCTATACAAAATTCTTCCACTTTGGAAGAAATGATTTGACAACCTACGTATTGTTCATTTTTTGGTATTATTCGTGTGCTCTATGTAGTCTCCTTTCGCCAAGTATTCCTCTATGTTGTGGAACCATGTATTTCCGTCAGCTTTCTTTCAACATATGCACAATAAGCTGGCTGACCATGGATTCTAACTGGTATGGGATCAATAAAATTTAGGTTCGAATGGTGTATCATGGAAGACAGAGTAGCCAGTGCGTCTTCAAATTCGTTTTTGATTCTTGGAACGTGTTTGAATTTTTTTTTATGAACCTCTTTATCACTTCTTGCACATGGTACATGTATGGTAGTATGTTTATATTTTTCATAGCCCATTCTCCTTGAACTTGAAGTACCAAAAGATTTTAATGACCAATCTAGCAACTTTTGTATATTTTAATGGCCAAATTGAGTCCCATGATGCAAGCTTCATATTCTGCCATATTGTTGGTGCATGGAAACCTAAGATTTGCGGATATCAGGTAATGTTTACCTGTCTGTGACACCAAGACCGCTCCAATACCCACTCCTTTGAAGTTTGCGACTCCGTCAAAAAACATTCTCCAAATATCATAGGTTCAGCAATGTCCTTTCCACGAATGACACTTTTCCATTAGGAAAATACATTTTTAGTGGTTAGTACTCTCCTTCTACAGGATTTTCAGCAACATATTGTTCCAACACTTGTCATTTCACATTCTTTTGAGATACATAGATGATATCGAACTCACTCAGCAATATTTGACACTTTGCTAACTTCTCGGTAGGTATAGGCTTCTGAAAGATGTACTTTAAAGGATTCATCTTTTAAATGAGGTATATGGTATAGGCACAGAAGTAATGCCTCAATGTTTTAGTTGTCCATGTCAAAGCACAACACGTGCGTTCTAGCAGAGAGTACCATGCTTCAAATGGTGTGAACATCTTACTCAAGTAATGTGTGACTTAATTCTTTCTTCCAGTCTCGTCATGTTATCCCATAATACAGTCGAAATCCCCATTTTGTACAAATAAATAGATTAGCAAAGGTCTCCCAGGTTATGGCAGGACTAGGATTGACGGCGTGGAAATGTATTCCTTAATTTTGTCAAAACCGTCTAACAATCGTTTTTCCAACTGGTTTCATCATCCTTCTTCAAGATTTTGAAGATGGGTTCATGTATTACTGTGGACTGTGCTATGAAGCAGGTGATGTAATTGAGGTGCCCCAGGAAGCTGATCATGTCCTTCTTGCTCTTTGGTGATGGCAACTCAAGGGTAGCTTTAACTTTTAACTGGTCCAACTCGATTCCACGGTGACTAATAATGAATCCAATTAATTTTCTTGCAGAAACCCAAATACACATTTTGCGGGGTTCAATTTTAAATTGTACTTCTACAGCCTGTCAAAAACCTTCCTCAAGTATGTTATGTGATATTTTGCCCTCTTGGATCTGATGATGACGGTGGCTACATATGCCTCAATTTCTTTATGTATAATATAATGAAAGATGATCATCGTGGCCCTCATATATGTGTCCCCAGCATTCCTCAGATAGAATGGCATCATTTTGTAGTAGTACAACCCTCTGGTGTAATAAACGCTGATTTTATGGCTTTCAAGTACTTTCCCTACCATGTTGGCCATCTTTCCACTGGTGATGTCATTAGGCACGTACGTTTCACTCAACATAATCCAAAGTTATGGCTTTGGATTTGATGGGTGGTGCGGATGATACTGTCACAGTGAAGGGTGCGGCTACTTCTACATCAAATGGAGTAGGTGTAGTCGCATGTGTTGTTACTTCAGTTTCAAACGGAAGTGGTGTAGTTGCTTCAACTTCGACCGGTGGCTGTATCTATACCACAATAAGAGTGAGTGTGACTGGAGGTTTAGGGTTATCACCTTCCATTATAAGCCCAATTGACCCTTTAGGATCCTATTCTTTATCGGTTTGTATCATATTTACTTCTTCACCTTTATGATATGGGGGGGATTGTTGAGGCCAATTGGTGAGACTTCCTTTGCTTGTATGAATTTAGTATCAATTAGGGTTGGAATCTTACCTTTTAGAGTGTGACATTCAGCAATAATATGCCCATTCATGCTGGAATGGTATACACATGTTTTATTCGGGTTTACCCATTGAGAGGAGTTTTTCATGGAGATAGAACTAATAGGAGTGACATATCTGGTAGCCTTTAGTCATGTATATAGCTGGTTCATGGGCTCAGAAATAGGGGTGTATTGTTTGGGCGGCCTATGATCGAAATTGGGTCTGGGTTCTTTGTTGTTTTGACGGATTGGATGTGAATTGTAATAGGTTGGCTGGGTGTAATAAGTTTTCTAGGCGGTAGCGGGTTAAGAATATCTGGGAGGTGAAGGTTGTTATGTAGGTGGAGGCGTTTGGCATGTAAGAGGATATTTTGGGCCTTGGGCTATCATCATGACCCCTTCTTCCTTCTTCTTAGATGTACTCCGTGGTTGTAATGCTTTGTTCGTAGCATGTAATGTGTCAAAATTTATTATTATCCCTCTCTTGATCCCTTCTTCAATCCTTCTTCGAGTTTGATGATGTCGGAGAACTTGTCATTTTCGATGACCATTAAACTTTAATAGTGTTGTGGATCCTAGGACCTAACGATAAATTTGCTCATTGCTCTTCCTCTAGTGCCGACCTAACCTTTGTAACTTCTGACATCCATTGAGTAGCACACTTGCGAAAAGATCCTATTGGTTTCTTCTTGCGGTTCTATCTGTAGAAGACATCCAGTACATTCTCTGTATTAAACCTAAATCGGTCCATGAAGTCGGATACCATGCATACCCATTAAACCACTTCTTGGGATTCTGACCGATATACCAATATAGGGCGTCTCCGGCGAGACTCCTCATGAATAGTTTCATGCAAATTCTTTCATATTTCCCAACACTAGTGAGATTCTTTGAATGTTTCTTCAGGTTACCCGTTCTGTCAAACATCTCAAACTTGGGATGCTTGTAACCTTTTGGGAGTTCCATGTCTGTCTGAATGCATAGATCCTCAAAATTTAGATGCTCGATTCCTTTGTTATTATTTCTATAATTTTAAGGTTATAAATTCATTTATTTTCTCCCCTTTTTATCCAAAATATCCCCAATAGTTATTTTCAAAAATTATTGTTTCGATAACTCATATATTGTATTTCTATAAACATGCCAAAATATGGCTAAAGAAATTTCTATATATTATTAAAATTACAGTTAGTATTTTTAAAGCTAAATTGCATAAAATTACAATAGTAGCCCTTTTAAGATTTAATTATGTTTTACATGCATAATATTTGCTCCTATATTTCTAAATTGCTAATTATTTATATTAAATCATTTTGGCATATGAAATTATTTTAGTAAATTATCTGCTATTTATTATAAATTAAAAAGGGAAAATTTGGCTATTTAAATAATAGCCCCGTTTGTATTTCAATTAAAACCAAATACCTTCCTAGCCAAATTAAAACCCCGACCCAATTAACCTATCCCACGTTTACAACCCACCCAGCCTGGAACCAATCTTGGCCGTTGATCTCAAAGGATCAACGGTCCAAAACAAACCTTCTTTATTTATCTAACCTAACCCCAGAAATCCTAAGCCATTTTCACTAAACAGCCGCCCTGAAACACCTTTCCTTTCCAATTCTCTTTGAGTCCTAAACCTATCCCTAGCAGCCACCACCTAAAACCAGCCCTAATCCATTCGATCCTCACTCGACCATGGATTTTCATGGCTGATTGAGACGTCTATGTGTCTCTTACGTTTCCTGGTTGCTTAATATTGGTGATTTTATGGAAGGATCAAGAAGAGATCTAGACCTGATCTTGTTCAAAGCTCTCTAAAAGTCTATCCATGGTTTTTCATGCCATTTTATGACCATCTGTGGCTATTCCAGTAAGGTCCATGACTTTTCCAGCTAAAACCAGTGACGTTCTAAGGTTTTCTCATCTTCTCTGGGTTCTCTAACCCCTAACTCTTGATATTTTCATTTTTCTTTAGATATATCTTAAATATTGGTATCAATGAGTTTTTAACCGACTCTTTTTATCTCTACTATTTTTATGAAACCCTAGTTTGCTAATTCTTGATTTCTTCCAGATCTTTATAGATCTAAGATGATTCAAGTATTACTAAGCATTATCCTCCATAGATCTCTGATTTTAACTAACTATTTCGATTTTAGTTATTCTTTTCTAAAACTAAGGTTTCTAGAAGTTCTTTTACGCATGTGCTGACTGATTTCATTATGATTAAACCCCTTCCCTTGTTTGTTTTGACCGATTTTTTGCTCTTACTGCTTTTCACCTGTCTTTGTAAAAAGCCTCTTTTTTAGATATTCTTTACTTTGTTTCTATAATTTTTCTTACTTTGCTTCGCAATGTTTTGGCATGCTTTCTTTACTTCGTGTCTGTGTGTTAGCCTGATTACTTGAGTCCTGTTATTACTCTACGTCATGTATATCTTCTAGAATTCCTATCCTTCTTATGTCGCTTTTGTACAACTATGCTCACTTTGTTTGTTCATCTTTTGCTTCTTTCAGCGACTATGCTTCAAATATGTTTTTCTTTCTTCATATGTGGACCTTCTCTATTTATATGTTTAAAGTATAGAGTCATGACTCCCTTTTGATTAAATTTGTTTCCTTAATCGTTGGTGATTGAAAATTTTCTTTCGTTAAGGTGGGTATTAGGACTTATTATTTGCCTACTTATTTTATTCGGTGATTTAGCGGGGGACTTTAAACAGTAGTGAATCATGCTTACAGAATCTGAAATTGTTATTATGTCCTATAGGCGTATTGTCTCAGTGATGATAGTGGCGATTATGCTCAAAACCAGTTGATAGAATCCTACAGGTCTGATTTCTAATATCGAACTAACTTAAATCCTATACGCATGATCTGTAGGATTTGAAGTTGGCTTTCATCTTATAGGCAAGGTCTCTAAGTTTGAAACTAATTTTTATTCTGTAGTCATGGTATCTACTTCTGAATTGATTTAAATCGTACAGGCATAATTTCTTGATTTGAAACTACTTTTAGTCCAGTAGACATACTATCTATTGAGCAGTAATATGGGCATAAATTGTGTAGATTTCCAGAAAACTGATCAAATTAGACATTGAGGTCCTATAGGCATGATTGCTATGCACATTTGTTGGATTTATAGATCCTATTAGCAGGATTCTAATATGTGTTTTAATGTACGCCGTATAGCTAGGACATCCAATATGCAAACACAAAAGTAACACCATCAATAAAAATCTTATAGGCAGGATTAGTGACGTCCAAATCCACCGCTAAAAAGCAATAGATACGGTCGCAACAATATAATTACCCAACTATGAGCCGTGGTCGAATCCCACAGAGAACAATGTGTAGACGATTAGGAATGTAAGAGAATTATCGCTAGTTGCGCAGTGCCAAACAATAAGAATTTGAGTTGAAATATGTTTTCAAATCTAAGATGAGAAAATGTAAACTAACCTAGAAAGCAAGTAAAATGATCAATGGCTACAAGTATGAATGTATCGGGAATTACACTCAATTAACGATCCAATGTATTTCACGATATTACAAATATGAGCGGGTTTATGTTAATTAGCCACGTAACAATTCTTAATTAGCTTCTTCCGAAGACCAACAAGACTTCCTAATTGAATTATCCTTAATCACAATTAGAAGATTAAGCACACCCGTAAGACTACAAGTAGTTCAATCCTATCCCTAGGTAGAATCTATAAAAGGAGGGTTAACGCCTCAAGTTCTTGTTTATTAATCTTTCCCAACCCCAAACTATTTTTTCCATAATTAATTCAGAGTTAATGGGCGAGTCATAGGGTTAGCTTATCCCTTTGGAAACATTAAAGAATAAGAATAGTTAAAGAAACAACAACTTACTTCATAAATATAGAAAAATCATTCAATACATAAGCACAAAAAGGTATAAAATCCACACTTTAATTATGAATATCCGTTAAACAATATTCAAGTGTTGAATAAAAAGTACACACTTATATATTCAATACAAAAGCAAGGAAATGAAGTAACAAACATAAATGGGTAAGAAAACCTTAGCCAAAAGTTTGAAATCAACATAACCCAAGTGTGTTTGTGCAAAACCTAACTTCCATCTTGTTCTTTCTAGTCTAAGAGAATTAAAATAAGCCAAACATATTCTAAGAGTCTGCTTGGACGAGTATTAAAAAATCATTTGGGGTGAGAATGTGTGAAATGCAAAATCTGCCTTAGGCCATGTGCTCGACTTCCGCTTCTGCGGTAAAGTGACCGGTGATGCGGTTCGGCAGAAGCGAAAAACCAACCGCAAAAGAGGATTCCTTCAAGTACAGTAGAGGTCGCAAAAGCGGAGAGCTGACTGCTTCTGCGGTCCCGCAGAAGCGAGTTTTAAACTGCAGAAGCGGTTCTTTCCTGTTCCTCCAGTTTCGCATAGGCGATCAATAACCCGCATAAGCGGAGGTCGCTCCTGCGACCAAGGATCCGCAGAAACGGATACGACTTGGTATTTTTGCATGGTTTCAACTAATTTTTGCTCAATTCCACTTCACTTTCAATGCAAACCACTTCATAGCATCATGTATCTTAAAATATCACAATAACCACTATGAACAACCTCATTTCATACTTAAAACGACATAAAAGCTAAAGTAAAGAGGCTAAAATGAGTGGTAAAATCACCCCACATCAACACCCCAACTTAAAGCTTTTTCTTATCCTTATACAAATAAAATCTAAAACTTCAATGAGGATTCAACACTTCAAGCACAAGTGTTGTTGCCATTACTTTGATCACACATTCTCCAATTTATACACAATACTAATGGATTTAGTTGGTACTGACAATTAGGCTCAAGTATGCACCTCTTTTCCGAATACTCCCTCATAAAAAAAGACAACTTCAAAAATGTGCAAAGGATTTCCAAAAATAATCAAGTGATCAACATAAGCCTCAAGAAGTGACTTAAAAGCACTAGTTCGCTACAAATGCTCACTTTACTCAATTTTACAAATCTTTATTAATTCATGTGCCCTCACAAAAAGAGAAAGTCCCAAAACTCACAATATTTACAATACAACACAAGGGACAAATATTTCAAGAACACTCACTCTCACAAAGAATTTCAAGTGTTACAACATTTCATACCATAGGCTTGCCCTTATTTTAATTCATTGCTTATTCAAAAATGATCGGTTTGAGGTCTCATAAGGACTTTTTGAGCTTGTAATGTAGGTTTAGGGACGGGTTGGATAGCCATTTGGGTATAAGTGACTTCACCCTCGTTGAACACTACTCACACTCTTTTCATTCTTTTGCACTTCGCTTCTTTTCAAACACCCATAACCTAATTTTCATCTAATTCCCAAAATAGGACAACCTCACACACCTCTGCTAATTTTATTCAAGACTGCATACTTTATTTATATACAGATATTTTCTTTCTCTATCTTTTTTTGCTTTTTCTTTTTGGAGCTACAATATTTTAAACAAACATTTTTTTAGGCGTGAGGTTCTATGCTAAACATACAACCTTGCCATTTTTTCTCTTCGATCAGAACCCTAAGTTAGGCTTTTAGCCTCGTTCTAAATGTTCAAGGAGGGACAGGGTCAAAGGACGGAATTATTTTCAAATGGGGAAAGGTTTGTAGTGAGTTGGCCAAAGAGAAGGTTTAAAGGCTCAAATTGGGCACTAGTCGTATTATTTGCACAAGGGTAGGATTGAAAGGCTAAAGAAATTTTTACAAATCAAAGAAACGAATTTCTAAGATCATTCCTCCAACCAATCAAAGTATCATTAGCATGAAAAAACAACCTGCCATGCTCTAGATGATTGAAGTAAACACAAGATTTATTTGAACAAACACTAACACACATGGCACATGAACTGATCAAGATGGATCAATTTTGTTTTCTAATAAAAGATTCATGAGCAATATCAAATAGTGAGAAAAAAGAGTCACTAAAAGAGCCAAAATCATATCACAAGATCAAATTTTCACCATGCAACTTGTTTCAATTCAAACAAAATTTTCGGAGGGTATTCTCAATTCACAACTTACTCACGAGAGACTAATGTTATTAGTACAAAATAATCCAAAAGCCTCATCCTAGAAAAACACGAATAATTCCCTTAAGAAAGTTGTCAATGTATCCATCATCGGGAATAAGTCACCCGGTTCACTTCAAAAGTGTTCCTTGGAAAAGAACCGTAGCATGAAGAAAACCCAAGGAAATTTTATTTGAGGAAATAAAAATAAAACAAAAGAAAACTCCTACAAAGGTAACTAAAATAAAGAAGATATACTAAGAAAAAAAATAACGAAAGAAAGATTAAAAATACACAAACATGACTAATCAACACGAAGCCCGGCAATGGCACACCATATATCACAAGCATAATCGCAAGCATAATTAGAAGCCTGGCAAGGGAACCGAATATCCATACATAAACATAGGCCCTTCAAGGGCACATAATATACCAAAATATGAATACAGTGCTACAAATTCCACCCCAACTAAAAGCTTTGTAGTGTCCTCACTGCACAAAGTATAATATAAAGCATAAAATAGTTGAGGATCTCCCTGATGTCTGCGTCAGACTAGCAGACTCTGGGAAGGCGGCTAATCAGTGCTGGACTGCACTCGTGGCTCCCCCATCATCGGCCTCATAATCATCATCATCATCATCGTCGTCATCATCATTGCCACCATCTCCAGCAGACTCGGAGATGAAGGAATACTCCTTACTATCGTATTCAGCTTCCACTTGAATTGTGGCATCTGGTCGTCCCGATTTGAAAATTGCTTTGATGCCCCTCCACATTTTGACCATAAATTTGTTCTTCTTTTTGTTCTTATTCTTCACCTCCTTAAAGTCCGCCTGGAGGTCAGCATGGGCCTTGGCCAAAGTACCATAGGCTCCCTCCAGTTTAATCACCGATACTGTCATTTTGTTAATGCTCTCTTCTTGTCACTTATTCACATCAAAGTAACCCTACATGTCTTCCTTGGAGAAGTAAAAAGGGCCAGGCTGTGAGGAGGAGGGCACACTCAGAAGCTGCGCTTTCAACTCCTTAATTGATTGAAGCTCGGAGTTGAGTATCACGACTGGCCCCTGTGCGGACGGCTCAAAACTGGTAGTTGCGGTGACAACTTTGCTCTTATTGCTCTTGACAACTGCTCCCTCTCCTGTCACTTTCAAATGGTGGAGAGGTTTGTCATCTGGAAGCCAGCGATCAGTGGGATGGGCGGCAACCTCAGCTCTGGTGGATAGCCTCATAATCAATGAGGGAAAAATCAACACTACATCCTTCTCTCTAGAGTATTCTCTTAAGTACTACCTCATCTTTTGAAGAAAGTAGTGCTCCACATTAACCTGTACGCCATCCAGGAGGCATGCTACGATCAAAGCCCTGGTGTAGGAGACATTAGTGACGTTCCCACACGAACATACCCTGCTCTTTACCTTTGTCGTAAAGTCCGTTGATTTCGGCCCTTTCAGTTTGTTCCCCCATTTCTCTCTCAGGTGTGGAGGAACAAGCTTGGATATAAGCCGCTACCCATTGTCACAATGATCTTTTTCACTTGCCAGCTCCACGGGATAGTTGGGGATTCCAAGAGTAACATGTATGTATTCCACCCCAAACCACACCATTTGTCCTCTGACTATTATATATGGATCATCAAAGTTCGTATGCCGAAGATTGGTGTAGAACTCGCTGACCCAAATCTCTTTGGCCATGCAAGGCGTGGCAATAAAGCAGGACTATCCAGCCTGGCATGAAAGTCGGGGAGCTACTCTACCAATTTCTCCTTATTTATCCCCCTTTCGAGCAAGATCTTTTTATTGACCAAATCGTCCAAATATCGGCGCTCTGCCTAAGAAGACATGAAGCGCGTATTATCATAAGGCTCATCACCCGCTTTATGAATTTTGGGGTGCGATCCGCTCGCGTTTGGGTCCATTTTTGAATTAAACCACCTACAAAAAATCATCACAAAATTAGTCGGAAAATTGAATCATGTTAAGCAATTCAAATCATTGCATTTGAGCAAAAAATTTAGGTTGAACGTGCCCAGGAAGCCTCTGTTGCAAACACACTGCATCTACCATTTCTGGGCAGTTTCCGCTTCTGCGGAACTTGTGCCGTGGAGGCGGTTCCGCTTCTGCGGGCATTCGACCGCTTCTGCGGTTTTTATTTGTTATTTTTTTTATTTTCAATTTTTTTGCTTCTGCGGGCTTCTTACCGCTTCAGCGGAGAAATTCTGCTTCTGCGGAATTTGCCTTTTTTTTCAGTTAAACATTGCCCAGCTACAAATATTTTTTTCATTTTCGATTTCAACAAAATTTTGGCACCCAAAATATAAAACTAATGCAATTGAATAGCATGTGATTCAATTAGGACCAAATTCGTGCCACATCGCACAAGATTTTCACTCACACATTGTGTCGCATACATTGCGCGCGAGTGAAGGTGAACCTTCTTCCACAATAATGGGGTACAATAGACTTCCCCCCATTTTCTTTCAGTTAACTCAGTACAAACACGTCTGCACTCAACCAAATCCTCACTTTCTAAAGCAAACACCAAGAATTAAAACAAAAAGAAGAAGCAGAGAAGAAAACCTCAAATAAAATAAATTAATAATTCTTAGGCGAAAGTGGATTACCAACGATGTGAGGAGAGAGTATAAGATTGAGAAAATAGTTTAGAAAACAATACTTGAACTTGGGCAAGAAAAGAATTTAGCATGTTTGATGACTTTTTGAGGATTCTTACGTTTTGGGGAGTTAGGGTTGTGGGAGCAGAGAGTTTTTTTTTATTTTGGGCAAATGACCCGTTTGACTTCTTTTTCTCTTTCAAATCTGGGTGTTTTCACCTTTAGTGACTTTTTAACCGCTTCTGCAGTTCCGCTTACGCGACATGTGAGCGGCTTCTGCGATGGGAGCTGCTTTTGCGATAAACTTTCCGCTTCTTTGGTACCGCAGACGCGATCAAAATACCGCCGAAGCGGTTTTAGCACGGTTTGCCTGCACAATTCTAACAGCTACTGGATTTTGCCATCCGGGTCGTCCTGACCTTCTCAAATCAACTCCAAAAAATCTAAAACTTGGCACATTAGTCAAAAATAATATTTTAAGCTATTCTAAAGGAAATTTCACAAATGATGAAAAATTTGAAATACGATGGGTTGCCTCCCACCAAGCGCCGCATTTAACGTCGTGGCATGACGCAAACAACATTACCACTTTTCTCGCTACTTGAATGATATGAACTGGGCCCCTAGCTTGAAATCAAGCTTGTGACCACGAGCGATGGAGGGTTGTAATTTGATGTTCGAGCCAATGCTTAAATTATTCATTTCGCACTTCTTGGTTTTCAAGTGAGGGATGTCATTTTGATTTCTTGTTTCCTCAACCTATAAAATGTATGGCATGAGCTTTTCCTCCTCGCACTCCTTCACTGATTCATGTGGTTCAACTTCCGTGTCACCACACAATTTCAACGTTGAAAAATGCTTGAAATGTGATTTCGAGCCTTCACATTGTAATTATTTTAGCTTACATCCTCTCTTTCCCCGGATTAGAGTCAACATCAACCAATATTGCATTTTTACTGGTTGACTCCAATTCCGGCATCAATAACACTTATTTAGTCGGTTGGCGGATGTTCAATTCTTGAATCCTCAAAGTAAAGCTCATTCTCTTCCTCGGAATTGGACTCTTCTTGACTATCTTCCACACACTCACGTTGTTGGGCATAGTGATCCTCAACCAATACTTGCATTTGATTTTCCAAGGTACTGATGTGTTCCTCATTGTACGCCAAGCATTGTTTCAAGTCCTCGAGTGAAAAGTTGTGCTTCTCCTCATTTTCAAGAATGGTCTCCAACATGAGCATTATTTTCTCATCTTGAGCATTTGGGAGTTCTTCTTAGTTTTGATCAAGTTCCAGGAAAAGGTTCTCACTTTCAATCTCCAAAGAAGGATTTTGGTCTTCATTCACTGCCAAGTCTCTTTGAACCCTTCAGGATTTTGAACATTTCCTCCATTTGTGAGTGAAATCGTTGGAGTGCTAAATCATTTTGGAGACTAGTCTCCAAAAGATGTTCCAAGGCATTTTGTTCTTTGTTTCCTTCATCAAGTAAACACTCCAACATGAGTTTAAACTCTCCATTTTTGCCATGCTCACTTTCTTCCATTTCGATAACCCTATAATTATCATCACAAGAAGCAGATTCATCATAGTAGGGGCTTGGGGAAGGAAATGTCAAACATACATAATAATCCCAATGTCCATTTTGGCAACCACACTTATCACAAATACTCCAACCTTGGGGTTGAGATTGTTCGCACAATCTACCCCCGGGATAATTTAAACAATGTTGCCATGAGTGTGGACCACCACAATAAGGACAAGGTTCGTCAAAATATGACAACTCCCATCCGACCAATTATCATTATATGATTCCATTTTTCAAGAATACAATTACAAAGAAGAAACTAATTACACAAGTATTAATAAGTTTGGATCAAAGTACTTTTCTTATTTATCAAACAACCTAAATTACGCCAAATTGATCCCCAGCAACGGCGCCAATTTTGGTGATGTCCAAATCCACCACTAAGAAGTAATAGATACGATCGCTGCAATATAATCACCCAACTGTGAGTCGGGGTCGAATCCCACAGAGAACAATGTCTGGGCGATTAGAAATGCAAGAGAATTATCAGTAGTCGCGCAGTGCCAAACAATAAGAATTTGAAAATTGTTTTTGTAACTAAGATGAAAAAATGTAAACTAACCTAGAAATCAAGAAAAATGATCAATGTCCACAAGTATGAAAGCATCAAGAATTACACTCAAGTAACGATCCAATGTATTTCACGATTTTACAAATATGAGCGAGTTTATGTTAATTAGACACAGGTAAAAATTCTTAATTAGCTTCTTCGGAAGACCAACAAGACTTCCAAATTGAATTATCGCTAATCACAATTAGATGAGTAAGCACACCCGCGAGGCTACAAGTAGTTCAATCCTACCCCTAGGTAAATCTATAAAATTAGGGTTAACACCTCAAATTCTTGTTAATTAATCTTTTCCAACCCCAAACTATTTTTCCCATAATTAATTCGGAGTTAATGGATGAGTTCTAAGGTTAGCTAATCCCTTTGGACATAGCTAAGAACAAGAATAATTAAAGAAACATTAACTTCTTTATAAATATAGAAAAATCATTCAATACATAATTACAACAAGGTATAAAATCCACACTTTAATTATGACTATTTCCATAAACAAGATTCAAGTGTTGGATAAAATACTACACACTTAAATGTTCAATACAAATCAGGGAAACGAAGAAACAAAAACAAATGGGTAAGGAAACCTTAACCAAAAGCTTGAAATCAACAAAACCCAAGTGTGTTTGTGCAAAACCCTAACTTCCAACTTGTTCTTTCTAGTCTAAGAGACTGAAAATAAGACAAAGATATTCCAGAAGTCTGCTTGGACGAGTATAAAAATCATTTGGGCTGAGAATATCTGAAAGGCCAAATCTGCCCCATGCTATGTGCTCAACTTCCGCTTCTTCCGTAAAGTAACCGGTGATTCGGTTCCGCAGAAGCGAAAAACCAACCGCGAAAGCGGATTCCTTCAAGTACAGTAGAGGTTGCAAAAGCAAAGAGCTGACCGCTTTTGTGGTCCCGCAGAAGTGAGTTTTAAACCGCAGAAGCGGTTCATTCCTTTTCCTCCAGTTCCGCATAGGCGATCAACAATCCGCATAAGCAGAGGTCGCTCATGCGACCAAGGATCCGCAGAAGCGGAAATGACTAGGGATTTTTCATGGTTTCAACTCTTTTTTGCTCAATTCCACTTCACTTTCAATGCAAACTACTTAATAGCATTATGTACCTGAAAATATCACAATAACCTCTATAAACAAGCTCATTTCATACTTAAAGCGACATAAAAGCTAAGGTAAAGAGGCTAAAATAAGTGGTAAAATCACCCCCACATCAACGATTTCTAAGAACAATATAGAACTATATAGTTTTTAGCAAATGAATATAATTGACAGCATAACTACGTCCTGTGGGCAGGATTTTAACCCAGTTTAGCAAAACGAAATTAGAAAACCCCTCATCTTTACTAAATATCCTCAAATATGTTATTACTAAGTTATTACATACCATAATAGAAATTGAATTGCATAATATTAACAAGAGACTATGAGGAGCCTTCAATTGGCCCAAATAAACATAGGAACTAGGCCTTCCAACCATAACAACTTTGAGGAACAGCATAGTAATTCATCCGTAGCACATTGGAACTAGGTTTATAGTGTGTCAAAGTTCCAAAGGGCCTCAGGGAGCCAAGGGAATACTCATATTAGAACCACTCATTCAGAAGATAGCTCGTAAGAGATTGGAAAACCGGTCTCCTGTGTTAGAGTTCATAAGAGTATCATGTGGACCTTGAGCAGTGCTAATACTTGAGTCATTCAAAACCTAAGGGATTAAGAGTAGGGTTTTAAAATCAGTACATAAAAAGAGGCAGGGGCAGGTTTTAAAACAGTTTTGTTTTAGTAGAAATAAGGATTAGAACATAGAGTTGCAGATTGAAATGCACCAAACAGGGTTATGCTTTAACACATAGTTCAAATAAGTTAGAAGTTTAGCTAAGCTAAATATTCATGCTAGTACCTAGGACAATAATTATTTAATTACAGAAGCAATTAGCCATAATTGTTACGTTGGCCAGACACATGAATTAAGTAACCATAGGAAAACTTGTAGAGTTAGGATCAGTGAACCAATTTCATGCTAATAGTATTAGAGGGATACTAAGTTTAGAACAAGTGTAAGATTAACAAATAGTGCATGAAATAAATTTAGACACTAGGCTAACTTATAAGAGGATTTATATTGTTCAAAATATCTTAAATCCAAAGTTAACAATGTCGCTCATAAGACTAGATGAGATTATAGAATCACATAAAGACAACCGAATCATACTTGGAATTAAAACATGCTAGTCAGCGAAGCATAAGAATGGTGTTACAAAAGATTGGGGCATGTCAGTTAAGTAGAAAACCAAGTAAATAGGCCACAATAGTTAAGTTTCATAATAAGTTGGCCTTGCCTTTGAGCCGCCCACGACCATAAATAATGAGCACAGATTAGAGTAATAGAACCAAGATTCAGTGAGAGTATGAGAGTTTTAGTCTTCCCCCTAAAGGAAGAAGGAGAACGAGAATAAATAGTACTCAATCAGGTAGACAAATAATGGATTAAATCAAACATACACAAATAAGGAATGAAGATAATTCTAGAATCAATTTAAAGTTGAGTTCATTCAATTAGCAAGACATAACAACATGTAATCAGGAAAGTAATACTTAGTCTGAGGTAGGTATTATGCAGAATCAATCAACAATCAAATGCCGGATAACCTAAGGTAAGGAAATAATGGGAACAAGGTAAGGCGAGCAAAAATAAGGAAATATTAGTTCTATATAAGAAAGGAAAGATTAAAATCTCAATAAAAGATTTCGAAACCCTAATTTTTGGGTAATCCATAGAATCACGGAGAAGGTAAAAAAGAGAATATTCACAAGGCAACCTATAAAATAAGCATAATATCACATAATAAACATAGACTTAAAAGATAACATAATTAATTAAGTCCCCTAATTTTAAGCAAACGCATATTAATAGAGCAATAAAGATAAATGATCATTTTCTTTAATAAAAGAACACAGAAAGAGAGTTGTTAACAAAGCATAAGATTTGAACAAAATCTTTTTCGATTAAAGAAAGCTAAAACCCTAGTTTAGATAAGTAAAAGACTTAACGGAAAATAGGCAATGATGATTAATAAAGTGAATATAGACGAAAAATATCATTAACAAAAACTAAAGCTTAACCAAAATTGGTTCGAATCAAAGATTTGAAAACCCTAACTTTAGGTTAGTTACGAATCAGTGGGAGATATGAAAATATTCGTATTCACGTAAGAAAGTTGATGAACATAGATTGAAAGGAGCAAAAATCTGAACCGGATTCGGTTCACAATAGGGGAGATCTACTTGCCATGTTAGGCAGACAATTATGTACCACCATAAATGAGTGGCCAGTAGCGAGAAAGGCTCAATAAGATAAGGGAATCATTAATTGATTCCATCTTAGGTTGGAATCGGAGGGGGTAACAGGCGACTACGCTAGGGTTTTCAGAGGATGAAGATAAAGGTGAGGGAGTGTATATGGACGTCGTGTTTGGGTAAAGTGATTTAGTGTTAGGACGGATGGGTATAATTAAAGGGGTGAGGGTGCTGTGATTCGTTCATCATCGGATGTGATTTAAAATGAAATTGGGTTATGGACCCAACGGTAAATGAAATTAATCGAATTGATATAGGAAAATTTATATATTTTGGAAAGGGTTCTTTTGGAAGGATGGTAGCAGATAGATTTATGCAGAGTTATGAATCAGAATTTGAAGCATAACGGATGCTACATCACAATACAGATATCTCAATTGTCATAGATAAGGCAAGTAATTGATGGGGAGTGAGTTACGTTCGAAAATAATGACCGGGTATGAATGGTATGAGAGGAATCCGGAGCAAAGGTTTCTCCTATTTGAAGAACGATTAACTTCTGAATTACCCGCAAAACTTAAAACACAATGCGTGAAAATATATATGGATTACTGTGAGGATTTTAGTATGATGCAAGTTTCCTTTGGACCATGAAAGTTGTGTTTGGGCAGTGGGATGACGTCCTTAGACCATGATGTTCCGGGCCATGAATCATGAGATAAGGGATTCGCAGGCCATGAAATGATGTTCTCAAGCAATGATAATGGTGCCTCCAAACCATGGCACCTTTGAATAATGATGTGCGATATTGAGAGATCCTCGAGCCTTGACATGATGTCTTCATGATATGAGGATGATGCCTTTGGAATATGACGCCTTAAGATAGATACATGGTGATGCATATGAGAAAAACACAGCAGAGTTTAGTCTTGTATAGGATCGGTATAAAGCTTAGCCCCGAAAAGGATAGATATTACTAGGTTTCAAATATGGTACAATTTGGTCATTGGACAAAGAAGGGCAGAGCTTAGCCTTATGAAATGGGGGCTTAGCCTTATGCAATGAGAAGGCAAAACTTGGCTTCATGCAAGATCTGACACATGACTTAGTCTCATGCAAAGAGAAGGCTATGATTAGCCTTATGCAAATAGGGAGGCACTACCTATCCCCGTGAAATTTTAGAGATAGGTGTGAGCCTGATGCAAAGTGAAGGCAACTCTTAGCCTAATGCAAATAGAGAGGCAGGGCTTAGCCTCATTCAAGATTTGAGACATGGTTTAGTCTCATACAAAGAGAAGGGAATGCTTAGCCTTATGCTAATAAAGAGGCAGGGCTTAGCCTCATGCACAATCTGAGACAGGGCTTAGTCTCATTAGATCACTGTTGAGATTGGCGGCATTATTAGTTATGATGAATTTGGGAACCCCGAATCAACAAAAAATATGTTCCCTAATAAAATCTATGATGTCTTTCTTAGTTATAGCTTTGTAAGACGCAACCTCTACCCATTTTTTGAAGTAATGATGGTCACTAAAATGAACCTATGCTCGTTTGAAGGACTTGAATTTATTGGATAAATGACATCCATTTCCCCCGGTAGAAAAAGGCAAATGTGCATTTGTTGCAACGAGTTCGTTCGCCGGCACTCGTATCATATATGCATGTATCTTGCATTGGTGGCATTTCTGAACATACTGGATGCAATCTGTTTCCATTGTCATCCGAAAATATCCGGCTCTAAGTATTTTCTTGGATGGATCAAAGTCCTTTATATATGGACTAGAGGTCCCGGCATATATTTCCTCGAGCATTTTGGAAGCTTCTTTAGCGCCAATACACCTTAATTGTCCTAGATCAGGTGTTCTCCGATGCGGAATTCCTCCACTTTGGAAGAAATGATTGGACAGCCCGCGTATTGTTCATTTTGAGTATGATTCGCGTGCTCTAGGTAGTCTCCTTTCGCCAAGTATTCCTTGATGTTGTGGAACCATGGATTTCCGTCCACTTTTTTTCAACATAAGCACAATAAGCTGGCTGACTATGGATTCTAACTGGTATGGGATCAATAAAATTCTTGTTCGAATGTTGTAGCATGGAAGACAGCGTAGCCAGTGCGTCTTCAGATTCGTTTTTTATTCTTGGAACGTGTTTGAATTTTTTTTTTATGAACCTCTTTATCAGTTCTTGCACATGGTACAGGTATGGTAGTATCTTAGTATTTTTTATAGCCCATTCTCCTTGAACTCTTGAAGTACCAAAACATTTGAATCACCAATCTAGCAACTCTTGTATATTTCAATGGCCAAATTGAGTCCCATGATGCAAGCTTCATATTCTGCCATATCGTTGGTGCATGGAAACCTAAGATTTGCAGATACCAGGTAATGTTGACCTGTCTGTGACACCAAGAACGCTCCAATACCCACTCCTTTGAAGTTTGCGACTCCGTCAAAAAACATTCTCCAAATATCATAGGTTCAGCAATGTCCTTTCCACGAATGACACTTTTTCATTAGGAAAATACATTTTTAGTGGTTAGTACTCTCCTTCTATAGGATTTTCAGCAACATATTGTACCAACACTTTTCATTTCACTTCCTTTTGAGACACATAGATGATATTGAACTCACTCAGCAATATTTGATACTTTGCTAACTTCTCTGTCGGCATAGGCTTTTGAAAGATGTACTTTAAAGGATCCATCCTTTTTATGAGGTATATGGTATATGCACAGAAGTAATGCCTCAATTTTCAGTTGTCCATATCAAAGCAAATCACGTGCGTTCTAGCAAAGAGTACCATGCCTCATATGGTGTGAACATCTTACTCAAGTAATGTATGGCGTACTCCTTTCTTCCTGTCCCGTCATAATGTCCCATAATACAGTCCAAATCCCCATTTTGTACAAATAAATAGAGTAGCAAAGGTCTCCCAGGTTATGGCAGGACTAGGATTGACGGCGTGGAAAAGTATTCCTTAATTTTGTCAAACCCCTCTGACAATCTTTTGTCCAACTAGTTTCATCATCCTTCTTTAACATTTTGAAGATGGGTTCACATATTACTGTGGACTGTGCTATGAAGAGGCTGATGTAATTGAGGTGTCCCAGAAAACTAATCATGTCATTCTTGCTCTTTGGTGATGGAAACTCTTGGGTAGCTTTAACTTTTAACGGGTCCAACTCGATTCCTCGGCGACTAATGATGAATCCAAATAATTTTCTTGCAGAAACCCAAATACACATTTTGCGGGGTTCAATTTTAAGTTGTACTTCTGCAGCCTGTCAAAGAACTTCCTAACGTCTGTTATATGATATGTTTCCCTCTTGGATTTTATGATGACGGTGGCTACATATACCTCAATTTCTTTATGTATCATATAATGAAAGATGATCATCATGGCCCCCACAAACGTGTCCCCAGTATTCCTCAGACAGAATGGCATCATTTTGTAGTAGTACAACCCCCTGGTGTAATGAAAGGTGATATTATGTCTTTCAAGTACTTGCCCTACCATGTTGGCCATCTCTCCACTGGTGATGTTATTAGGCATGTACGTTACACTTATAACCTTAACCAGAGCATTTCTATGCGCCTCACTATTTTTTAGTAGTGACATGATGGATATCTTGGCGGGAGTCTTGTTTAGATGATCAACGATAGAATTCTCTAGCCGGGATTTTCCTATAGAGATTATCTGGACCAATTTCAATGATGGGTTGTTTGGCAGCAACTTCCACGCTTGTTCCTCCCAAAATTTTGGGTTTATAGATCCTTCCAGTTTGGGTCATCCCCTGTGTACCACTAGACTCTTCCATTATAGCCTTTTATTTTCTCCTAAATTTGACAAAATAATCCAAAGTTATGGCTTTGGAATTGAGGGGTGGTGTGGATGATACTATCTCAGTGGAGAGTGCGGCTACTTCTATATCAAATGGAGTAGGTGTAGTCGCATGTGTTGTTACTTCAGTTTCAAACAGAACTGGTGCAGTTACTTCCACTTTGGCCGGTGGCTGTATCTATACCACAAAAAGAGTGAGCGTGACTGCAGGTTTAGGGTCATCACCTTCCATTATAAGCCCAATTGACCCTTCAGGATCCCATTCTTTATCGGTTTGTATCATATTTACTCCTTCACCCTTATGATATGGGAGCGGATTGTTGAGGACATATGGTGCGACTTCCTTTGCTTGTATGACTTCACTATCAATTAGGGTTGGAATCTTATCTTTTAGAGTGCGACATTCACCAATGCTATGCCTATTCATGCTGGAATGGTATACACATGTTTTATTCGGGTTGACCCATTGAGAGGAGTTATTCATGGAGATAGAACTAATAGGAGTGACATATCTGGAAGCCTTCAGTCATTTATATAGCTGGTCCATGGGCTCAGAAATAGGGTTGTGTTGTTTGGGAGGCCTATGATCGAAATTGGGTCTGGGTTTTTGCTTGTTTTGACAGATTGGAGGTGAATTGTAATAGGTTGGCTGGGTGTAATAAGTTTGCTAGGCGGTAGCGGGTTAAGAAAATTTGGGAGGTGAAGTTTGTTATGTAGGTGGAGGTGTTTCGCATGTAAGAGGAGACTTTGGGCCTTGGGCTATCATCACGGCCCCTGCTTCCTTCTTCTTAGATATACTCTGTGGCTGTAATGCTTTGTTCATTGCCTCTAATGCCCCAAAATTAGTTATTATCCCACTCTTGATCCCTTTTTCAATCCTTCTTCGAGTTTGATGATGTCGGAGAACTTGACATTTTCGATGACCATTAACCTTTAATAGTGTTGTGGATCCTAGGACCTAACAAAAAATTTGCTCATATGCTCTTCCTCTAGTGCCGACCTAACCTTTGTAACTTCTGACATCCATTGAGTATCACACTTGCGAAAAGTTCCTAATGGTTTCTTCTTGCGGTTCTATATGTAGAAGACATCCAGTACATTCTCTATATTAAACCAAGTCAGTGCATGAAGTCGGATGCCATGCATACCCATTAAACCTACTACTTGGGATTCTGACCGATATACCAATATAGGGCGTCTCCGGTGAGACTCCTCGTGAATATTTTCATAAAATTCTTTAAACTTTCCCAACACTAGTGAGACTCCTCAAATGTACCTTCACGTTACCCGTTCTGTCAAACATCTCAAACTTGGGATGCTTGTAACCTTTTGGGAGTTCCATGTCTATCTGAATGCATAGATCCTCAAAATTTAGATGCTCGATTCCTTTTCCTCCTTCAATACCATAGAGTCAACTTGTGAGCTTATTGAGCTCCTCTGCCATGTTCTTAATGAGCAGGTCTTTCTCAGTGAATTTTGGAGTGCATTAGATTTGCTTAGTAGAGTGGGGTAAGGTTTCCACATATATGGGATTGTTTTGGTGGGTGCCGAGCGTTGAGTGTAGTGGTGATCATTAGTTTAATTTTGCGAATCAGATATAGTATGTGTGGTGTTCCAAATGCCTGGCTTCGGACTCAAGGACCCCTTTGCATAGCCTCTCATAGTTCACTTGTGTTTCAGCAACCACATGTATGACTTTGTTTCCTTGACCAATTCCTTGCTTGACTATTCAGTCTACGTTATCTTTTAACCATGATGGGAAAAAGTCTGCGTGATATCGATCTAGCCCGATGATATCCTTTTCCACTTAATCATAAAATTCCACATGTGGTGGGCCTCACTTTTGTATGGAATGGCATAATCCTGAAAATCTGCTCTGTAATGACTCATTTTGGAGACTCGTGGTATGACTTGTTTTCTACCAGCTTGTCTCATGACCCTGACATGAACAAAGGATGTATTCCCCTTAACCCAATCAACACAAAATACGGAACATCCCTGGATCCCATGATGAATTCATTAGTAGGGAAGCACTCGAATATCTAGTGAACCTGGTCCTCGATCAATTTGCTAAAAGATTGTGCCCATTCTGTAGCTTTCTCTAGCTGTGCTACTTTGTCAGGGATAAAGTTCATCATTTTAGGATGGTGAAAAGCTATGTGATCATTCCACGGTCTTCGTAAAAACTCTTGCTAGTATTGGCCCATCTGAAGATGTTCTAACAACCAAATCTGCAGTAGCAAGTTACAACTTCAAAATGTTTGAACCCTTTCTTGCAACGATCGAGAGCAATGTATATCTCTGCTACAATCATCGGAACAATAGTATAGGTTTGTCCATCATTTCCTCCCTTAATGCTTTGGTTACCATGGCCAACTGGTTATGAATTATGTCCCATTGGCTTGGAAACACTATCATACCTCGAAAGTAGACGATAAATACAAAAACCCTACAATGAGTCCAACCCAAAGAAGTGATGAAGAATTCATCATGAAAGATACAGCAAGATTTGTTGGGTCCATATCGTTCATAGAGGAATTCAAAGGGTATGTATGACTTCTTCAGGTACTTTGTTAATACCCAATTTTTTCCTGTTTATTTGATATATGCCAAACACCTTCAAAGTAGCATATATATGCATACATAATCATATCCAAGGTTTTATTATTATTTCTATAATTTTAAGGTTTTAAATTCATTTATTTTCTCCCCTTTTTATCTAAAATATCCCCAATAGTTATTTAAAAAATTATTGTTTCGATAACACATATATTGTATTTCTATATTTATGCCAAACTATGGCTAAAGAAATTTTTATATATTATTATAATTACATTTAGTATTTTTACAGCTAAATTGCATAAAATTACAATAGTAGGCCTTTTAAGATTTAATTATGTTTTACATGTATAATATTTGGTCCTATATTTTTAAATTGCTAATTATCTATTACAAATCATATTAGCATATGAAATGTTTTTTCAAAAATTATCTCCTATTTTTTATAAATTAAAAAAGGAAAAAATTAGCTATTTAAATAATAGCCCCGTTTGTATTTCAATTAAAACAAAATACACTCCTAGCCCAATTAATACCCCGACCCAATTAACCTAACCCACTTTTATAACCCACCCAGCCTGGAACCAATCTTGGCCGTTGATATCAAGGGATCAACGGTACAAATCAAACCTTCTTTATTTATCTAACCTAACACCAGAAACCCTAATCCATTTTCGCCAAACAGCCACCCTGAAAAAACTTTCCTTTCCAATTCTCGCTAAGGCCTAAACCTAACCGTATCCCCCCACCACCTAAAACCAACCCTAATCCATTCGATCCTCACTCTATCTATGGATTTCCATGGCTATTTGAGACGTATTCTTTTCTCTTACGTCTCCTGGTTGCTTAATTTTGTGATTTAATGGAAGGATCTCAAAGAGATCTAGACCAGATCTTGTTCAAAGCTCTCTAATAGTCTATCCATGGTTTTTCATGCCATTTTCCGACCATCTGTGGCTATTCCAGTAATGTCCATGACTTTTCCGGCTAAAACCATTAATGTTCTATGGTTTTCTCATCTTCTCTGGGTTTTCTAACCCCTAACTCTTAAGATTTTTCATTTCTCTTTAGATATGTCTTAAATCTAGGTATATCAATGTGTTTTTAACCGACTATTTTTTATCTCTGCAATTTTTTTGAAACCCTAGTTGGCTAATGCTCGATTCTTTCCAAATCTTTATAGATCTAAGATGATTCAAGTATTACTGAGTATTTTTCTCCATATATCTCTGATTTTAACTAACTATTTCGATTTTAGTTATTCTTTTCTACAACTACAGTTTCTAGAAGTTCTTTTACGCATGTTCTGACTGATTTCATTATTATTAAACCCCTTCCCTTGTTTGTTTTGACCGATTTTGTGCTCTTACTGATTTTCACTTGACTTTTTTAAAAGCCCCTTTTTAAGATTTTCTTTAATTTGTTTCTATAGTTTTTCTTACTTTGCTTCGCTATATTTTGGCATGCTTTCTTTACTTTGTGTCTGTGTGTTAGCCTGCTTACTTGAGTCCTGTTATTACTCAACTTCATGTATATCTTCCAGAATTCCTAGCCTTCTTATGTCGCTTTTGTACAACTATGCTCACTTTGTTTGTTCAGCTTTTGCTTCTTTCGGCGACTATGCTTCAAATATGTTTCTGTTTCTACATATGTGGACCTCTTTTATTTATATGTTGAAAGTATATAGTCATGACTCCCTTTTGATTAAATTTGTTTCCTTAATCGATGGTGATTGAAAATTTTCTTTCGTAAACCCTAAAAGCTTTGCCCGGTCTGTTAAGCTATTTGATTTCCTTACCCTATTTTGCTATGAAACTTACATTTTTCTACTAAGTTGTTGCCTTAATTGGGGCTTTATGAATTGGTCCTACTCTATCCTACTAAATCTCGATCCTTACCTTTCCACTTAATGTAATTAGTTGCTTACCGTAATTAGTTCTCCTTGCCTTGTTTGCATTGCAAATTATTGTCTCCTTAGTTTGAAAACATGCTAAACCTAGCCTTAATTACATGTTCTATGCTGGTACTGTTCTTGAAATCTTTCCTTATTTGTTATACGCACGCCGTGTATGATTTCTTGCCTTATTTTAATCACTTTTCAAACTATTAAATAAATGACTCTCTAGTACAGTCTTACAACACGAACATATTATAGAATACACACACACACACACACATACACTCAAACTCTATCTTTTGTCTCTACTACTTGTGCTACTAGTTGCCTAGACAGCTTAAAGCAAAGGCTAGACTTTGGAACTCTACTTGCTTCACTTTTTCTGTAGTTTGCTTCTTTAGCTTGTATATTCCTAGTTCAATTCTGAAACTCAACTCTATGTGCTCCATTGTTTGTCAATCCTTGTCTTTTTCTGCACTGACTTAATGGCTCGTGTTTTTTAATTGTCTTTCTTGTTTAGTGATTTATTTTGCATGCTTAAGTTCTGCCCTCTCATGTTTAAATGTAGTCAACATGTCTAGTTGAGTTAATGTTTATGTCCCTCAACTAGTATGTCTCCTAATATACTTGATTAACACTAAGTCATGAACAATTATGTGTAATATACCCCCGGATGACTACTCACATACCTTGTCCCTATGTCTTATTACTATTCTAGCTTCAAGCATGATTTTCTTGTTAACTCTTTGAAGTAGTAGTTTGTAGGGAAATTGGTGCTATATGTTATTTATGAATGTTGGTTTGTATGCTTCTATTCTAATCAAAGTGTATGTGTTCCTGATTTACATTGTCTATGTCCCCGACCCCTTACTACCCTGCTTGTGAATGTTTAAATGCTCCTAGTCTTTGAACTTGTTCTGGGTGTGCTAGTTTGTTCAAAGTTGTTGTTGCTCCTACTCCCTCCTTCTTTCCAAACTATTTTTCCCTAAGCTACTCTTCTGTCATTTTGCAAACTTATTTCAAACATGTTGTTTCAAAACCATTTTCCAAATCAACTATTTTAAATCTATGTCAAGCATTCACACATATATTCTTACACCGGTAGGTTCTGCCCCTTCTATATGAGCCTTGCCTTGGGACCCTTGAGCTCCCTCTGAACTTGGACACATGAAAACATTTTTTAAAATATATGAAAGATGGTCTTTCTACATTATACTTATTTTGTTTTTGTTATGAAATCTGAGTGTGAGTACTGCCTGGGATCCCTTGAGGTTTTTAGGGAACATTGACACACCTAGATATGTGAAAGGCTATGAAACCATCTTGGAACTTGAGGTGATTGATTACATAACTTAGAGAGAAAGTACTAATCAGGCTTTCTATAGTGTAACTTCTTATTTTTTTCATTGCTACTTGTGTAATTCATTTCAATGTTGGTCTGTAATAACCTGTTGTAAAAAAAATGGGGTTTTGGATAGGGAAATGAGAGGATAGCTATGCAGGTTTTATATATATATATATATATATATATATATATATATATATATATCAAAAGAGGTAGAAACCATGATTTAGACCCTTAATCCCATTAATTATAACTCAAATCCGTGAATTAATAGCATAGGAACGAGTTTTATATCCAAATTCTTTACCTCAATAAAGTTCCCTTGAAATCTCTCTTTCAATTTGTCCAAAAAGCTCCAAACTGAAATAGGAATGGTGAAAATAGTTCAAAATCAGGAAGGACACAATTTTTACCTTCTTCCCCGAAATTTTTGCACCGGCGGCCCAATTTTCACTTCCGTAGTACCGTTGTCATGACCCAAAATCCACTAAGAGTCGTGATGGCGCCGGACACTGCTATCAGGCAAGCCAACCAAATTACTTATTTAAATCTCACTTTTAAAACTTTTGAAATATAGGATTTTCTTCCATATTTAGAAATTTTAAAGGAAAATAATTTTCAAATCAAATTTAAAAATTAAGCAACTAATAACTCCAAACCATCCCAGAACCCATGTCACAAGTTCATGTGCATTTACTGACAAAAAAAATAATATACAACATCCGTCCGGAATATAGTGGATGAAAGTAAATACAATACACTGGAAAGGAATACCCTAGTTGTGGCCGTCTCGAATGATGCAGCTCATCTAGTCCCAAAATCATCCACGCTGCTATGCCTAGTAGACCACTAGAGTCATATATACATGTGCAACAAAATGCACAGCAAGTGTAGTATGAGTATAAAAGTAACGTGTACCCAGTAAGTATCCCACCTAATCCCGAAGGGGTAGAGACGAGATGGTCAACTTGACACTCACTAGAAGTCCAATGATTATTTATCCTTAATAAATATATTAAACAATAAATTTGTTATATAAACATGATCCAGACCAAGGTATGGGGAAATAAGTAGTCATATAATTATTTCATGGAAAATTTCCTTACATTACTTATTATTATATACAATATGATATTGCCATAGTGAGGCATAAAACAACTCAAATGAGTTCAAGACAACAACACAAACATGCGCAAACCATGACGAGGTTGACGGCTCGGTCGAACAGAAATGTAAAGTGTGCACTTACCGAGGGTCGAAGGTGCGCCTATAGAGGCATATATTAATCTGCCGAGACGTACATCTCATTCAGAAATAAACATATGCAGACAGACAATCTGTCAAACAGTCAACATGGAGAAATATCCAGGAAAACTAAATTCTATTTAATAATTTGAGTAAAAAAGCTTATGTCTTACTTATTGAAATCCATTTATAAATTTATTATGATTTAAGCAATTCAAGCAATCAATGGGTTCACAATTAACTCAAGTATAACATGCATTTGGGTCCTAGACTATCCGGAAAATAGCATAATAGTAGCTAGGCGGGAACTCTCGTCACCTCGTGCGTACGTAGCCCCAACAATTAGGAGCACATAATCAATTTAACTCACCTATGGGGTGATCCCTCACAAGATTAGAAAGGAGACTCACCTCGCTACGAAGACCCATAACCGGCATTCTACATTCCTCTGAAGGCTTGAACCGGCATACAATGCTCCCAATACTAACCAGTGATTATAAATCCATTAATATTGCTAAGGTATTCATAATAGTCCAATTTATAACAATTTCCATTCCCGAACAAAAAGTTGACCAAAACGCCCTCGTTCCCACGTGCCTGGAATCCGAAATATTTGAAGGATAAAGTTTACCAATGACCTTAGGAACTCAAATACATAATTTTTTCTTAATTCCATGCTCAAATTCGTGGTAAAACTCCAATAACAAAATATTTCTAGGTCTTCCTCTAACCCTAAAATTTCTACCCATTGTCATGCTAAAATCCATACATAATTGATGTATATACTCAAAACTAGCAGAGATCACTTACCTCATGCTTGGTGATGAAAATGTCTCTCCAAAGTTGCTCCAAAGTCGGTTCCAATAGAAAAAATAAACGGAAAAATGAGTCAAGATTGATTTTTAAAGAAACCTCTCTGCCCCAGCAGATCCCGCTTCCGCGGAAAATTTCCGCTTCTGTGGATAAATTCCCACTTCTACGGTAGATTTCCGTTTTTGCGATTTTGACAGTACCAACACTTTTCTCGGCACGGAAACGAGCATAACTTCTTCACACGATGTCCAAATTCGGCGATTATTTTTGCTATGGCTCTGAAATTACGATACATATCTAATGGTTATATAAAAAACCAAATTTGGAGCTCATTTGCTTAATATGGTACCCCTTTCTTTCCAAAGAAACGGCGTTGAAGCATCAAATAAGAGCGCAACACAACCCAAAACACACCCGAGGACCCTGGGACCTTGACCAATAACACCAACCAGTTCCAAAACACAATACAGACTTGCTCGAGGCCTCAAATCACATCAAAAATTGCTAAAATCATGAATCAACCTCCAATCCAAGCTTTATGAACTTTAGAACTTCCAACTTCTATTCCCAATGCTTAAACCTATCAAATCACGTCCGATTGACCTTTAATTTTGCACACAAGTCATATTTGACATTACGGACCTACTACAACTTTCCAAATCGGATTCCGACCCTGATATCAAAAAGTCCACTTTCGGTCAAACTTCAAATAACCTTCAAATTTCTATCTTTAGCCAAATGGATTCAAAACGACATACGTGCCTCCGAATTCTCTTCCGATCGCGCTCCCAACTCCAGAATAACCATATGGAGCTATTCCCAGTCTGGAAATCCCAAACAGACATCGATAACACTGAAATTCACTTCAATCCAAACTTAAGAAATTTCTTCCAAAATGTTAAATTCCACAATGGGTGCCAAAATGCTCCCGGGTTATCCAAAACCCGCACCGAGCATATGCCCAAGTAGGAAATCATCATACAAACCTGCTAGAACCTTCAGATCTCTATTCTCAGGTTGTTTACTCAAAAATCCAATAGTAGTTCATTCTTTCAACTTAAAACTTCTGAAATTGGAATTTTCATTTAAATTTCACTTTGATCTTCCTGAATTTCAATTCCGACCATGCGAACAAGTTATGACACCTGAAATGAAGCTGCTCATGGCCTCATATTGTTGAACGACGTGATAGGGCTCAAAACGACAGGTCAGGTCATTACATTTGCTCCCACTTAAATATATGTTCGTCCTCGAACGTGCTCAGAACTATACTGAAGTAGTCTGAATTGTTTAGCACCTTATGCACCTTCTGTGCGGCCTCAACTTTGCTGAGCACATTAGCCCGATATATTCTGAAGATATTTCCTTTTATTCAAGCAACTAATCCTTAAAGACCAATTTTAACATCCGGAATTCAATGACGGGCCTTTTTTCATCATAATATCACCAAATCATTCACCGCACGTTGTACCCAACATGACCGCATAACTTTACTGAATTCACACTTTGCATCACTGTACTCATAGGAACACAATAAAATTTTCTGATCAACTTAGCCAAAATTCAATGAATCATATGCTCCCATTGCACCTATTTACCTATATTGGTCTTGTTCTAACTTTTACAACATCGATACGACGGAAAAGATGTGTTGAAATTCATAACCAACTAGTGAATTAACAAATCATTGGGTCTATACCCTGACGAAAGTCATTACCTCTTCCCGAACACTCTAATGGTCTTAGCTCCTTAATACCCTTCATATAATCAAATTGCACTTGTCCTAAATCAAACAATTCTCGTCTCACCCAGTACAAACTGCTCAGGCAATAAGCCACTCCTAATGTGATCAAAAGTCTCATATGATGCCATAATGTGGCACTAGGCCACCAATAAGAACACAAAACAAATCGAAAATCGAACTCCGGAATGAATTACCTAACCCCCGCACTAATACGTATTTTCCCTAGAATAAAGGAAAAAAAACACACAAAAAATAGCGTATAGGAAATAGACTCGACATCACACTGTTGCGGCGCGCAACGCGATCTGAATAATCTTACTGCACAATAAAAGAGATGCACATCGAACTAGATTGCTCATTACAACAAAATACCAAATATCGGTCATAGACACGCTAAGGCGTATAATACCATCTCTGAGGACACATATAGCGCTATAGGCTACAACTCAAGCACAACTGAGGTGCAATACATGATCTAAATCTCAAGAGCCATCCTGCACATATGACATTACCGCCGGGTGGAACCTCAACACATAAGAAGTTACCAAGCTGTATCACAACTTATACGGCACAATATATCACTACATGAAATAGTTGACCATGAAATAACACCGCGACTACTCTTTCATCAAAAGCGCATTACTGAAATGAAAACCTGACGTAAGGCTCACTTCTACATTTAAATACATCCACCGACCTCAAGTCGATCATGATCGGGCCCAACTAGGGCAATGACCTTTCAAAGGTCCATGTTAGCTTCCCTCTTCTCATAACATACAAGAACATCCATCATAACCGGAGTGAACCGTCACAGTCCATAACCCAATAAATAGAGTGCCCTCCAGGCACAGATTCTCAAATTGATGATATTACCAAAATCCTCATACTTGGTTTAAATCTCTAATCAATCAAGTGACTACACGTCACACTCATACAATCATTCGGTGGGATACGATCCCACAGCCTTCCGAAATAAATAATGGTCCTGCCCCTCCAAACCACCGACCGCACAAATGCTAAAAAGCAATCAATAATCCTTAACCAGGATGCAAAGCCTTCCTCACAAAACATCAATCTCGGGTGATACTGACGACTATACCAACTTATTCAAAACACTGAAACTCGTTTTCTACTCATCCGAGATCATGACATCAAAGTTATTTACCAAACTGCAACCTAGGTACTTACTTCAAATTCAATACCACTCACTGCACCTCACGTGTCGATATACGATAGACACGATTTCCATCACAACTCTGGAACCGCCGATAGACTAACACTTCATCATATAAAACATTTCATTTTAACTCACTTCAAGAGAACTATAGCAGCATACAGGAGAATTCTCATAGCCGTCGAATATGCTAATCTCTAAGTTGTAGTCCAAGCCATCATTGCTCTTTCGGGATTCTCCTACACATAACAAGCCATAACAGAAGAATGCTTCTGAACAAAATCATCTACAGTGGCCGACATGCCTCACACGTACCGCTTAAATCACTTGTATAACTTGCTTAGGCTAAAGGAACTAATCACTGACACCAAAATGGCAATTCAACAATGGCTAATCAACCTAACTCCTTCCAATTTACCCTCAATTGCCTTGGAAATAATACTTCTTCATTCAACACATAACATACTCCATCTGCACTCATCTCGAGTGACCTTGAATCACGAGACCATGTTGTCTCAAATCCCACGAACCATTTCATATCTCTCAAATGTACACCGCATGCCAAAATACCATAGAAGAATTTGGGCACCTTCTCATAAGCTGCTACTAAGCTTAATTTTTATTTGTACTTATAAGGTCGACATCATTAGGCACCACTTTACCCTTTGAATTCAAGAGGACCGTTACTGAGAGCCACTCGCGCTGACTTGGCCCCGAATGTAACAAACTCCACCAAATTTTTACAATACATGGATATTCTCTTGATGAAGCATCAGGAAAAATCACTTTATGTGAAGCTTGTATCTACGCAAGGCATAAATCATGAATCTCTCCTTAAGCTAGACATGATCCAAGAAGGACAACCATAGCATTCATTCGATAATTCATTTGCTCAAATTACAACTTATGGTATTTTCTCCTAGGTGGGATAAACCATCAATATGCTATTAACCAGAAATCACGCCAATAGTTAATCATGCAACCCAATCATAAGAGATGGGATTCTCCCACTTAGCTTGAAGAAATTATTCCACAATTCTGGAGTTTACTAGAATTGTTCATCTCTTGTCGACATAGCCTTGCACAATGAACTCTTAATCATTAACCACATTTTCGCGACCGATCTCTTTGTTGAATAACCAATAAAAATTCCTTGCAGAAGCTTCACCAACCACGGGACCGCTAACCTACTCATAGGGAATAACCCACTTGAAGAAGCCACTTCCCGACATCTTGTTAATGCTGCTGCATGGGGTACAGTCACTATAACTACAATAACCTCTCATAGGTCCCTGCGCACCCTCCAGCTGCACCAGTCCATTCGCCCCTCTTGGACATCAATTAAATATGCGGCAAAATATTTCCAATTCAAAGTTATGCTACATCCTCCTCTATTTCAAGTAGCTCATTTCCGCTATATCAAATCTTCTGCCGCATAATGGCCTATGCTTCAATTTGGCACCGTTGGCCCCAACCACTAATCTCTAAAAATCTCCGATCATCCAAACACTCCTTAAGGCGTGTAGTCATCCTACTACAAAGCCTATATGCTACAGCCTCCACTCCCCCACTTTGGCGGAACTCATTCCTTTAATCGACCATTCAACCTTGCTCCTCGTACTTGTCCTTCGAGAAGTTTTAAACACCGTCTGACACTCCCCACATGTACTTCCTCATACTTTGATACTCAATTGTTGCCTTAAATAAAATCTGTCTTCATAGCACTTGAATGCAAAAATCGCTACTAGCTTTAAACCTTTCAAAAGATCATCCTTCTCAAGCCATCACATTAGGAGCACCGGTTCCATCCTAAACCACTGCATCCCACGATCTCTGATTGCCGGTTCTTAATTATTAACCCGCAATATCCGTCCCCAAATGCGAATTGTAGAAGATCATAACACTGGCGAATTTCAAACATTCCATAAGGACAACGACATCAAACCAACCCCAACATTCTATGTCCAATCGCCTTCCCCTGCTGGGGAATAAAACACTGACTCTCTAGATCATGCACTAAGTAAACCTCTTTTCAGTCATTGACTGCCTCCACACATCGGCAAACATTCTGCCATCATATCAATACCGCGGAAACTTATTCATAAGTATTATGGCAACCTGCGCTTAACCTCAAGGCTCCCAGAAGTACCGCTACCAAGCTGAAATAATAAGATATCCTTCCATAGAGCGACTGTAACAGCCCAATCAACTATACCGAGAGAAACATCCTGCACCATATCTATAGTGCCATCGAAGTTCTTAAATTCTTGATTTACAACAAGCGATCTGCGTCGCATAAGATTGATTAGGACGAAAACAAAGGCATAAGACTTAGAGGAATCAAATAACACGATAAGGAAATCAATAAGGGAAATACTCCTAACTTCCATGTAGCCTCCCGAGCATAAGTACAGACGTCTCCGTACCGATCAACGAGACTATACTGGACTTTCTCATGACTCGTGAGACCGATGGGAACCTAGAGCTATGATATCATGTTGTCATGATCAAAAATTCACTAAGAGTCGTGGTAGCACCGGACACTGCTGTCAGGCAAGCCAACCAAATTACTTAATTAAATCTCACTTTTAATACTTTTGAAATATAGGATTTTTGTTCCATATTTAGAAATTTTAAAGGAAAAACATTTTCAAATCAAATTTAAAAGTTATGAAACTAATACAATACTCCAAACCATCCCAGAACCCGGTGTCACTAGTGCATGAGCATCTACTGATACAAGAAATAATATACAACATTCATCCGGAATACAGTGGACAAAAGTAAATATAATACACTGGAAGGGACTACCCTAGCTGCAGCTGTCTCGAATGATGCAGGTCATCTAGTCCCAAAATCATCCGCGTTGCTATGCTCAGTAGACCACTAGAGATATATATACCTGTGCAACAAAATGCACAACAAGTGTAGTATGAGTACAGAAACAACATGTACCCAGTCAGTATCCCGCCTAATCCCGATGGGGTAGAGACGGGATGGTCAACTTGACACTCACTAGTAGTCCAATGATTATTTATCCCGGATAAATAAATTAAACAGTGAATTTATTTTATAAAGATGATTCGGACCCAGGTATGGGGAAACAAGTAGTCATATAATTATTTCATGGAAAATTTCCTTTGATTCCATATTATTATAAACAATATGGTATTTCCATAGTGAGGCATAAAACATCTCAAATGAGTTCAAGACAACAACACAAACATTCGCAAATCATGCCGAGGTCGACGGCCCGTAGCAACAGAAATGTAAAGTGTGCACTTGCCGAGGGTCGACGACGCGCCTATAGATGCTTCTATTAATCTGCCGAAGTGTACGATCCGTTCCAAAATAAATATATGCAGATAGACAATCGGTCAAACATTCAACATAGAGCAAATATCCAGGAAAGGTCAATTCTATTTAATAATTTGAGAAAACAAAGCATATGTCTTTCTTTTTGAAATTTATTTATAAACTTTTTATGATTTAAGAAATTCAAGCCATCAATGGGTTCACAAATTATCCAAAAATAACTTGCTTTTGGGTCCTAGGCTACCCTTACAACAGCATAATAATAGCTACGCACGGACTCCCGTCACCTCGTGTGTACGTAGCCCCCACAATTAGGAGCATATAATCAATTTAACTCACCTATGGGGTGATTTTCCCCTCATAATATTAAAAAGGAGACTCACCTCGCTCCGAAGACCCATAACCGACATTTTACATTCCTCCGAAGGCTTGACCTGGCATACAATGCTCCCAAAACTAACCAATGATTATGTAAATCCATTAATATATGCTAAGGTATCCATTATAATCTAATTTATAACAATTTCAAACCCCAAACGAAAAGTTTACCAAAACGCCCTCGAGCCCACGTGCTTGGAATACAAAATTTTTCAAAGATAAAGTTTACCCATGACCTTAAGTACTCAAATATATAAATTTCTCTCAATTCCATGCTCAAAATCGTGGTAAAAATCCAGTAAAAAAATATTTCTTGGTCTTCCTCTAACCTTCAAATTTCTACCAATTTTCATGCTAAAAGCCATACATAATTGATGTAGATACTCAAAACTAGTAGAGATCACTTACCTCATGCTTGGTGATGAAAATGACTCTCCAAAGTTTCTCCAAAGTCGGTTCCCATGGAAGAAATGAAGTGAAAAATGAGACAAGTTCGATTTTTAAAGAAACCTCCCTGCCTCAAGCAGTTTCTGTTTCCGCGGTCCCATTTTTGCGGAACTGTTTCTGCTGACAAATTCCCGCTTCTGCGGTAGATTTTTGCTTTTGCGGTTTTGACAGTACCAGCACTTTTCTCGGTACAAAAACGAGCATAACTTCCTCATACAATGTCCAAATTTGGCAATTATTTTTGTTATGGCTCCGAAATTAGGATACGGATCTAATTTTCAATAAAAACATCATTTGGAGCTCATTGGCTTAATATGGTACCCCTTTATGTCCAAAGAAACATCGTTGAAACATCAAATAAGAGCCCAACACAACCTGAAACAAACACGAGGCCCCTGGGACCCCGACCAATAACACCAACCAGTCCCAAACGGACTTGCTCAAGGCCTTAAATCACATGAAACAATGCTAAAATCAAGAATCAACTTCTAATCAAATCATTATGAACATTAGAACTTCCAGCTTCTACTCTCGATGCTTAAACAAATCAAATCACGTCAGATTGACCTTAAATTTTGCACATAAGTCATATTTGACATTACAGACCTACTATAGCTTTCGGAATCATATTCCGACCCCGATATCATAAATTCCACTTCGATCAAACTTCTCAAAAACCTTCAAATTTCTATCTTTAGCGAAATGGCTTCAAAATGACCTACGAACCTCCGAATTCACTTTCGATTACGCTCCCAACTTCAGAATCACCATACGGAGCTACTCGCAGTCTCAGAATCCCAAATAGACATCGATAATACTGAAATGCACTTCAAGCCAAACTTAAGAAATTTATTCCAAAATGCTAAATTCCACAATGGGCGCCAAAATGCTCCCGGCTTATCCAAAACCCACACCGGGCATAAGCCCAAGTCCGAAATTATCATACAAATCTGTTGGAACCTTCAGATCGATTCCGAGGTCGGTTACTAAAAAATTCAATCCTAGTTCATTCTTTGAACTTAAATATTTTGAAATAAGAATTTACATTTAAATTTAACTCCGATCTTCCTAAATTTCTATTCCGACCATGCGAACAAGTTATAACACCTGAAATGAAGCTGCTCATGGCCTCACACTGCTGAACGACGTGCTAGGGCTCAAAAAGACCATTTGGGTCGTTACAACCACATCTGCGGTCAAGACCACCGCATCGACGGTGCTCACTTAAATCCACATCTGCATTCCAATAACTGCACATGTGCCATCGCAGGTCAGTATTCCAGCTGCTTCAGCGGTTCCTACCAACATCTCCAGATTCCACTTTTGAGGCCACTTCTCTGCTTAAGTAGCTCCACGCCTGTAATCCCCAATCCGCATGTGTGGAAAAACCAGAAGCAACAAATTTAGCTGCAACAAAGTCTCAAACTCTTCGTCAACCATCTGAAATTACCCCGAGGCCCCTTGGACCTCAACCAAAAGCACAAACATATCCTAATACGTTATTCAAACTTGTACCAATCTTCAAAACACCTCAAACAACATCAAATCTACCAAAACACGTTGGATTCTAGCCAAACTTTCTAAAATCTTTGGAATTCCGCTTTTGATAAAAAATCCCAACCAAACCACGTCCGAATGACCTATAATTTTGCACACATATCCCAAATAAACCAACGGTACTACTGCAGCTCTCAGAATTCCATTCTGACCCATTATCAAAATATCACCTAAAAACCGAAAATTCCTAAACTATCAACCTCGCCATTTAGAGCCTAAATCTACTTCAAACCTCCGAAACTCATTCCCATCACACTCCTAAGTCCCGAATCACCTCCAAAAGCTACTAAAACACTCTAAACTCACATCTGATCCCTCTAACACACAAGACAACATCTGATTTACTTTTCCAACCTAAACTCACTTCATTGAGACTAAGTGTCTAAGACCTTACCAAAATCAATTCAGATTCGAGCCGAACAACCTAATACCACAAAACACGGATAAATAAAGATAAAAAAGCAATAAGGGGTCAAATGGAGCTGTAACTCATGGGACGACTGGCCGGGTCTGTTGAAACACGTTCTCAAGGCACTAAACTAAACGTGTGTTCATATTTGTAGGTTTTGATAAATGACAAACGATGCGAAATTGACATATGACGAGGTCCAAGCACAAGCGCGTAAATGTCACGCAAAGAAGTTCAAGCACAAGACAAACAAGATAAAGACTAAACAAAGTTATACATGAGTCGTTCTTTAATTGTGATCTTGATCCGACGACTTAACTCAAGACTTGGCTTCTCTCGTAAAAACATTTTTATAAAATCATGCATATTTAATTTAAGGCAAAATGATTTTAAATCATGCATATTTATTTTAGTCAAAATGATTTTTAAACATGCCTCTAAAATCTGGACAAAGATAATCGATTATGTACTTATGATAATCGATTATGTGAAGGCAGCTGCAAGACAATCGATTGTGTACCTTATGACAATCGATTGTGTTGAGACAGTGTCCATCAGATTTTTCAAAGCTACAAAATAATCGATTGTGAACCTTATGACAATCGATTGTGTTGAGGCAGTGTCTATCAGATTTTTCAAAGATACAAAATAATCGATTGTGAACCTAATGACAATCGATTGTGTTGAGGCAGTGTCTATTAGATTTTTCAAGACTGAAAATTAATCGATTGTCCATATAACATAATCGATTATGTAAATGACCGTTGCCAAAATATTTTAAAACTCCGTCAGATAATCGATTATAGGATTTTTATAATCGATTGTTTGAAGTAAAATCTGGAAAAGATCTTTTGAACGTTGCCAAGTAATCGATTGTATATTTCTGATAATTGATTGTTTTACGTAAAATCTGGAAATGATTTTTTGAACGTTACCAAGTAATTGATTGTATATTCTGATAATCGATTGTTTCACTTAAAATCTGGAAATGATTTTTTGAACGTTGCCAGTAATCGATTATACGTCTTAGATAATCGATTATGCTGCGTAAAATCTGGGAATGATTTTTGGAACGATTGAAAAACAATCGATTGTGCCAACTTGACAATTGATTGTCGTAGCACAAAATCAGCAATTCTTAATTGGCAATTAGGCAACGGCTATGCATGCTTTTGACACTATAAATACATCTTCAAATCAGTCTTCTAAGCACAACAACTGATCATATTATTGCTAAAGCTTGCATACTCTCTTATTCATCATTTTCTATTCATTACATAAGTTTTTGAGAGCCAAATTCTTGACGAAAGTTGTTGCGTTCTTGAGCGTATTTATTTTACTCATATCTACTCTTAAGGAGAATCTTGTTTTGAGTGCAAAGTGTTTTTATACACTTGAAGGGAAGTGTTAATCCCTTGAATTGTAAGAAGGAACGTTGTGATTCCTTTGGTTGAAGTCTTGAAGTGTTGTATCTTCGAGCAAAGGTTGTTGAGGCTTGTGTGACTCAAGTTCTCAGTTTGTAACGGTTTGTTAAGCACCCGTAAGCTTAACAAAGTTAGTGGAAATCTCGAGAGAGTCTCTCGGGGACTGGACTAGCCACGGGTTATGGTGAACCAGGATACATCGGTGCATTCGTTCCTTATTAGTTACTTATCGCACTTATTTCATTCCTGCAATTTTTAAATTCCGCAAGTTTACGCTATTTTTTATTATAACGCTATTCACCCCCCCCCCCCTCTAGCGTTAAGCGTATATTCTAACAATTGGTATCAGAGCCCAACTCTCTGAAAAACATAACCGTTTGAGAGAAACAATCCATGGCTTCTACTCATGATTCTTTTGCAGTAATTGGTGAAGGACAATGCTCCACCCGACCACCACTATTCGATGGCACAAACTATACGTAATGGAATGAGAGGATGAGAATATTCATTCAATCAAACAATTTTCATCTGTGGAAGGTTATAATGAAGGGAGAACAAATTCCAACCAAAAAGGTTGAAAATGAATGGGTTCCTAAATCCGAAGATGAATACGATGCGGATGATATCCGAAAAGTGCAGAACAATGCTAAAACCATCAACTTATTGTATTGTGCTACAAACGCTGATGATTACAGAAAAATATCATGTTGCACAACGGCGAAGCAAATATGGGATAACCTAGAAATCATGTACGAAGGTACGGACCAGTTAAGAGAAGCTAAAGTTGATTTTCAAACCCATGCATATGAACTGTTTCACATGAAGGAAGGCGAAAGGGTAGATGACATGTTCGAACGATTTTCAAAAATCGTTAATGACTTACAAGCTCTTAAGAAGACCTTCACGGATAAGGAACTTGTCCGAAAAATTCTCCGAAGTCTCACTCCGGAATGGCGCTCCAAGGCCGACGCAATTCAAGAGTCTATTGGCATTTCAAATGTCACCATCGACGGATTAAGAGGTAATCTTAAAACTTATGAATCTACTATACTTAACTCTCTTGTTAATGATCAAAGGAAACAAAGAATCGCCCTCAAGGCAAGCACAAGTCAACCTCAAAATGATGAGGACGGAGATAACGAGTTCGGACTCGTTATTAAGAGATATCAAAAGTTCATGCGAAAAGAGTATGAACGAAAAGGCAAACAACAAGGAGATCAAGTAAAGTGCTATGGGTGCGGAGAAATCGGGCACATTAAATCAAATTGCCCAAATGTCATAAAGGAGAAGAAACCCTTCAAGAAACAACGAGCATACATATCTTGGGGAGGTGACTCCGGAGACGATTCGAGTGAGGAAGAAGAAGACGAAACCGCAAATCTTTGTCTCATGGCTCACGAAAACAATCAAGAAGAGGTATGTCAAATTTCTTCCAAAAACTTCTATTCTCTTGAGGAAATGCAAAATGCCTTTGATGAGTTGTATAGTGAATTCATTGAAGCTTCCAAAACTGTTAAGAACATTAAGGAAAATGCTTCTTTGAAAGAAAAAGATTTTGAAAAACAACTCTCTTTTAAAGAAAAGGATTTGGAAAAATTGGTTTTGGAAAATGAGAAGTTGAAAGAAGAAAACAATTTTTTAGGCAAAAGAAGCGCCGACAAACCCGAGAGTTCTAGTAAAAATTGTACTTCTTGCATGCATCTAAAAGATGAGGTAGAAAGACTTAAGGGCACCTTAGATAAGTTCAATTCTTCTCATAAAAATTTGAATGAAGTTCTTGTTAATTTGAAATCGACCAAACATGGGATAGGTTTTAAAAACGAGCCTAAAGAAAAAGTTGAAGCCAAACCCCAACCACCTAAGGCTCAACCTAGGACAAATAAAACAAATGTTCATCCTAGAGATAACAATCCTAGAATCAACATGCACGCTAGACCAAACACTAGAAGAAACTTTGAACGTTTTAGGACACCTAGAAATGGCCCTCAACCTAAAAATAACTATTCTAGAAATGATGCATATCCTAGACCAAACACTAGAAGAAAAGTTGAACATTTTAGGACACCTAGATATGGCTTTCAACCTAGAAATAACTATTCTAGAAATGCTGCATATCCTAGAACAAATAGTAGGAGAAATGATTTTCATGAAATGCGCAATAGTCATAATGTCGAAAATAGAGTAAACAATTTTCGTCCGTCCAACTACTATCAACCTAGACGAATGCATAATCTTAATGTCATTTGTCATTATTGCAATCGAATTGGACATATTGCTCCTTCTTGCTTCACTAGACATAGACACTTAACTGCATGTCAAGCACAACAGCATGTTACACCTAACTCTCAAGGACCCAAAACAGCTTGGGTACCAAAGACTCATTAATTTGTCTTGTAGGTATGTTTGAAGGGATCAAGTGTACTTTGGTACCTTGATAGTGGATGCTCCAAACACATGACCCGAGACGAATCCAAGTTCCTTCAACTAGAACACAAGGAAGGAGGAAGCGTTATTTTTGGAGATAACAACAAGGGAAAAATTATCGGTATTGGATCGGTCGGTAAGGATGA
Organism: Nicotiana benthamiana; assembly: GCA_034376525.1. NCBI lineage: Eukaryota > Viridiplantae > Streptophyta > Magnoliopsida > Solanales > Solanaceae > Nicotiana > Nicotiana benthamiana. Next base: position 133,822,386 of record CM067334.1, read on the forward strand.
ACCTTCTTCCGTTAAGCATATATTTCTAGTTAAAGGTCTAAAATATAATCTCTTGAGCATAAGTCAATTATGTGACAAGGGAAATCTTGTTTTATTTGATTCGGATGAATGCTTAGTTTTTCGCCATAGCGATTTTATAATTATCCTTGGTGGTTTTAGAATGGATAACATCCATATGGTTGATCTCGAAAATTCTTCATCTGAGTATGTGAATTGTCTTATGAGCAAAGAAGATGATATGTGGTTATGGCATCATAGAGTAGCTCACATCAACATGCATCTTTTAAACAAATTGGTTTCACAAAATTTAGTTATTGGTCTTCCAAATTTGAAATTTGAAAAAGACTCCATTTGCGATTCTTGTCAAAAAGGGAAGCAAACAAAAGCATCTTTTAAATCGAAAAATATTGTTTCAACTACTAGACCATTGCAACTTCTTCACATGGACCTTTTTGGACCATCTCGCATTGAAAGTCTTTGTAGAAATCGTTATGCTTTTGTTATTGTTGATGATTATTCTAGATTTACATGGACACTATTTCTTGCTCATAAAAGTGAAGCTTTTCATAATTTTAAATGCTTTCTTAAACATGTTCAAAATGAAAAGGACACAACCGTCACTTCAATAAGAAGTGATCATGGGGGAGAGTTCGATCACAATCTCTTCGCGGATTTTTGTGACGAACTCGGTGTCGAGCACACCTTCTCTGCTCCACGCACACCACAACAAAATGGAGTGGTGGAAAGGAAAAATAGGTGTCTCGAAGAGATGGCTAGAACCATGCTCGATGAGGCTAAGATTCCCAAACATTTTTGGGCGGATGCCGTGAGTACCGCATGCTACGTTTTAAACAGAGTAGTCATAAGGCCAATACTCATGAAAACTCCCTATGAACTCTACAAGGGAAGGAAACCAAATATCTCCCATCTTAGAGTATTCGGTTGTAAATGTTTTATTCATAACAATGGTAAAGATAATTTGGGAAAGTTTGATGCCAAATCCGATGAAGGAATTTTTATTGGTTATTCTTCACGTAGCAAAGCATACAGAGTATTCAATAATAGAACCGAAACTATGGAAGAATCCCCTCATATCGTTTTTTCCGAAAATAATGCTCGCTTGGCAAGAAAGGATTCTAGTTTTGAACTTGCAGGTAGTTTAAACTCAATGAGTCCTCAAAACAAAGTACAAGAGGAAACTCCTAAGGAAATTCAAGGTGAAACCTTGGAAAAATTATCGGAGGAAGCGCCACAACTGGAAAAAGAAATGAAACTGCCTAACGCGTGGAGGACAATCAAAGACCATCCTCTCGAACAGGTAATTGGCGACATCAAACAACAGGTAAGTACTCGAAACACTCTTAAGAACACCTTAGGACATACTGCTTTCGTCTCTCAAATTGAACGTTCAACCATCTCCGAAGCAATTGGGGATGAATTTTGGACCTTGGCAATGCAAGAGGAGCTTAACCAATTCAAACGAAATGACGTTTGGGATTTGGTGCCAAGACCCGAAAATCATACCATAATTGGTACGAAATGGGTTTTTCGAAACAAACTAGATGAAAATGGCGTAATCACTAGAAACAAAGCTAGGCTTGTAGCAAAAGGCTATAATCAAGAAGAGGGAATTGACTATGAAGAAACATATGCACCCGTAGCAAGGTTAGAAGCTATTCGTTTATTGCTTGCTTTTGCCTCTTCTATGAATTTCAATTTATATCAAATGGATGTAAAAAGTGCTTTTCTAAATGGTGTTATTCAAGAAGAAGTTTATGTAGAACAACCCCCGGGCTTTGAAGATTTTAAATCTCCCAATCATGTTTTCAAACTAAAAAGGGCGCTTTATGGTCTCAAACAAGCTCCCCGAGCTTGGTATGAACGATTGAGCAAATTTCTTTTCGAAAATGAATTCATTAGGGGAAAAGTTGACACCACTCTATTTGTTAAGCATAAAAACAATGATATTTTATTAGTTCAAATCTATGTGGATGATATTATTTTTGGTGCCACTAACAATGCTTTGTGCAAGGAATTTTCTGATTTAATGATAAGCGAATTTGAAATGTCTATGATGGGTGAGCTAACCTTCTTTTAGGGGCTGCAAGTAAAGCAAATGAAAGAAGGAACCTTCATTTGTCAAGCTAAATATTGCAAAGAATTGCTAAAACGATTTGAAATGAGCAACGCAAAGGCAATGGCCACTCCCATGAGCACATCCGACCATCTAAACAAAGACGAGAAAGGTAAGGAAGTCGACACCAAGAAGTATCGAGGTATGATTGGATCTCTCCTTTATCTTACTGCTAGTAGACCGGACATCATGTTTAGCGTGTGCTTATGCGCTCGTTATCAATCATGTCCTAAGGAGTCTCACCTAACTGCGGTGAAACGGATATTGAAGTATCTTGTTGGTACTGTAAATGTGGGTCTATGGTACCCCAAAGGTTCTTCATGCCAACTTGTTGGCTATTCTGATTCCGATTTCGCTGGATGCAAATTGGACCGCAAGAGCACTAGTGGCACTTGCCATTTGCTCGGTAGCTCTCTAGCTTCTTGGTTTAGCAAGAAACAAGTAAGTGTTGCGTTGTCCACAACCGAGGCTGAATATGTAGCCGTGGGGAGTTGTTGCGCTCAAATCCTTTGGATGAAACAGCAACTCTTGGACTATGGCCTAAGTATCGATCATATCCCTCTTAGATGTAATAATACTAGTGCCATATGCTTGACAAAGAACCCCGTTCTTCCTTCAAGAACAAAACACATTGAAATTAGGCATCATTTTATAAGAGATCACGTTCTCAAAGGTGATGTCGAAATTGAATTTGTTGAAACCAAACATCAATTGGCCGACATCTTTACAAAGCCGTTAGAGAAAGAGTCCTTATTCCGAATTCGTAGTGAACTTGGGGTTCTTGACTCCACGTTGATCTAAGTCATGCATTACATTTTCCCTTTCACATGATTACTAAATTGAGCGTCGGAGGCGTCAAACGTATTTTTGCAGGTATCGCCCTGAAAGCAGGGGGAATTATAAAGACTGGTTTAGAATAATCGATTTCTCTTTAGTATATAATCGATTATCAAGTATATAATTGACATTATTTGCTTTATTATCCCTTTTATGAAGTTGAAATTTTTGATTAATCAATAAACAAGTTATTTACCAATTTTTTTTGCTAATGTCAAAAGAGGGAAGAATAAGGGCTATGCACTTAATACTTATTGGCACAAATTGAGGGGGAATTCATATGTTGAGGGAGAACTAATTGCATATATATTTACTTGTCTTGGATCGTCATTATGAATTATCTAATATGCATATCCCGATTAAGTTTGCCATTATCAAAAAGGGGGAAATTGTTGAAACACGTTCTCAAGGCACTAAACTAAACGTGTGTTCATATTTGTAGGTTTTGATAAATGACAAACGATGCGAAATTGACATATGATGAGGTCCAAGCACAAGCGCATAAATGTCACGCAAAGAAGTTCAAGCACAAGACAAACAAGATCAAGACTAAACAAAGGTATACATGAGTCGTTCTTTAATTGTGATCTTGATCCGACGACTTAACTCAAGACTTGGCTTCTCTCGTAAAAACATTTTTATAAAATCATGCATATTTAATTTAAGGCAAAATGATTTTAAATCATGCATATTTATTTTAGTCAAAACAATTTTTAAACATGCCTCTAAAATCTGGACAAAGATAATCGATTATGTACTTATGATAATCGATTATGTGAAGGTAGCTGCAAGACAATCGATTGTGTACCTTATGACAATCGATTGTGTTGAGACAGTGTCCATCAGATTATTCAAAGCTACAAAATAATTGATTGTGAACGTTATGACAATCAATTGTGTTGAGGCAGTGTCTATCAGATTTTTCAAAGATACAAAATAATCGATTGTGAACCTAATGACAATCGATTGTGTTGAGGCAGTGTCTATTAGATTTTTCAAGACTGAAAATTAATCGATTGTCCATATAACATAATCGATTATGTAAATGACCGTTGCCAAAATATTTTCAAACTCCGTCAGATAATCGATTATAGGATTTTAATAATCGATTGTTTGAAGTAAAATCTGGAAAAGATTTTTTGAACGTTGCCAAATAATTGATTGTATATTTCTGATAATCGATTGTTTTACATAAAATCTGGAAATAATTTTTTGAACGTTGCCAAGTAATCGATTTTATATTTCTCATAATCGATTGTTTCACGTAAAATCTGGAAATGATTTTTTGAACGTTGCCGGTAATCAATTATACGTTTTAGATAATCGATTATGCTGCGTAAAATCTGGGAATGATTTTTGGAACGATTGGAAAACAATCGATTGTGCCAACTTGACAATCGATTGTAGTAGCACAAAATCAGCAATTCTTAATTGGCAATTAGGCAACGGTTATGCATGCTTTTGACACTATAAATACATCTTCAAATCAGTCTTCTAAGCACAACAACTGATCATATTATTGCTAAAGCTTGCATACTCTCTTATTCATCATTTTCTATTCATTACATATGTTTTTGAGAGCCAAATTCTTGACGAAAGTTGTTGCGTTCTTGAGCGTATTTATTTTACTCATATCTACTCTTAAGGAGAATCTTGTTTTGAGTGCAAAGTGTTTTTATACACTTGAAGGGAAGTGTTAATCCCTTGTATTGTAAGAAGGAACGTTGTGATTCCTTTGGTTGAAGTCTTGAAGTGTTGTATCTTCGAGCAAAGGTTGTTGAGGCTTGTGTGACTCAAGTTCTCAGTTTGTAGCGATTTGTTAAGCACCCGTAAGCTTAACAAAGTTAGTGGAAATCTCGAGAGAGTCTCTCAGGGACTAGACTAGCCACGGGTTGTGGTGAACCAGGATACATCGGTGCGTTCGTTCCTTATTATTTACTTATCGACTTATTTCATTCCTGCAATTTTTAAATTCCGCAAGTTTACGCTGTTTTTTATTATAACGCTATTCACCCCCTCCCCCTCTAGCGTTAAGCGTATATTCTAACAGGGTCGTCACATCAATATGTAGCAAATGTAACCTTAGATAGAAAGTAGTGACGAGCTTGTACCAAGGTTAGAGTCCACACCAACAAGCAATATATATAACATCACATAACAATATAATTTAAAGTAGCACAAGTCAATAACAGAATGCTCAGCTCGTATGTAATTCTGAAAATAAATATTTTTTCAAGTATAAAGATAAAACTCAAATCTTTTGCTGAAAATATGAGTAAGACTGAAATTTGTAATTTTTTCCAAAAACTTTAACGACAAATAAAAAATTTCATTTCAGATGACATGAGAAAAAAATACTTCTCTATGCCTACATATCAAGCATGCATGTTAAATGAAGCGCAACACAATGATGAAGTCATGTACTCACACTCTCAAAGATCCTTCCCATATATATACATAATAACTAACATTCAATCAGTCAATATTGTATAAGGCCAATCCAGTCTAGGGAACTTCATCCCAAAAATATAAAAATCAACTGCACTCACAGTGTGTGGTGCAGACTCCGAAGCGGCTCCTTCACCCCAACCGCTATAGTCTGCACGGACAACTCATATACTGCATGGATAACTCGTGTGCTATATCAATATCTGGAAAATAAACAACAGCGGCTCTCCCATGGTACCACCTCGTTATCCCAAAAGTAAATATGCAATAGGGGAGCTTCCGAGTTACCGCCTCATAGTTCCAAAAGTGAAATGCAACAAGGGAGATCTCGAGGTACCACCTCGTAGTCCAAAAAGTAAATGCACCACTCATAATCTATAGAACGGTGAATTACAGCAAGGTGTCCTAAAGTGAAAGACTAAATACGAAATTAAGGAAATAGGTAAATCAACTAAGCATGTTTTACAAATTACGAGTAAGAGTTAAAATACGTAGGCATGCGATATCAGGCTAAACATGATGCCTAAGCAATTACACCAAATCAATTATATCACAGTTTCTACGATGGACGCCCATACACCCGTCAGCTAGCATGTGCACCACCCATATAAATCATATAACACTTATTTTCAGGGTTTATACCCTAAGCTCCACGTTTAGAAATGTTACTTACCTCAATCAAGCCGAATCTAATGCCGAGAAAGATAAACAATACTCTAGAATTCTGTGCGTATCAACCTCCACACGCTTTTCTACTCTTCAATTCAAGCCAAACGATTCGAATTATTCAAACAATATGCAAATTAATAATAATTTACTCTAATGTTTACAATTTAATAATTTATGAAAATTTCCAAATCCGTTAAAAAGTCAACAGTGGGGCCCATACCATGGAACTCGATGAAACTCATAAAATTCGACAACCCATTCAATTATGAGTCCAACCAAACCAAAATTACTCAAATTCGACCACATCTCGGCCTTTTAATACTCAATTAAAGTCTATGTAATTTTCGACCATTTTCAACCCAAAACATAATTTATTGATGAAAAAATATATTCTTGTAATTTAACCAAAACTATGTTAGAATCACCTAGCCCAATCCACATGGTAAAAAATCGCTTCAATGCGAGCTCTCTAGCTCCAAATATGTTAAAATGGACGAAACCTCAAATGCCCTGGTATTTACCCTTTGTGATCACGGAAAATGCTTCACGATTGCAAAGCACAAAAATTTCCAGCTAAAAATTTCTCTTCGCAATCGCAGAAGACCAATCGCGACCGCGAAGAACAAACTTTCCAACTATTCCAGACAGCCTCTATTATAATGGTCATAACTTTTTAAGCAAAACTCCAAATGATAAATAGTTTGACTTTGTGCAAACTAGACATTAACGGCTACAATTTTTATTGTTGGATTATCTAAGAATTCTTTAAATATTACATGATATAAGCTTCCAAACTCAGCCATGTGCATCAGTTCCTACTATGCGATCATGAAAAGGCTTCCGCAATCGTGATTCACAAGGCCCCAAACTAATGTTTCCTCCTTGCGAACACGACCAAATGTTTGCAAACGCGATGGATACATCTGTAGCGAAAACCCAACAATTAAAAATTTCCTAGTGGTAGTCTGAAACCATCTCGAAACTCACCCAATCCTTTAGGGACCACGTTCGAACATACAAACGAGTCTCAAAACATATTACGAAACTGCTCGAGGCCTCAAATCACATATAACGAAATTGCAATGACTAATTGCATCTCAATTCAAACTTAATGAACTTTAAATCTTTAAACTTCCAAATCTTGGCCTGAAACATATCAAATCAATCTAAAGTGAAATCAAATTTTGCATACAAGTCATAAATGACATAACAATGATACTGAAATTTCCGGAATCACAATACGGTCTTGATATCATAAAAGTCATCTTTCGGTCAAACATCCAAACCTCTAATTTCTTACTTTCGCCAATTCAAGACAAATGAAACTACAAACTTCAAAATAAATATTCAGACACATTCCTAAGTCCAAAATCACCATACGGAGCTATTGGAACCATCAAAACTCCATTCTGGAGTCATTTGAACAAAAGTTAAATTTTGGTCATCCTTTTTCATTTAAGCTTGCAACATGAACTTTATTCACCGAACTAATTCAGAATCACTTGAAAACTAAATCCGGAAATACACACTAGTCATAATACATCATATGAAGATATTCAAGACTTAAAATAGTTGATAAGAACATAAATACTCAAGACGATTGGTTGGGTCGTTATATTTTTCCCCACTTAAATTTACCTACGTCCTCAAACATTCCAATAGTTGTTTCCAAGCTATAAAATCATTGTGCCACCTTACCATGCATCTGCGGGTGATTCCACATTACCTATTCTATATAGGCCTAACAACATAACATGATTGAAGATCATTACTTTAAACTTACCTGATTACCGAACTACACTGACCTGATTCCTTTATAGCAAGGATATGTAGGCAACCTCAGAAGCATGATGCGGTCAAATATTTCAAAAATGCTTCTCAGGTGTATTCAAGCGGGCAAAAATCGCTCGTATCTGCTCACTTTATCTTTGCACGAAAACTCTTCGTGTTTCGAGCAAAGAGGAGCAGGTTTGAGCACATGATTTTTGACCCATAGGAATTACTCCAATAAAATAAAAGAATTTTTTTTCCATTTTTACAATTTTATAGGATTTTGTGAAAATTTGCGCTAATTATTTGCTTTTTCTGTGCATATTTATTTTTTATTAAAACTCAAAAAAAAATACATGCATTGCATTTAGGTTTTTTTTTAATATTTTAATGATAATTAGTCAATTATTTGCTTTATTAAAAATAAAAATCACAAAAATTGGCTTACTTTTGCACTTTTAGCCTTTTAATTTTAAATTAGTAATTTTCTCTTTTAATTTAGGAGTAATTAATTATTATAAATATTATAGGAGATAATTAGTTTAATTGTGCTGATTAATTCAATTTAGGGATTTGATTTAAGTTTTGTTTAATTAGTGAAAAAGGGAAAAAGAAAAAAAACAATAAAAAAAAAGATAGAGGAAAATTAGAAAGGAAAAGGGCATTGTTCAATCATCCTCTTCACCTTAGATACGTGTACCAACTCGCCAATTTCAGGCGTGTGAGCTCAAATTCATTTCACGCACCCCCATCATTCCACGTCACCGAATATTCGAATGGCTTCTGAGATTTTTCCTCTCTCATGTGCTGGATTCGTTTTGGAATTTCTGAAGAATGAATTCGGAAAATGGGAGTCGTGGATCGATTTAAGGATCAATCCTCTTCTTCCATCTGTCAAGTTCATTCTTGAAGAGTTTTACTTCTAAATTTCTTGTGAAAAAAAGGAGAAATTTCGAGAGAGGGGGATATATATACTAGGTCTGGTTTGAGGCGAAGGAGGATTTTTTTTGAAGGCAGAGGTTATTTTTGAAAATTAGGGTTCTAGAAAAAGCTTCTTTTCTTCTCTTTTGTTCGTCGACACTTTTCTATGTTTAATTTCAGTCACATTAGAAAAATACAAAAAAAAATTGTTTCTTTTAGTTCGATATTAGCATCTCTGTTCTCTTCATCTTTAAATTCAGAAATTTCACCTTTATTATGGGTTTGGGCTGATTTTGAGAGCTAAGGTTTGTTCGAAGGTCACGATTTGCGGTTCCTAAATTAATTTACTGTTTTGTGCATATCAAATTTTTGCAGAGTGAAGAAAGTTCATTACTTGTTTATTTCTCTCCTTCGCTATTGTTCTGGTGTGCAGAATATGATGAAAGCTCAGAAATAAATTTTTGATTTGAAATTTAATATAAATGTTTATTTGCGAGTCTCGAATGGTGTCGACTCTGGATTTTGATCGAGCTTTGTTTCATCTCTGTGCTAAAAGAATTTTTTCGAGTTTGGATTTACTCATTCTGAATATGTTCAATTTAATTTCAGCATTGTTTTTGATTCCTCAAGTCTTTTAGAGTATTCTTAGTGTCATTTTAGGCTTAAATTTACTCAAAACATGCTTACTTCAAGTGTGAGGTCATTGTGTGAAGGTTCAAGTGGTTGCTCGTTATGGTTCTCATGGACATCTCTGTTTTTGGTTAAATTAGAGCTTTTCTTTAAAAAACAGAATCGAAAAAACCATTTTCTAAGTTCCTTGCTTATTCTTATACAAACCAGCATTGAGCCTTGTCTTCAAGTATGAAGTAGAGTTTTCATGATCCTAGTTCACCAATCGTGAACATATCATGACAACACCTAATACTCACGATCAGGTAAGACTAACATTTGCGGAAAATAGAGAAAAACCAAATTAAATAGCCAAAAAGGAAATTGTACTAAATGTCGCTCGGCATATACAACTTAAGATCAGAAGTATAAAACAATCCCAAAACCCGAAAACTCACGGGCAACACAGGCTATAGAAATGTATACCAAAGGCTCTAAACTCCAGAATGTTTAACAACAGAAAGATAAGAAGACTAAGTACTACAGATAGAGTAAAGAGGGAGACTCGTCGGTCTGCAGACGCATCAGATCTATCTCGAAGTTTCCATAGTCCTCCTGCCTCACTGATAGTGCACCTGAGTAGAGGACCTAGATCTGCACATCATAAAAACATGCGAAGAAGAGGCGTGAGTACACCATAACGGTACTCAGTAAGTGCCAAGCCTAACCTCGGTCCGGTAGTGACGAGAAAGGTCATGGCCCTACTGAGATAAACATAATAATAATAATGCGCAGTATGAAAACAGGTAAAAGTGATGGAACAACAACAACAACAACAACTACCCAGTATAGTCCCACAAAGTGGGGTATGGGGAGGGTAATATGTAGACGGGCCTTACCCCTACCCGAAAGGGCAGAGAGGCTGTTTCCAATCGACCCTCGGCTCAGTGAAGGAAAGGAACAACAAAAACACAAACAAAAACAAAAGCAAAAGAGCATTAGTAACTTCAGCAGACATAGCGTAAATAATTATCTAAACATAAGAACCATAAATAAAATAGCATGTAATAATATCAGACAGTAACTACCATAAATAACTACCACAAGGGGGACACAATCCAATACACAAATCATCTATGGATATCCCTGCCAAGCCTCACCCAACCACGGGTGAGGAGTACGAAAATTTCTAGAGGCTCTTATCCTACAACCCTGATACTAGACCTCCAGACTTTCCTATCAAGGGTCATGTACTCAGAAAGCCGCATTCTAGCCATGTCTTGACTAATCACCTCTCCCCAATACCTCTTAGGCCTCCCTCTGCCTCGTCGTACGCCGACAATCGCCAGCCGCTCACAACTTCTCACCGGGGCATCAGGACTTCTCCTCCGCACTTGCCCGAACTATCTCAGCCTCGCTTCTTGCATCTTCTCATCCACCGAGGCCACCCCCAGGTAAAAGTGAAGGAAACGACAATGAAATAAGGCAGAATCTGCGAGTCAACAACAAATAATCAAAATAAGGGATAAACATGGAAAATTACGGTTCAATTTCACTGATGCCATGAGGATCTCCAAGGATACTATCCTGTAGTCCTTTCTCAACTGTCCAGTGGATCTTCCGGGATACCGGCCCGTAGTCTATCATATATGTATGTCCGAAGGATCTTTCGAGATACCGTCTCGTAGTCCAGCTATCAATGTGCATGGGGCATCTATCGATAATCTAACCCATAGTCCAAAATTAAATGGGCAGGGGGATCTATCGGGAACCGAACCCGCAGTCCCAAAGTAAACAAGCACGGGGGAGGGGGGAGCTACCGGAATCCCACATCCATAGTCCCAATTTAAATACACAATAAGAGCCAGAGAATAATCGAAAAAACACCAAGGCAACAAGTAATCTAGCCTAACATGCTCCACGTAATGCATTAAAAATATTTAAGAAATTAAACCAATTAAATCAGCTAGCATGCTTTTCTAGGCTATCACAGGCTATATGGCAATTAACAAAGCAAGTAAGAGAGGAAATAGCAAGTTGATTATTCTAGTAAAAAGAAAACCGAGTGTTCAACAACTAGTATAAGTACGTGCTCATCACCTCATGTACAAGGCACCAAATCATCAAATAACAAGTCCTAAGGGGAGAAGGTCCCCAACACAAAGTTAGACAAGTCACTTACCTCGAACCGACTCAATAATCAACTAGGAACCACGCCTTTGCCATGAGTATCCGACTCCAAATGGCCCAAAATCTAGTCAATTCAATTACATATAGTAAATAATATTGCAAAACAACTAATTCCACTATTAAATTTAAAGCTTGGATGCTAAAATAGGTAAAATAACCAAAATTCCCCTTAGGACAACGTCTCATAATAGAATAATTTTTATATTTTCAAAACTCTCGTACTCTCACAAGTCTAACCATATAAAAATTTTCCAAATCGGATGTCAAATACCTCCTCAATGCTCAATAGTTTAGCCAATGAGGTTCTACCCAAATTATCCAATTTTTGATCCTCAATTTAAATTTTAATGGTGTAATTAATTATATAATGATGAAATATAACTAGAAGAGACCAAAGCAACTCTACCCAATGATCTTCTCTTTAAAACCCACCAAAAATCGTTTTTTCCCTTGGTCTCAATTGATTTTTCTAACTTTGAGACTCAACCCTCGAATTCTCTTATTTCAGAACAGTTGTTTTCACCTCTGCGGTCAAGGGACTGCTTCTGCAGTCCCGCACCTCCGGACCAAGCGCCGCTTCTGCGGCTTCCACTTAAGAGGGCCATTTCCGCTTCTGCAGAATCCTGCCCATATGCCTAACTTTTCTTCTGCGGTTCCCTAAGCGTCTTCTGCGGTTCCCAAGCTGCAGAAGCAAAAATACAAGAAGACAGAAGTCTTCAGCTGCTGCACACCTTAGAATTTTTTCTTTACCCACCCGAAATCATCCCGAGGCCCCCGGGACCTCAACTAAAAGCACAAATACCACCTAATACCTTGTTAAAACTTGTACCATTCCTTAAAATACCTAAAAAAAACACCAAAAACTCGATTTAACCAATGATTTAAGCCTATGAACTTCAAGTTTCTTCCAAATACGCTTTTGATAAAAACCTAATCAACACACGTCCGAATGACCTGAAATTTTGCACACATATCCCAAATAACATGACGGAGCCACTGCAACTTCCGAAGTTCCATTCCAACACTCAGATCAAAAACTCACTATCGGACCAGAAACTTTAAAAATACAAACTTCGTCATTTCAAGCCTAAATGACCTACGAACTTCCAAAATACATTCCGAACACGCTCCCGACCCCAACCCCGAGATCACCTAACATAGCTAACGGAACTATCGGCTCTCCATTCTGAAGCCTTCTTTACACTTTTTCGACTAAGGACCACTTTCCAACACTTAAGCTCTCATTGAGGGACTAAGTGTCCCAAAACACTCCGAATCCTATCACCGTACATCCCGGCAAATCAAATTAGCAGAAATGAACTTAGGAAAAATAGTAAATGGGGGATCGGGGTGTAAATTAAAAAAATGACCGTATGAGTCATTATATATCCTCCTACACAAAAACATTTGTTAGTCCTCGAAAGATCATAACGAACATGCCTGAAGTAGTGAAAAGATGAGGGTATCGGCTACGCATATGCCGCTTGGTCTCCCAAGTCGCATCCTTGGTCGGCTGACCTATCACATACCGTACTTTTCTACCGAGAATATACCATAAGACCCCGTAAGTTTAACAACCTTGATACTATTAAATAAAGTTTGATATGGTGTTTATATTCAGTGGAAGGTTTTTGTAAAAGGCTTGAAAAATATGATTTTGTATAGTTATTAATATTACTACTTTTGAATATATTTTAAATTATACCCATAATATGAGGAAGTTTAAGATATTTTATTTATTGTAGAAAATAGAAATTATTTTCTCACAAGAAAAGAACGTTATCTTTTTTACCATTTTAAAAATTAAGAGTACGAGAATTTGAACTCTTTGTACGGGATTATCAAAATTATAAGTTGAGAAAATATATGTATTTTTACATAGATATTTTACTGAAATAATAGTGTATGTATTTATTTTATATGGTACCATATGACCATTACAGTAAAGTATATTATAGTAAGGTGTATAAAGTATATTAAAAGTGAATAGTATTTTAAGTAATTTGGGATAATTTTTAATTACGTCGCTAATTTAATTAATTCATTATTCTGGATAATATCACCTCATCGCTCACGTGGTAGCCATATAAGACTAGTTAAGAAGACTCTTAAAGTCAGATATGTATGTGGCAAAGTCTTAGTCTTCCATTTAATAAGGAAGAGTCAAAAGATGGTGTCCTAAGAATTTAGTGATTCCTATGTCCATGGTTCTGGGGCCATTAGTAAGGGTACTTATGGGTGGTAACAAAATGTTTGGAAAAATTTAAAGAACATATGTCTATTATCAGTCATGTGATCTAAGAGTCCTAAATAGAAATGAAGAGCTTTTGAGGCATGTATTTGAGTTACTGGAATTGGACAGAATGGGAAGGTTTCTAAAGTAAGGATGATATTTGATCATTTAAAGGAGAAGGATGATGCATCATGGAGTGCAATGATCAAGGTTTACGAAAGGAAAAGGTATGAGTTAGAGGGGCTGGATTTGTTTCAACGAATGCAAGTATTTTATGCGGCCAGTATACTTGTTTCGTTGCCTTTGAGAATTTTTTGTAGGACTTGATGTCTAATGGTGTATAGGGAAATTTTAGGTTTAATTATCTTTAGAATTATGAGGACTTGGTTGTATTTGTGCCTATATGAACAGCAGCCAGGCAAAACAGTTTAATTGGCAGAGGTGAAACGCATGGTCTTAGTTATTACCCCAATTGAAAAACTATTATACGTAGAGGAGGGGAATGAACTCCACCTGAACTATTTTTTGACAATATTATCTCCACTTAAGCATGCATAGGGTGCATGCGCAAGTTTTCAGCTTATGAGGATATAAACTTGGTAAAAAGATGTGGTCATGTGGAATTCCATTATAGCTGGTTATGCTCAACATGGTTTAGGAGATGAAGCTCCAGAAGTGTTCAGAGAAACGTGTTCCTTAGGTATTATTTCATGCATGTTACGGTTATCCCTTCTTTCTTTTGGCATGATCCAAGCAACGATACGTAAATATAATACTATTCCATAAGTGATTCTACTCTTAGTAGTTAAGAATGCCTATGTTATTCATTACAGTAAAGTGATATTCAAGTATGACTAAGTACGTATCTAGTTCCCTGTGATACATGCATTTTCATGCATATACATATTTATCACCGAGCTACGGCTGGTCGGGAAGTCATGCTTTTACCACCGAACTACGGTCGGTTGGACAGTTACATATTTACTACCGAGCTACAGTCGGTCGGACAGTCATGCATTTACCATCGAGCTGCGGCCGGTTAGGAAGTTACATATTTACCACCGTGCTACGGCCGGTTGGGCAGACACTCATTTACCACCGAGCTAAGGCCGGTCCGGCAGTTACCACCGGTTGGGAAGATATGTTTCATCATTTACCACCTGTTGGGTAGTCACACATTTAGCACCGTGCAATGGCCGATCGGGCAGTTACCACTGATCAGTTGGGCAGTCATGCATCATGCGATATGTAATAATAGTCTCAAAGTGAAGCATATATGCTGGCACTTCAGAGATGCATGTTGACATTATTCATACTGACGTCCTCTTGTTGGGACGTTGCGTTTCATACCCGCAGGTGTAGACAATTTGTTTGACGATCCCTCATAGTAGACGAGATTGACATTCAGCAAAGGATCGTTCAGACTCAACCTCATTCAGAGTGCAACCGAGTCTACGATTCATCGAGTTAGAGTTTTACTACGTACTTATAGGTTAGCCGTTACCCTGTCCCATTTGAAGTAAATCATTTTAGAGACTTTGTAGACAGACGTTCATTTTTTACAGTATGTCAGAGGTTTTGACGGCCCATATATATTTATGTTTTTGGAAAGATGGTTTATTGATAAACTATATGAAACTTATAGTTATACATTGTGAGTTGTGTTGGCCCATGATAATCACGGAAAGATTGAGTTATAGAGTGGTTCGCTCGGGCCAGTGCGGTATCGAGTGCCAGCCATGCCTCCGCAATTTTGGGGTGTGACATGACCCCGCCACTGAACCTTTACTGAAGCAATGTTCTTTGACCTCAACTTTCTCATATGCCTGTCCAATATAGCCACTGGCTCCTCAACGTAAGATGAATCCTTGTCCAACTAAACTAAGCTGAAATCTAGCACGTGCGATGGGTCACTATGATATTTTCGGAGCATCGAGACATGAAATAACGGATGAACTCCGGAGAGGTAAGGTGAGCTGATAGACCACCTCCCCAACTCGTCTCAAGATCTCAAAATTGCCAATAAATCTCAGGCTCAACTTCCCTTTCTTTCTAAACCCCATGACGCCTTTCATAGGCGAAACCCAAAGCAGAACCCGCAAACCAACCATATAGGAAACATCACGAACTTTCCAGTCCACGTATCTCTTCTGTCTGGACTGGGCTATACGGAGTCTGTCCTGAATCACCTTAACCGTCTCTACCGCATTCTGAACCAAATCAATGCCCAATAGCCTGGCCTTACCCGGCTCAAACTAACCCATCGGGGATCTGCATCAACTACCATATAAAGCCTCGTAGGGCGCCATCTGAATGCTAGACTGGTAACTGTTGTTGTAGGCAAACTCCGCCAGTGGAAAGAACTAGTCCCAAGACACCCAAACTCAATCACGCACGCACAAAGCATATCCTCAAGAATCTGAATAGTGTGCTCGGACTGTCCGTCCGCCTAGGGGAAAAATGTTGTGCTCATCATCACCCGAGTTCCCAATTCCTGCTAAACAGCTCTTCGGAATCGCGATGTAAACTGAGTACCTATGTCCGAAATAATCGAAATTGGAATGCCATGCAGACATACAATCTCCATGATAGAAATCTCTAGCAATTGCTCCAATGAATAAGTAGTACACACATGAATGAAGTGAGCGGACTTGGTCAGCCGATCCACAATCACCCAAATGGCGTCATCCTTCCATGCCTTTCGAAAGAGACCAACTACAAAATCTATTGTGATTTTCTCCCATTTCCACTCTAGAATCTCCATCAGCTTAAGTAACTCTCCCGGTCTCTGGTTCTCATCCTTCACCTGCTGATAGTGGAGGCATCTAGCTACAAAACTCTCTATGTCCTTCTTCATCCATCTCCACCAATAGTGCTGCCTCAAGTCCTGATACATCTTCGCGGCACCCGGATGGATGGAGTACCGCGAACATTGAGCCCCTTTCAATATCAACTCACGAATATCATCAACATTGGGTACACAGTTCCGACCCTGCATCCTCAATACCCCGTCATCTACAATAGTCACATACCTAGCATTGGCATGCTGAACCGTATCCTTGAGGACAAGTAAATGAGGTTCATCATTCCGCTCCCTGATACTATCGAACAATGAAGACCAAGAAACCACATAGGCTAGAACCCAACTGGGCTCCGAAAGATCCAATCTCACGAGCTAACTTGCAAAGGCCTGATAATCCATTGCCATAGGTCTCTATGAAGCTGGTAAATATGCCAAACTCCCCAAACTCTTTGCCCGGCGACTCAAAGCATTGGATACCTTATTGGCCTTGCCTGGGTGATAAATAATGGTAATATCAAAATCCTTCAGTAACTCCAGCCATCTTCTCTGGTGCAAGTTCAGATCTTTTTACTTTAACAAGTGCTGTAAACTCCGATGATCCGTCTAAATCTCACAGGGCACACCGTACAAATAATGACGCCAGATCTTCAAGGCATGAACAATAGCAGCTAACTCAAGGTTATGTACATGGTAGTTCTTCTCATGTATCTTCAGTTGTCTGGACGCGTAGCATTCACTCTACCGTTCTACATAAATATCGCCCCCAGTACGACCCATGAGGCATTATAATAAACTTTTTAGGACCCCGAACCAGTAGGAAATATCATAATAGGGGCTGAAGTCAAAACTGTCTTAAGCTTCTGAAAGCTCACCTCACACTAATCTGTCCACTAAAATGGAGCACCCTTTTGGGTAAATCTAGTCATGGGGGATGCAATCGATGAAAACCCCTAAACAAAACGTCAGTAATAACCCACAAAGCCAAGGAAACTGTGAATCTCTGTTGCTAAGGAGGGCCTGGGCCAACTCTGCACGGCCTCCACCTTCTTCGAATCCACCCGAAGAAAAATGCATAAAAGCTTCTGGGGCATTTGTCTGCCCTAATGACATAACAAGGAACTCTTAATGACTATACAGAGTCCTGAAAGCAGTCCTAGGGATATCCGACTCCTGAATCTTCAACTGGTGATAACCTGAGCGCAAATCAATCTTAGAAAATACTTGTACGCCCTGAAGCTGGTCAAATAGATCATCAGTACGAGGCAAAGGATAACGGTTCCTCACGGTAACCTTTTTCAACTGACGATAATCGATACACATGCGCATAAAACCATCATTTTTCATCACAAGCATGACAGGAGCACCCCACGGTGAAATATTGGGTCGAATAAAACCCTTATAAGGCAATTCATGTATCTTATCCCTCAACTCCTTCAACTAAGGAGGAGCCATACGATACGGAGGAATGGAAATAGGCTTAGTGCCCAACAACGAATCAATACCAAAATCAATGTCTCTATCAGGTGGCATACCCGGAAGATCAGCCGGAAACACATCAGGATAATCCTCTTCCAATGGGACAGAATCAACATAAGGGTATCAGCACTGGCATCTCTCACATATGCTAAATACGCGGCACACCCCTTCTTAACCATACGCTGAGCTTTATAAAAAGAGATAACCCTACTGGGAGTGTGATCAAAAGTACCACTCCACTCAATACACAGAATACCTGACATAGCCAGTGTCACGGTCTTGGCATTATAATCAAGAATAGCATGATGGGGCGACAACCAGTCAATTCCCAAAATAATATCAAAGTCAACCATACCGAGTAGCAATAAATTTGACCAGGTCTCAAAACCACGAATAGTATCCAAACATGATCGATAAACGCGGTCCACAACAAGAGAATCTCCCACGGGAGAAGAAACATAAAAATGAGAGCTCATTGAATCTCGGGCTAAACCCAAATGCGGAGCAAAATAAGAAGATAAGTAAGAATAGGTAGAGCATGGATCGAATAGAACTGATGCCTTTCTGTGACTAACAAGTATAATACCTGTAATGACAAAATTGGAGGTTACAGCCTCTATGTGAGCAGGAATAGCATAATATCTGGCCCGTACACTCTCTCAAGTGAGACCTATATCTCCCCAACCTCCACCTCTAACTGGCTAGGTAGATGGGGTGGCAGCTGGATCTGTGATCATGGCCTGAGAACTCTGAGTCATTATGGCTAAGCAGATAGTGAAGATGCACTCCTACCAAACTGGGGTAGTTCCTGACCATATGGAATGTATCGACACACTCAAAACAAGCTCTAGGAGGACATGGTGGATGCGACTGACTAGGGCTAGGTCTGCTGGACTGACCCCTGGAAGCACCTCGCGCAAGAGGCGCGCTAGAAACTGTAGGTGCATAATAAGGCTCCTGAGGCATAGGCAGAACTGGAGCACTGCTAGCTGCTGGAAGAGCTGAATGAATTGGGTGATCCACAAAACCCCTACCATGCCGACTTGCTGCTAGAGTCTGGGCACCAGAGTAGTGGCCCGACTCTCGAGACCTCTAGGCCTCTCTCTCCCCTTGCTCCCTGGCGAGCATACCCTCGATCCTCCTAGCAATGCTCACTACCTGCTGATAGGGATGTCCATCTCTAACTCTCGATCCATGCTAGATCTGATGGGTGGAACAAGGCCCTAAATGAATCTGTAAACTCTCTCGTAGACTGGAGCAACCAAAGCCGGTGCATGTCTGGCCAAACTGGTGTAACCGATGGCATACTCTAAAATTGTCATAGTACCTGACGCAAGTGCTAAAAATGTGCACGCCATGCGTCCCTAAGGCTCTGGGGAAAAAACTCTCTTAGAAACATATCCTAAAACTGGGTCCAAGTATGTGAAGTAGCCTCACACGGACTGTCTATCTCATAAGTACACCACCAATCATAGGCGGCTCCCTAAAGCTGAAAGGCAGTAAAGGAAACCTCGGTAGATTCTACTATGCCCATAGTGCAAAGAATACGATAACAATCCTATAGAAATCCCAAGGCATCCTCCGATGCTAAAGCGTTGAACACAGGAGGCTTATATTTCTTAAACCTCTCAACCCTCAGCTGATCGTCCTCTGATACAGATGACCAACCCTCGGGCTAAACTGGCGTTGCAGGTGGTACAGAAATGATCTCTAGGACTTGATCCATATGCACTCTCTTCTTAGGAGTGCGGGCTATGGGAGTCTAGGCCGCTGCCCCGGTCTACGATGTGGTTGCAACGAGGGGAGGAAACCCCGCCTGAGCCAAGGTGGTGTACATAGACATGAACTAAGCTAATGTCTCTTGTAAGGCTAGAGTAGTAGTGGCGGTAGGCGTGCCACGTTCCTGAATTCCGGCTGGATCTGCTAGTAGTAGCTCATGCAGGTGCTCTGGTGCACCACGTGCGCGTCAACGACCTCTGCCCCAACCTCGACCTCTAACGGCTACATCAGGGGGCGCGGGTGCCTGATCATCTCGAGTAGCACGTGTCCTTACCATCTGTGAGTGAATAGAAGACAAAAGTTTTAGAATCGAGGTTAAAATATATAGAACGACAATGAATTCAATGAAGTGAAGGTCTTTTCCCCAAATAGTTCCGTAGCCTCCCATAGATTAGTATAGACGTCTCCGTACCGATCAGCGATTCTTTTATAAATCTGTGTTTCGTGACTCCTATGAACCTAGAGCTCTGATACCAACTTGTCACGACCCTAGTTTACCAACCGTGAACATGTCATGACTGTACCTAGTCCGCACGACCAGGTAAGCCTAACATATGCAGAAATAATATAATTACGGAAAATAGAAAAAAACCAAATTAAATATCAAGAAAGGAAATTGTACTGAATCCTGATTGGGATACACAACTCAATATTGCAAGTCTAAAACAATCTCAAAACCCGGAAACTCACAGGCAACACAGGCTATAGAAATGCATACCAAAGGCCCTAAGCTCCAGAACGTTTAACAACAGAACTACAGATAGAGTAAAGAGGGAGACTCGTCGATCTGTGGATGCAGTAGATTTACCTCGAAGACTCCATTGTCCTCCTACCTCACTGATAGTGCGCCTGAGTAGAGGTACCTAGATCTGCACATGAAAAGCATGCGCAGAAGAGGCGTAAGTACACCACAGCGGTACCCAGTAAGTGCCAAGCCTAACCTAGGTAGGGTAGTGACGAGGAAGGACAAGGTCTTACTGAGATAAACATAATAATAATAATGTGCAGTATGAAAATAGGTAAATATGATGGAAATAGCAGTGAAATAAGACAGAATCTACGAGTCAAAAACAAATAATCGAAATAAGGGATAAACACAGAAAAGCACGGTTCAATATCAATGATGCCATGAGGATCTCCCAGGATACCGTCATGTTGTCCTTTCTAAACTGTCCAGTGGATCTCCTAGGATACTGTCCCGTAGTCCATCATATATATTTGTCCGAAGAATCTCCCGGGATATCGTCCCATAGTCCAACTATCAATGTGTAGGGGGATCTAATGAGAATTTAACCCGTAGTCCCAAAGTAAATGTGTAGGAGGATCTATTGTGAATCGAACCCGCAGTCCAAAAGTAAACAAACAACGGGGAGCTACAGCAATCACACATCCGTAGTTCAAATTTAAATACACAACAACATCCAGAGAATAACCAAAAAGAAAATTAAACGCCAAGGCAATAAGGAATCTAGCCTAACATGATCCACGTAAGGCAATAAGGCAATTTAAGCAATTAAACCAATTAAGTCAGCTAGCATGCTTTTCTAGGCTATCACATGATATATGACAATTAACAAATTAAGTAAGAAAGGAAATAGCAACTTGATTATTTAAGTACAAAAAAAATCGAGTGTTCAACAATTAGCACAAGTACGCGTTTTTCACCTCACATACAACGCACCAAATAATCAAAGAACAAGCCCTAAGGGGATAAGGTCACCCGCATAAAGTTAGACAAGCCACTTACCTAGGACCATATCAATAATCAACTAGGAACCACAACTTTTCCACGAGTATCCAACTCCAAATTGCCCAAACATATTCAATTAAATTACATATCATAAATAATATTGCAAACAACTGATTCCACTATTTAATTTAAAGCCAAGGCATGAAAGTAGGTACAAATAACTAAAATGCCCCTCACGCCAATGTCTTGCAATCAAATAATTTTTACATTTTCAGAACCCTTGTACTCTCACATGGCTAACCGTATAAAACTTTTCCAAATCAGAGGTCAAATGCCCCCTCAAAGCTTAATAGTTTAGCCAATGAGGTTTTACCCAAATTATTCAATTTTTTATCCTTAATTTAAATTTTAATAGTATAATTAACTATATAATGATGAAATATAACTAGAAGGGATCAAAGCGACATTACCCAATGATTCTCTCTTTAAAACACACTCAAAAACGCCTTTACCCGAGCACTAAATTGGTTTTTCTAACTTTGAAACTCAACCCTCGAATTCTCTTATTTTAAAATAGCTGTTTCCGCTTCTGGTGTCAAGGCACCACTTTTGCGGTCCTGCATCTGCGGACCCGCATCTGCAGACCATGTGCCGCTTCTGCCGCTTCTACTTAATAGGGCCATTTTCGCTTTTGTGGATCCTTACATCGTAGAAGCGATTCTGCTTCTATGGTTCCTGCACATATGACCAACTTCGCTTCTGCAGTGCCCTAAGCTGCTTCTGTGGCTTCACTTCTGCTTTTCCCAAGCCACAAAAGCGAAAATACCAGAAGACAAAAGTCTCCAGCTACTGCACATTTTAGAATTTCTCCGTTAACTACGTGAAATCATCCCGAGGCCCCCGGGACCTCAAGAAAAAGCACCAATACCACCTAAAACACCTAAAACAACACCGAAAAGTAGATAAACAATTGATTCAAGCCTAAGAACTTTAAATTTCTTCCAAATACGCTTTCGATAAAAACCTAATCAAAATACATCCGAATGACCTGAAATCTTGCACACACATCCCAAATGACATAGCAGAGCTACTGCAGCTTTCGAAATTCCATTCCGACCCTTAAATCAAAAACTCACTATCAGACCAAAACTTTAAAAATACAAACTTCGCCATTTCAAGGCTAAGTGAGCTACGGACTTCTAAAATTCATTCCGAACACGCTCCCGACCCCGAAATCACTAACAGGACTAACGGAACCATCTGTTTTTCATTCAAAGGTTGTACTCACAATTTTCCTACTACAGATCACTTTTCAACACTTAAGCTCTCATTTAGGCACTAAGTGTCCCAAAACACTCCGAATCCTTATACCGAATGTTAAGGCAAACCAAATTAGCAGAAATGAACTTAGGAAAAATAGTTAATGGAGGATTGGGGCGTAAGTTCTAAAAACGACCAGCTTGGTCGTTACAAGAGTCAAGATGCTCCTTACTTTACATGTTCGGAAATGAGTTTGGCGAGTCCTTTGTTACTGAAGTTTGAATCTGAAATGAACGCTAAAGTTCATCCTTGAAATGATGAAATTTGGAGTTTTGAAATGTTGAAATCACCTTTGACATGTTGAGAAAAGAATTACTAGGTTTCTTTCTTGCTTCAACCTTCCTTTTCAGTTGTTGATAGAGGTCCCTAGTCAATTTCTCTACTCTTTGTACACATTCTTAGAGTTTCGTTAGTCTTAGTTCAGAAGATTTCTATTAAATTTATGAATGGATCTATCCTATTGAAATTCCAGTTCTAAACATCCTTCAACACTATTGACTTCGAGATTTGTTCCCATTGATGCTCGAACGAGTAATTGTTTGGATTGTTGGTTGAGTTTGTTCTTGTGTGGTTATCACTAAAGACAGATGAGTGTTGGATCCCTTTAAGGCATTATAATAGACGTTGCATGATTTGATATACATGCAGCCTTCTCCTTTTAAGATTATTCTTGAGGAATTACTACTGCTGTCATTTTCTCTAGTAATTTAGGTGCTTATGTTTTGTATTGTAAGTCGTTGTAGTAGTAGTTGCCTTAGAATCAATAGTCATTCTTTCATATGCATTTTCTGCTGCATTTCAGAGAGAAAAGTGTATTGCCAACATTTTGCTGCTTTTGAAGTTCTTAATTAGTGAAGCAGAGTTTAAGCCAAAGCTTCCTTTTCACTTAAACATTTGGAATCATGTTGAATAGAGATCCCTATGGGTATGATTACTAAGTCAGAATAGGTAAACAATTGTGCGTATGGCCCTCGCTTAATTATTTCTTTTAAAATCCTAAGAAATCGAGGTGTGCCATTTAGTCAAATTTTTATGGCCCTCGCAAGGTTGAAAGTGCATAGTTGCTTTAGGTGATTGTCAACGCCCCCTTTTTCAACTACTGGAAAGAAGTAAAATTGGGTTTACGACATTATGGGCAAAACAACTCTATTTCCCATTTGGGAATTGGGTTGTGGGATTGGAAGAGTCGCCACCTAATGATTATAGTGCATTAGGACATTTTAAGATAGAGAGAGTATTTTGAGAGAAAAAACCAGAGTTTGGGTAAGGGCTTGAGATTATCTTGAGAGGAAGGTATTAGACACCCCTCAAGATCCACAAATATGGTGCCCGGTTGTGCTAATTATGACTTTAATAGAGGATGAAGCAAGTAGACAAATATGGTGCACATGTATAACATTCACATAACTTGAAAGCTTTAAAGATAAGGAAGGAAATAAGTTTGAAATAAGAGAGGACTAGTTTGAAAAGCATTACTAGAAGAAAGCATTTAAATAAAGCGAATGAAGGAGAAGGAAAGGTCCTAGGTTTAACTGTGCTATGGATCATTCGATTCAATATCCCGCACATATTCCCAAAGAGGGGTCGCTTTATGATATTATCGCATCATCATCATCTCCATATTTTACCGTTCTCACCCCATTAAGGTATTTAAGCGCGTTAGTATCATTTACTTATTGCATGCTAATACCCGTCCCAACCTGTTAGTCCTGGGGTACTAGAACTTCTAATCCTAAGAAGGGGGAAGAGAGAGATAGGATATATATATATATATATATATATATATATATATATATATATATATATATATATATATATATATATATATGGAGTTTTCAAAGGTAAAAACACTAGAGTGACAGTCAAAAACAAGCAGCATATAAGAGGTATGCAAATAAACAGTAAAATGCACAATTAAACCTCGTAACATATAGCAAACAGTTTAGCATCACTTCAATTACTTATTTGGTCTTTTAAAATAAGTTAAAAGAGCGGGCAGATTAGTTTAACACATAAGAGTTGGATAGAAAATCTGCTTTGAGCTCCCTGAACCCGTTTTAGGAGTTGACAGGATTTAGAATATTAGTTGATTTTAAAGAAAACGAAGCTTCAGACATAGGTCTGTTTAATATATTTAAAGTTGCAGACAAGTTTAGAAAATGCCTTAAAAGTTAGCCGCGAATATTTGAGTATAAAGAGGAACGGGAGAAAAGAAGTTTAAAAGATCTTGGAGCATTTAAACTCAAGCAGACAAATAATTGAAAGCACAGATTTAGTATTTAAAGCGGTTTACAGGTTCAGAGAATTACAAAAGGGGGCAGACCCGGGCCCGTTTCAGAGTAAATTATTTTAGGACAAGTTGAACCAAAATGTTTGAAACATTAGGCGAGTCTGGACTTATAACATACTTATTAACCTTTTAGTTACTGCTTTTAGCGACCTACTTTTTTGCCTAGCATTTGTATAGTTCCTATAGGCATGCTTCTAGGCAAGATTAAAATGCGAAACTATAAGCATGATTTCTATATGAAGTTGATGTAATAACAAAAACCTATATCCATGACATCTATATGGTGTCGATGCAATAGTGCAAACTATGCATTGTAACGGTATGGCATAGATGTAATAAAGTAAGGTCCTAAAACATGGTTTCTAACTAATGCAAGAGAAAATAAACCTGTAGTCATGATTTCTATGATGCAAGAAAAATAAATCCTTATTGGCATGCTTTCTATATGATAAAGAGAAGCCTATAGACATGGTATCTGTACTAACAAGTGATGCAAACCTATAAGCATGGTTTCTAACGAATGCAGGAAAGTAAATCCCTCCTATGTCCCTTTTCACTATACCCCCGAGTTCTTTTACTACAAAATATTACAAATCTGGGCAGAAAAGGAAAAGAACATTTAAATAAATAAAAGTTAAATAAATCACCAACTATAACAGGCCCGAGGAGTCTCGAAACAACTTTAATTTTCAACATATGCCTTTTACCAAATCCGAGCTCCCAAGGTCCGAGACTTTTCTCTTTTTAGAGTGTTACAAAGTTTCAAGGGCTTTCAAAGAAATCTAGGCATTGCTTACACTCGAATTGGAATAGTGCAAGTGTGGAATTACTAGCCCTAAGGCATCCAAGTTCAGAGGAGACTCCAAGGTCCCTAAGCATGGCTTCCAAAGAGGGTAGGAACTTAAAGGACTAAGAATAAGTGCAAAATTGAGGATTAGAAGGAAACCAATATATGAAGTGGTCATACCAAGCCTATTGAGTGAGACTGGCACACCCCAGATTTCTTACAAAGGTTAACAAACAAGAGCAGACTTGTAATCAAATCAGACAAGGTTCTGAATGGTGATTAGGACACCAAGAGGCCTTTGTCAAGGCTGAAACACATTAGATAGGGGATTGGGGTGGGATTACTTTGAGTAGAGGTTGTTGACAGCATTAGTTGTAGACTAGAAGTGGCAATGACGTGCCACCCTTATTCACAAAAAAATATACAAACAAACAAGAACCAAAAGGAGAGAGGAATCATATAAAACCACTTAAGAGACAAGATTAGATTGAAGGTATTCAGGGGAAAGAAAGTATAATAATGAAGAATACACAAGCAAAGGAAAATGATTTAACATGCTGGACTTAAATAAAATACTGAATGTAAGCAACCAAAGGGAAAGGGAATAGGGATTAACATGCTGCAGTTTAAAACAAAAGTATAGGCAGACAAGGAGCAGGGTTAAGGATTAACCTGCTGAACATAAGCACAAATAGACAAGGGAACAAGGGGAAGGGAAATTACACAAACCTTAACTGAGATACACAAAACATGTGAGGGAACCAGGGAAAAGGGAATAAAACATGTTAGGGCTTAAACTGAAACAACATAAAAACCTAGGGAAAGGGAGAGGGAATTAAACATGCTAGAACTCAAAAGAAATACTGAAATAAACAAACAGACAAGGGGACAAGGGGAAGAGGTTAAACATGCAAGACCTCACGTTGAAATAACATAACAGATAAAGAAAGGGGGAAACAAATAGATAGTTGAAGGTCAATAATTGAGGGTAGGAGCTTACTAGTGAAACTTGAGTAACAAAACAAAGAGAAACCTTATAATTGTCCTTGGCTTTCAGCCGGCTAATCCTTAGCTAAAGAGGGAAAGTAACCGAGAAGAGGAGAGAAAAACATAGAGTTTTTTAGGAAGTAAGAGTAGAGATAACTCTTGTATCTGTGTCAATGAGAAAAAGTGAAGGCCTATTTATAGTTTGAATGAGATGCAACACTTAAGGCAAGAAAATATTCAGCAGTACCAATCATACACAATTAAGGAGAAGGTACCCTTT
Organism: Nicotiana benthamiana; assembly: GCA_034376525.1. Classification (NCBI taxonomy): domain Eukaryota; kingdom Viridiplantae; phylum Streptophyta; class Magnoliopsida; order Solanales; family Solanaceae; genus Nicotiana; species Nicotiana benthamiana. Next base: position 133,849,609 of record CM067334.1, read on the forward strand.
AATTAAGGAACTAGATGGAAATAAATAAACCTTGGTCTAATTTTAGAAAGGAAAATCAAGTAACAATCACATAGTATAGGGTAAATATACGTAAAGAGCTTGAAAATTACACGGGTAAACATATAAGGCAGGTAAACAACTAGAAAATCAAAGAATCGAGATACTAGTTGATTCGAACTTAGTTAGAAAACAGGGGTCATGTAGAGAATCATACAGCTGTACAAAATCAATTTTTCCAATTAGGGTTTCAGAGAAGGGGAATTGTGACAATTTAAAAGAGATATAGGTTAGAACATACAAAAACTGGAAATCGCAAAGCAAACATGTAGCAAAACACACAAGAAAACAATTTGAGACGGCTAGGGTTTTACAAAGAAAGAAATGGAAAATGCTCTTAGAATTTAGGGTTTCTATCACACATAGAGCATAAAGAAAGTCATAGATGATGATGAACACAACGAAGAACATCATAACGAAAGCATAGAACTCATGAACTGAAAACCCTAAAAAGTAATTAGTGAAGCGAAACATGTCAGAGCCATGGTAGAAAAATGCTTAAGAATCACAGTGAAGGCTAGAGAAGAACACACAATAGTAAATAAAGCGGAGAAATCAAGGAGATCAGAGAAGTCATAGAAAACCCTAAGTTTAATAAGTCGAACCGTTTGAAAACAAGAAATAGGCGAAGAAAAGATGAGAAATACGTTAAAATCTTTTGAAAATAAAAAGGACTCAGGGAGAATCATAAAAGTAAACACAAAGAGAACCTAGAGAAATTAGGGTTTTCAAAAAAAGGTCTCGAAGCATCGAGAAAAGCCTGGAATGTACTCGTCGGAGCCGGCAGAGGGCCCAGGGCTTTAAGGCTTGCCGTAAAAAGGCCGGATACGGTTGCAAACCCCATCAGAGGACCTCTGCCAGTAACCTTTCCAATAATATCCCTATATTCAAATCCAAAGGCCAGGATAGGTGATGAGTGGATGAACACGGGAGTTTCAGGCCTTGGACGACCATTAACACCGGTGAAGTGAGCAGGAGGCGACTAGGGTTTTCAGAGAACGTAGAAAGCCTTTGGGAGTGAAGGTGGCTGGTTTGTAAAAGTGATTGTAGGGTTAAGGGTTTGGGGGGTTTAATTTGGTAAGTAAAAATATGGGCCGTTGATCTGTGAGATCAACGACCAGGATTAGAAGAAGAAGTGGGTGGGTTAGGTTTAGTGGGATTGGGTCGGGTGTTTTAACTTGGGCCAGGTCAATTGGGGGGCTAAATTGGGGTTGATTTTGGGTTTCAATTTGGGCTAGAATTGAAAGATTAAAGGGCTACATTTTAAATAGCCATTTTTTCTGATTTTATAAAATAGTAAATAATTTTGTAAAAATCCTATAAAATTACTGAGTTAATAAATATATGTAGGAAGCAACTAAAAATATCAAGAACAATTTTGTAATTGAAATACTCATTAAATCGAGAAATAGGTTAAAATTGCAATTTAATGCAATTTTAGTTTTTTTTAAAAGAATACCTAATTGCTTTGTAAAATTATGTAAAAATTACATAAATTATATTTTTATGTAAATGAGAGAGTAAAATAAATTATTTATTAAATAACAAGATTTGATACTAAATTATTGATTTTCTAGTACAAAATAAGTTGTAAATTGGTTTTAAAATACTTGAAAAAATATAGAAAAATACCAACTTTTTGTGGATGCTTATACATGCATTAATTTTGAAAAATATTTTGGGTATAAAATACATGGGAGAAAATTGGGTATCAATAGCTGCCCCTCTTTACCCGATGGGGATGAAAGAGTTGTCGGGTAAAGATAAGATGACCAATTTGTACCGGAAATGACAAAAATTGTACAAGAATTTCGACTGCACTTTGGCTTCTGAATTTCCTACATATACTTGGTTTTACAGGAATCAGGCCGTATGTAGTTCAAGAGCTAATGGCGGAATATGCCAATGGAAATTTGAAAAGGCGGACGCAGCGGGGGGGGGGGGGGGGGGGGGGGGTTTGAGATTTGGCAAGGGTTCGGGGATCGGACGAGCCGCGGAGTACTGGAGCAGGAGCGCTCCTTTTGAGATAGGCGTGCCAAACGGTATACTTGCAAATGAACAATGTGCATGTATATTGCATAATTTAAACGTGATGGAAGTTCCCATTGGACCATGAATGCTGTCTTCGGACAATTAGGATTGTTGGAAACACGTTCTCAATGCAATATACTAATACGTGTGTTCTTTTGTATAGGTTTTGATGAATGACAAACGAAGCAAAAATTGATATATGACGAAGTTCAAGAAACAAGCGCACAATTGATATACAACGAGATTCAAGCTCAAGACAAAGTTTTATAGTTTAATTGAGTCATTCTTAATTGTGATCTTGATCCTACAACTTGACTCGTAACATGGCTTCTCTCATAAAACTATTTCCCAAAATCATGCATATTTAATTTAATGTCAAATGATTTTAAATCATGCATATTTACAGTAGTCAAAATAATTTTTAGACATGCCTTAAAAATCTGGACTAAGATAATCGATTATGTACTTATGATAATCGATTGTTTTAAGCCAAGACTGCATGACAATCGATTGTGAACTAATGACAATCGATTGTGAGTAAGACAGTGAGCATCAGGTTTTTCAAACCTGCATGACAATCGATTGTGAACTAATGACAATCGATTGTGACTGAGGCAGTGTCCAAAGTTTTTCAAAACTCAGAATAATCGATTATGAACTAATGGTAATCGATTATGTTGAGACAGTGTCTTCCAGTGATTTTCAAATTTATTAAATAATCGATTGTTACATTGGACAATCGATTGTCAAAGAGACAGTGTCTAAAATGTTTTTCAAAAATTGATAAGTAATCGATTGTTGACTTTGTGCAATCGATTGTGAAGCTGACCGGTGTCGTATAGTTTTCAAATACCGTCAGGTAATCGATTATTGATTATGTATAATCGATTGTTTTGATTAAAATCCGGAAAAGATTTTTTGAACGTTATTGGGTAATCGATTATTGATTTTGTATAATCGATTTTTTTGATTAAAATCCGGAAAAGATTTTTTGAACGTTGCTGAGTAATCGATTGTTGATTCTGGACAATCGATTGTTTGTGGTAAAATCTGGAAAGGATTTTTTGAACGTTGCCAGTAATCGATTATGGATTGTAAGTAATCGATTATCAAGCGTAAAATCTGGGATTGAATTTTGATCTAACTGGCAGACAATCGATTGTTGGGGTTTGACAGTCGATTGTCAGTGAGTAAAATCAGCAACTCTTAATTGGCAATTAGGCAACGGTAATGCCAAGTTTTTCAACTATAAATACAGCTTCATTTCAGTGTTTTAACCACAACAACATACTACAACTGATCATTACATTGCTATAAGCTTGCATACTTTTGTTTATCACTTTATATTCAATTTCATAAAGCTTTTGAGAGCCATATTCTTGTCCAAAGTTGTTGTGATCTAGAGCTTACTTCTTTTACTCATATCTACTCATTAAGGAGTATTTTGTTTGAGTGTTTAGTGTTTTATACACTTGTAAGAGAATTGTGATTCTCTTGTTGTAAGGAACTTGTGTTTCCTTGGTTGAAGTCTTGGAGTGTTGTATCTCCGAGCAAAGGTGTTAAGGCTTGTGTCCATAAGTTGTAAAGGTTTGTTGAGCACCCGTAAGCTTAACAAGTTAGTGGAAAATCTCGAGAGAGTCTCTCGGGGACTGGACTAGCCACGTGTTGTGGTGAACAAGAATATATCGGTGCGTTCTTTCCTTTTTGTTTATTTAACGCACTTATTTATTTCCTGCAAATTTTAATTTCCGCAAGTTTACGCTAAATTTTATTATAACGCTATTCAACCCCCCTCTAGCGTTAAGTGTATTTTCTAACAATTGGTATCAGTGCCCAACTCTCTGAAAACTTAACAGTTTGAGAGAACCATCCATGGCTTCTACTCGTGATTCTTTTGCAGGAATTGATGAAGGACAGTGCTCCACACGACCACCTCTATTCAACGGTACAAATTACACGTACTGGAAGGAGAGGATGAAGATCTTCGTTCAGTCAAACAGCTTTCACCTTTGGAAGGTTATAATGAAGGGAAACCAAATTCCAACAAAGAAGGTGGAAAACGAATGGGTTCCCAAGTCCGAGGATGAGTATGACGCGGATGACATCCGAAAGGTTCAAAATAATGCTAAAGCAATTAATTTATTATATTGTGCTGTTAATGCTGACGATTACAGGAAAATATCGTGTTGCACAACGGCAAAGGAGATGTGGGACAAGCTAGAAGTTACGTACGAAGGTACGGACCAGGTAAGGGAAGCAAAAATTGATTTCCTAACCCATTCTTATGAATTATTTCACATGAAGGAAGGTGAAAAAGTGGACGAAATGTTTGAGCGATTTTCAATAATCGTAAATTACCTACATGCTCTCAAGAAAACATTCACGGATAGAGAGCTCGTTCGAAAAATTCTTAGAAGTCTCACACCGGCATGGAGATCAAAGGCCGATGCAATTCAAGAATCCATTGGCGTTTCAAACGTCACCATCGACGCACTAAGAGGTAACCTTAAGACCTATGAATCTACTATTCTTAACCCTTTTGTTGATGATCAAAGGAGGCAAAGAATAGCTCTAAAGGCGAGCACAAGCCAACCGCAAATTGATGAGGAAGGAGACAACAAGTTTGGACTCGTTATCAAAAGATTTCAAAAGTTCATGCGCAAGGAGTATGAACGCAAGGGCAAAAAGCAAGGCGAACAAATCAAGTGCTATGAATGTGGTGAAACCGGGCACATCAAATCAAATTGCCCAAACATCAAAAAGGAGAAGAAACCTTTTAAAAAGCAACGTGCATACATTTCTTGGGGAGGCGACTCCGGAGATGAGTCAAGCGAAGGAGAAGAAGACGAAGCAGCAAATCTTTGCCTTATGGCACAAGAAGACAACAAAGATGAGGTATGTCAAATTTCGTCTAAAAACTTCTTTACTCTTGAAGAAATGCGAACTGCTTTTGATGAATTATATGCTGAGTTTATTAAGGCTTCAAAAACTGTTAGGGGCATAAAAGAAAATGCTTCATTAAAAGAAAAGGATTTTCAAAAACAGCTTTCTTTGAAAGAAAAGGATTTAGAAAAACTGGTTTTAGAAAATGAAAAGCTGAAAGAGGAAAACAAGTTTTTTTGGAAAAAGAAGCACCGATAAGCCCGAAAGTTCTACTAAAAATTGTTCTTCTTGCTTGCATCTCAAAAATGAGGTAGATAGACTCAATGGTACCTTAGATAAGTTTAATTCTTCCCACAAGAATTTGAATGAGGTCCTTGTTAATTTGAAATCAACCACGCATGGCATAGGATTTAAGAATGAGGTTAAAGAAAAGGTTGAAGTCAAACCCCAACCACCTAAGGCTCAACCTAGGACTAATAAAACAAATGCTTATCCTAGAAATAACAATCCTAGAACCAATATGCTAGACAAAATGTTGAACATTTTAGGAGACCTAGAAATGACTTACCACCTAGAAATAGTTACCCTAGAAATGATGCATATTTTAGGCCAAATGTTGAACCTTTGAGAAGACCTAGAAATGGCCTTCAACCTAGAAACAATCACTCTAGAAATGCTGCCCATCCTAGAGCTCATAGTATGAGAAATAGTTCTCATGAAATGCGAAGTAGTCATAGTGTTCAAAATAGAGTAAGAAATTTTCATCCGTCTAGTTACTATGAACCTAGAAGGATGCATAACCCAAATGTGACTTGTCATTATTGTAGACGTATTGGTCATATTGCTCCTGAATGCTTTACTCGTCATAGACATATTACTCAATCGCATCATTATAATATGCCTAACCCCCAAGGAGCCAAGATGGCATGGGTACCTAAAGAAAATTAATTTGTTTTGTAGGTGTGCTTGAAGGGATCAAGTGTACTATGGTACCTTGATAGTGGATGCTCCAAGCATATGACGGGAGATGAATCCAAATTCCTTCAATTAGAGCACAAAGAAGGAGGAAGTGTTATCTTCGGTGATAACAATAAAGGAAAGATCATCGGCATCGGCTCGGTCAGTAAGGATGAAAATTCCTCTATTAAGCATATATTACTTGTTAAAGGATTAAAGCATAATCTCTTGAGCATAAGCCAATTGTGTGACAAGGGAAATCTTGCTTTATTTGATTCGGATGAATGCTTAGTGTTCAGACGTAGTGATTTCAAAATTATCCTCCGTGGTTTTAGAGTGGATAATATTTATATGGTTGATCTTGCTAATTCCTCACCCGATTATGTTGATTGTCTAATGAGTAAAGAGGATGATACTTGGCTATGGCATCGTAGTGTAGCACATATCAATATGCATCTTTTGAACAAATTGATTTCTCAAAACTTAGTTGTTGGTCTTCCCATTTTAAAATTTGAAAATGACTCTATTTGTGACTCGTGTCAAAAGGGGAAGCAAACAAAAGCATCTTTCAAATCTAAAAACATTGTTTCAACTTATAGACCATTGCAATTGCTTCATATGGATTTATTTGGTCCCTCTCGCATTGAAAGTCTAGGAAGAAATAAATATGCTTTTGTGATTGTTGATGATTACTCGCAATTTACTTGGACTTTATTTCTTGCCAATAAAAGTGATGCTTTTCAAAATTTTAAATATTTTCTTAAGCGTGTTCAAACTGAGAAAGAAACAACTGTCACTTCAATTAGAAGTGATCATGGGGGAGAGTTTGATCACAATCTCTTTGCGGACTTTTGTGACGAACTCGGAATCGAGCATACCTTTTCCGCTCCACGTACACCACAACAAAATGGGGTGGTGGAAAGGAAAAATAGGTGTCTCGAAGAGATGGCTAGAACCATGCTCGACGAAGCTAAGATACCCAAACATTTTTGGGCGGACGCCGTGAGTACCGCTTGCTATGTTCTAAATAGAGTAGTAATTCGGCCGATACTCATGAAAACCCCCTATGAACTTTATAAGGGTAGAAAACCAAATATTTCCCATTTTAGAGTTTTTGGTTGCAAATGTTTTGTTCATAACAATGGCAAAGATCAATTGGGTAAATTTGATTCTAAGTCGGATGAAGGTATTTTCATTGGATATTCCTCACGTAGTAAAGCATATAGGGTCTTTAATAAAAAGAACCCAAATTGTGGAGGAATCCCCTCATGTTGTATTTTCCGAAAATAATGCTCGCTTGGCGAGAAAGGATTCCGGTTTTGATCTTGCAGGTATCTTAGATAGCTTGAAAGACAAAATACAAGAGGAACCACCCAAGGAAAATAAAGATGAAACAGAGGAACAACCAACGGAAGAAGCGCCACAATTGGAAAAAGAAATGAATATGCCTAACGAGTGGAGGACATCAAAGATCACCCTCTCGAACAGGTAATTGGCAACGTTGGAGACAAGGTAAGTACCCGAAACTCTCTCAAAAATACCTTAGAACATAAAGAGGAACCACCCAAGGAAAATAAAGATGAAACAGAGGAACAACCAACGGAAGAAGCGCCACAATTGGAAAAAGAAATGAATATGCCTAACGAGTGGAGGACATCAAAGATCACCCTCTCGAACAGGTAATTGGCAACGTTGGAGACAAGGTAAGTACCCGAAACTCTCTCAAAAATACCTTAGAACATACTGCTTTTGTTTCTCAAATTGAACCCAAAACCATCTCAGATGCAATTGGGGATGAATTTTGGACCTTGGCAATGCAAGAGGAGCTTAACCAATTCGAACGCAATGACGTTTGGGATTTGGTGCCAAGACCCGAAGGTCATACCATAATTGGTACGAAATGGATTTTTCGCAATAAACTAGATGAAAATGGTATAATCACTAGAAACAAAGCTAGGCTTGTAGCAAAAGGCTATAATCAAGAAGTAGCTTGCATTGGCCTCTTCTATGAATTTCATTTTATATCAAATGGATGTGAAAAGTTCTTTTCTAAACGATTTTATTCAAGAAGAAGTTTATGTTGAACAACCCCCCGGTTTTGAAGATTTTAAATCTCCCGATCATGTTTTCAAACTCAAAAAGGCTCTTTATGGTTAAAACAATCTCCCCGAGCTTGGTACGAAAGATTGAGTAAGTTTCTTTTGGAAAATGATTTCATTAGGGGGAAAGTTGACACAACTCTCTTTGTTAAGCATAAAAAAATGATATTTTGTTAGTTCAAATATATGTAGATGATATTATATTTTGTGCTACTAACAATGTTTTATGCAAGGAATTTTCCGATTTAATGACAAGCGAATTTGAGATGTCTATGATGGGTGAGTTAACATTCTTTTTGGGATTACAAGTAAAGCAAATGAAAGAAGGTACATTCAGTTGTCAAACCAAATATTGCAAAGAATTGCTGAAACGATTTGAGATGAACAATGCAAAAGAAATGGCAACTCCCATGAGCACATCCGATCATCTAGACAAAGATGAGAAAGGTAAGGAAGTCGACACCAAAAATTATCGAGGTATGATTGGCTCTCTTCTTTATCTTATTGCTAGTCGTCCGGACATCATGTTTAGCGTGTGCTTATGCGCTCGTTATCAATCGTGTCCGAAGGAGTCTCACCTTACTGCGGTAAAACGGATTTTAAGGTATCTTGTTAGTACTACAAATGTGGGTCTATGGTACCCCAAATGCTCTTCATGCCAACTTGTTGGCTATTCTGATTCCGATTTTGCTGGATGCAAATTGGACCGCAAGAGCACTAGTGGCACTTGCCATTTGCTCGGTAGCTCTCTCGCTTCTTGGTTTAGCAAGAAACAAGTAAGTGTTGCGTTGTCCACAACCGAGACTGAATATGTAGCCGCGGGGAGTTGTTGCGCTCAAATCCTATGGATGAAACAACAACTCTTGGACTATGGCCTAAGTCTTAATCATATCCCTCTTAGATGTGATAATACTAGTGCCATATGCTTGACGAAGAACCCCGTTCTTCATTCACGAACGAAACACATTGAAATTAGACATCGTTTTATTAGAGATCACGTTCTCAAAGGCGATGTCGAAATTGAATTTGTTGAAACCAAAAACCATTTGGCAGACATCTTTACAAAGCCTTTAAGAGAAAGAGTCCTTCTTCCGAATTCGCAGTGAACTCGGGATCCTTGACTCCACGTTGATCTAAGTCATGCATTGCATTTTTTTGTTACATGATTTCTAACTTGAGCGTCGGAGACGTCTAACGATTTTTGCAGGTATCGCCCCAAAGGAAAGGGGAATTATAAAGCATGACGCGCAAGAATCGAGTCTTCTTCAGAAAAATCTGTTTCCCTCATCTAATAATCGATTATCTCGTATCAATAATCGATTGTAATGCTATAATTTGAGCTATTATACTCTCTTTAAATAATCACACCTTCTTTCCAATAAATAAACACGGTTTATTTCATCTTTGGCGTCTTATTATTATGTTTGCTAATGGCAAAAGGGGGAAGATAACGGGTATGATGCACTCTCAAGTTATTAGCTTAAATTGAGGGGGAATTCTCAAATTGAGGGGGAAACAAATTGCATACTTGTTGCATGTATATACTTGTCTTGAATCGTCAATATAAATTGCTTGTCTTGTATATCCCGCTTAATGTTTGCCATTATCAAAAAGGGGGAAATTGTTGGAAACACGTTCTCATTGCAATATACTAAAACGTGTGTTTTTTTGTATAGGTTTTGATGAATGACAAACGAAGCGAAAATTGATATATGACGAAGTTCAAGAAACAAGCGCACAATTGATATACAACGAGATTCAAGCTCAAGACAAAGTTTTATAGTTTAATTGAGTCATTCTTAATTGTGATCTTGATCCTACAACTTGACTCGTAACATGGCTTCTCTCATAAAACTATTTTCCAAAATCATGCATATTTAATTTAATGTCAAATGATTTTAAATCATGCATATTTACAATAGTCAAAATAATTTTTAGACATGCCTTAAAAATCTGGACTAAGATAATCGATTATGTACTTATGATAATCGATTGTTTTAAGCCAAGACTGCATGACAATCGATTGTGAACTAATGACAATCGATTGTGAGTAAGACAGTGAGCATCAGGTTTTTCAAACCTGCATGAAAATCGATTGTGAACTAATGACAATCGATTGTGACTGAGGCAGTGTCCATCAAAGTTATTCAAAACTCAGAATAATCGATTATGAACTAATGGTAATCGATTATGTTGAGACAGTGTCTTCCAGTGATTTTCAAATTTATTAAATATTCGATTGTTACATTGGACAATCGATTGTCAAAGAGACAGTGTCTAAAATGTTTTTCAAAAACTGATAAGTAATCGATTGTTGACTTTGTGCAATCGATTGTGAAGCTGACCGTTGTCGTAAAGTTTTCAAATACCGTCAGGTAATCGATTATTGATTATGTATAATCGATTGATTTGATTAAAATCCGGAAAAGATTTTTTGAACGTTATTGGGAAATCGATTATTGATTTTGTATAATCGATTGTTTTGATTAAAAACCGGAAAAGATTTTTTGAACGTTGCTGAGTAATCGATTGTTGATTCTGGACAATCGATTGTTTGTGGTAAAATCTGGAAAGGATTTTTTGAACGTTGCCAGTAATCGATTATGGATTGTAAGTAATCGATTATCAAGCGTAAAATCTGGGATTGAATTTTGATCTGACTGGCAGACAATCGATTGTTGGGGTTTGACAATCGATTGTCAGTGAGTAAAATCAGCAACTCTTAATTGGCAATTAGGCAACGGTAATGCCAAGTTTTTCAACTATAAATACAGCTTCATTTCAGTGTTTTAAACACAACAACATACTACAACTGATCATTACATTGCTATAAGCTTGCATACTTTTGTTTATCATTTTATATTCAATTTCATAAAGCTTTTGAGAGCCATATTCTTGTCCAAAGTTGTTGTGATCTAGAGCTTACTTCTTTTACTCATATCTACTCATTAAGGAGTATTTTGTTTGAGTGTTTAGTGTTTTATACACTTGTAAGAGAATTGTGATTCTCTTGTTGTATGGAACTTGTGTTTCCTTGGTTGAAGTCTTGGAGTGTTGTATCTCCGAGCAAAGGTGTTAAGGCTTGTGTCCTTAAGTTGTAAAGGTTTGTTGAGCACCCGTAAGCTTAACAAGTTAGTGGAAAATCTCGAGAGAGTCTCTCGGGGACTGGACTAGCCACGTGTTGTGGTGAACCAGAATATATCGGTGCGTTCTTTCCTTTTTGTTTATTTAACGCACTTATTTATTTCCTGCAAATTTTAATTTCCGCAAGTTTACGCTAAATTTTATTATAACGCTATTCACCCCCCCCTCTAGCGTTAAGCGTATTTTCTAACAAGGATGGCGTCCTCAGAATATGACGTCCGGTCTATGGAGAGCACGAAAGTAAAGATTTGCACGCCATGAAATGATGATCTCAGGCCGTGTAGATGGTGCCTCCGAACTATGACGCCTTTGAATAAGTTGGTGATATTTCAGCCCATGAAAAGGTGGCAATATTTCAGCCGAATGAAAGCAGAGGGTGGCGATCTTTCAGCAAAGAAGGAATTTAAAAGGCAGGGTGGCGATATTTCAGTCAAAATGAAACAGGGTGAAGATATTTCAGCCAAAATGCAAAATAAAGGAGGTAAAGCTTAACCTCGAAAGGCAGAAGATAGCCTTATGCAATGCAAAAATGGTGACAAGAGCTTAGTCTAGAATGGCGGAAGATAGCCCTATGCAAGGATGGAGGTAGAGCTTAACCTTGGAGGGCAGACAATAGACTTATGGAAGATGCAAGATGGAGACAAAGTTTAGTCTCGAAAGGCAGCAGATAGCGTTATGCAGGATGGAGGCAGAGCTTAGTCCTAGAAGGCAGAGAATAGCCTTATGTAATGCAAGTTGGAGACAGAGCTTAGTTTCGAAAGGCAGAAGATAGCCTTATGCAAGGATGACGGTAGATCTTAATCTTGGAAGGCAGAGAATAGCCTTATGCAGGATGGGGGTAGAGCTTAACCTCGGAAGGCAGAGAATTGCCTTATGCAAAATGGAAGATGGAGACAGAGCTTAGTCTCGAAAGGCAGCAGATAGCCTTATGCAGGATGGAGGCAGAGCATAGCCCCGGAAGGAAGAGAATAGCCTTATGCAATGCAAGAAATGCAGATGGAGACAGAGCTTTGTCTCGAAAGGCAGAAAATAGCCTTATGCAGGATGGAAGTAGAGCTTAACCTCGAATGGCAGAGAATAGCCTTATGAAATGCAAGAAATGAAGATGGAGACAGAGCTTAGTCTCGAAGGCAGAAAATAGCCTTATGTAGGATGGAGGTAGAGCTTAACCTCGAAAAGGCATAGAATAGCCTTATATAGGATGAAGGTAGAGCTTAACCTCGGAAGGCAGAGAATAGTCTTATGCAATGCGAGAATATAAAAGGGGAGTTAGTAGCGTTTTCTTAGCTGGTAGATGATTGTGATATTGTGAATGCTGGGGAAATGTCTGCATGTAGATAGTAAACTTCTGCGAAGCAGGGATCATTTTGTGAATTTCAACTCGGAGGAACAATTGCGCTATTGGCTTGTGTTTTACATCCAAAGAAAAATCACGAGTTCCGTAAAATGGGAAGGTTAGTTCATATCCCTTGACCGGTGGCGTCTTGTACCCTTTGGGGTAGCGTTTCTGAACGATAGTGACCCAAATGATTTTATGCAAAATTCGGCAAATATGATGGAAATGTATATATATACGCAAAAGATAGTTTTTGTTTTATGATGAACCACAACTGCTACGTGGTTCAAGGCATGGCAACCTCGCTTGCTCCAATTTTGAGGGTCCTACTCAAAATTCTGCTCCAATTTACTGGGCTGGTGCTGTTGACGGCGGTGCTGAATAACTGAAAGTGGACTAACCTTAGAATTTTAAGGGTCCTCCTAAAAATTCTGCCCCAGTTTACTGGGTCGATGTTGATGCAAAAATTGACAAGATGACTTCGGAATTTTGAGGGTCCTCCTCAAAATTCTTCCCCAGTTCCAAATGCGGGGAAAAAGTAATTTTATTAGAGGTGTGACCGAACCCATAGGGTTGCCTACATATACCCTCTTATACGGATATCAGGTCAAACGTAGTTCAAATTACATCATTAGGAAAAGAATGCTGATTAAATGTAATATCTCTTCACTGCATCCGAGTTGATCGGTTTTTGCCAGATTTCTCCATCCATCTCTTGAAGAATAAGGGCTCCTCCAGTAAAAACCCGGTGAACCATGTATGGACATTGCCATTTGGGAGAGAACTTCCCTTTGGACTCATCTTGATGTGGAAATATCTTCTTCAACACCAGCTGCCCTGGTGTAAACTTCCTTGGCCAAACTCTCTTGTTGAATGCTCTGGACATTCTGCTCTGATATAACTGACAGTGGCAGATAGCGTTTATTTTTTTCCATCCATAAGGGTTAGCTGTTCGTAGTGAACCTTGATACATTCTGCATCCTCTAGCTCAGCTTCTTGTATGATTCATAAGGACGAAATTTCTTCCTTGGCGGGAATTACCGCTTCTGTACCGTAAATTAGCATGTTGGGAGTTGCCCCGGTTGATGTGTGAAATGTAGTGCGATAACCCAATAAAGAGATTGACAACTTTTCATGCTACTGCTTATGCCTTTCAATCATTTTCCTTAGTATTTTCTTGATGTTCTTGTTGGCTGCTTCTACGGATCCATTCATCTGAGGTATAAAGCTATAGAATTTCTATCTCTGATCTTGAAAGTTGCACATATCGCTTTCATCAAGTCGCTGTTGAGATTGGAACCGTTATCAGTGATGATTGACTCTGGAACACCAAACCGATAGACAACCCGATCTCGGACAAAGTCTTCCGCGACTTTCTTGGTTACTGCTTTGCGTGAAGCTGCTCCAACTCATTTAGTGAAGTAATCAATTGCCACTAAGATGAACTTGTGTCCGTCTGAGGCTGCAGGCTCGATTGGTCCAATAACATCCATTCCCCAAGTGGCGAATGGCCATGGTGAGCTCGTTGCAGTGAGCTCTTTTGGAGGTACCTTTATCGTATCTCCATATATCTGACAGTGGTGACACTTCCGGACATATTAGATGCAGTCCGTCTCCATAGCCATCCAGAAATACCCTGCAAGGACTATTTTCTTTGCTGGAACAAAGTCGTTTATGTGCGGTCCACAGGTCCCTAAATGCACTTCCTCCAATAACTTGGTTGCTTCTGTCGCATCGACACACCTCAATAGTCCCAAATCGGTAGTCCTCCTATACAGGATTCCTCCATTGTGTAAGAAATTGGTGGAGAACCTTCGAAGTGTGCGCTTTCGAGTAGCATAGCAAGCTCTGGATATTCCCTTGTTTCCAGGTACCTTTTGATGTTGTGGAACAAGGGTTTTCCGTTGGCTTCTTCCTCGATATATGCATAATATTCCGGCTGGTCATGAATCTTGACTTGGATAGGGTTGACGAAATTTGTATCTGGATGCTGAATCATGGATGATAAAGTGGCAAGCGCATTTGCGAACTCATTATGTATTCTTGGAACATGCTAGAATTCCATTTTTCTAAACCTCTTTCTCAACTCCTGTATGTGGTGCAGATAAGGGAGTATCTTGGAATTCTTAGTGGCCCATTCTTTTCGGACCTGGTGTATGAGTAGGTTTGAATCCCCAAATAACTAGCAGCGCCTCAATGGCCAGTTTAAGACCCAAAATGCAAGCTTCATACTCGGCCATGTTATGAGTGCACGGGAACTTGATCTTGGCGGATACCGGGTAGTGTTGACCGGTTTCTGATACCATAACTACTCCAATACCAACTCCTTTGAAATTTGCGGCCCCGTCGAAAAACATCCTCCAGCCATCATAGGATTCTGCAAGACCTTCTCTTATGAAAGCTATTTCTTCATCGGGAAAATACGTCTTCAATGGTTCATACTCCCCTTCTACAGGATTTTCTGCGAGGTGATCTGCCAGAGCCTGTCCTTTTACTGCCTTCTGGGTGACATAGACAATGTCGATTTCACTCAAAAAACATTTCCACTTGGCGAGCTTACCAGTGGTCATGGGCTTTTGCAAAATATACATTAGCGGATCCATTCTTGATATAAGGTAGGTAGTGTAAGCACAAAAATGATGCCTCAACTTCTGAGCTATCCAAGTCAAAGCATAATAGGTGCATTCTAACAAAGAATACCAAGCCACATACGGGGTAAATTTCTTGCTGAGGTAGTAAATAGTATGCTCTTTTCTCCCCGTGTCATCATGTTCTCCCAAGACACAACTGAATGCTCCATCCAAAACTATGAGATAGAGAAATAAAGGCCTTCCAGTTTCAGGCGGAACAAGGACTGGAGGGCGTAGACAAGTATTCCTTGATCCTGTCAAAAGCCTTTTGATATTCATCGGTCCATTTGGTGGCGGCATCCTTCTTCAGCATCTTGAAGAGAGGTTCGCAAATGACGGTGGACTGAGCTATGAACCGGCTGATATAGTTGAGTCTCCCCAGGAAACTCATCACCTCTTTCTTGCTCTTCGGCGATGGCAACTCTTGAATAGATTTGACCATTGATGGATCCAGCTCATTTCCTCGACGAATCACAATGAAACCCAATAACATACACGCAGGGACCCCAAATGCACACTTGGCGGGATTCAGTTTCAAGTTATACCTCCTAAGTTTGTTGAAAAACTTTCGGAGGTCCTCCATGTGATCTGCAGCCTTCCTGGACTTAACAATGACGTCGTCCACATATACCTCAATCTCCTTATGTATCATGTCATGAAAGAGGGTCGTAATGGCCTTCATGTAAGTATCTCCCGCATTCTTTAACCCGAACGACATCATTCTGTAGCAGTATATCCCCCATGGCGTGATAAACGCCATTTTCTCTGCATCTTTCTTATCCATCCATATCTGATGGTATCCCGCAAGGAAATCTACAAATGACTGCAACTCATGCTTACGCAGTTGTCGATCAGAATGTGTATTGTTGGCAAAGGGAAATTATCTTTGGGACTGGCCTGGTTGAGATCCCGGTAGTCGACACAAACTCTAACTTTCCCGTACTTCTTTGGTACTGGCACAATGTTAGCCAACCAAGTTGGATATTCTACCACTTGAAGAACACTGGCTTTGACATGCTTGGTGACCCCCTAATTGATTTTTAAACTCATATCTGGCTTGAATTTTGTGAGTTTCTATTATACCGGCGGACATGCAGGACCTATCGTCAACTTGTAAGCGACGATGGATGTGTTGAGACCAGTCATATCGTCGTAAGACCAGTCATATCATCGTGACGAATTCAGTTTAATCTAATTTAGACTTAGGTCTATTCTCAAAATTCTTGGCCTCTCTAACAACCTTTTCGGGCATATCATCCTCCTCTGAGTCTATCTCAGTTTGTTGCATAGCCTCGTTGCAAGTTATAGTCTTTGGTTCATCGTCAAGATACGTAATAATGATGTTGTGTGAAAGTAAAGTAAATAGCAGAGAAAAAGTAATGAATAGTGAGATATTTGATAAAACCAAAAATGCTTTTGATTAAATTCATAAATGTTCAAAACGTCAAAGCTCTTTTTGAAAGTAAAGACAAATGCGGAAAATAAAGAAAAAAACTAAAACAAATAAGCATGATGCTTGTTCAGCCTTGCTACCCCGAAGTTTTCCGGGCGATAGTGGTCCTGATTGACCAGTTGGTGAAGGGCCTTCTTCCCCTTCCTCTTCAAAAATAAAACAATTGTCCATGTTCTACTCCAGAAACAGGTTCTTCATTGCCGCAAGAGCCTCATCTTCTTTTGAACCATAGAGAGTGTCGGCTGGCTGAAATGTCTGCTCCAACTGAGGTATAGGGCGGTCCACTGGGTAATATGGGCCGCGCCATAGTGGTGACTAGTTTCTGAATTCTTTCCAAGAATACTCGTACCCCAGTCCGAAGGTAGTACCATGTTTCTTCAACTGGATAGGTTTGGTGATTCCTTGAAGATTTTTACCAAGCCCTTTCCCTGGTTCATACCCACTCAAATTCAGAATGCTCTCGACCTTGTTTGTCCACCATTTGTCCTTGTCCACTGCATTGACCCGCTCGATATGATGATTTGTTTCTCCCTCTATTCTTCTTCTACCTCCGATTATTAGAATGGTTTGGCGAGTGTATATGAGGTTGCTACCGTCGCCATGGATGATTAATTCTTGATGGTTCCATTCAAACTTCACAACCTGATGTAAGGTTGATGCTACAGCCCCAGCAGCGTGGATCCAGGGTCGTCCCAGCAGTAAGTTGTAAGATACTAGTACGTCGATGACTTGGAAATCAACATCAAACCAAGTGGGCCCCATTTGCAAACACAGGCTAATCTCCCCGAGAGTGGACCTCTGAGAACCATCAAATGCCTTAACATTAATAGCCCCATCCTTTTTCTCATGCAATCCTTTGCCCAACTTCTTGAGGGTGATCAATGGAAAGATGTTGAGATTAGAACCTCCGTCGACTAGGATCCTAGTGATGAAATGATCTTCACATTGCACGGTGATGTGTAGTGCTTTGTTATGGATGAGCCCTTCAGGCGGCAATTTATCCTCGTGGAAAGTGATTTTGTGACATTCCAATACCTGCCCTATCATTTTTGCCATCTATACTCCTGTTATAGTGCTCGGGACATAAGCCTCGCTCAATATCTTCATCAAGGCATTCGTTTGCGCCTCAGAACTCTACAGCAATGCTAAGATGGAAATCTGCGCCGGAGTCTTGTTTAGCTGTTCAAAAACTGAATATTCCTTGGCCTGTATCTCTCTCCAGGGATCATCAGGTCCAGTTTTGGTGGGACGTCCAGATGCCAGCTTGCTGGACTCAGTTACGTGCTCTGGTGTGTATACCCTGCCTATTCTAGTCATACCTTGCACGACAACTGCTTCACCGGTGTGCGCTTTTCCTTTTCTTCTTGTCTCGGCTATGTATTCCCAAGATATGACATTTGACTGAAATGGGGTTCTGTCTGACATGGTGAGCGGAATGGGCACCCTTGGAGGCAACATAGAAACTTCAGTTGGTGTCGGCGTCTTTAGAGTCCTGAACTCCACCTAAATTGGTTTGGAACATTAGCAGGAGGTGCCTCAAACTAAAATGGTAAAGATATATTCACCACGTTGTCCTCAGATGGCTGAATTTGAACAACAATATGATTAAGAGTGAACACCGGTTTCTTGGGCTCATTTCCCTCAGATATCAAACAAATAGACACATCGAGGTCCCAGTCGTCTTCTACCTCAATCATGTGGATGCCTCCACCTTTATGGTCTGGTAGAGGGTTTTAACGAACATAAGGAGTAAGCTCCTTAGCTATGATGACCTTGTTGTCAATTAAGGTCTAGATTTTGTTCTTCAACGAGCGGCACTCATCAATGGTATGGCCCTTCATCCCCGAAAAGTATATGCAGGTTTTATTCGGGTTGATCCATTGGGAGGGGCTTTCTGGGGTTACAGCTGAGATGGGTGAAACATATCCGGCAACATTTATATTCTCATACAATTGGTCAATGGGTTCAGCAATAGCAATGTACTGTTGGGGCAGTTTGCAGCCAAAGTTTGGTTTTGGTCGTGGGAAGTTTTGGCGGGTAGGCTCAGATGGATAATTAGCAGGTTGGGAGGTATAAGCTTGTTATACGGGTGCGGGTTGGGAATATCCTGGCGAGGTGGGCTGATATATTGGTGGTGGAGATGTTTGGTAGACGGGAAGAGGATTTCTAGGTGAAGGTGCTTGGTAATTTAGAGAGGGTTTGTATGTGAGTGGGGTTGGAGGGTAGGGTTGTTATTTCAGAGGAGAGTGGTTTCATTGCGCAACCGTTACGGAGTTCTAATCCTTTTTCTTCAACGTACCACCATATTGCAAGGCTTTGTTGGTGGCCTGCAGTGCCTCGAGGTTAGTAACCGTACTATTTTTATCCCCTCTTCAATCCTTTCTCCCAGTTTGATGATATCAGCGAACTTCTGCACCTCTATCAACATCAATCTCTCATAATACTGTAGGCTTCTTCTTCAAATTCTAAATGTAGAACACGTCTGGCGCATTCTCAGTGTTGAATTAGAATCGGTCCATGAAATCGGACACCATGTAACCCAACTCGTCCACTTCTTCGCATCTTGGCTGATGTACCAAGATAAAGCATCACCTTTCAAACTCCTCATGAATAGCTTCATACAGATCTTTTCATCTTTACCAACTCCCACTAATTTGTCACAATACATCCTGAGGTGAACCCTGGGATTACCCGTACCATCAAACATCTCGAACTTAGGAGGTTTGTACCCCTCCAGGAGTTCGACATCAGGTTGAACACACAAATCTTCATATTTCAAACCTTCCACACCCTTGTTACCTTCCACGCCCTGAATCATGCTAGTGAGTTTCTTGAGTTCGGCAGCCAAGTTCTGAATGAGTGAGTCTGATTCTGACACATCTGATATGGGTTGTGTATAGTACGGCACAGTATCCACAAAGATAGGGGTATTCTGATGATTTGGAGCATTCTAAGGCTCTGGGACGAGCGGTGGAGCATTGTTGCGAACTTGGGTTGTGATCTTATGTGGAGGTGCAGGGACCTAATTTTTTACATCTGCAGCAGCAAGGGAGATTGACAAGCTCTCCAAACTCCGGACCTGGTCCAGTTCCTCTCGAAGCCTTTGCAAAGTTTTCTCCAAGTGAGCAGTAGTTTCCTTGGTGATCGGGGTACCCTGAGGAGTTCCTTAAATTTCCTTCCTTTTTCATTATCTCCCATATTTCCTTCAGCCTGTTTCTGGGAGGACTCGGACTCGGAGGAGGATGACCCTTTTATCTTGTCGTGTATGTTGATGGTGCCAGAATGCACGAACAAACCTTTGGGGAGGGGAATAAAAATAAAAGAAAAACAAAAGGTAAAAAGTTAGTGCGGATTCAGAGAAAGAAAACATTGCTGTATTTAAACACATTATTGCAGGAACATAAGTCGTTTCCTATTTGGTTGCATCTTTGTGCCCAAGGTAGACCTAGCGATAAATATGATTTGGAGAACTTGTAATACCACATGCCTCGTTTTATTAATAGAAAATAGAACGAGTCAAAACAAACTGAAATAGAAAAAGTGTCACTAGTGTCCAAAGGCCTTATTACATCAAGAAAGCAGTAAAACCCTAACTACTTGGTCCCAGAAGGACCTTCCCCAGATATGATATCTTTGCCTCGCTCGTACAGTTTCATCAGCTCGCGCAGTCCCAGAAACAAGTAAGCTCGAGCCATGTGCCCACCTTCATTACCTTCAGGTTCCTTATAGTCGTTGATCCTTTTCAAAAACTTTCCTTCCAGCTCCACTAGACCCTGCTCCAAGTACCCTAAACGGTTGTTTCCGCGGATAGCCATGTCCTTCCATTCATTGAATTCCTTCTCTTGAGCCTCTAGCATTTACCATTCACTTTCACACTCTCGCATCTGCTTGCACAACTGATTATACTTGACCTTTATTGCAGCCTTCTCACCAATAACCCTGTGACCGTGGACGAAACCCATTTTTCCCAAGCTAATGTGATCATCTTCTTACCACCCCGGATAAAGCAGCGCACGCCTCGCCTGATACCTATCTGGCTCCATAGATGCCTTTTCCAAAATATTTTTGAGTGCCACATATGCTGAGCCCGACACCTGTGTGGGCTATCGTCATCCTGGAAATCAGCCATGTAGTGACTCATCTTTTCCACCCTTTGTATAATTTTCTTCCTTCCTGCTTGCCTCATGACTCGAATAGGGACATAAGGGTAAGTTCCCTTTAAGCAGATGAGTACAAGGAATGGTGCATCCCTAGACCGAATGATAAACCCTCCAGTTGGAAACCACTCGCACATCCGTTGTACCTGCTATTCTCTCAGATTCCCTAATAATTCCATCAACCCACTGGCGTCTTCTGGGTGAGCAAACATGTCCGCCATGAAGTACATCCGCTTTGGATGATGGAAAGCAATATGGTAATTCCAATCTCGTCGCACGATCTCTTGTCTATAGTCTCCCTTCTGAAGATGCTCGATGAACTAGAGTTGTAGTAGCAAATTGCACCCTTCAAAGTGCGGTGCTCCTTGTTGATATTTTTCTAAAGCTCGGTACAGTTCGGCGAGGATCATGGGTGTTATGCTGAATGTCTGCCCGTCGATACCCTCCGTTACAGCTTCGGTTACCATGGCTAGTCTTGTATGCATTCCAGCCTTCCTCATCAGAAAAACTATCATGCCCAGAAAACAGAACATGAATACAAAGGCCCTCCTATGTATGTGCCCCAAAGAGGTGAGGGCGAACTCATCCATGTGATTGCGATATGATTTGCTATGTCCGAAACTCTCATACATGAAGTCGAATGATATGTAGGGGTTATTCAGACTGGTCAGATTAGTATTCTTCTTGAGCCCCATCATTTTCAAGAACCCTCTACCTTTGCGGTTTTCCGACATAAACAACCCCGAGCTATCCCAAGGAATTCTGGCTAGACCCACAATTTCTTCCAACAACGGCGTCATTTCAATACACCCACAGCGGAAGACGGACCGTTCACTATCCCAAAACATAGTAGCAGCTTCCACAATCTTGTTGTCTGGCCTAACTTCTAGGAGTGAAGGAAGATTTCCTAAGTGCTTGCGGAAAAGAGCCCGATCACTACCATGCAAATCATCCCACAAGCTTAGCAACTTTGGATGAATGTTTGATACCATATCGAATCTGGGGACGTCGTGCCTCATTTTCCTGCAAAATAGAGAGTTAAGCCCTTAACTCCACCGGACTCGGCTATTTAAATAAATAATTAGCAAAAGATATTTAATTCTCCAAATCTGTGCACATAACGTGATCGTCCATTTGGTTTTCGAGGAAACCCGATGGACTTTGGTTTAGGCTATCCTAATCAGTCATTATGCGGACAACATAACTGACTCGACTAAGTTTGACCATGATGCATGAACAATTAAAGAGAGTAAGGTTCCTAGTTTTGAAGTGCTAGACAAGGTACCCTTGAGCGGACAACTCAAGAGGGAAAGGCATGGAACCGTCGACTACACCATTGATCGACTCGTTTTACCACAAATATGCCTTTGCCAAATTTATAGGGGATTTATAATATGGAAAAGCGCAACCACTCATTAGAAGCGTTTCTATAGGATTTGTTTGGCATAAGTTGAAAATGATGTTGAAGGATGCAATTACAATAAGGAAATAAGTACATCTATTTTCACGTTCATACTATGATGGTTACAATGAATGCTTGAAATTAAAGACGGAATTGAAATAAAGTAATGACAATAAAGTAGAAAAACAATTAAAGAAGAAGAAAAGGAAATACATAAAGAAAGCAATAAAGTCACATAACACGTAGTGGTAAAAGCCTATAAGAAAATCCCCAGCAGAGTGGCCATGCTGTCGATGCCCACTTTCTCAACTACTGGAAAGAAGCGAAATCGGGTTTACGACATTATGGTTTCTAACTGATGCAAGAGAAAATAAACGTGTAGTCATGATTTCTATAATGCAAGAAAAGTAAATCCTTATAGGCATGCTTTCTATATGATAGTGAGAAGCTTATAGACATGGTATCTGTACTAACAAGTGATGCAAACCTATAGGCATGGTTTCTACTGAATGAAAGAAAGTAAATCCATCCCTTGTCTCTTTTCACTATACTCCAGAGTTATTTTATTACAAAATATTACAAATCTTGGAAGAAAAGGAAAAGAACATTGAAAGAAATAAAAGTTAAATACATCAGCAACTATGACAGGCCCGAGGAGTCTCGAAACAACTTTAATGTCCAACATATGCCTTTTACCAAATCCGAGCTCCCAAGGTCCGAGGCTTTTCTCTTTTTAAAGTGTTACAAAGTTCCAAGGGCTTTCAAAGAAACCCAGGCATTGCTTACACTCCGATTGGAATAGTGCAAGTGTGGAATTACTAGCCCTAAGGCATCCAAGTTCAGAGGAGACTCCAAGGTCCCTAAGCATGGCTTACCATAGGGGGTAGGAACTTAAAGGACTAAGAATAAGTGCAAAAGTGAGGATTAGAAGGAAACACATGTATGAAGTGGTCATACCCAGCCTATTGAGTGAGACTGGCAGACCCCAGATTTCTTACAAGGGTTACAAACAAGAGCAGACTTGTAAACAAGTCAGACAAGGGTATGAATGGTGATTAGGACACCAACAAGCCTTTGTCAAGGCTCAAACAAATAAGATTGGGGATGGGGGTGGGATGGCTTTGAGTAGAGGCTGTTGACAGGCTTGGTTCTAGACTAGAAGTGGCAATGAAGTGCCACCCTTATCCAGAACAAACTCATATACAAACAAGGACCAAAGGAAGAGGGGAATCATATAAAAGCACTTAACAGACAAGATTAGATAAAAGGGATTCAGGGGAAAGAAGGCATAATAATGAACAATACACAAGAAGGATTTAACATGTTGGACTTAAATAAAATACTGAATGTAAGCAACGAAAGGGAAAAGGAATAGGGATTAACATGATGCAGTTTAAAACAAAAGTATAGGCAGACAAGGAGCAGGGTTAAGGATTAACCTGCTGAACATAAGCACAAACAGACAATGGAACAAGGGGAAGGGAATTTATATAAAGCTTAACTGAGATACACAAAACAGGTGAGGGAACCAGGTAAAAGGGAATAAAACATGTTAGGGCTTAAACTGAAACAGCATAACAGCCTAGGGAAAGGGAGAGGGATTTAAACATGCTTGAACTTAAATGAAATATTGAAATAAACAAACAGATAAGGGGACAAGGGGAAGAGGTTAAACATGCAAGAGCTCAAGTTGAAATAGCATAACAGAAAAAGAAAGGGGGAAACAAACAGATAGTTGAAGGTCAATAATTAAAATTAGGAGCCTACCAGTGCAACTTGAGTAACAAATCAAAGAGAAACATTATAATTAGCCTAGGCTTTCTGTTAGCTAATCCTTAGCTAAAGAAGGCAAGTAACCGAGAAAAGTAGAGAAAAGCAGAGAGTTTTTTAGTGAGTAAGAGTAGAGAGAACTCGTGTATCCGTGTCAGTGTGAAAAAGTGAAGGCTCATTTATAGTTTGGAAGAGATGCAACTTAAGGCAAGAAAATATTCAGCAGTACCAATCATACACAATAAAGGAGAAGGTTCCCTTTAATTAAAGAATCGGTTGGAAATAAATAAACCTTGGTCTAATTTTGGAAAGGAAAATCAAGTACCAATCATAGAGCATAGGGTAAATATATGTTAAGAGGTTGAAAATTACACGGGTAAACATATAAGGCAGTTAATCAACTAGAAAATCAAGGAATTGAGATACTAGTTGATTCGAACTTAGTCAGAAAAAGGGGTCAATTAGAGAATCATTGAGCTGTACAAAATCAAGTTTTCTAATTAAGGTTTCAGAGAAGGGGAAATGTGACAATATAAAAGAGGTCTAGGTTAGAACATACAAAAACCAGAAACAACATGGTAAACATGTAGAAAAACACACAAGAAAACAATTTGAGATGGCTAGGGTTTTACAGAGAAAGAACTGGAAAATCCTCTTAGAATTTAGGGTTTCTATTACACATAGAGCATAAAGAAAGTCATAGATGAAGATGAACACAACGAAGAACATCATAACGAAAATATAGAACGCATGAACTGAAAACCCTGAAAAGTAATCAGTGAAGCAAAACATATCAGAGCCATGGTAGAAAAATGCTTAATAATCACGTGAAGGCTATAGAAGAACACACAGTAGCAAATAAAGCGTAGAAATCAAGGAGATCAGAGAAGTCATAGAAAATCCTAAGTTTAAAAAGATGAACCGTATGAAAACAAGAAATAGGCGAAGAAAAGATGATAAATACTTTAAAATCTTAAGAAAATAACTAGGGCTCAGAGAGAATCATAAAAGTAAACACAGAGAAGAACCTTGAGAAATTAGGGTTTTCAGAGAAAGGCCTCGAAGCATCGAGAAAAGCCTGGAATGGACTCATTGGAGCCGGCAGAGGGCCCATGGCTTTAAGTCTTGCCGGAGAAAGGCTGAATACGGCTGGAAAACCCCATTAGAGGACCTCTAGTCCAGTCACCATTGCAATAATATCCGGATCTTCGAACCCAGAGACCACGAGAGGTGATGAATGGATGAACACGGGAGTTTCAGGCCTTGGACGGCCATTAACGACGATGAAGTGAGCAGGAGGCGACTAGGGTTTTCAGAGAACCTAGAGAGCATTTGGGAGTGAAGGTGGCTAGTTTGTAAAAGTGATTGTAGGGTTAAGGGTTTGGGGGGTTTAATTTGGTAAGTTATAATGTGGGCCGTTGATATGTGAGATCAACAGCTATGATTAGAAAAAGAAGTGGGTGGGTTAAGTTTAGTGGGTTTGGGTCGGGTGTTTCAAATTGGGTCAGGTCAATTTGGGGGGTTAAATTGGGGTTAATTTTGGGCTTCAATTTGGGCTAGAATTGAAAGATTAAAGGGCTACATTTTAAATAGCCATTTTTTCCAATTTGATTTTATAAAAATAGTAAACAATTTTTTAAAAATGCAATAAAACTACTAAGTTAATAAATATATTTAGGAAGCAACAGAAAACATAAGGAACAATATTGTAGTTGAAATACTTATTAAATCGAGAAATAGGCTAAAATTACAATTTACTGCAATTTTAGTTTTTTTTTAAAAATACCTAATGGATTTGTAAAATTCTGTAAAAATTACATAAGTTACATTTATATGTAAATTAGAGAGTAAAATAAATTATTTATTAAATAAAAATATTTGATACTAAATTTTGGATTTTCTAGTACAAAATAAATTGTAAATTGGTTTTAAAATACTTGAAAAAATAGAAAATACCAACTTTTTGAGCATGCTTATATATGCATTCAAAAGCTATTTTAAAAAATATTTTGGGTACAAAATACATGGGAAAAAATTGGGTATCAATAGTGATCTATTTTAAAAATTACCTTTCTAAACTCGGATGTGCATTCCATGTGATCCAAATATAAATCCTAAAAATGTTAAATAAAATATGTCTCGGATTGCGGGTGAATTTCATGTGGCGCAGTCGAAAGAAGTATTTTAGATGACGTTGAAATCTGTTTTAAAATAATTAAAAGCGGTTTCAAAGTACAAATGCACATACGTTTAAAAGAGCTTTAAATATGATAAATAGACCAATAATAACAATTGAGAAACTGTGCTAGAACCACGAAACCTGGAAATGCCTTACACTTTCTCCCGGGTTAAGAGAATTCCTTACCCGGATTTCACTATTCGCGAACTGTAAAACATCAATCAATATTTTCCTTGATTCAGGATTTTATACTGGTTATTTGTGACAACATAAATTATTCCAAGTAGTGACTCTGAATTTAATAAAGCTAATCCCGCTTTGGTTTTCACTTTAAGTTGGAAAAACTCCTTTATACCCTTTGTGGCTGTGTAAAAAGGAGGTGTGACAGCTCTAGCGACTATGCTAGGGAAAAGAACCTAGAACTTCAGGTTCAGGGTTCAGAATTCGAGCTCAGAATAGTTGTTATAATTGACTATGTTTATTATCTGGTTTTAATTACATGTTTGGGCCTGATATGTTAAATGTTGCTTTTTACCTCTTTGATATTAGTTGAACTATATATAAACTGCTACGAAACCCTTCTCTTCACATTTTCAGGGATGTGCACACTGGTGTGACTCCTTTTCCGTTAGTGTCATACCTTAAATTAGGAAGAGGCTCGGACAAGTTACAAAGCCCGATGGCCTTTTGGTTCCCGGTACGTGGCCCCCCAGCTCGAGTTGTCCGTTCGGGGTGCACAAGCCTAGAACAATATATCCAGGTTTTGAACTTGAAATAACACAGCCTCATGCTTTATGCCTAGTAGGAACGTTTGTTTGCATCATATGAATTTGACCTTGGAGACTCAACACAGGGGTTGGGTCCTTCTAGGTTAGGTGTACTAAAAAATAAAAGACTATCCTGATGCATCCTAATGTGCTACATGTTGCAATCTTCAACAGTAAAAGGGTCATTTTGCGGATCCATGATAATTGAGGGCAAATAAAAAAGAAAAACAAGAGGGGGAAGTGTTGAAATAAAGCAAAGAGGGCCTAGTGATGTTTTTTTTTCACATTTTTGAATAGAAAAAGAAAAGAAAAAAATGAAAATGAAAAAACATTCCGAAAAGATTTTGCACTTTACCATTGTTTTTTTCCAAACAAAAAGAGTAAAAAAGAAGGAAAAAAGAAAATCCAAAACGAGTTTACATGTTTCATCATTTTTTCAAAAAAAAAAAAGACAAATTTATTTTATCTAAATTCTGTATTTTTTAAAATTTTCACCCGTATCGAATCTGCCCGAACTACACAAACTTAATTCTCGTCTTTCGGGGGTGATACGTAGGCAATCCTTATAGGATCCGGTCTTCCTAGTAAATCTTAGATTCTTGACTTTGCGTGGTCTAAGCCAAATTTTGCACTTCTATCCACCATTTGGCCACATAAGTCATTTTGCAAAAAAATAGCCTCAACAAGGTCCTGCATGTGTCTAGTAAGGAATGTTATTGTCTCACATAGTGTTGGTTTCAGTTTTCTCATATAGGTGTGGATCTACTTACCGGAGTTTGAGCATGATAGATACCCCAGGACCACTGCATTCAGGAGCTGCCTGAGGATTTTTTTGTCTTTTTTAGTCTATTGTTTATTTCAGTCATTTAGTTGATGCTAGAGTCTGTCATAGTCCAATTATGTTGGTCGAGTCTTTTGTTTTTATTTTGTATTTTTTATTTTAAAAAATGTGTAATAAATCAAAGATCCCAAAAAAGAGTTTTCGCGTTTTTATAATTTTGTTAGATGTTTTCTTTAGAATACTAACTCTATAAGTTCAAAAACATCTTTTGTTGTTTTCCTTGGGAAATTAATATTTAGACTCATAATAAAAATTGCTTTTATATTTCCTTTTAGAACACTAAGACTAAAAATTTTAGAAAAAAGGAGAATTTTCTTTTAGTGCCTTTTCAAAAGTTTTCTTTAAGATATTAATTTCAACATCCAAAAAGATTTTCGTTTAATGTTCCTATTTGGGAGATTAATGGAAAAATAAAATACCTTTTATTTTCACTAGAATTTTAGGGTATTTTACATAGAAGAAAAAGGAAACATACTTTATCTTTTGTTTATCTTTAATGTTTCTTCCATAAAAAATCGAAAACTGAAATCCACAAATATTTTTTATCTTGTTCATTTCTCATTTCGAAATCTTTCTTGAGGGATATCAAATGAAAATTAAAAAAAGTATTTATTTTTTTTATTTTTTTAGATTTCGTTCCTAAAAAAACGTAAATTTTTTTTTCTCTTCTTGAATTTTTCCTTAATAGAGTATTTGCCTTAAAAAATGCATACTCGATAAGCTTGAGTTTAGAATAGGTTACATAAAGTTCGGTCTAGAAAATTTTAAAAAAAATGTTTGCTTCTTTTATTTCTCTTTTCTTATCAGAATAGTCTTTAAGGTATTAAAAAAAGAGAACGTTAGTTTATTTATTTTATTTTCGATCTTCCCCAACTATGCTAAGATCTGATTCATGCGGCGTCATGATACGTAGGCAACCTACATAGGGTTCGATCGAATCATTTTTTATTAAAAGAAAAAGAAAAAAGAAGAAAAAAAGTAGGGAAGATGAAAAAAAACAGAAATTATGGGTTGTAAAAAATGAGAGGAAAGAAAAGAGCGATAATCAGAAAGAAAAAAAGGAAACAAAATGACTGAGCTAAAAAGTGTGAGAAAATAAAATAAAAGAGTATTCAAATAGACAAATTGGGATGATGTCATGTGACCTTGGGACACTAGACGTCACTCTAAAACCGTTAATTGTTGCTAGGAGCATTACATGTAATGTGATATTTTTAGTTGTTAAATGCCCTAATGCTAACATGATGACTTCATTTTGTTCCTCTTTGTAATCCTCATTATAGCAGAAGGGTGGTCGGTTTGTGGTTCTTAAACTGGTTACTCTTCCATACATGCAAGGTCAGAGAGCAAGGTAGCGATGGCTAGCAAAGGCTTGGGCACAAGATCTGTTGACCCGTCGAGGGAGTTTGTGGAGTCGGAGCCTGAATTGAAAGGGGTGGTCAAAATGTTGAAACAACAGATGAAAGAAATGCATCAGTCTTGGATCAGGGGGGCATCCTCCCTCTTCATTCCCTGCTAACTACACTGAAAATCCTAAAACTATCTCACCACTATCACAAATCCAGATTCCCACGGTTGTTGATATCACCCCACAACCTTTTCACACTCTACCTGCCAAAACCATCTTGTATCCCACTCCTTTCTCCGCTTGTGTTCTTGTAGCTCCTCCTATGGCTACTTTTCATCGATCCTCTAACAATGCGGTGTTCAAAGTCCTCGATGCCCAACACTATGCTCCAGAACCAACTTTCAAAGGCTTAGATCAATATTCTCACACTCTTTATTTTGAGCCTCCTAGTGAAACTAAAAAGCCTGCTATGACAGTGCAGCAAGATGAGATATCCAAGAAGGTGAAAATCTTAGACCAGTATTTAGGAAACATACAAGGGATAGGGAGCCAGATAAGTGTCTCTTACAATGAAATGTGCTTGACGTCT
Organism: Nicotiana benthamiana; assembly: GCA_034376525.1. Taxonomy (NCBI): domain Eukaryota; kingdom Viridiplantae; phylum Streptophyta; class Magnoliopsida; order Solanales; family Solanaceae; genus Nicotiana; species Nicotiana benthamiana. Next base: position 133,879,252 of record CM067334.1, read on the forward strand.
AACTGCCTGCTGGGTTTAAGATACCAAAGTTTGATTTGTATGACGGGCACGGAAATCCCCTGGCCCATTTGAGAGGTTACTATTATAAGATGTGAGGCACTGGTGGGAAATACAAATTACTGATGGCGTATTTCACTCAGAGTTTGAGTGGCTAGCTCTAGAGTGGTTCACCCGCCAAGACGTTAGCAAATGGAACACATGGGTTATATGGCTCAAGCCTTTGGCCGGCACTTTCAGTATAATATAGAGAACTTCCCTGATTGCATGTCCCTCACCAAGATAGAAAAACGACTAATGAAAGCATTAGGGAATACGGGCTCGAATAGAGAGAGCAAGCTGCCAGAGTCAATCCCCCGATGGAAGAAACAGAAATGGTCGAGTACTTTTTTCAAGCTCAAGTGCCAACTTACTTTGGGAATTTTATCACGGCTCTGGGTAGGCCTTTTCATGATGTGGTAAAAATTGGGGAAATGGTATAAGATGGGTTGAAGTCGAGCAAGATCATGAGGTATTCTGCATTAAAAGCAACAACACAACCAATTCAGAATAACACATGAAGCTTGCTGGGTAAGAAGGAACACGATGATGTTGCCATGGTTGTCTTAGAGTCACGACATGGACCAACGGTTCTGCCTCACCAATATACCCAGCCTCAACTCCAACCCCAAACCTATCCCCGAGCTATACATAATCCACCTCAGTACTATCCTCCGAACAATATCCGGAAATATTTCCAACCACCATGTCACTCCCTATGGTGAGTGCCAGCACAACATAATGCATTTTTGCCTTCACAACATTTTCGAGCACCCAAAAACCATAGAAAACTAGGGCAGGGAAGGGAACAAAGGCAATGAAATAGTTTCACGCCAATTGGGGAGTCTTACACAAGCTTGTTTGAAAAGTTAAAGCATTCTGGCCTGATTGAGCCGCTCCTCGATTATACTCCAGGCCCATATGCAAAATGTTTTGATCCAACTGTACGATGCATGTACCACTCTAATGTCCAAGGGCATATGATTGAATATTTTTGTTCTTTGAAAAGAGAAATAAAATGAATGATTCAAGAAGGGGTGATTGTTCAATGACAGTGATAGGGAGTATGCAAATCCTCTTGGGAACTTGTTGACTAAAGATGATGATATTGAAGTTTGTAAAGGTGTTGGCAATATTGATGCAAACACAATGGCTAAGATGTTGTGCTTGGTAATTTGAAAGACGCTCCATTTCTTGGTTAGACGGAGAGGAGTTTTGGTGGTTTATTTTGTCGTTATTTCTGTTGCCCCGATTATTTTCAGGGTTGTAATCCCGATATTGTGTTGTGACTCAAACCATTTTATCATTTTATTTTTCCTAGTTTGTTTAGTTGCAGTAGCTCGTTAAGTGTTGTCTAGGTTTGTTCCAAGGTTGTAACCCTAGTTTTGTTTGCTTGTTTTGTTGTCAAACCCTTTCATCATATATCTGTTGGAATTTTCTGTTTTATGTTATTTCTAGTCATTTTTGTTTAGTTCACTTTTCCTTTTATATTTCTTTTCCTGTTGACTCTAGTGATATGATATTCCTGTAATTCTCAACCTGGTCTTAAAAAGTTAGTTTAGTCATGAAGAAATGAAATAATTTTGAAGATGATAGGTAAATAAGTAAAGGTATTTTGCGATCACTCCAAGCCTGAATTGATTGAAATTGGGGAAGATAGAACATAAAGAAACACTATTGAAATGTATCCCTCCACATCCGGCTGAAGCAAAAGACAAGTTCATTCTAATTGGCAGGGGTCGTTCATCGTTACGAGAGTGTTGTCCAATGGTGCAATGTATTTAACACATATGGAAAGCAAATATGCAAATATGGCTATCAATTCTGATGAAGTCAAAAGATATTATGTATGATTTCTTTGGTTAAATTGTGTTTGTTGTACTAGCCATGTTTTGAAGATCGGAATGACAAAGGCATTTCTGTTCTGCTATCTAATCATTTTATCGTTTGTTATCCCTTTTTTTAGTGTTATTTATCTCCGTTTATACCCCTCTTTTGGAATCAGTAGCAAAATTTAAATATGCAAGCGCAAAAAATAAGTAAAAGAAAAGAGAGAAAAGAAAAAATAATGAAAAAAAATAAAAGAAAAAGAAAAAAAACAAAACAACAAATAAAGAAAAAAAGGGAAGAAGAGAAGAAGAGAAGAAGAGAAAGAAAAAAACAGAAAAGAGAAAATCACAACAAAATAGAGCAATTCTTATGTCATGAACTACGTTCGACCTGATTCCTTTTAAGGATACATATGCAGCCTCGCGGTTCGGTCCCATTAAAATAAAACTCCAAAGCCCCCGGTCAAAGAAACTGGGCAGGAGTTATGGTCATGTAAAAGATCTGATTCCCAAAGTTGTATGATTGAACCCAGTCAAGTTGTTTTGAGCCTTCGTGATACCCTTTCTTTCTAACCTATCCAAAAGCCGCTACGTGGAACCTCAACGCATACAAAATTTACCAATCCCTTTCACAACCCATACGACACAGTACCTCATTATCTGGAATAGCTGATGAAAAAATAACACATTGACTATTCCTCCATAGGAAACGCTCGCTGAAACAAACACAACTGGCCGGATATAAAGCCATGTCCACAATTAAATCAACCCAATGATTTCAAGCCAATTTCTTATTGCACCAACCTGTCTAATAACCTTTCAAGGTTCATAGTAACTCATTCTTCCTCATAACATATAGGAAAAACCGTTGCAACCAGAGGAACCTCCTCCGTTCATATCCCAATAAGCAAAGTGCCTTCCAGGCCTAAATTCTCAAATCGATGACATTACCAGAATCCTCATACTTGGTTAAATCTTTAGTCAATCAAGCGACTACATGTCGTACTTACACAATCTTCTCGTTGGACACGCTCCCACAATCTTCTGAAATAAGTATCGAGTCCATACCTTTAAAGCTTTGGATATACTAACGCTGAAAAGAGATCGAGATGAAAACAATACAAATTTACTTTAGTCATTCAACCACTTCTTTGGTCACCCGAGCCCGTGATATCCTTGCCACCCCAAGCTGCAACATTGATATTTATTCCAAATTTCCATGCTACTCGCAGCACCCCATGTGCCAACCTACAATAGAACAGGATTTCCATCTCTACTATGGAACCACTGATAGACTAACACTTCATCGTATAAAACTTTTCATTTCACTTTTCGGGAGAACTATAGAAACATAAAGGTGGATTCTCATAACTATTGAATATGCCAATCTCTAAGTATTGGTCCAAGCCACCATAACCCTTCCAGGATCCGCCTACTCATAACAGGTTATAACAAAAGAATTCTTCTGAATAACATCAATCACTGCGGCCGACAAGCATCACACACACCGCCACACTTCACATGCATGACTGATCACGATGGATGAACTGATCACTACTACCAATATGCCAAGTTAACCATGGCTAGTCAATCTATTCCTTCCATTAAATCCTTGTTTGCATTAGAAATAATGATTCTTCACTCAACATATAATATACTCCATATGCACTCACCCCGAGTGACCTTGAATCACGAGACCATGATGTCTCAAACCCCACGAACCATTTCGTATTTATCAATGCTACCCGTAAGTTGAAATATCATAGAACATTCTAGGTACCTTATCATAAGCTGCTACAAAGCTTGATTCTTTACAGTACCCATAGGCTCGAAATAATGAGGACCACACTTGAACTCCTGAATTCACTAGGACCATTATTGAGAGCCACCAACTCTGTCTTGGTCCTGAATATAAGTCACTCCATAGCTCTTATAACTTACGAATACTCTTTTGGTGAATCACTCGGCGAAATCACTTCCCCTGAAACCTGCATGTATACGAGGTATAAATCCTGAATCTTTTTCCAAGTCAGAACATGAGCCAATAAGGCCAACCATCGCATACCTCCAACAATGCATTTGCTCGAAATACCACCTCTGGTCTTTGGTCATAGCTGAAATAACGCATCAATATGCTAATAACTAGAAATCACGCAAGTAGCTAATCATACAGCCTAATCATAAGCGGTGGGACTCTCCCACTTAGCTTGAAGCCATCATTTCATAATTCATGATTTTACTAGAATTCTTTATCTCTCATTGACATAACCTTGTGCAATCGACCGCCAAAATTCTCGGAACAGTAGAAACCCTGAATAATCAACCTCATTTGCGCGACTGATCTCTTTTTTAAACAACCTATAAAAATTCCTTGCAGAAGCTCCGCCAACCACGCAACCGCTAACCTGCTTGCAGGCGATAACCCACTTCTACAAGCCACTTCCGATATGCTTTTACGCTGCTGCACGGGTTATAATAACCATGACTCCAATAAATTATCGTGAGTCCAAGCTCACTCCCTGACTGCACCAGTCCATTTATTCTTGTGGACATCAATTAAATACGCGGAAGTATCCTTCCAATTCAAATTATGTTGCATTCTTCTTCACTCCAGGAAGCTCCTTTTTTTTATACCAATCTCTTGCCGCATAGTAGCCTATGCTTCAAGTTAGCTCTGTAGGCCCCCATCACTTTATCTCTGAGATTCTCAGATCATTCCAAACTCTCCATAAGGCGCGTAGTCCTCCTACACCAAGCCCATATGCAACACTCTCCACTCTCCCACTTTGGAGGAACTCATCTCTTTAATCGACCACTCAACCCTTCTTCTCATACTTGGCCTTCTAGAAATTTTAACTACGGACCTACTTATGACCTCAAATCACATCAAACAACGACAAAGTCATCGAGCAACCTCCAATCCAAACTTTATGAACTTAGAACTTTCCAACTTCTACTTTTGATGTTTATGCCTATCAAATCATGTCTGATTGACCTCGAATTTTTCATGCAAGTCGTATTTGACATTACGGATCTATTACAACTTCCGTAACTTCATTTCGGCCCTGATATCAATATTTCAATCCCCCGGTCAAACTCTTCAAAACCTTAAAATTGCTATATTTAGCCAAATGGCTTCAAAATGACCTACGGACCTCAGAATTCACTTCCGATTGCTCTCCAACCTCCAATATCACCATACGGAGCTACTCCCAACCTCGAAATTCCAAACGGACATTGATAGCACAAAATTCACTTCAAACCAAACTTATGAAATTTCTTCTAAAATACTAACTTCCACAATATGCGCCAAAACGCTCCAGGTTTATCCAAAAGTGACTCCGGGCATGCGCCCAAGTCCGAAGTCATCGTGCAAACCTGCTGGAACCTTCGGATCCCGATTCCAAGGTCATTTACATAAAAATCCAATCCTAGTTCATTCTAACTTAATGCTTTTGAAATGGGAATTTTCATTTAAATTTACCTCTAATCTCACTTGAATTGGGATTTCGACCATGCGAACAAGTCATAATACTCGAAATGAAGCTGTTCACAGCCTCTGACTACTGAACGTAACACTGGTACTCAAAATGACCGTTCGGATCATTACACTTCGGGCACTGCAAGTCAATAAGGGAAGTGAATCAGATTGGAAAATCGGAGCATTGAAGCTTAGTTTCACGGTGAAGTGGTGCAATAAGAGTTGAACATTAGACTTGCTTGAAAAATTAGTCCACTTAATCCAAAGTTGCATTTCATGGTCATTAGAGTTGGTATCCACATCTAATAAGTATGTAGTTCTCCTATTAGGGATCATATATTTCCATTATCCTTTACTCTATTCCTTTTGTTTTGTTTACTCCCTCTTCTTGAGTCTATTTGTTCAAAAAAAGTGAGAAATGATTTAAAACTCTTCTATCGACTTTCCAATTGCACAAAACGGGATCTCGCTAGTACATCAAAGTAACATAAGTCAGGAAAGAACAACGTGCACAGTGAGCTGGTAAAAATCAACTTGCTTTGGGATTCATTGAAGATTTCACCCTTATGAGACGCACTTTCTAATCTGGGTCTTTCAGGATACAACTATAGGAGACGCACTTCCTAAATTGAGATTTAGCCCCTAAGAGAAGCACTTCATAGTCTGGGTCATTCATGATACACATATAGGAGACATACTTCCTAAATTAAGATTTCACCCCTAAGAGATGCACTTCCTAGTTTGAGTCATTTAAGTTCAGCCCTAAGAGATGCACTTCCTAGTCTGGTTTATTGAAATTTTAATTGTAATAGACGCACTTCCTAGATTGGTTCATTCAAGTTTCACCCCTAGGAGACGTACTTCCTAGTTTGGTTGATTCAGGTTTTAATATTAGCAGACGTATTGACTAGTCAAAGTTTTTTGTTTTTACTCATAGGAGACGCGCATCATAGTCTAGTTTTTAGTTTACTCATCATTACATCAATAGAATAAATTGTTTACAATTTTGCTAACAACTCACAAATCTTCCTAGCGCAAACTGGGGTAGAAAATTTTGTTTGTTTTGTTTGTTTTGATTGCAGGCACCCACATGGAAAAACAAGGGAACCACAAAAAGTTTCAGCAATCAGGTGCCCACCAGGAGAACAAGGGAAGACAGTGCAAGTTTCAAGGGGAAAAAATTCAGGTATTAGAGGAAAGGAATACAATTTAAGTTTTGGTAATCCGGATCCCACCTGAAGAACAAAGCAACAATTCAAGTGTTGGTAATTAGGAGTCCACCTGAATAGCAAAACAACAATTCAAGTGTTGGTAATTAGGAGCCCACCTGAAAGAACAAAGCAACAATTCAAGTGGTGGTAATCAGGAGCCCACCTGAAGAACAAAACAATAACTCAAGTGTTGGTAATCAGGAGCCACCTGAAGAACAAAGCAGCAATTCAAGTGTTGGTAATCAAGATCCCACCTGAAGAACAAATCAATTATTCAAGTGTTGGTAATAAGAATCCCACCTGAAGAACAAAGCAACAATTAAAGAGTTGGTAATTAGGAGACCACCTGAAAAACAAAGCAACAACTCAAGTGTTGGTAATTTGGAGCCTTCCTAAAGAACAAAGCAACAATTCAAGTGTCGGTAATCAGGAGCCCACGAAATTCAAGAATTGGTAATCAGGAGCCCACCTGAAGAACAAAGCAGCAATTCGAGTGTTGGTAATCAAGAGCCCACTAGAAGAACAAAGCAGCAATTCGAGTGTTGGTAATCAGGAGTCCACATGAAGAACAAAGAAGCAATTCAAGTGTTGGTAATCAGGAGCCAACTTGAAGAACAAAGAAACTATTCAAGTGTTGGTTATCAGGAGTCCATCTAAAGAACAAAGCAACAATTAAAGTATTGGTAATCAGGAGCCCACCTGAAGAACAAAGAAACAGTTCAAAGTGTTGGTAATCAGGAGTTCACCGAAAGAACAAAGCAGCAATTCAAGTATCGGTAATCAGGAGCCCAGCTGAAGAACAAAGCATCAATTCAAGTGTTGGTGATTAGGAGCCCACCTAAAAACAAAGTAGCAGTTTAAGTGTTGGTAATCAGGAACTCACCTGAAGAACAAAGGGAAGTAGCACAAGTGTCGGTACTAAAGAGCCCACCTAAAGAACAAACCAACAATTCAAGTTGTTGGTACATAGGAGCCCCCTGAAGAACGAAGGGAAGTAGTTCAAGTAATTGTAATCAGGAGACAACCTGAAGAACGAAGGAAAGTAGCAATGCTCTAAGGAAGATTTTTCAAGTTCATCAATGAGGCGTCCACCTCGAGAAAAGGGAAAGCATCTCGGGTTACAATTCAAGTCAGCAATATAATCATTTCACCTGGGTAGTACGAGTCGGCAGAATAATAGGAACTGAAAGATCAAGTTTGATGAAATAGATAGGAATCTTGTAACCAGTAGTTGACGAGCTTAGTTAGTTTTTTTTATGTTGATTTTTGATGTGATAATGGAAACCGTAGACCGGGACCTAGATGGAACGACACCTCACTCTGCTCTCCAACTCATGTCTCCATTATTTTTTCGAACTACACTGACTTGATTCCTTAATAGCAAGGGTATGTAGGCAACCTCTGAAGTAAGGTACGGCCAAATCATTCCAAAATGCTTCCCATAAAGTATTCAAGCGGGAAAATCGCTTGTATCTTATCACTTTATCTTTACACGAAAACTCTTCGTGTTTTCGAGGAAAGATATGGAGCTGTGAGAATTTGATTTTTTCCCCATAGGAATTAATCCCATAAAATAAAAGAAAAACAATTTTCTCCATTTATACATTTTTATAGGTTTTTGTGAAAATTTGTGCTAATTATTTGTATTTTTCTGTGCATGTTTATCTTTACTAAATATCATAAAAAAGCCAAAAGTATCATATATTGCATTAAGGTTATTTTTTATAATTATAGGATAATTAGTCAATTATTTGCTTTACTAAAAATAAAAATCACAAAAATTGGCTTACTTTTGATTTTTTAGACTTTTAATTTTAAATTAGTAATTTCCTCATTTAATTTTGGAGTAATTAATTTTTAAAAATATTATAGCAGATAATTAGTTTAATTTTTCATATTAATTCAAATTAGGAATTTGATTTAAGTTTTCATAATTAGTTAAAATGGGAAAAAGAAAAAAACAATAAAAAAAGGAAAATTCGAAAGGAAAAGGGCTGCTAGGCCCAACCCCTTTGACCCAAACCGGCCCAACCCACTGGACCAACAAGGACCCAACCCCTGACCTGTCTCACTTATAACACAAAAATACCAGAACCTTAAATTCCAAAGTGAGAGAAACAGGAGCACTGTTCAATCATCCTCTTCATCTTAGATCAGTGTACCAACTCGCCAATTTCAGGGAGTGAGGTCAAATTCATCTCTCATGTGCTGGATTCGTTTTGGAATTTCTGAAGAATGAATTCTGAAAATGGGAGTCATGGATTTGAGTATCAATCCTCTCAATTTGTGAGGGTTAATTCTAGAAGAGATTTACTTTCGGATTTCTGGTGAGAAAAGGAGAAATTTCGAGAGAAAGGATATATATACCAGGTCTGGTTTGAGGCGAAGGAAGATTTTTTTGAAGGCGGAGGTTATTTGAGAAAATTATGGTTCTAGAAAAAGCTTCTTTTCTTCTCTTTTATTCATCGACACTTTTCTTTGTTTAATTTTACTCACAACAGAAAAATACAAAACTAAAAATAAAACATTGTTTCGTTTAGTCTGATATTAGCATCTATGTTCTCTTCATCTTTAAATTCAGAAATTTCACCTTTATTTTGGGTTTGGACTGAGTTTGAGAGCTGAGATTTGATCAAAGGTCACGATTTGCAGTTCCTCAATTAATTTACTGTTCTGTGCGTATCAAATTTTTGCAGAGTGAAGAAAGTTCATTACAGGTTTATTTCTCTCCTTTGCTATTGTTCTGGTGTGCAGAATATCAGAAATAAATTTTTGAGTTTGAAATTTAATAGAAATGTTTATTTGCGAGTCTCGAATGGCGTTGACTCTGGATTTTTATCGAGCTCTATTTCATCTTTGTTCTTATAGCATTTTTCTGAGTTTGGGTTTACTCATTCTAAATATGTTCAATTGAATTTTAGCCTGGTTTCTGATTCCCTATGTCTTTTAGAGTACTCTTAGTGTCATTTTAGGCATAAACTTGCTCAAAACATACTTACTTCAAGTGTGAGGTCATTGTATGAAGGTTTAGTGATTGCTCGTTAATGGTTCTCACGGACATCTCTATTTTTGGTTAAATTAGAGCTTTTCTTTAAAAAACAGAATCGAGCCTTGTCTTCAAGCATGCAGTAGAGTCAAGTTGCTACTTACTTTACATGTTCGGAATTGAGTTTGGCAAGTCCTTTGTTGCTGAACTTTGAATCTGAAATGAACGTTGAAGTTCATCCTTGAAATGCTGAAATTTAGAGTTTTGAAATGCTGAAATCACCTTTGAAATGTTGAGAAAAGAATTACTCGGGTTATTTCTGGCTTCTCCCTTCCTGTTCAGTTGTTGATAGAGGTCCCTAGTCAATTTCTCTACTCTTTGTACTTATTTTCTGCCTATGTGGTGATGGTGATAAATGTGGTTTTGACTTTTTGGTTTGGTTGAATGTTTGAACTATATTCTTAGAGTTTCGTTAGTCTTAGTTCAGAAGATGTAAGTTAAATCTATGAAAGGCTCTACCCTATTGAAAATCTTGTTCTAAACTTCCTTCTGCACTATTGACTTCTGGATTTGTTCACAATGATGCTTGAATGAGTAATTTTTTGGATTGTTGTTTGAGTTTGCTCTTGCGTGGTTATCATTAAATAAAGATGAAACTTAGATCCCTTTTAGACATTCTAATAGACCTAGCATGATTTCATATACATGCAACCTTCCCCTTTTAAGACTGCTCCTGGGGAATTGCTACTGCTGTCCTTTTCTCTAATAAGTTAGGTGCTTCTGTTCTGTATTGTTCATCATTGTAGTAGTTGTTGTTTTCTTAGAATCAATAGTCATTCTTTCATATGCGTTTTCTGCTGCATTTCAGAGAGAAAACTATATTGTCAACATTTTGCTGCTTTTGAACTTCTTAATTAGTGAAGCAGAGTTTAAAGCAAAGATTTCTTTTCACTTAAACATTTGAAATCATGTTGAGTAAAGATCCTATGGGTATGATTATGTTACAACCCTAGTTCACCAATTGTGAACATGTCATGATGGCACCTAGTCTTCACGACTAGGTAAGCCTAACATATTGCGAAAATAACAATATTTACAAAATTTATAATCAAAAGCTAAATAACATGAGGAATGTATATAATTGTCGCCTGACACATATACTTTAACACTTTAAGTTCTCAAACTATCCCAAAGACCCGGAAACCCACGGGCAACACAGCTAAGAGTAATACATAATACTGCTCTAATCATCCATAAAAGTCTATACAAAGGAAGAACATAATAACATCTAACTAGCTAAAGGGTAGAGTGAGAGGGAGACACTGGTCTGTGGACGCGGCAGATATAGCTCAAGTCTCCGAAATTCTCCATGCAACTACTAATAATGTGCCTCCATAGAGGTACCTGGATCTGCACATGAAAAACATGCGTAGATGAGGCCTGAGTACACTACAGCGGTACTCAGTAAGTGCCAAGCCTGACCTCGGTCGGCTAGTGACGAGAAAACGTCGAGGCCCTACTGAGATAAAAACATCATAATCAATAGAATAGGGAACGACCATATGGATATAATCTACTGTGAGAATCTATTAAAATAATAAATAAGACAATAACCGAGAACCAACACAGTAAGTAAATAGAAGTGCAATCACTACCGGATATCTATCATCGGGAATCTCCTGGTATCATCATCATATACTCGAGGTATCTCCTAGTATCCTCCATTTTTACATTAGTGATCTCTTAGTATCACAAGGATCTCTTAGTATCCTCTATTTTACACAAGGGATCTCTTAGTATCCCAAGGATCCCCTGGTACCTCCCCTTTTATAATCATATATGTGCCAGTGATCCCTTGGGATCCCACACTCTCAGTCATAGAACAAAACACAGTCAAAGGGAGTTATCGGGATGCCGTCCCGTAGTCCCAATTTGTAACACCACACAATTCAAATAAGATAAAATGCTAAGTAAGAACAATTAATAGCATTTCTAGTCTAGCATGCTTCACGTAGGACAGTTAATACAGTTAAAGCATTTAAGCAAGTAAGTCAGCTAAACATGCTTATCCTAAATTAACACAGGTTAAATTGCATTTAGAATAGGCAAATTCGCAAGAAAACACAGTTAAATATTCTAAGTAAAATGGATTTTCACCAACTAGCACAAGTACACGCTCGTCACCTCGCGTACCGGCCATTTAAAATAACAAGTAATAGATCCTAAGGGGAGAGGTCCCCCACAAAAAATTAGACAAGCCACTTACCTCGAACCGGTGCAAAAATCAACTAAGGAACAATGCCTTTGCCACGAGTATCCGACTCCGAATGGCCCAAATCTATTCAATCCAACTACGTATTATAAATAACATCGCAAACAACTGATTTTATTATTAAAGTTAAATCTTGGGCTAGCAAATAGGTAAAATGACCAAAAGGCCCCTTAGGCCAACGACTCGGAATAAAGAAAAATTTCGCATTTTCAGATCCCTCATACTCTCACGAGTCTAACCATATAAAAATCTCCCAAATCGGAGGTGAAATACCCACTTAAAACCACATAATTAAAATTAAGAAGTTTCACCCATTTTTTCAAATTTTAGACAATGAATTTGAATTCTAATGGTTGATTTAACTATGTAATGATGAAATATAACTAGAAAGGATGAAAGCAATGTTACCCAATGATCTTATGTTCAAAACCCATTCAAAATCGCCTTCTCCGGAGCTCTTAATTGATTTTCCAACTTTTGAAATGAAGCCTCGGATAAACCCTTATCAGAACAGTCGTTTTCGCTTTTGCGGCCCAGGGACCGCTTTTGCAGTCGCGCTTTTGCGGAAGAATCAACCGCTTTTGCGATTCCACTAAAGTAACCAGTGTTTGCTTCTGCGGTCCATTAACCGTATGTGTGGTTCCGCTTATGCTGAAAGGAGACCGCTTATGCGGTTTCCTGATAAATAGACAAAATCACTTCTACGATGAAGTTGTCGCTTATGCGACGCCGCTTCTGCAGTTTCCAAGCCGCAGAAGCGGAAATACCTGGAGAGAAAAGGATCGGCCGCTGCACACTTGAAGATTTCTACTCGTCGACCATTTGAAACCACCCCGAGGTCCCCGAGTCCCAACCAATAACACTAATACCACCAAATACATTATTCCAACTTGCACCAATCCTTAAAAAATCTAAAACAACACTAGAAGCCGATTAAATCAAGATTAAAGCCTAAAACTTCAAGTTCATCAAAATTACGCCTTTGATCCAAAACCTAACTAATACTCGTTCGATTGACCTAAAATTTTGCACTACCGTCCCAAATGACATGACGGTCCTACGACAACTTCCAGAATCCCATTCCGACCCTCGGATCAAAAATTCACTAACGGACCGGAAACCTCCTAATTCTAACTTTCGGCAGTTTTAGCCTAAATGAGCTATGGGCATCAAAAATACATCCCGAACACCCTGCCAACCTCACTTAACGGAGCTAACAAAACCATCAGATTTCCATTCCGAGGTCGTCTTTACACTGTTTCAATTACAGATTACTTTCCAACACTTAAGCTCTCATGTAGGGACTAAGTGTCCCAAACACTTCGAATTCTAACACCGAACGTCCCGGCAAACCAAAATAGCATAAATGAACTTCGGGGAAGCAGTTAATGGGGGAATGAGGCATAAATTCCAAAGACAATCAGTCGGGTCGTCACATCCTCCTACACTTTAACATTCATTCCTCCTCGAACGAGCATATAGAACATACATGAAGTAGAAAATAGACGAGGGTATCGTCTGTGCATATCCCGCTCGATCTCCCAAGTCGCCTCCTTGTCCGGCTGACCCTGACATTGAACCTTTGCAGAAGCTATATCTTTTGACATCAGCTTTCGGACATGCCTGTCAAATATTGCGACTGGCTCCCCAACATAGGACACGTCCTTGTCCAACTGGACTGAAGTGAACTCCAACACGTGAGATAGGTCACCTTGATATCTCCGAAGCATCGAGACGTGAAATACAGGATGAACCTTGGCCAAACTAGGAGGTAAGGCAAGCTCATAAGCAACATCCCCAACTCGCTTCAAAATCTAAAAAGGGCTGATGCACCTCGGACTAAACTTCCCTTTCTTCCCAAACCTCATGTCGCCTATCATAAGCGAGACCTGAAGCAGAACACGCTCACCAACTATAAAGGAAACATCACGAACCTTCCGGTCCACATAACTCTTCTGTCTGGACTGGGCCGTACGAAGTCTGTCCTGAATCACCTTAACCTTCTCTACCGCATCCTGAACAAAATTAGTGCCCAATATCCTGGCCTAACCCAGCTCGAACCAACCCACGCGGGATCTGCATCTCCTACCATATAAGGCCTCATATGACGCCATCTGAATGCTGGACTGATAATTATTGTTGTACGCAAACTCACCCAATGGCAAAAACTTATCCCAAGACCCTCTAAATTCAATCACGCACGCACGGAGCATATCCTCAAGAATCTGAATGGTGCGCTCGGACTGCCCGTCCATCTGAGGGTGAAAAGTTGTACTCATAGTCCCCTGGGTACCCAACGCCTACTAGACAGTTCTCCATAACTGTGATGTAAACATTGAACCCCTGTTCGAGATGATAGGAACTGGAATGCCGTGCAGACGGACAATCTCTCTGATATAAATCCCCGCTAACCCCTCCACTGAGTAAGTAGTACACACTGGAATAAAATGAGCAGACTTGGTCAGCCGGTCCACAACAACCCCAATAGAATCAAATTTCTTCGCAGTTAGAGGGAGACCATTTACAAAGTCCATAATGATCTTCTTCCATTTCCACTCCGGAATCTCCATCTGCTGGAGTAACCCTCCCAGTCTCTGGTGCTCAGCCTTTACCTGCTGACAGTTGAGGCATCTGGGTACAAACTCTGCTATGTCCTTCTTCATTCGCCTCCACCTGTAATGCTGCCTTAGATCTTGATACATCTTTGCCGCACCCAGATGGATGGAGTACCGCGAGCTATGGGCCTTTGTAAATATCAACTCCCGAATATCATCAACATTAGGTATACAGATCGAACCCTGCATCCTCAATAACCCGTCATCTCCAATAGTCACATCCCTAGCATCTCCATGCTGGACTGTGTGCCTGTGGACCAGTAAATAAGGGTCGTCATACTCCCGCTCCCTGATACGATCGAACAATAAATACCGAGAAACCACACAGGCTAGAACCCGACTGGGTTCTGAAAGGTCCAATCTTACGAACTGACTGGCTAAGGCCTACACATCCATCGCCATGGGTCTCTCTGAAGCTGGTAAATATGGAAAACTCCCCAAACACTCTTCCCGGATACTCAAGGCATCGACTACCACATTGGCCTTGCCCACGTGATAAAGAATAGTAATATCATAATCTTTCAGTAGCTCCAGCCATCTCAGTAAGTGCCAAGCCTAACCTCGGTCGGGTAGTGACGAGGAAAGGTTGAGGCCATCCTGAAATAAAAACATAATAATCAATAGAATAAGGAACAACCATATGGATATAATCTACCATGAGAATCTAGCAAACTAATAAATAAGACAGTAACTGAGAATTAATGTAGTAAGTAAATAGAAGTGCAAATCACCACCAAATATCTATCATCGCGGATCTCCTGGTATCCCGAGGATCTCCTGGTATCCTAATTTGATACTCGAGGGATCTCCTAGTATCCTCCATTTTTACACAAGGGATCTCTTAGTATCGCTAGGATCTCCTAGTAACCTCCATTTCACACAAGGGATCTATTAGTATCCCAAAGATCTCCTGCTATCCTCCCCTTTTATAATCATATTTGTGCCAGGGATCCCTTGGTATCCCACACTCTCAGTCATAGAACGAAACACATACAATGGGAGCTATCGGGATACCGTCTTGTAGTCCCAATTCGTAACAGCACACAATTCATATAAGATAAAATGCTAAGTAAGAACAATTAATAGAATTTCTAGTCTAACATGCTTCACTTAGGACAAATAATACAGTTTAAGCAATTAAGCAAGCAAGTAAGCTAAACATGTTTATCCGAAGCTTACACAGGTTAAATTGCATTTAGAATAGGCAAATTCACAAGAAGACATAGTTAAATATTCTAACTAAAGCGGATTTTCAACAACTACCACAAGTACACGCTCGTCACCTCGCGTACCAGGCATTTAATATAACAAGTAAGAGATCCTAAGGGGAGAGGTCCCCCACACATAAGTTAGACAAGCCACCTATCTCGAAACGGTGCAAAAATAAACTAAGGAACGGTGCCTTTTCCACGAGTATCTGACTCCGAATGGCCCAAATCAATTCAATTCAATTATGTAACATAAATAACATCGCATATAATTGAAATTATTATTAAAATTAAAGCTAGGGCGCAAAAATAAGTAAAATGACCAAAATTACCCACAGACCAACGAATAAGAATCGAATAACTTTCGCATTCTCAGAGCCCTCGTACCCTCACGAGTCTAACCATATAAAAATCTCCCAAATCGGAGGTCAAATGCCCATTCAAAACCATATAATTAAGTCTAAGAAGTTTCACCAATTTTTCCCAATTTTAGACCTAGAATTTGTATTGTAATGGTTCATTCGAAAAGTTAATGATGAAATATAACTAGAAAAGATCAAAGCTACGTTACCCAATGATCTTCTCTTCAAAACGCACTCAAAATTGCCTTCTCTCGAGCTCTCAATTGGTATTCCCACTTTTGAAATTAAGCCTCAGATAAACCCTTATTAGAACAGTCGTTTTTGAAAGAACCAACCGCTTTTTCGGTTCCACTAAAGTGACGAGAGTCTACTTCTGCAGACCATTAACCGTATTTGTAGTTATGCTTATGTGGAAAGAAGACCAATATTGCGGTTTCCTGAGAAATGGCCAAAATCGCTTCTATAATGAAGATGTCGCTTATATGGCACCGCCTCTTCGGTTCCCAAGCTGCAGAAGCGAAAATACCAGAAGAGAAAAGGATCAGTTGTTGCACACTTGAGGATTTCTACCTGTTGACCATCCAAAACCACCCTGAGGTCCCTCATACCCCAACCAAAAAAACTAATACCACGAAATACCTTATTCAAAATTGCACCAATCCTTAAAACATCTAAAACAACACCAGAATCCTGATTAAATCAAGATTAAAACCTTAGAACTTTAAGTTCATCCAAAATACGGTTTCGATCGAAAACCTAACCAGTACTCGTCTGATTGACTTGAAATTTTTCACGCATGCCCCAAATGATATGACGGTGCTACAGCAACTTCCGAAATCCCGTTCAGATCCTCGGATCAACAATTCACTATCGGACCGGAAACCTCAAAATTCAAACTTTTGGAATTTCTAGCCTAAATGTTCTACGGATATCCAAAATACATTCCGAATACGCTCCCAACCTCGAAATCACCTAACGGAGCTAACAAAACCATCAGATTTCAATTCTGAGGTTGTCTTCACACTGTTCCAGTTACGTATCACTTTCCAACACTTAAGCACTCATTCAGCGACTAAGTGTCCCAAAACACTCCGAATTCTAACACCGAACATCCCGGCAAACAAAAATAGCAGAAATGAACTTATGGAAAGTAGATAATGAGGGAATGGGGAATAAATTCCAAAGATGATCGGTTGGGTCATCAAAGATTACTAAATGAGAATAAGTAAACATTTGTGTGCATGGCTCTCGCTTAATTATTTCTTTTAAAATCCATAAAAATCGAGGTGTGCCATTTAGTCAAATTTTCATGGCCCTCGCAATGTTGAAAGTGCGTAGTTGCTTTAGGTGCTCTATTTTAAAATTACCTTCTTAAACTCGGGTGTGCATTTCATGTGACCCAAATGTATGTCTTAACAACGTTAAATAAAATGACTGCGGGTGCATTTCATGAGGCGCGATCAAAAAATGTGTTTTAGCTGATGTTGAAATCTTCCTTAAAATAATTAAAAGCGCTTTTAAAGTACAAATGCACATCAGTTTAAAAGTTCTTTAAATCAGATAAATAGGTCAATAATAATAATTGAGCAACCGTGCTAGAACCACGGAACCCGAGAATGCCTAACACTTTTCCCGGGTTAAGTGTATTCCTTGCTAAGATTTCTCTCTTCGCAAACTGTAAAACAGAGTCATATTTTCCTCGATTCGGGATTTTAAACTGGTGACTTGGGACATCATAAATTATCCCAAGTGGTGATTCCGAATTTAATTAAGCTAATCCCGCTTCGGTTGTTACTTTAAGTTGGAAAAAACTCCTTTATACCTTTTGCTGGTGTGTACAAATGAGGTGTGAAAACCTTCATACACATCTAATAATGAAACAAACAAGCGAATCTCATAAGCACTTATCGAATCAACATGTTAGGGAGCTTTCTCTCGTTCAACAAGTACCATAGCCAATTATCTCAGCCGATTTCTATAATCATTCTTCAAAATATGTCATAATTAAACCTGATAGTACCCGTTATAGGTCCAATGAAATTATATTATCAAACACAATTATTACAGAAACATGACAGACCAATATAACTCAAGCCACAAACTACGCAATCAGTGTACCCAAAAACGGAAAATGTCTCAAAGAAGAGAACCGCTTCGCATGTTCAATAAGACCCACAACAACCGCAATGTTATGAGATCACCATATATAGCAGAAACCAAGACACACGAATCTAATAATTGTAACCATCTCTTGTAGAGATCACATTAGCATCAACCGCACAAAATAGTCACAGGCCTCCTATCCCAGCATATCATACATGGGCAATCAAACAAGTACACATGTATATGATAATTGAAATAAGACTCTTATGCTCCTGGACTGGTATAAATAACACTCCATAGAGGTAGGCATGCACAAAGTGTGCTATCACGATTCGAATCGGTGAGTTAATGTAGAAATTGCAACTATCAAGTTTATTCAAGGAATTAGCCTCTTTGAAATCTCAAGTATAGCCTAGAGCGTTCCCAATAAAGGTAACAACACAAGACACATTATAACTTTACGCTTAAAAGTCAACTCTAGGAACATCATAACCCAAGAGCTCTTCCGAGTATGAATACTTGCCCGGGTGCCTGCACATGTGTCACGACCCTAAACCAGACCCGGTCGTGATAGAGCCTATCGTGAAATAAAGCCAGCTGACACAAACTACCAGTCCATTTAAACAGTTATAATAATTCTATTTAAATCATTAACATGTGATAATTCCAAAAAAAAAGTGAAATGGAATGAAATGCGAAATAAACACCGCCCGACATCAGGGTTTACAAGTCATGAGCATCTAAACATCTCTCTATGGGTAGAAATATACTATATAGTCTACTGCAGAATCTAGTACAAGGGAAAGGTAAAGATAAGAGGGAGAAACACTAGGTTCCGTACGCTGAGCACCTACCTAGTGGTCTCCGCATAGCTTGCTGGGAGCAATTAACCCTCACTAGCATGACCCGAGGCTCCTGAATCTGAATATGGGGTGCAGAGAGAAATGTGAGTATGCCAACTTAGTAAGTAATAAAAGCAAAGGCAGTTAAGAAATAAGAAAATACGTAAAATACAACAAAATGCTATCAAGAGGAAGTACAAAACCAATTCAATGCAATAAAACAATGAAAGCTTGTAAAACACCTTAGATTAGTATAAGCTTCTTTAAAACATCTTTTAGTAGATAAATGAGTGAATGCAAAAGCGGGGAGAAGAGATAAACACATAAAATTAGACCCTCGGGCAAAGTACCAAGAGAATTGGCCCCTCGAGCTGTCTCACAATCACTCGTATCAGTCGCTCGGGCAATAGCATAGAACAACATTAGCCCCTCGGGCTATTATACATCATACATTGGGTACCCGCGCTCATTGAGGGTGTAAAGACTTCGGAAGAGGCCCCTTACGACCCAAGCGCAATATCAAGCCATCTCGTGGCATAATCAAACAATCTCTTTGCCTTATATCAAGCCACTTGGGGCGTACAACTCATGCCCTAAGCCTCGTAAACATGAATCAACACAATACCACTGCGACGGCGTAGCTTGATCCCATCACAACCTGACAATATAGTTCCTTGGTCCTACTCAGTCAGAAATCTATAAAGGCCACTCGGGCACAGTAAAATACGACGCTTAGCTCAAAATATCATTCTAGATCTCAAATAGAGTAGACATGACTGAGTTATGAAAACAATAGAGTATAGCATGACTAAGTAAAATTATAAAGTCAAACAGTGAGGAATGCTAGTAAAAATCCCTTTATGGGTCTAAAACAGTTGACACGATGCCCAAATATGGCATCTAGCCAAAAACATGATGATAGCATCAATTTTTCAATCGAATACATAGTTAAGCAATTATACGCGATGGGCTAAGTAACAATCCCCAATAGTCAAAACCCCATGCTCATATTCTAGCATATGTGTCACCTCCAAATAGCAAAACGATGTGAAATCTGGGGTTTCATACCCCCACGACAACATTTACAATCATTACTCACCTCTATCCTATGCAAACTCTAGCTTGCGATGCCTTTGCTTATTTGATAGGCGTCCATATGCTCCAAATCTAGCGAAAATCAGTACATAACCATCAAAATATGCTAAGGGAACAAAGCCCACTCGAAAGAAATCAAGTTACAACACAAATCCTGAAATTAACCAAAACGCGACCCACGGGCCAACGTCTCGGAATCCGATAAAATATTACATCAATAAACTCCTTATACTCACACGAATTCATCCATATAAAAAGTACTAAAATGTGGCTACATTTGACCCCTCAAACCCTACCACAAGGGTCTCCAATCTCAAGCCCTAATTCCCAACTTTTAACCCTAATTTTAGTTAAATTTCAATCCAAATCAGTGAAAGAACACCATTTAAACGAGTTTAGGGTCCAAAAATCTTAGCTCTATGAAACACCCTTGAAATTCCTCTTCAAATAGCTCCCACAAGCTCAAACCCGCTTGAAAATGGTGAAGAATAACCAAAAATGGTGAAGGAAATCATATATAATTTTTAACCCAAGCTTTTCGCACATGCCGTCCAATTACCACAACTGGGGTCCAAGACACTACATATACAATTTTTACTTATGAGCCTATTACCATATCTGTGATGCAAAGCCTGCACCTGCTTTAGGGCAGGTGAATCCTCTTTGCCGCTCCTGCTGTTCCAACTGATCTTCTTCTTGGCCGAATCTGCGGCGCGCCTTCTGCTTCTTCGGGCATCGCACCTGCAGCTTCCCAACTGCAGGTGCGGTTATGACATCAACAAAAATAGTTTAGCTGCCAAACTAAACTCCAAATTTTCCGCCAACTATCCGAAATCACCCTAAGGCCTCCAAGACCTCAACCAAAATCCCCAACAAGTCATGTACTATCCAAACTTATACCAATCTTCAAAACACCTCAAAAAACATAGAATGAACCAAATAACATCGAATCAAAGCCTAACGTTCCAAAAATCTTTCGAATTCTGCTTTTGATCAAAGAGTCTTTCAAACCCCATCCGAATGATCTGATATTTTGCACACACATCCCAATTGACACAACGGACCTACTGCAACTCCCGAAATTCCATTCCGACCCCTATATAAAAATCTCACCTATAAATCGGAAAATGCAAAAATTCCACTTTTGCTAATTCAAACCTAAATCTACTTTGGTCCTCCAAAACACATTCTGATTGTGCTCGTGATTCCCAAATCATCTCCAGAAGCTATACGAACAATCAAAATTCACATTTGAGCCCTTTTTCACATAATTCAATATCCGGTTGACTTTTCCAGCTTTAATTTACTCAAAAGAGACTAAGTGTCTCAATCCTTACTAAAACCCTTTCCGAAATTGAGCCAACCAACCTGATAACGCATAATGCTGCTAAATAAGACAATAAGAAGCAGAAATGAAAAAACCGAAGCATTAACACATGAAACTACCGGTCGGGTCGTTATAACATTGACTCAAACCTCATATATACGCACTCATAGCGCGTATCTATCACAAATCATTTACACAACTAGAGCATCCATTGAGTTTAAATAATAAGCTCACCTCAAATAGGCTGCAACCCTGAAACAATATACTTCTGAGAACTCCCAGTCTCGAAATTCATAGAACACATGAACCACCGTAATTGGTCCCAACTGTAGCACACGAATGACTAACACATCTTTCATGCATGATCATCCCACGAGGAATACTTCTATAATTCTTCCATGCCACAAAGCAATAATTGGAATATCAACATTCTATCAACCAGGTGAGTAATGCAATACCGATGCACATCCGTAAGTCAAAACACAACGCGCCTTCTGAAATGCACACCTTTCTCAGGGATTACCACGTAATTATAATATTCATCTGAATATTACAAACTCACCATTCTATCAAAAATTCGTGACCTTACCTTTAAGTCCGAACTGCCTCGTACACGTAAATTTTTATCCTGCACAACACACCGTATCTGTCATACCATCATGAGAAAACCACGAGAATCTCTTTATCAACTCTAAGTCACCAGCAATTTACATATCTAGTTAGCAAGAAACCTTCCTCTTGCTTCCTTTCAGGGAAAAATCATAATACACAACATGCTCCCCACACTGATAGAAAATATTCTGGCTCATACCATGGAAGAAACCATCAAGAACACTTTGAAATCCATTTGCACATTACCAAGCTATCAGAACTGAATTCCTCTCACTTTACTAAGCCACGCAGATAACCAAACCCAAGAATATTATCACCAAAACATATGTAAATTCTTACCACATCATGATTACCCCCCTCCCCAAATACCACTAAAACACCCACTCTAAAAATACCTTATATGAACTTAAAATTTTTTTACCTTTCTTACACAAGAATGTAAAATCCATAGTCATTCAGAATTACCACAAGTCGAGACACCATCAAATGAAAATCTCATATTCTATCAACACGCAAGTCTGGAAAAATTCCAAATTGCTACATATAAATCTCGAACCCATTAGAACCCTCTCGGAAGTCACCCACTTTGGTCATATCTAAGTTGCACCACCTAAACCGATCGAAATACGCATGCCAGATTTGCATAACTACACCCAAAGAAGTATCTATGCCTTATCACGACCAATCAAATTCATACTCTGTGCGCACTAAATCCTTCACAAATAACAACGCACTCATCATATGATTTCCATATACTCATAAAGCACAATATAGCTCATATTCAGGAGTTTTCGTACTTAAGTCATCCTCCATCTCAACCTCTACAAGGCATAACTAATTCACAAGTACGCCTTAGATAAAACCAATACAACACATAATCGTGAATATCAAATTGTAGATAACAGACTCACACTTTGCTCAAAGCCATTTAACAAAACACCTGATAAATCCCCATACCGATCATATACTATTGTCATAATCCCGTAGTTAATTCAAAATTAACTCTTCATAAGCTTAGGTAACACAAACCATAAAATACCTCAATCGTCTGCTAAGCTCGCATTCATTCTCATGAAAATCAAGTCAACTTTCTCAGCCAGATTCAAATTCAAATCTCAATACATACACCCCAATGGTCGAAAAGAAATAATATACTCAACATTATAAGGAAAATAACTATGTAGATTACTCCGCATGAGATACCCCACCTGCTTAGACTCAAATTGACATCCTGTTATACTCTTTTTCAACCACAAATTACTACAAAATCACTTAATCTTTATGTGTTTGAACTCATCAACATAGCATGAAAATCTACACCGGTCCACAATTAAACAACATGACAGATCCCTCAACGCACTCACAACTCAAGACCATACGTCACATCAAAATAGTAATCAAGTACCCAATAGCAAAAACTTGAGTCACAACTAAACTTTATTCATCACGTTCAACGCATCTGAACACATCCTACATTTACATCATACTCATCATATAGTCATTCAACTGCTCATCGAGCCACAAATTCTACCCATAGGGACATAACAAGATGTAGAAGTCCAAACACACAAGTTTTCACACAATCGAAATCCCCATGCTCAAGCAAAAGTCATAACCTTGCCTCAAGACTTCATGACTGAACCATCATCAGGATACAGAAATCACATCTCGCACCTTATCCATGAAATTACAATATGGTGATGCACGTTAATACCAAGCGCTCACATGCATATACGGATGCTTGGATGTCAAAGAGTTATGTTTAAAGGTGAATCAATTCCGCACAATAAGGAAAGAAAGATGGAAAGTTTATCCTAAATACCATATAGCCTCTTAAAGATAAGTATGGACAACATCATACCAATACGCAGGGTTCTACTATATAGTTTCTCATGACTTGTAGAACCTATGAACCTAGAGCTCTGAAACAAATTTGTCACGAACCAAAATCCAACTAGCCATTATGGTCTAACTTCACCCGCTAGGTAAGCCAAATAACAACAATCCGATTCAATTAATATTAAACTAACTCTAATACACTTCCCAAATATTGTGGTATAAATTATGAGCTTCTAAGACTAGAATTGCAAAACTGGTGTTAAGTAATAATTTGTCATCTGTTTGAAATAAACATATAGATAAAAAAATCTAAGGCTACCTAGAACAAGAGGCAATTATGACTGGATCGCAGGTACATCTTCATTACTAGCTCCCACCATGTTCAGTAACATCAACATCAAAAATCTGCACATAAGATGCAGAAAGTTAGTATGATTACAACCGACCTCATGTACTCAATAAGTAACAAACCTAATCTTGAATTGAATGTAGTCAATAGCTTGTACCAAGGTTAGAGTCCATACCAATAACAAATAACATCACATAACAATACAATTTAAAGCAGCACAAGTCAATAATGAAATGCTCAGCTTGTATATAATTCAGGAAAAAAAATATTTTCTTTTAAGTATAACAGTAAAACTCAAAACTTTTGTCAAAAATCACCGAAATTTGTATGTCTGAAATCTGTGATTTATATCAAAAAAATTAATGACATATAAGAAATTTCATTATTAAATGGCATGAGAAAAAAAATACTTCTCTATGCCTACATATCTAGTATGCATGTGTAAATACAATGAAAAACTCATGTACTCACACTCTCAAAGTACTCAATCACTCACTATTGTATTTGGCTAATCCAGCACAGGGAAGATCCATCCCATATATATACATAATAAATAACATTCAGTCACTCAGTACTATACAGGACCAATCACACTAGGGAACTTCATCACAAAAATAATAAATCAACTACCACCACTGTGTGGGATGCAGACTCCGGAGGGGCTCTCTCAGCCCAGGAGATATAGTCCACACACACAACTCACGTGCTGCACATGCAACACACATGATATAGTATTAATATTTATATAATAAAGAATAGGGCACAACCGAGATACCGCGTAGTAGTCCCAAAACAATTTGCAAAAAGGGAGCTCCCGAGGTACCGTCTCGTAGTCCAAATTAAACACAATTTACTCTAATGATTGCAATTTAACAATTAACAAATACTCCCAACTCCTCTCAAAAAGATGACAGTGGGGCCCACATCATGGAACTCGACGATACTCACAAAGTCCGACAACCCATTCAATTACGAGTCAAACCAAATTAAAATTAATCAAAATAGACCACAACTCGGCCTTAAAATCCTCAAATAAACTTCATGAAATTTTAGCATTTCATCCCAAAACACTAATTTAGTGATGAAAACAATAATATATTCATGTAATTTAACACAAACTGTATTAGAATCACTTACCCTAATACATAAGGTGAAGATCACTTCAATGCGAGCTCCATAGCTCCAAATATGTTAAAATTATCGAAACCTCAAAATATAGCTTTCTCCAAAGTATTTACCTTGGTGATCGCGGAAAATGCTCCACAATTGCAAAGTACGAACTTTTCCAGCTCAAAATTACCCTTCGTGATCGCGGAAAACCAATCGCGATCGCGAAGAACTAATGGCCCAAATCTTCTCTAGTATAATGGCCATAAAGTTTTGTTTAAAACTCCAAATGACAAATGGTTTGATTTCTGAAAGCAAAACACTGATGACTACAACTTTTATTTTTGGATCATCTCCAAATTTTTTATAGATTGCAAGACATAAGCTTCCAAAGTCAGCCTTGTGCATCCGAGATTTCCTTCTACGCGATTGAATAAGCCTATTTGCTCTTCGCGAACTACTATTTGCTCTTTTCGCGAACGCAACCAAATGTCCACGTTCTCAATGCTCACCTTTGTAGCCAAAAACCAACAATTAAAAATTGCCCAGAAATGGCCTGAAACCACCCTGAAACTTACCCAAGCCTCTAAGGACCCCGTCCCAACATGCCAACAAGTCTCAAAACATATTACAAAACTACTCAAGGCCTAAAATCACATATAATAACATCAAAAAAATGAATCGCGCCTCAATTCAAACATGATGAACTTTAAATCTTTCAACTTCCAAATCTCACGCCGAAACATATCAAATGAATCTGGAATGAACTCAAATTTTGCGTACGAGTAATAAATGACATCTCAAAGCTACTGAAATTTTTGGAATCACAATACTGACCCAATATCATAAAAGCAGCTTTTGGTAAAATTTCCAAAACCTTAAATTTTTTACATTCGTCATTTCTAGCCAAATTCAACTATGGACTTCAAAATAAATATCTAGACACACTTATAAGTCCGAAATTACGCTACGGACCTATTGAAACTATCAAAACTTCATTCCGAAGGAATTTGCACAAAAGTCAAGCTTTCCACATCCCTTTTCATTTAAGCTTCCAACATGAATTTCATTCATCCAAACTAATTCTGAAACATCTGAAAACCAAATCAAATAATACACATAGGTCATAATTCATCATATGAAGCTATTAAAGACTTTAAATAGATGAAAGTAGCGTAAACACTTCTATCAACCGGTGGGGTCGTTACAGTCAAATAGCAAGTATACTTTAATGCTCATTGCATTGTGATGTTGAATATATGAAGGAGATACCCCGAGAGAATGAGCCTACCCAAGAGGATGAAGATTTACAGACAGAACTTCCCACTCTCCATGAAGACTCTAATTCAATTGAGATTATTAAACATCACTTATTGGTTGATTGTGAAGCAATAAATGAAGTGTTCAAACCCGCATCCACATATTTACATTCATTCCTATAGTACAAGAGAATGAAAAATACTTGGTCTTGCACATGCCAGAGGAATATTCTCATTACCATCTTTGTTTTCTTATTCTAACATTAATCGTGTGGATTTTATCATTGGGCATTTACAGGAAGATGCAGGGAATGATCCTGTAAAAGAATGCACAAACTCATTGAGAATCATTCCGCAAGAACAAAATGCTCAAAAAGAGGCAAAGCAAGAAAGAAAAGAGCGAGTCTTGTAGATATCCACAAAATATTTTTGCTTAATGAGCTCGATAAATAATCCCAATGAGCGAAAATGAGGAATGAATTCAGAATTAGGAGTGGGGTTAATAAGCTCTCGAAAATGGAAAAAATTCAGGGTAGTTTTTTTTACCTTTTGCTTTTTACTCGTGTGTCATGGAGACATGCCACAATTTAAAGTGTTGGTTAGGGGATATAAATATGTATATATATGATTTTTTTGGTTCGTTACTAGCATTTGAAAAATTTGTTTTTTATTTTTCTTGATGACGGATTTCCTCGGTTGTCTTCTTGAGGGATTAAAGTTGAAGAAAAAAATATTAGCTGTTTATTTTTTTTTGTTTTCATAGATAGTGTAACAATTTCCCCTTGGTCTTTCTTTGTGTTGTGGTTCTTTTCCAAGAGTTTTGTTTGAACCGGGTTAGTTCGTTTTTCCTCTTATTAGGAATAGTGAAGTCTTATGCTATGTATTAAATAGATATAATTTTTCTTAATGTTGTTGTGCCTTGAGAGTAGTGAGTGATTTAATTGTGACACCTAGGCTCATTTCATGACTCATAGATAAGTTCCTTATATTGGTATATGGTGACTTTGCTTAATTGTTTTGACTTGAGAGTCGGGATATTAAATCCTGAGTAAGTTATGTGCCAATGTGTGTGTAATCTTTGTCAATATTCTGTACATGACAGTTGATACCTACAACATGCCCTGTGTAATTGCAAAGCGAAAGAGTAGCCTCGTTCAGTTTAGAGAGTGAATGATGCATTTCTTTGTTGAGCCAATTAGATGCTTTTAGCCACTTAATTAATGGATACCACATTTATCCCCGTTGTCACGACCCAGATTTCCCACCATAAGAAGTCGTGATGGCACCTACTATTAGGAGATAGGCAAGCCAACCTTTAAACCTTTTCAATTAAAATTCATAATAATATAGATAAAATGAAATAATTACATAAAACAGAAGTCCTAAAACTTATGTAACTGAAAACAGAACGTGGAAGTCTGAATACACCTCTACCCAGACTCTGGTGTCACCACTCACAAACTACTACAGAGCACTAAAACAAACATATGAATGAAACACATTAGTGTTTGTCTCGATACGAAGTAAACAAACTAATAAAGATAAAGGGACTCCGTCATGCGGATGTCAGCTAGGCAACCTCGCAAAGTCCCTGGACTGAAGGATAGCTCGCCGACTACTACTGCACTTCGTAAGCTGCTCCGGTATTTGCATATAAGTACAAAGTGTAGCATCAGCACAACCAACCTATTCCCTCAAGCCAAAGATAGAATAAACACTTACCTCGGTCCAAAGAATAGCAATCAACTCTCTAATACTGCCTTTCCTCTACAATCCGACTTCGAAATAATGGTATCTAGCATAATTAATTCGATAATATCAATAAGTACCCAAAAACATAACCCCATAGCCTAGATAAGAATTTCCTAGCATTCTTCCAAAAATACCAAAATTCGACCTCTGGCCTACATGGTCCAAACACGTGGCTCGGACCAAAACATGATCACGCATAACCCCACGAGTTAAAATACATAATTTATTTCAAGATTCGACCCCAAATTAAGGTTGAATTACCCAAAATTCCCAAAAACCTAACTCTACCCAAAACCCCTAATTTCTACTTTGCTTTCATGTTTATAGGCTTAAAATCTAGTGATTAGTTGAAAAAAATTATGAAATAATGATGTTAGGAACACTTACCCAAGAAGCTATGGAGGAAAAGGCTCTTAAAAATCGTCTATAGGGTGTTAGGGAGAAGAGCTCGTGTGAAAATAATGAAGAAATCCCGAGCTAGTGTTCTATTTTTTATTTTGAAAATTTATGGGCAAAAATGCCCTTCACGTTCGTGGGTAATGGGCCGTGTTTGTGAAGGGTTAACTTCACAGACAATCGCGTTCGCGATGAGGTAGCTGCGAACGCGAAGAGGAAAACTAGGGGCCCAGGGAAAAGGACCAACATGAACGCGGAAGCTAGGATGCGAACGCGGTGAAGGGGAAAATAGAACTACGCAAATGAGGGAAGAGAGCCGCAAACGCGTAAGTGGAAACGAGAATACATTGCGAACGCGAGCCTGGAGCCGCATTCGCGAAGAACAAAATACCTGGGCAATAGTTATAGAAAATCTGCCAACTTTCCTAGGACAAAATCATCCCGAACCACCTCTAAATCACTCCCGAGCCTTCAGCGCTCCTAACTAAGCATACACACTAACTCAATAACATCCTATAAACTTACTCAAGAGATCAAATTGTCAAAATAACATCAAAACCGTTGAATCAAACCCCAAAATCATCATTTTTCATTTAAACTTCATGAGCTTCAAACGTTAGATATTTAGGTCCGAAAAACGTCAAACGACATCCTATCTCAACAAAATTTCATAGAAAGTCCATAACCCCTATTTAAGACTTGTACTGGGCACGGGAACCAAAATACGTGTCTGATACCAATATTTCCTAACTCATTTTCTTATTGAAATTTTCATATTAAAGTTCAGAAAATAATTTCTTTCAAAAATTTATTTCTCGGGTTCGGGACCTCGGATTTCGATTCTTAGAATTCACCCAAGCCCCATATTTTCATACGGACCCTCCAGGACTATCACATCACATGTTTGGGTTTGTTTATTCAAAATGTTGAAAAAAGTCAACCTTAACTATTTTAATGTCACAATTTAAACTAAGATGTGTAATGTGATAAATAAGGCAATGAAACAGTGCATTCACGGTGCACGTTAGCAAGAAGCTCTCTTGCCGATTATGGCTCGTCGCCGGCGACAACCAGCACCTCCCGCTTCGCAAGTCGTTACTCCAGCTCCAGGAGTAACAAAGGAACTAAAACCTTTAACTTTTGGGAACTTCCTACCTGAGAAGTTTCACACTATAATCACTTTGCATGCAGATGAAAATGTTAATGTTGAGCCTCAATCAAAGGTAAATGATGCAGATCGTGATAACTTGGCTGTGAGGAAACTGCAATTTTCTGATATAGCCATTTCTGAGCATTCATCCACTACTATGGCTGAGGTTGTCAGAGGTAATCACAATATGGGTAAGGTTTTATCATTTGTTCCGCCTACTGATAGGGATGGAAGAAAGGTAGTTAAAATTAGTGCTGATGACTTGAAGCCCCAGTCGGAGTACTGGAATGCTTCACTAATTGGTTACATCATTGGTGACAATCCTACTGAGAAAGCCTTGGAGAACTTTGTTATGCATGTATGGAATTTTGTGGCTAAACCACATATCCTAATGCATTCTGATGGATATTGTATATTTCGCTTTAGCAGTGTTGAGGATAAGAATCTACTGATACAATATGGTCCATACTCTTACAGGGATAAGCCTATGGTGCTGAAACCATGGGATGTGGATTTCTCTTTTCAAAATGATATTCTTAGTACTATTCCTGTTTGGGTTCGATTTCCTGGCTTACCAGTGGGCTACTGGTTATCTAAAATTCTCAGTAAATTAGCTAGTGCAATTGGTAAGCCTCTGTATACTGACAAAATCACAGCTCATTTGAGAAGATTTCATATGCTAGAGTTCTGGTTGAAGTTGATGCTACCTATCCTTTGCTTGAGGAAGTTGAAATTGAAACTCCTTTTGGGATGAAGATTCAAGGGATTGAGTATGACTAGAAACCTATATTCTGTAATCACTGCTTAAAGTTTGGTCATAACTCTCTTGACTGTTGGTATAGTGGACATAATGAAGGGGAACAGGAGCTGCCAGAGCAAAGTAAAGAGGTTAGGAAAAGGCATCAAGGAAAGAAACCAAGACAGGAATGGATTCCTAAAGCAAACATAGATAACAAAAATACTCTGGTAAGTGAAGCAATGATCACAAACACATTGCCTAGCTTGCGAGTGCAATCTGATCAACCTGGTCTTAATTCAGTTTCATTGGTAAGTGAAGCAATGGCCACTGGTTCATTGCCTAGCAAACCAGTGTATACTGATCAACCTGTTGAAAGGATGCAGAGGATACAAATCAGACCTGATATGGATGCTAGTAATATATCTGAAGGAGTGCCTAATCACCATGATAGTGAAGACAGTGGTGCTACTGGGATATTGATGGAGCAAGAAAGAGGCTAGGCTATTATTGGATTCATTGATGATGGAAGAAAGGGGCAGCAGCAGGATCCTGGGCCTTCTTTATGTATGCCTCCTAATATTTCATGATTATAGTTACATGGAACATTAGAGGGCTTAATAAAGCCCATAAGCAGAAAGAACTGAAAAACTTTCTACTTAGCAATAAAGTTGATGTTCTAGGGTGCCTTGAAACTAGGGTCAAAGAACACAAAGCACATAGGATTGTTGATAAAATTGCTAAAGGTTGGAAGGTTCAACACAACTATACCAATGCTGTTAATGGCAGAATCTGGTTAATTTGGAGACCACATATTCAACTATATATTTCCTGAATAACTGAACAGCTTATCCACTGTCTGGTAGAAGATCCAGTTACTAAAATCAGATTGCAGCTGAGTGTCATATATGCTTATAATACTGCAATTCTGAGGAAGCGACTTTGGAATGATCTGAGAGGCATAAACATTCCAAGTCAAGATGTATGGTTGATTAGTGGTGATTTCAATTATGTCTTTCATTCTTATAATAGAATTGGATCACCTGTGACAGATGCTGAAGTTAAGGACTTCAAGGAGCTTATCTCTGATCTCCAACTTACTACCATCAGATCAAAAGGGTGAAAGTTTTCATGGACTAATAAGCAGGTTTATTTCAAGATTGATTGGGCACTTGGTAATTTTCAGTGGATTCAACAGTTTGGCCATTTGGAAGCAGACTTTTTGAATCCCTCAGTCTCTGACCACTCTCCTATTCTCATTCAATTTGGGAGACAAAAGTTATTGCATCCTAAGCCATTCAAATTATATTATGCTCTTATGGAGGATCCTCAATTCTCTTCTATTTTGCAGTAGGTATGGTCTCAAGAAAGTGAAGGATCATCTCTACAACAGATATGGCATAAGTTGAAGAATTTGAAGCAGCATTTAAAGGAAATGAATAGGCATATGACTTCTTATCAACAGAAACTGATCCATGCTAGAGAACAACTGGATATTATTCAATGCCAACTTCTGCAGAATCCTTTTTCAGAACAACTGTTAAAAGAGGAGAAAGAAGCTCTTCATGACATTGAGAAGTGGAGTAATGTAGAAGAACAAGTCATGAAACAGAAATCAAAGGCAAGCTGGATTGATTGTGGAGATGCCAATACCAAATACTTTCATGCTCAGTGGAGGATAAGAACTAGTCAGAATAATATTACTTCCATTTACACTGAAACAGGTGTGAAGTTAACAGAACCAGTGGCTGTAGAATAGGAGTTTATTGAGGTTTTCAAGTCATTAATTGGTGAGAGTGCTGATGAATTGCCTTGTCTTAACTCTTCTACTGTTAAGGAAGGACAATGCGTTACTTTAGACCAGCAAAGAACACTTATTAAGGATGTCACACTGGATGAAATCTCTGATGCTATTAAAGATATGCGTAAAGATAAAGCTCCAGGTGTGATGGGTTCCCTATGGAATTCTTTACCAGAAACTGGGAGGTTGTCAAGGAGGATGTATATGCTGCTACAAAGGAATTCTTTTCTACTTGTCAGATGCCTCACATGATCAATACTACTGCCATTGCTCTTGTTCCCAAGGTTAAAGTTCCTAAAACAGTGAAGGACTATAGGCCTATTGTATGCTCTACCACTTTCTATAAGATCATATCTAAGGTCATTACTAGGAGGTTGAAAGCTGTTATTGATGACATTATTGGTAAATCCCAGTCAGCATTCATTGAAGGAAGAAGCATTATTGATAATGTCTTGCTCAGTCATGAATTA
This sequence comes from Nicotiana benthamiana, assembly GCA_034376525.1. Lineage (NCBI taxonomy): Eukaryota > Viridiplantae > Streptophyta > Magnoliopsida > Solanales > Solanaceae > Nicotiana > Nicotiana benthamiana. The sequence goes on from CM067334.1 coordinate 133,912,090, forward strand.
TTCAAGGGATACACCAGAAAAGGTATATCTCCAAGGTGTGTATTAAAGGTGGATTTGAGGAAGGCTTATGACACTCTTGAATGGAGGTTCCTCAAACAATTGCTCATTGATCTAGGCTTTCCTGCCAAATTTGTTGATTGGACTATGGCTTGTGTATCTTCTGTGACTTACTCTTTAATGATGAATGGTGGACTCACTAAACCTTTTCCTGCTAGGAGGGGTATTAGACAAGGGGATCCTATGTCACCTTACCTATTTGTCCTTGCTATGGAGTATTTAAACAGACTATTGGCTCAGTTGCATAGGAATGGTGATTTCAATTTCCAACCTAGATGCAGGAAGCTTAATTGTGCCCATATCTGCTTTGCAGATGATCTGTTATTATTCTGTCGAGCTGATTTAACATCCATTTAGATATTGCATGAAGCATTTCTTACATTTTCTGCAGCATCTGGACTATCTGCTAATAGCTCTAAAAGTGCTGTGTACTTGGCTGGAATTCACCAGAATGATAAAGAGGCTATTCTTGAGGCTTTGGGATTCAGTGAGGGACAACTTCCCTTCAAGTATTTAGGCATTCCATTCCATTCAAAGAAGCTTAATATTCATCACTACATGCCACTGGTTGAGAGAATAACTGACAGAATTACCTGTTGGTCTGCCAAGCTACTGTCTTATGCAGGTCGGAGTCAACTAATTAAAACAGTGATATTTGGGATCCAAACCTACTGGGCACAGATATTCATCTTGCCTAAGAAGGTGATAAAAGTAATTGAAGCTGTTTGTAGATCCTTTCTTTGGACTGGCAATGCAACAGTGTCCAGAAGATCACTGGCAGCATGGGACAGGATTTGCAGACCTGTCACTGCTGGAGGTCTCAATATTATTGATATACAGATTTAGAACAAGGCTGCTATCAATAAACTGTTGTGGGATTTGGCAAGAAAAAGGATTGTCTATGGATCAAGTGGATTCATTACTACTATATAAAGAGTTGTGACATTGATACAATGACTACTCCCAAGAATGCTTCTTGGATAGTTAGGAAAATTATAGACTGCAGAACCCCTATACTGGCTGATAATAGTATGCAAGGGGATCTCTTACATAGACTGGCAGGTATGTGTAGATCAAGAAAATTTAAAATACAGGCTCTACATCATACTATGCTTCCAGTCTTCCCTAGGGTGGAATGGAAGAACCTTATGGTAACAAGAAATGTCTTGCCTAGACATAAGTTTACTACATGGTTGGCTGCTCAAGGTCGACTCCCTACTGTCGACAGAATATTGAAGTTTGGAGTAAGTGTGGAAGAGCAATGTGTTTTCTGTCATCAATCTGTAGAAGAGTTTGGCCATCTATTCTTTACTTGTCCAGTTACTAGTAAACTATGGTTTAGAAAATGCTGTTGACTGGGATATAATAGGACAATTGGCAGCTAGAATGTTGAACTTCAATGGATTTGCTGCCTAGCTAGAAGCAAAGTATGGCAGAAGGCTGTGGTGGCTACTGTTTTTGTAACCACAGTGTCACTCATATGGAGAAGCAGGAATGTCATCAGATTTGAGGGGAAATCATTTGATGAAAATCAGTTATGCCGTGAAATAGCAATGCTTATACATGTTCGGGGCAGGAAATGTAAGAGATGGCAAAAGGGATTGCGACAACTAAATCACTATCCTTAGTCGTTAGTGTAAGGAATGTATTAGCATAGTTAGAATTTGTATTGTAGTAGTTAGTCTATACTACTACAAAGAACTCCTCATTGTAAATTTGTTGATATCAATGAAAGTCAAACGTTAAACTTAAAAAAAAATGTCACAATTTATCAAATTTCACGTTATTTAACATGTAAGCTTTCTTGCTACGCACCCGGACTGCGCAAGCAAATCGATGTGACTAAACCTGAGGTTTACAAGGACTCGGAAGTGCAGAAAGGAGAGAAAAAGAAGTGATGACCCTTTGGGTCGTCACATTCTCCATCTCTCAAACAACTGTTTGTCGATTGGACAAAAGATGAAGTACCTGAGTCAGGAAATAGATGAGGATAACGGCTCCGCATATCAGACTCGGACATCCAGGTCAATGCCTCAGGAGGCTTACCTCTCCACTAAGCACACACTGAAGGAAAACTCGTGTACCTCAATTGTCGAACTTGCCGGCCTAAAATAGCCACATGATCCTCCTCATTAGACAGATCATTATCCAATTGGACAGTGTTAAAATCTAACACGTGGGCTGCATCTCCGTGATACCTCTGAAGCATGGATAGATGAAAAACTTGATGCATGGGTGACAAGCTAGGGGCAAAGCAAGTTTATAAGCCAGCTCTCCCACACGATCGAGAATCTCAAATGGACCAATAAACCTAAGGCTAAGCTTGACCTTCTTCTCAAATTGCATCACGCCTTCATAGGAGACACTCGGAGCAATACTCGCTCACCAACCATGAAAGCCACATCTCGAACCTTGCGGTCTGCACAACTCTTCTGCCTAGACTAAGCTGTCCGAAGTCTATCCTGAATGATCTTGACCTTATCCAAGGCCTTCTGAACTAGATATGTACCCAATAGCCGAGCCTTTCCCAGCTCAAACCAGCCAATTAGAGATCGACATCTCCTACCATACAACGCCTCATATGGAGCCATCTGAACGCTGAACTGGTAGCTGTTGTTGTAGGCAAACTCTGCTAATGGCAAAAACTGGTCCCACGAGCCTCTGAAATCAATCACATAGGCTCTCTGCATATCCTCCAATATATAAATCGCCCTTTCGGATTAACCATCCATCTGAGGATGGAATTTTGCACTCAACTGAACCTAGGTACCCAACTCCTACTAACTACTCTCTAGAAGCACAAGGTGAACTACATACCACGGTTCGAAATTATAGATACCGGCACCCCATGAAGGTGAAAAATCTCTCAGATGTAGAGCTCAGCTAACCTCTCCAAAAATAAGTGGCTACAACACGAATAAAATGCGCTGACTTGGTCAATCTATCAACAATGACCTAAATAGAATCAAACTTCTTCCGAATCATTGGACGTCCAATAACAAAACCCATAGTAGTCCTCTCCAACTTCCACTCTGGAAGCTCAATCCTCTAAAATAAACCACCGGGCCTCTGAAGCTCGTACTTCACTTGCTAACTGTTTAGAAACGAGCCACATAAGCAACAATATCTCTCTTCATCCTGTCCACCAATACTTCTGCCTCAGATCCTGATATATCTTCACGGCGCCCAGGTGAATAGAATATTGAGAACTATGGGCCTCCGCAAGAATCAACTCTCGAATCCCATCAACATTAGGCACACACACTCGCCCCTGCAATCTCTACACACCATCTCCATCTAAGGTCACCTTCTTTGCACCTCCATGTTGCATCTTGTCTCTTAGGACACACAAATAGGGATCATCAAACTGCCGCTCACGGATACCCTCCAACAACGACAAAGGAGCGACCCTGAAAGCAAACACCATGCTAGGCTCAGAAATATCCATCCTCACAAATTGATTGGCCAAGGCCTGAACATCCAAAACAAGTGGTCTCTGACTAACCGGAGTCTTTGAACAACTCCAACCATCTCCTTTGCCTCAAATTCAACTCTTTTTTGCTTGAAAAAGTACAAAAGGCTCATGTGCTATGTGTACACCTCACACGTCACACCATATAGATAATGGTTCCAAATCTTCAAAGCATGAACAATGGCTGCCAACTCTAGATCATGAACTGGATAATTCTTCTCGTGGATCTTCAGCTGCCTCGAAGCATAGGCTATGACTACTCCATCCTGCATCAATACTGCACCAAGACCAATACGGGAAGCATCATAATAAATGGTATAAGGCCCTTATCTCGTGGGTAAAACCAACACGGGCGCCGTAGTTAGAGATCTCTTGAGCCTTTGGAAGTTCGCCTCGCACTCGTCTAACCATCTAAACTGGGAACCCTTCTGCGTCAATGTTGTCATCGGGGCTACAATAGATGAAAACCCCTCCATGAACCAACGGTAGTAACTTGCTAACCCCAAGAATCTTCGGATCTCTGTAGTTGATGCTGACCGAGGCCAGTTATTGACTACCTCAATCTTCTTTGGGTCCACCTGAATACTCTCTGCAAAAATAACGTGACTCAAAAATTCAAGCGAACTCAACCAGAAATCGCACTTAAAAAATTTAGAATATAACCGACTATCGTTCAGAGTATGAAGAACCAGTCTGAGGTGCTGCTCGTGCTCTTCCTGATTGCAGGAGTATATCAGAATATCGTTAATTAAAACAGTCATGAACAAATCAAAATCGGACTTGAACACTCGGTTCATCAACTCCATGAATGATGTTGAGGCATTAGTCAACCCAAATAACATAGCCAAAAACTCATAATGCCCAAACCGAGTGCGGAATGCTGTCTTAGGAACATCAGACGCCCTAATCCTCAGCTGATGGTAGCCAGACCTCAAAACTATCTTTGAAAACACCCTTGCACCTTGAAGCTGGTCGAATTAATCATCGATCCTTGGTAGTGTATACTTGTTCTTTTTGTCACCTTGTTCAATTGCCAGTAATCAATGTACATCCTCATCGACCTATCATTTTTCTTCACAAATAATATCAGCCCAAGGCGATACACTAGGTCTAATGAAACCCTTATCAAGCAAATCCAACAACTGCTCCTTTAACACCTTCAACTCTGGCGCGGCCATGTGATCTGGTGGGTTGGAAATGGGCGGCGTGCCCAGAGCCAAATCAATACAGAAATCAATATCCCTGTCGGGGGGCATACCCAGAAGGTCTGAAGGTAAAACCTCGGGGAACTCCTAAACAATAAAAACAGAATCAATAGATGGGACCTATGAGCTAGAGTCACGAACATACGCCAAGTAATCTGGACACCCCTTCTCGACCATGCGTCGAGATTTCACATATGATATAACACTACGGGTGGCAAGACATGGGGTCCCTCTCTAGTCTAGTCGTGGAAAAATTTAGCAAAGCCTAGGTCACGGTCTTGGCGTGACAATCCAAGATGGCATGATACAAGGACAAACAATTCATCCCCAATATAACGTCGAAGCCCACCATGTCTAAGAGCAATAAATCAACACGGGTCTCAAGACACTCTAATACTACCACAAAGGAACGGTGCACTCGATCGACCGCTTTTGAATCACCCACCGATGTAGATACATAAACAGGAACACTCAAGGCATCGCTAGGAATAACTAAGTATGGTGAAAAGTAGGATGACACATATGAATAAGAGACCCAGGGTAAAATAGCACTGAAGCACCTCTATAAAAGACCAAAATTGTACTTGTAATAACAACATCGAAAGACTCACCGTCTGGCCAGGCTGGCAAAGCATAACACTGGGGCTGGGCCCTACCTCCCTCAACTAGTCTCTGAGACGATTGCCTACTGGCTGACCCCTACCTCTAGCGGTTTGAGCTCCACCTCTACGGTCTCTACCTCCACCTCTATGATCCCTACCCCTGCCTTTAGCTGGCTGGGCAGGTTGTGGATTACCTTGTTCCTGAATTATAGGGTGAGGACCCTGCTGCTCAGAACTACCCGAGGCTGGAGGGATAAACCTAACAATGTGACTCGGGTCACCAGAACCATAACATGCCCTCAGTTGCTGAGATTGCTGGCCCTATCGACCTGTATGTCCTCCCATAAAACTCTGAAATATTGGTGCACTGATGGGAGCTGGTGGTGCACTGAAGGACTGCTGATTCGAATAATGCTACTAAGAACCACCACAACCTGGAGTACCATGAGAGACCTAGAGTGTTGACTAAAAAGGCCTCGGTGGATGGCCCCTATTGTAATATTCCCTACCTCTAGACGAGGTGCTCGTGAACCTACCAGAATGTGGAGGCCTCTTATCTGACCCATGACAACCTCCCTGTATAAGAGCCATCTCAACTCGATGGGCCGCAATGGCGGCATCCTGAAAAGAAATATCACTCCCGGCTCCCACAGCCATATGGAGCCGGATCGGTTGAATCAACCCATCATAAACCTCCGAACTCTCTCTCTATCTCTCTCAGTAAAGAGTATAACAATAGCATGTCATTCCAGATTAATAAAATGAGTCTCATACTGCATGACTGTCAAAGTACCTTAATGGAGGCACTCGAACTACCTGCGTAGAGCCTCTCGCTCAGTCACTGGGATAAAATTCTCCAAGAATGATTGCAAACTGGTCCCAAGTCAATGATGGTGACCCTGCATGCCTGGATAAACAATAGTCCATTCACCAAGTCTTGGCGAATCTTGCCAGTCGAAAGGTGGCAAAGTCGACCACATTGGTCTCCACAATACACATAGTCCAGAAAACCTCATGGAAACTGAATAAGAAATCATGGGGTCCTCTGTAGAAGCACAGCTGAATGTGGTGGTGAATAGCTGTATGAACCTATCAAGCCTCCACAAAGCATCCGCGGACATTGCCACACCACCACCGGTCTAAGTCGCAATACTCGGCTGGGCTGCCACAACTAGCTGAACCGCTGGAACCTGGGCCCGAGGAGCTACCTCCTTCGGAGTACGTATAGCGAGAGTTTGAACTCCTCCCCCAGCCTGAGAAGTGGCTGGTGCTATTGGAAGCATACTCGTTTGAGAAATGCTCTTTATAAAGCCTACTAATCGGACCAAAACATCCCCCAGAATGGGAGTGGCTATTATCCCTCTAGGACTTGAGCTGGACCTACTAGAGGTGATGGAGCTGGAACCTCCTTATCATAATCAACATGAGGCTCCATCTCAGGGACTGGTGCTCGATGCTGAGCTCATCCGCGGCCTCAGCCTCTGGCACGGCCTTGCCCTCTGCCCCTTGTGGGAGCTGCTACTAGGGCTCGAGCTGCTGCGCGGTGGATGAGAAAGCACGTGTTCTCGCCATATGTGAAAGAACAGAGTAGAAAGACAATCATTATTTGAGAAACAGAATCGCACGACAAGAAAGAACAAAGTGAAATTGTTTCTAACTCTGTAGCCTCTTGGGATAAATACAGAAATTTCCATACCGATCCCTGAGACTCTACCAAGTTTGTCTGTGAGTTGTGAGATCTATATAACCTAGTGCTCTGATACCAACTTGTCACGACTTGGATTTCCCAACATCGGGAGTCGTGATGGCGCCTACTTTTGGGAGCTAGGCAAGCAAACTTTTAAACCTATTCAATTGACATTCATAATAATATAGATATAACGAAACAATTAAATAAAACAAATGTCTGAAAACTTATATAACTGAAAGCAGAATGCGAAAGTCTGAATACACCTCTACGTAGAGTCTGGTGTTACTACTCACGAACTACTATAGATTACTAAAACAAAAGTATGAATGAAATACATCAGTGTTTGTCTCGATACAAATAAAACAAACTAATAAAGAGAAAGGGACTCCGGCCTGCGGACGTCAGCTAGGCTACCTTGCAAAGTCCCTGGACTGAAGGATAGCTACCCGACAACTACTGCGCTCCGTAAGCTACTCTGGTATCTGCACATAGGTGCAGAGTGTAGCATCAGCACAACTGACCCCATGTACTGGTAAGTGCCTGGCCTAACCCCGGCAAAGTAGTGACGAGGCTTGACAGGACTTACTAATGAACCTGTGCAGTTCAATATATATATGAAATAACAATAAAAATATAGAAATTTAACAGTTTGGAGGGTGGGGAGCATGCTGTGGGGATGTAAAAAAATAGGCAATAAATCAACAAACTAGGAAAAAAGGAACTGAACAATAACATTAATTAAGGAGAACTGATAAATCATCAACTGCACGGCACCAACCTTCGTGCTTTTACACTCATTCTCACCCAAAATAGTCAAATAAAATACATGGCATTACCCTTCGTGCTTTCCCTCACATAACTTCCATATCAAGGCACTGAATGACCCTTCGAGCTCAATTATTCAAAATATGGCACGGAATGACCTTCGTGCATAATTATCATAATATGGCACGGAATGACCCTTCGTGCATATATATCGCGGCACAGAATGACCCTTCATGCATAATCACTCTTCCTAACCAAATCAATAGTCACAACCAATCAAAGCGAGGGAGATAAACAAACAATATTAAACATCCTGGTAAGGGAGAGCAAACACAAATAAGTTCCGGCAAGGGTACAACTAACAGCTCAAATTTTCCGGCAAGGGATAATATATATAGTATTGAAATTCCGACAATGGAGCAACAAAAATAATAAACTGCACGTCCTGGAAAGGGAGTAATTGCAACACATTCTCCTTTGGTCACTTATTTCTCAATTATCATATTCTTGTTTGAGCCACACTCAAATAATGTACCAATCATAATTCTTCCTCAACCCTTTCACATAATATGAAACTTATCATTTAAACTAGGAAGAGGTATCACAACTATCCAAATAAACTCAATTAAGACTCAAGGTCATGCTAGACTCCGGTTTATAGATACTCGTAACCATGCCTATACACCGTACTCCATATTTATCAATAAGCGAAGAATAGCAATCAACTCTCTAATACCGCCTTTCCTCAACAATCCAACTCCAAAACAACGGTATCTAGGAATATTTAATTCGATAATATCAATAAGGACATAAAAATATAATCCCATATCCTAGATATAAATTTTCTAGCATTCTTCCAAAAATACCAAAATTTGACCTCGGACCCACATTGTCCAAACACGTAGCTTGGACCAAAACTCGATCACCCATAACCCCGCAAGTTCAAATACATAGTTTATTTCAAGATTCGACCCCAAATTAAGGTTGAATCATCCAAAATTCTTAAATACCTAACTCTACCCAAAACCCCTAATTTCTACTTGGAATAAGTTCGTATTTGCATATGAATTGTGTGCAAATTTTGGGGTCAATCGGATGTGGTTTAGTTGGTTTCTGCATTAGTTTTAGAATTTTGGAATTTCAAGTCCATTAAGTTTGGATTAGAGAGTAATTCATGGTTTTGGAATTGTTTAATGTGATTTGAGGGTTTGACTGAGTCTGTATGATATTTTAGGATTGGCTGCTATGTTTTGTTGAGTTCCTTTCGGCCACGGGTGAGTTTTTGATGCTTAACAGATTGAAATTTGTATTTAGGTATTTTCTAATATTGCTTAACCTGCTATAACCGCACTTGCGTATGCGGGACATATAACGACCCGACCAGTCATTTTGAGCTTCTGCACTTTTATCCCTATCTCTTTGTCATGACTTGTCCGGTGTGGGTATTATGACTTGTTTAAATTGTTAGTATTGGGTTTACGGGAAATCAGAATGAATTTGGAAGAACAAATCTCTCTTTGAATCTTTAAATTTGAATAGTATGACCATGATTTGACTTGATTGTATATGATCTCTTATCAGAATTTTTATGATTTAATTAGCTCCGTTAGGTAATTTGGGACTTAAGAGCGTGATCGGAATGTATCTTTGAAGTCTGTGGAAGGTTTAGGCCTGAATTAGCGAAACTGAGATTTTGGTTTTCCAGTTGATATGTGAGATTTTGATACAGAGGTCAGAATTAAATTCGGAGAGTTGCAGCAGCTTCGTTGTGTCATTTGGGATTTGTGCTTAAAATTTCAGGTCATTCGAACGTGGTTTGGTTGTGTTTTTTATCGAAAGCGTATTTCGAAAGATTTTTAGAAATTTATGCTTGAATCCGATATGCTTCGGGAAATTTGATGTTGTTTGAGGTATTTTGATGATTGGAACAAGTTTGAATAAGGTTTTGGGATGTGTTGGTAATTTTGGTTGAGGTCCCGGGGGCCTCGGGTGAGTTTTGGGTAGTCATTCAGATCATTTGAAGTGGGAAAATTAAAGAAAAATTGCAGGTTCAGCTGTATAGGATTTTTGCCCTTCGCGATCGAGTAGTGGGATTTGAGGAGGTTATCTAAGTGTTCTTTATGTTTGCGACGAATGTCCCACGATCGCGTAGTGTGAGAATGTTGTGTATGGAGTTTGTGTGCGTGTGGTCGCATCGTGTAGGGTCTTTTGGTCAACTGGTCTGAGGTCTAGTTTGTTCACCGCGTTCGCAGGAGAAGGTACGCATTCGTGAAAGGTAATTTATGCGATCGGATAGAGTTTTTTTTGGGAGTTCAAAATTTATTGTTCGCGATCGCGATGAAGGAAAAGCAGGTTTGGGTAGAATATTTTTAAAGTCGTCTTGTTCGCCAATGTGGGTCTATTTGCACTCATAGCTGCTTATTTTGAGAGATTTTGGAAGGAGAATAAAGAGGGATTCAAGGGTAAATGATTGGAGGTATGAATTTTGGACTTAAAACTCCATTACATTGTGAAATCATACTAGAAATTCATGGAACATAAGCTAAAAATGGAATAACTAGGGCTCAAAATTTTGGACTTTTCATTGGGGATTTGGAGGACAATTTGAGGTTGGATTTGAGAACGTATTGTATGTATGAACTCATTGGAAAATGAGGAATCTCGTTACAAAAAAATTTCTGAGTTTTGAGAAGTGGGCTTCAGGCTCGGGTTTTGCTAATTTCGGTATATTTTTTTTTCCGATTGTTTTCGCTTAGGATTGTTCCCCTAACGTATTGTGACATATTCGTTCTGATTTTGAATAGATTCGACGCGCGCGGAGGACAATTTGAGGGGCAAAGGTGTCATGATCTAGAGATTTCACCGTTTCGAGGTGAGTAATGATTGTAAATTATAATCTGAGGGTTTGAAATCCCAAATTGCACATCGGAGTGCTATATTGAGGTGAGGCACACGTTTGATGACAAGCGTGGGGTCGTATACTATTGGGGATTGTCACTTTGTCCATCATGATTAATGATTTTACCGCGTATTTGACTGAAACGTATCTGTTATCATCATGATTTTGGCTAATTGCCACTATTAGGCTTCGTGCCAACTATTTGAACTTTCAAGGATTTTTGTTACTGTTTCCTCAATGTTTTATCTTATTAATTGAACTCAATCATGTTATTTTCCATTGTTTTACTACTCAGACATTTTTACTTTGTTTTGAGACCTAATTGATATTTAAAATGATGTTTTGGGCTAGAAATACTATTTTACAAATGCTCGAGGGGCTTGTGAGTATTTTTGGCTGAGTAGGTTGAGGTCCTAGTTGTGAGGAAACACTGATATTGATTTGAGGTCGAGGTCCTGATATATGTATGCCACCAGGTTGCTTATTGATATTGTTTATGAGGCCGAGGGCCTGAGATATGTATGCCAAGAGGTGGCTTGATTGATATGAGGCCGATGGCCTAGATTTGATGCCACAAGATGGCCTAATATTACGCTTGGGCCGTAAGGTGCCCCTCCCAGAGTCTGTACATCCCTAGTGAGCACGATTACCCATTTTGATTTGATATATAGCCCAAGGGGCTGATATTGTACTATGTGATAGCCTGAGGGACTTGTATTATTCTATGTGATTGCTCGAAGGGCTGCTACCATTCTATGTGATTGCCCGAAGGGCTGCTACCATTCTATGTGATTACCCGACAGGGCTGGTATTTTTTTATGTTATTGCCCGAGGGGCGTAGTTATTGACATTGTGTCCGAGGGGTTAAACATTTTATGTTTATCTTTTATATTTACTTTCCATTTTACCTGTTTAATATGGTATTTGTGCCCAGGGGAGGATTTCTGTGTTTACTTGAACTAATTATATTGCATTTATTTGCGTAACTGTTGAAAAAGCCATTTTCAAAGCAGATTAAAGTGAGCTAAGATATTTTATGAGATTTTACACCTTAACCGCTTTCTTAGTGGTTTTTGAACTGCTTCTACATAGCATTCTGATATGTTTTACGTGATTTCTTACTGCTCAGTTGTTATTTACATCTGTTACTCACTGAGTTGGAGTAGTCACTTTACTTCATGCACCTTGTATGCAGAATATGGTATTTATATACCCAGAGCAGGTTTTGGCTGATCGGAGGCAGAGTCATCGAAGTTTAGCTAGGTAGTTGTCGGTGTTTGCAGCACCGGGTTTTTCCCTCTTCATTCATTTTTCTATTTTGTAGAATGCAGACCGTTTAGTTGTATTTATACCCTAGTAGATGCTAGTTACTTGTGATACCCCAGGTAGGGCTGTGTCGGGTTGTACTTCCGCTAATTTTCATCATTAAATCATATTTAAACCGCTTATGTACTGTTTAACTATTTTAAGAAGATGAATTTGGTTTAGTTGACTGGCCTTGTCCTCACGAGAGGCGCCATCAGTACCGGGTCTGGGTTTGGGTCTTGATAGGACTGCAGGTGCGGCACTGCAGAAGCGGCTTGATTACTGCTGAAGTGCGATTGGCTTACTGACCCCAAATTTGCACACAAGTCATATTCAACACTGCTAACCTATTCCAACTCCCGAAATCGAATTCCAACCCCGATATCAAAATTTCATTATCAACTTGAAACTCCTAGAGCTTAACTTTCGCCATTTCAAGCCTAAATAATCTACGAACCTCTAAAGCATAATTCGGAAACGCCCCTAAGCTCGAAATCACCCAACAGAGCTAACGGAATTGAATAAATTCTATTCCAGAGTTATCTTCATGATCTTCCGACTACGGTCTATATTCTATGTCCTAAGCTCATATTTAGTTACTAAGGGTCCCAAAACACTCCAAAACACAAAATAAACCATCCCGCCAAATTACAATAGCAGAAATAGACACCGAAAAAGCAGTTAATCGGGCGGTAAATTCTCAAAACGATCGGCCGGGTCATTATAATTGATAAGAATCCAGCTTTGTGAATCTCTAATTCTGTGCCGCCAATTTTTAATTTCTTTACTCTAGTAGTGCATAATCATTTAACTCAAGTGTTAATCCTCCTAAATAACAATTACACCGGAAATTAGTCCAACATTATTTAAATTCAATCAATGTGGAGATCATATTTTACTATACTATCTTTAATTAGCTAGCATCAATTTCGTATTTTATATTGCGCTCATTACTAACATTTTGAAATGTCTTGGGAGATGATTTGAGGAATGAGTACTTAATGATAGCGGTAAAATAGAAAAAAAAATCTTTTTCTTGATTTAATATAATAAACAAGTAAAAGCAAAGAGGCTTTAAAATAGTGAACAAGTAAAACTGAAAGAGAAGTATTAGGTCATTAATGTACTTTGCATGGAATAATTCTCTATTAAAAGAAGGGTTATATCTGATCCAAAAGCTAACACAATAAATATATTCCAAAAGTTAAAACGTAGAATAAATATACAATTTTTCAAAGTAAAAAAATAATGTTCCCCCTTCTTGGTATCCAGAATAATAAACCCCACTATTTTAATTTTAAAGGTAAAGGTCAAGATAATAGGATCACTTAATTTTAGGGGTTTTGCATTCATACTCGAATTTGGGGTCACAATTGAACCTATACCTATTTTGCACAAAAGGTTTCAAGTCTACCACTTTGCGATCAACTTCAAACTTATAGGTTTTGAAAATAAAAATACTTAGTCTGAAGTAAAAAAATTACACTTAAGACACTTAAGGCCAAATATGTCTGAAGTGCAATCAATGGTTTCATACATTTAAGTTCAATAAATTCTGAAGTGAAAAATTGTACTCTAGATGCATTTACGGCCAAAAAGTCTGAACTGCAACAAACGTTCTGCACTTAAGGCTAATAAGTTTAAAGTAAAAAATTACACCTCAGATGCATTTAAGGTCAAATAGGTCTGAAGTGCAACAAATGCTTTCATGCACTTAGCAAATAAGTTTGAAGTGAAAAGTTACACTTCAAATGCACTTAAGGCCAAAGGGTTCGAAGTGCAACAAACTTTTTCCTACATTTAAGGCAAATAAGTATGAAGTAAGAAATTGCACTTTAGATGCACTCAAGGCCAAAAAGTCTGAATCACAACAAACATTTTCGTGCACTTAAGGCCAAAATAGGCCTGAAGTGAACATTTCTCAAAAACAGAAATTTGTTGTTCGAATTTTCATAATCCAATATACTATTTATTACTTAAATCTACTTTAAATGATCTCAAATTTGATACATAACCTCCAAATATCATCAAGAACAAATCTCAATCATCAATTTGTCAAAACAACAATAAATCTAATAAACTCATTTTGCAATTAAGAAAGAAAAAAAACCCTAAATAATATTAAAAAATAAAGCGCCACAACAACTCACCACTGTAAAATATCATAAACTACCTTCAAACATGTTGACAAATAACATATAAAATTACTGTAACCCGTAGAAGAATTAAAAGAAAGAGAAGGAGAAAAAGATTTGAAATTATTTAAATAATAGGTACGAGTTAAATAAAATTTAAAAAGTAGATTCGAGTTAAATGATGCAACCAAGCAAGACGCTCGTGCAATTTTTTTTTATCATAGTTTCTAGTACAAAGGATGCCTTGTGATTCTAAACACCAGAGGACCTTGTGATTCCAAAACTACAAAAGATGTCTTTAATTTTTTTCTTCAACAAACAACTTTACTATACTAAAGCAAATATTTTGAGGGTTTTTGAGACAGATTCAAAATTATAAATTTACTAGTTCGGTTCCAAAAACTACTAAGATATGTCTTTAAATTTTTTATTTCAACAAACAACCTACTATGTTAGAGCAAATATGTTGAGGCATTATGATACGAATCTAAAAGTTAAATTTTACTAGTTCGTATTTATTTTTAGAGAGATTTCATACATAATTACAACCCAGACATATACCTTGCAACATAATAGCCCAATCACACATATTCTTCATACATCTTCAAGCGTGATAATTTCATTCTTATTCCCCAAGTTAAAATGCATTACTATTCCAACAACAAAAATGCAAAACCACACATTATACAACTCGAAAACCTTAAATTCTCTTCTCCCTAAGTCTCAAATAGCAGAAATCAAACAAAAAAATTTAAAAACAATTGTTGCACGTTTGTGGATTGGTAGAAAAGATCAATAAGAAAATTCAATTTATACGTTTGTGCATTACATATATAATAATGTAATACTTTGTATAAATGTATATATGGAATGTATAATAATATACCACAGTACTAATGTCACGATCAAATCTCCAAACGCGATCGTGATGGATTCTCTGGTGAAGACGAGGTCAACCAACAGAACATCAATACCTCTTTTAATACTTACTTAGCGTAATTAAGTCTGAATCACAGATAATATAATCACAAGTGCAGAATAAACATGATAAAAATAGGGAAACCATCCCGACTCGGCCCAAAATCGAGGTGTCACCAGTCATGAGCTGCTACAGAGTTTACTAAAGTTCTTAAAGGACTGAAATTTTGAAAAAAGTATGATGATATCATAATAACAGAAGACGAGGGAGAAAACGGGGGTGCAAGCGTCAATAGCTACCTCGTTACTCCTAGCTACCGTCTGGTCTGGGAGAAATCAGCGGTCAGGAGCGAACTCAGCTCTACCTGTATCTGCACACATGGTGCATGGAGTGATGTGAGTACTCCGACCTAGTGAGTATTAAAAATAAAATAATGACTGAAAGCATGAATCTCATAAACACGTAAATAACACTATCTCAAGCAGTAAAATCAATTACGCAATAAAGCCGTGAAGTATCAGATAAATCTCTTTTAAAACGGTGAAGGCAACAATTTCAACGAGTAAGAAATAATCAGAAACCTGCTTCTCGGGCTCAATATCAAACTCTTTGTACTGTATCAGCCTCGCGGTTTCACTCCCAAATCACAAAACAAAACATCAGCCTCTCCGTCTCACTCCAACTCACGAACACAACATCAGCCTCTCGGGCTCACTCTCAACTCACCAGGGTACTCTGCACTCACTGTGGGTGTGCAGACTCCAGAGGGGCGCCTACAGCCCATGTGTAGTATCATAAGTCCTTAAAGCCTGTCACATCAACATATGGCCTTAAATCCTTATCACATCACACTCAAGGCCTGAAAAACTCCTCACATCACTCAACCTATCACAGCATATGGCTCTCGGCCTTAATAAGTCCAGAAAAAAATATGCCCCTTGGGCATCAGTAAAACCATGATGTTCAGCTCAAACAACATTAGAAATATCATTCAAATCTCAAGTTAAGTATAAATATAGCTGAGTTCATGAAATAGTATAATTCAATTGGACTGAGTTCAAATAATATTTCAATTAGTAATGAAAATTCACAAAGAATTTTTAAATAGTAGGTACGAAGCCCAAGTATGGAAATAATCCCAACCCATGGTGAAAACAACAAGTCTTTATCAAATACGAGGTAAAATATCAACCGGGATGGACCAAGTCGCAAATCCCTAATAGTAAGTGACCCCGCGTTCGTCATACAGCGCGTGTCTCATCTCAACATAGCGGTACGTTGTACAATCCGGGGTTCGAAAAATCATTTAAAATCATTACTCACCTCGAACTGGCTATTTCTTTAATTCGCGACGCCTTTTCCCATTGAGTTGACCTCCACGTGCGTCGAATCTTCCCAAAATCAACACAAATATGTTGCATTATACTAAAGAGACAATACCCAATCGAAAGAAATCGAAAAATATCAAAATTTATGAATTTGACAAAACCCGAGCCCCGGGCCCACGTCCCGAAACATAAATGTATTTACATCATCGGGTTCCTTATCTCACCACAAGTCTATACATACAAACATCTCTCAAATCGGAGCACAAATGGCCCCTCAAATTCCAAATTTAGAATTTCAATCTCAAGCCCTAATTTCTTATAACTTGGCTACATTTTCATGAATTTAAAGGAAGATTCTTTAATAAAATCATGAATTTAACTCAGAAAAGTTACCTCAAGTCGATCCAAGGTGAAACTTCCTTCAATCCCTATCCAAGAGCTCTAAAAAATGACAAAAAATGGTGGAAAAATAACCTAAAAGCGGGGATGAATTATTTTATAAACTCACTGATTTTTTTACGGAATCATTGTTCACCCGCGCGGTACTGTTCATGCGCGTGGTCACTATTCACTTGCGCGGTTGTTGTTCACGCGCGGTTACTGTTCGCGCTGCTAAAAAATTACAGCAACATCCAAAGAAGTTGCAACACATTTATTTTTCACTAAAATGGCTCTAATTCCATCATACGAACTCGAAATTCGATGATGCTTGTTCCTATGAGTCACAAATAATAATAGAAACATTGTCCTTCAATCGAAACTCAATTCAAAGCTCATTTGCTCAGTGAGATACTCATTTTACTTGTGAAACAATTAACTCACATTTCGCGTCAAAAACCTAATTGTGACCTGATAAAATTAAACCAATCTTTCCAGATCACTCCTATAATTCATTATCAAAATTTCAAAAGTCTCGAAATCAACTTTTGATATGTACAACTAAAAATGAACCTTTGGATCATTACATGCTTATGCTCAAAACGCCAAAATCTTCCAAAAACTCTTCCAAAACTTATTAGAGCCTCATGGGATCCTAACAAAGTATACTAACAATTCTCACAATATGACACAAACTGATTTGTTTCTTCGAATAAAAAAAAAAACAAACGCAAAAATACTATATGCACCTCGGATTGAAGCCTACAAACATTGAAACTTCTAACTTCCACATCCGATGCTGAAACATGTCAAAACTAGTCTGAACGACCTCAATTATTGCAGACGAGTCCAAACTGACATAACGAGAAATTCTATTCCCCTCGGATCAAAATCTCACATATCAACCGGAATTTGCTAGAATACGAAATTTGCCAATTCCAGCTTAATGCTACACTTGTCATCACAAAAATATTCCGGACACACTCCTATTTCCCAAATTCTCTAACGAAGCTATCCTAACCATAAAATTTACATTTCGAGTCCTCTAACACATAAGTCAATATATGATTGACTTTTCCAACTTAAGCTTCCTTAAAAGAGACTAAGTGTCCCAAACCTTACCAAAATCATTCAGGATTGACTTCAAATTTTGCACACAAGTCACATTTGACATTACGGACTTGCCCCAAGTTTCGAAATCGCATTCTGACCCCAATAACAAAATTTTCACTTACAGTCAAATTTTCTCAAAAACCTTCAAGTTTTTATATTTAGAAAAATGACTTCAAAATGACCTCCGGACATCTGAATTCACTTCTAATCGCGCTCCGAACTCCAGAATCACAATACGGAGCCATTCCCAGACTCGGAATCCCAAACAGACATCAATAACACTGAAATGCCTTCCAACCCAACTTTATGGAATTCTTTTAAAATACTAACTTCCACAATATAAGCCGAAATGCTCACTGGTTATCCAAAACCATATCCAGACACACGTTCAAGTCCGAAATCATCATACAAACCTGCTGGAACTTTTAGATCCTGATTCCGAGGTCGTTTACTCAAAATTTCAATCTTAGCCATTTTCTTCAACTTAAGGTTGCCGCAATGAAAATTTTCTTTCCAATTTGACTCCGAATTTCACGAAATTCAACTCTGAACATACGCACAAGTCAATATACCTGAAATGAAGTAATTCATGACTTCCAACTGCTGAACAACGAGCTAGAGATCAAAACGACCGGTGGGGTCATTACAACTAATCACTGGCATAGAAAAGCAAAATCAATATTAATGAAAAACATAAAGGATACGAAGTATATGAAAAATTAAAAAGTAAAATGTAAAATAGAAACTTTTTCAAATGAAGAAGTCGAACAAAAACTATGAACAAAAAAATCAATATTGTATAACATTATTTTTACACTAAATATACAATATTATACATTTATTGTAATTTTATATAACATTGTATAATATTGTGTAATACTGCATAATGATTTATAACTTTGTACACAAAAACTAAATTTCATCTTCGACTTCCTCTCTCAACCAGTATGATTATCAAAATCGACGTTAGTCAAACTCAATCAACCTAGCACTCTATCTTCAAGTTACCATGAGATTTTACAATAACTTTTAACATAACTCAATTGCTTTAAAATAACATTTTTCAAATCTGAGTTGAACTTCGAGCTTCAAAGCTCCTTTAATGGAGTTTCGATTCTTAACACAACAAAATTTCAACTTCAAATTTGAAAACACATTCATCGAGATTCAAATATTTGAGATCTATGAATATTTTAGAAGATTTAACAGTTAAGTAGAGAAAATGCCTTAAATTATGTTTGAAATCTATAGATATTCAATTCTTGTGAGTTATAGAAGAGAAAGAAAAGAAGAAACAGAGAGAGGCGAGTGGAGAGAAACTTGAGTGTGCTGGAAATGACAATGAAGAAAATAAAAAAACCTTATAAGTGTGTCACGACCCAAAACCTGACCCGGTTGTGATGGCGCCTATAGTGAAACTAGACCAGCCAGCTCTTTCCAAATAATCCATATTTCAATTAAACTTAAGTAAATTGACGTTCTCAATAGAAATTCAATAAAAGATATAAAGTTAAAATCAAAACAAGCAGAAAATTATCAGGCGGACTTCGGGTGTCACTAAATGATGACAAAAATACTATGACAGGTCGAAATAAACAAGACTAACATAGTCTAAGAGTAGCCAATAAATACAGTAAGAGAAAGATAAGGAAAGAGAAGGCGGGAGTGCGATCACCAAGCATCTACCTTGCTATTTCCAAGGAAAGTCCGCGGCTGAATGATCAATAACCGCTACCGTGCCCCGAGATACCTGGATCTGCACACAAGGTGTAGGGGGTAACGTGAGTACACCAACCCAGTAAGCAACAAGTAGAAATTACAAACAGGTAGGTAGTGACAGACCAATCCTCAACAGGTAATATCATTAAAATTTATGGAAGAGTAGATATGCTTGCAGTTCAGGCGAAAACTCAATAAGTAAATGCTATATGAACAGTATGGAGTATAAAGCTCAGGAAATCTGTATGTACCAATGCACATATAGCATGATCAATGTTTCATGTACCTCTACTCACAAGTTATCGACCATTCGGTACTGTATATGGGCATCCGGCCCAGGGAAGATCCATCCTGGAATATATATCACTGGCGGCAGTCATCCAATATCGAGGAAGGCTATGCCAGCCCCGTGTAGAAGTTCCATCTCCAGATATAAATACTTCGGACAAGGTCCATGTCCAGGGAAGATCCATCCCTTAATGTAATCAACTGCACTTACTAAGGGTGTAAAGACTGTGGAGGGGCTCCTGTTAGCCCAAGCGCTATAATAATCCAACAATGGCAACTTCAATATCTTGCGCCAGTGTGCAACCCGATCCCATATTGTCATTTAATATCAGGTTCTCAGCCTTATTCAGTCATCACTCTCCAGTATCACACACATGTGCTCAATATGTCATGATACTACCTCGGTCAATGATATGATGTATCAAATAACAATAATCGAGACTGAGGCATGATATAATATGCGTGAACAGCACTGAGCACAGAATATCAATGAAGCTATTGATATGACAGCAAGAAATAACCTCTTGAGTCGGCGTGAAGTCTTATCATGATAATTATCATGATTTATATCTTATTAGCTTTATCACATAATTACAACACAGATATCAGCAAGAAAGAGTCATTAAGCAGTTCCACGGATTGATCTAAGCCGCGATTCGCACAGTTCACGCCCACACGCCCATCACTTGGCATTTGCGTCACCTCATTTGAACCATGTTTGGAAGCATTACTTACCTCAAGCCAAGCCAAACTCTAGCCTGCGATACCTTGGCCTCTCGATTCAACCTCCAAATACTCTGAATCTACTAAACTCAGCATATTATCATTAATATACGCAAAAGTAATGAAACCATACAAAAATTATCAAGTTAACTAAAAAATTCTAAAATTTGCCAAACCCAACCCTCGGACCCACTTCTTGAAATTCGATAAAAATTACATCACTAGAATCCTTATCTACCCATAAGTCCATTCATACCAAAAGTATCGAAATCATACCTCAAATGGCCCCTCAAATCCCCACTCAAAGCTCTCCAATTTCAAGCCCTAATCTTCCAACTTTCTTTCAAAATTTCTACTAATACCATGATTAAACAAAGGAAAAATGGTCATAAACACAAGTAATAAAGGTTAAGTGGCTTACCCAACTGAAAACCTTCAATTCCCCTTGATAAATCACTGTCCTAGCTCACTTCTCGCCTTCAAAAATGGAGAAAATAAGCAAAATTCACGAAGAGGACCTTTTTATACATTCTGCCAATCGATTGCGTAGCTACGGTACATTTACCGCCTATGCGCTCCATCCAACTACTTCTGCGGTTTTCATTTAACTTTCCCTAACAACATCTGCGACTCTATATCCGGATCTGCAGTCACACAGGTGCGTTCCTTCTTCCACACCTACAACTTCTGCCCTTTTCACATATGGAAACATCTGCGGCTGGTTCTCGCTTCTGCGATAATCGCACCTACAATGCCCTAAATTTGATCGAACCTGCGATATATTTCCAAACTTTTTGTTAACCACTGAAATCATCCCTAGGCCCTCAGGACCTTAGCCAAAAATACGAACTAGCCATATAACACTATTCAAACTTGTACCAACCCCCGGAATACTCAAAATAAAGCCGAAATACCAAATCACCATCAGATTCAAGCCTAAGGATTCCAAAACTTCTGAATTCCGCAAGCAATCAAAAAGTCTATCAAACCTCATTGGAATGACCTGAAATTTTGCACACACGTCACACATGATACAATAGACTTACTCTAATTTTCAGAATTCCATTCTGACCCCTTTATCAAAATTTCCACTACCAACCAAAAAAAGCCAAAATGACAATTTTGCCATTTCAAGCCTTAATCTACCACAAACCTTCAAAATACATTCCAATCACGCTTCTAAGTCCCAAATAACCTAATAAAGCTATCTGAACCATCAGAATTCACATCCGAGACCTTCTGCCCATAAGTCAAAATCCAGTTGTCTTATCCAACTTAAGCTTACTCAAAAAGACCAAGTGTCTCATTCCTCTACAAAACCACTCTAACTAACCAACCAACCCGATATTACATAATATAGATGAACAAGACATTATGAAGTAGAAATTGGGGGGGGGGGGGCGAACGGTAACTCATTTAACGATTGACCGGGTCATTACATCCTCCCCCTATTAAGCAAACGTTCGTCTTTGAACGGTTCAAGAAACATACCTGAAACCTCAAATAGGTGAGGATATTTTCTTCGCATCTCCCGCTCACTCTCCCAAGTAGCCTCCTTCACGGGCCAACCTCTCCATTGTACTTTCACTAACGCTATGTCCTTTGATCTCAAATTTCGAACCCAACACTACAAAATAGATATTAGCTCTACATCTTAAGTCAGACACCATCTGACGGAACTGTGCTGAAATCCAAAACATGAGATGGATCGCCAATATACTTCTGGGCATAAAAACATGAAACACCGGATGCACACCCGTAAGATGGCTCATAAGCCACCTCCCCAATCATTCAAAGCATCTCAAAGGGCCCAATGAACCTTGGACTCAATTTACCCTTCTTCCTAAATCTCATAACACCCTTTATGGGTGAAACCTTCAGTAGAACCTTCTCCCCAACCATGTGAGGCAGATCACGGACCTTCCTGCCAGCATAACTCTTTTGTCTTGACTATGCTGTATGAAGCCGCTCTTGAATCACCTTCACCTTGTCCAAAGTATCCTGCACTAAGTCTGTACTCAAAAGCCTAGCCTCACCCAGCTCAAACCATCCAACTAGATATCTACACTGTCTCCTATATAAAGCCTCATATGGAGACACCTGAATATTCGACTGATAACTGTTGTAGTAAGCAAACTCCGCAAGCGGTAGAAACTGATCCCACGTGTCACGACCCAAACCGGATGGACTGCGATGAGCACGTGATGCCTTTCTCAACTGAGTAGCAACATAACATTTCTTTCTTATCATAATATCATAGGTAAGTGAACCAGAAAACACGTCATGATATAACAAGAATGAAACATAGGGGAATACTTAACATATGATAACCCACTATGATATGCAAACTCATACATGTGACATACGAGCCTATAAGACCGACATGACCATTTTTAAACTTAAAACATAAGCCGAAAAGGCCATACAAGTATCCATTCACCTGACATCTGTCTACAAGCCTCTAAGAGTACCTAATATCATAAAGGACGGGACAGGGCCCCACTATACCAATCAATACATATCCAAAGCATACTGACCAAATAGGCATCCGCGAAGCAAGTGGAGTGCACCAACATATTCCGCTGAACTGGTAGCCTACTTGGAAGAATGTCAACCTGTCTATCAAGACCTCCGAGCATGAAACGCAGCTTCCACAGGCAAAATGGATGTCAGTATGAATAAACTGCCGAGTATGTAAGGCAATAAAACATAAATAAGAATAGTAATGTAAAGAGAGATAGAGAAGATACAGCTTGTAACATCTGAGTGTCTTTGGGGATACTGATATGAAATGCATAATACATATATATACATAAACTATAAAAAATCATACGCCCTGTGGCATCATCATTATCATATCATACCCCGCCTCAAAGAGGACTTGGTAAAAACATACCCGACCATCATAAGGCTCGATAGAATCGTACCCAACCATGTGGAGCTTGGTAAACCCAAATGATTGGTTATTGCACAATTGGTATCATATCCGGCTGACTATACCGTGGCTCGGTAGAGTAAAATAAATACATATATATAATGAACGCTCGACTCAAGGAATCACGTTCTAACCGTTTCGGAGTGATGTAAGGTCATTGCACATTCGATTAACATTATGGACATCCCTAGAATCCATATGAACCTTGGTAGGATTTAAGGATCATACACACTTATTTAGAATAACTTTTTAAGGAAAGAACAACATAGACAAACTTAGTTTCTAGGAGTACATCCATTATGTATTAGCGTACCGTTTATGTTCATGTCTCTTTAGATCATGCCAAAAGAAAGAAGTAAGTTCCATAACATACCTTGTATATTCTTCCCAACCTCAAGCTATGCAAATTCACAGCTCCTTAGTCTATAATAAGAAAATTGACACTCTCGTAATCGTTTAAGAGTCGTAACTATTATGTATTGACCACAACTTATTTTACAAAAACGGACAGCACCCCCTCCCTCCCCTATATATATGACTTCCTACTAGTCAAAACAATCACAAATATCCCAACATACCCCTATCACTTCATACACAACACGACAACCATAATAGTGTCAAACAATTCAAAAATATTACGATGAATGACCAACAAAAAACCTTGCCATTGTATGGTGTTTCTTCACACCCTTCCTCATCTCAACTCCATAAAAATAGTAGTAAAAGATACAACCCATACCAATACAAAACAGCCCAAAAACAGTCCCACAAGTTCATCAACTCAAAAATTATTTTTCGCTTTACTTAAACACGTTTCGACTTGTCTTTTCTTTCAAATTGAGAAATACAACCAAAACTACATAATTATACCTCTTATCCAATAAATTATCCATATATATAATTAGAAATAAGTTCACAACCATCCAACCATTGCACAAGAAAAAACAATATACCATACCTTAAAAACTAGCTAGGTTTATTCTTTACGATCGAGTTACAACTCGCAAACGCATAGATAATGGAAGGAGAAGCATAAACTGACCTTGGCGTCAGTAAAACCACGAAACATAGTCCTTCTCCATCAATAATTATTCCCCCAACACAGATACATGAAGGAGAAAAAGAAACTAGCAAGTTGTCCGGAGTTTTCAACACTACAATCACATCAAAGCATCCTAAATAACCTAGGGTTTATGTGGGATTTTGGAGAGGAGGTGCAGGGGTTCAATCTGATTTTTTTGTCTGGAAAATAGGTGAATGAAATGTGTAAATATTTCCTTACAACACCCCTATTGGCCTCTTTTAACTATGGCCTCTCCTTTTGGCAAGTAGGTGATGCACCTGCTTGTCACCTACCATTTTGCGCAGTCTCGCAAAAATGTGAATGTCTCTCTAACCAAATGTTTTATTAAATAATGGTTTAATCCTTTGTAAACTGGACTCGTAGATATTTAATTTTCTAGGTAGATCATCCCGTAATTCCAAGTACATTGGGAGAAAAGCTCAGTTACATTTGACCTAATTTTCATCACATTTATGAATGGAACTTGTGATGACCTTTTCGAACTTTTGTTCCACAACTCTCTGGACTTCAAAAATTAACACCAACTATAATACGACTAAAATAACTCATGATATAATCTCCTTATAATTTTAATAACCCTTAGTTTCACCCCAAAAGTACATGGTAAAACAATCAAACTTGTCGACTTTCGACGAAACTTATTTGCTTCAATTTATTTAGCTTCTAAGCCTTCAAACCCTATTGCTACTTGGTACTAATGATATTAAATATTTGTAACCTCCATGTTAACACGATGAAATACTTTGTAAACATTCCAAAGATGATACACTTTTTGAGCTTACATTAATTAACTTATGATGTACTCTTATGTACGAAATCATGGCGTGTAACACCACGACCCTCCAAAATTAATGACAAGCGTGCAACATGTCTTCAAATATATGAATAGTGTGCTCAGACTGCTTGTCTGTCTGAGGATGAAAAGCTATACTCAACTTAACCTGAGTACCTAACTCTCGCTGCACGACTCTCAAAAACTTTGAAGTAAACTGAGTACCTATATCTGAAATGATGGAAAATGGGACACCATGCAAGTGATAATCTCTCGGATATAAATCTCTGCTAACCGATATGAAGAATAGGTAGTACACATAGGAATGAAGTGCGCGGTATTATTTATCCGATCCACAATCCCCAAAAGCATCAAACTTATTTAAAGCACGTGGGAGTCCAACTACAAAGTTCATGGTGACCGCTCTCACTTCCACTCTAGAATATCTATATGGTGTAGCAAGCCACCCGGTCTTTGATGCTCATAATTCACCTGCTGACAGTTGAGACACCAAGCTACAAATCCAAAAACACCATTGCTCATTATTCTCCACTAATAGTGTTGTCTCAAATCGTGATACATCTTCGTGGCACCCAGATGGATGGAATACCACGAGCTTTGGGCCTCCTCTAGAATCAACTCTCGTAGCCCATCGACATTGGTCACACATATACGACCCTACGTCCTCGATACTCTGTCATAACCAATAGTCACATCTTTGGTATCATCATGCTAAACTCTATCCCTAAGGATAAGCAGATAAGGATCATCATACTTGCCCACTCTGAAGCGATCGAACAAAGAAGATTGAGAAACCATACAAGCTAAGACCTGATCAGGCTTCGAAATATCAAACCTCACAAAACATTTGGCTAAGGCATAAACATCAACTGCGAGAGGTCTCTCCCCAATTGGAATATATGCCAAACTACCCATACTCATCGCCTTCCTATGCAAGGCATCGGCCACTACATTGGACTTCTTCGAATTCTACAAGATAGTGATATCATAATCCTTTATCACTTACAACCATCTTTGTTGCCTCAAATTGAGATCTTTCAACTTGAATAAGTGATGGGGGCTACGATGATCAGTAAACACCTCACAATACACACCATATAGATAATACCTAAAAATCTTAAACGCGCGAATGATGGCAGCCAATTCTATATCATGAACGGGGTAGTTCTTCTCATAGGGCTTTAACTGATGAGAAACATAAGCTATCACTCTACCCTCCTACATCGACACACACCCAATACCAACTCTCGAAGTATCACAATACATTGTACATGAACCTCAGGATGATGGCAAAACTAACAATGGAGATGTGGTCAAGGCTGTTTTGAGCTTCTGAAAGCTCGCCTCACACTCCTACGACTACATGAAAGGAGCACTCATTTGAGTCCATTTGGTCAAGGGTGATGCAATAGATGAAAATCCCTAAACAAACCAATGGTAATAGCCCTCCAAACCAAGAAAGTTGTAAATCTTTGTGGTTGAGGACGGTCTAGCCCAACTTTGAACTGCCTCTATGTTCTTTGGAAAAACCTGAATACACTCAATGAACACCATGTGCCCAAAGAAAGCCACTGAATTGAGCACAAACTCACACTTGGAGAACTTTGCATGAAGATTCTCCTCCCTCAACCTTTGCGACACAACTCTTAAATACTCTGCATGTTTCTCCTGACTATGCGAGTATACCAGAATATGTTTAATGAATACAATAACGAATGAGCCAATATAAGGCCAAAACACGTTGTTCATCAAATGTATGAACGTTGCTGGGGCATTAGTGTTTCTCCCAAACGCACACGCAAGTATACGCGGTCGTGAAGTAATAAAGTGACTAAAAGTCGGATGTCGATCCCACGAGGACTTGTGGTTAACTATTAACTAAATTAGACTATCCTAATTATCAAAACAAGACGTAAAATTAGAAATATTTGATTCTAAACTAATTAAAATAAAACGAAAACAAATAATAAATTCTGAACAAAGAAAGAGCAGATTTATATTTTATCAATGTAATGAAAACGGTCTAGGGTTATGGGCTACCTAACGTTCATATTGTATTCTTCTATTGAATCGACTAACTAATTTATCTAGTTTATTGGTTGACAGGGTTAATGTTGCTCATAAGAATCCGTCGAGTTCTTATTCGCCTATTCAAGCTAACCTAACGCCAATATGTCTATGAAGTTAGAATCAACAAGAAGGCATTTATAATTCCTATAAATCAACCAAGTAAGGCAATTAGGTATATGTATATCCTAACCGCGAATCCGTTCCCCGATGCCCAGGTTAAAGAACTTGCTCTACTCAATCCTATATGCAATCTAGAATTCCAACTTTTGAGTTCAACTCTATATTCGTAGATAGTATTCAATTGGTGATCAAGCAATCAAACAATTAAGCGAAAGATTGAATAAATAAACCAATATGATAAACTAAGAAATCAAAATCAATATCTGAATAACAATAGTCATGAAAGAACCAAAACCCAAGAACGTGAAGTTTAGCTCCATATAGATATGGTAGCAAAACAACAAATCATACAAAGAAATATATAATTACTAAGTTTGATGGAAGAAAAGATAAAGCCCGGCCTCCACGGTGGCTCTGTGCTTTTCCTAGGTCAAAAATACCTCTAAAAAAGGTTCTACTATGTATATATACCAAGTAGGGTTGAGCCCAAACAATTATACCTTCTCCAATGTGGCAAAGGACACTTTTCCTGGGTCAAACTAGCGCGGTCGCGCACCTGGGCGCGCATCTGGGCAACTTTCTGTCCCGGGCATGCTAAAACTAGCGCGGCCACTAGTACGAATGTTTCACCCCGTTCAGTTCTTAATATTGAAAATTTTAAAACACAAAAGTTGTAGACCTTTGAGTTTTCTTTCCAACCATATATTATAGAGCTAGAATGGGGTCCTGAGCGAATAGTTATTCCTATTTTACTAGACAGTACGCAATCTGCCCACTGGATGCTTCGTTCGCTCTAACTATCATCCGTTGACTCTCTAACGCGATCCCGACATAATTTGTTGAGCTTTTACTCAGATTGAAAAGCTCTAAATCACTTGAATTCATTACATAACATCTATATAGCTCGGAATCACTCCTACAAGGCATAAAACACACAGTTAGTGCATGACACTAGCGATTAAAGCGCAAACTCAATCAAAGTGCAGTAAATTTGAGTGTAATAAGCGACTAAAATACACAATTATAGCCTATCATAAACACTCCACACTAATAGAATTGCTCGTCCACACTTATAGGAACAACCTTTTTAAACAATTCTCCTAACTCATCACACCAAGAATATTTAAAGAAGATTAAGCACAAAAGTGTAACATCTTCACCTCAAGATTTGACTCACATGTACCACGCATTATCACTCGCCAAATTACTCTAACATAGAGGTCAATGATATTATTTTTCCTTCATGAATCAAGTGCCCTCACAAAACAAAAGAGAGTAGTTCCGCACAATAAAATTTAAGAATACTTAGGAACTCCGGGTAGAAAACTTCACTCACTCTCAGAATTAACATTCATATGCCACAAAAGATGCACCATAAGCTTTCCCGTAGTGTAATACTCCACTAATTGAGCTCATTCAATCTAGGATCAAGTAGGACTTTATTTTGATTTTATGTAGGCTACGAGACGGGTATGATACATTTAGATATAAAATTGACTACACCTCACTAAGAACTTTAATACATACACTTTAACATTGAAAACCACACACTTATGTCAAGTCATAACTCCACCTTCACATTAATATATTTCAACTCCCAAATTATTCAAGCACAATTACATCAAGAGTTACCACTATCGAAGAATATTTTTTAAAGCAATACAACTATTTGTTTCTTTGTCAATTCAAGTGGATGTTCCTCCTTCAAATAAGTGCACATTTCTCCTTAATTAATTAGTTCAACTCAAAAGCCAAACCAGCCACCCCACACTTAAATTTTAACAAAGTTCATAACAATTCAAGTGCTCATGAGAAGTGAAAAGGGTTCAAATAGATGGTTCATTCAAAGAAATGGGTAAGGCTTGTACTGTGGTTGCCAAAGAAACATGATTACATGCTCAAAGGGGTTAACTACGATACAAAATAATTAGGCGGGTAAAATGTATATATGGCTCAACAAAGAAACGCCTATATCACTTCCAAGACTGAACAAAACTACTATTTTCCTTTGCAAACACACAGGGCAAGTTCTAGACATCAAATGCTATGCACAGAATAACACAATACCTTACACACACGGCACATAACTCACTCAGGATTGGACTCATCAAGACACTCTAGTCAAAGAAGTTAAGCAAAGTTAAGATCATACAATTTAAGGTACTTATACAAGAGTAAAAAATTGAGCCTAAGCGTCACAACCAAAGTACTCACTATTCTCAAGGCCAAGTCAAGAGATATTGCTTCAATTCAATTCACAACACCACAGCTTCTCTCCTAAAAAAATAAAACTACCTACACCCGGTTCAAATAAAACCCTTGGAAAAGAACCTTGGTCCAAAGAAAAATCAAGGGGAGTTACTACACTACCTAATAAATATTTTTTTCTAGACTAACTTCCCTCAAGAAAAGTGTCTAAAGGATCCGTCATCAGGAAGATTCTACATATTTTTTTGATATTTTTTTCGTTTTTCCTAAATAAAAAAATTATTCAATTAATCTAACACACCTAAATAGCGTAGAAAGTCACTCAGACAATCTCCTCACCCCACACTTAAAATTGTGCAATGTCCTCAATGCACACCATAAATAATAAGAGGGTAAAAGAGACTCCCTGGTAGGCCAGAGGCCGAATAATTAGCAGCTCATGGGATACTCAGACTTCTCCCAAGTATGATCTTTGTGCGGGTACCTCACACTTAGTTTCAACCACCTGCTCGCTTTATGCACATTTCCAGTGGCTTTTCTTCTATGCTCATACTCCTACAAACAAATGCTATAAAGATATAAAAATAAAATAAATAAATATAAATAAAAAATAAAAGTAAGTAGTACAGCTGGGTTGCCTCCCAACAAGCCCCTAATTTAAAGTCGCGTCACGACTTGAACCAATTTTTGTCTCCACCTTGAACTTATGAATTGTACCCCTAACGTGGCATCCATTCCGTGGTTATGCACCTTTGGTGGGGCTACAAAGTTAACCAGGCCAAGTAATAAATTTTTAACTCTGCACTTCTCGGCCTTTAGATGAGTAATGTAATTTTTGCTTTTTGGCACAACAAATTCAAGAATATAGGCGCTCTCATCCTCACTCTTTGACCCCTTCATTGGTTCATATGCCTTGATTACTATCTTACTATCTAAACACAATTTGGAAAAAATGATTGGAATGAGATCTAATGCGCTCTAACTCATGAATTTTACTACTATTTGCATCCTCATATTTATACGCACTGAAATCTCCCAAAGTAATGTTATCTACTCCCTCACATGACTCTAGAACACTCTTCTCAATATTGCCATCCTCAAGAAAAATAGGGTCTAGTGATTGGTATTCTCGCTTTAGCTCCTTAATTTGGTCTAAAAGATTTTTTTTTTAGCTTCACACAACTCATTATTAAATAGTTGGGCGTTACACGCATCAACCTTTCCTCTAAAATACGCATCTAAGTTACGCACAACCAAGCCAAAATTATCAATTTTATGTGCAAGCTCATCTCTCTCCTTAGACCAATCATCCACCAACGTTGCTAGAAGACAACATCGTTTCACATATTCAACTAAGTGAAAATATCTTTCCCAATACCAACCCTTACTCCCATATTCAAATTCAGATCTCCAAGAGGTCAAGCCATGACAAGTCCAAAAATACGGGCCATAAAAGACTTCTGTTAACCAAGTATCTTAATCAATAACCTTATCTCCGAATATTTCATCCCCAGATGTCATGTTGAGAGAACTAGAAACTCACTAAGAGAAAGTCAAAAATTTATAAATTACAAATATTTAGAACAAAAAAAAACCTTGTAGAGATAAAAGTAAAAGTCTAATTTTGAAAAATAGTTAATTTCTAAGTCCCCAGCAACGACGCCAAAAATTTGTTGCTCCCAAACGCACACGCAAGTATACGCGGTCGTCAAGTAATAAAGTGACTAAAAGTCAGATGTCGATCCCATGAGGACTTGTGATTAACTATTAACTAAATTAGACTATCCTAATTATCTAAGCAAGAATTAAACCTAGAAATATTTTTGATTCTAAACTAATCAAAATAAAACGAAAACAAATAATAAATTCTGAACAAAGAAAGAGCATATTCTTATGTTATCAATGTAATGAAAACGATCTACGGTTATGGGCTATCTAACATCCCTATTGTATTCTTCTATTGAATTGACTAACTAATTTATCTAGTTTATTGGTTGACAGGGTTAATGTTGCTCATAAGAATCTGTCGAGTTCTTACTCGCCTATTCAAGCTAACCTAACGCCTATATATCTATGGAGTTAGAATCAACAAGAACACATTTATAATTCCTGTAAATAAACCAAACAAGGCAATTAAGTATATGTCTATCCTAACCGGGAATTCGTTCCCCGATGCCCAGGTTCAAGAACTTGCCCTACTCAATCCTATTTGCAATCTAGGATTCCCACTTTTGAGTTCAACTCTAGATTCGTAGATAGTATTCAATTGGGTATCAAACAATCAATTAATAAAGCGCAAGATTGAATAAATAAACCAATATGATAAACTAAGAATCAAAATCAATATCTGAATAACAATAATCATGAAAGAACCACAACCCAAGAACGTGAAGTTTAAATCCACATAGGCATGTTATCAAAACAACAAATCATACAAAGAAACATATAATTACTAAGTTTGATGGAAGAAAAGATGAAACCCGACTTCCACGGCGGCTCTGTGCTCTTCCTAGGTCAAAAATTCTTCTTAAAAACGTTCTACTATGTGTATATACCAAGTAGGGTTGGGACCAAACAATTATACCTTCTCCAGTGTGGGAAAGGACAGTTTTCCCGGGTCAAACTACCCCGGTTGCGCACCTGGGCGCGCATATGGGATACTTTCTGTCCTGGGCGCGCTAAAACTAGGCGGCCGCGCGAGTGCGAATGTTTCACCATGTTCCTTCTGAATTTGGAAAACGTAAAACATAGAAGTTGTAGCACTTTGGGTTATATTTCCAACCATATATTATAGAGCTAAAATGGAGTTCTGAGCAAAAGGTTATGCCTATTTTACTAGACGATGCGCAATCTGCCCACTGGATACTTTGTTCGCTCTAGCTATCATCCGTTGACCCCCAAACGCGATCCCGCCATATTTTGCTGAGATTTTACTCAGATTTCAATGCTCTAAATCACTTGAATTCATTCCATAACATCTATATAGCTCGGAATCCCTCCTACAAGGCATAAAACACACAGTCAGTGCATGACAATAGCGATTAACGCACAAACGCAATCAAAGTGCAGTAAATTTGAGTATAATAAGCGACTAAAATACACAATTATAGCCTATCATCTATTAATCAACCCAAAATACATCGTAAGGAAATCATAATGACCATATCAGGTCCTAATAGTTTTCTTATGAATGTCCGAGTCACCGATCTTCAACTGGCGCTACCCTGATCGGGGATCAATCTTGGAGAACACTCTCGCTCGCTAATGCTGGTCGAATATACTATCAATACGAGGCAAAGGATACTTGTATAGCCTTGTTCAACTGTCTAGAATCAATGCATATCTTCATGGTGCCATCCTTCTTCTTCACAGATAGAATAGGTGCACGCCAAGGTGACACACTAGGCCGAATAAACCCCTTATCAAGGAGTTCCCGAAACTTCTCCTTATACTCCGCTAGTGCCATATGATACGGTGGAATAGAAATAGGTTGAGTTCCCGGCACCAAATCAATATCAAAATCAATATCGTTGTCCAGTGGCATACCCTACAGGTCGGTAAGAAACACATCCGGAAAGTACCTCACTACCGGAACTGAAGTAATGGTAGGAGTCTCTGTTCTAAAATCCCTCACGAAGGCTAGATAAGAAAGAAAACCCTTCCCAACCATCCGTTGGGCCTTCAGAAATAAAATCAATCTACTGGGAACATAATCTGTCGAACCTCGCCACTCGATCCATGGCAACCCCGGCATAGCCAACTTTACTGTCTTAGCATGACAGTCCAAACTGGCACGACACGGTGATAACCAAGGCATGCCTAATATCATTTGAAAATTAACCATACTAAGAAACAAGTGATCAACTTGAGTATCCAAACCTTAAATAGTCACTACAAGACCGACATACACGATCCACAACAATAGTATCACCTACCAGAGTAGATACATGAATAGATGAAACAAGAGACTTGCGGGGCATATCCATATAATGAGAAAAATATGATGACGCATATGAAAATGTGGAACCATGATCAAATAATACATAGGCCTCTTTTTGACAGACCGAGATAATACTTGTAATCACAACATCTGAAGCAATAAAATTTAGTCTGGCTGGGAGGGCATAGAAACGGGCCTAGCTACCACCTTATCGACCTCCCCCTCTAGGGCGACCCCTAGCTGATTGACCTCCATCCCGAGCTGATTGCGCGGGCGGGGAAGTGACTGGTGCTAAAGTCAATGGCTGAATCCTCTGCTGAGATGAAACTCCCATAAGCAGGGACCAAACCTCTTAATATTACCCAAATCTCCACATTTAAAGTAACCTCTTCGGACAAATGACATTGGGGATTGAAGGGAGCCCCGCGCACCAGAGGTGCACACTAGAATAACCAAGCATAGATGAGCCCTGAATTGATGATGCTTGATTTAAACTCTGAGGTGGAAGGGCATTGATAGATGAGTGACCCTGATGAGAACGGTGAGAACCATGGACAGATAACCCACCACAGTGACCCGGACGGGCTGACTGAGCATGTATAAAAGGACGTCCTCCGGTGTGCTGAAGCTGACCTCCCAAAGGAACACCACCAAAGCTAACAGATCTGCAAGACCTCTTGGCCTCCCTCTTATCTCGCTCCTGGCGGCGAACTTACTCTATCTTTCTAGCAATGTCAACTACCTCCTCAAAAGAAACGCCAGATACCCTCTCTTTGGTCAGAAAAATCTATAGCTGATAAGTGAGGCCATTAACGAACATCCTGGTCCTCTCTTTATTCGTGGGAACAAGCCAGATAGAATGACATGCCAACTCGGAGAATCTCATCTCATACTGTGACACGGTCATATCCCTTAGATGTAGCTGCTTGAACTACCTGCACAGCTCCTCTCTACGGGAATATGATACATACTTCTCTAGGAAGAGAATGGAGAATTGATTCTAAGTAAGGGGCGCAAACCTACACGATGACGCCTCTCCTAAGCATCCCACCAATTGAAGGCAGCTCCAAAAAACATAAAAGTAGTAAACGAGACCCCACTAGTCTCAAGAATACAAGTTGTACGTAACATCTTTGAACACTTACCCAAGAAACCCTGGGCATCATCGCCCTTTGCACCACTAATATTCAGAGGCTGAAGTCTACCAAGCCTCTCCAATCAATGCTGCTCGTCATCAAGCATAACTGGAACCATAAAATCTTGAGCAGCTGCTAGCGGCTGGGTTGGTGGTGCCTTCGGTGTTTGGATTCCCTGAACAACCTGCTCGGGTGTATGGGCGGCGTGAGTTAGAGTGCCTCCCCCAGCCTGAGAAATAGTTTTTGTAGTAGTTATTCCGATCGCCTGAGCAAGACTGGTGCACACGCTCAGAATCTGAGCCAAGATCTCCTGGAGACCCAGAATGACAATAGGCATAGCCGGTGCCTAAGCTAGTACTGCCGGAGCATCCCCCGTTGGAGACTAATCATGTACTGGGCGGCTGATGGATCTACAGGTTCTGCCCTAGATGTTGTATGGGCCATACAAGTGCTGCTACCACGGCCTCGACCGCGTCCTCGGCCTCTAGTGTCCGCTACTGCTAGTCCCGGTGGTCGTCCATTCTAACCGATAGCACGTGTCCTTACCATCTATGAGATAATAAAATAACAGGAGCTAGGTACTATAATCAATAGATTCGCACGACAACAATTCAAGAACGTGAAGTTTTTTCTAATTCTTCTACAACCTCCTGTGGATAAGTACAAACGTCTCCGTACCGATCCACAAGACTCTACTAAACCTGCGCATGACTCGTGAGACCTATGTAACCTAGAATCTGATATCAACATGTCACAACCCAAAAAACTTACCCGATCGTGATGGAGTCTATCATAATACTAGTCGAACCAACTCTTTTCCAAATACTTCATATTTCATTTAAAACTAAGTAAAGCCACGTTTTTAACATAAATCCGATAAAAGATATAAAATGAAAATAAAAAAAGTGGAAAAATATTAGTACGACCTTGGGTGTCACTAAGTCATGAGCAAAATACTACAACGGTTTGAAATAAACAAGACTAACATAGTTTTAGCCTAGCCAACAAATACACTGAAAGGAAGATAAGGAAGAAGAAGGTGGTTCTACGATTTTAGGCAGCTAGCTCCCTATCTCCAAGCAAAGTCCGCGATTGAATGATCAGCAACCACTATCATTCCCCAAGGTACCTAGATATGCACATAAGGTGCATGGGGCAACGTGAGTACACAAACTCAGTAAGTAACAAGTACAAACTGTTGACTAACAGGTAGTGGCGAACCAAACCTCAAAAGTAAATATCATTAAAGTGTATAGAATAGTAGATATGCTTGCAGTTCACACAAAAATGCAACAGTAAGTAAATGCAGTCTGAATAGTACGGAGTATAAAGCTCAGGAAATCTCTCTGTACCAATGCCCAGATAGCATGATCAATGATTCGTGTACCTCCACTCACAAGTGCTCGACCACGTAGTATATGGCCATCCGACCAATGGAAGATCAATCCCCGAATATATATCACAAACAACAGTTATCCAGTACCGATGAACGTTATTCCAACCCCATTGAGAAGATCCATCTGCATAAATAAATATTTCAGACAAGGTCCAAGTCTAGGGAAGATCCATCATTTAATGTAATCAACTGCACTTACTGGGGATGTAAAGACTTCAGAGGGGCACCTCTTATCCTAAGATCTATAACAAGCCAACAAAGGCATGTTCAATATCTCGCGGCAGTGTCCAGCCTGATCCCATACTGTCACTGAATATCAGGCCCTCGTCTTCACTCAGTCGTCACTCTCCAGTCTTACAAACACGGGCTCAAAATGTTATAATACTAGCCCAGACAATGATATGAGGTGTCAATTGATAATAATCGAGACAGAGGCATGATATCATGCACATGAACAAGACTGAGTACAGAATATCAATGAAGCTAATAATATGACAGTAAGAAATAAACTCTTGGGCCTCAACTGTGTTGGCGTGAAGCCTTAACATGATAATTAGCATGATTTATAGCTCATTAACTTAATTCCATAATTATAACACAGATATTAGCAAGAAAGTCTCACTAAGCAGTGCTATGGAATGATCCAGGCCATAATTCACACGGTGCACGCCCACAAGCCCATCACTTGGCATTCTTGTCACCTTAATAGTAATCATAGAATACATAGCTCGGGGTTTCAAACCCTCAAAACCAAGTTTGGAAGCATTACTTACCTCAGGCCAAGCCAAACTCTAGCCTGCAACGCCCTTGCTTCACGATTTAGCCTCCAAATGTCCCAAATCAAACCAAAATTAGTATATTATTATTAATATACGCTAAAGTAATTAAACCTATACGAAAATTAACAAATTAACTCAAAAATCCCGAAATTAGCCAAACCCGGCCCCCGAACCCACATCTCAAAATTCGATAAGAATCACATCACTAAAATCCTTATCCAACCATAACTATTCATACCAAATGAATTGAAATCGGACCTCAAATGGCCCCTCAAATTCCCACTCAAAGCAGTGCAATTTCAATCTTTAATCTCCCAACGTTCTTTCCTAATTTCCACTAATACCAAGATTAAATAATAAAAATTGTCATAAACACAAGTAATAAAGCTTAGGTGGATTAGCCAACTAAAAACCTTTGATTCCTCTTGAAAATCACTGCCCTAGCTCACTTCCGTCTTCAAAAATAGAGTAACTTAACAAAATTCGTGAATAGAACCTTTTTATACCTTTTGCACAGCGATAGCGTTCATGTGGTCCATTTTCCGCACGTGCAGGACCGCTTCTGCGGTTTCCATTTAAATTTCGCTAACTGCATCTGCGACTCCATATCTGCATCTGCGGTCACGCGGATGCGTTCCTTCTTCCGCACCTACAACTTCTGCCCTTTTCACTTGTTGCCACATCTACAACTGATTCTCGCTTCTAAGATCATCGCACCTACTGTCCCCTAACAACATTTGCGATTAAGACAGAACCAACAGCCTCAGCTACGTCTTCAAATTTCCAAACTTTCTGTTAACCAACCGAAATCATCTGGAGGCCTCCATGACCTCTGCCAAAAATACGAAAAAGTCAGATAACACTATTCAAACTTGTACCAATTCTTGGAACACCTAAAACAACGCTAAAATTCCAAATCACCCAAGGATTCAAGCCTAATGATTCCTAAACTTCCAAATTCCGCAAATGATAAAAAGGTCTATCAAACCTTATCGAAATGACCTGAAATTGTACACAGACTTCAAAAATGACACAGCGGACTTACTCCAATTTTCGGAATTTCATTCTGACCCCAATACAAAATTTTCACTACCATCCAGAAAACACCAAAATTTAAATTTCTCTAAATCAAGCCTACATCTACCACATACCTCCAAAATACATTCCGATCACGCTGATAAGTCCTAAATCATCTAAGGAAACTATCCGAACCATCAAAATTCACATTCGAGACCTTCTACCTATAAGTCAATATCTGGTGGACTTTTCCAACTTAAGCTTACTCAAAAGAGTTTAAGTATCTCATTCCTCTACAAAATAGCTTCGAATCCGAACCAACCAGCCCGATACCACATAATACAGACGAACAAGACATAAATAAACAAAAATGGAAGGGGAGAAACGGAGCGGTAACTCATGAAACGACCGCCCGATCGTTAGAAAGTGTGTCTTCAGTAATGGGCTAAACAATTATTAATTTTATGTATTTCCCTCTTAAACAAGTATTGCTTACATTTTATATACAATCCACTATTAGTGCCTTAAATTAGGGTATTCAATTGCACTTTTTTCCTTTATTTTCTCATCTCATATTTTCATATTTTATGTCGCCTCTCTCCCCATACAATTCATTATTAGTGTCTTAAATTATGTGATTCAGCTATATCCTTTTTTTCCTCCACTCCTCTTTCCAACACTGCCTTGTCTATAGTATTGTAATTCTAACAATTTCGAATCACAGTAACGTATATAAATCTTATAAAACTCTTTTGCTTGAATCAGAATTGAGTGATAAAGAAAAAGAAAAAGGTGACAATAGAAGAGGAGAGAGTTAAAGAGAGCCAAAGAAGAAGAAGTCGGATAAAAAATAGAAAGAGAGAGAGAGATGGAAACGATAGATCTATGGAATTTGATTTCCTCGTTAAAACGCTACAATCAAGGATACCAATTTTAAACTTATTTGGATATAACTGGTAAATTTTATATCAACTTAAAATTAAGTTAAAATCTAAATAGTAAGGGTAAGTAAGTTTCTAATCTAGTACGTATAGGTAAAATTCTATTTCTAGGCTATGTACAACTTGGGCCAAATTGGTTGAAGACTTCAAATCCAGACTATTTTCGGTTAGGCCGGTGGGCTAAGCAACAAGCGCCGTAATTCTTTTTTTATTGTATCATAATCCATTTGGAATTTCTAATATATATATATATATATATATATATATATATATATATATATATATGAGTGTTTAAACTTATTTTCCTGGTTTTATCAAAATTTTCCTATTTACGGGAAGTAACTATTATTTTTACAAATTTGATCAAAATCCATACTTGATCTACAATTTGAATATAATCTTTTGTACAGAAATCGGTCAAAAAACTACAATATATCTGTAACTTGGATAAAAAAGTTTTACAACTCAAATATAAATTTTTTTTATAGAAAATTGGTTAAAATAACAATTTATATACAGCTTATATACAATAATATTAGTTATATATATTATATGTTGTTTCTACACAGGACATAGAAACTAAAAACAATTGGTCTATGTGTTCTTTTTCGAGTTTCAATATGAAATTCTAACCAAAATCACCTTGAATATTCACTAACTTTTCTCAAAATTGAGATATAAATCCGAAAGGATATTTTCAGTATTTGAAATAACACCCAATACAAATATATAATAATTTTGCAATGGGTTGAATCTAGGATATGCCTTGTTAATTTAAAGATGATGTTTATTTTCTCATGCTTCATATTTTGAAGGCTTCGTCTCTATTGCTTCATCAAGCGTACTAAATTGATAAAGTTTCCTTGGCTTATTCATCAATATTGAGAGAGATGAAAGTACAAGCGGGAGGATGAATTGTAAGTAAATTAAGAACTTAGTGAACTCATAAGTGATATGGTAGACTTCACTTTATCAACAGGTTTGATTGACAATTAAAATACATTACACGGAATTTAAAAGTTGAGAACACATGAGTTTTATACTGGTTCGATATCGGTGCGGTACCTACATCGAACTCCTTTGGGTCAAAAGGATTCTCTTAGATCTTCAATAGTTGGTTA
Source organism: Nicotiana benthamiana (assembly GCA_034376525.1). Classification (NCBI taxonomy): domain Eukaryota; kingdom Viridiplantae; phylum Streptophyta; class Magnoliopsida; order Solanales; family Solanaceae; genus Nicotiana; species Nicotiana benthamiana. The sequence goes on from CM067334.1 coordinate 133,952,228, forward strand.
CAATAGTAGTTATTTTATGGATCATTTACCACTAACGATTTTCAGCAACGATATTTTACAAACTTGATACAACTCTTGATTTTTTTCCTAGCACTCCCTATCTTTTGAGACACTAGTAAACTCTGGAATACAGTGTTTGTGCTAAGAACAAGAAAGGCATATAAAACTGTGGTAAGTTACGTAATTGAATTCTTGAGTCTGCCAGTTTTCTAATACGGGAGTCTTGAATAGTCGTTGCATATTGACCCTTGATTTAGGCACAAAATATTCTAAAAGCATTGAAGTAACAATCTGATCAAACATTTTGAGTTGTGTCACATCGTTCAGTAGTTTGAGTCCTTGAGTAGCTTTACTTCAAGTATTATGACTTGTACGGGTGGTCGACACTGAATTTCGGGAAGTTCAGAATTGATTTGAAAAGAAAATTATAATTTCGGAAGCTTTAGATTAGTAATGGATTATGGTTTGACTTTTGACTAAAAAACCTTGGAATCGAGAGTTGAAGGTTCCAATAGGTTCGTATGATGATTTTGGACTTGGTCATGCGTTCCGGTTGAGCATCGGGTGGCCCGGGAGAATTTCGACACTTATTGTGGAAAGTGAACATTTTGAAAGTTTTAGAAATTCCTAAGTTTGACTTGAAGTGGACTTTAATATTAACAATGTCCATTTGGGATTCAGATCCTTGGAATAAGTTCGTATTGTCACTTATCACTTGTGCATAAAGTTTAGCATCATTCCGGAATGTTTAAGTATGCACGAAGTTTTAATGTTTGGAAATTAAAATAAGGATTTGATAGTTGATTCATGGTTTTGATATTGTTTGATTTCATTTGAGGCTCGAGTAGGTTCATGTTATGTTTGGGACTGGTTTGTGTAATAGTATGGGGTCCTGAGGAGCTCGGGTATGTTAAGAATGTGTTTGGGTTGTATCGCACCCTTTTGTGATGTTTAAACATTGTTTCTTTGTATATAAAGGGTACAATATTGAGGTCACAACCTTTTATTTGTTACTAAATAGACCTATTAGATCCGTATCGTAATTACGGAACCATGGCAATAAGAATCGTCGAACTCCTAAGGTTGTATGAGAGAGTTACACCCATTTCCGTATCAGAAAAGATTATTGATTTCTGGTGCGGACATTGTTCTTCGCGAATAGGAGGGAGGTCCCACAAATGCGAGAAGTAAATTTTTGTTGAAGGGTCAATGCAAAAAAAAATTCTTTGCCAACGCAAAAGTGTCCCGCGAACCGAAGAACAAAAAATCGTCTAGACAGTGTTTTAGATGGACAGATCAAGCATTTTATTACTTTGAGCATATCTTGAGCTCCATAGCTCCGTTTGAGGTGATTTTTGCAGCGGTGTTCTCATTTGACCTTTATTTTGATGTTTTTCAATGATTAATTTCTTAGTTATTATTTTTTTCCGTTTTCGTATTGTAAAAATTGGGGTTTTGAGCACAAAAGATATGAGATGGTGAAGCCTTGATCTGATGGTCAATTTATGGATGAAATTTGACGATTTTCGAAAAATGTACAATTGAAGTTATGGGTAATAATTATTTTGAAAATTTTCGAAATTCGGGCACGTGGGTCAAAAGGTTGACTTTATTGACTTTTCGAGAGAAGTTGATAACTATTGTAAATTGATTAATTATGGTTATTAGAGTATATTTTATTGGCTGCACATTATTTGTCTAGTTTTGGTGCGATGGGAATTTGTTTGAGGTGTAAGAGAGGATTTATAGTCGGTAATAGAACATTTGAGCGAGTTAAGTCTCTTATCAAACTTTATGAGGGGGAAACTAACCCCTAGGTGATGTATTTGATATGTGGTACATTTTGCGGGGCTACGTATGCACGAGGTAACGAAAGTCCGTACGTAACTAGATTCATGTTATTTTCTGGATAGCCTTAGGTTCGCACCATGTTATAATTGTACTATAGGGATTATCGTTGCTCATGTTATCCCTTTATTTCGCGTTACGACTTGAGACTAGACTTGCGTAGAGTGGTAGACTTGCTAATGTAAAGATTTTTCGGGCTTCATGATTAGCTGTGGAATAATTGTATTCTCCTTATGAATTTATTCGGTATTATGCTTTTTCATCGGAAGGTTCCCCTTAAAGTATATAACTCACATGTCTATTCATGAGTGGGGTCAAGGACCCATTAAAACTTCTTATTCTAATGGTATCGGGCTGTTTGCCTCGATAGTATCTTAGGCACATCTATTGTTCGTGTTGTCCGACCCTCCCCAGTGCGCATAATTGATGGGATCGGGCCATATGCCTCGACAAGATTATGTATCACACTCTCATGGGAACGGGCTGTTCGCCTCGATAATATAATAGATGTATTTATGGTTATGTACCAAATTATGATGGGATCGGGCCGTATACCTCAGCATTTCTACAAAATACTCCTATGGAATCGTGCGTTTTATTTATCAAGAAGACAGTATATCTGGGAATTTTCCTGATTTGAATCATGACAATCTATTTGGTGAGGTAAATTATATATATATATATATATATATGCACACACACACATACCGGTTGAGGAGGTAACAACTAATCAAGAGTTTGAGTTTGTCGAAAGGAGGATTGTATCCCGTCTTTATACTTGTTTATTTTGTTTGTTTACTCTGATCCATATCTTTTTGCTTCTTACTGTATCTGTCTTATTAGACCACTAGTAAGTGTAGATATCAACCCCTCGTCACTACTTCTTTGGGGTTAGACTAGATACTTATTGGGTAGCGTTGATTTACATACTCATGCTGCACTTATTGTGCATGTATACATATATGTTTGTGGTGGCCCTCTGGGTCTAGAGGCGTAGTTGTTCCAGGGAATTTACGGTGAATTACACTTCCTTGTTACGATTCGCAGCATAGAGAGCCTCCATCAGAGTTATTTACGTTCCCCGTCTAACTTGTATTTTAGACAGATGTTGTATTATTATTGTACCAATTAATAGATACTCATGCACTTGTGACACCAGGTTTTGGGGGTTCTTACTAGATGTTTAGAATGGTTGTTCACATAATCATTATCATTTTATCCTGTAAGTTCCATTTTACGTTATTTAATTAATGAAATTTATGATTCCAAAATACTAAATTGAGTAATTAAGTTGATCCATCACCGCTGGCTTCCTTGACGGCAGTATTAGGCGCCATTACGATTTATGGTAGATTTTGGGTCATGATAACTTGGTATCAAAGCACTAAGCCAATTTAGGTCTCACGAGTCATGAGTAATTCTAGTAAAGTCTTGCGGATCGGTGTAGAGACGTCTGCACTTATCTTCGAGAGACTATAGTGATGTTAGGAGCACTTCCCTTCTTTATTCCTCATCGTGAGATTTGATTCCTTTGAGGCTTATGCCATTATTTCCTTCTTACTCAATCAGTTGCGATATGAAGCACTTGTTATCAACTGGAATTGATGAGTTGTAGCGGTACTACAGACATGGTGCAGGATGTTTTTCCGTATGTACTTGGACATGCTATTTTCGTCGCCTTGCAGAAAGGCGTTTTGCCATTTCAGTTCAGTATTTGTATTTCCTATGGTTTTGAGGCTAGGAAAAAAATGCTATGATGTTCATGTATTGTTATCGCACGTTCTGATGTAATAGTAGGGTGCTTGTTTATGTGTAGAGGCAGTGAATGTCTCAAAAGGAGGATTTCTCAGTGCATGGGTTAGAGGTTCAGCATTTAATTCCATTCGAGGAAAGGCAATCGGATTGTGGATGTCCAGGCTTTGGTTGATGGAGTAACGAGAATTCATATTTTTGAGTGTGGTGGAATTCTCATTTGTTATATGGTATCGTGGTCCTTGTTTGAATGCATTAAGGCTCGCTGGTGTTACGATTTTCCACATTTGCCTTCGGGCATAGTGTTGTGAAGTTGTGCATGAGAAGTGATTGTCAGAGACGATGGTATATGACTATTTCAGAGTCGACTTAGTGTTTTAAGTTCTGATAGTTCGAGACATATGATATTCGGAGAGGCTTGGAGTTGTTAGAAATTTATTATTTCAGGTGCTACAGAGGTGGATTTTGATTTAAGGTAGCATTTGGGTAGCGAAGGATGAGGAAGAACATGGTGGGAGGTATCTGGCGATGCTTGAATTTCTAGCAGCTCAAGCATGAAAAACAAAGGCCCAAAAGTTGTTTAAAGGAAATGGTTTAACTAAATTTGTAGTGGCAGAGTAGCATATAGATTATATGGTAGGATAGCCACATGCCTTGAGAAATGAATAGAGCAATTTGGGAATCATCATGGACAATAACTAGGCCTACAGATTTTATTTTGAATAGTGGCTACCATGTTGACAAAGGCTGGATATGACAGAAAGAAGTTTGCTTGGAGTGTTTAGGGGTGTAAGGGCTTGATTATCGATTGGTTTATGATGTGAATTCGAGTTTGGACTATATTGCCAGACTTTCAATTGATGTCAATGGGAAATGGACAAATTTGTAAGGCTGGCGGATGAGCATGGGCTCAGAAGGGTTTACTGATTTTGTGGTAGTTGTATCTAGTGCAGCATCGTTGGAAGATGTCGGTATGGAATTCCATCGGTGGGCCATCTATTGTGAGCAGGCTATCGATTGTGTGATTCTGATAAATTTTCTATGAAGAGTTCTACTTACTACACGGCAGAAGATCGAGTACATGGTTGTTGCTGATAACTCGAAAGGTTCATGAAAAGTTTAACAAGAGACTACGAGAAATTTAACTGGTTGAGGTGCGAGATCATGGTAATTTAGGAGGAGGAATCTTTCTGAGCTCTATTTTTATGTGATGGTAGCGCAAAGCTAAGTGCGGAGCCCACCATCTACGACTGGGTAGCATGATTGTCTCCCAGTGCGGTTTTTGGACATCGGTGCATTGGTGGATTATTTATGACAATGAAAAGAAAACATTAGGGATAATTCGAGGGAGAACTTGTTAAATGTGTGTTATATTTTGCCTTATTGTTTCATGTGCAGGTTTTGGGAAGACTCGGAGTTTATGCTTCTTGTGGATGTGATATACAAGATAAAGAATTGAGTTGGTTGCTTATTTGAAAGGGTCTTCATATGCTAGCAGAGCATTGTAGTTTATTTATATTCGGGACCAGTTTAGAGTGGATGACTCTCAACAACGATCCTACTTGGTTCAAGAACTTAAGGTACTATATCTAAGGATTTTGGTGGTTCATTATTTGACTGAAGACCGGTATTTTGTAGCAGAGGGTAAGGAATACTTGGGGTAATTTCTACGTTATCACCAGATCTGCGGGGCAATATTGGAGAAATGGGAAAAATGACTTCAGATTCACAGAAGATCTAATCAGCGGAAGTAAATCAGTTAGAGATATTATGGAGTGCACGAGGAGGGTATGAGATATCTTATGGGTATTAAAATAATGTGGTCTCGTGAATTGTGCCGCTCGAAATGAGTGTTGTTTGGGATCTGTTATACGATTGAATAGAGGTATTGATTCCAAAGGCACGTTATTGAGAAATCAGAATAAGGTGAGTCAGCCTAGTAGTTGTTTAGATAGGCATGGGTTCGAAAATGATCAGTTCCTTCGGTGTGGCAAGACTATACAGGAGATTTTTTATTGTACGTGCGATATTGGCAGCCTCCATGATTTAATTGATTTGGAGGTATTTAATTCAGATAGTTTTGTTGCGTGTAAATTGATTCTGAAAGAGTTATGGTAGTTTAGACTACAAATAATGGAGGTTTGATTTCCTTCGACCATGAGAATTTTATGTATGTGTTGCAATTGTTCTTCTGAAATAAGTGGAGTAAAAGGGGGTTCTAGCCGTAAGTGTTTATTCTACTTGTGGTTCAGGGGATTTTGATGAAATTCTTGGACTCTCACATAGCGGCATGATGGGTGCAGTGAGCGGTATGGAGATTGGAAGTTAAGGATCAAGGTATCAGTTCGGTTTTGATACGAATGCCATGATATTGGAGGAACGGAGGAAATTTTAAGGTGTTCAGAGTATGGTGGCATTATTTTGGGGTATTATGGGATGGTCTGTTTTATGGAAGAATTATTGGGTATTGAAATGCAGATGCTTTGTCTAGCACTATGGAAATGGCATAATTGATGGCCATTAATTTTCAGATTTTACTACCTAGTACGAAAGTTGCGGGAGTATATTCTATGGAATGATCATATAGTTGTGATGTGTTAGTCATATGATTATTAGAGATTGAAATCTGGTATAAGGATTTTTGTGATGTCGCCAATGGGAGAGGCTATGAATGAGAGGTGCTATATTCCTTCAGTTGTGGTCCTATGCAGCTTGTCATTATTGCACCTTAGCCGTGCTTGAGTTTTGTAGCGCATGGTGCTATCCATCTCCCCAAGGTTGTATTTATGCACTTGGCATGCTTGTGGTTGATATTCGGGCATTTCGTACGTATAAGCATTTGTCTTGAAGGGTATTTCCTTTTTCACTATTATGTGCGGATCGGGTGGCACACCGCCACGGGTACGTTGTTTAGATTGGGTTGCATGCCACAATGGTATCATGTGTGGATTGGGTTTCACGCTGCAACAATGACAGGTTGAGTACGGTTCCCTCTATCAATGCTTGAGTATTTTCCTTCTCATTCTCATGGAAGGGTTCATAGCATATGTTTGACCGTTCTATTCCTTACATGGGCCAGCTAGTTCTTTTCCATAGTTCTTTCTTTCATTTATGTCATATTCAAGTTGTAATTGTTGGTGCATCGATAGCGTCTTATGAGGTTTTGATCAGTGCTTGAGGTGGCTATCGATGCCCCCTTTTTTCCATCGCGAATGGGAGTCCGGAAATCGGGTATACGATATTATGGGAGGACAAGTCTTTATTCCCTTGCGAGAATTGGATTTTTAGAATTTGGAGATTCACCACATAATGATTATAGTGCATTAGGATACTTTTATAGGAAAGAATTAAGAAGAAGAACTAGAGTTGGATAAGGGCTTGAGATTATCTCGAGGGGAAGGTGTTAGGCACCCCTCAAGATCTACTAGTGTGGTTCTCGACCATACTACAATTGTGACTTTAGAAGGTATAAGAAACAAATAAGATTTTCACATAATAAGTGCAAACAAGTTCAAATCTTTAAAACAGAAAAAGAAAACGAAAGATTTTAGAAATTTAGTTTAAAAGAAAGAAAACTTAAAAGAAACATAATAAATGGAAAAGGGGTCCTTGGTTTATATATAATATTGACCACATCAATGCAATATCCAGCAATTACTCCTCAGAAGAGAGGTCACACGTGATATTAGCGCATCGGTCATCATATAGATATTTTACCATTTCCACCCCGTTAAGGTATTAATGTGCTATTAGTCTCGTTTACTTATTGCATGCTAGTACCCTCCCCAATCCTATAAATTCCGAGTTCTTAGGACTTCTAATTCCAAAAGGGAAGAAAGGGATGGGGTGTTTATGGAGTTCAAAGGATAAAATTCTAGTTCGACATCCAAAACAGGTACCAAATAGAAGGAAGAACAAACAAATAAATAAGGCTCAAGTAAACCCCATGAAATCAGATAATCACACAGTTTAGCTTGCCTTGGAAAATATTGATTTGTTCATAGATTAAAATTAAGCAGTGAGCGGACTCATTCAACACATATGTTTAGACAGAAAGTCTGCATTAGGCCACTCGGATACAATTGTCAGAGATTAAGGAATTAAACTAACGCGAGTTGATTTAAGAAAAGTGTTGATTTTAGAAGATTACTATGCAGAAGAGTTTTGAAGGAAAGGTATGTTGCAGCCATTTAGAAATCAATTCAAAAGGGAAAAACAAACTGCCTAGTTGCGGTTAAACACGAAAAAGAAAAGTTTTGAAAATTCAAGAAGAGACGGAGTTATCTAAAAAAAGAGGGGGTTACAGAACTGATTAATAACAACTAGTTCAAAAGACAGGAATTGAGTTGGAACAGACGCTTAGGAAGAATATTAGAAAGAAGCAGTTTCAGAAAAGATATGTCAGTTAAAGAAATAGATTTTCGGGGAAAAGTATATACTGATTTGAGACAAGTTTTATTTGAGACTATGTTTTGGAGAAAACATATACTGACTTAAGCGTATAAGAACCGGCTAATCAATTGTTACTGCTTTTAAACAGGAAAAGTGAATTTGATTAAAAATCCTATAGGCATGATTTCTACGGTTATTGATTCCAGAACTTGTTAATAAACCTGTGGATCAATGCTTGTTTAATTAATCCTAAAGTATTGTCATGAATATGCAAATTTATAGGAATGATATCTATATATAAATTCGTAGAAAATTAACTCATATAGGCAGAATTTCTATATGCGTAATTGTAGAAAGTGAGCGTTAAGTCCTATAGACATGCTTTCTATGTGATTAAAATGGTCCTACATGCAGGATCTCTAGATGGTAAAATAATAAAGTCCTAAGATCATGATTTCTACCCTTTTGATGCAAGAAAGTAAGGATCCCCAACCTTTCACTATGTACCCGAGTTTATACAAGTTATTACAAACCAGAAAAATATTGTAACACAGCTAGATCCGAGCAGCCTAATTCAACCTTAATGTCTGATAATATGCAATTAAACCACTTCCTGGATCCAGATTTTCAAAGCCTTCTATTTATCCAGGGTGTTTCAAAGTACCAAGGAATCTCAAGGATTCCCGACATTGCTTACACCCAGGATACCACTAGAATAGAACAATGCAGTGTGGAAGAGATAGCTCCCAGGCATCCAAGTTCAGAGGGAGCTCAGGGATCCCAAAGCATGGCTTGCAAGAGAGGGGCAGAACTTAATAGCTAAGAGTAAGTGCAAGTGAAAGGAGAATTGAAGAGCCATGATAGGTGGTGGTCATACCTAGCCACAAAGTGGGCTGGCACACCCCTGACCACCTGCTTGGTCAAACACATTAAGAGAAACCCTTGAAGGTCTGATCAGGGTCTGGAAAGTGATTAGGACACTTCCAGACCCATGTCTAAAGCTCAAAAACACATAAAGGGGAAAGGTAACGGGAAATGGTTGAGTTTGGGATTCAAAGAATCCAATCCAGAAGCATGGACAACAATATTAAAGTGTTGTCATGCCTTGAACCATAACTCACATATAAAGGGGTAGGGGATAAAGGGAATTCACCTAAGAACAAGAGTGATAAAGTTGCAGAAAAATAGTAAGATAGAAGTATAACAGGACTGAAATGTAAAACACATAGTGGAGGAGCAGCATTAAAAAAGGGATAGACATACAAGTTGCGAAGTAATAGAAAAAGAGAATTACAGCACGTGCTGCCGCAGCACAGAGTAGAACCAAATCAAGATTTTACATGAACACTCGAGAGTTTGAGAAAAACTTAATGGTTTTTTAGAAAGAAAATAGGAGTAGTATCTAGAACAGTCTGTGTGTTTTTGAAACAAAAAGAGTAATTATTCTCAACTGATTGTCTGTTTCTTGAAAATGCGAGGGCAAAGCCCTTTATATAGTTTTTGAAAACAGGTGAGGTTGGCAAAGAGTGCACAATTATAGAAATTCAATCAAGTAGTATCAATCATGACAACCAAACTCCTTTAGTTAAGGGGTCTAGTTCAAACGACTAGTCAGGCTAGAATATGGAAGAAAGAATCTATTTACATAGGTTGATTAGGGTAAAGCCACCATATAGTGTACAAAATAAAGTCAAATACATAATTGGTATTTAAGGAAAGAGGGTACAATAGTGTGAAAAGTAAAGTATAAGTTTGAAAATCAGTCAAAGGATCTCGGATCCAATTACAATTGATAAAGAGACTGAGGTAATTAAGGAAATAAACAATTCAAATATTGGTACAGAATAACAGAGGGTACATAAGATCAATTATTTAAGGAAAACATCAGTAAGGTAAGAAAAGATTCAAATAAAGAAATCAGTGGTAAATCACTTAGCACGATTAAAGGGATTTCTAAAATAAATCATTGAAAGGGAGGTTAATATATAAAGCATAGAGTTCAAACCAAAGAAGAGTCCAAAAAAATCTCAGAGCCAAAAGCAAATAAGATTTTGAATTCCATTACAGGCTCATAGTGAGCCTGTAAACCTAGGTTTTCAGAGTGAAACCCTAGTGCCATCTACCCAAGAGGAAAACCCCCGAATATTAGGGTTTCATATAGAATTAGATATGAGAAGATTGTTCGAAATCACAGAGATAGGCAGACATGAACAAACAGGAACAAGAGAAAAACGCGAGTGTGAAGACAAAGGCATGCAAGAAAAATGATCAACGGAACTTAGAACCAAAAATTAAAGCATGATTTTGAACACATATGACAAAGAATTAGAACCACACCTAAGCTAGCATGTGAACAAAGATCAGAGAGAATCTCTATAACAATCAGGTAAGAAACAAGAAAATAGACTTGAACATAATAGGAAGTAAAACAAACGAGCATAAGCACACATAAAAAGAGAGTAAAAGAATCAGAAAACATTTCCGGAGCCGTTTTCAAAAAAACCTAAAATTGATTTGAATAGTTCTAAAAAGGGAAAATTGGGGAAAACTCTTAAATGTTAAAAACAGCATAGATCTAGAAGAATAGAACAAAAAGGAACTTCGAATAAGCTAGGGTTTCTGAGAACCCTAAAGGACGAGAAAGGCTTGGAAGTCACAAGAGCGTATCAGAGTTGATAAGGTCAAATCCAGGCTCAGGAGGCTAAGGCACGTCGGAACAAGACCAGAAATGGCCAAAGAATCTCGCATCGACCAAGGCCTGGATGAAGACCCTCAAGGTATAGACTCGAATCTTCAATGAGCAGGCGTGTGGGAGCACTAGATGGTCGGTAGAGATCGTCCATGGCTAGATTAGCCATGGATTCCAGTGACTCGAGATTAAATATGGGTTGCTGGCTATTAGAGTTTTAGGGGTTGAGAGCGTTCGAGAGATACGAGAGAAACCAAAGGCGGCAGGTTTGAGAGAATGGGGATAGAGTTGGGGTCGTTTAGAATTAAAAAATTTAAGGGCGTGCCTGGGCCGTTGATCAAAATGATCCACGGCTCAGATTAAAGGGGACACGGGCCGGTTCGTGTGATTGGGTGTTGGGTCAGGTAGATTAGGAAATGGGGTTAGGGAATTGGGTTCAATTTGGGTTAAAATTGAAATGCAAAAGGGCTAACTTTTAAATAGCAACTTTTCGTTTATTAATTCTTAATAAATAGCTAAGTAATTTTTGGGAATCAATCAAATGTGCTAATACTATTATTATTACGTAATTATCAAATTAAAAATACTGGATTTAATTTTATAAATATAATTGCAATTAAATCTTAAAAGTGGCTAATATTGCAATTATATGCAATTTAGTTTTTAAAATACTAAATAAGTTTGTAAAAATATACAAAAATTATGTTAGCTATATTTATGTTTAAATATAAGAATAAAAATACGTTATCCACAAAAATGATAATTTTGGGAATAATTATTGGATTTTATGGTATAAAAATAGGCAATAAATTGGTTTAAAAATTATTAAAAATTCCACAACCCTATGGCGTGCTTATATATGCTATTTTGGAAATATTTTGGGTACAAAATTACATAGCGGAAAATTTGGTATCAACAACTGCTCCTCTTTTCCCGAGGAGGATGAAAGAGTTGTCGGGCAAAGACAAGATGGCCAATTTTGACCGGTAGCAGCGATTGAAAAGAATTTTGGCTAAGCTCTGGTTTTTGAGATGCCTAATTATCCCTTTTTTATAGGAATCAGTCCATAAGTAGTTCAGGAACTATTGACAGAATGTGCCAGTGGAGATTCGAAAAGAACAGACGCGGTGCTTAGATTCGAAAAGGGTGTTTGGCGTCGGATAGGCTTGCGGAAATTGGATCGGGATCTCTCCTGCCGAGACGGCTATTGGATAGCCGGTGTACCTGTAAGTAGTCAATGTGGCCTATGTTTTGCATAATTTAAACATGATGCAAGTTCCCGTTGGACCATAAATGCTTGTCTTTGAACGGTTAGGATGACGTCCTCAGACTACGATGTCCTGGGCCATGAAGAGCATAAATAAAGATTTGTAGACCATGAAATGATGTTCTCAGGATATGCAGATAGTGCCTCCAAACTATGACGCATTTGAATAAGTTGGCGATCTTTCAGCCTATGAGAAGGTGGCAATATTTCAACCGATGAATGCAAAGGGTGGTGATCTTTCAACCAAAGTGAGAATCTAAATGAAGCCGTGCAGGATGGAGACGATGCTTAGTCTCGAAAGGTATATTAGTAGCCTTATGCAGGATAGAGGTTGAGTTTAACCTCGGAGGCAGATAAGTAGCCCTTCGCAAAATGCAGAGGTAGACAATGCTTAGTCTCCAAAGGCAGATATGTAGCCTTATGCAAGATGGAGGTAAAGTTTAACCTCAAAAGACAAATAAGCAGACTTATACAAGATGCAGATAGAGACAATTCTTAGTATCAAAAGGCAGATAAATAGCCTTATATAGATGGAGGTCAGCTTAACCTCAAAAGGCAGATAAGTAGCCTTATGCAAGATGGAGATGGAGACAATGGTTAGTCTCGAAAGATAGATAAGTTGCCTTATGCAAATAAAGGTAGAGCTTAACCTTACAAGGCAGATAAGTAGGCTTATGCAAGATGCAGATGAAGACGATGCTAAGTCTTGAAAGGCAGATAAGTAGCCTTATGCATGACGGAGGTAGAGCTTAAACCCGGAAGGCAGATAAGTAGCCTTATGCAAGATGCAGATGGAGACAATGCTTAGTCTCGAAAGGCAGATAAGTAGCCTTATGCAAGATGGAGGTAGAGCTTAACCTTGGAAGACAGATAAGTAGCCTTATGCAAGATGGAGACAATTCTTAGTCTCGAAAGGCAGATAAGTAGACTTAGTGTAGTGCAAAATGTAAAAGGGCGAATAGTAGTAGGATCTCTTAGCTGATAGTCGATTACGATATGGTGATTGCTGGGGAAGTTGCGTGCGGATAGTGATTGTGAATAAGTTATTGTTATACAAGTTTCACTCCTGAAAAGTACGATTATATGAATGTATTCAATGATTTGTGACTTGGGTGCCTGCATTCAAATAAAAACGTAAGTTTTGTAGAGGGGGAAAGGTTAGTTCATCTTCCCGTGGCTCATGACGTCACATATCATTGGGGTAGAGTTGCTAAACGACAGAGATTCAAATAATAGTTATGCATGATTCATTAAGTATAACGTAAGTATATATTAGAAAATAATTTCTTTTGAATGAACCAACGACTGCAATGTGGTTCAAGACATTGTAACCTCGCTTACCCCGGAAATTTGATGGTCCTCCTCAGAATTCTGCCCAGTTTATTGGGCAGGTGCTTTTGAAGGCTACGCTGAATGACTGAAAACGATTCCTCAAAATTTTTCCCCAATTTACAGGGTTGGTGCTTCAGGCAATGAAAATGCTAAAAACCAACTTCGGAATTTTGAGGGTCCTCCTCAAAATTCTGCTCCAGTTCCAATAGCGGGGAAAATGGAATTTTTATTATATTGTGGCCGAACCCATAGGGCTGCCTGCGTATCCCCTCTATGATGGGAAACAGGTCAGGCGTAGTTAAAATTACATCAGTAAGGGAAAGAATATGATTACACATAGTATTGTTTCACTACATTAGAATTGATTGGCTTTAGCCAGACTTTTTCATCCATTTCTGCAAGAATTAGGGCTCCTCCAGTTAGAACCCGGTGAACCATGTACGGACCCTGCCAATTGGGAGAGAATTTCCCCTTGGCTTCATCTTGATGCGAAAATATTTTCTTCAACACCAGCTGCCTTGGTGTAAACTTCCTTAGCTTAACTTTTTTGTTGAAAGATTTGGATATTCTATTCTAATACAACTGACTATAGTAGACTGCATTTATTCTCTTTCCCTCTATAAGGGCTAACTGCTCGTAGCGACCTTTCACCCATTCTGCATCATCCAACTTTGCTTCTTGTATGATCCTCAAAGAGGGAATTTTTACCTCAGCGGGAACGATCGCCTCTGTACCATAAACAAGCATGTCGTGAGTTGCGCCGGTTGATGTGCAGACTGTGGTGCGGTATCCCAATAAGGAGAATGATAACTTCTGATGCCATTGCTTATGCCTTTCAATCCTCTTCCTTAGTATCTTTTTGATATTCTTGTTGGCCGCTTCCACAGCTTCATTCATCTGAGGTCTGTAGGTTGTAGTGTTCTTGTGTTTGATTTTGAATGTTTCACACATTGCTTTAATTAGGTTTCTATTGAGATTAGAACCATTATCAGTGGTGATTTACTCCGGAATTCCAAATCGACAAACGATACGGTCGTAGATAAAATCTGCCACAAATTTCTTAATCACTACTTTGTATGACGCTGCTTCAACCCATTTGGTAAAGTAATCAGTTGCCACTAAGATGAAAGTTTGTTCGATGATGCGCAGGCTCGATGATCTAATCAAATCCATTCCCCAAGCAGCGAATGGCTACGGTGAGCTCATTGCAGTAAGCTCATTTGGACACACCTTTATCATGTCTGCATATATCTGACAACGATGGCATTTGTGAACATACTAGATACAGTTTGTTTTTATATTCATCCAAAATATCCTGCTCGGAGTATCTTTTTTGCAAAGACAAAACCATTAATGTGCGGTCCGCAGATCCTTACGTGCATTTCATCCAATAGCTTGGTTGCTTTTCTTGCTTTGACACATCACAATAATCCAAAATAGGGAGTCCTCTTGTATAGGATACCTTTGCTGTCAAAGAATTTGTTATCTAACCTCTGAAGTGTGCGCTTCTGAGTAGTATTGGCAAGCTCTGGGCATTCTCGTGGGGTCAAGTACTCTTTGATGTCATGGAACCATAGTTTCCCATCAATTTCTTCCTCAATGTGAGCACAATAAGCTAGTTGGTCATAAATCTTGACTTAGATGGAATGAATGAAATTTGTATCTGGATGTTTGATCATGGATGACAAAGTAGCTAGTGCATCAGCAAGCTCGTTCTGGACTCAGGGAACGTGCTAAATATCGGTCTTTGTGAATCTCTTCCTCAAATCCTGTATGCGATGGAGATAAGGGAGTATAATAGAATTCTTTGTTTCCCACTCTTCTCAAAACTGATGTATGAGAAAGCCCGAGTCACCGATCACTAGTAACTCCGGAACATTCATGTCAATGCCGAGTTTGAGCCCCACGATGCAGGCTTCGTACTCGTCCATATTGTTAGTGCATGGGAAATCTGTGCTTCGCGGATACCGGGTAATGCTAACTAGTTTCTGATACCATGACTGCTCCTATGCCAACACCTTTGAAATTCGCAGCTCCGTTGAAAAACATTCTCCAACCATCATAGGATTCTACGATATCCTCTCTTATGAAAGATACCTCTTCATATGGAAAATACGTCTTTAGAGGCTCGTATTCTCCTCCCACGGGATTCTCGATGAGGTGATCTGCCAAATCTTGTCCTTTGACCGCCTTCTGAGTGAATTAAACAATGTTGAATTCACTTAGCAAGATTTGCCACTTGGAGAGCTTGCCAGTAGGCTTGGGCTTCTACAAGATATACTTTAACGGATCCATTTTGGATATGAGATAAGTAGTGTAGGCACATAAATAATGCCTCAATTTCTGAGCTACCTATGTCAAAGCTTAGCATGTGTGCTCTAATAGGGAATACCAGGCCTTGTATAGGGTAAACTTCTTGCTGATGTAGTAAATGGCTTGCTCCTTTCTCCCCTTTTCGTCATGTTATCCTAAAAAATAACCAGATGTTCCATCCAATACTGCGAGATAAATCAAAAGGGGTCTTCCTGGTTCAGACGTAACCAAGACTAGCAGCGTAGAAATGTATTCCTTAATTCTATCAAAAGCTTTTGTCAATCTTTTGTCCATTTGGTGGCAGCATCCTTCTTCAGCATCTTGAAGATAGGTTCACAAATAACAGTGGACTGAGCTATGAACCGGCTGATATAGTTAAGTCTTCCCAGAAAACCAATCACATCCTTCTTGTACTTCGGCGGTGGCAACCTTTGAATGGCCTTGAACTTTAACAGATCCAATTCTATTCCTCGGCGACTCACGATGAAACCCATTAACTTTCCAGTAGGAACTCCGAATGCACACTTGGCGGGATTCAATTTTAGATTGTATCTTTTCAAACGGTTGAAGAATTTTCTCAAGTCTTCCATGTGATCTGTGGCTTTCTTAGATTTGATGATGAAGAAATCCACATACACCTCAATTTCTTTATGTATTATGTCATGAAAGATGGTAGTCATGGCTCTCATGTAGGCGGCACCACCAGTCTTCAAACCAAACGGCATCATTCTATAACAGAACATCCCCCATGGCGTGATAAAACCTGTTTTCTCTGCATCTTCTTCATCCATCCATATCTGATGGTATCCAGTAAAACAATCGACAAATGACTGTAACTCATGTTTGGCGCAGTTTTCGATTAGGATATGTATGTTTGGTAAGGGGAAGTCATCCTTGTGACTGGCCCAATTGAGATCCCGGTAGTCGACACAGACTCTAACCTTCCCATCCTTCTAGAGTACTGGCACGATGTTGGCTAACCATGTCGGACACTCTACTACCCTAAGAACCCTGGCATTGACTTTCTTGGTAACCTCTTCCTTGATTTTCAAACTCATGCAGGGTTTGAACTTTCTGAGATTCTGTTTTACCGGTGGACATGTCAGATCTGCTGGGAACTTGTGAGCTACAATGGATGTACTAAGACCAGTCATATCATCATACGACCAGGCAAAGATGTCCTCATACTCTTTTAAGAACTCTGCGTACTCTTTCTTTTCTGATGGCGACAAATGCACACTGATACGTGTTTCCTTGAAATTCTCCGCATCTCCCAAATTAATGAACTCAGTTTCATCCAAGTTGTATTTAGGCCTATTCTCAAAGTTCCCAACCTCTCTGATAACCTCTTCTGGTATATCATCCTCCTCTAAATCTATATCTATTTTTTCTATTGTCTCATTGCAAGTCACAGTCGTTAGTTCATCATCAAGATATGTAATAGTAATATTGTATAAATAAAGTAAATGATAGAGGAAAATACTAAGAGTGAGATATACAATAAACTTAGAAATGCTTTGATTAAATTCATAATAGTTTGGAACATCGTGCTCTTTCCGAAATTAAAGACAATGCTGAAAGAAAATCAACTAGTAAAAGTAAAATGCGATGTATGCTGATTTGTTTAGCCTTGCTACCCCGAAGCTTTCTGGTCCTTGGTGGTTATGATCGACCAATTAGTGAGGTTTTCCCCTCGATTCACATCTTGTATGGAAGGGCCTTCCTCCCCTTCCTCCTCGAAGATAACACAATATTCCATATCATCCTCGAGAAATAAGTTCTTCATTATTGCAAATGCCACATCTTCCTCTGATCCATACATGACGTCTGCTGGTTGAAAGGTCTACTCTATATGAGGTATAGGGTGCTCCAGTGGATAGTATGGGCCGCGCCACGGTGGTGACCAATCATCAAACTCCTTCCATGTATATTCATACCCAAGGCCAAAAGTAGTACCATTTTTCTTCGGCTTGATGGGCTTGGTGATACCTTGGAGATTCTTCCCAAGTCCCTTTTCGGGTTCGTACCCGCACCAGTTCAGGATGCTCTCAATCATGTTATCCCACCATTTATCTTTGTCCATAGCGTTGACCCGCTGGATATGGTGGTATGTTTCTCCGCCTATTCTCCTTCTACCTATAATCTTTGGGATGGTCTGGCCTCTGTATATGGGGTTGCTATCGTGGCCATGAATGATCACCTCTTGGTGATTCCATTTGAACTTTATTGCCTGATGCACGGTTGATGGTACAGCTCTAGCGGCATAGATCTAGGGTCATCCTAACAACAAGTTGTATGATGTTGGGACGTCTATCACTAGAAAATCAACATCGAACTAGGTTGGTGGCATTTGCATGCACGGGATAATTTCCCCAATGGTGGATCTTTGGAACCCAACGAAGCCTTTAATATTGATAGCCCTATCTTTGATCTCATGCAAACCTTTCCCCAATGCCCTGAGAGTTATCAGCAGACATATGTTAAGGCTGGATCCTCCGTCTACTAGGATTCTAGTGATGAAGTAATCTTTGCAATGCACGATGATGTGCAATGCCTTGTTGTGACTTAGTTCTTCCGGTGGTAGCTCATGTTCATGGAAAGTAATCTTGTGACTCTCCAACACTTGTCCCACCATATTTTCCATTTTGCCTCCAGTTATGTTGCTTGGAACATAAGCTACACTCGATATTTTCGTCAAAGAATTCTTGTGTGCCTTAGAGCTTTGTAGAAGAGCCAGGATGGAAATCTGCGCTAGTGTTTTATTAAACTGCTCAATGACCGAGTATTCTTTTGCATGTATCTTTCTCCATAGGTCATGGGTCCAGTTTCAACAGGACATCTACAGGCTTGTCTGTAGGATTCAGCTAAATGTTCGGGAGTATACACCCTGCCTGTTCGGGTCATGCCCTGCGCGACGATTTCATCTCCAATTTTTGTTTTCCCTTTTCTCTTAGCTTTAGCAGTGTAATCCAATGGTATGGTATTTGAGTCTAACAGGGTCACATCTATCATTGTAACCGGAATAGGAACCCTTGGACGTAACACAACTACTGCAAATGATGTAGGTGCTTTTGGAATTCAAACCTCGACCTCAATTGGTCATGGCGCCATTGTAGGATTTTCTTCAAACTCGAGCGGTATGGAAATATACACCTCATTGCCCTTAGAGTACTGGATCTGCACAATAATAGGTTTGAGGGTGACTGTCGGCTTCTTCGATTTATCCCCTTCGGCAGTCAATCCAATTGACCCTTTGGGGTCCCAATCATCCTCAATCTCGATCATGTGAATGCCTCCACCATTGTGGTTAGGTAGAGGATTGTTGCGAGTATTGGGAGCGGGCTCCTTTAGTATAATAACCTTATTGTCAATCAAGTTCTGAACCTTATCTTTCAATGAACGACACTCGTCGATGGTATGGCCTTTCATTCTAGAATGGTTTGCACATTTTTTTGTTCGAATTGATCCATTGGGAGGGATTTTCTGGAGTTATGGCTGGGATAGGGGTGACGTAACCGGCTACTTTGAGTCTTTCGTACAGCTGGTCAATTGGTTTTGTGATGGTTGTGTATTGTTTGGGAGGTCTACGGTTGAAGTTTGGTCTGGATCTAGGAAACCTTTTTGCGAGAGGGTGGTGATTGATAGTGAGAAGCTTGGGCATTATAAGCTTGGTACACATGTGTGGGTTCGGAGCATCTTCGCAGAGTGGGTAGATATGTGGGGGGTGGAGATGACTGGTCGGTGGGTAGTGGAATTAGGTATGTGGGTAAGGGTGCTTGGTAATTTAGGGAAGGCTGATATGTGAGTGGAGTTAGAGGGTATGTTTGGTATCTCATTGTGGACTTGGTTCTCTGCGCAGCCATTACGCAGTTTACATCCTTCTTCTTTGACGTGCCACCAGACTGTAAAGCCTTGTTGGTGACCTGTAACGCTTCAAGATTAGTGATCATACAATTTTTGATGCCCTCTTCCATTCTTTCTCCCAACTTGATGATGTCGGAGAATTTCTTACCTTCTATCAGCATCAACCTTTCATAGTATTGTGATCCTGAGCCCGGACAAAGAACCTGTTGATCTGCTCTTCTTATAAGTCAGGCCTCATCCTAGCAGCTTCTGACCACCAATGAGTAACATACTCGCGAAATGTTTCTGTGGGTTTCTTCTTCAAATTCTGGATATATAACACATTTGGTGCGTTCTCTGTGTTAAACGTGAACCGGTCCATAAAGTCGAATGCCATACCTACCCAGCTTGTCCATTTCTTTCCATCCTTGCTGATATACCAAGATAAGACATCTCCTTCAGACTCCTCATGAATAGCTTCATGCGGATTTTCTCATCTCTTCCAACTCCGACCAACTTATAACAGTATGTCCTTATATGGACCCTGGGATCACCTGTACCATCGAACATCTCGAACTTGGGAGGTTTGTACCCCTCTGGGATTTCAATATCCGGCTGAATGCAAAGATCTTCATAATTTAGCCCCTCAAAACCTTTGCTACCTTTGACACCCTGGACCTAGCTAGTTAACTTCTTAAGTTCTATGTCCAAGTTCCTGATAAGGTAGTCTTTGTCGTCTGATTCAGATGCACTTGAGATCAGTTGGGTACAGTGGGGTATAGTCAGCACGAAGATAGGAGTATTGTGGAGGTGGTCATTTGTAGTGTTTGGCGGTTCGGGAATGAGTAATGGAGTTTTGTTGCATGTGTAGCAGGTTTGAGCATGAGTGGGT
Source organism: Nicotiana benthamiana (assembly GCA_034376525.1). Lineage (NCBI taxonomy): Eukaryota > Viridiplantae > Streptophyta > Magnoliopsida > Solanales > Solanaceae > Nicotiana > Nicotiana benthamiana. Next base: position 133,972,556 of record CM067334.1, read on the forward strand.
TGTATTTTTGGTCGTGGGGTGTTTTGTAGAGGTACGGGGTTCTAGGTGTTAACATCAAGAGCGACAAGGGAGAATGATAGGCTTTCCAGTTTTCGGACATGGTCCAATTCATCCTGGAATTTCAGCAGCTTCTGTTAAAGATGAGCAGCAGTTCCCTTAGCAACTGGGGTACCCTGAGAAGTTTCCTCCCTTTTAATCTCCTTTCTAGCTCTTGCGTCTCCTATTCTACCGTTGTTCTTGTTTCTGGTAGGACTCGAAGAAAGAGGAGGTAGAGGGCCCATGGATCTTGTAGAGTATGCTGATGGTGCAAGAATGCACGAACTAACCTTTGGGGAGGGGAATAAAAATAAAAGAAAAACAAAAGGTAAAAAGTTAGTGCGGATTTTGAGAAAGAGAATTTTGCAATATTAAAACATATTGTGCAAGAATACAAGTCATGTCCTAATTTGGGTGCCTCTTTGTGACCGTGTTAGGCCTAGCGACAAATTACCTTTGGAGAACTTATAATGCTAAATGCCTCATTTTATTAATAAAAATAAGAGGAGTCTAAAACAACTTAAAAAACGGGAAATAGAAATGTCACTAATGGTCAGTGGCCTTATTACATTATGAAAGAAGAAAATAAAATATCCTAACTACTTGGTCCCAGAAGGACCTTCCCCAAATTCGGTATTCTTGCCTCCCTCGTAAAGCTGCATCAACTCGCGCAATCCTAGCAGCAGATAAGCTCGGGCCGGATGTCCACCTACATTTCCCTCGGCATTTTGGCAGTCTTCAATCCTTTTCAAGAACTTTCCTTCCAGCTCTACTAGACCTCGTTCCAGATACCCTAACCGTTTGTTGGCATTGACAGTCATATCCTTCCAGTCATCGATCAACTTCTGGTGAGCTTTTTGTATCTCCCGATGTTCATTTTCGCATTCTCGAATTCTTTCACCTAATTGATTGTACTTAACTTGTGCTTCAATATTTTCGTCGATAAGCCTGTGACCTCGGATGAACCCAGGATGACTCAAACCAGTGAGGTTATTTTCCAGCCAACCTGAGTAGTGTGGCACACACACGGTCTGATACCTTTATGGCCCAATAGTTTCTCTCCCCAAGACGAGTTTGCAATGCCACATGTGCTAAGCTTGACACCGACGAGGGCTATCATCGTCTTGAAAGTTGGCCCTGAAGTGACTCATTTTGTTCACCCTTGGTATGATTTGTTTTCTCCCTACTTGCCTTATGGCTCGGAGAGGGACATAAGGATAAGTTCCCCTCAGACAAATGAGTGTGAGGAGTGGTGCATCCCGAGAACGAACAATGAACTCCCATGTTGGGAACCACTCATACATCCACTGTACTTGATCTTCCTTGAGATTCTCAAATAACTCTACCCATCCCCTAACATCCTCTGGTTGGTTAAGCATGTTAGGCTTTAAGTTCATTCGTTTTGGGTTGTGAAAGGTGATATGATCACCCCAATCTCTGCGTATAATTTCCTACCAGTAATCACCTTTCTGAAGGTGTTCCTTAAGCCAGAGTTGAAGAAATAAACTACAACCTTCGAAGTGTTTGTCCCCTTGCTGTCACTTTTCCAAGGCTCGATATATCTCGGCGATAATCATGGGCACTATGCTAAAAGACTGCCCGTCAATCCCTTCAATAAAGGTCTTGGTTACCATGGCTAGTCTGGTGTGGATCCTAGCCTTCTTCATAGGAAGGATTATCATCCCCAGAAAACAAAACATGAAGACAAAAACCTTTCTGTGGATATGCCCTAAAGAGGTAAGGGCAAATTCGTCGGTGGGTGAGGTATGACTTTCTATGGCCATACCTCTCGTACAAGTAGTCAAATGCTATGTAGGAGTCCTTCCGACAAGTCAAGTATAGGCTTTGATTGAGTCCCATCATCTTGAGAAAGCCCCTACCTTTGCGATTTTCTGGCATAAGCAAACCCGGAGACTCCCAGGGAATACCAGCTAGACCCCTATCTCCTCAAGCAAAGGGGTCATTTCAAGGTCCCCGAAGTGAAATACTGACAGGTCGCTATCCTATAACAAAGTTGCAGCTTCTGTGATTTTATTGTCAGGATGGATTTCCAAAAGTGAAGGAAAATTCCCTAAGTATTTGCAGACAAGGTTCCAATCACTGGCATGAAGGTCCTCCCACCAACTTAGCAATCTTGGGTGAATGTTGGTTACCACACTAAATCAGGGGACTTCGTACCTCAGTTTCTACAAAATAAAGCGATATAACCTTACCCCTACCAGTCTCGGCTATTTGAATCAATAATTAGCATAATAGGCATTTAGTTCTCCAAATAAATGTACAGAACATGGAGGTGTCCGTTTGGGTGTCAGGGAAAGCCGATGGACATTGGACTAGGCTATCTTAACGAGTCACTATGCGAACAACATAACTGACTCGGCTAGGTTTGATCATGATGCATATACAGTTTAACGGAGTAAGGTTTCTATTTTGAAGTGCTAGACTGGCACCCTTGAGCGGACAACTAAAGAGGGAAAGGCACAGAACCGTCAACTACACCGTTGATCGACTACTTTTACCGCAAATATGCCTTTGCCAAATTTAGGGGGTGATAATACCGGAAGAGCGCAAACACTCATTGTAAGCATTGCAATAATATTTTTTTTGGCATGAGTGGAGTATGATGTCCAAGATGAAACTTACATGAATGAAACAAATTGACACGTATGTTCACGTACATAAGATAAATCAATACAATAAATTCTCAAAATTACAACGATATGTAAATAAGAAAGCAGTCAAGGAAAGCAGTTAAAGGAAAGGAAAGACATGAAGAGCCAAGTTAGTTTCATGATGAAATAATTAAAAGGCAAGAAGTAAAGGCAATTAATAAAGTCACAAATAGCATGTAATGGCAAAAGCCTAAAGAATTCCCTAGTAGAGTCGCCATGCTATCGACGCCCCATTTTTCCATCATGGGCGGGAGTCCAGAAATCGGGTATGCGAAATTATGGGAGGAAAACTCATTATTCCCTTACGAGAATTGGGTTTTTTGAATTTGGAGAGTCGCCACCTAAGGATAATAGTACATTAGGACACTTTTAAAGGAAAGAATTGAGAAGAAGAACCAGAGTTGGGTAAGGGCTTGAGATTATCTCGACGGGAAGGTGCTAGGCACCCCTCAAGTTCCACTAGTGTGGTTCCCGGCCATACTACAATTGTAACTTTAGAAGGTAGAAGAAACAAATAATATTTTCACATAATAACTGCATATAACTGCAAAAACGTTCAAAGCTTTAAAAGAGAATAGGAAAATGAAAGATTTTAGAAAGTTAGTTTAAAAGAAAGAAAACTAAAAAGAAACATAATAAAAGAAAAAGGGGTCCTAGGTTTATACATAATATGGATCACATCAATGCAATATCCAGCAATCACTCCTCAGAAGAGGGGTCGCACATGATATTAGCACATCGGTCATCATATCCATATTATACCTTTCCCACCCCGTTAAGGTATTAAAGCGCGATTAGTCTTGTTTACTTATTGCATGCTAGTACCCGCCGCAATCATATCAGTCCCGGGGTATTAGGACTTCTAATCCTTAAAGGGAAGAAAAGGGATGGGGGGCTTTATAGAGTTCAAAGGATAAAATTCTAGTTCGACATCTAAAACAGTTACCAAATAATAGGAAGAACAAATAAATAAATAAATAATGCTCAGATAAACCTCGTGAAATCAGATAATCATATATTTTAGCATGCCTTGGCAATTATTGATTTGGTCGTAGATTAAAATTAAGCAGTGAGCGGACTGGTTCAACACATATGTTTTAGACAAAAGATCTGCATTAGGCCACTCGGATACAATTATCAAAGACTAAGGCACACAATTAACGCGAGTTAATTTAAGAAATGTACTGATTTTAGAAGATAACTATGCAGAAGAGTTTTGAAGGAAAAGATATACTGCAGCCGTTTAGAAATCAGTTCAAAAGGGAAAAACAAACTGCCTAGTTGCGGTTAAACACGAAAAAGAAAAGTTTTGAAAATTCCAGAAGAGACGGAGTTATCTAAAGAAAAGAGTGAGTTGCAGAACTGATTTAAAACGACCAGTTTTAAAAGACGAGGATTGAGTTGGAACACACGTTTAGGCAGAATATTAGAAAGAAGCAGTTTGTATGTCAGTTAAAGAAATAGATTTTTAGGGAAAAGTATATACTGATTTGAGACAAGTTTTATTATAGACTACGTTTTGAAAAAAACATATACTGACTTAGGCGTATAAGAATCGGCTAATCAATTGTTACTGCTTTTAAACATGCAAAGTGAATTTGATTCAAGATCCTATAGGCATGATTTCTACAATTAATTATTTCAGAAAGTATTAATAAACCTGTGGACAAATGTTTGTTTAATTAGTCCAAAAGTTTGCCTAATGTCATGAATATGCACATCCTATATGCACGATTTCTATATATAAATCCGTAGAAAATTATCTCCTATTGGCAGGATTTCTATATGCATAATTGCAGCAAGTGATCATTAAGTCCTATAGACATGCTTTCTATGTTATTAAAATGGTCCTACAGGAAGGATCTCTAGATGGTAAAATAATAAAGTCCTAAGATCATGATTTCTACCCTTTTGATGCAAGAAAGAAAGGATCCCCAACCTTTCACTATGTACCCAAGTTTATACAAGTTATTACAAACCAAAAAAATATTGTAACACAGCTAGATCCGAGCAGCCTAATTCAACCTTAATGTCTGAAAATATGCGATTAAACCACTTCCTGGATCCAGATTTCTAAAGCCTTCACTTTGCCCAGGGTGTTTCAAAGTTCCAAGGAATCTCAAGGATTCACGGCATTTCTTACACCCAAGATACCATTAGAATAGAATAGTGCAGTGTGAAAGAGCCAGCTCTCAGGCATCCAAGTTCAGACGGAGCTCAGGAGTCCCAAAGCATGGCTTGCAAGAGAGGGGAAGAACTTAATAGCTAAGAGTAAGTGCAGGTGAAAGGGAAATTGGGGAACCATGACATGTGGTGGTCTTACCTAGCCACAAAGTGGGCTAGCACACCCCTGACCACCTGCTTGGTCAAACACATTAAGAGCAGACCCTTAAAGGTCTGACCAGGGTCTGGACAGTGATTAGGACACTGTCAGACCCAAGTCTAAATCTCAAAAACACATAAAGGGGAAAGGGAATGGGAATTGATTGAGTTTGGGATTCAAAGAATCCAATCCAGAAGCATGGACAACAAAATTAGAGTGTTGTCACACCTTGAACCATAAATCACATATAAAGGGGGTAGGGGATTAAGGGAATTCACATAAGAACAAGAGTGATAAAGTTGCAGGAAAATAGTAAGGAAGAAGTATAAAAGAACTGAAATGTAAAACACATAGTGGAGGAGCAGTATTTAAAATAGGATAGACATATCAATTGCAAAGTAACAGAAAAAGAAAAATAGAGCACTTGCAGCCATAGCACAGAGCAGAACCAAATCAAGATTTTAGCAAAACACTCGAGAGTTTGAGACAAACCTAAAGGTTTTTGAGAAAGAAAAGAGGAGTAGTATCTTGAACTATCTGTGTGTTCGTGAGAAAAAAGAGAGTAATTATTCTCGATTGATTGTCTGTTTCTTAAAAAGGGCATGGCAAAGCCCTTTATATAGTTTTTGAAAATAGGTGAGGTAGGCAAAGAGTGCACAATTATAAAAATTCAATCAATTAGCATCAATCAGGACAACCAGACTCATTTAATTAAGAGATCTAGTTCAAACGACTAGTCATGATAGAATAAGGAAGAAAGAATCAATTTACTTAGGTAGATTAGGGTAAAGCCACCATATAGTGCACAAAATAAAATCAAATACATAATTGGCATTTAAGGAAAGAGGGTATAATAGTGTGAAAAATAAAGTATAAGTTTCAAAATCAGTCAAAGGATCTCGGATCCAATTGCAACTGATAAAGAAACTGAGGTAATTAAGGAAATAAACAATTCAATTATTGGTACAAAATCACAGAGGGTACATAAGATCAATAATTTAAGGAAAACATCAGTAAGGTAAAAAAGATTCAAACAAAGAAATCAGTGGTAATCACTTAGCATGATTAAAGGGATTCAAAATAAATCATTGAAAGAGAGGTTTATATATAAAGCATAGAGTTCAAACCAAAGAAGAGTCTAATAAAATCTCAGAGCCAAAAGCAAATAAGATTTTGAATTTCTTTATAGGAAGTAAAAAAAACAAGCATAAGCACACGTAAATGAGTAAAAGAATCAGAAAACATTTTTTGAGCCGTTTTCAGAAAGCCCTTATATTGATTTGAATAATTTTGAAAACGGGAAATTAAGAATAAACTCTAAAACGTTACAAACAGCATAGATCTAGCACAGATCTAGAAGAATAGAATGAAAAGGAACCTCGAATAGGCTAGGGTTTCTGAGAACCCTAAAGGACGAGAAAGGCTTGCAAGCCAGGAGAGCGGATCTGAGTTGATAAGGTCGAATCCAGGCTCAAAAGGCCAACGCATGCCGGAGCAAGGCTGAAAAAGGCCAAAGAATCTCACAACGACCAAGGTCTCGATGAAGACCCTCGAGGTCTAGACTCGAAAGTTCACTGAGCATGCATGTGGGAGTAGTAGATGGTGGGAGAGATCGTCCATGGCTAGATTATCCATGGATTTCGGTGATTCGAGGTTGAAGAGGGGTAGGTGGCTATTAGGGTCTTAGGGGTTGAGAGCGTTCGAGAGAGCCGAGAGAAACCAAAGACGGCGAGTTTGAGAGAATGGGGATATGGTTGGGGTCGTTTAGAATTAAAAATGCTAAGGGCGAGCTTGGGTAGTTGATCAAAATGATCAAAGGCTCAGATTAAAGGGGACACGGGCCAGTTCTGGTGATTGGCTGTTGGGTCGGATAGATTAGGAAATTGGGTTAGGGAATTCTGTATTTTGGTTAAAATTGAAATGCAAAAGGGCTAATTTTAAATAGCCACTTTTCCCTTGTTTAATTTATAAAAAATAGCAAACTAATTTCTGGAAATAAATCAAATATGCTATTATTATTAGTAATACATCATTATCAAATTAAATATACTGGAGTCAATTTTATAAATATAATTACAAATAAATCTTAAAAGAGGCTAATATTGCAGTTATATGCAATTTAGTTTTCAAAAATACTAAATAAGTTTGTTAAAATATGAAAAAATCATGTTAGCCATATTTTGGTATAAGTATGAGAATAAAAATAAGTTATCCACCAAAACCCTTTGGTGTGCTTATATATGAACATATATGCTATTTTGGAAGTATTTTGGGTACAAAATTACATAGATAAAAATTAGATATCAACAGTGGCTCATTGCTATTGCAGCTTCTACTGGGTGAGACAAGGTTATTTCACTTAAAATCGGTTCGATCGGATTAACATATGGTATATTAAAGAGAAAATATCATTGTTAAGTTCATACTGAGGTAATGGTTCTTGTAAAGGGGAGAGACTCAATGATTCTTTGATTCGGCATATCTTTTCCACTGTGGAAGTACTACGAGTGTTTGAACATGGCTTATATGTGTTATGAAGTATATTATGGGCACCGGGTTCGTGAGATTGTGGCCATTATAGTCGGAGGATGTTATTATGGTCAAGCGACTTATGTGGTGCATGGTGTGATTTCAGTGAAGAAGCATGGCCATGTTCGATACAGTGTCTAGTGATTGATGCAATGTTCATATGTTTGGGTCTTATAGAAAATTTTGGATGTCGGAAGCTGGTTCGAAGGCTTATTGAATAAATAAAAAGGGAAGGATCTTCGATCTGGCTAGAGCTAATATGTTCAATTGGGTTTTGGTGGAAGAGATTGGTGCACAAGGTGTTAAATAATAATTTTGGATAACTCTAGAATATTTATTCGCACGTTCGAGGACAAACATATATTTAAGTGGGGAAAATGTAACGATCAGACCGATCATTTTGAGCTCCAGTGCGTTGTTGAGTTTTTTGAGTCCTTGATCAGCTTCACTTCAGGTAATATGACTTTTACGTGTGGCCAAAAATGAATTTTGGGAAGTTCGAATTTTATTTGGAAAGAAAATTCTAATTTTGGAAGTTTTATGTTGGAAGAACTAAATAAGATTTGAATTTATACTAAACGATGTTGAAATCGAGATTTGAAGGTTCCAATAGGTTTGTAATGATTATTATGGACTTTTTCATGTGTTCGGATTGAGCATTGGGTGTCCCAGGAGCATTTTAGCGCTTATAATGGAAATTTAACATTTTTAAGGTTTTAGAAATTCCTAAGTTTGATTTGAAGTGAAATTTGGTCTTAACGACGTTTGTTTAGGATTCCAAGCCTTGTAATAGGTTTGTATTGCGATTTATGTCTTGTGCGTAAAGTTTGGCGGCATTCCGGAATGTTTAAGTGTGATTCGGATGAGTTCGTCAAAGTTTGGATGTTTGAAAGTTGAAAGAAGGATTTAATAGTCGATTCATGGTTTTGATTTTTTTTTGGTGTTATTTGAGGCCTCATGTAGGTTCGTGTTATGTTTTGGTACAAGTTTTTATAAATGGATGGGGTCCGAAGGGCCTCGGGAGTGTTTCATATGTGTTTGGGTTATATCGTGCGCTTTTTAATGTTTTATCGTTGTTTCTATGGACTTAAAGGGTACCACAGTGAGTAAACGACCTTTGATTTATGATTCGATTGAACCATTAGAACTGTATCATAACTACGAAACCCTAGCAACAAGAATCATCGAATTCTGAGGTAGTATGAGAGAGTTATGCACATTTCCATATTGGGAAATATTGTTGGTTTTTCGTTCGGACTTTGTTCTTCGTGAACGTGAGGGAGGCCCCGCAAAAGTGAAGAAGAAAATTTTGGTTGACCGGTTAACACAAAAAATTGCTCTTCAGCTTTGCGATCGCGAAGAACAAAAAATCACCTGCACAGTGTTTTAAGTGGACAGATCGAACAATTTAGTATTTTGAGCATATCTTGAATTTTAGAGCTCCGTTTGAGTTGATTTTTGCAGAGTTATTCTCGCCTCAAAAAGGGGATAATATCAAACCTTTGTTTTGATGCATTTCCATGATTTGTTTCGTTGGTTATTATTTTTATCCGTGTTTGGATTGTAAAAATTGGGGTTTTGAGCCTCAAAGTTATGAGATGAAAAATACATGATTTGAGGGTCAATTCATGGATGAAAATGGATTATTTACGAAATATATACTATACAAGTTATGGGTAATAATTATTTTCAATAGTTTTTGGAATCCGGGTACGTGGGTAAAATGGTACAAGGATTGAATTTACTGACTTTTTTTAGCAGAATTTGGAAATATTATAAATTTATTATTTATGGTATTAGAGTATATTTTTATTGGTTCGAAACTTATTTGACTAGTTTTTGAGTGATGAACATCGTTTTGAGGTTTTTGAGAGGCTTTGGAGCCGATTATGGAACTTCGGAGCAAGTAAGTCTCATGTCTAACTCTTTGAGGAGAAAACTACCTCCTAGGTGATGTATTTGATATTTGCTACTTGTTTCAGGGGCTATATATGTACGAGGTGAAGAAACTTGGTACATAGCTAGATTCATGTTATTGTATGGATAGCCTTAGGTTTGCACCATGTTATAATTGTACTATAGGGGTTATCTTTGCTCGTTGAATTCCTTTACTTCGCATTACGAGTTGAGACTAGACTTGTGTAGAGTGCTAGACTTGCTATTGTAGAGATTTGATGGGGTTCGTGATTAGCTGCTGAATAATTGTACTCTCCTTACGAATTTCTTCCGTGTTATGCATTTTTATCGAAAGGTTCCCCTTAAAATATATAACTGACATGGGTATTCGTGAGTAGGGTCAAAGACCCGTTAAATCTTCTTATTCTGGGATCGGCTGTTCACCTCATCAGTATCACATGTACATCTATGGTTCGTGTCGTTCGACACTCAGCAGTATGCACAATTAACTGCATCGGTCGTACGCCTCAGTAAGATTATGTATCACATTCTCATAAGAGCGGGTCGTTCTCTTTGGCATTTCTATTAAATACTCCTTTGAAATCGTGTGAATATATTTGTCAAAAAGCTAGCGTATCTACGAATTTTCCTGATTTGAATCATGAGCATCTATTTGGTGGTGAGCTCTATATACACACTCCGGTTGAGGAGGTAATTGCTAATCGAGAGTTTGAGTTTGCGGTTGAGAGGAGGATTGTCTGTATTTATACTTATTTATTTTGTTCGTTTACTCTTCCGCATATCAGTTTACATTTTATTAAATCTATCTTATTGGACCACTAGTAAGTGTTGATGTCAATCCCTCGTCACTACTTATTTGAGGTTCGGCTAGATACTTACTAGGTACCTTTTTATTTACGTACTCATGCTTCACTTGCTGCACTTATTGTGCAGGTATACATATATGTTTCTGGTGGTCCTTTGGATGCAAAGGCGCGACTGTTGCGCGGACTTTACAATGAGCTGCACTTTCTTGTTACGATCTGCATCATATAGATTTTCCATCAGAGTTATTTCTATTTCCCGTCTAACTTGTATTTCAGACGGACATTGTATTATTTTTGTACCCATTAATACATGCTCATGCACTTGTGACACCGGGTTTTGGGGGTTCCTCTTAGATGTTTAGCATGGTAGTTCACATAATTATCATCGTTTACCCTGTATATTCTATTTTATGCTATTAAATTAATAAAAATTATGATTCCAAATTATTAAAATGAGAAATTAAGTTCATCCATGACCGTTGGCTTGCTTGACAACAGTGTTAGGTGCCATCACAATCTATAGTGGATTTGGTTCATGACATTTGACCCAAGGGGTGCCTCACAATCCAGCTCAAGAGATAGATTGAATTCATTTACTTCATTTATATTCGTATTCATAATCAAGGGAGTGATTAGTGGTTTCACTTGATTGATCAATCTTCAGAATCTCCAGATTCCTAATCAACCCTTAAAGTAAGTACTATTTTCCTATGGCGACTGCACTTGATCTTGTTTCCTTTTTGATAGTCTTGACATCCTTTGATTTGGCACCATCCATGCTGCATTGAATCTTGTTTCCTTTATGATTTCCTTGACATATTGACTTCCTTTGATTGAGCACTGCCTTCCTAATTTCCTGCAATCAAATAGATACAATTAGATTTTGATTATTGTCATCATTGAAACTTAGGTGTAACAATCTCTCCTATTTTGATGATAATAATCAAAACGAGTAATTATAATACACTTCCCTTTCATGTCTAAAAATGCCTACTCCCACTGAGTTGTTTCCCTGTATTGAAGTGATATTCCCCTTGAGTTGTTTCTCTATTTTACTCTCACGTTTCTCCCCTTTGACATTAATGAAAAAGAAAGAAGAAAGTGCAGATGGAACAGAGATAACAAAGTAGATAAGAACGTTGTAGTTAGGGTAGCAGATATTATTCCTTCAGCAGAGGCACATGGTGATGGTTCTTACATACCAAAGCAAAAGTAATTAACAAAACAAAACAAAGAAAGAAAAAATAGATTGTTATAACACACACACATACAACTGCCTTAGTTCCTCCCTAGAAAGTTTTTTAGGTTATAGATCACTTTGGTTTAGAAAGAATCATAGGAGAATTCAACTTCTTTGGTGATTTTGTCCATCTTCGCTGTCAAGAAGGTTAATACCCTAATTCCTTGCCTCCTTCTGGATTCCATGTCTATCTTGAGCTTAGCCACATATGTACCTGTTTCGTTGGTGACTTCTCTGATTTTGTCCACATGTTCTTTCATTGCAATGAGCATGGTTTTACCCAACCTAGTCCTTGCTGAATCTGATGTAGGTTGTTGGTGGCAGTCGACTGAGGCTTAGTTGGTTCAATGGTTGGCTCAAACCTATACTGGAGTGCTTTCAACCTTGGCATGTCTGACCCATCTATCGTCACTTAAAGTGTCACCCAGCATAGCAAAGGTTGTCTTATCATAGGTGCTTGAAATGTACTTGGGGGTAAAAGGTGCCAAATCAACCTTCATGACCTCAAGAATATGTAAGATGAACAAGTCGTAGGGTAAACAAGCAGCATAATAGGATATGTCCCTAATACTTTCAAGCATATACTGAAAAATCCACGCATCATTGATACTTTCAAGCATATACTGACGAATCCACACAAACTCATCAAGCCATTTATTGTTCACAACACAGTAAAGAATGAAGATATCACTAGTAGTCAAAGTGCCGAGACACCTAGTCCAACGAAGGAGAGTAGTATCAATCATTTGGGCTAGCGCAGAGTGTTCAAACTTAAGAGTTTTAGGACCAATGCCAGGAGGATTTTCAGATAGAAAAGTTTTTGCCTCTTCTAAAGTAACTTCAATGTCTTTTGGCCAAGAGTTGTGCACAAAAACATCATCACCATGAAACATTGCAGAAAATATCTTTTAAAATTGATAATAATCAAGAACAATATGAATTCCTAGAACCATTAACTCCAAATCATATTTTTCATTAACGAACTGCTTTGCATAAAACAACCTCACAAGTTCTTCATATATAGAATATCCAGCAGCATCAAACAGAGGAGAAAAATATTGAAAAGCTAAGATAAAAATCACATCACAATGCAAAGAGAGAGACGTATAGAGTGTCCATACGCCATAGATTTAGACTTATAAGACTCAAACCTCGATTTCTCACTTGGTCCATAGAAGTTCAGTTTATCCTCCTGCCCAAAGTATGTGCTTTCTATTTTCCCATTCTTGCATACAGGCCTTTAGGAGTTTTCTCCATAGGTCTTTCTCCTACCTTTTTCTGGATAATAGGGAGATCCTCCGATGAGTCACTACTTTCATTATCAGTTTTGAGAAGGTCTGGGTCAAGGGATGATTCAAGGTCGACAGTTTCTTTAGGGTATTAGGTTTTCTGAAACTATTTGCTTCGTCTTATGGCAGTGGAAAATGAGAGGTTTCCCTTAGCCATGGTGTAGAAGATGGTGAGAAGTGATGGAGAATGAGAGAGGAGGATGATACTTAACTAGGTTCTTGGAATATTGAAGGGTTGCATCGGTTAAAGGAAAAGGCAGGTTCAGATTCAACAGACACTTCTAAGGAGTTGTTTCGGCAACACCAATGGAAGAGTAATAATAGCACTCACATCAAATTAATAAACCCACCAATTAAGCAAGCTAAAAAGGAAGTAGAATATTTTACCAAGATAAGGAAGATTTTTTACGCAATTGATATAATACTAATCTTTTTATGCAGTAGACAAAATCCTTCTTCCAAAAGAGGTTCTGTAAAAATATCAGCAACTTGGAACTTAATGCTAATTAACTTGTCACGACCCAAACCCGGTCGTGATGGCGCCCAACCCTAAAGCTAGGTAAGCCTGACCATCACCTGCTCTCCATTCGTCAATAAATCTCAAACCGACAATATAAGGAAAAATGTAATAATTTTCGAATAAAAATCAGGTAAAGTTAATAGAATAATTTGAAGATAATACGAAATCGGAATAATCACTCCCAAAAGATCTAGGCCACGAACTATAGCCTCTAAACAAAAACTGGATAATAATAGCTGCACGAATATATTAAAGTTTGGAAACGTATATAGTAGTAATAAACTGAAATATGATGAGCAGCCAGGTCCTGCGAATGTCAAGCAGCTACCTCGACAACTCTGAAGCTAAGCCTCCGGTGTACCTGAATCTGCACACAAGGTGCAGGGAGTAGGGGTGAGTACTACCGACTCAGTGAGTAATAAGCATATATAATGTCGGAAAGAAAGAAATCCAGGGAACTCCACAAAGCAAGCTAAACCTAACTGTTCTGTACCTTAGCTATGAACTAAGCGCCAAGCAATATCAAATATAACAGTCAATTATAAGATAAAGATGCAACGCAATGCACATGAAACCGCTGTGGTGTGCAGCTCCATCCATTTAACATCGACGGCACTCACTCGGGGTGTGTACAGACTCCAGAGGGGCTCCTTCAGCCCAAGCACAATATTATCATATCAGCGCTGCGGCGTACAGCCAGACCCATGCTCAGTCCACAGTATGCATATGAGTCACATAACAGATTTAATCTAATTTTCCATTTTTTCATTTTTAAGGTGAATGTGAATTAATTAGTCAATTTCATGAATAAGGTGACTTAGCATTTAATAACGGTGATTAAGCACAGGACTGAGATTAATGATTATTCAAATCATGTTATCACACAGATATTCACCCTAGACAGGTACTACAGACCGGTTGAAGGCCCCAAACATGGCATTAAGCCCAATTATCAACAACACAATATGTGTATCAGCCCCAATAATTTATATTCAGCTCTCGGGGTGGATGAAGTCACAATCCCCAATCTTATACTATCCGGCACCTGACATGGGATGCGATTCACGCCCTAACATACTGTCACGATGTGATAAACTTGGGTTTCAAACCCTCAGGCCATCATCTATACAAACTACTCACCTCTAACCGGTCGTAGACTAGTCCGCAATGCCTTTTCCCTTTGAATCTCCATCTACACACGTCGAATCTAGTCAAAACCACAATGAATATGTTATTATAGGATAATTGAACATTACCCGATTAAAATTATTCAAAAACGCTAAAAATCACGAAGTTGGTAAAACCCGAGTCCCGGACCCACTACCCAAAAAAATTCTGAAAATCAAATCTTTGGATTCCTCGCCTTGCCACGAGTCTGTACATATAAAGTTTGTCGAAAACGGAGCTTGAATGACAATTCAAATCCCCAAAATTTATTTCTAAAAATTAAGCCCTGGTTCTTCACAATTTCATGGAATTGAGGGTTGATTCTTCCTAAAAAGGTACTTTTTAAGTCAATCGACTTACCTCCAATCAATACCCGCTAAAAACACACTTCAAATCGCTCTAAAAGCTCCTTTGGTTGCTTAATAATGGAGGAAAATATGTTTAAGTCGCGGGTGAAACAACCCTTAAAACATTCTGTCTGCCTAGTGATTTACTCTAAGCGATCGCATCACCCTATTGCGATTGCATAGAACAATTTCTGACAGCCTTAAATTTCCTCTTATGCGATCGCACTCAAGCCTATGCGATCGCATAGACCAAAGTCCAGGCCCCTCAGTTCATCTTATATGATCGCACTTGAGCCTATACGATCGCATAGACCAACCTTCCCAACATATGCAATCGCATCATCCTTTACACGACCGCATTGACCAAATTCTGAGCCCCCCTTGATTCCTCTATGCAATCGCAATGATGCTTATGCAATCGCATAGAACAAAAGTCTGGTGCAATTTTTCTACTGCACTTTTTAACTTCACAAATTCCCGTTAACCATCCAAAATCACCCCGAGGCCCTCGAGACCTCAACCAAAAGCACAGGTATGTACTATTATTCCATTCAAACTTGCTCGTAACATAAAAACACTATCATAAACATCAAAATCATCAATTTACCACGGATTCAAGCCTAAGTTTAACTAAAACTTCCGAACTTGCATTTGATCCAAAACCCAAACTAAACACCTCTGAATGATCTGAAAAATTGGTGCAATTGCAACTATCGGAATTCAATTTTGAGCCTCAGATCAAAATCTCACCTATCAACCGGACTTCGCAAAAATTCTAACTTAGCCAATTCAAGCCTAATTCTACACCGGACCTCCTAATCCAGTTCCGATTGCTCTCCTAAGTCATAAATCACCACCCGAAACTAGTCGAATTTTCAGAAATCCATTCCAAGCGCTCTAAATCATAAGTCAACATTCGGTTGACTTTTCCAACTAACTTTCTCATAAAGAGACTAATTGTCGCATTTCTACCCAAACTCCATCCCAATTACTTCAAACTCTCCAAAAACATATAGTGGAACATATATAAACATAAAATGGGAAAACGGGGCGGTAATTCACGGGACAACAGTTCAGGTCGTTACAGAACTCTAATAAAACATCACCTTTTCAACATGATCACAAATAAAATGATGCTTAATTTTTATATGTTCTGCTCTGGAATGATGCACATAATTTTTTGACAGACATGCAGCACTCATATTATCAAAAAATTAGGAGTAGAAGTGATATAAATCATAATCAAGAAGTTGATGCATTAGCCAAGGAATTTGTATACAACAGCTTCCAACAGCTAAATATTATGCTTCATTAGTTTACATGGCAACACAATTTTATTTTTTGCTATGCCAGAAAATTAGAGCATTCCCAAGTAATTGGCATGTACCACTAGTACTTTCCTGTCACTCTTATCACCTGCAAAATCTGCATCAGAAAAACCTTATAAATCAAAATTGTTAGAATGAGCATACCATAATCCTAATTCAATGGTCCCAATGATGTATCTAATAATGCTTTTAGTGGCAGTTAGATGAGATTCCTTTGGAGCCGACTGAAATCTTGCACACTTACAAACATTGTACATTATATATTGTTCGACTAGCCGTGAGATATAGTAAAGATCCAACCATTCCTCTATATACATTGTTTCATCCATGCTTTTTCCATTATTTCCTCTTCAATAGTAGTTGTTGGACTCATTGGAGTTTCAATAGGCTTTGCGTTCTCCATTTCAAACTTTTTTACGAGTTCTTTGGTTTACTTGGTTTGGCTAATAAAAATTCCTTTGGAAGATTGGTAGATATGTAATCCAAAAAAAAAGTTAGCTCTCCCATCATGCTCATTTGGAATTCTCCTTTCATAATATGAGAAAATTATTAACATAATACATAGTTATAACTTCCAAAAATAAGTTCGTCTACATAAATTTGAGTAATAAGATTACTAGAATTTGAACGCTTAATAAACATATTTGTGTCGATATTACCTTGTTTGAAACCTTGATTTAGAAGAAAAGAGCTTAGTCTTTCATACCAGGCTCGGGGGGTTTGTTCGATTTCGTATAAAACTTTGACAACTTGAATACATGGTTTGGGAAACTGTTGCTTACAAAGCCAGGAGGTTGTTTCACAAATACTTCTTCAGAGATATATCCATTAAGGAAGTCGCTTTTTACATCCATTTGAAATAGCATGAATCCTTTATAAGCAACAAAAGCAAGTTGTATTCGAATGGATTCTAATTTTTCTACATGAGCAAATATTTCATCATAGTCGATTCCTTCTTACTCAGAGTAACCTTGGGTGACTAGCCTAACTTTGTTATGAACTACTTGACCATATTCATTCAGCTTATTTCTAAAAATCCATTTAATTCCTACGATGGAAGCATGGTTTTGGAAACAAGTCCCACACTTTGTTTTGTTCAAATTAATCAAGTTCATCTTTCATGGTTTTGACCTAGTGTCATCTTTGAAGGCTTCAACAACCATTTTTGGCTCAAGTTATGATATTAAGGACATGTGAGAGTTGAGCTTTTGAGATCTTCTGGTAGTGATACCTTCTTGTGGATTTTTGATGATGAACTTGTGGGGATATCCAAGTTTACTTTTCTATTCATTTGGAACACCTCTAACTGGCTCCATTTTTAATGTGGTCGGTTGTTAAGCAGAAGATGGTTCCTCCATTTAAATGTGCTCCTCGATTGACTGATTTTGCTGATTGATCGCCTAATCGTGACTATTGTTTCCTATAACAATAGAATTTTGGACAATAAAAATTTCCTTGTCTTCAGGAAGATTTTCATTACTTAAGCAAGTGTTAGTATCCATAAAACAATATGAATGGATTTCTCAATATATAAAATTATTTTATTGAATATTCTATATGCTCTACTTGAGGGAGAATATCCAAGAAAAATACTGTCATCGCTTTTTGCATCCAACTTACCCAGATTGTCCTTTCCATTAGTATCAATGAAACATTTATAGGTGAATGGATGAAAATAACTGATGTTTTAAGAGTCAATATCACAGAAGAGGGGGGCGATTTGTGTGGTATCCAATGATCGATCTAGAAGAACCTCAGGTGTTCTAAATACTACTGTTAGCAGAATTAAAAGTGCATAACATAAAGAACACAGAGATTTTTACGTGGAAAATACCTTGCTCAAAAGGTAAATAAACCACGGCCTACTACTCAGTAGAATTTTCCAAAACTTCCACTAAAATCACTTAGCCAAAACATCATTTACAAAACTCTTTGTAAAACCTAAGGATTAACTCTAATCATGTTGTAACACACAGCCTCAACTGTTGCGACAACTTTAAGTTAGCATATAACTTGAACACTCAAAGTACCGAGTACATTTTCTTTTATGAAAACTGAAAGGTACAACTTTAAACCACCTACTACAAACGAAATAGAATAAGAAACAACACAATGGACTGGTTCTTCTATCTCGTTCAAGTAGCTTCAGGAGTGCACACTCAAATCTCACATAAATTGCTTGCAAAATCGCCTTGCTCTTTTACTCTCAATTCAGCTTAAGTTCTACGTATGTGCAATACATGTAAAAGAGATCAATCACTGTATTTTAATAGGTTAGTAATCAGAGTTTGATTGGGAATTCATTGATGATATTCTATCGTAGTTGAGTTCTTGAAGATCTCAAACTCCAACACTGCCTTTAATCCAGATTTTGTTCTCTTCATATAAGGAGATCTTCTCCCCTTATCCAGTATGCATCCTTTTAGATCAGTTCAGGAGATATTGTTGATGACTTATCTCCTTCACGTGCACCTCACATGTATAGGTTGATCAAAATTGTGCTTCACATGATGGACCTGGTCCATGACTAAGATCATTTGTCATTCTTCAAAACTTCACCTGTTCTTGGGCCAATGATTTCCCCTTTTTTGATAATGACAAACTCTGTGCTTTTTACTGATCAAAGAACCTGTAAGACCTCAACTTAACCATCAACACTTAACATAGAAAGCTTAATTATGATCAAGGACCATGTTAATTAGGTTAAGAATAATGAGTAAAGGACAACATTTATTCCCACTTTTGGCATCATCGAGAAGTTTCATACACAGTGTGAATCACAGATTTTAATAAGTACTTATACCCACTGGTGCAATTACAAGTACAATCATGGTGCAATCATCATTAATCAAATAAACATATTTAAACTATCAAGGTCAGAATAATCATTGAACAAGAGAAACAGCAGTTGTCATTGATAGAGATATGTTTCCACAAACAAACCACATAAAGAAAGAAAAACATTAAAACCAGGAGCAAAAATAGAAAAATCCTTAATCTAGGTCACTAGGGGTACTAGAACTAGTTCAAGAGTCAGAAACTGGGAGTCCTAAGGCTTGGAGGAACTAAAGGGTTGAGTTTGGAGAAGACTCAACATGTTCTGAAGAATTACATCGTTCTTCTCCTTTTCTTTTGCAAGCTCAAGTCTGAGACCATCCCTCTCAGCTTCCACTTAAAGCACACGAGCGTGGAGCCTAGCAATTTCAGCATCCTTAGCAGCACATCCTTGATCCAAAGTTCTAACCTTTCTGTTGATGGTTGTCCTCAGAGATGAACCAGGTTCAACGGGTATGGCATTTACTAGATAGTCACAAGCAAGAAGAGTTTTGACACCAAAGTATTCATTGCTCAAAGCCATTTCCCATTTCTTCAGAGGCAAATTAAGCATGTCCAGAACTGTGGTTAGTATGAAGCCATATGGAGTAGCATGATCTTTGCAACCATCTATGACCCTGTCTAGTAATTTACTATGAGTGCATGCCAATTGATTTGCTTTCCTCTTTCAAGGAATTCCATAAGCACCAGATCTACGTAGTTGGCAGTGTGCCTTCTCTCCTATCTTGGCAATAAGCATTTGTTGACAAACTCATGCTGAGGCCTCATCTCACTTTTTCTGCACAGTTCTGGCTTCATTCACATCCTCTAAATCATAGAACCTTTTGGAGATTTCAAGGTCAGTGGGGAGGGAGTCCAGGCATAGCCACATTTTCCTACAATAATCATCAAACCCTTCAGAGGGTATGTCCAAAATCTTTTCCAGTTTCACAACAACAAATTGCGCATAAACTCCCTTCACCTGGCTACTGATAACTCCAACCTTAACAGCAGCATTTGTCATAAATTCAATCAACTCATTTCTAGCTAGCCTTCCTTCCATCTGAAGGACCATATCCTTCCATCCTTGAACAGCCAAACAGTCTACCAATCTCATCATCCATGGTTCCACCAAGTCCTTCAACAATCTACCTTTCAATATTTTTCTTCTTCAAAAATGCCAAGCTTGTCATGTTCCTTCTCAGATTCATCTTCTTCTTCTTCTTCACTCCAATCATCATCATCATCAAAAAGTTTTGGTTTTTTAGCTTTCATTGCAGATCTTGTCCTCTTGGCAAGTGAGGGTTAAGCAATCACAGGCACAGAGGAGGATTTCTTGGAGGAAGTCGTGGGATTATTAGGCTTGGGTATAGGTAACTACACTGTTATACCCATCTCTTGATGGAACACTTCCATCTCTTCTTCCTCAACAGCCTCTAAGGATTCTGCAACCTTTCGCTTTCCTTTGTCCATTTTCTTTTCGTTCTTTCTTCTAAAGACTTTTATAAATTAGCTTCACTTTGTTTTACCCTGCTTCTTGTGGCTTTACCCTTAGGCATTGAGGAGGCACGAGGTGTTTTGGATGAAGCTTTTCTATTCTTTGATGGCTTGAGAACATTTGAGGTTTTTTGTAAGGTAGCTTTGCATTTCTTTAGGTCATAACTTGCCCCAACATTTTTCAGAAGATAAGCCAAGGTTTTCTCAGTAGATCAAATGGGCTCATCTCTTTGTTTGCTTGGATGAACCAACCTTTCTGCTGCTTCCCCAGAACCACTTCCCCCTGACTTTATGTCACTCTCTTCTATAACCCCACATATTGAAAGAACTTCTTCCCTTTTCCCCACTCTTAACAGCGTGTACCCTCTCTCGCCTGTTATTTTTTAGACTTTTTTTACCTCCACTCCTACTCATCTAAGGCAGTTCAACATCTCTAATTGGTCCAACCAAAACAAACCTAGTTTCTAAGTTTTCAACAACAGGTGAACTTATCTCGGCAAGGGATTCTTGAGTCTTCTCGGAGTTAGAAGACCCATGTCCTTCCCTCTTAGTCACGGATTGAAAGGTTTTAGACTCAGAACTTGAATCAAAATTTGGAACTGGGCTTTCTTTCACTTGGATAACTTTCAACCTTTGATTTAAAACCTTTTTTAGAGCTCCAGATACTATAGTTTTTCGATCAAGCATTTTTTGCATTCGAAATCTAGGTTTTAGAGATACACTGGGTAGAGTAGATGAGGATGAATTCGAGGGAGATTGTCCTGGAGGAGTGCCAGGATGATCTTATAGGTTGGACATGATTCTTTGTTTCTTGAGAGAATTTGGGAATTTTGGAGAAGTGAGCAATTAGAATTGGAGCAAAAATTTTGACGGTATTAGAATAATGAAGAAGGCTGAAGATGTGATGTGTATTTAAAGAGAATTAGACACTAATTAAGTAACGACAACTTTTCAGGGGTCAAATAGAAGTCTACAAAAACTGAAATTCTAGAACTTTAATGATTATTTGGCATCCCTGGATATTAGGCAAAATCACATTTTAGAGTTATAGATGGGCAGAACTGGTTCAATGCTCAACGGATAGAATTGTCTAGTATTTTCGCAAGTATAGGACTACTGCTCATGGTTGAAATAATTAATTTTTCTAATTGTGCATAGTATAGAAAACAGAAAACATACCTAAGCTTTCATATGGACCCATACTGATGAACTAGGTTCTTCCTTTATAACTCTATCTGCCATAATAGAAACAACTTTGTAAGAGATTAGTGAGTCATATATACATGTCACAACTAATTAAAGGTTTGAAATTGAGTAAGAATTAATCTAAATATTTACACAAAGTTAGAGTTCCTAGCCAAAAATAAATTCATTGTGTATTATGAGCTTGGCCTATTAGGTGATCATAAGCATCACCACTTCCAACATTTTCCTCTCAAAGTTTTCTCTAATCAGTACTTTAGTGAAGACACCAGCAATTTGTTTATCAGTAGCATAGGATTCTATGGAGATCAGACCTTTCTCATAGTTGTCTCTTAAGAAATGCCTTACATCTATGTGCTTAGTCATTTTATGATGAATAGGGTTCTTTTTCATACTTATAGCACTAGTATTATCACATAATATAGGAATGCAACCAACTTCAATACCAAAGTGTACCAGCTGTTGTTTGATCCATATCAATTAAGAAGAACAAGAGGCAGCAACAACATACTCAGCTTCAGTAGTAGATAAGGCCATTGAGTTTGCTTTTTAGTAGCCCATGACATAAGACATGAACCAAGGAAGTGGGCCATACCTGAGGTATTCTTCTTGTCCACTAGGAAACTTTCATAATCAGCATCATCATATCCTACTTAATTGAAATTAATACCTTTGGGGTACCAAAGACACAAATCAGTGGTGCCTTTCAAATATTTCAGTATCCTCTTGACAGCGGTCAAGTGAGACTCTTTTTTTATTTGCTTGAAAATGAGCACAAAGTCCTATCATGTCTGCTAGCAATAAGATACAAGTGTAAATCAATCATACCCCTATACAACGTTTGATCAACTGATGAACTAGATTCATCAATGTCTAATTTAGTGGAAGTTGCAATGTGTCTATTTCTTTTTATTCTTCCATTTTAAACTTTTTGATAAGCTCTTTTGCATACTTCTGTTGATGAACCATGGTTCAATTAGGACTTTGTTTGATCTGCAAGTCTAAGAAGAAGTTAAGCTCACCCATCATATTCATATCAAACTCTCTACCCATTAATTTTGCAAAGTCCTTACTTAGCTTATCAGTGGTGTCCCCAAAGATTATGTCATCAACATATATTTGTACCATAAGGAGATCCTTACCTTTTTCCCTTAAGAATAAGGTACTATCAATTTTACCTCTTTTGTAACCATGCTCTAGCAGGAATATGGACAATCGTTCATACCATGTTCTTGGGTCCTACTTAAGTCCATAGAGAGCCTTGTCTAACTTGTACACATGCTCAGGATATTCTTTGCTCTCAAACCCTAGAAGTTGTTTCACAAACACTTCTTCTTTCAGGTAGCCATTCAGGAAGGCACTTTTGACATCCATTTGATGAAGAGTGAATTCCATGCGTGTTGCAAAGTCTATGGGGAGTCTGATCGCCTCTAGTCTTACAACTGGAGCAAAGTCTCATCATAATCTATGCCCCCCTCTTGGCTGTAACCTTGTACCACCAGTATTTCCTTGTTTCTTGCAACTGTTCCATCTTCATCAAGTTTGTTTCTGAAGATGCACTATATACCAGTGACTGATCTATCCTAGTATCTTGGAACTAGATGTCAAACTTGACTTCTCTCAAATTGATTAAGTTCTCTTGCATTGCATTCACCCAATATGCATCTTGCAAAGCCTCAACAATATTTTTAGGTTTAATAAAAGATAAGAATGCTTCAAAAACACACAGATTCTTTAATTGTGATATAGTTTTGACTCCAGATGTTGCATCAGTGATAATGTTCTCAATAGGATGAGAACTTTGATACTTGTAAAGTTTCACAACCAACTGGTTTCGGCTAGATGTTTCTTCCTTGTTCTGCAACTGAGGAACAGGGTCACGAACAAGTTCCTTTAAGGGATTTATTTCAATTCATCTTTGATTAGTTCCCCTGTCAGGTTGCCCTAGATGTAAGAACTTGTTCCATCACATGTTCCTTCTATTGGTGCAACTTTGACTTGTGTTGAGGATTCAGTGAAGTCCTTTACCAATCCAATGGCTTCATCTTCATGTTCCTGTCTCTTAGAAAGATTGTTAGTTTCATCAAATACTGCATGTACACTTTATTCTACACATAAAGTTATTTTATTTAATACTTTATATGCTTTGCTATGTTAAGAATACTCCATCTTCTTGAGGTTTCCTAGGGGCAGAGAATTTATGATGTATACCATTTTCATCACAAAATTCAGTAAACTTAGCATTTTCAAATTCAGTTCCATGATCAGTCCTAATTGATGCAAGTTGATTTCCTAATTATTTCTGAGTTTTTCTAACAAAGGCAATAAACATATCAAATGTTTAATCTTTAGATGTTAGAAATAGTACCCCAGGTAACTCTAGAATAATCATCAATAAGTACCATTACATACTTCTTTTCACCTCTGCTCATGGTTCTCATTGGACCATAGAGATCCATATGGACCAATACCAATGACTTGGTTGTGCTTACAATGTTCTTGCTTTTAAGAGATGATCTTACTTGTTTCCCTCTTGTACAAGCCTCCCAAACTTTGTCTTACTTGAACTTGACGTTAGGTAACCCTATCACCAAGTCCTTATAGACCAATTTTTTAGCTGATTTAGACTAGCATGACCAAGTCTTTTGTGCCACAGGAGGGGATCATTATCCAGCACACTTAGGTAGGTTAGTTCATTTTCTGAGAGAATGGACAAATTTACAATGTAAATATTGTTAACTCTTTTTCCCTGTAAAACAACCTTGTTAGTGGTAAGGTTAATCACAAAGTATTTAGTAGAGTTGAATGCTACAAGGTTACCTCTGTCAGACAATTGTGACACATTGATAAAGCTGTATTTCCAGTCATCTATCAAGTAGACATTCTCAATGGAGTGAGAGACTAGCTTACCTACCTTTCTAACCTCAATGATCTCACTTGGCTTTTAGGATCATACATTTCCTTAGCTCTTTCTTCTCATTGTTAATTATCTCAGACTCATCAATGAATCTAGTAGTAGCTCAGACAACCTTTCTTTAGACAGGAATTTAGTCTTGTCTTTGAAATGAAGAATAAATACCTCTTGTTCATCATATGATTCTCCGATACCCGTAAGAGATTGTTCATATCCAGTTTCATCTTCTGAGTCCTCGTCTGATGTTTCTCCCCGGGCAGCAACCATTGCCTTTGCTGATCCCTTGTTCCTTTTTAGTTGAAGTTGTTCCTTCTTCCTACTCCTTCGTTCAGCCCTTTCCTTCTTCCACTCAATTTCCCATTGAGGGCAGTTCTTTTTCATGTCTTACCAAACTTTTAGCATCCCTCATTGGTCTGTTTCTCAAGAGCCCTTAGTTTGTTAAAGGTTGTACCTCTTGAAGAACCATTTCCTCTCATCGTGCACTTTTTGAAATCTCTAGTGATCATAGCTATTTTATCATCCTCCATCTGAACCTTCAGCAATTCTAAGAGCCAAACTTTTTTCTTCTTGGGTGCATCTATTTTCATAGTTTGCCTTCTCAATTCATAGACAGTAAGGTTTCCAATTAGTTTATCCAGCCTGAGGGTAGCAATGTTCTTTGATTCATGAATAGCAGTGATTTTGCTTTCCCAAGAGAATGGCAGAAACCTTGTTAAATTCTTCTTAGCTTTCTCTTCTTCAAGAATAATCCTTCTAAGATATTTAAGTTCATTTTTCAGAGTGGTGAACCTTGTATACAACTCTTGGATAGTTTCTCCTTCCTTCATGTTGAAGTTGTCATACTAAGAATACAACAGTGTTCCTCTGGACCTCTTCACTTGAGGTGTTCCTTCATGAGCCACTAGCAAAGTGTCCCAGATTACCTTATTAGTGGTACAGCTTTGAATTCTATTGTACTCATATCGACCTAGTCCGCACCAAGCCATATCTGTCATTGGCATTCTTCTCCCACTTTTTTCGGTCTTCAGCAGTGCAGTCAGCTCTAGTTTTTGCCACATCTACTCCTTTAGCATTCTTCTTTATAGTTGCTAGAGGACCATCAGTGACTATGTCCCACAGTTCATAGTCATTTCATATGATATGATCCCTCATTATGTTCATCCATCAAGAATAGTATTGACCATTGAAAAGTGGAGGCCCGGCAGTGGATTGCCCTTCCTAGTTCACAGGTGGGGCACTCATGTTGATCTTTTCCTAAGGTGTTAACCTCTTCAAGGATAACCAGCTCTGATACCAATTGATGTTTTAAGCGTCAATGCCACATATGAGGGGGTTATTTGTGTGGTATCCAATTTTTGATCTAGAAGAACCAGGTTCTATAGGTGTTTTAACTACTATTGTTTGCCGAATTAAAAGTACATAAAATAAAAAAAAAAGAGATTTTTACGTGGAAAATACCTGGCTTACAAGATGAAAAAACCACGACCTACTACTCAGTAGGATTTTCCCAAGCTTCCACTAAAATCACTTAGCCAAAACATCATTTACAAAACTCTTTGTAAAACCCAAGGATTAACTCTAATCATGTAGTAACACACAGCCTCAACTGTTGCGACAACTTTAAGTTAGCCTATAACTTGAACACTCAAAGTACCTAGTACAATTGCTTCTATGAAATCTGCAAGGTACAACTTTAAACCACCTAATACAATTGAACTAGAATAAGAAAAAACACAATGGGTTGGTTCTTCTATCTCGTTCAAGTAGCTTTAGGAATGCACACTCAATCTCACATAAATTGCTTGCAAAATCGCCTTGCTCTTTCACTCTCAATTTATTTTAAATTTTGCATATGTGCAATACATGTAAAAGATATAAATCAATGTCATTTAATAGCTTAGTAATCAGAGTTTGATTGGGGCTCAATTTCTATTGTAGTTGAGTCCTTGAAGATCTCAAACTCCAACACTATCTTTTATCTGAATTGTGTTCTCTTCATATAAGAAGACCTTCTCCCATTATCCAATATGCAACTTTTTCGATCAGTTCAGGAGATATTGCTAATGACTTATTTCCTTCAGTTGCACCTCACATGTATAGGTTAATCAAAATTGTGCTTCACGTGATGGACCTGGTCCAAGACTGAGTTCATTTGTCTTTCTTCAAAACTTCTCCTGTTCTTGGGCCAAGAATAACTGATGTTGGGTTTCTTACCATTCCATAGCTCATATGGATTCTTATAAGAATGGTCGAATCGATTATTTGTTAATGATATGACATGTTGTGCTTACAGCTTTTGCCCAGAAGTGGTGTGGGAGAGAGTTTTCTACAATCATGGTTCTTGCCATGTCCTGCAAAGTTCTGTTCTTATGTTCTACCACTCTATTTTGTTGAGGTGATCTTGGGGAAGAGAAGTTGTGGAAAATTCCTTGATCATTACAGAAATTTTCAAAGGCTCTGCTTTCGAACTATCCTCGATGGTCACTTCTTATAGTAGAGATGTAGTATCCCTTTTCACGTTGTACCTTCTTATAGAAGACTGCAAAATTCCTTAGAGCTTCATCTTTATGGCTTAAAAAAATAACTCAGGTGAAACAAGAAAAATCATCTATAATAACAAATGCATATTTTCTACCACCAATGCTTGTAGTTCTAGTTGGAAAAAAAAGATCCATATGCAAGAGATGAAGAGGTTTTGTAGAGAAATAATATTTTTGATTTTAAAAGATGAACGAGTTTATTTTCCTATTTGACATGCATCATAAATTTGATCTTTGGAAAGCTTTAGTTTTGGAAGACTAATGACAAGATCGCATTTGGAAAGTTTTTGAATAGTATACATGCTAGCATGACAAAACTTTCTATAGCATAACCACGGATCATCAATCATTTTACCTAAGCAAATTTGATTCCCTAGACTATTAATATTGCTAAGAGTATAGAAATTTCTATCTCCACTTCCAAATAGAATAATTTTACCTGATTCGTCTTCAATGAACCAACCATATTTTTTGAAATGAACCTCATAGTCATTGTCGCATAGTTGACTGATGCTGAGCAGGTTATAACCACGTTTCTCTACTAAGTATACCTCATCTGCATCACATTATGAGCTAAGGGGAACTCTTCCTACTCTAATTACATTTCCTTTTGTTTTTGTCTCTGAAAGTGACAGATCCACCATCAAGCTTAGTGACAGATTTGAATAATTATTTGTCACATGTCATGTTCCTGGAACATGCGCTATCGAAAGACCATTTCCATTTTAAATTTTTCGTTGCTATGTTCCTCACTAGTTCTTTCATCTACCATCAACCAAGTTCAATTGAGTCTTCATTGTTGTTATCATTCATAGCCATAGAAGCACATGTTAGAAATTTCTTCATGATCAGATTCTTCTTCATCACTACAAGCTCAAAAAGACTTTTCCTTTTGAAGGTGCTGAGTTTCTTTTTCAGTTTAGGGCATTCTTCTTGAATGTGTATATTTTCCACATTCATAGTATCTTCCATCATTTTTGTTGTTTGCATATCCCATCTTACCTTTTGTGAAGTTTGGCTTGCCTCTTCTAATGTTCATGTTTCTCCTCATAATGATTGTCGCGACTTTGGAGAGCATAACAACATTTTCATCTTGTTCTCCCCCTCCTACTCCTACTCCTCCTCCTCCTCCTCCTCCTCATTCTCCCCCTCCTCCTTCTTCTTCAATTTCTGATTCAGCCACAATTGCTCTAAATGTGACTGTTTTCCTTTTTTCTTATTGAACTTGCCTGTCTAAGTGTGTTTTCTCAAAGGCAATAAGGTTACCTCTGAGTTAATTATATGAGATCTTGTCGAGATCATGACATTTCAAGAGCAATAATTTTGGGTTGCCAAATGGTGGGTAGACTTCTTATAATTTTTCTAACATGTTCTCCACTTCTGATTGGGCTAACAAAGAATTTCAAGACCCAAAGAATTTTGCTGAATTGAGAGAATATTTCTTCAACATATTCGTCATCTCTCATTTGAAATAGTTCATAGTCATGCATAACGAGTTTAATTCTTGTTTACTTCACTTTGTTGGTTCCTTCATATATGACTTCTAACTTGTCCCACATTTATTTAGCAGTTTCAAATCTTGATATCTTTTCATACACTTCACCACTAATGGCATTGTATAAAAGATTTTTAGTCTTAGCATTCCCTTGGATAACAGCTGCTTGTTCTTCAGTATAATCATCTAAGTCTAGAGGATCAGGTGTTATTATGATCTCACCATCTATATCCTTATTTATAGGAATTGGAAGATTTTCCTTTTCGATCACACGCCATACTTTGATGTCATATGACATTGTATAGGTTTCCAAACGCACTTTTTAGTGTGGAAAGTGCTGGCCCTTGATGGTTTTACTTAAGAAGTCACTTCTTGAAACAGAGCTCCTACAACTACGTTTGATGTCATGATTTTTTTCTCACTTGTTGTTAGGCAATATGTTGAGTCCTTGCTCTAATACCAGTTGAAATTGAAAGTATAAAGGGAGGGGGTGAATTGTAACTAAATCAAAAGTTTAGTCAACTAAGAAGAGAATTAGTTGACTTCACTTTATCAACAGGTTTGATTGATGATGAAAATAAATTATAAAGAATTTGAAAGCTGAGAACACATGAGTTTTATACCGGTATGGTACCTACATCCAATTCCAATTGTTATCAAGGGTTCTCTTAGATATTCAATAGTTTGTTACAGTAGCAGTGGTTTTATGGATTGTTTACCACCAACGATTTTCAGCAACAATGTCTTACAAACTTGATACAACTCTTATTTTGTTTCCTAACACTTCCTATCTTTTGAGATACTGGTAAATTCAGGAATACATTGTGTGTGCTAAGAACTAGAAAGGCACTGAAAACAGTGGTAAGTTGTGTAATTGAATTCTTGAGTCTTTCAGTCTTGTTATACGAGAGTCTTGAGTAGCAGTTCAATATTGATCCTTGATTGAGGCACAAAATGTTCTAAGGGTTTTGACCCAAGGGGTGCCTCAGAATCCTGCTCAAGAGATGGGTTGGATTCATTACTTCCTTCATTTTCGTATTCATTGTCAAAGGAAGTGATTAGTGGTTTCACTTGATCAATCAATATTCATACTCTCCAGGTTCCAAATCAATCCTTAAACTAAGGACTATTTTATGTAGTGACTGCACTTGATCTTGTTTCCTTTTTAGTGGTCTTGACATCCTTTGATTTAGCATTGTTCTTGCTGCATTTGATCTTGTTTCCTTTCTGATATCCTTGACATATTGACTTCCTTTGATTGAGCATTGCCCTCCTAATTTCCTGCAATCAAATATATACAATTAGATTTGCACTATTGTCATTATTGAAACTTAGGTGGAGTAAGAGACATTATTGTTGCTCCCAAGCGCACACACAAGTATACGCGGTCATCAAGTAATAAAATGACTAAAAGTCGGATGTCGATCGCACGAGGACTTGTGATTCACTATTAACTAAATTAGACTATCCTAATTATCCAAACAAGAATTAAACCTAAAAATATTTGATTCTAATCTAATTAAAATAAAAATAAAATAAATAATAAATTCTAAACAAAGAAAGAGCAGATTTTAATGTTATCAATGTAATGAAAATAATCTAGGGTTATGGGCTATCTAACATTCCTATTGTATTCTTCTATTGAATTGAGTAACTAATTTATCTAGTTTATTGGTTGACAGGGTTAATGTTGCTCCTAAGAATCTGTCGAGTCCTTACTCTCCTATTCAAGCTAACCTAACGCCTATATGTCTATGGAGTTAGAATCAACAAGAACGCATTTATAATTCCTGTAAATCAACCAAGCAAGGCAATTAGGTATATGTCTATCCTAACCGCGAACCCATCCCCCGATGCCCAGGTTCAAGAACTTGCTCTACTCAATCCTATATGCAATCTAGAATTCCCACTTTCGAGTTCAATTC
This sequence comes from Nicotiana benthamiana, assembly GCA_034376525.1. Lineage (NCBI taxonomy): Eukaryota > Viridiplantae > Streptophyta > Magnoliopsida > Solanales > Solanaceae > Nicotiana > Nicotiana benthamiana. The sequence goes on from CM067334.1 coordinate 134,003,118, forward strand.
TAGATTTGTAGATAGTATTCAATTTGTGATCAAGCAATCAAATAATTAAGCGCAAGATTGAATAAATAAACCAATATGATAAACTAAGAAATCAAAATCAATATCCGAATAATCATAGTCATGAAAGAACTACAACCCTAGAACGTGAAGTTTAGCTCCACATAGACATGGTAGCAAAACAATAAATCACACAAAGAAACATAAAAATTACTAAGTTTGATGTAAGAAAAGATGAAACCCGGCCTCCACGGCGGCTATGTGCTCTTCCTCGATCAAACATTACTCTCAAAAAAGTTCTACTATGTTTATATACCAAGTAGGGTTGGACCCAAACAATTATTCCTTCTCCAATGTGAAATAGGACCTTTCTCCCGGGTCAAACTTGGGTGGTCGCGCACCTGTGCGCGCATCTGGGCAACTTTCTGTCCCGGGCGCTCTAATGCGAATTTTTGACCCTGTTCCGCTCCGAATTTGGAAAAACGTAAAACTTAAACGTTGTAGCCCTTTGAGTCATATTTCCAACAATATATTATGGATCCAAATTGGAGTTCTGAGGGAAAAGTTATGTCTATTTTACTAGATAGTGCACAATCTGCCCACTGGATGCTTCGTTCGCTCTAACTATCATCCGTTGACCCCCAAACACGATCCTGACTTAATTCCTTGAGCTTTTACTCAGATTTAAAAGCTCCAAATCACTTGAATTCATTTCATAACATCAATATACAATTATAGCCTATTATCAATTATATGCGTATTTCAATGCTATCCACATTCGAGTGAATTCTCAGATAGATCTAACCCCTTTTACCATTCTTATTTCATAGTACATATTCAAGAGATGTAATTAAAAAGACAAAATAGAAGGGAAAAGGAATCTGATCGTTGCAGAAGAATGGGAGAGGAAAGACAACCAGTGAGTTTTTCCATCGCAGTATTCCAGACGCAATTTGATACAAAGTTGGAAAAGGAAGAAACGTCAGAAATAATGGGTAAGATTGAAGTCTAATACATTATTTTATATATAAACGTAAATTGTATATGCTAACGAAATTAAGTGATAACATCTTTAGGAAGGATAAATAAGTTATTAATGTAGTATAGATAGATAAGAAAACTATAATCCATTTGATTTACTAAGTACCAATTTGTTGTTTACATTTATTTGGTGAAATTTTTAATTCATATACAATACTTTAGTTTTTATGTTCGAATGAATATATAACATATAAACTACATGTTATAAACTAAATCCACCCCTAAGTATTTCAACAATTTGATGGTGCATCAATTCGAATAAATTTATAACAGCCTGTTTGGTCAAGTTTTTTTTGCTTGACGAAATGTACTTTTTTCCAAAGTTAATATTTGATCAATTTTTTTTTAAAAAAAAAGTAATTTTGAGTAGATTTTAAAAGTATTATTTTTTAAAAGATACTTTTGAGAAAAGAAGATATTAAAATAAGTTAGATTTTAAAAGTTTGCCAATTTAAAAAGGTAGTATGTAATTAACCCAAAAGTAAAGATTTTTAAGAAAAAACATTCTGCTAGATTGTTTTTCCACTTCAACCTTTTTCCCCATTACCATCCCATCACTATTCACTCCCGTGAATAACAACCCCGTTCCTCAATTTCGTCGCCATTCACCAAATCCATTGACCCCCTTTTTTCACGAGATTATTCCTTTTCCTTTTTCTCACACGGTAATCTAATTATCTCGTGAAATTGTACATCATTTTAGGATTTTTTACAGCCAGTATTTTGTATAAAAGGGCACTACCATGTATAGCAGAAAACCTGTAAAACCCTCACTATTTCGAAACTTTAAGTTTCTTTTCATTTCAATGGCTTCCTTTTTCACTCTAACACTCCTCTCCTTACTTCACTTCTTCTCAATCTCCTCTGCCGCTCGCCACCACAATTCGCCGAAGTTATCCACGACGCCGTCGATTGCGGTTGAGATCCGTGGAGCTTGCAAGGCATCGCGGGACCCACCAACGTGCGAGTCCGCGTTAACGGACTCGGGCAACTTGCCGTCTGAGCTGACGACGCCGTTAATCATTCAGTCCGCCGTTAACGTCTCATCACAGAACAATGACAAGGCGAAAGACATGGTGAAAGCAATCATGGATGCGTCCACAGGCAATCAGAACCGTACGGATGCTGCGAAGGTGTGTATGGAAGTGCTCGGGTACGCAGAGTCCCGGGTCGGGTTGACGGGTCAGGCCTTTACACGTGGCCAGATCAAGGACGCACGGGCTTGGATGAGCGCCGTGATGGTTTACCAGTACGACTGCTGGTCTGCTTTAAGGTACGTTAACGGAACCTCACAGGTGTCCCAAACGATGGCGTTTTTAAACTCTTTAATCGGGTACAGCAGCAACGCATTGGGTATGCTGGTGAACTACGATATTTACGGGGAAAATACCGGGTCATGGACCCCACCAAAAACAGAACGAGACGGGTTCTGGGAAGGTTCGGGCTCGGGTGAGTCGGGTCAAGCAAAGGTGGGGGTGCCATCCGGGTTGAAACCGGATGTGACTGTGTGTAAGGAAGGAGGTTGTAATTATAAGACTGTGCAGGAAGCGGTGAATGCTGCACCAGATAATGAGGTGACCCGGAAGTTTGTGATATGGATCAAAGCCGGGTTGTATGAGGAGAAAGTTCGGGTCCCTTTGGAGAAGAAGAATGTGGTATTTTTGGGTGATGGCATCGGCAAAACTGTTATTACCGGTTCGTTGAATGTTGGTATGGCGGGTGTCACTACTTATGAAACTGCAACTGTTGGTAAGTGATTTTGTTGGATCATAATGCTTTGCTAACTGCTGTGGTTAATTTAATTGAATACGAAATTTAAGATGTGTTTTTTAACTGAATTAGTTATTGAACATTCAGTTTATTTAAGGTAGATCATAGTTGTTCCACTGATTTTCTTTATAAATAATATATAGTTGGGACTTACGAGTAGTGGGCTAGTGGCAAAGGCAATGAATTTCAAAAAAGAAAAAAGTTGAGAAATTAAAAAAGGCTATGGCTAATGGGAATTGAATCCCCTACCTAACAAAGGTTTTGAACCCCTTGACCGCAAGGAGATTCAAAATGTTATATATAGAGGTACAAATCGAGTTCAACCTTATATGTATAATATAGTTTTCCGGCAAAGTGGACTCGAATGAACCTCCTTCCTCCCCCTAAATCCGTCCCCGAGTGGGACTCCTATCACTTACTTTCTGTTTATCATGATAATTGTATTTAAGTTGTCAATTGTATGAACTCCTAGAAGTCTGCCGCCTGTTAATGCTTAGCTGTGTCTGCTTTTAAAGCTCACCTATTTTGAAATGGATTTGTGAACCATAGTCAAAGTATGGACTTGATCTTTCTTATGTATGCTAAATTTCTTTGCTTTATTTTTCTATTGGCATTTATTTTACTTGGTTGGTGTGAAAGGGAAGATGTATAGCCATCGTCTCATAATAGTCTTGTTGCAAACAGATAGCAAGAAGGTAGCAAAGGCGGCTTTAGATTTTATAGTTAGTGGGTTCTGAATACTCTAATCTATATACTTATACTCGAGTATATGTACTTATGATGGAACCAAAAGCAATGGGTTTAGTTGAACCCGCTCTAGATCAGTCTTGGAGGTCCAGAAAAAATACAAAAATTGTTCGCTTGAGACTCTATGTTACTGTTCAAGCTACTTGATGTTAGAATTAAGTACTGAAAAGACAAACTAAAGTGATGATAAATCTCTCAGCTTACATTTGCTGCTGAATATGTACCATTATTTGGTGAACTTTTATCGTTTGTAGTTCTAACGGTTGTAAGACAAGAGGGGTTGCTCTGATGGTAAACAACTCTCACTTCCAAGCGAGAGGTTGTGAGTTCGAGTCTCCCCAAGAGCAAGGTGGGAAGTTTTTGGAGGGAAGGATGTCGGGGGTCTATTTGGAAACAGCCTCTCTACCCAATGGTAGGGGTAAGGTCTGCGTACACACTACCCTCCCCAGACCCCACTAACTGGAATTATCCTGGGTGGTGGTTGTTGTTGTTTTTGTAGTTCTAACGGTTGTACTTGTAAAACAGGAGTTGCTGGTGATGGATTCATGGCCAGTGGCATCACCTTCCAAAACACTGCAGGTCCGGTTGCCCACCAAGCTGTAGCATTCCGATCCGATAGTGATCTTTCAGTTATAGAGAACTGTGAATTCATTGGCAATCAAGACACCTTATATGCCCATGCATTGCGCCAATACTATAAGTCCTGTCGTATCCAAGGCAACGTAGACTTCATTTTTGGGAACTCTGCTGCATTCTTCCAAGAATGTGACATCTTAATTGCACCTCGACAACTCAATCCTGAAAAAGGAGAGAAAAATGCTGTGACTGCTCATGGCAGGATAGATCCTGCACAGTCAACTGGATTTGTGTTCCAAAATTGTTTGATCAATGGAACAGATAAATACATGGCCTTGTACTACAAGAAGCCAAAGGTGCACAAAAATTATTTGGGAAGGCCATGGAAGGAGTATTCGCGGACCGTCTTTATAGAATGTACTTTGGAGGCTCTTGTTTTAGCTGATGGGTGGTTGCCCTGGAGCGGTGATTTTGCGTTGAAGACGCTTTACTATGGAGAATATAGAAATACTGGTGCCGGAGCTAATACGGCAGGACGAGTGCCATGGAGTAGCCAAATCCCAGCTGAACATGTTAACTCATATTCTATACGAAATTTCATTCAAGGGGATCAGTGGATTACTACTACTTGATTAAGCTGTAATGTTACATTACATATAGTAAGTTAAAAGCTTATTATCCTCGAACGTGATTACAGATCATCAATCTCTTGTACTATTACGGGAAAACTTGAATTTTTTTAATGTGAGATCTTTCCTTATTGGATTATGGGTCATGGGTCGCTCCATGTGGGCTGATCCGATCCGGTTAGGAGAGATAAGGTAAAAAGATTAAGGGAAGTTACCACTAGACCACAAACATTCCACTAACGTGCAAAAAGGGGGGTGAGTGGTGGGTTTCTTCCTCAATAGCTATTTTCTCTGCCTATTTATATGAAGGAGACAATATAGAACATAGCACCATAAAAAATTTCTCTGACTCTCTTCTTCTCCCAATGAAAAGCACACATAAGTAAGAGCATCTAATTGGTGGAAGATTAAATTTGTTTCCTAGTGATTCAAAGTTCGATTTGGGCCAATCGTTTTGGTGGTGAGTTTAACGGTTTCTGCTGCATCAATAAGATAAACAATTCGTTGTTCTCTCCCCTAGGTTTCATCTAAATGGCATCAGAGGCAGCGTTGTTTCTTGTTTCTTTTACGGTGCCACAAATTACATAGATTTGTAAACCTTTTACGGTGCCATAAATTTTTGGATTCAGTTTGCGTAAAAGAAATGGTTTAATAAATAAGCCGTGAATAAGAGTGTTGTAAGTCAACTGTGTCTCCACTAATTTATGATTGATTGTTGTTCTGTTCTCACTCTCAAATCTTTTATTTATAGATGTGGGTTCTGAAACAGGACTAAACACTTTTTGAATATGGGCTACCGTTTCTATTCTAAGTGTTTTTTGTATTTTCCCAGTAGCAATTTTGGCAGTGGTCCATACAATAAGAATAGTACGTACTAAAGTGATTCTATTTGAAATAAGAAGAGTAACGGATCTAAATCGATCAAAGTATCAAATATATTATTGGATACTGTCATGTGTGTTCCTTGATGAGCAATTTGAGTTGATATAACAATCATTAATGAATTGGTCTTTGACATTTCCTAATGTTTTAAGTAATTTTTATAACTGTGAGAGTCCTGCTTTTAGAGATTGCAAAGAGGTGATATGTGTGAGAAATCTTACTATGGACACTGCAAATTTCAACAAGACCTACCCGTAAAAGGCTTTACAGCTTATGCAAGGAGAAATTTTTAAACAACCAACTCAAATAGTTGAGATGGATTTCCTAAGGCTCAATATATAAACAAATATGCCAAATAATTACACGTCTCCTTGTCCAATTCAACAAGGAAATTACATGTGAACACGAATGTAACGTTTGTTTATTGTGAATTGTGACAGTGATTAAGCTATATAATTAAAGTTAATTAGCTTGAACAATGGAACATCCTGTACTTTGAGAAAGAAACATTGTCTGTTTCAGTGAATTAAAATTAGTTTAGTCCTGATCCCTCAATTGATATCCTTCTATAAGTAATTGTGATATATGTTGTCACATTGAGTGGTTGTAGCCAGTCTTATTGTTCCCTTGGTCCTATTTTAGATATGGCTGAACACGGATAAGTTCGAATTACTGCAAGTGGGAGTTTTCGAAGTCAAGGAAGGGAACAACGTTGAAGGGTACCTCATCGCAGGACTTATTTCTATAATGATTCGGACTCAGAGCCTGAAGTCATCGGGATTGTCCCAAGGGCAAGACAAAATCAATTAAGTGATCGAAGGGTTGAACGAAGGGAAAAAGAAAAGAAATTTAGAGAGCTTAGGGCTTCACTAGCTGACCATATTTAAAATTATCAGTTTACCTGAGATGCACTAATTGATGCTATTGACGTAATTGAACTATCTGATTGGGAAGCCTTCGTTATTTTAATAGATTCACTTAGAGAATCTTTAGGTAGTATTTTAACTGAAATTTATCGGCCAAGTGAACCTTTTTGGGTTTATGTTCTTAAATTTGAAGCTGAGTGAGAGAACCTTCTATACAGCTACTTGTAATTTGTTTAATTAATAAACCTTTGTTATTTGTTTGCAAGATTACATGTCATTTTATTTTTTTGTTTTTAATGTGTGGCAATTAAAATAAGTATGACATGATATTGAAAATCTTGACAAGATACACATTGTGAGAAATGATTTTTTAAAATACTAGTTGAGTATTTAGTAATAGATGATGAATGGAAACATAGTAACCTTTCGACTCTATATTAAGTGAAAAATTAATATTTTATTTAATTGATTTGCCTAAAGTGTGTATATCACACGCGAGAATGATGAGTAATAAATACACTTGTATTATTGTTTCATTTAACAGACTATGACATCAAAAACTATCATTGCCGACTTAAGCAAGGATGACAAATTGAATGGTAAAAATTCTAATATTTGGAGCCATAAGATGTGGTATGTGCTGGAAGAGCAAGGGTGACAAAAAAATAAGTAATTTAACTTATATTCATAGGTCGACCATTATACTTACCATGAGGGTATTGGGTGTAATTGTGGATACAATATTATATGAGAACTCGAGTTTGCCTCTTTCGAGGATGAGGGATCGAATGAGTAGCTACTGCAATAGCGAATGATGTCTTGGATACTGCGAGTAATAATATCCTCATGCTAGTAGTGAATCATTTCCATATGTGATTGGATTTCTACATAAAGCTTTAGTACAACCTTTAATTGGTTTTGGAATTTTATAGCTCTTTAGGCTCGCAGATCGCACCAACTATTTGCCGGTATGAAAAGTGTGCAACGACATCGGTCTAGCCCACTATGAGCGAAGTGAGAGATGTTGGACTATGGGTCATGGGTCGCTCCATGTGGGCTGAACCGACCCGGTTATGAGAGATAAGAGAAAGAGGTTAAGGGAAGTTACCACTAGACCACAAACACTATACTAAACTGAACGTGCAAAAGGAGGTGAGTGGTGGGTTTCTTCCTCAACCGCTATTTTCTTTGCCTATTTATCTGAAGGAGACAATATAGAACAGAGCACCGTAAAAATTTTCTCTGACTCTCTTCTTCTCCCAACGAAAAGTACACACAAGCAATGGAGTCTAATTGATGGAAGATTAACTTTGTTTCCTAATGATTCAAAGTTCTATTTGAGGCAATCGTTTCGATGGTGAATTCAACGATTTCCGCTGCATCAATAAGGTACACAATTTCTCTTCCATCGATTTAAATTTACATTCCTACAGCTCCAAATCAGTTTGATGTGCGAATCCTGTTTCTAAATGTATGATTTCTTGCTGATGTAATTAACAAAGTGTGAAAAGTTGTTAACTAACAAATTTTAAATGATACTTTAAGGTTGTGTTTGATGAGCTACCATGGGTTATTGGTGGATAGTTTGCTTACCACATGACCGGTATTTCAATTACTTATAGTACATATGACATACTTATTATAGGAGTTCGCATTTTTCTAATAGTTGTTGAAGAGTTGCAAGCTTTGTGAGCTCATACTCATTGACTTATAATGCCCGCAACCTGCAAATTTTTCTAATTAGACTACTACGTTGAAATTCAAATACAATATAGAGCCAATGCAATGAAAATTAAGCAAGAAACGCACCTTCAGTCATAATTGTCCAATTGTTATAGAATCACCTTGAAAAACACTTTGACAGAAAACCCAAAAGTCATCTAGTCTGTGCCTATCATAGGATACCGGACTGATGGAGTCACATGCGTATCTATAGGTAGGGTAGGGACTCTTAGAAAAATACTTTATCCTAGGAGTTCTCCATAAATTATAATTATCCTACGGACTACTAATATATGGTAATTTCTTTCCATCAAAGAAACTACCATATATGCATAAATACAGAATATTATCTGATATATTATTTCCTTTGGGAGACAAGGTAAATAATTTATTACCTTATATGTATGTCACACCTAAAAATCTAGAAAGATACTGTGAATTTCTTACATTCTTCCACTTGGCCCACATATTTAAAATCAAATAATCCTTTATGAGAGATAAACATATAATATAGCCATAAACTTTATCACTCAACTAAAAGTTATGCGACAGTCACTTTAACTAGAATATATTATTACGCGAATCATGGCGGTCATGATTTTAAACAAACACTTCCTTCCATGTACGTACAATATATTCTAACAAAGTATCTAATAACTTTATGAATAAACTTAAAATAAGTCATTTGGAGTCCAACTTTGTTGATCCAATGGTAACTAATAATACATGAAAAACTAAAAGTGTGCATTGTCATGTATATCAAAATAAATATAATATCTAGACAAACTGTGAGAGAGCATCAAGACTAAGTTGAGCTACTAAGCCCCACATGGGTTACATGATCCTTGAAAATATTAGCCGGCAGACCTTTAGTCATAGGATCAGCGTAAAAAAAGTACTAACATGCTCAAAATTCACATCTTGCTTCTTCACATAGTCTCTAACCATCAAGTATTTTATGTCGGTATACTTGCTTCGGCTACTACTTTTATTATTCTTAGAAAAGAAAACTGCAGCTGAATTGTCACAAAAGATTCTCAATGCCCTTGAAATGGAATCGACAATGCTAAAACCGGAAATAAAATTTTTTAACCATAACGCATGTGATGTAGCTTCATAGCATGCTATAAATTCAGCTTTCATTGTGGATGTTGTAACAATGGTCTTCTTGACACTTCTCCAAGATACAACACCTCCAACAAGAAGGAAATGTATCCTGAAGTAGATTTACCAGTGTCTTTGCATCCACCCAGATCACAATCTGAATATCCAATCACCTCCAATGAGTCAGAGAATTTATATGTGAGCTTAAAATCCTTGGTTCCTTGCAAATATCTCAAGAGCCTTTTACCATCTTTCAATTGTCAAGACCGGGGTCACTTTGATATCTTCCAAGCATTTCTACCGCAAGGGCAATCTCAGGTCTAGTACAGACCTATGCATACATAAGGATCCCAACATGCAAAGCATAGGAAATGTATTTCGTTTGCTCCTTTTCCAATGCATTTTGTGGATATTGATTCAACGAGAATTTATCACCTTTAATTACGGGTTTCGTATATGTGAATAGTTTTTCATCCCGAGCCTTCCCAAAATTCTTTCAATGTAGGCCTTTTGAGACAGTCCAAGTAATCTTTAGGATCTGTCTCTGTGAATCTCTATGCCAATTAAATAAGAGGCTTCACCCATACCCTTCATCTCAAAATTCTGGATAAGAAACTGTTTAATCTCGTGCAACAATCCTAAGTCACTACTTGCAAGCAAAATATCATCCACATATAGAACTAGAAAGATATATTTGCTCCCACTTATCTTATGGTATATACACTGATATATGATGTTCTCCGTAAATCCAAATAAAGAAACAACATTATGAAATTTAATATACCATTGGCGGGAAGCCTGTTTTAGCCCATAAATGGATTTATTCAACTTGCAAACAAGGTGACTTTTGTCCTTATCACAAAATCCTTCAGGCTGACGCATGTATACCTCCTCTTCAAGATCTCCATTCAGGAAAGTTATTTTCACATCCATTTGGTGTAACTCTAAATCCAAATGAGCTACTAATGTCATGATTATGCTCAATGAATCCTTCTTTGATACTGGAGAGAAGGTTTCATGGTAATCAATGCCTTCCCTTTGAGTAAAACCATTGGCTACAATTCTGGCTTTATATCGTTTGATATTACTAGATGAGTCTCTTTTAGTTTTAAAGACCTACTTGGAACCATGGGAGAGGATCCCTTTGATAATTCGGCGGGATCCTAGACTTTATTTTTAGCCATGGATTCTAACTCTTCTTTTATGGAATCATACAAAGTGTGGAGTTTTATGCACCATGGCTTGTGAAAACGAGCATGGATCATCTTTTAGTCCAATATCATAAACAGACTCTTAGAAATATACAACATAGTCGCTAGAAATTGCTGATTTTCGAATTCTTGAGGATTTTCTCACTATCTCTGGTTCAGACACTTCTTCAGTGGGTTCAGGTAAAGCAGGTTGATCTTCATATGGCTCCTCAAGTGGTGGTGGCTCTTGAACTTGTTGTTCAGATAATTCATGAGAATTTTTCTGAGCAACATTTAAGTTCCCAATATATAAAGGTACCAAAGGTGGTTCCCTTATTTCTTCCAATTCCACCCTTTGGTTCAAATCACTCACACTCTCTTCATGCTCCTCAAGAAACTTAGCGTTTTTTAGCTTTGATAATTTTAGGAGAATGAGAAGGACAATACAACCTAAATCCCTTAGAGTTAACTGCATATCCTATAAAATAATCGGTTATTGTTCTTTAATCAAACTTCTTTAGTCGTGGGTTATAAACACTCACTTTAGTTGGACATCCGCAAATGTGTAAATGATTTAAACTAGGTTCCCATCCTTTCCATAACTCAAAAGGTGTCTTGGGGACAGCCTTGGATGGAACCCTATTTAAAATATACACATCGGTTTTTAAGGCTTCACTCCATAAGGATAAAGGTAAATGTTTCTTACCATGTCCATTAATGTCTTGTTCCTTCTTTCGCCACACAATTTTGTTGTGGTGTTCCTGGCATGGTATATTGAGCAAATATACCTTCACTTTCAAGGAACTCAGCAAATGGACCCTTAACTTGTCCCTTATCTATGTACCTACCATAATATTCTCTACCCCTATCAGATCATACAATTTTGATCTGAGCATCAGTTTGTTTCTCTACTTCTATTTTGTAAACTTTAAAAGAATCAAGTGCTTATGATTTGTTAAATAGAAAATAGAGATACATATATCTTGAATTGTCGTCAATAAACGAGATAAAATTTCTCCCACCATTAAATCAAGGGGTAGAAAAAGGTCTACGTATGGATGTATGTATGATCTCAAGTAATTGAGAACTCCTTGTGGCACATTTAGTTGATTTGTTGGTATGCTTACCCTTTATGCGGTCCACATAAGTCCCAACGTCAGAAAAATCAAGAGCTTTTAGAACTCCATCATTAACCAACCTTCTGACTCTATAAATAGAGATGTGTCCCAATCTCATGTGCCAGAGACTAGATGATTTCTTATTGATAATACATCGCTTCGTGCAAATTTCTTTATCATGCAAAGTTAAAATATTGCATTCAAATGTGGGGTCTAGCTCAAGTTTTTCTAAATTTTCATTCAAATTTTCAAAACCAATAACTTTCTTATTTTTCAAAAGTTTCACAGAAGGATAATAATAATTCAAATCATATCCACTAATCGATTGTCCTGAAAGAGAAATTAAATTTCTAGAATATTCTGGAACATAAAAAGTATTGTCTAAATCTAATTGAAATCCATCCTTCAAAATGAGCCTATAAGTCCCCACTCCTTCCACACGTGAACATATCCTATTTCCAGAATAGACATATTTTTCACTTCTCATCGGCTTCTTTTGAGTTAGAAAGCCCTGCATGATTTTGGCAGTGTGAATGGTAGCACCAGAATCAATCCACCATGTATTATGAGAAACTTCAATAAAATTAGATTCATAACATACAAAGGTAAAATTACCTTTCTTCTCAAGCCATTTATTGTATTTCAGGAAATCCTTCTTCCAGTATCCCTTCTTCTTACAGAAACGACAATCATATTTGTCTAAGGTGCTTTTATTCTTCATGGGAACACTTTTGCCTTTCTTAGCATTTCTCTTACCATGAGTCACCATATAAACACTTTCAGGTATCCCATGTTTGAACCTCTTTTCTTCTTGAACACACATGGTTAAAAGTTCATTGATTGACCATTTATCCTTATGTGTGTTGTAAGAAATCTTGAACATTTCATATTCTGCGGGAAGGGAGTTGAGAATGAAATGCACAAGAAATGGTTCAAACATATCCACCTCAAGGGACATGAGATTAGAAGCAATGTCTCTCATCTCCATAATGTGCTCAAGCACTGTACGACTTCTGCTGAAAATCATACTTGAGAGCCTCTTCATAAGGGTGCTGGTCAATGCCTTGTCAGAGCTTACGAATTGTTCATCAATTGTCTTCATGTAATCTTTGACCTTATTGCTACTAGGAATAGAACCCCTAATGATTTGGCTTATGTGGGAATTTATGAGCATTAAACATAAGCAATTAGATCGCTCCCACCGCTCATAATTAGCCTTAGCAGCTGGCATACTTGATTCCGTGGGGATAGGTGGTTCATCCACACGGAGTGCCAGGTCCAGATCCGAGCACCCTAAAGTGAGAATGACTTTCTCCTTCCATTCAACATAATTGTCTTCAGAAAGTATTGGAATTCGAGCATTCTCATTAAAAGTAGCAGTAGGAAACGCGGTAAAGACTTCAAAATAAGGATAAACATACATAAGCTGTGAAGTATAATCCATCAAAAGTGAATCGCGTAAAATACTGATTCATAGTAAATTCTAGACCTCCCTGTGGGCAGAGGTAGCAACCCATGCATAGAATTTACTAACTTTATTAAACTAGGAAACCAAAATACATAGAAATTAATCCGTACATGTGAGCATAAGATTATTTTCAACTTAAAAGTTTACTATCTCATTCCAATTAATCCCACCAAAATGATTACCTCCCTGTAAGGTCGGGGTACCATTTTAATAAAATAACTTGACTAAATAGATGTCATTATAGCTTGTAATCACTAAATGTTATGTGATTAACAAACTCAATTTTCTTTTATATTAAGTACTCAAGATGCTGTGGTTAATCCTATGTAAGTCACATAAAAGAAACGTCAAATATGACACCTCAAAATAATCAACTTGAAGAGATATTAATTAGATTCTTAACAATGGGCAATGCAAAGTATAAGCAGGTGCATATATAAACCCAATCTAAGAAACCAATTTTAATAATTAAACTAATTTCTTTAAATTAGTAGCAACATTATAAACTCCAATAAATTATAGATATCTTCACGTTACATCATATATCAAACCGAATAACATATGAAATGCCAACAACTTTTGCCGCACAATGATCAAATAAGCGTAATGCTTATAAACTCCAAAAATTGATTATTATAAGTTATAACCATAAGAATGATTATAAACAATAGTAAAGCAAATAGCTTTTAAACACGATAATTACAAAGATAATTTTAATTTACAGGCACATGTCTCAACATCTTTATTTTATAAATTTAAAACAATTAAAATCCATAAAATTAAGTGTCCAATACACCTCCGGACGACAAAAATAAATAAGAGCTTTAAACCAATCAATTGATACACAACTTCGAGGATCCCGACAATAGCTAGATCAAACTCATTAAGGGAATCACAAGAGAGTTACTTAAGAAAACAAAGTATTACAATTTAAAAGTTGGTGATTTTGAACCAATTCCATTTAACAGAATAAAACCATTCCCCACAAATCAAGGTCGATGAGTATTCTATAAAACTGAATAGACAGATTTGTTCAAAACGAGATTTGCAACGTCATGAACACAATATCAACACCGAACAACACGACTAAAAGCAGACTCTAATATCATATGTTAAAATTCAAATACAAATACAGAGCCAACGCAGGGAAAATTAAACAAGGAATATACCTTCAGTCATAATTGTTCAAGTGTTATAAAATCGCCTTGAAAAAAGCTTTGATAGAAAATCTAGGAGTTTTCTAGCCCGTGCCTACTGTAGGATACCAGACTGATAGAGTCACAGGCGTATTTATAGGCAGGCTACGACTCTTAGGTAAATACTTTAGCCCTAGGGACTTCTTCATAAATTATAATTATCCTAGGGGCTACTAATATATGGTAATTTCTTTCTATCAAAGAAGCTACCACATATACATAACAATAGAATATTATCTGATATATTATTTCCTTTGGAAGACAAGGTGAATAATTTATTACTTTATAAGTAGGCCACACTAGAAATTTCTAAAAAGATACGATGAATTTCTTACATACTAACCTTTAATCAAACCCCATTTGTTCCAGAACTAGGATTGAGCCAAAGTTGTTGTTGTTATGTTGTAGATTACCAACCTTTGCTATTATATACGTATTTTAAATGCCGTGGGCTTAAAGCGAACCATTTTACATATGCCTCAGCGAGGTGTAAGCCCCATGCGTATTAAATTTTAAATATTTTATAAAATAATATAATAACAATACCTATTTTTAAATAGGTAAAATAGCATAAAATTGAAAAACGTACAAATAAGTAATATATATATATATATATATATATATATGGCAAGAGGGGTTGCTCTGTAAGCAACCCTCACTTCCACCGAGAGGTTGTGAGTTCAGGTCTCCCCTAGAGCAAGGTGGGAAGTTCTTGGAGTGAAGGATGCCGGGGGTCTATTTGGAAATAGCCTCTCTACCCCAGGTAGGGGTAAGGTCTGCGTACACACTACCCTCCCCAGACCCCACTAAATAATATTATATTGGGTTGTTGTTGTTGTTATATATAAATATATATATATATATATATATATATATATATATATATATATATATATATATATATATATATATATATATATATATATATATATATATATATATATATATATATATATATATATATATATATATATATATATATATATATATATATAGTAGAAAACAATAAAGTAGAAACAAGAAGGATGGCTACCTTCATTTTGAATTTTGAATTTACTCCTATGGAAGAGAATGAGTTCTCTTTGTATTTACGCAACAAAAAAAATGTTCGTTGCTCTTGAGAAATAGTAGCAAACTAGAGGACAACATAAAATATTAGAAAAAAAATCATAAATTAGGACTTCTAATTATAAGAAAAGGGTTTTGACTTTTAAATTTAAATGTTTTAGTTTTTTTTTAAATTTTTTTAATAATTACAAGATAGCGGTATTACATTAAGGACTTATTCAGCAATTTTGTTTTAATTTGAAAAAGTTTCTTGCATTTATGCCTCACTATAAAAACGTGCCTCAACGTCCGGACGTAAACCTCTTGAGACTTTTGACCCACCCAACACTCCATCGCCTCGGGGTAATTTTGGTGCTCCCTTCCTTGCAAATACCTTTTAAAACACTAATATTTAGTACTAATATTTTGTGTATTGAGATTTTAGGACTTGCTATTTCTTATCAGGTTTAACATATCAAAAATAGGTAACTTCTTGAACTAAATGAACCTCTGCTAATGGTAACTTCTCTCTCTCTTCGACAACAATTTCTCCATCTTCTCCGGCAAATCCACCGGCAAACCAGCACCGGCAACACTCGTCCAAGTAAGTACCCGTCTCATTTCTCTCTCCTCGCGTCCCTCTCTCTCTCCTTTCTTTCTCCTTTCTCTCTCCTCGCATCCCTCTCTTTCTTCCTCTTTCTTTAAACCCTAACAGCAACTAGGCCGGCGTCCGGTGACCCACCTGCGCCTTCTACGACCCCACTAGACCACTCTCATCTATGTTTCCCTTTCTTCAAACCTTTCTCCGCCGTACCACTATTTTTTGGACCGGCACTATTTTTCGGCGACCATTACGGTGACAGCCCCCTCCTTTTCGTGGTCCCGCAATGTGTTGTGTATGTTTAAGGTAGTAGGGCAGGCCAGTTGGCCGTCACAAAAGGCTGGACGTCGGGTTCCAAAGCACCCGTATTGTATTCGCGGGAATTGATGTGGCTGCTCAGGAAAGCACGAGGCATACGGGCGAGTATAACGGAGCATACCGGGCGCATCAAGTCATATTTCCAGGTTCTTTCCATCGGGAGTTGGTACCTCCCATTTTCTTGTATCTTTCTCTTTGTTAGTTAATTTGTGGCTATTTAGTTAGCATCACATTAAGCGTATTTTTAGAATACTTGTAGTTGCAATTGGTTATTTCTAGGTTGGGTCCTAGTTAGTGTTGTCTAGAGTTTGTTGTAGGTGTAGTGGCTGTGGTGTGGGATGGTAGAGTAAGACCATCTCCTCGAGGGGTACCGGGGGTGAGTAGGGTGTGGGAGGGGTTATGGGTTGGGACGAGAGGAAAGGAGGGTACGAGAAAAGAGGGAGCTTGTAAATTAAGGATTAGTTCATGGAACATAGGCACACTGAAGGGTAAGTCGATTGAGTTGGCAAAGATTCTCCAGAAGAGAAAGGTTAATATTGCATGTCCAGGAGACTAGGTGGGCAGGGTCAAAGGCGAGGAATGCGGATGTGTATAAGTTGTGGTACTCTGAAGTTGTGATGGGTAAGAATGGAGTGGGTATCTTGGTGGATCGGGATATTAGAGAGTCAGCGGTTGAGGTTAGGCGAGTGTATGATCGGCTAATATTTATTAAGTTGGTGATCGGTATGTGCACACCCTCAATGTCATTAGCGTCTATGTGCCGCAAGTGGGCCTGGATGAGTAGGTTAAGGGGCGCTTTTGGGAGGGCTTGGACGAGATTATGCGTAGTATTCCACCTACTAAAAGGTTATTTATTGGAGGGGATTTTAATGGCCATATTGGGGCGTCTGCTGGTAGTTATGGCGAGGTGCATGCTGACTTTGGCTTTGGGGAAGGAACGGCGGAGGTACTTCGCTGTTAGACTTCGCTAAGGATTTCAAGCTGGTAATTGCGAACTCGACTTTTTTTAAGAGGGAGGAGCATCTGGTTACTTTCTGGAGTTCAGCAGTGAAGACTCAGATCGATTACCTTCTCCTCAGAAGGTGTGATAGAGGGTTGTACAAGGATTGCAAGGTTATCCCAGGAGAGATCATCCCGACTCAGCATAGGCTCCTAGTGATGGACATCGGCATCATGATGAAGAGGAAGAAGCAGTATGCTCGTGGCTGACCGAGGATCAGATGGGGAGCTTTAACCAAGGATAAATCCCAGGAGTTAGAGGGGAGTTTATCCGCTATGGGAGCTTGGAGGAGTAGTAGAGACGCGAGTACTATGTGGTCGATCACGGAGAACTATGTGAGGGAGGAAGCGAGAGAGGTTCTAGGTGTATCGAAGGGTTTTTCTGGTAGGAACCAAGGAGACTGGTGGTGGAATGACACAGTCCAAGGTAAAGTGAAGGCAAAGAAGGTAGCATACGCGAAGTTAACAGGGAGCACAAGCAAGGAGGAGAGGAGTGCGAATAGAGAGAGGTACAAAGTAGCTAGGAAGGAGGCAAAGATGGCAGTCACGGAGGCTAAGAATGCTGCGTTTAGCCGTCTATACCAGGAATTAGGAGAGAAAGGCAGGACATGAAAGTTGTTTCGACTGGCTAAAGCGAGGGAGAGGAAAGCCCGAGATCTAGACCAAGTAAGATGCATCAAAGAAGAGGATGGTAGAGCATTGATGGGAGAGTCCCAGATAGATAGCTTGGGCCACAGGTCATCCCCAAGATAGATAGCTTCAAGTACCTTAGGTGGATGATTCAGGGGAACGGAGAGATCGACGATGATGTCACTCACCACATAGGGGTGAGCTGAATGAAATTGAGGCTTGCATCTAGAGTCTTGTGTGACAAGAAAGTGCAATTGGTACTCAAAGGTAGGTTTTATAGAGCTGTAGTTAGACCGTCCATATTTTATGGGATAGAGTGTTGGCCGGTTAAGAACTCTCATATCATGAGGATAAAAGTAGCAGAGATGCGGATGTTGAGGTGGATGTGCTGGTGCAGTAGGATATACAATATTAGGAATGAATATATTCGGAAGAAGGTGTGCATTGCCCCCGTGGATGACAAGATGCAGGAAGTGAGTCTCAG
Source organism: Nicotiana benthamiana (assembly GCA_034376525.1). Taxonomy (NCBI): domain Eukaryota; kingdom Viridiplantae; phylum Streptophyta; class Magnoliopsida; order Solanales; family Solanaceae; genus Nicotiana; species Nicotiana benthamiana. Next base: position 134,021,503 of record CM067334.1, read on the forward strand.
ATGGCTCGGGCACGTACAGAGAAGAAGCATCGATTTACCGGTGATGAGGTGTGAGCGGTTAGCCGTGGTGGGTACGAGAAGAGGTAGGGAGATCTAAGAAGTATTGGGGAGAGATGATCAGGAAGGACTTGGCACGAGTGCACATTTCCGAGAACATGGCCGTTGATAGGAAGGCCTGGAGTTCACACATTACGGTTGTAGGATAGGGGTAGTAAAGCTTTCCTTACTTCATTTTGGGGGTGAGGCGGGGTTGGATTAGGGTTAGTCTTAGATGGCTTGTAGTTTATGTTGGACCCACACTATTCTTGTTGTTTGTCTTAGCCCAGGGCCTTAGATTATGGTTATTGTTATTGCATGTCATTCATATTTCGATTTTTATGTTCTGTTATTATTATGATTTCCACTAGATTTACTAATTATTTCTCTCCTCTTGTTTTTTCTTACTTTATTTTCGTATTTCTGAGCCGATGGTCTATCGGAAATAGCCTATTTGCCCCTATCGGAACAGTGGTAAGGTCTGCGTACACATTACCTTCCCCATACTCCACTATATGAGACTTTATTGGATAGTTGTTGTTGTTTAACATATCAAAAATAAAATCATCTGCTAGGCATCTAGGCAAAAGGAGTTAGGCCCACCGCGAGAGAACGTATTGACATATAATTAAGTAAATAGAATTGTGTTATTTCTAACATGTGAGATGATCACAATTATCGTGATCGAATCAAGTCATGAATTTGGTACTCCAAAATCCTCTTTTAGGTAACTAGAGTATGAATGATCAACCTATAGGATTTCATACCAATTAATTCCCAGCCAAATGTTTTTAAATAGAAAGGAAAAAGAAGAAGAGAAATTACCAAATCACGTTATCTCTATTAGATTCTAAGTTTTAATAATGAAAAAAGACACACACTCTCTCTCTTTCAAACTGCAAGTACATTCCAGAAGCAAAGGAAAGGATAACATCTCTAAGAATCTGCCAACCTATGCTAAGGAAGACAAGAAAGGAAGGAGCAAAGGAAAGGAAGAGTAAGATCTCCAAAGATCTGTCAGCCTATGCAAAGGAAGGACAAAAATAAGGGGAGATCTAGATCAACAAGAATGCGCTTGAAATAGCAATCAAGCCGTTAAAGATCCACTCGTTGAATGAAGTCTGCCAATTTCCACCATCGAAGGATTAATTAACGGCCGCCAGTTGAAACAAAGATACGTTGTTGATGGAAGGTTATCAAGTTCCTATCAAGTCTGTCCTGAAGGATAAATCAACGGAAGCTCCACATGTATTCTTGAAAGGAATCATCATTCAAGATTTACTCCAAAGATCAATTCTTTTGGGTTTGCAGTCTCTCAAAATCTGCAATAATCAAGAATATTCAAACAAGATCCTTCGAGTTGTATATATAGCCAAGAGAAGAGATATACTTTGACGACCCAACCTCATGCTCTTTGTTCTACTCTGAGTAGGATGACAATGGGGCGGTGCGGGTATAGGACGTGAACGGTTTGAACGTTAGTGGAGCAGTGCGGATTTGAAATTTTGCGGTTGCGAGGCGGGGCGCAGGTGAAATTTATGTTAAAAGTAATAATCGAAAAACTAAATTGAAGAAAGCTTGAACGACTTTCCTTAAAGAATTTATTGCTCGTATACAGATTTGGCGAAATACAGACAATATTCTTCAGAATACAACAAGCCACAAATTGATACTTGCAGATTTTCTGAATATTCATTGTACGGAAACTCATGTTTATTTATAGAGGAAAAGACAGACCTTTTTCGAAAAGATGCTTCATTTCATTAACAGATGTGTCTGTTAATTTGAATTTTAAGATTCAAATAAAACAAATTTTCTGTTAAAAAATAAAATTATTAATTTAATAACCGGCCCGGCCCAAGCCCCAATCCAAGTCCAAGTATTTAATATTAATATACGCACTATTTAGTGTCTGTTTATATATATATATATATATATATATATATATATATATATATATATATATATATATATATATATATATATATACATACATACACTAATAGTGTGTATTCTTAAACAAATACATATAATGGACTAGCACTTAAAACATCCATAAAGAGGCTTTAGCCTACCGATGTGGGACATTCCCACTTTTCCCTCAAATTAACAAACTACTTTCAATCCCCCACTAGTTTGTTATATTTCTTATAATATCATGCATACCGACAAGTATCTTATTTAGATTTGAACTTTTCATTAGTGCAAACACCTTAAAGTTCTGACGAAGTTATTGGTATCTTAAAGATTTGAACCATAACTCCTTGTGCCAAAACCGAAGATATCACACACGTAATACTATTTTAGTACTTCAGAAAACCCATAATATGCTTTAGCACATTTACGGTCCTGTGCTCATCCTGATTTCATGAATACTTACAAGATTAATCCTTCCTTGAAGCGGCACCACTTCAGTATTCATATTGGTAAAATTAGATACAATGTCCCTATTACTATAGACTTTACTAATTTTATTAAGATTTAACTCAACCTCTTCGAGTAACAGTTTGCACTACAAAGTTTGTCATTTTGCCCCTGTCATTCTAGGAATTTAACAACTTATTGACTCCTCACATAACAGTATGTAGTACATATGAATTAAGGCTCTTAAAGGAGATCGGTGCTTAAACAACACTAAGCAACTTGTTATTACCTCATTGAACTTATTTTGTTAGAGTCTATACTAACTCAAAGTTGGGTTCCCGTTGCTTGTGTTTAATTCAAGGGTTTTAGCCCCATTCCTTGACAAGTTTGTTGTACTACATCTCTTGTTAATGTTTTGGTAAGTGGATCCGCCAAATTCTTATTTGATCTCACGTACACAATAGTAATAGTCCCATTTGTGACTAATTCTCGTATATAAGCATGTATCAAGCTTATATGTCTTGATTTCCCATTATATATCTTATTATGAGGAACAGACATGGTAGTCTCACTATCACAAAATACAAAAATGATTGGCATGGGTTGTGGCTAGAACTTTATATCTAATAACATGTTCCTCAACTATTCTGCTTCTTTTCCAGCAGCTGCTAATGCTATGAATTCAGATTCCGTAGTAGAATGAGAAATATAAGTTTGTTTCTTGGATGACCAACTAATGGCACCACCAGCTAAAGTAAATATCCATCCTGAAGTGGATTTATTATCATTAACATCGATGATCCAACTTGCATCAGAATATCCCTCTAAAACAGTGGGAAAACCATTATAGCAAATACCCTAATATTGTGTATATTTTAAATATCCAAGTACTCTAGTTATTGCTTTCTAATGATTATTACTTGGATTACTTAAATATCCAAGTCTTGTACAATGTATTGCATACATCATACTACCTAATTGGGCTATTGCTCTTCCAGTATTTTCAGTAATCTTTATACTGGAGTCATAAGGAGTATTAAACTCCTTAATGCCTAAATGACTGAACTTAGCAAGTATTTTATCAATATAATGCGATTGTGATAATGTCATTCTTTTGTTCTCTCTTTTCACCTTTATGCCTAGAATAGTGTCTACTTCATTTAAGTCTTTCATCTTAAAACTGAAGTTAGATACTTCTTGTTTCAGTAATACCAAACATATTTGTACCAAAAATTAGCATATCATCAACATATAGACAAATGATAACTCCTTATTCTTTTGTGAACTTGGAGTATATACATTTATCAGCATGATTATGTATGAATCCATTTGATAGTAATGCACTATCAAACCTTTCGTGTCGTTGTTAGATGCTTGTTTCAAACCATAGAGAGACTTTATCAATTTACATACTTTCTTCTTATTTCCTGGAAGAACAAAACCTTCAGGTTGTTTCATATAAATCTCTTCACTAAGGTTTCCGTTTAAAAAGGCCGTTTTGATATCCATTTGATGCACATACAAGTTATATATAGAAGACAACGATAAAAGCACTCTAATGGATTTTATTCTTGCTACAAGATAATAAGTATCAAAATAGTCTATGCCTTCTTTTTGAGTGAAACCTTTTGCTACTAATATTTCCTTGAAGGTTTGAATAGAACCATCTGTATTATACTTCCTCCGAAAGACCCATTTAGAACCTATGGGTTTTGATCCATTTGGAAGATCAACTAAAACTCAAGTATTGTTGGAAATTATTGAATCCATTTCATCAATAATAGCTTTTTTTCAGAAGGCAACATCTCAAGAAGCCATAGCTTTTTGAAATGTCTTCCGGTTTTCTTCAACATTTAATAAGATAAGGAATTTGATTACATACATTATTTCTATCTCCTTCTACAAGAAAGACTAAAGACTGTTAAGAGATAAAATCAGAACCAAGATATTTTTCTTTCCTTATTCTTTGACTCTTTCTAGGTTCTATTTGTATATTGTCACTTTTCTTTTTTACTTGTAGTAATTTCGGAATGTGACAATCTATATGCATTATTATCACTTTCAATTGATTCAGTCACTTCCTCATCAACAATGTTACCTAAAAATTTCTTTTCAATAAGTTCAATATGTATAGATTCTATTACAACATTAGATTCAAGATCCAACAATCTATATGCCTTTGAGTTTTGTGCATATCCAACAAAAATACTTTTAATTCCTCTAGGACCTAATTTTGTTCTTTGGTGTTCATGAACTCTATAGAATGATATACACCCCCACTCTTTAAAATAATTTAAATTAGGTTTTCTATTATTCCAAAGTTCATATGGTGAAACGTGTAAGTTTTTTGAAGGCACCCTATTTAATATGTGACAAGTTGTTAAAAGTGCTTCACCCCATAATTTATGTGGTAAATGTGCATTCATTAACATAGAATTAATCATATCAACTAAAGTTCTATTTTTTCTTTCAGCCAAACCATTTTATTGTGGTGTATAAGGAGTACCTATTTGATGTATCAAACCATTCTCTTCGCAAAACTTATTAAATTCAGAGGAAAAATATTCCCCATCTCTATCACAACGAAGAATCTTAATCTTAATATTCATTTGATTTTCCACAGCAGATTTATATTCTTTAAACTTCTGAAATGCTTCATCTTTTGTTCTAAGCAAGTAACATATGTGAATCTAGAATAATCATCTATAAAAGTAATAAAATATCTTTTGCCTCCTCTGGTTAACTTTCCATTTAATTCACATATATCTGAATGTATTAAGTGTAACAATTGACTAAATCTTTAAGTTTTACGAAAAGGTTTCTTAGTCATTTTTGCTTGTATACATATTTCACATTTTTTGACATTATCATGCTTGTAAGAAATATATCCATTTTTGGACATATAATTTAACGAAACAAAATTTAAATGTTCCAATCTAGCACATAAAGAAGAATTGGACTCAACAATATAAGCAGAAACATAATTTATTGCATTAATACTAAGTTTGAACATGCCATCACAAGTGTAGCCCTTTCCAAAAAATAAAACATTCTTAGATACTATTACATGACCAGATTTTATGACTATCTTGAAACCTTTCTTAGACAACAAACTAGCAGATATCAAGTTCTTCTTCATGTCAGGAATATGGTACACATTTAGCAATGTTAGCTTCTGCCCAGAAGTGAGATTGATCTCAACACTTCCTTTTCCTGCAGCATCTGCAGTCATATGATTTCCCATTAGAACCTTCTCGGGTTCCTTCACTTCTGCATAAGTCTTGAACATGTTCTTCTCATAACCGACATGAACGGTGGCACCCGAATCTAACCACCAGTTTTGACTCTTAACAGTAACATCAACCATGTTTAATTATGTAACCATATTACATGGTGCTACAGAAACCATTGCAACCAAGCCTTGTGAAGAACTTTCAACCGTATTTGCTTTTGCTTTCTCAGACCTTCCGGAGTTTCCAGAATTTTCATGATTAAAATTAATTCCTACTTTGTTAGACCTGCAATCATGAATCTTGTGGCTTTTCTTTCCACAATAATGACATTTCAAAGGATTCCTCTTTTTAAATTAAGGCTGATTGGAAACTTTCAGATTTTTGTTTCCATTTCCGTTATTATTCTGACTAACATTATTAACTGTAGAACTTGAGGGTTGCATAAAAGTATCACAAATTTGAGTCTCACTTCAATTTGAATGTGAGTTTGAAATTGTTCCACGGTCAATTTCTCAGAAGAATGCATGATTTTCTTTCTATAGTCATTCCAACAAGAAGGCAGTTTAGAAAATATAGCACCGATTTGAAGTGCATCTGGAATTTTAACTTCAAGATCACTTAGTTTTGAAACTAAGATTTGCAGTTCATGAATCTGATCCATAATGGGCTTTGTATCAACCATTTTAAATTCGAAGTACTTTAAAGATAGAAATTTATCGATACCTCGTTTCTCGTTTTCATAAGCACTTTGCAATGCCGTCCAGATTTCCCTTAGAGACTTCAAATTTTGATACAGATCATAGAGACAATCTGTTAATGTATTCAGCATATGTCCCCGGTACATCAGTTCATCATCTTCCCGTTTCTTCCTCGTTGCTTACAAGATCCTCTGCATTCGGATCAGGCACAACATGCAATTGTGGATCGAGAACATAAAAAATCTTCAGAGCAGTCAGTAGGAAAATCATCTTGTCCTTCCAGCGAGTAAAGTTTGATCCATCAAAACGATCGAGTTTGATAAATTCGTTTGGATTTTCAACAGCGGACAAAATGTTCTCCATAGCAGAATAACTTCTTTAAGATTGTTAAAAATAATAATCGAAAAACTAAATTGAAGAAGGCTTGAGGCGTGCGAACGACTTTCCTTAAAGAAGTTATTGTCCGTATACAGATTTGGGGAAATACAGACAATCTTCTTCAGGATACAACAAGCCAAAAATTGATACTTGCAGATTTTCTGAATATTTATTGTAGGGAAACTCGTGTTTATTTATAGAGGAAAAGACAGACCTTTTCCGAAAAGACGCTTCATTTTATTAACAGATGTGTCTGTTAATTTGAATTTTAAAATCAAATAAAATAGATTTCCTGAAAAAAATTATTAATTTAATAATCGACTCGGCCCAAGCCCCAAGCCCCAAGTCTAAGTTATATATATATATATATATATATATATATATATATATATATATATATATATATATATATTTACACATAGACTAAATAGTTTGTATTCTTAAACAAATACATACAATGGACTAACAGTTAAAGAGTTCATAAAGACAGCCTACCTATGTAGAACATTCTCACTTTTCCCTCAAATTAACAAATTACTTCTTACAATTTAATTTAAAAGGCTAAATAATATTTTTCGGCTGAGAAGCAAACTAGTGGCAGTTTCCGTGTATTATCCTTTACCTTATTCGATAAAAGGTTACCACCTCCACATTGATTTGATCAAATTCAATAATCAAGAGGAGAATTTATTCTTTTTTATCTACTGTTGTAATTATTAATGAAGCTTAAAATTTCACGTCACAAATTTCATATTTTGGTTTCCCATATCGTGTTTTCACTAATTGGATATTTTTGTTTTTGTAGTATAGGATACACCGAGTATTCTTTCTACTGAAAATGGTTCAAAATGCCCTTAAACTATTAGAAATGGTTTTAAAATATCCTTCATCTCCCTATTGGGCTAAAAATATTCTTCCATCCACCTTTTTCGTTCACTTATGCTCTTTGACCGTTAGGTCAATACCAAATTAAAAATATTTTATTACTCTTTTTGTCAACAAAATATTTTCGTTTTTAAACTAATGTACCAGTAGTCAACTAATTTATTAAAATATTTTTTTTCTTCAGTGTTTACCAAAAACAATTTAGTTTTTACAAAAAAAATTCATTTTTGCAGTTTTTAAAAGCATTTTTTTGTAAAATTGAAAATATTTGTAAAATCAGAAAAATGTTTTTAATAAAATATTTTATTTTTTAAAAAACTGAAAAATATATATTCAACAAAATATTTTTGAAAAATTCATTTATTTTTATTTTATGAAACTATTTTCTCTTTAAAAAAGTCTGAAAAATGAAATGGTTAAAATAAACAGAAAAAATGAAGAAAAAAATATTTTCTCAAAAACGAAAATGTTTTATTGAAAATAGCTTTTTTCAGTTTTTAATAAATGAAAACATTTTTAATAAAAACATTTTATGTCTGTTTTTACAATTCGTTTTCAATATATACAAAAACAATGCTTTAATAAATGAAAAAAAATGATTTTGTTTTTGTAAGACTGAAAAAAGAAGAAGAAGATTCTACTAAATTAGTGGGACTATTGGTGCATTAGTTTAAAAAATAAAAATATTTTGCAAAATATTTGTTTTAAGTTTGACAAAAAGAATAATAATTATTTTTAATTTAATATTGACCAAACGATCAAGGGGCATAAGTGAATCAAAACAATAATGAAGGAATATTTTAGCCTAATAGGTGGATGAAGCATATTGTTAAACCTTTTCAATAATTTAGGGGTATTTTGAACCCTTTTCCGTTCTTTTTATTTAGAAGAAAGAAAAGAGTGAGCAACAATGCAAATAAGTAACACTTTGGTTTTCTGAAACGGATAACACTTCATTGTTTGTTTATTACGGTCAATCCTCCAAGTAATAAAATATCGATAAAAATTGCACGGAGCATCTTATTTGGGCGTCCCCTTTTAACCTATAGTCGCTTTGTCTTTCAGTTTGCATCTTTACCCATTTTTTAGAAAAACGGCTTAAGTGTTTATTTTATAACTGGACAACTTAAGTTAAAAATGGCTTAAATATTTATTTGATAACTGCACAACTTAAACTGAAAACGGCTTAAGTGTTTATTTTATAACTAGACAACTTAAATTGGAAACGACTTAAGTAAACTTAAGCTGTAGAGCTTAAGTAAAACTACAACCATAAAAGAATTCTATAGTATGAAAGGAGTTAATAACGTGCTTGTTAAAGTAGGATGAATTTTGTTATTTCTTCAAATTAGAAACAAAGATCTTTCGCATTTACAGTCTAAAATTAAAACTTGAAACCCCACGAGAATGGGATGCTAATGAATGACTACTGTGTCACTATTATAAACTTGAAATAATTGCGGGTGCGGGGAAGAACGGATGAACGCGGGTGGAATGCGGAACAGGTGAATGTGGATTTAAATCGTATGTGGGGTGGGGCGGATTTAAATTTTGCAGGTTCAGACAGAATCCGCACCGCCTGTCATTCCTATCTTCGAGCAAGCATTATAATTTATTGTGCAAGTAGTAGAGAGGATAAAGAGAAAAAAAAAATTGGTCAATCATTATATCAAAACATAGAGAGAGTACTTAGAGCTGAAAAAAGTCGATGTGCTTAATAACGTCAACTCACTTATACGGAAGTTTTCAAGGAACAACGAGAACTCTATTGTAACCCAAAAGAATTGGACTAAAATTTACATTGAATTCAAATCAATATAAAAATAGTTTGTGTCATTTACTTTTTAGAGTTTATATTCTGTCTTTCATGCTATTTTGAGTTGTCCATTTGGTATATCGCAATTCGCAGGATAAGCTTTTTTGTCCATTTCAACAGCTCTAAGTGCTCTTTTTGGTCATCCAACTACTAACCTCTTTGGATTTTAGTGTCTGTCGTCAACCAACTAAAACGGACACGAGTGTTACATTTTCTTTTATTTTTTCTGGTTGAAGTGAACGGTATAAATAGCATATCCTAGTGATTGAGTCATTTCTAAAGACAAGGACGACCCCCTTAGAGCCGGGTTGAAAAGTCACATTGGAAACGAATTTAGATGTAATTGGATGTAATTACATAATTTGGTATATTACTTTGGTTAAATAATTATTTGGTCAATATAAAATTGAGTATAATTGGAGGAGTGTAACTATACTCTCCAATTCTCCAGGGGAATGTGAGAATTAATGGTAATTAATTGTATAATTATAATATTACTTTTTCACTTTCTTTCCTTTTTCTTTATATTTTAGTTTATTTTCTTTATAACTTTTATTTCTATTATTTTTAATTTTTTAATTTTATTTTTACTTTTTAATTTCTTTTGAAATTTTAAAATATATTTTTCTTGTACATTATTTATCTTTTATTTCTCTATCTTTACTTTTTGTGATTCCACGTAATTCCTTATATTTTTTATTATTTTATTTAATTGAAGGTACACCTCCTAATATTAAAAATAATGAGTCATTAACAAACTTGGCATATAATAAGTGATGCAATTAAAGTGAAATTTTTTTGCTGAATGTTGTTATAAACTAATCATGTTTTCTGATCTTAACATGCAATGAAACTTACTATTATTATGTTGAAGTTTAACATATGTTAAACGATTTTATTTTTTTTGAATTTTGAAAATGTATCTATTCATGGTTCCAATTTATATGTTTTAGTAGTACTGGCTCACATTGCATGTTGTTCATTTTTTTTAGAACTAATAGATAAGTTTTGTTAAAGATTTGAATAATATTATGATATTACATTTATAAATATTTATTTATTTTATCAAACATGAATTCCATGTTGTTCTTACAAAATATATATTTTTATTTATTTGTAAATATCTAAACTAAATTTTATTAATTTAATATATATATATATATATATATATATATATATATTACTTTTTACAATATTAGTTATAAGTATATGATTACTAAATTATATTCACAAAAGAAAAATATGCATCTTAAATATCAAATATAATATTATTTATACTTATATAAATTTATAGGCATATATTTATTATATTAGCTTTTTATTTATGTAATTACGCTTGTGCAACCAAACAATAAACTTCTAATTACATTGTAATTAGATTATGACAAACAAACACATCGTCGTAATTACGCAACTGTGTAATTATACCAATTCCAATTACAATGTGACTTTCCAAATAAAATTCACATATAAATATAATTGCATACTAGTTTTCTTTAGACATATGAAGTTTTTATTTATTATCTGATGATTGGATGTATTTTGTTTGCCCATGCCATGATAACTACGTTAATCTTCAGGTTATTGAATTTGAATTAATAAAATGAGTGGTCTTAAAGTACTTCCATGCATTTTAAATCATGGGCAATGCAAGCAAAAAAGAACATAAATGGTCAATTTACTTTATGCAGGTTTCTATTATATACAATCCGAAGGGAATATCTAGGTTCACATAACTAAGCTCCAATTCTGTGTACTAAGTTCAGCTGAAAAGGTTTATTACCATCGTACGAAAACCGAACGTTTGTTACCAAACTTTCTTGTTCCATCTTAAGATTGTCTGATCCTAAAATTAAACTATTTACCTAAACTTGGTAAGGAGGGGTTTTTTTTTGGGGGGGGTGGGGTGGGGTGGAGGAAATTGAAAGATAAAAACTAAAAAGTTACGAGAAAGTGAATCAAAATTATCTCCTTAAAAAATTGAAAGATAAAAACTAAAAAGTTACGAGTAAGTGAATCAAAATTATCTCCTTAACCATATGGTTTGGATGGAAATAAAATGTAAAGGAAAATGCTTTATTTTCTATCCCAATCAGGGTTTGAGACGAAAAGGATGTTGGAGCTTATATTAATGGGAAACATACACAAATGTCCAAAATAAATTTCAACTTAAGAACCTTTAGTTATTAATTATAGACTTATCAAAACTAGCCAACAAAATTGAAAATCCAAATAATAAGGTTCTATCAAAGAATCACATGCAAAAATCACCATTCATATTTATAAGCGCGATTAGCAACACTAGATATAAGACGGAAAGAAAATTTTATGGATGAGGTAGCAAATAAGTTGATGAAATACAAAAATATATATAATGTTTCAAAAATCAAAACAAAAAAGGTACTTTTTCAATGGGTATAGCTGAAATTCATTGAAAATATATAGAGACGTCAATATACAAAATTTGAGAAAGATAGGAGGTGATTTGGATTGGTTTTGTATCAAAATTCGTAATTAAATCGAGTTAAAAAAGGTCTTTTGCGACACATGTATCACGCATGTATCTCACACACAGGTATACATGATATACATGTGATACACAACAGATATAAATATGATACATATGGGATACCCAAATGATACACATATTATTTTTTTCCCTTAAGTTGTGCCCAATCTAATCTAATAACACTCACTCAAAACAAAATAAAAATTAATTTTCTTGCTACAAATAGCTAATTGGCTAATTTTGCTAATATCAGTAATATTTTATCAATTGATCAATTTTTGTAACAAACTACCTATAAATGGACATAGGTGATAATTTTCCGATATCAATTGCTATTGGGCCAAGCCCAAATACTCAACAATAGACTCATGATCTTGAGTTCAGAATAGTTCATTTTGTAGTTTAGGCCCAATCTACAGTTTTAAGTTTAAGGGAATTTTTCATAATCCATTATAGTTTAGAGCCTAATAACTATAATTTGCCTAATTGTTCGTGTTATAAATATAATTAAGGCAAAAAACAAAATTGCAGGAAAATAAAATATTTTTGTTGAGATTCGAACTCAAGACCTTCATTGGCTAAGCAAGGGCTCTGAATAACTAAGTTATGAGTGCTTGTTGCTCTCATGTTTCAGTTCAAAATAATTAATCTCTTATTTTATGAATTTGCTATAAAATTTTAAGATGATTGCGAATGTTAAATTTACTGAAAGTATAGCTACGAATGATAAATACAGTGTAAATGTATGATGTGTCGCGTAATTTCCCCTTAAGTTTATTATTATACTTTAATACATTTTATCGATGTTTAGCATGTATTCGAAAGGCCAATTCAGCTGCTAATTGTTTAGAATTTATAGAATTAATTGCATTGAATAAAATAGTAATTCCTAATCTGAATCGACCTAGTTCACGCTTGAAAGAGGCAATTTGTCTTCTAATTTGATACAGTAAATTGTATGTATAAATAAGAGTTTGTCCTTTAAAATGATAACAGAGCCCGACCGATAAGCCGGAGAAGAAGGGAATGACAGGTCAGTCTCCAAAAGGTCATTACATAGCTGGGCTTTAAGGGAGAATACTTTTTATGATCTTGCACATGAAAAAGTCAAGCATTCTACGTAGGCTATTTCCCTGAAATTTTTGCTTTCTTTTGTTATTTGTACTTTTGTTGGTAATCACATTGGGACAATATATTCTAGGACAATATGTCACACAACCTGCTTAAACGACCTAAAGGCTTGATCGAATCTCGTTTAAAAAATGATTCCTTATGGGTACGACTTAATCAATTATTCTCGCAGCTCAAATAAGATTCGGACCAATTCTTCTCTGAAAGCATAGTTCTGTTTGACCAAAAAGTATAAAACCCCTTCGTTGAACTAATTATTAGAGATATAGAAGGCAAATCTTAGCTAACATAATTTATCCTAGATCTAGATATACTGGAAACGAAAATCAAAAAATATGTAATATTTTTTAATATAATAATCATACATGAGATATGAATGATAAGCTTAAATCTAAGATAGATTTGCACCGTAATCATGGAAGCAAGGAAGGAAAAGAGAGGGAACTCTTGATGATGAAGAGATTCCGTTTTTTGACTCTATTGGGGCAGCTATCCAGAAGCCTCCCTCCTTCTGGGTTCAGCTCCCTCTATATATATTACTAATTTTTCCTTTTATTCAATGGTCTTTGACTGGCATACTTTTTTACGACTATACCCTTCATCATTTTCCCGAACAATTCCTTTGTTCTGCGGTCTAAGCTTTCCAACGGTTTGACCCTAGTGATGGCCGAGGTTCTCTTTGCTATCTCGCCCCGTTGGCATGATTACGGCTTGGTCGACCACTTATCTCCCCTCTTAAGGACAACCATCCCATGGTCAAATTTTGACCTACATAGTTAGTCCCTCCATCCGTCGGGGTCGCCCTTTGGAGAGATCAACGGGCGGACTTTGATGATTCAAAAGATTGGAAAAATATGAACTTTATGCATTCAACGAGATCCCTAGGACGAGGTGGCGACGTAACACTTCAATGTTACCATCAGAACGTTACATCAGTTCGGAGCTGAATTGTTGCATCGATTCGAGACATCATGCATGTCGATTATACATCATCATGGCGCACGTTTCCCAGGAACTGTATCATTTCCTATGCCCTCTCAGTTTTTGGTTGGCGGCTCTTGCGTTTGCCGCTTAGGCCGTTTATGTTCCTATAAATAGAGGGAAACCACCATTCGATTGTTACGCTTTTCGATTCATCTGAGGAATTTTGTAAATCTCCATCTTCTTCAGTATCTCATACTTCTGATTTCATAATTCTGTTCTATCATAATTCGATACTACCATCCTATCTTTTCCTTCATCATACTTGTTTAACCTGGTCACTTCAGATAAATGGCCGGTACTTCTTCCCAAACTAACAGGTTCGTCGAAGCTCCGATGCCAGAAAATGACGCGCCTCCTCTTGTAGAGGGAGTGGAGGTGCTACCATCCCCACTTTTCCTTCATCACACTTGTTTACCAGATCACTTCAGATAAATGGCTAGTATTTCTTCCCAAACTGACAGGTTCATCGAAGCTCTGGTGCTTGAAAATGACGCGCCTCCTCTTGGAGAGGAGTGGAGGCGACGGAAGATGCGGGAGTTCCAATAGTGGCTGAGATGCTGCCCCGTCTGGGGAAATTATGGACCGATTTCAACAGCCCTACCGAAGAAAAACTGGAATCTATATCCTTTACCATGGATGAAGTGGCGATTGCGGTGCTCAAGACCAAGTGGGGAATTCCAACCCATATCAAAATAATGTCGGCGACGGGGACATACATTGTACATTTGCACCGCCCAGGGTAATGCACATTTTACGCGTACCTTTTTATTGTCGGGTATATGCTTCCTCTCCCATCTCTAGTGATAGACTTCTTCCGCTTCTATGAAGTGTGCTCGGTTTAGCTTTCACCGTGTACGTACAAGCTCTTCTTCATGCTTCTCAAGTACGCGGAGCTCGCCGGTTGAGGGATCACTTTGGGGCATATGCTTAGTATTTTCCCCCATAATTTATCCGAGTCACAATGATCCACATGAACCATCAAGGAACAAAGAGTTTGGTGGTGAAGATGAATAACAAGGCTAATCGCCACTTCTGGGAAAGATATGTTTTTGTATTGACAGAGCACCTTTTGGAAGACCCGGCAGGGTTCCCTAAGACGTGGAACTTCACACGTAATTTTTCGTTTGTTTGTTTTGTGATTTCTTTCTAGGCGGTGGTCGGCAGCTTTTCTTTAGGTGGCGTTGCTAATGACTTCTTTTTGCTTTCGCAGCCTAAAGACCACCTTCCCCACCAGTTGATGATATCCGGGAGTGGGTAAAGACCATTCTTCCCCATACAATGGGGGTCCATGAGTGGGCATCTTTCTATGAGAGATATGGGCGTAAGCCTCTCACAAGTGAGTCAGCCTATTCCAGTTTCTTCGTTCTTTGCCTTATAGTTTGATCTTGTCATTGTTTGATCGTTTTTGTTTGTTGACAGGGAGAGTACGAAGGGAGAGGGCTCCTCCGTTCGCGGTTCATCAACCGGTGCCTCCTACCCATCCTGCACAATGGTCTACTACCCAGTCTACATCGAGAACTACCCAATATGCACCTGCAGCCGGAGTCGTATGGGCGGAAGTTACTCTTCACCCTGAGACTCTGGTTTATGCCGTCCGCTCAACGGGAAAATCTTCTTGTGTTGATAGTGAAAAGGGCCCGTCGAAGAGTCGGCGAGTGGAGTTAGAGGTGGCTCCTCTTGCCGAAGCATCTTTGAGGGGCGACCCTCCCCCGGTAGAGTTCGAAATTTATTGTGGTACTAACCCGGTCACAGAGGTCATCCCGGTGGTAGAGGTTGTGCCTGTGATGAGCGATCAACATGCTAATGTGGAAGAGAGACGAAGTCCCTATGCTGTTGTTGATGTATTGGGGGCCCTTTGTCATCCAGGCCGAATCCTGTCTTTGCTTCACCCAAAGAGAAGGAAAGAGTGTCATGGTTGATGATTTAGATTCTGACTCCGAACTCGATCCTGATGACGTTAGGATGTTCGAGGAGGGCTTTACCTGAACTGTGGTAAGAGCGGGAGGTCCTTCCCGAATTCTCAAGATTCCTTCGGACCTCAATCTTCTGCGAGACACGGTGGATTTGGTGCCGCAGTTCTACCTTGTATGCTCTGCAACAGAGATCGGAGCTCTTCAAGACGTCAATGACGCTGAATTATCGCATGAAGTAGCCGCGATGGGCCTGAGGGTAAGTTTCTTCTCTTTGTTTGTTTTTTTTCTTTTGCGGCCTCGACCTTCATTGACTTTTTTCTTTGTTTTTTAGTCTTACATGCTGGAGATTGAGAGTGCTCGTAGGGCCGAGACACGGGACAAGAAACTTTTGATGATGCTTGAAAAGTATCAGTACTATCGCAATAAATGTCGTGAGATACATGGGTGCCTCAAAGCAAACACTGGCAATCAATCCCTTGGGTAGGAGTCAGAAAAAATGGATCAGGAGCTTATGCAATCCATTAGCAGGTGTAGTGAGCTCGAGGAGCTACTCGTGCCAAGGGTGAAGATTTTGAGTATGGAAAGGGGGTCGTTGCAGAGTACGAGCATGTTTAGGCGAAGGTGATGTCGTTGCAATCCAAACCTTGATCAGAATGTCACCAGAGTTGAGGCTTTGAGTGTTGAATGGATGGAGAATGTTAGCCGAGATGGAGAGAAAAGTGTCCTAATTAGAGAATGCCAAGAACTCTCGGGCATCAGCTTTAGCAAGAGCGGCCGCATTGCAGGACACTGCCTATGTCCTTCAATCCAAGAAGGAATTTGAGAGGGCAACAACCACGCTAAGGGAGGTGAGGCTCGAAGAGCGCATTGAAGAAATTGACCGGGAAGCTTCAATCTTGGGAGATCGTGTCGTAATCCATGAGACTAAAAAGGCGCAATTGTTGTCTCAAGTTGAATCCGCTTTCTCCAATATTCCTCGTCAATTGCATGATCTTTGGGTTCATGCCGAGGCCCAACGATACATATACAAGGGTTTATGGGAGGCGGCCAATATTTCTGAGGTTGACTGTTCTATTTGGAAATTTTTAAATAACTGGGCAAAATTTCCCTTTGCGTTCGCAATAGGCTGGTCACGTTCCCAAAGGGAAGCACTTATAGGCCATCGCGTTTGCGACCTGAAGAGTGCGAACACGGATAGTAAAATGGGTTGAGGTCTAGAAATCGATCTATGTGAACGCAATGAAGGGTTTCCGCAACACTACACGATCACAAGAGTATTAATGCAAACGCGAGGAGGAAAATGAGGCTAAGCCCTTAGGGTCAAATAACCCTACGCAAACGCAAGGCCAAGGATGCAAATGCGATGAAGGGAAAATCTGAAGCTTCGCAAACGCAGGAGAAAGATCAGGAACACGAAGAAGAAAATGGGCTCTTCAACAGCTGAAGCAACCTGCGATTTTCCTAAGTTTGAAATAACTTAGAAATACCTCTGAAACACTCCCAAGCCCTCGGGGCTCCCAACCAAACACTTTCACTAACTCAACAACATCCAATGAATTTAACCGTGCGATCAAATCACCAAAATAACATAAAAATAATGAATCAAACCTCAAAATCACTAGTTTTTCCTCAAACTTCATTAACTTTCAAATTTAGAGTTTTAAGTCTGAAACACATCAAACGATGTCCGATTTCAACCAAACTTTATAGAAACATCTTAAACCGCATATAAAACCTGTTCCTAGTGCCGAAACTACAATACTGGGCCCGATACGAACACGTTCTAATCAATTTTCATTTAAGTTTTCCTTAATAATTTCAAAAAATTAATTTTACTCAAAAATTCATATCTCGGGCTTGGGATCTCGGTATTTGATTCCGGGCATACGTCCAAGTCCAATATTTTCCTAAGGACCCTACCGTCAAATCACGGGTCCTTGTCCGTTTATCCAAAATATTAACCAGAGTCAAATTTATTCATTTTAACACCAAAAATTATCATTTTTCATAGCATTTCATATTTAAGCTTTCCAACTACACGCCCGGACTACGAACGCAAATCGACGTGACTATAAATATGGTTTTCAAAGCCCCGGAAGAACAGAATAAATAAGAAAATAGGTGATGACCGCATTGGGTTGTCACATTCTCCACCTTTAAAAAAAGTGTTCGTCCTCGAATGGACAAAAGAAGAAAGTATCTGAGTCGGTGAATAGATAAGGATAACCGGCTCCGCATATCGGACTCTGACTCCCAGGTCGATGCCTCATGAGGCTAACCTCCCCACTGAGCACGAACAGAAGGGAAACTCTTGGATTTCAACTGACGAACCTACTGGTCCAAAATAGCTACTGGCTCCTCCACGTAGGACAAGTCCTTGTCCAACTGAACAGTGCTGAAATCTAACACGTGGGTTGCATCGCCATGATACCTCCGATTCATGGATATATGAAAGATTGGATGCTTGACTGATAAGCTAGATGGCAATTCAAGTCTATAAGCCACCTCCCACACTCGATCAAGAATCTCAAACGGACCAATGAACCTAGGGCTAAGCTTTCTCTTCTTCCCAAACCTCATCACGCTCTTCATAGGCGACACCCGAAGCAATGACCGCTCACCAACCATGAATGCTACATCTGGAACCTTACGATCTACATAGCTCTTTTGCCTGAACTGAGCTATACAAAGCCTATCCCGAATGATCCTGACGTTATCCAAGGCTTCCTGAACTAAATCTGTACCTAACAATTGAGCCTCTCTCGGCTCAAACCATCCAATCAGAGATCGATGCCGCCTACCATATAAAGCCTTATAGGGAGCCATCTGGATGCTTGACTAGTAGCTGCTGTTATAGGAAAACTCTGCTAAAGGCAAGAATTGATCCCACAAACCTCCAATGTCAATAACACAATCTCGGAGCATATCCTCCAATATCTGAATAGTTCACTCGGACGGCCCGTCCGTATGAGGATAAAATGTTGTACTCACTCTACCTGGGTGCCTAACTCTCGCTGAACTGCTCTCCGGAATCGCGAGGTAACTTGGTCCGGAATGATGGGTACCGACACACCATAAAGGTGAACAATCTCCCGAATATAGATGTCAGCTAATCTCTCAGATGAATAGGAAACTGCCATAGGAATAAAATGCGCTGACTTGGTCAGCATATCAATAATGACCCAAACAACATCGAACTTCTTCAGAGTCAATGAAAGCCCAATAACGAAGTCCATAGTGATCTGCTCCAACTTCCACTCGGGACGTTCAATCCTCTGATATAAACCACTAGGCCTCTGATGCTCATACTTAACGTGCTGACAATTCAAACACCGCGCCACATATGCCACAATATCCTTCTTCATTTTACGCCACCAATAATGCTACCACAAGCCCTGATACATCTTTGCTGCGCCCGAATGAATAGAGTACTGGGAATTTTGGGCCTCCTCTAAGATCAACTCTCAAAGTCCATCCACGTTGGGCACAAAAACTCACCCCTCCATTATCAAGACTCCATCATATTCCAATGTAACCTTCTTGGCACCTCCACCCTGCACCGTGTCTCTAAGGACACACAAATGGGGATCATCAAAATGCAGATCACGGATACGTTCCAATAATGAAGAACGAGTGACCATGCAAGCTAACAGTCAACTAGGCTTAGAAATGTTCAACCACAGAAATCAATTGGTCAAGTCCTGAATGTCCAAAGTAAGCGGCCTCTGACCGACCGAAATAAAAGTGACACTGACCATACTGGCTGACTTCCTACTCAAAGCATCGACCACCACATTGGCATTTCCCGGGTGATAGCATAATCCTTCAACAGCTCCAACCATCTCCTCTACCTCAAATTCAACTCCCTTTGCTTGAACAAGTACTGAAGACTCTTGGGATCAGTGAACACCTCACATGCCACGCCATACAAATAGTGTCTCCAAATCTTCAGTACATGAACAATGGCGGCTACCTCCAAATCATGCACTGAGTAGTTCTTCTCATGAATCATCATACGCCTCAAGGCATAGACAATGACCTTGCCATCCTGTATCAACATTGCACCAAGACCAATATGGGAAGCATTACAATAGACTGTATAAGGCCTTGAACCTATGGACAGAACCAACACAGGTGCGTAGTCAAAGGTGTCTTGAGCTTCTGAAGCTCGCCTCACACTCGTCTACCCATCTGAACTGGGCACCCTTCTGGATCAACCTGGTCATCGGGGTTGCAATAGGTGAGAACCCCTCCACGAACCGATGATAGTAGCCCGCCAATTCCAAGAAACTCTTAATCTTTGTAGTTGATACCAGTCTTGGCCAATTCTTGACCGCCTCAATATTCTTCGGGTCAACTGAATACCCTTGGTAGATACGACATGACCCAGGAATGCAATTGAACTCAACCAAAACTCACGCTTCAAATTTTTTGCCTATAGCTGACTATCCTTCAAAGTCTGAACAACAACTCTGAGATGCTGCTTGTGCTCCTCCTGACTGCGGGAGTATATCAGAATATCATCAATGAAGACTATCACAAATGAGTCCAAAAAGGGCCGGAATACTCGGTTCATGAAATCAATAAAAGCTGCTGGGACATTGGTCAACCCAAATGACATGACCAGGAACTCCTAGTTCCAATACCGAGTGCAAAAAGCTACCTTAGGGACATCAGATGCCCTAATCCTCAATTGATGGTAGCCAGATCTCAAGTCAATCTTTAAAAATACCTTGCCACCCTGAAGCTGATCAAAAAAATCGTTAATCCTTGGTAGTGGATGCTTATTCTTGATTGTAACCTTGTTCAATTGCCGGTAACCAATGCATATTCTCATCGAACCATCCTTTTTATTTACAAACAACACCGGCACACCCCAAGGCGATACGCTGGGTGTCTAATGAAACCCTTCTCAAGAAAGTCTTGCAACTGCTCCTTCAACTTCCTCAACTCTGGAAGGGCCATGCGTTAGGCAGAATAGAAATGGGCTTGGTGCCCAAAGCTATATCAGTGCAGAAATCGATATCACTGTCGTGCAGCATACCCGACAGGTCTTAAAGGAAAACCTTTGGAAACTCCCGAACAACGGCCATATAATTAATAAAAGGGACCTCCACACTAGAATCGCGAACATACACCGAATAGGCCAAACACTCCTTCTCGACCATACGTTGAGCCCTCACATATGACATAACATTGCGAGACAAATGGCCAATAGTCCCTCTCCACTCTAAATAGGCAAATCCGGTACTATGGTCACAGTCTTGGTATGGCAGTACAAAATAGCATGATACGGGGATAACCAGTCCATCCCCAAAATAACATAAAAGTCGACCATGTCTAAAGAAATAAATCAACACGGGTCTCAAGACCCCCAATCACCAGAAAAAAAGAATGATAGACTCGATTAACTACAATAGAATCACCCACCGATATGGACAAAGAAGCAGGAATACTCAGTGAATCACTAGGCATGACCAGGTATGATGAAAAATAAGAGGACACATATGAATACGTAGACCTTAGATCAGATAGTACTGAAACATCTCTATCACAAACCATAATGGTACTTGTAAATACTGCATCTGAAGATCCAGTCTCTGGCATGGCTGGAAGAGTATAACTTCAAGGCTTCATCCCACCACCCTGAACCACATTTTTGGGACGGTCAGCTGCTGGAAGGCCTTAACTTCTGGCGGCCTGAACACCACCTCTATGACCTCTACCTCCACCTCTAGGACCTCTATCCCCACCTCTAGCTGGCTGGGCGGGCTATGGGATACCTGGTGCTTGTACCATGGCACAAGAACCCTGATGCTCAGAACTACCCGGTGCTTGAGAGAAAAAATCTGGCAATGTAACCCGTATCACCACAAGTGTACCAAGATCTCGGCTGCTGAGGGAACTAAGACTGACCCGGTCGACCTGAATGACCACCCCAAAAACTATGAAGCGGTGATGCACTAACGGGAACTGTTGGTGCACTGAAAGGCTGCTGATCAAGATAGTATGTCTAAGAACCATGACCACCTAAAGTGCCATGGGAAACCTGCAGAGCTGACTGAAAGTGACTGGGAGGATGGCCTCTACCATACGAATCTCTACCTCCAGATGAGGTACCACCGAATCTGTTTGTGGCCTCTTATCTGACCCATGACCTTCTCTATGTGATAGAACCATCTTAACTCAGTGGGCCACATTGGTCGCCTCCTGAAAAGTGATCTCACTCTCGGCATCCTTGGCCATCTGAAGATGAATCAGCTGAATAAGATCATCAATAAATCTCCTCACCCTCTCCCTCTCTCTCTTTTTCTCTGTGGGGAGTATGATAAGACCATGGCGAGCTAGATCAATGAACTTGGTCTCATACTCAGTGACCGTCATGGAACCCTACTGAAGGCGCTCAAACCGCCTCCAAAAGTCCTCTCGCTAAGTCATGGAGAGAAACTTCTCCAGAAACAACACTTTGAACTGCTCCCATGTCAAAGATGGCGAACCTGCTGGTCTAGTTATGCAATAATCCCTCCACTATGTCTTGGCGGATCTAGATGCCGACGCCCCTTTTTCTAAAGAGCGAAATCGGGTTTACAACATTATGGGGAAGAATAATCTTATTCCCTCAGGGGGAATTTGGATTTATAGAATTTGGAGAGTCGCCACGTAATAATTATAGTGCATTAGGACACAGTAAAGACAAGAAACAATTTTGAAAGAAAACCAGAGTTCGGGTAAGGGCTTGAGATTATCTCGAGAGGAAGGTGTTAGGCACCCCTCAAGATCCACTAGTGTGGTTTTCGGTCATGCTTAATTATGACTTTAATAGAAGTAGAAGAGAGCAAATAAGTTTCGCACATAAGAATTCACAAATAAGTTTAAAGCCTAAAAGAAAAGAAGATGGGAATGGACGATTTTAGAAAAAGAAGTTAATTTGAAGGAACATAATTAAAGAAGACATTGCAAATAAAAGAAAAGAAAAGGGGGTCCTAGGTTTATATAAAATATGGATCACATCAATGCAATATCCAGCAATCACTCTTTAAAAGAGGGGTCACACGTGATATTAGCGCACCGGTCATCATCTCCATATTCTACCCTTCCCAGCCCGTTAAGGTATTTTTAAATGTGATTAGTCTCGTTTACTTATTGCATGCTACTACCCGTCCCAACCTATCAGTCTTGGGGTATTAGGACTTTCAATCCTAAAAAGGAAAAGGAATAGGGGTAGAGTCATATATGGGGGTTTAAAGGATAAAATACTAGTTTCGACAAACAAAACACATAACAAGTAGAGGGGGTTGACAAACAAACATGTAAGGCTCACAAAAATCCCATAAATCAGATAGCACTTAGTTTAGCATGCCTTGCACATACTCATTTGGTCTTTAAGTTAAAACTTAAGCGGCGGACAGCCTAGTTTAACACATAAAATTAGATAAAAAGCCTGCATTAGGCAACTCGGATGCAATTGTCAGAAATTGAAGTATATTTAAACGAGTTATTCAGAAAGTGCTAATTTCAGAAAAGAATAACATAACGTGGGAGATTAAAGAAAATAAGAACTGCAGTAAGCAGACTGTTTTGAAAAAAACACAGTAGAGTTGTGAAAGAATTTTAAAAATGAGAATACTTTAAAAGAAAGAACGAGTTCAAGCACTATTTAGAAAGAGAGTCTCAGGGACTGAGTAACATTTAGACAGAAGATTTAAAAGAGATGGTTCAGATAAAAGCATGCAGATTGGTAAAATTAAAAATCATTACAGGTTTATAAGAGCTTTTTACTGAAAACATTGAGGCCAGTTGACAGATTGTTATTACTTAAAACAGAGTCAAGCGAGTTTGAGACGAACTCCTATAGGCATGATATCTATGTCTGACTTTAAGAATTGTTATTAAAATGATAAAAGAAGGATTATTTGATTACCCTATAGTTTGCCTAACGCGTATGCACTTTCTATAGGCATGGTTTCTTATATGCAATTTATTAAATTTAATATTAAATCCAATAGGAATGATTTCTAATGACTTGCAGTATGTTAAAACATTAAACCTATAAACATGTTATCTAGGTGACTGAATTAAAACATTAAACCTATAGATATGGTATTAAATGATTGAATATAAATATTAAACCTATGGACATGGTATCTACCCTTTATTTGATGCAATAAAAAGTAAACCCCTCCACACCCTTTTACTAATATACCCTGAGTTCTTTTTACAAAATATTATTACAAAACCAAAAAAGATGAAAGAAGAGGTGTAAAATACATCAAAGTCTACAGCTAGATCTGAGCAGCCGAATTCAATCTTAGTACCCAATAGCATGTGATTAAAAAATCCTGTGTTCTAGATTTCCAAAGCCTTCTCTTGTCCAAAGTGTTTCAGAGTTCCAAGGAGCCTCAAGGGCTCCAGGCAGTGCTTGCACTCTCGATAAAAATTAGCATAGAATAATGCAGTGTGGAATAGCCTGTCCTCCGGCGTCAAAGTTCAGAGGGATACCAAAGGAGGGAAGAACTTAGAACTAGGAATAAGTGCAAAGTGAGAGAGGTATTAGGGAACCATAGTAAATGGTTGTCATGCCCAGCCATGGGTACAGACTGGCACACCCTTGACTATTTACTTGGTCCAAACAAATTAAGAGCAGACCTTAGAGGTCAGACCTGAGTCTGGATGGTGATTAGGACACCACCAGACTTGAGTCAAGGCTCAACACATAAATGGGAAAGGGGAGTGGGAATTGGGTTTGAGTAAAGAGTTCAAAAGAACCCAGTTCAAAGTCATGAGCAGCAATAACAGGATGCTATCACGACTGGAACGGTACTCTTCATACAAAAGGGTAAAGGGAAGGGATTCACATAAGAAAAGCATTTGCAAAAATATAAGGAGAGAAAGCACAGCAAAAACACATGATGAAAGAAAGCATGATAGGCTAAGAAATAACACATAGCGAAAGAAAGAGCATGATAGGCTAGAGAGTAAGCATATAGTTAAAGGGGCATTAATTAACTAAGAGTGACATACCAGTTTGAATAGAAAAATATCAAGAGCAAATAAATAGCCAGAAGTCAGCAAGAGAAACTCAAATTCTTTAGCAAATACTTGAGAATTCAAAGGAATCTCAAGAGTGCTTTATAAAGAGAAGATGAGCAGAGTGCTCAGTACTAGAAATTCAGAAAGCAGTAGTAGAGAAAGTATTAAAATTTTGTAATGTGCAATTCGAAGTCTGAAGTGTGTCTTGAATTGTGTGAAGTGTGTAAAAGTGCAGAAGAGCAGTGCTTTTTATTGTGTAGAAAACAAGTAATAAGAAGGTAAGAAAATAATTTGCAGTCAATCACATAGGATCTCCTTTTGGTTAAGGGATTCGATTTCAAACGGGCATGTGATAAGTAAGGAAAGAGAAATAATTAGAAATCTTTCCAAAGTAACATAACACAGGTAAATACACAACACAACGTTTATTTAAGGCAAGAATCATATGGTACACGATTTGTGAAAAATAAGGAAAGTAGATCAATCAAACAACCAACAAAATTTGAAAGCTTTTCTCAAATGAACTTATTCAGAAAACGGTGAGGAAAAGGTTCAATTGGGGTAAATAAGTAAAATCAATCTAACCTTAGTAAAAGGAATTCAGAATCTATCACAAGTTGGCAAAACCCTTTTAAAAGAAAAGCTCTCATATATAAAACATACAAGTGTTAAACAAGAAAGAAGAGACTGGCATAGAAAATTTCAAATCATAAGCAAAAAGGTTCCAGTTCAGTTCATAGACTCAACATGAGTTTGAGAGAGCCAAGGTTATAAAATAGAACCCTAGTCCCAACAAAGAACCAAAACTCGCAAACAAAAACCCAAACCCTAGGGTTTCAATTTGAGTAGGGTACAGAAAGGAGAAGGCAAACCATTGTAACAGACTCATAGGTCTCTTTTAGAGTCTCATGAGAAAAAACACAGTCACAATATCAAGTTCAAAGAAACGGAGTGAAAAACCATAATGAACAGTATTAAGAAAATCTCAAAACTCAAGCAAACTCAGGAGAGAAAAGAGGTGATATAGAACTAAGCAAAATTTAAATGAAATAGGTTTAGAACTCAAACACAGGTCCAGTAAAGGCAAACAACAAGCTCGGTAAAAAAATGGAAAAGAAACACATAAGATAGACATATAAAATCATGATGTAGAAACCAGTAGAAAAATAACAGACACAAGTAGAAGAATATGTGTAACAATGGCAAATAGGAAAAGACATGCGAGGAAAGAATACAAGACATAAGCGAAAACTCATAAAACATGGCATAAACAGATTCACATGATGAAAAGAAGGAGAAAAGAAGTCAGAAATCGCTTTAAGATTTTTTTGAAAACCCTAAATCGATTAATACTAGTTTTGGAAAGAAAATTTGGGGAAAGCTTTAAAACCTCGAGTATAACAGAGATCTAAGAAAATAAAGGGAAAAGGAACCTCGAAAAGCCTTTAGGGTTAGAAATGAGATCGTTTGGAAATTGACTGGTCTCAAATAGGTCTAAACCATAGCTAGGCCTTTTCAAGCTTGAACAAGTCGGAACGGAGCTGGAGAGGTCATAGGACCTCAGATCTATAGAAGATCTGAACGGGCATTGTTGAGGTTGAACCTCAAAAATCTTGAACAGCCATTATTAGGGGTGTAGGGAGGTGAGTACAGGCCGTCCATGGCCCGGGAAGCCGTGGACGCCAGTGAGATTTAGTCGTAGAACACGATAGAGGCAGCTAAGGTTTCGAGTTTTAGAGAGAATTTGAGAGAAGGGGAGGGTTCACAGGCGGCTACATGAGAAAAATGACAGATAGGGTTAGGAGTTTGGTGGGATTAAAAAGGAAAGGGTGAAGGAGGGCCGTTGATCAAAATGATCAACTGCCAGTATTTGAAGATACAAACGGACAGGTTTAAATAATGGGTCAAGGGTCGAGTTAAAATTCAATTGGTTCATTGATCAGGGGCCTGATTTGGGGTCAATTGGGGTCAAAATTGAAATGTCAAATTGGCTATAATTGAAAAGGAATTGATACCACAATTGAAATAGCCATTCATCCAATAGCATTCTTAGTTAGTACGATTCAACTAAGCCTATTTTTGACGAGTGAAGTGGCTAGGCTACATTGTCAATCGAGTAGGTTATTTTGGATTAGCTCTTGAGATTTTCCTTCTTGATTTCCTAAAAATAGTAAAAGTGTTTTATAATTAAATTAAAAGTACTGAGTCAATAAATAATGTATAAATATTAAATTAGAAATATTAGGATTGATTTTGTGATTAAAAATACTATTAAATCTGAAAGTGGGCTAAAATTGAAATTACATACAATTTAGTTTTAGAAATACTAAATGAATTTTTTAAAATATGCAAAAATCATGTGAGCTATACTTTGATTTAAATATAAGAATAAAATAATTTATTGACAAAAATAATAATTTTGAAAATAATTATTGGATTTTATGTTATAAAAAATAGGCAATAAATTGGTTTAAAAAATCTTTAAAAATACCAAAACTCGTGGGTGTGCTCATATATTCACATATATGATATTTCGGAAATATTTTGGGTATAAAAAATATATAGGAAAAAATTGGGTATCAACAACTGCCCTCTTTACCCAAGGAGGATGAAAGAGTTGTCGGGTAAAGACAAGATGACCAATTTTGACCGAATCGGTGATTGAAAATAATTCTTACTGAGCCCTGGCTTCTAAGCTACCTACATATCCCTACTTTTATATGAATTAGGCCATATGTAGTTCAGGAACCATTGACGGAATGTGTCTATGGAGATTCGAAAAGAACAAACGTAATGATTAAGTTCGAAAAAACGTTTGGAGCCGAATAGGTTGCGGAGAACCGGCGGGATCGCTCCTACTGAGGTGGCAATTTGCTAGCAAGTGTACCTGCAAATGAGCATTGCAACATATATTGTGCATAATTAAAACATAATGCAAGTTCCCGTTGGACCATGAATGCTGTCTTCGAACGGTTAGGATGACGTCCTCGGACTATGATGTCCTGGGCCATGAAGAGCATAAAATTAAAGATTTGCAGGCCATGAAATGGTGTTCTCGGGCTATGCGGATGGTGCCTTCGAACTATGACGCCTTTGAATAAGTTCGCGATTTTTAGCCCATGAAAAGGTGGCAATCTTTCATCCATATGAATGCAAAGAGTTGCGATCTTTCAGCCAAAGAGAGAATTTAAATGCAGTTGGCGATATTTCAGCCAAAGAAAGAATTTAAATGCAGGTGGCGATATTTCAGATGTTCAAAAAATGAAGTGGCGATATATTCAGCCATGCAGGATGGAGACAATACTTAATCTTGGAAGACAGATAAGTAGCCTTATGCAGGATGGAGGTAGAGCTTAAACGCGAAAGGTAGAAGATAGCCTTATGAAGAATGCAGAGGGAGATAGAGCTTAGTCTCGGAAGGCAGATAAGTAGCCTTATTCCAAATGCAGATGAAGACAGAGCTTAGTCTCGAAAGGAAGATAAGTAGCCTTATGCAAAATACAAATGGAGACAGAGGTTAGTCTCGAAAGGCAGATAAGTAGCCTTATGAAAGATGGAGGTAGAGCTTAACCTCAGAAGGCAGATAAATAGCCATAAGTGAAATGCAGATGGAGACATAGCTTAGTCTCGAAAGGCAGATAAGTAGCCTCATGCAGGATGAAAGTAGATCTTAACCTCGGAAGGCAAGAAAGTAGCCTTATGCAAAATGCGGACGGAGATAGATCTTAGTCTCGAAAGGGGGATAAGTAGCCTTATGCAGGATGGAGGTAGAGCTTAGCCTCGGAAGGCAGATAAATAGCGTCGTGCAATGTAGAAATGAAAAGGGGCGAACAATAGTAAATTCTCTTAGCTGATAGATGGTTGTGATGTCGTGACTGCTAGGGATGTTGGGTGTAGATAGTAAACTTGTGAATGAGGGATCGTTCTAAGACTTTCAACCTTGAAGAGTAGGAGTGAAGGCATTCAATGATTTGCGACCTAAGCGCCTGCGTCCAAAGAACAAATTATGAGCTCTGTAGAGGGGGAAGGTTAGTTCATATCCCCTAGGATCAGTATTGCTAAACGATGGAGATGAAAATGTTATTTATGCATGATCCACTAAATATAATGTAAGTATATACTTGAAAAACGAATTTATTTTAGATGAACCAACAACTGCAACGTGGTTCAAAGACATGACAACCTTGCTTTTTCCGGAATTTTGAGGGTCCTCCTCAAAATTCTGCCCTATTTTACTGAGTTGGCGCTTCTGACAGTGGTGCTGAATGACAAAAAACGGATTGATTCTAGAATTTTGAGGGTCCTCCTCAAAATTTTGCCCCAGTTTACTGGGTTGATGCTGATGAAATGACTAGAAAACTGACTTTAGAATTTTGAGAGTCCTCAAAATTCTTCCCCAGCTCCAATGAGGGGGGGGGGGGATTTTATTAAAGTGTGACAAAACCCATAGTGCTGGCTACGTATCCCCTCTTAAATGGGAATCAGGTCAGGAATAGTTCAAATTACATCATAAAGAAACATATGATCAAATATAGTATCGCTTCACTATGTCTCTGTTGATTGGCTTCGGCCAAACTTCTCCGTCCATTTCTGCAAGAATAAGGGCTCCTCTAGTCAAAACCCAGTGAACCATGTACGGACCCTGCCAATTGGGAGAGAATTTCCCCTTAGCATCATCTTGATATGGGAATATTTCTTCTACACCAGCTGCCCTGGTGTAAGCTTTCTTAGTTTAACTCTTTTGTTGAAGGCTCTGGACATTCTGTTCTCATATAACAAACAGTGGAAAACTGCATTCAATCTCTTTTCGTCTATAAGGGCTAACTGGTTCTGGCGACCTTTTACCCATTCTGCGTCATCTAACTCTGCTTCTTGTATGATCCTCAAAGAGGGAATTTCTACTTCAACGGGAATGACCTCCTCTGTACCATAAACCAGCATGTAGGGAGTTTCCCCGGTTGATGTGCGGACTGTGGTACGATATCCCAATAAAGCGAATGACAACTTCTCATGCCATTTCTTATGCCTTTCAATCATCTTTCTTAGTATCTTCTTGATGTTCTTATTGGCTTCTTTTACAGCTCTATTCATCTGAGGTCTATAAGCTGTGGAGTTCTTATGTTTGATCTTGAAAGTATCACATATCACTTTCATCAAATCGCTGTTGAGATTTGAACCATTGTTAGTGATAATTGATTCCATAATTCTGAGTCGACAAACAATTCGGTCGTGGACAAAGTCTGCCACAACTTTCTTGTCACTATTTTGTATGATGCTGCTTCGACCCATTTGGTAAAGTAATCAATTGCCACTAAGACTAACCTATGTTCATTTGATGCGGCAGGCTTGATCGGTCCAATAACATCCATTCCCCAAGTGGCGAACGACCATGGTGAGCTTTTTGCATTAAGCTCGTTTGGAGGAACCTTTATCATATTTGCATGAATTTGATAGGTGGCACTTTCGGACATACTGGATGCAGTCTATTTTGGACTGCACTTTCAGACTCTGTATCTCCCAAATTAACGACCTCAGTTTCGTCCAAGTTGGATTTAGGTCTATTCTCAAAGTTCTTGTCCTTCCCTGACAACTTCCTCTGGTATATCATCCTCTTATGAATCTATATCCATTTGTCGCGTTGTCTTGTTGCAAGTCACAGTCATTGGTTCATCATAAAGATAGGTAATATTAATGTTGTGTAAATAAATAAATGATAGAGAAAATAATAAGAGCGGGATATATAAATAAACTTTGAAATGCTTTGATTGAATTCGTAATTGTTTGAAACATCGGAGCTCTTTTAAAAAGTAAGGACAATAAGGAAACAATCAACTAGTAAAAAGTAAAGATGTGATACATGTTGCTTTGTTTAGCCTTGCTACCTTGAAGTTCTCCAGGCCCCGGCGGTCCTGATCGACCAATTAGTGACGCGTTCCCATCGATTCACAACTTGAATGGAAAAGCCTTCCTCCCCTTACTCCTCAAAGATAACATAGCAATCCATATCATCTTCCAGAAGTAAGATTTTCATTGGTGCTAATGCCTCATCTTCGTCTGATCTATATATGACGTCTGCCAGTTGAAAGGTCTCCTCTAGACAAGGTATAGGGTATTCCAACGGATAGTAAGGGCCGCTCCATGGTGGCGACCAATGGTTGAACTACTCCCAAGTGTACTCATACCTTAAATCGAAGGTAGTACCGTGCTTCTTCAGCTTGATAGGTTTGGCGATCCCTTGGAGGTTCTTGCCAAGTCCTTTTCCGGGCGCACACCCGCTCCAATTAAGGATACTCTCAATATTGTTGTCCTACCATTTTTATCTTTGTCCATGGAGTTGACTTACTCGATATGGTGGTATATCTCTCTGTCTATTCTTCTTCTACCTCGAATCATTGGGATGGTCTGGAAACTATATATAGGATTGCTCATGTCGCCTTGAATGATCACCTCCTAGTGATTCCATTCGAACTTCACTGCTTGATTGAGGATTGAGGGGACAACCCCAGCGGCATGGATCCAGGGTCATCCAACAATAGATTGTAGGATGCTGGGACGCCTATCACTTGAAAGTCAACATCGATCCAGGTAAGTCTCATCTGCAAGCACAGGCTGATTTCTCCAATGGTGGATCTTTGGGACCTATCAAAGGCTTTGACATTGATAGCCCCATACTTGATCTCATGCAAACCTTCCCGCAACATCTTGAGAGTTATCAGTGGACAAATGTTAAGGGTGGATCCTCCATTGACCAAGACCCTGGTGATTAATTAATCTTCGCATTGCGTAGTGATGTGCAATGCCTTGCTGTGACTAAGTTTTTCTGGTGGTAGCTCACCCTAGTGGAAGGGGATATTGTGACTTTCCAACACTTGTCCTACCATATTTGCCATTTTTCCTCCAGTTATGTTGTTGGGAACAAAAGCATCACTCAATATTTTCATCAGAGCATTCTTGTATGCCTCAGAGCTTTGCAGAAGAGACAAGATAGAAATCCGTGCTGGTGTTTTGTTCAATTGCTCTATGACCGAGTATTCTTCAGTTTGTATCTTTCTATAAATGTCATCAGGCCCAGTTTCAACAGGCCGTCCCAAGGCTTATTTGCTGGACTCAGCTAAATGTTCCGGATTGTATACCCTGCCTGTTACGGTCATTCCTTGTGCGGCAATCGCTTCTCTAGTTCTTGTTTTCCCTTTTCTCCTAGCCTGAGCTGTGTAATCCCAGGTTTGGCGTTTGAGTTGAATGGGGTCAGATCGGTCATCATGACCGGAATAGGCATCCTTGGAGGTAACACGACAACTTCAAATGGTGCCGGTGCCTTTAGAATTCCTAACTTGACCTCAATTGGTCCTGGCACATTTACAGGCGGTGTTTCGAACTCAAGTGGTGTGGACATATTCACCTACTTATGTGGTATGGACATATTCACCTCATCGCCCTCAAAAGGCTGGATATCGACAACTATAGGAATGAGGGTGATTGTCGGATTCTTTGGTTCATCACCTTCGGCATTCAATCCAATCATCCCCATAGGGTCCCAATCATTCTCAATCTCAATCAAATGAATGCCTCTACCCTTGTGGTTAGGCAAATGGTTGTTACAGACATTGGGAGCTGGCTCATTTTCTATGATGACCTTATTAACAATCAAGGTCTGAATCTTATCTTTCAACGAGCGACACTCGTCGATGGTATGTCCTTTCATTCTAGAATGGTATGCGCAGGTTTTGTTGTGATTGATCCATTGGGAGGGATTTTCTGGAGTTATGGATGGGATAGGTGTAACGTAGCCGGCTACTTTGACTTTTTCATATAGTTGGTCGATTGGTTCGGCGATGGCGGTATATTGTCTGGGAGATCTTCGGTCGAAATTTTGGTCAGGGTCGAGGAAATTTTTGGCGAGTGGGTGGTGACTAATAGTGTAAAGGTTGGGCATTATAGGCTTGGTACACCAGTGCAGGTTGGGAATTTCTTGGTGAACTAGGTTGATACGTAGGCGGTGGAGGTGGAGATTATTGGTAGGTGGGTGGTGGAATTTGGTATATGGGCGAGGGTGCTTGATAATTTAGGGAAGGTTGATATGCGAGTGGAGTTGTGGGGTATGTTTGGTATTTTATGGAGATTTAGTTCTTTGCGAAGCCATTATGGAATGCACGTCCTTCTTCTTTGACGTGCCACCAAACTGTAAAGCCTTGTTGGTGGCTTGTAATGCTTCGCGATTAGTGACCATGCCATTTTTGATACCTTCCTAAATTTTTTCTCCCAACTTGATGATGTCAAAGAACTTGTGACCTTCTATAAGCATTAGCCTCTCATAGTATTGCGGATCCTGAGCCCGGACAAAGAACCTATTCATCTGCTCCTCCTCTAAGGCCGGCCTAACCTTAGTAGCTTCTGACCTTCAACGAGTAGCATGCTTGCAATAATTTTCTGTAAGTTTCTTCTTCAGATTCTGGATATAAAACATGTCTGGTGCGTTCTATGTATTGAACCTGAATCGCTCCATAAAGTCAGATGCCATGCTCACCCAACTTGTCCATTTCTTTGAATCTTGGCTGATGTACCAAGATAAGGCATCACCTTTCAAACTCCTCATGAACAGCTTCATGCGGATTTTTTTATCCCTTTCTAATCCTACCAGCTTATCACAATAGAATCATAGATGGACCCTGGGATCACATGTATCGTCAAATATTTCGAACTTGGGAGGTTTATACCCCTCTGGAAGTTCAACATCCGGCCGAACATAAAGATCCTCGTAGTTTAGTCCCTCAACGCCTTTGCTACCTTTGACACCCTGGACCTGTCTAGTTAACTTCTTGTGTTCAGTGGCCAAATTCATGATGAGGGAGTCTTTTTGGTCAGATTCAGATGCACTTGAGATTGGCTGGGTATAGTGGGGTATAGTATCCACAAAGATGAGATTGTTGTGGATGTAATCGTTTGTGGTGTTTTGCGGTTCGGGAATTACCAGTTGAGTATTATTGCATGTGTTGTAGGCTTGGGCATGAGTGGGTTGTACAGGTGGTTGCGGGGTATTTTGTGGAGGTATGGGGTCCTATGCATTAAAATCAGGAGCGGCAAGAGTGATTGATAGGCTTGCCAAGTTCTGAACTTGGTCCAATTCTTCCCAAAAATTCAGCAATATTTGCTCAATATGAGCAGTAGCTCCTTGGTAATTGGAGTATTCTGAGAAGTCTCCTCAATTTCATTGGCATCTCCCATTCTGCTTGTTCTTGTTTTTGATAGGACTCGAAGGAGGAGAAGGTGGAGGGCCCTTGGATCTTGTTGAGTATGCCGATGGTGCCACAATGCACGAACAAACCTTTGGGGAGGGGAATAAAAATAAAAGAAAAAACAAAAAGGTAAAAAGATTGTACGAATTTGAATATAAGTCGTTTCCTAGTTAGGATGCCTCTTTGTGCCCGAGGTAGGCCTAGTGACAAATTAAATTTGGAGAACTTATAACGCGATGAACCAGTAGCCATACCTACGCGAACACGTAGGTCAAACGCGAACGCGATGTTGAGCAATAGAAACCTTCGCGAACGTGAAGGTGTTTACGCAAACGTGATGAGCAGAAATATGTGGCCTTTGCGAACGCGAAGAGAAACCCGCGAACGCGATGAAGAAATTAGGCGTGCAGACTGGGCAGTTCGAAAATTTCACATCTTCTATTCCAAATCCATTAATACCCAATTCAGCTCATTTGTAAAATATTTTTGGCTTATTTTCTGTCCATTAGACTAGAAAGAACAAGTTGGAAGCTAGGGTGTTGCACAAACACACTTGGGTTTTGTTGATTTCAAGGTTTTGGTTAAGCTTTTCTTACGCATTTATGTTTTTTTCTTCATTTCCTTACTTTGTATTGAATATTTAAGAGCGTAGTATTTTATCCAACACTTGAATCTTGTTTATGTGAATATTCATAATTAAAGTGTGGATTTTATACCTTGTTGTGCTTATTTATTGAATGATTTTTCTATATTTATGAAGTGAGTTGTTGTTTCTTTAGTTATTTTTGTTCTTTAATGTTTCCAAAGGGATTAAATAACCCTAGGACTCGCCCGTTAACTCCGAATTAGTTTTTGGAAAAATTGTTTGGGGTTGGGAAAGATTAGTTAACAAGAACTTGAGGCGTTAACCCTCATTTTATAAATTCTACCTAGGGATATGATTGAACTACTTGTAGCCTTCCGGGTGAGCTTAATCTTCTAATTGTGATTAGGGATAACACAATTAGGAATTCTTGTTAGTCTTTGGAAGAAGCTAATGAAGAATTATTATCCGCGACTAATTAACATAAACTCGCTCATATTTGTGAAATCGTGAAAATACAATGGATCCTTACTTGAGTGTAATTCCCGATGCTTTCATACTTGTAGCCATTTTTCATTTTACTTGCTTTCTAGGTTAGTTTGCATTTTCACATCTTAGATATAAAAACAATTTTCAACGCAAATTCTTATTGTTTGGCACTGCGCGACTAGCGATAATTCTCTTACATTCCTAATCGCCTACACATTGATCTCTGTGGGATTCGACCCCAACTCATAGTTGGGTAATTATGTTGCTATGACAGTATCTATTGCTTTTTAGCGGTGCATTTGGACTTTACCAAAATTGGCGCCGTTGCCGGGGAACAATTTGGCGTAATTTAGGTTGTTTGAGAAATAAGCGGAAGTGCTTTGATCCAAACTTGTGAATACTTGTGTAATTATTTTTCTTACTTTGGGTCTATTTTTCTTGTTAGTTTCTTGTTTATTTTATTATTCTTCAAAAATGGCATCATATAATGATAATTGGTCGATGGGAGTTGTTCATATTTTGACGACCCTTGTCCATATTGTGGTGGACCACACTCATGGAAACATTGTTTAAATTCTATCGGGGGTGGATTGTGCGCACAATCTCAACCCCAAGGTTGGAGTATTTGTGATAAGTGTGGTTGCCAAAATGGTCATTGGTATTATTGTGCATATTTGGCCGTCCCTTCCCCAAGCCCCTAGTATGATGAGTTTGCTTCTTGTGATGAAAACTATAAGGCTATGGAAAATGAAGAAGTTGAGCATGGCCAAAATTGAGAGTTCAATCTCATGTTGGAGTGTCTACTTGATGAAGGAAACAAAGAGCAAAGTGACTTGGAACATCTTTTCGAGACTAGTCTTCAAAATTATTTAGCACTCTAACGATTGCACTCACAAATGGAGGAAATGATCGAAGCCTCAAGGGTTCAAAGAGCCTTGGGAGTGAATGAATACCAAAATCCTTCCTTGGAAATTGAAAGTGTGAACCTTTTCTTGGCACTTGATCAAAACCAAGAAGAACTCCAAATGCTCAAGATGAGAAAATAATGCTCATGTTGGAGACCATTCTTGAAAATGAGGAGAAGCATAACTTTGCACTCGAGGACTTGAGACAAGGCTTGAATTACAATGTTGAACACATCTGAACTTTGGAAGACCAAATGCAAGAATTGGTTGAGGCTCACTATGCCCAACAGCTTGAGTGTGTGGAACAAAGCCAAGAAGATTCCAATTTCGCGGAAAAAAGTGAGCTTTACTTTGAGGAGTCAAGAATTGAACATCCGCCAACTGACTCAATGAGTATAATTGATGCCGAGAAAAATATGGAATTGGAGTCAACCGGTAAAAATGCAATATTGGTTGATTTTGAATCTAATCAGGGGGGAAAAGAGGATGTCAAGCTAGAAAAATTTCAAAGTGAAGGCTTGAAGTCACATTCCAAGCATTTATCAACGTTAGAATTGTGTGGTGAAACGGAAATTGAACTGCATGAATCAATGAAGGACTGCGAGGAGGAACAATTCAGGCCATACACTTTACAGTTTGAGGAAGCAAGAAATCAAAACGACATTCCTCACTTGAAAGCCAAGAAGTGCAAAATGAAGATACTAAGCAATGGCTCAAACGTCAAATTACCACCCCCCATAGCTCGAGGTCACAAGCTTGATTCCAAGCTAGGGGCCCAGTTCATATCATCCAAGTGGCGACAAAAGTGCTAATGTTGTTTGCGTCGTGCCACGATGTTAAATCAATCGCTTCATGGGAGGCAACCCATGGGTGGTATCACCCTTTTCTCTTTTACATTTTTCATTTTTTTAGTTTAATGTGTTGGTTGGAATGCAGGGAGTTCAAAGGATTGAAAAAGAGCAGCATGCAAAATGCGGTAGAGATGTGGTCACAGAACTGATCTGCGGTCCGCAAATCCGCCGCAGAACAAATCAGAGAAAAGGCAGAATTGGCAAGTGGAAAATGTGATAGAAATGCAGTTGCATAAATGATCTGCAGTCCGCAGATCCACCGCAGAAAAAGTTAGAGAAATTCCCTAATTGGCATTTGAAAAATGCGGCGAATAATATCACTCTACGGTCCGCATGCTCATATGCGACCGCAGAATGAACCACATTTGAAGCATTCTAAAAATCCTTCAAGTCGCGCATTTCAAAATTTTCATTATTTTGTAAATTTTTTTTAGAATAGCTCAGAATATTATTTTCGACTAATCTACCAATTTTTAGATTTTTTGGAGTTGATTAGAGAAGGTCGGGTGTTCCGGAGCGCCAAAACCAGTAGTTGGCAAAACTGTTGAAGTGCAGAAAAATATACTTCAACGCATTCACGTGAGAGTATCGCATTCGCGAAGTTTTAGAGCATTTAATGCTTTGCGTACGCATGGAGTGACCTCGCGTTCCCGACCTCTAGGCAGTGTTACCCATCGCGTTCGCGGCCACTAGAAACATCTACCCTTCGTGTACGCGTGACACCATCACGAACGTGTAGGGTCAGGTAAATTAAAACGACCCAATGATTCTGGAAATGGAATCTACCCCCTTTTGCTCAAAACAATTGACCCATAACCCCCTAATTCCCAAAAAATTGAAGTGTCTCAAAATCTTCAATTTTTCTTGCAATCATCTCCATTTTTAAGGTATGTAATCTTCACTCTCATCTCAACTTAGTTTTGTTCATCTTCTCCTTTTTCTTGGTGTAAATTGTGAAATAAGGGCAACCATTGTGGTATGGTTTTAGGGATAAAATTTTTTTAGCATTAAGTTACAAATTGATGCTTGAAAATTTATGTTGCTTGCTGGGCTAGATTGGTTGAGTGTGAGTGCTCGTTTGTCAGAAAATTCTAGGCAAGATGTGTGCCCAAATGTTCTGTATATGAACAAACAAAAAAAGTGCACACAACATGGTAGAAAAAATGCCTCAAAGAAGCAGTATTTTATGGGTGAAGAAGAAGGCATCGTGAACGCGAGGATTACCACGCGAACGCGTAAGAGGAGGCAGATTTTGACCTTCACGAATGCGATGGAATCCTTGCGAACGCGATGGTCTTGGATTTTTGAAATTTTTTTACTCTTTGCGAACTCAGCTGGCTGCTCGCGAACGCGAAGGGCAATGCCCGGGATTCCCAAAAATGGCACAAAACAGTAACTTCGCCCAGCTCTGCCCAGGACCTTTTCCGCCCATTTCTTCTGCTTAAATACTTCCTAATACACTGGTTTAGGCGTTTGTATGAACTTTTAACATTGTTGGTCAATTTTGTAGGTATTTTGGATTTAAAATGGAACAATAACACCATGAAATTGCACAAGAACATGTTTTCGGACCTGGACAAGAGGAGGCTTTTAATCATAAGCGGTTTTTATCCACGGCATGCGTGCGGAGATATGACGAACTTCTGTCCAAAACCATTATGCGGGAAAGAGGGATCAATCTAGAAAAAATTGAGGAGAAAATGCATGAGTTTTATGCACGCTTCATGGAGAGCGGATGGATGTGTTTTGCTGAGCCACCAATCAATGCCAACCATACAATTGTTTTGGAGTTCAATGCAAATGCTCGACGGACTGACTTCCCGTATGTATTGGTGACTACTGTGCGGGGCGTACAGGTTCATTTCAGCTCTCAGATTATCAATGATGTTAATGGCCTTCCCAATGCTGACAACGAGGCTTACAAAGAGAGAGCAAGAGCAGGGGGCAACCAATGGCTGATAGATAAGCTTCATGGTGGGGTCACTCCAAAGTGGCTAACAATGCAGAAGAGAGTGGATTCTCATGACTTCACAACAGAAGTGAAGACATGGCTTTCCATCATTTGTTCTAGAGTGTCACCTTCTATAAATGACACTGATGTCACAATGGACAGGGCACTCATGATTTCTGCTCTCGTGGATGGATTGCCTATTAATGTGGGGGAGCATATTGTCTGAGAGATTGAGGAAGCTGCTAAAGGGAGGTCTAAGAGTCTTTTCTTTCCCTCTTTGATCACCAGACTGTGCTATGATGCAGGGTGCTTAAACGCCCCAATGACGTTGAGAAATGTCCTGGAAAGCCAATGATTCATCCCCTACTGAAAAGAGGACCAAGTGACAAGCAGAAACAGAGGCGCATCAATGTAGCCTACCCTTCATTCGGGCAGTTCACAGAGACCACTACTGATTCCGCCGGATCCTTTCACCCTGTGGGACCCCTCCAGGCTGGGCCGCACACTATGCGACATTTGTCTAACAAGATTTATGGGGTTGATGCACATGTCAGGCAATTCGTAGTTGGCCTTCCAACTGGCCCACCAGGTGCCAGCACATCTACTAGATCCGAAGCCCTACCATCCATGGCAGAGATGGTCTCGAAGCAAAAAGATATGATGCCCCAGATGGAGGCTATGAACACTAGGCTGGAAAACATGACCCACATGCAAGGTAAGATAGAAAAAAAGAAAATAAAATTCAAGGAGCAAGAGAAGAAGAAGAGTAAGCTGCTTTCCAAGATGATGCAGAAGTTGAGTACACTTTGTGGTTCACAGGACTTGGATGATGATGATCATGCAAACTTGGAGCTTAAATTTCCCACCACATCCAGTTCTGACTGATGCAGTATTCAGGGAGAACTCTCCACCATTTTACTTTATCATTTTTAGTTGCATTGGGGACAATGCAATATCTTTTGTTTGGGGTGGTTCTTGTATAACTGTTATGTTTTGTGGATTTTCGGCAGAGTAGTATTGTGACTGTTTTCATTTTGTTATTAGTTTATTTTGATATCATGTTTTATATTAATTTGTTTAGTAGTTGATGTTTGTTAGCTTCTTTATTTTTTTTAGCTTCTTAATTTTTAGTTATTTGAATATGTTTTTTGTTAGTGGCAATATCCTTGGCTTTCTTTATATCATGGTTCTTTTCCAAGGATGCCAATTTTTCTAGCTGAACCGGGTAATTGTAGAAACGTTTTGTCGACTTTTCCCGATGATGAGTGGATTAACAAATTTCTTAAGGGAATTAGCCTTTTAGTTAGAATTAGTTTTTGTTAATTGAGGGTATTAAATGGTTTGTGTTTGGATTTGTGCCCGTTGGTTGTGGCTTTCTTCGTACCAACATAGTTAATCCTCGGCATATGAATTGTTGATTGTTGAAAAAGAAAAACAAACACAAAAAATATGATAAGTTAAGTAGTGAGGTCATGAATTTTAGACTCAAATTTTGGATTTTTGATTCATAAAGTAGTGTCTTATGCTATATGCAACCTCTATGAGTCATTGGTTTCAATTGGATGTTGGATTGATGTTCCGCTTGAATATCCATGTGCCATGTGTGGTGAGATTATTTGTGACTTCCTTTGCAGTGCTTGTAGTCTAGAACTTTCCCGGAATGTGCTTCAAGGCGAAATCATAATTAACTTAGTTCGAAAAATGATATTAGGCGTTCCTTAGACCGTTAGTATGCTTAAAAACTCCTACCCATAAATATTTTCCCTAGTCAACCAATTTTGAGCCTTTAACCTTATTCTTTGGCAACCATGTTACAAGCTTAAAGCCTTTGTTCTTAATTGATATACCTTTTGGAACCCTACCTCCCGAAGTACTTTTAAAGTGCAAACATAGGCTAAAAGCCTAAGTTTGGGGGTGAATGGTTGGAAAAGTTGAGATATGGAAGTTATTGAAAAGGTTGAAGGTAGAAAAAAATGATAAAAAGTCAAAAAGGAAAAGAAAGAAAACAATATATATATATATATATATATATATATATATATATATATATATAGAGAGAGAGAGAGAGAGAGAGAGAGAGAGAGAGAATAAAGTGAATAAGGTTGTGAATAAAGGGAAGACTAGGTGTAAAAAAAGTGAACAAAGGGGTGGAAAATATATGTGAAGGAAGTGGACTTTAATTATAAATTATTTAGTTCTTGGGGAGGTTAAGAGTCACTTTAGCCGAAATTTTACCATACCTTATCCAAAATGCTAAACTACAACCCTTAAGTCCTAATTGACTTTGAACCGAGTTGTCTACATTAGTGGAGGAATACATGAAGGGCAAGCCTATGGTACTACTTGTCTGCATTTGAACATCTTTTTGAGAGAGAGAATGAATTCTTTCCATTTCATATTCCATTGTTGCTTTGAATAAAGATTTATGAGTGCGTGATCCTCTCTAAATGTGACGACACATGAAGTTTGAGTTGTGAACTTAAATCACATTTTCAATTGGGAGGAAGTACCAACGAAAGTTGATTGTGATGGAAAGGCAAATTTTGAAGCTTTAGTGTCATGACTTGAGTGCTACTTTGATTTGCATTGTTGTGTGAGTACTTGATTATGTGAAGTGCTTGATAGTTGATATGTTTTGGAGTAATTGTTGGTACCAATCGAAGTCATGCATTTGTACTTAAAATAGATCTTCTTATTGGCTTGGTGTGATAAGGATATGAAGTAGTTGAACAACTTGGGAAGATATTTTGTTGCTTTTGTTGCTCGAGGACAAGCAATAGTTCAAGTTTGGGGGTGTGATAAGTTATTTTACCGACTTATCTTGCCTTTAAACCTATTCTTTTGCTATGTTTACAGTGATAAATTCATGCATTTAATGTCAATTACTTCTATTTTACAAGTTGTATGTGATTTAGAAGTAATGGTGAAGAAACCAAGTGAAAACAAGACAAAAAGGAGCTAAAATGGACAAAATTATCTGCCCTGTGAAATACTCTTCGCGAACGCGATGAACCAGTAGCCATACCTATGCGAACGCGTAGGCCAAATGCGAACGCGATGTTAAGAAAAAGAAACCTTCGCGAATACGAAGGTGTTTACGCGAACGCGATGAGCAGAAATATGTCACCTTCGCGAACGCGAAGCTAAACTCACGAACGCGATTAAGAAATCTGACGTGAAGACTGGGCAGTTCGGGAATTTCACATTTTCTATCCCAAATCCATTAATACCCAATTCAGCTCATTTGTAAAATATCTTTGGCTTATTTTCAGTCTCTTAGACTAGAAAGAACAAGTTGGAAGCTAGGGTTTTGCACAAACACACTTGGTTTTTGTTGATTTCAAGCTTTTGGTTAAGGTCTTTTTACCTATTTATGTTTGTTTCTTCATTTCCTTGCTTTGTATTCAATATTTAAGTGCGTAGTATTTTATCAAACACTTGAATCTTGTTTATGGGAATATTCATAATTAAAGTGTGAATTTTATACATTGTTGTGCTTATGTATTGAATGATTTTTCTATAATTATGAAGTGAGTTGTTGTTTCTTTAATTAATCTTGTTCTTTAATATTTCCAAAGGGATTAGCTAACCCTAGGACTCGCCCATAACTCCAAATTAATTTTGGGAAAAATAGTTTGGGGTTGGGAAAGATTAACTAACAAGAACTTGAGGCGTTAACCCTCATTTTATAGATTCTACCTAGGGATAGGATTGAACTACTTATAGCCTTCTCGGTGTGCTTAATCTTCTAATTGTGATTAGGGATAATTCAATTACGAAGTATTGTTAGTCTTCGGAAGAAGCTAACTAAGAAATATTATCCGTGGATAATTAACATAAACTCGCTCATATTTGTAAAATGGTGAAATACATTGGATCGTTACTTGAGAGTAATTCCCGATGCTTTCATACTTGTAGCCATTGATCATTTTACCTGATTTCTAGGTCGCATCGTAGATATAAAAATAATTATCAACTCAAATTCTTATTGTTTGGAACTGCGCGACTAGCAATAATTCTCTTACATTCCTAATTGCCTACACATTGTTCTCTGTCGGATTCCACCCCGACTCATAGTTGCGTAATTATATTGCTGCGACCATATCTATTGCTTTTTAACGGTGGATTTGGACATCACCAGAAAGCAGGAAGAAAAAGATCCTAACTACTTCGTCCCAGAAGGACATTCCCCAGATTCAGTATTCTCGCTTCCCTCGTATAGCTGCATCAACTCCCTCGGCATTTTGGCAGTCTTCAGTCCTCTTCAAGAACTTTCCTTTCAATTCTACTAGACCTCGTTCCAGATACCCTTACAGCTTCTTGGCATTAATATCCATGTCCTTTCACTTGTCATTAAATTTCTGGTGAGCTTCTTGTATTTCCCGGTGTTCATTCTCACATTCCTGAATTCGTTTGCGCAATAGGTTGTACTTAAATTGTGCTTCAGCATTTTTATCGATAAGCATGTGACCTCGGATGAACCCTGGATGACAAGTGTGATTGTCCTCCAACCAACTTGAGTAGTAAGGTACACATCCTGCATGATACCTGTCTGCCTCAATAGTTTCTCTCCCCAAGATGAGCTTGCAATGCCACATATGCTAAGCTTGACACCTATGAGAGCTATCATCGTCCTGAAAGTCAGACTTGAAGTGACTCCTTTTTTATACCCTTTGTATGACCTACTTTCTTCCAGTTTGCCTCATGGATCGGAGAGGGACATAATGATGAGTTCCCCTTAGGCCGATGAGTATGAGGAATGGTGCATCTCGAGAACGAATAATGAACTCCCCTATTAGGAACCACTCGAATATCCACTATACTTGCTCTTCCTTTAGATTATCAAATAGCTCTACCCATCCTCTAGTGTCCTGCGGCTAAACGAATATTTAGGGCATGAAGTTCATTCGCTTTGGGTGGTGGAAAGCAATACGATCATCGCATTCTCTGCGTATTATCTCCTGTCGGTAGTCACCTTTCTGAAGGTGTTATATAAGACAAAGTTGAAGTAACAGATTACAACCTTCGGAATGTGGGGCCCCTTGTTGGCATTTTCCTAAGGCTCGATAGATTTCGGCGATGATCATAGGCACTATGCTGAAAGACTGCCCGTCGATCCCTTTCATTATGGTCTTGGTTACAATGGCTAGTCTAGTTTGGATCCTAGACTTTTTCATAGGAAAGATTATCATCCCC
Source organism: Nicotiana benthamiana (assembly GCA_034376525.1). NCBI lineage: Eukaryota > Viridiplantae > Streptophyta > Magnoliopsida > Solanales > Solanaceae > Nicotiana > Nicotiana benthamiana. Next base: position 134,065,688 of record CM067334.1, read on the forward strand.
AGGAAGCAGAACACGAAGACAAAAACCCTTCTGTGAATATGCCCTAAGGAGGGAAGGGCTAACTCGTCGGTGTAGGTACGGTAGGACTTGATATGAACATACATCTCGTACAATTAGTCAAATGGTATGAATGATCTTATTAGATAAGTTAGATCGGGATTTTTCTTGAGTCCCATCATCTTTAGAAAACCTCTACTTTTGCGGTTTTCCGGTATAAGAAGACTTGGAGTCTCCCAGGGAATACCAGCTAAACCCCCTATTTCTTCCAGTAAAGGAGTCATTTCCAAATCCCTGAAGCGAAACACCAACAGATCACTATCCCAGAACAGAGTTGCATCTATGATTTTTTTGTCAGGATGGATTTCAGGCCGTGAGGGAAAATTCTAAGTATTTGAAAATAAGGGTCTGATTTCTGGCATGAAGGTCCTCCCACCAGCTTAGCAGCCTTGGGTGAATGTTGGCTACCATATCGAATATGGGGACTCCGTGCCTCATTTTCTGCAAAACAAAGGGTTAGACCCAGACTCGGCTATTTAAATCATTAATTAGCATAAAGGCATTTAGTTCTCCAAAAAAATGCACATAACATGGGGGTGTTCATTTGGTTTTAAGGGAAACCCGATGGACTTTGAACTAGGATATCTTAATGAGCATTATGCGGACAACATAACTGACTCAGCTAAGTTTGACCACGATGCATGAACAGTTTAACGGAATAAGGTTTCTACTTTTTAAGTTCTAGAAAAGGTACCCTTTAGCAAAAAACTCAAGAGGGAAAGGCGCGGAACCGTCCACCATACTGTTGATTGACTGGATTTACCGCAAATATGCCTTTGCCAAATTTAGGGGGTGACAATATCGGAAAAGCATAACCACTCATTATAAGCGTTGCTATAGTATTTGTTTTGGCACGAGTGGGGTATGATGTTGAAGATGCAATTACAAGAATGAAGCAAGTAGCATGTATTTTCACGTTCATAAAGCAAAATATTACAATAAATGCTCAAAAATTACAACAGTATCAAAATAGTAATAAAGCAGTAAAGAAAAGCATTAAAAGGAAATGAAAGACATGAAGTGTCAAGTTAGTTTTTATGATAAAATAATTAAAGGCAAGAAATAAAGGCAATTAAGGAAGCAATAAAGTCACCCAAAGCTTGTAATGGTAAACGCCTAAAAAAATTCCCTGCAGCGTCGCCATGTTGTCGACGCCCCCTTTTCCTAAAGAGCGAAATCGGGTTTACGAAATGATGGGAAAACCAACTCTAATTCCCTCTTAGGGGAATTTGGATTTATAGAATTTGGAGAGTCAACGCCTTATGATTATAGTGCATTAGGAGACTTTAAAGAGAAGAAGTGATTTTCAAAGAAAACCAGAGTTCGGGTAAGGGCTTGAGATTATCTCGAGGGGAAGGTGTTAGGCACCCCTCAAGCTCTACTAATGTGTTTCCCGTCCATGCTTAATTGTGAATTTAAAAGAAGTATAAGATAGCAAATAAGGTTTGCACATAAGAATTCACAAATAAGTTTAAAGCCTAAAAGAAAAGAAGATGGGAATGGACGATTTTAGAAAAAAAAGTTAATTTAAAGGAACAGAATTAAAGAAGACATTGCAAATAAAAGAAAGGAAAGGGGGTCCTAGGTTTATACAAAATATGGATCACATCAATGCAATATCCAGCAATCAATCCTCAGAAGAGGGGTCGCACGTGATATTAGCGCACCGGTCATCATCTCCATATTCTACCCTTCTCACCCTGTTAAGGTATTTTAAAATGTGATTAGTGTCGTTTACTTATTGCATGCTACTACCCATCCCAACTATCAGTCCTGGGGTATTAGGACGTCTAATCATAAAAGGGAAATGAATGGGGGTAGAGGCATATATGGGGGTTTAAAGGATAAAATACTAGTTTTGACAAACAAAACACATAACAAGTAGAGGGGATTGACAAACAAACATGTAAGGCTCACCAATACCCCGTAAATCATATAGCACTTAGTTTAGCATGCCTTGCACATACTGATTTGGTCTTTAAGTTAAAACTTAAGCTGCGTACGGACTAGTTTAACACATAGAATTAGATAAAAAGTCTGCATTAGGCAACTCAGATCCAATTGTCAGAAATAAAAGTATTTTTAAACGAGTTATTCAGAAAGTGCTGATTTTGGAAAAAAAATAGCCTAACACGGGAGACTAAAGAAAATAAGAACTGCAGTAAGCAGACTGTTTTGAGTAAAACACGGTAGAGTTGTGAAAGAGTTTTAAAAACGAGAATACTTTAAAAGAAAGAACGAGTTGAAGGACTTTTTTGAATGAGAATCTCAGGGACTGAGTAACATTTAGATAGAAGATTTAAAAGAGATGCTTCAGATTAAAGGATGCAGATTGGAAGAATTAAAAATCATTACAGGTTTATAAGAGCTTTTTATTGAAAAAACATTGAGGCCAATTGACAGATTGTTATTACTTAAAACAGAATCAAGCGAGTTTGAGACGAACTCCTATTGGCATGGTATCTACGTCTGATTTTAAGAACTATTATTAAACTGATAAAAGAAGGATTATTTGATTACCTTATAGTTTGCCTAACGCGTATGCCCTTCCTATTGGGATGGTTTCTATATGCAATTTATTACATGAATATTAAATCCTATAGGCAGGAATTCTAATGATTTGCAATATGTTAAACATTAAACCTATAGACATGGTATCTAGGTGATTGAATTAAAACATTAAACCTATAGACATGATATCTAAATGATTGAATTAAAATATTAAACCTATGGACATGGTATCTACCCTTTATTTGATGAAAGAAAAAGTAAACCTCTCCCACACCCTTTTACTAATATTCCCTGAGTTCTTTTTACAAAATATTATTACAGAACCAGAAAAGATGAAATAAGAGGTGTAAAATACATCAAAGTCTACAACTAGATCCGAGCAGCCGAATTAAATTTTAGTACCCAATAGCATGTGATTAAATAATTCCTGATTCAAGATTTCCAAAGCCATTTCTTATCCAAAGTGTTTCATAGTTCCAAGGAGCCTCAAGGTCTCCAGGTAGTACTTACACTCTGGACAACAATTAGAACAGAATAGTGCAATGTGCATTAGCCAACCATTAGGCGTCCAAGTTCAAAGGGTTCTTCAGGGTCCCAAAGCATGGCTTACCAAAGGGGGGAAGAATTTATAACTAGGAATAAGTGCAAAGTGAGAGAGGGATTAAGGAACCATAGCAAATGGTGGTCATGCCCAGCCATGGCTACAGATTGGAACACCCCTGACCATTTACTTGGTCCAAACAAATTAAGAGCAGACCTTAGAGGTCACACCTGAGTATGGATGGTAACTAGGACACCACCATACTTGAGTCAACGCTCAGCACATAAAGGGGAAAGGGGAGTGGGAATTGGTTTTGAGTAAAGAGTTCAAAAAACCCAGTTCAAAGTCATGAGCAGCAATAAAAGGATGCTATCATGACTGAAATTGTACTCTTCATACAAATGATAAAGGGAAGAGATTCACATAAGAAAAGTATTTGCGGAAATATAAGGAGAGAAAGCATAACAAAAACACATGATGAAAGAAAACATGATAGGCTAAGAAATAACACATAGTGAAAGAAAGAGCATGATAGGCTAGGGAGTAAGCATATAGTTAAGGGGGCATTATTAAACTAAGAATGACATCCAAGTTAGAATAGAAAAATAATAAGAGCAAATAAACAGCCAGAAGTCAGTAGGAGCAACTCAAATTCTTCTGCAAACACTTGAGAATTCAAAGGGAACTCAAGAGTGTTTCAGAAAGAGAAGAGGAGCAGAGTGCTCACTACTAGAAATTCAGAAAGCAGTAGTAGAGAAAGTATTGAAATTGTGTAATGTGCAATTCGAAGTCTGAAGTGTGTAAAAGTGCAGAAGAGTAGCGTTTTTTATAGTGTAGAAAACAAGTAATAAGAAGGAAAGAAAATAATTTACTGTCAATCACATATGATCTCCCTTAGGTTAAGGGATTTGACTTCAAACGGTTCTGGGATAATTAAGGAAAGAGAAATAATTAGAAACCTTTTCAAAGTACACTACATGGGTAAATACATAGAGTTTATTTAAGGCAAGAATCTTATGGTACACGATTTGTGAGAAAAAGGAAAGTAGATCAATCAAACAACCAACAAAATTTGAAATCTTTGTTCAAATGGAGTTAGTTAGAAAAGGGTGAGGAAAAGGTTCTATTGGAGAAAATCAGTAACAATCAATCGAGCCTTAGTAAAACGAATTCAGAATCAATCACAAGATGGCAAAAACCATTTGAAAGAAACGCCCTCATATATAAAGCACACAAGTGTTAAACAAGAAAGAAGAGACTGGCATAGAAAATTTCAAATCATACGCAAAAAGATTCCAGTTCAGTTCATAAACTCAAAATGAGTTTGAGAGAGCCCAGGGTTCTAAAATAAAACCCTAGTCCCAACAGAGAACCAAAACTCACAAAAACAACCCCAAACCCTAGAGTTTCAATTCGAGTAGGGTACAGAAAAGAGAAGGCAAACCATTGTAATAGACTCAGAGGTCTCTTTCAGAGTCTCATGAGAAAACACACAGACATAATAGCAAGTTCTAAGCAACGGAGTGAAAAACCATAAGAACAGTTTTACGAAAAGCTCAAAACTCAAGAAAACTTAGGAGAGAAAAGAGGTGACATAGAACTTAAGAAATAGTAGATGAAACAATTTTAGAACTCAAATACATGTCTAGTAAAGGAAAACAAAAAGCTTGGTAAGAAAATAATAAAGGAACATATAAGATAGACATGTAAAATCATGTTGTAGAAACCAGTAAAAATATAACAGAGCACAAGTAGAAGAATATATGTAACAACAGAAAATAGGAAAAGACATGCGAGGAAAGAATACAAGACATAAGTGAAAACTCATAAAACATGGCATAAACAGATTTACACGAAGAAAAGAAGAAGAAAACAAGTCAGTAATCACTTTAAGATTTTTTGAAAACCCTAAATCGAAACAGACTAGTTTTAGAATAAAATTAGGGAAAAGCTTTAGAACCTTGAGTATAACACAAATCTATTACAGATCTAAGAAAATAAAGGGAAATGGAACCTCAAACAGCTTTTAGGGTTTCTCGAAACCCTAAAAATGAGAAGGCTTGGAAATGTTCTGGTCTCGAACAGGTCTTAACCATAGCTAGGCCCTTAAAAGCTTGAACACGGCAGAATAGAGCCAAAAAGGCCATAGGACACTCAGATCTGTAGAAGATCTGAATCGACATAATTGAGGTTGAACCTTGAAAACCTTGAACAACCATGATTAGGGATGAAGGGAGGTAAGCACAAGCCGTCCATGGCCCGAGAAGCCATGGACGCTGGCGAGATATAGTCGGAGAAGACGATAGAGGCAACTAAGGTTTCGAGTGTTAGAGAGCATTTGAGAGAAGGGGAGGGTTCAGAGCTACATGAGAAAAATGAGAGATAGGGTTAGGGGTTTGGTGGGATTAAAAAGGAAAGGGTGAAGGAGGGCTGTTGATCAAAATGATCAACAGCCAGGATCTGAAGATACAAAATGATGGGGTTAAATAATGGGTCAGGGGTCGGGTTAAAATTCAATTGGGTCGTTGATCTGGGGTCTCATTTGGGGTCAATTTGGGTAAAAAATGAAATGTCAAATTGGCTACAATTGAAAGGAATTGAGGCCACAATTAAAATAGCCATTTCTTCCTTTTTCGATTTTATAAAAATAGTAAAAGTGGTCAAAAATGAAATTTTAAATTGGCTATAATATAACGGAATTGAGGCCACAATTGAAATAGTCATTTACCGCTATTTGATTTTATAAAAATAGTAAAAGTGTTTTAAAATTAAATTAAAATTTTTGAGTCAATAAATAATATGTAATATTAATTTAAAATTATTGGAATTGATTTTGTGATTAACAATGCTATTAAATCTGAAAGTGGACTAAAATTACAATTACATGCATTTTAGTTTAAGATATATTAAATGAATTTCTAAAAATATGCAAAAATCATGTTGGATATATTTTGGTGTAAATATGAGAATAAAATAAGTTACTTACAAAAATGATAATTTTTGGAATAATTATTGGATTTTATGGTATAAAAATAGGCAATAAATTGGTTTTAAAAAATCTTTAAAAATACCAAAACTCGTGAGTGTGCTCATATATGCACATATATGATATTTTGAAAGTATTTTGGGCATAAAAAATATATAGGGAAAAATTGGATATCAATACCAGACAGTCGAAAAGTAGCAAATCAACTCCATTGGTCTCAATGATCCCCATGTTCTGAAGAACCTCGTGACAACTATCCAGATAACTGATCACGCTCAACCGATTCTCACAAAAGACTACGCGGGTGTTGCAAATATAATCTGAGTATTTATGCCAGAGTCGAACCATAGAGAATTAATCTATCAATTACTATTATCAAATTTACACAATCTTTTTTCCCAAACTTTTTGATTCATAATTATTGATTTTTCTAACAACTAAAGACTGAAAGTAATTAACAACTGAAAATAAACTAAACTTGATGTGTAAACAGTTGGAATAAGGTCTAAGGTAATGGCTTCCTCTGTTGGTAATCCCCTTGGTTGTATATCTCTTATATCTATGATTTAATTGTCTCTATCAATCGTGAACTCTCCAAATATCATAAATCTTTCTCAAACAATTATGATAATTTATTAGACGCACTCTCTCAAGCTACGATAGCTAGATTCACAATACGGTTCACTTAGATTGCACCCGAGGTATCGTTATCTCTAATCCAACCTTTAAACCCTCGGTTATGATACTCGTCTATACTCTGGGAGTGATGTTGCTCATACAATCACCTAAATATGCACTCTCTCTCAAGTAGATACATACTAAATAGGAATCGATAATTGAGGGCCCTTTGAACTAACCCCAATCAAAATATAGATGAAAAAATAGAGATTAACAACAAAATCCAACTATATTAATATAACAGCCAAGTCATCCCGACGGGTTCCACCAAAACCTTATATTAAGGTATTTAGCTACTCATAACAATGGAGGAATAAACTACGAAAATATTCATAATAAAAAATTACAAGAAAAATAAAAGAGAATAAGAATTATGATGTTTTGGGTGATCTCTCACACTTGTTCTTCTTGCCAAAGTAATCTCAAAACAAGATTAACCTATCTTGGGCGAGTTTCTACACCTTATAAGGGTTTTACAAAAAGGTTTCCCCAAATTTATACTTTGACCCTCGAATTTCTGACCATGAAGTCTTCTGCCTCAAACCGCAGCGCGGCCACGGTGGAAACCGCGAGGAGCCCTGTTTGGCTTTTAAACTCCGTGTTTCTTCTCTTTATGCTATTTTTTGTGCGGGCACTTCTTGAGTGGGTGTTTTCAGCATGTTATTGCCTCTAAACACTTCATTTTGCTTCCTAACATCTTGTATTCCCTGCGAAACCAAATAGCATCAACTAAAGCATTTTATTGGCAACTTACATACAAAAAACCAACAAAGCATGGGCAATAATGGCGTAAATAACAAATATATAGTGTATTATCAACATCCCACACTTAAATCATTTCTAGTCCTCGAGCAATTCACCACACTCCCTAAAAATTCATTTCCTATGCTTTTCCCTCAACGACTCACAACATGATCATTTTACAAGAGTTACACCTAGTAGTGAGCAGCTTTTATCTCAAGAATAAGGTTTTTCGTACCCTGCAACAGTTGCACTTACTCAAACCACTCTACACAATAGTCAATACACACATTTCCTTCATGAATCACATGACCTTACATAACACAACAGAGTAGTTCCATGTATATAATGATAGTGATACAATTGGGAACTCAAATAGAAAGATTTCGCTCACTCTCCAAAAAGAACATTCACAAGCCACAAAGATGCATCATAGGCTTGACCCTATATAGTACTCGACTAATCGAGCCCCACTTAGTCTAAGATCTATAGGACTTTATTTGGTTGTAATGTAGGCTAAGGGATGGGTAGGATACATTTGGATATAGTGACTAACCTCCCTAAGCACTTTTAATATAATTACATTGAACTTTAAGATCATCATTTTATAAGCCAACACTCCAACACATTTATTTAAACATCCCCATACATTAGGTGCAATTTATACATGCTACCACTTATCAATCACTACAAAATATATGAATTTTTTTTTCTTTTCGTTGTGCTTCTCTTTTTTTGCTTCACATTCCGCACCTTTCTCTCTATTTTCATGGTTTCACTTCGAAAATCAAACCACCACCCCACACCTTTGTTTTTGAATAATCTCAATACCATTCTAGTGCTTAGTGAGAGTGAGGAAAATTGGTTCAAACAGCCGGCTATTCAAACAATTGGGTAAGGTTCACATTGTGGTTTCCAAATAAACATGCTTATATGCTCAAGGAGGTTAACTAATATGTAATGCATTCAGGTGTGTTCACTTTATATTTCTGGCTCAACAAAGAAATGCCTATATCACTTCTAAAACTGAATAAAGCTACTATTTCGTTTTGCAAACACACAGGGCAAGTTCTAGGCATAAAATGTACAGCATGGAATACAAATAATACTCACACCCTCATGGCACATGACTCACTCTAGATTAGTTTATCAAGACATTCTCTTTCGAGTGTTCAAGTTAGGTACAAACATACGATTTTTAAGGCACTCAAACAAGATTCAATCCTTGAAGCTAAACGCTACACTCTAGCATCTCTTGTGTTCGGGTGTAAGAACGCTAAGGGTTTTTCTTCTTCAAATTTCAACTCTTCGCCAATTAATCCTAACCGAATAAATCTACCTATACCCGGTTCAAGCTAAACCCTTGGAAAAGAACCGTGGCCTAAATAAAAACCAAGGAGGAGTTACCACACTACCTAAAAAAATAAAAAATCTTTTTGGTATTTTCTGTAGACTAGCTTCCCTTAAGAAAATTATCTAAAGAATCCATCATTAGGAAGAGTCTTTATATTTATAATTTTTTTTCTCGATTTAGTCCCTTAAGAACCCCCACCGAAAGAGATACATCGTCGGATAAGTCGCTTCTATTTTAACTTCCTAAAACACAACTTCTATTCCATCCTAAGAAACTGAACACAAAACACACAGCAAAACCAAAGAACAAACAAACATATAATATGCACAAGTACAACATACAACAAAATTCCCTCACCCCACACTTAAAAATAAGACATGTCCCCATGGCTTAACAATATAAAAATCAATGAGGTAAAGGAACTTCCCCGAGGGGCCACTCTTGATCTTAAATAGTATATAGGTTCACGATGTACGCGCGACCCAGAGCTCTCTACCAGCGTATGAACTTCTTTTCTGACTTCACTTGTCGGGTCAGCCACAACATCAATGCGGGTACCCCAAGTCATCGACGGAGGACTACAGTCCGATCATCCGCTTCTCCAAATCATCCAGGTGAGTGCTTCGGCATGGCTGTGATGATCCTTCCTCGTCCCCTCTAGGATGGGCAGTGATATCAATAGCGTTCTTAGCATCATCATCATCCTCAGACTCAAAGTCATCAGATGAATCATCATTGTGTCGTATTGGATCACATCCCTCTTGCCCAATATTTCTTGCCCGGAATGGGGGTTTTTATAGGTAACTTCCCATCAACTTGAAAGTTCTCAAGAACACGAGTAAAGCAGCATAGACGGGTGACAAGCAAAGGAATGTAGTGACCTTTGATTAATTCGGGCGATCGGATGAACATTTCTTTAGAGAGGACTTGGGTGACATCGAACCCTTTGTGAGTTCTGAAGTGGTAGATCATAGCCAACCGTGGCCCATTTACATCGATGGTATTGCTGGAAGGTAACAACCAAGTTTTGATGACAGTTAGCCAAAATTTGGCCTACCAAGAACGAGACTTAGAATAAAGAGTCGTCAGTTGTGCCACCCATTTGGGTTGTTTGCTAGGTATACCAATGACCTCCAGAAGTCTGTCACAATCAACCGCTAGGTAATTGGCTATGCGGTAGTGATCGGTACCTGTGAAAGTGGGGAGCCGATACACCCTACGGATTACCTTTGAAGAAGCACTAACCCGGGTGTTGCGCACAGTCACCACCCTGTCCTTATGTTCTGGCAGGTTTGCGTAGAATTCCCACACTAACTGAATATTCGCTTCCTCTCACAGAAGATATCCAGCTAACACCTCCATAGCTCCTCAAACACAGGGTCATTCTCGCATCAAGGCCTTCATATCGATATGAACCTTATGGAGTAACGTCTTGGTAAGTTTTCGATTGTACCTTTTCTCAGCTTCTTTAGAGATGAACCAAGTGTTATCAAACTCTGGTGCACTGCTTTGGTCCCTGGCTCGTGAGGATCCTCCTGGGCCACTAGTGGAGGACCCAATGATTCGTCTCCTACGTGAAGAACTCATTACGTGTCAAAACGGAGAAACACGTATTAGTATCAGCCTAAAATGTGTGACAATGGGTGGTTACTCAGACTTCACCAAAACCATGTCACAACTTCTTCTTATATCTCCATTGAGACAAATTTTCAAATACATTGTGGCAAGACATTATTCTTTCATATTCATTGCCCAAAGGAATCAAGAACAACTTCCCCACTTCAATTGTTCACACACTCACACACCCCACACTTGCTCAAAGCTATGACCCTCCAACTACACCATTCCAAATATTAAAAACACAGCCCATTCACCAAATATATTCTCAAAACGAAATTACCCTCTAAACTAAGAAGAAAAACTAAACAAGAACAAAATTATATCACTACGCTACATTAAAACAACATATATTAGCATAAAACACAATAAAATAGAAATAAAAGAGACGGGAAGGGGAGGTCAGAATCAAACCTTGGGGGAAAAGATGATGGTCTTGTGAAGGAGAAAGAGGGGGAAAATGAGAATGGAGGATGGGGATTTAGGTTTAGAGAGACATTGGGGATTTTGGGAAGGGGGAGGCTCGTGTGTTTTGATTTTAGGGACGGGGATTTTTTTGTTTGTTGTTTTGGTTATAAAATGAAAAGAAGTGGAAGACAAATAAAGACAATAAAAAATCTGACAGTGGTTGCTTCTGCAGTGTGTGCTGCGGTTTGGGACAGAGGGTCCCGCGGTCAATGCTGCGGTCCGTGCCGTCTCCACGGTGAAATTCAGTTGCTCCAGTGCTTTCTATGTTTGGGACCATGGTTGCTATCGTGGCCTATGCCGCGGTCGCGGTAAAATTCAGTTGCTCCAGTGGTTTCTGCGGTTGAGACCTCGGTCGACTTAAACTCATTCATGGGTTGCCTCCAATGCAACAGCAGATTTAATACTGCGGCACGACACAAGTAGTTGAGCCCTTACTCCTCATTCGTGTACTAGGGTTCTTTGAAATTGGTCACCCCTGTATCCTTTTTTCTTCAGCTATTCTGAGGTAGTGTTTCAACCTTTGCCCATTTACAGAGAACTTGTTTGTCCCATCTTCTGACTCAATCTCCATTTATTCACTTGAAAATGTTTGGACCACTCTAAATGGCCCTGACCATCGGGACTTTAACTTACCCGGAAACAATCTCAAACGTGAATTATACAATAATACCTTGTCATCGGGTTTGAAATATTTTTCCATAATGTGTTTGTCATGCATCTTCTTCATTCTTTACTTGTAGAGCCTCGTTTTTTAAAAGGCTTGAAATATAAATTCTTCCCACTCATGCAACTCTGTTAGTTGAGTTTTTCAAGCTGCTTCAGGTTCCATGTTCAATTGCTTCAGTGCCCCACAAGCTCGATGTTCTAGCTCCACAGGCAAGTGACAGGGCTTCCCAAATACCAACTTGTATGTAACATGCCTATTTGTGTTTGGAACGCCGTTCTATAGGCCCGGAGTGCGTCATCAAGCTTCTTTGCCCAATTTGTCCGTGTGACATTCACAGTCTTCGTTAGTACACTCTTTATCTCCCTGTTGGACACTTTAACTTGTCCATTGGTCTGCGGATGGTAAGGAGTAGCCACCTTGTGGCATACATCATACTTAGAAAGTAATTTCTCGAAGTCTCTATTGCAGAAGTGAGTGCCTCTGTCACTGATGGTCGCTCTATGTGTCTCAAACTGGGTGAATATGTTCTTTTTTCAGAAATCTTACCACCACTCTAGCATCATTTGCAGGAAATGATGTAGCCTCTACCCATTTGGACACGTAGTCCACAGTATGAAGGATGTACTTATTGCTAAATAAGCTAACAAACAGACCCAAAAAGTTCATCCCCCACACATCAAACACCTCTACCTCTTGAATTGTTTCTTTGGCATATCATGGCGACGGGAAATGTTTCCCGTCGTCTGGCATTCATTGCAGCCCTTTACCTAGATGTGCACATCTCTAAACACAGTTGGCCAAAAGAATCCGGCCTCGAGCACTTTCGCAGTTGTTCTGACCCCTCCAAAATGTCCTCCATATGCTGATGCGTGACAAGCCTACAAAATTGAATCTATCTCGGGGACACACCTCCGAATAATGTTATCAACACATATGCGAAACAAATGAGGTTCATCCCAATAATAAATGCGGCAGTCACGAAAGAAAGTTTTCTTTTGGACAGATTAAAGGTCATATGGAACTATACCGCAGGCCAGGTAGTTTGCAAAATCTGCATACCATGGAGCATCCTCAAGGTTAGCTGCAAGCAGTTGCTCGTATGGAAAGGTTTTTAGAATCTCTTTGACCTCGACTGATTTCTCAGCTCTTTTAAGTCGTGATAAATGATTAGCAACTTGATTTTCTGTGCCCTTGCAGTCACAAATTTCGAGGTTGAACTCTTGCAACAGCTGCACCCAACAAATCAGGCGCGGCTTAGACTCCTTTTTTTAAATTAGGTACCTGAGAGCTGCATGGTCAGTATACACAATTACCTTGGAACCAATCAGATTTGTTCGGAACTTGTTAAAATCAAATACAACTGCCAACATCTCCTTCTCCTTCACTGTGTAGTTGACCTGAGCACCGCTTACATTCTGCTTGCATAGTAAATCGGGTGCATCAACTTATCTTTTCGCTGCCCCAACACTGCTCATATAGCATAGTCGTTGGCATCACACATGAGCTCAAATGGTCACCCCGAGTTGGGTGCAACAATGATGGCTGCAGTTCTCAGCTTCTTCTTCAGTTCCTCCAATGCCAACCTACAATCATTAGAAAATGCAAAGGGCTAATCCTTTTCAAGGAGTTTGCATAATGGGTTAGCAAATTTTTAAATATCTATTATGAAACGCAGGTAAAACCCGGCGTGTCCAAGTAAACTTCTCACTACCTTGACTGAAGTGGGTGGTGGTATCTTCTCAATCACGCCAACCTTAGCATGGTCGACCTCAATTCCTTTTCTGGACACTCAATGTCCTAGGACTATCCCTTCTTGTACCATAAATGGCAATTCTCCCAGTTTAGCACTAAGTTTGTCTCCACAAATTTGTTGAGCACTCTACTTCAGTATTGAAGAGAGCCTTCGAATGAATCTCCCACCACAGAGAAATCATCCATAATATCCTCCACCATATCTGTGAAGATGGCTAGCATGCACCGTCGAAAAGCTGTGGGTGCGTTGCAAAGCCCAAAGGGCATTGTCTGAAAGGAAAATATGCCATACAGAGAGGTGAAGGATGTCTTCCCTCCATCTTTCGGGGATATTGATATCTGATTGTATCCCGAATATCCATCCAAGAAACAAAAGTACAATCTTTTGGCTAATCTGTCCAACATTTGGACAATGAAAGTCAAGGGAAAGTGGTCCTTTCGGGTGGCGGTATTCAATTATTTGTAATCCACGTAAATTCACCACCTTGTGACTGTACGAGTTTATATCAACTCATTGTTGTCATTTTTCACAATAGTCATTCCCCCTTTTTCGGAACACATTGGACATGGCTGACCCAATTACTATCAGTGATAGGGAAAATGGTTCCCGCATCTAACCATTTGATCACCTCTTTCTTCACAACCTCTTTCATATTATGGCTCAACCATTGCTGATGTTCCCTGGAAGGTCCGTGCCCCTCCTCCAGGAGAATCTTGTGCATACGGAAGGTTGGGCTGGTACCCTTTATGTCTGCCATGGTCCAACCAATGGCAGTCTTTTTATCCTGCAGTACTTGTAAGAGATGTTCTACCTGCACATATAGCAAACAGGATGATATAATAACATGTAAGATTGAATCAGGGCCTAAGAACGCATACCTGAGGTGATCTAGGAGTGGCTTCAGCTCCAACTTGGATGGTTCCTCTATTGATGGCTTTGCTGGAGAAGTGGCCCTTTATACTAGCTCAAATGACTCTAACTGAGGTTCCTTTGACCAAAACCCTCAGCCTTCTAGTGCAATGATCGATTCAGCTAACCCTTCACCATCTATTTTTTCTATGTTCATTAGACATGCCCCCAATGGATCTTTAACAGTTTGGGTCTTATCATATTCTTGTAGGATTACATCCACTGCCTCAACTAGAGAGGAATTATCATATTCACTAGGTCTCCTCATTGATTGCTTAACATTGAATATGACTTCTTCTTCATTCAATCTCATTTTAATTCCCCAGTCTCACTGTCTATCAATTTTCTCCTAGTGGATAAAAATATTCTCCCTAAAATAAGGTGTATCTCCTCATCCACCTGACAGTCTAGGATCACAAAGTCTGCAGGGAACATGAACTTCCCCACTTTCACCAACACCTCATCAAGAATACAGTTGGTCTTTTTACAATGCGATCAGAAAGCTGTAGCAGCATAGAATTCGGTCTAGCTCTGCCAATGCCCAATTTAGTGTACACTGCCAGCAACATCAGATTTATACTGGCCTCAAATCACATAACGTCTTTGCAAAGGCATAACTTTCAATTATGCATGAAATAGTGAAGCTACCTGGATCAGACATCTTTTGAGCCATCGGTTTTGCCACCACTGTGTTGCAGGTCTATGTCAGAGTTACAGTGGATAGATCCTGAAAATCAAACTTTCGTAACATTAGATCTTTCATCATCTTGGCATAACGAGGCTTCTCCCTCAAGGCATCCAACAGAGGAATATTCAACTGAATTTAACGCAATATTTCCATGAACTCTTTTTATTGGTCTGCCTTCTTTTGTTTGACCAGTCTCTCAGGGAAGGGTACAGGTATCACCCTTTGTGCATTTCTTGTTAGCTTCTCTCTATTAGGATTTTCTTGAATAAGAGGTTCCACCTGTTATGAAACTTGCTCGTTCTCCTTTTCTTTGCTTTTTTCCTCCTGACTCTGCTTAACCACCTCCGCAGTATGTTCTGTTGGATCTTCTACCTCTAATTGAACCGGAATGGCCGGTGTAGCATTCTTGGAGGCTTGTACACTTTCCTGCTCTCTATCCAAATCTCTACCATTCCGGAGACTTACTACCATCAGTTTATTCGGGTTTTGCTCCTTGGAGTTTATGTTTGTGTCTGTAGGTAAAGTTCCCAGAGGACGGTTGCTCATAGCCATGGACAGTTGACCCAGCTGTGTTTCAATATTCTTTATGGATGAATCATGTACTTCCAGTTTTTCCTGCACTTTATTATTTGTCACAATGAGTTGCTGAAGCATACCTCAGATTTCCACCATGTTGTTATCTTACTGGTGGGGGGGGGGGGTGTTATACTAATTGTTGCTGATTTTGTTGTTGATAACCCTGCGATTTCTGATAAGGTACTGGCACTAATTAGTTTTGAGGGTGCATACCTCCAGGCTGCTGCATATTAGGATGTACTGCTGATTTTATTGCGGTCTTCACTGTTGTACTCCTTGTCTATGACCCCCGTAGTTGTTGACATAATTCATATCTTTCCTTGCCTCTGATTTTCACCTTCTCTACTCCATGAACACACATATGACTGATTATTACATGGTGTACATAGTCCTCCATTCATTGTATCAACGATGTGCACCTGTTTTATGCCCAGCTCATCAATCTTCTTTGTCAGTAGGCTCATTTGTGTCAGGAGTGTGGCCATGTTCTCTTCCTGCGAATTATTGGGATCAAGCGAAACTGAATGCACTATGGGCGCCAGTGTTGTACCTCTAGTAATCCATCCCACATTTTGTGACATCTTATCGAGAAGAATTTTGCACTTGGTTAATGTTTTGATTAAGAAAGCACCCTTAGATGAAGCATCCACATTCGCTTTCATGTTTTCAGCTACACCGACGTAGAATCTCTAGGAGAGCATCTAGTCTGGAATGCCAGGATGAGAACATTTCACTAGCATCCCTTTAAATCTTTCCCAAGTTTCTTGCAAGGTCTCAGTGGAATGCTGCCTATGCTGTGATATGTCATCGATTTGTTATACAGTCTTGTTAAGCAAATAGAACTTGTTCAGGAACTGCTTGAGTATTTCCTCCCAAATGGTAATAGAGTTTATAAGGAGCAAATTTAGCCAAGTTTGATCTGCCCTGGTTACTGAGAATGGGAACTTGAGCAATTTGATAGCTTCCGAAGTTGCATTTGGCTGCCTTTGGTTCATGCAAATTAACAAAAACAAATTCAAGTGTTGTTGTCGGTCTTCAATGTGTGACTTGGAGAACAGTCCCTTATTCTGCAGCAGATGTAGCATGTTGTTGGTGATCTGGAATGTCTCCGATTGAATTGCGGGCACAACTATGGCATTGGCCAGATTGTTAGCTGTAGATGTGCCCAGCCATAAAGTGTAGCTTTGGGAACAAGAGGCGCCACCTCTCTGACATTTAAGTCAACTTGCTCATTCCTGATATTTCCATTGACATTATCTACGTCACCTATGCCAAATTCGAGTTGGTGCGATTGTTGAGGTTGTTGAAGTCTTTTGTTGGCACAGTTCAATGCCCTAAATGTTTCCTCGGGGTCTGAGAGTCCTTCAAGTAATTTTCCAGTCCTCGAAGAATTTCTAGGCATACACCTGCTTTCCACAAGAGTTCAAATGTTAGAATTTAAATAAAAATATTGGGCATAGAGAAAACCGACTACGCTTAGAAGTTTTGTACTTCTTTCAATTGTAACTGATAACACCACTAATTCCTCAGGAATGGCGCGAAAAAATTATCACGCTCAACTGAGTCTCACAAAATACTTCGCGGGCGTTGCAAATATAATATGAGTATTTATGTCCAGAGTCGAACCACAGAGAATTAACCTATCAATTACTATTGCCAGATTTACTAAATTCACACAATATGTTTTCCCAAACATTTTGATTCACAATTGTTGATTTTTCTAACATCTAAAGACTGAAAGTAATTAACAGCTTAAAACTAACTAAATTTGATGTGTAAGCAGTTGGAATAAGGTCTAAGGTAATGGTTTCCCCCGTTGGTAATTCCCTTGGTTGTATATGTCTTATAATATGGTTTAGTTGTCTCTATCAGTTATGAACGCTCCAGCTATCATAAATCTTTCTCAAGCAATTATGATAATTTACTAGACGCACTCTCTCAAGCTAGACTAGTTACATTCATAAAACGGTTCACCTAGATTGCACCCGAGGTAGCATTATCTCTAATCCAACCTCTAAACCCTTGATTATGACTCTCGTCTATACTTCAGGAGTGATTTTGTCCATACAATCACCTAAATATGCACTCTCTCTCAAGTTGATACATACAAAATAGGAACGGATAATTAAGGGCCCTTTCAACTAACCACAATCAAAATATAGATGAACAAATAGAGATTAACAACAAAATCCAACTATATTTATATAACAACCAAATCACCCCAATGGGTTCTACCAAAACCTTAATTTAAGGTATTTAGCTACTCATAACAATGGAGGAACAAACTACGAAAATATTCATAATCAAAAATTTCAAAAAAAATAAAATAGAATAAGAACTATGATGTTTTAGGTGATCTCTCGCACTTTTTATTCTTTCCAAAGTAATATCAAAACAAGCTTAACCTATCTTCGGTGACTTTTACACCTTATATGGGTTCTACAAAATGTTTAATCGAATTTACACTTTGACCCTCGAATTTCTGGTTTTGGAACTGGCTTTCGCGGACGCGGCATCGACCGCGGTGCTAATCGTGGAGCCTTCTGCCTTCAATCGTGGCACGGACCGTGGTGGAAACTGCGGGGAGCCTTGTTTGGCTTTTAGTCTCCCCGTTTCTTCTCTTTATGCTCTTTTGTGTTCGGGTACTTCTTCAGTGGGTGTTTTCTTCACATTATTGCCTCTAAACACTTCATTTTTCTTAGTGACATCTTGTATTCCCTGCGAAACAAAATAGCATCAATTAAAGCATTTTATTGGTAACTTACATTACAAAACAACAACAAAGCATGAGCAATTATGGCGTAAATAACAACTATATTGCCTATTATCAATAATTCTGGGGATCCTCAGTAGATGAACCGCTGAATGCTTGGTGAACCTATCCAGCCTCCACAGATTATCGGCGGACATTGTCGTTCCATTGCCAGTATGAGCCACGACACCCGACTGAACTGCCATAGCTGGTTGAACCACTAGAACCTGAACCTAGGGAGTTGCCTTCTCCGGAGTGCATGTAGCAGGAGTCTGAGCCCCTCCTCCAGCCTGAGAAGTGGTTGGTGCTACTGGAAGAAAACACAATCAAGTGACACTCTCCATGAGGCCTACGAATCAGACCAGAGCATCTAGAAGAACTGGGGTGGCAATGAACCCCTCTGCGACCTATGTTGGGCCCAGTGGAACTGCTGGGGCTGGAACCTCCTCCTGGAAATCAACCTGAGGCTCCGCCAATGGTGCTGCAACTCGGGACTGAGCTCTGCCCCTACCTCGACCTCCGGTACGACCTCGGCCTCACCCTCTAACCCTGGTGGGAGCTGCTGCTGGGAGCTCAGGCTGCTCAGCAGTAGAAGAGAAAGCGCGTGTTCTCTACATCTGCAAAAGAACATAGTAGAAATTCAATTAGCATTTGAGGAACCAATATGCACGGCAAGAAAGAACAGATGTGAAATTTTCCTAACTTTGTAGCCTCTGCGGGATAAATGCAACGTCTTCGTACTAATCCCTCAAACTCTATTAAGCTTGTCCGAATGTTGTGAGACCTATGTAACCTAGAGCTCGGAAACCAACTTGTCAAGATCCGGATTTTTTATCCTCGGAAGTTGTGATGGCGCCTACTTAGGGAGCTAGGCAAGCCAAACTTAATTACCATTTTCACTAACACATTACCTCTTTTAACAAATATCAAGAGTAGCATGAAAATAATGGCATTTAATAAATAAGCGGAAGTCTTAAATTAAAGAAACAAAATAGAAATGTGGAAATCCAACAAAAACCTCTGCCCAAGAACTGGTGTCACAAACTCACGAACTACTAAGAGTAATAACACAATCGTCTGAAAGAAAATATAAACTGATTGTCTCGAATACAATGAGATAACAGACTAAAATAAAAGATAGAGGAGATGTCGGGCCTGCGGACATCAGGAAGGTTACCTCGATGTCTTGCTAGATTGAAGGCCTGCTCCCGTAGCACTTTCGGCCTCATATGCTAGTAAGTTCCTAGCCTAACCTAGGCGAAGTAATGACAAGGCTAGGATCAGACTACCAACTAAACATGTGCAGTTCATATATATCTATATACAGTGAAAAAAGAAATACAAGAAGTAACCATTCAATAAGGGAAAGGGAAACATGTTGTGGGGAGATAACAGTTTCAAATGGGAAAGCTTAATGAAAAGAAAGAAGCAACGAAGCCATAATATCAAGAATAATCATAAACCACAAATTACACAGCATCACCTTTCGTGTTTTGCTCTCGTCCTTACCGAATCAATCATATCAATATTAATGTGCACAACATCAACCTTCGTGCTTTTACTCTCTTTCCTCACAATATACTCAATGAATATTGGTATGGAATGGTACATCGTACGGCACGACATCAACCTTCGTGTTTTACACTTTTTCCTCAGAATAACAAACAATGTACTGCATCACCCTTCGTGCTTTATCACTCTTCCTCACCCAAATAACAATCACAAACAAGGGGCAAAGAAGTAAAAAGATAATGGCAGAAATCCCAGCAAGGGAACAACATCAATAATCTCAACATCCCGGAAAGAGAGATAATCAATAAAGCAACGATAACCCGACAATGGTATATTTTAGTAACTCTTTCTCTTTGTTTCAATTTCATTTCATAACTCACTTTACCACTTGAGCCAACGCTCCAAAAGGGTTTAATTGTTCCATATACTTTCACAACTCGTACTACAACTCGAGCCAATGTTCCTCGAAGTTCAAAGATCACAATTTCCTTCAAATGCTCTTTATAACATATAGAAGTCATAAATTAAGCACGGGAGATACAACAAATCAAATATTCACAATATATAGACTCCGGTCATGCTAGACACCAATATATAGATACTCGTCGCCATGTCTATACATCGTACTCAATAATTAGCAAGTAGCAAACAATACTCAACTCCTAATCCTTCAAGCTAAGGTTATACCAAACACATACCTCAAACTCCCACAGCCAAATCAATCCACAATTATCGCTTTTCGTCTCGAATCCGGCTCCAACCCAATTGAATCTATGCATAATTGACTCAACACCATCAATAAGATCTAAACAAACCAATTCCTATGTTCAATTACAACTTTTCAATCATCCTTCCCAAAATCTCAAAAATTGACTACGGGCCCACTTTGTCAAAATACGATGTTCAGACCAAAACCATATCACTCATTCAACCACGAGCCCGAATATATAATTTATTTTCATCTTTGACCCTAAAACGAGGTCTAAATCAAGAAAAGTCAAAAGGCCCTGACTCTACCCAAATATCCCAATTTCCACCTTTAATTACATATTTTAGGATTAAAATTTCAATGGATGATGATAAGAAATGAAGAAAATGAGTTAAACAATGCGTACCCAAGAAACTTTGGTGAAGAAATGCTTCAATGGACGCCTAAGGACCTTGGAGAAGAAGGAGTTCGTGAAAACTTATGAAAAATCCAGTCACTATTCTGTATGAAAATTTTTAAATAACTGGGAAAAACTGCCCTTCACGTTCGTGATAGGCTGTTCGCGTTTGCGAAGGTTAGCACATATAGGCCATCGCGTTCGCGAGCTAAGAGTGCGAACGCGGAGGTTAAAAGGGGTTGGGGTCCAGAAATTGACCTATGCGAATGCGATGAAGGGGTTCTGCAACACTACGCGATCGTAAGAGTATTAATACGAACGCAAAGAGGAAAATGAGGCTAAGCCCATTAGGGTCAAATAAACCTACGTGAACGCAAGGCCAAGGATGCAAACACGATGAAGGGAAAATCTAAAGTTTCGCGAACGCGGTAGAAGGATCGTGAATGCGAAGAAGAAAATGGGTTCTGCAACAGCTGAAGCGACCTGCAAGTCTCCTAAGTTTGAAATCACTCCGAAACACTCCCGAGCCCTCGCGGCCGCTAACCAAACACTTGCACTAATTCAACAACATCCTACAAACATAACCGTGCGATCAAATCACCAAAATAACATCAAAAGTAATGAATCAAACCTCAAAATCACTAGTTTTCTCTCAAACTTCATTAGCTTTCAAATTTAGAGTTTTAAGTCCGAAACAAGTCAAACGACGTCCGATTTCAACCATACTCTACAGAAAACATCTTAAAACACATATAAAACCCAGGACATATGCTAAAAAATATGTCTAAATAACTAGTGCAATAAATCCTCTGCCTTCTCTCTAGACTAGAGAGAGAAAGCTGGAGAATTCTACTGTTAATGGGATTAACTCCTTCATCTAGTGTGTTTTCATCTCAATTTTAATCCCAAACGAATGCCACTCCTCTCATAAACATTTCCAAAGTGGTTTTACATCCTTACCAATAACCTTTTTATCCAGATCTTAATTTCAATTTTTCGTATTACTGTAGCTTGTTCTTCTTTAACATAATCTGATCTTCACTACCACACAGATCACTTTTGCTAAACCGATCTTTTGCAAGGCTACTGTACCGGTGTCATGTAACAGTTTTTTCTCATTGGAGGGTCGAGGAACTCATCCGTAAAGCTTCTGTCCATTTGAAAAACTGCAGCAGGTGAATTCTTATTCAGCAAACAAGTTCTGGCAGTTTTGAGATTACTTTGACGACGTTCATGGCCTCCATGGCCGGCGACCAGTCATCTCCAATGGCTGGTCAGCCCTCCCAAGCGACATCAAATGTCCCTAACAACACCACAACAATACCCAAGCCTTTAGATTATTCAAATATCCTAAAACCAGCCACAATCAATACTCCAGTTCAAGGACAATGTAATGTCGAGCCTATTCCGATGCGTCGACCAGTTTTATTACAAGGACATCCTATGGTACGTTTCACTGAAGCCGAGATAGATCGAATGAACAAGATTGAAAATCTCCATTATGCTATCGTGTGCAAATTTTTGTATGGTTGGCCTGATCTTAATGAATTACGTCAAATTATCATGATTCAATGTGGAATTAAAGGCGAGTGTACTATTGGACACCTTCGTGACAAACATGTATTGATAAGATTGACGTTATGACAAGATTTTGTTGCTTTCCATCAAAGAACGTTTATTATGTAAAAGACAGGGCTAGAAATGAATACCAATTGAGAACTTTGATATATGATACTAAATTCAAAGTCGATGAGGAAACACCTATGGTAATGGCTTGGATTTCTTTTTCAAATTTACTGCCAACTTATTTTGCAAAAGTGTGTCTATTTTTGTTGGCTTATGTTGTGGGAAAGTTAATTCATCTTGATTTGGCTACTATTAACAAGACAAGGCCAAGTTGTGCACGTATTAAGGTGTTAGTTGATTTATTTACTGATTTACCTAAAAATGTGTGCATGGATATTGTTAATGAGCCAACGGGAGGAAGTGAGGACTGAGTGTGTGACGATTAAATAAGATTACCTACCAAAATACTGCAAAGAATGCAAGTTACAAGGACATGACAACTTTGAATGTTGGAGAACTAATCCGGGGTTAAGGGAAAAGAAAAATGTCCAGCAGCAAGAAAGTGTTTAATCTGTGCAACAACGCAATATAAAACCTTCAAAACATGATGCTCCCACAATGACCCTTACCAGCGGCAAAGTGGTCGGTAATGTAGGCCCTCAATGGAAGGAAGTCCGCGACAATAGGGTACTTAACAAAGGTAAACAAGCTGAATTTTCTGCTGCACAAAGTAAAGAAATAGTTCATGGTAACAATATAGATGTCAAAAAACAAATCCAAACTACCAACCAATTTGCAGTATTAGAAAATGAAAATAGTGAGAATAATAAAGGTAACCAACTGGCAACTGTAGAGGAATCTCCAGTTCAAAAAACCACAAGCAGCATTGATATTCAGCATAATAATTGCGCAACCGGTGTGGAAAATGCTTTACAGGAGCAGGAATTTTATTCTTCATCTACACAAAATGGTACAAAAGCTATCTTCACCTAGCTCCTCCGGGAGACAACCAACCGAAACACAACCAAAGATACCGAACCATGCAGACCTACATTCAATCGTACAACAAAAAGAATTCGTCCAGACAATAGGGAGTCATGCAGATTGTGTACAACAACATTTGGGGAACAGCAGCATCCTCACAATTACTCAACTGCCCAATGGGTTCAGGCAGTTTTCACAAATAATGCAGTTCAGGTCAATACCTTATGTCAAGACATTCCTTCACAGGACCAAAGATGACCAACAATTAGGAAACAACAATGAAAATCAATTTGTTGAAGATGCAGAGTTTGATAAATTCAGGACCAATGAAAAAGAAAAAGGGGCAGCAGGGACATTATGGCTCAATCAAACAGAGGAAGTCTTAGAAGATGGTTAGATTCCAGATACAATGCATAGTGATGATGAAAATGAAGTGGAAAATGAGGACCAAAGTGTTAACAATAATGTCAATGCAATCGCTAGTCAAAGCATAAGCGAAAGCGCAAATATAGTAGCAGCAAAGACAACAGAGGGAAACATCAATGTCATAGATCCAGGAGATACTTCGCATAATGCTGTGAGTAATGTATTGAAAGAAGTAGAAAATGCAGCTACGAATCAAGAGAAAATTTTACACAAAAACCAAGAGTAGACAGTGCAGGCCTATGCAAGAAGTGCTATAACATTAATCACAGCGAAGGATGTAGCAGGAAGTGCTATTGCTGCGAACAATACACAGTTATTCACCAATGATCAAGAAGAAAAAATTGCTAAAGTTACCAATCAGGAAAATAATGCTGAACTTAACAATCAGGCATATGATGTTGTCCCAGCAAAAGAACAAATAGAAACACATGACCTACATGACCACGCAGAGCTTAGAGGTACAGACATAGATGAGGAATCCACTGCACAAAATTTCCTTAATGTTTCCAAGCATGGGGATCTGTCACCAAGGAATATTGAACCTATAAAATCTCCAATAAAAGGAAAAAAGAAACAGTCAAAAGAGATTTCTACTGTACATGTCAGTGGAGTACAAACAAGGAGTACACTGTCCAAACCCAAAAATATTTAGAAGATGCCATTATATGGAATGTGAGGTCAGTAAACACAATGCAAACATTTGAAAGGCTGATTACAATGCATAGAAAACATCACTTTCACTTCATAGGAATCATTGAGCCTATGCAGCAGTCTCACAAAATGGAGACGTATAGAGCAAGAATTTGTTTGGCAAAGCCTGTGGTGAATGTGTCAAACAAGATTTGGGCTTTTATTGATGAAATATTTTCAGTTACTATTCTGTATAACATGACTCAATAGCTGACTTTGAGATTGATGCACACTAAAACTCATGCTGAGCTCATCCTTATGCTAGTATATGCCATATGTGATCGCATTGAAAGAATTGATCTATGGGATTCTTTGTATGCACTGGCATCAGATATGGTAGTACTATGGCTGGTTGGAGGAGACTTTAAATTGATATGGGACGAGGAGGATAAGTATGGAGGCTTGCAAGTTTCTCTCCTTGAAGTAGATGACTTTAGACACTGCATAAATACCTGCACTTTGACAAATTTGGGATTTAAAGGAAGCATATTTGCATGGTGGAATAGAAGATCATAGGAGGAATGTATATTCAAAAGATCGGATAGGTATTTAGGCAATAACAAATTGCAACATACCTTTCCTGGATTGGAGGTAACTCAACTGTCCGAAATTCGCTCCGATCATTGCCCGATGCTGCTGAAATGTGATATAAAAACTCCCCCAATTAAGAAAGTGTTCAGATTTCTTAATTCTGGAAAAAGCATGAAACATTCAAAGATGTAGTGAAGGAGAATTGGAATGCTGATTTTAGTGCTACCCATTTCATCACTTTTAATTACAAGTTAAAGAAGCTTAAACATGCACTTTCTACCTGGAGCAGAGCTACATATGGGGACATATTCCAAAAGATTGCAAGTCTTGAGGAGGTGGTCCTGGTTCATGAAAGACAATTTGAACTTAATCCTACTCAGATAAACAGACATAGATTACGACAGGTCCAAGCTGAAATGCTTAAATATCTTGCTTTAGAAGAAGATTTTTGGAGACAAAAATCAGGCATGTTATGGTTCAAAGATGGCGATAGAAACACTAAATTCTTCCATGCTCAAGTTAATGGGAGAAGGAAGAGACTGAAATTATCAAGGATCCAGAATAGCCTTGGTAACTGGATTGAAGAAGATCAATTAATAGCAGAAGAAGCAGTTAAATTTTACAAGGATCAATTTACAGAGAGTACAGTTCTTAATACTTTTGATATTCTAAATCAAGTACCCTCAATGGTAGATAATGATCAACATGAGAGATTGATGTCTTTGCCTACAAATGAGGAAGTGAAGAGAGAAGTTATGGGGCTGAATGGGGAATCAGCAGGTGGACCGGATGGTTTTACTGGAGCCTTTTACCAAACATGTTAGGAAATCATTGAAAAAGAGTAGTCGGCATGGTCAAGTCTTTCTTCTGCGGTCAACAGTTGCCAAAAAGTGTGACGCACACAAACCTGGTTTTATTACCAAAGAAAAACAGAAGTGTCTACCTTTGCAGACATGAGACCAATCAGTCTTAGCAACTTTGTTAACAAGATTTTCTCGCGGGTCATTCATGAAAGGTTGGTTCAATTGTACCGACCATAATCTCAGACGAACAGGCTGTTTTTATAAAGGGAAGAAGCATCGTTGAGAAAGTACTGCTAACTCAAGAAATCATTAAGGATATCAGATTAAGAACAAAAGCAGGTCCAAGCGTTGTGATTAAGTTAGACATGACAAAAGCTTATGATTGATTATCATGGCTATTCCTGACTAAATTGCTAAGAAAAATGGGATTTCTTGAAGATTTTATCAGATTGATATTTGATTTGATTGGGAATAATTGGTACTCTATTCTTATAAATGGTCAGCCAAATGGCTTTTTCAAATCATCAAGGAGAGTTAATCAGGGAGACCCTCTGTCACCAACCCTATTCATTTTAGCAGCAGAAGCACTATCTCGAGGCTTGAACTCATTGCATACTAACCTATTTTTCCGTGGATTTGGACTACCAAAATGGAGCCCAAAAATAAACCATCTTGCATATGCAGATGGTACAATCATTTTCTGCTCATCTGATGCAACTTCATTTTTACTTGTGATGGAGGTTCTGCAAGCTTATGAATCATCATCTGTTCAACTGGTGACAAAGTCAAATGAGCCATATATCTGCATCATTCAACGGATGTCGTGTTTAACAAGGTTGAAAGGATTACTGGCATAGGAAGACAATGTTTCCCTATGACCTATCTTGGATGTCCAATTTTTTATGCCAGAAGAAGGAGTGATTATTACCAGGGATTAATTACTAAGGTTATGGACAAACTGCAGTCGTGGAAAGGAAAACTCCTATCTGTAGGAGGCAGGTCTATATTGATCGCAAATGTCCAGCAGAGTAACCCAATTCATATGTTGTCAGCAGTTAATCCACCAAGTTATGTGATCATCAAACTACATAGCATCTTTGCCAAATTTTTCTGGAGCAGCAATGTGGGAGGAAGCTCAAGACATTGGTCATCATGTACTAACCTGTGTATGCCATATGAGGAGGGGGTATAGGTTTCAGATCCCTTCATGATGTATCCAAGGCACTTTTCTGCAAATTATGGTGGAATTTCAGGACAAATCCAAGCTTATGGAGTGCATTTATGTGTCAAAAGTATTGCAAGAAATTAAATCCTGCAATAGTACCGTGGAAGGGTGGATCCCATGTGTGGAGAAAAATGCTTGAATGCAGGGACTTGATTGAGCATCAAATCTTCTGGAAATTGAGAATGGGATCGGCTCATTTCTGGTTAAATAATTGGACCGAGATGGGAGCCTTATATTTCCAACTGCCTGCACAGTTTGTCGTTGATGAAGATATTCGAAATGTCAATGATATGGTTGAAAATGGTATGTGTAATTTGGAAAAATTATTTCAAACTCTACCAAAAGATTTGGCAAACCACATTGTGCAGAATTTTAGACCACCAGTTGAAGGTGCAGAGTTAGATACACCATTCTGGATGCTTGAAACAAGGGGTCATTTCTCACTGAAATCTGCATGGGATTACCTGAGAAGAAGAGACATTCCAAGGATAGCGTATAAGATGATATGGGTCAAAGGCTTACCATTCAAGATATCATTCTTCCTGTGGAAGGTGTGGAATGCCAAGCTGCCACTTGATGATTTCTTGCTTAGAATAGGATACTCCGTAGCATCTAAATACTGGTGTTGTGCAGACCCTAAGGAGGAATCTTTAGTACATTTGTTTTTCACATCTAATGCAGCTAGTAGTGTTTGGAGTTACTTCCCGAGGAGAGCAGGAATTGCATTAGAAGGGTTGTCTTTACAACAAGCAATTACAAAGTGTTGGACGTCATCAGTTGTTCATAGATTGAAGCCAGTCTTGCAAGATTTACATGCATGCATTGTATGGGAATTATGGAAGAGAAGAAAAAGTTTGAAATATGGAGAAGAGGTGTCAGTAAGAAGAGTTATTTACCAGGTGTCATCGACGCTACAAGCTCTAGTCCAACTGAGGAAACCAGGACTACATGTGCCTCACAAGTGGCTGGACTTGCTAACAAAGATGGAGCAATACACACCTCTATTGAAATATGATAAAGTGCTATGGGAATTTTCTCCAATAGGCTGGATCAAAGTAAATACTGATGGAGCATGCAGAGGAACCCGGGGAGGAGTTCAATTGGTTTTTGTTTAAGAGATGAGATATGTGACTTGATATATGCAGACGGAAGAGAAATTAAGGAGGTTCTAACAATGAAGCTGAGGCGACATCAATAGTAGAGGCAATGAGAATGTGCAAATCAATTAACTTCCACAATGTTTGGCTTCAGACAGACTCAATGATGCTTCAAAAGATCATAGATGGACAATGGAAACCACCCTGGAATATTGTGGATGCAGTGGAGGAAATCAACAGACTCAAAATGGGGTGTAGTTTCAAGATATCCCACATTTTCAGAGAGGAAAATAAACTAGTAGACCACCTTGCAAATTATGCACTTGAAAGTGGCAACATAGACACCTATGATTTCTGGGAACTTGATGCGTCGAGCAAAAGTTTGGTATATGAGGATAAGCTACAATGTCCAAACCTGAGAATAACAGTTGCAAGAAATTAGAGAAGGAAAGGAAGGAAACAAATGCAATCAACATTAATTCAACATGCAGTCTCCATGATCGACCAGAGGAGAACATGGAGATAACATTTTTCATTCACATTTGTTTCTTTTTTGCAGGTACTAAATTTATACTGTTGTTCTTTGTTGTCAAGAAATCTCCAGTGGTGGTATTAATGCAATGCATTCATTCCAATGGAAATAACTTGCAGAGGTACAGTGGTACAAATCATGGGTGCGTCAACAAACAACATAACATGGTTACCTCATCAAGATTACTCAACAGAGAAGAAGAAATCAGCAAACAAAAATTATGTGCAGAGTTTACATCGCCACTTACATGCACATCACTGGAATGCAGGTTTCATAATGGAGAAAAGGAATCGAAACTGACATTAGTTCTCGGATACAATGCTGCTCGATGTAATATTGAGGATCTCATGGGTAGACAAGGAGTTACACAGCCAGCTGAAGGGGAATGGAATCGAGGACAGCACTCGAGACAAACAAAAGCAATACAAGCGTGGGTGTCAAGATCTAGAAATATTGGGATTTCTTTATTTTTACCCATTATCTCATGTCCAATAAAGAAATCTTGCATCTCTACATTGATCGAGGAGTTTCAATGTTGCATGCTACTTCGAAATTGTCTATTGATGCATTGGAAACATGATTCGTTAATCACGCTTGATTCAATGGAGCAGTGAAGCGTGGGAATTAAACCACATAAGGTTATCAAAAGCATGCCTCTCTTCTTTAGGACCACTGAAGCTCGGTCTTCAAGCTGCAGCTACTGCCTTGGAGCTTTCATTCTAATGCACTTATACTTACAAGCAGCATTAGACAGTGTTACACACATCTGGGAATTACAACAAGCATGGAGAAAAATGCCTGTCATTGAGGAAGTGTTGGGAAGACCTAAGCAGATTTTTAAGTTTCTAAATCAAGCATGCCATTATTTAGTCAATTCTCGCCTCGTTTCTGGCCTTTCTTCAGAAACTCATATGGTAAAGCAGGAGCTTTATGGACATTTTAAATGTTGGCATGTCATCTTTGCCTATTTTAATGCTTTGCATTCATTCCAATGGAAGGGATTTAAAAATAGGCACTATCAGAAGCCATCACGTCTTTTTGTTCCAGGCTTGTTTCAATCGAGATGCTACTCACACTCACGATAAGCATTTTGTTGGAACAACGTTTGGAAACAGACATCAAGCACGCATCAACATTTTTTACCACGCACGCCTGCTTTTTTAATATTAGGCAGATGGATGAAATCGAGGAGGCTCTTTTCATTTTTTTCAGTACATGCCTTCAATGGATTATTATTACTCTTCAGTTTTGTAATGTCGATGAATCGCAACTGCATACCTGGACGCACAGCCTTTCGACGAGGTGGGCTTTGTATAAATCTAACAGACGATGGGCATGTATTATGTATGGCAATTGCAGTGACAAATGCAAGTAGTTGGGAAAGGTAATTTGGATCAACATAAGATATCACTGCTACTGGACAATGGTTATATTGATCGTACATGTGACAAAATGGAACAAGGACGTATTTTGGACATTAATCATGTACGATTTTGTTTATACGCATTTTAGATCAACTGTAATATTAATGTTGAGTTTCATACTCAATATTGATAATAGGTGTCATGTATTGATCAAAGTTTATCTCTTTAATTTTTTAAGACCAACAGACAATGTAATCTCTTTATTTTCGAATTTTATTTATAAAACCTAGCCCTAGGCGCTTTCCTAGCGGATATAAAAAAACCCAACACATTCTAATTAATTTTTATTTTTTTCCTTAATAATTTTAGAAAAATACTTTTACTCAAAAATTTATATTTTGGTACTTGGGACGTCGGAATTCTATTCCGGGCACACGCCCAAGTCCCATATTTTTCTACGGACCCTCAGGGACCGTCAAATCATGTGTCCGGGTTTGTTTAACTAAAATATTGACCGTAGTCAAATTTATTCATTTTATCACCAAAATTTAGCATTTTTGATAAAATTTCATATTTAAGCTTTCTGGCTACGCGCTCGAATTGCGCATGCAAATTGAGGCGACTATAAATGAGGTTTTTAAGGCCTCGGAAGCACGGAATGAATAAGAAAACAGCTGATGACCCCTTTGGGTCGTCACATTGATCCCGGTGATGGCCGAGGTGCTCTTTGCTATATCGTCCAATTGGCATGATTACAGCCTGGTCAACCCTTATCATTCCTCTTAAGGACATCCCATGGTTGGATTTTAACCAATACAAAATTTTGCCTCGCTTCGCCGTTTGAGCACCTATATTTATTGGGTGATTCCTTGCTCTCAAATTAATAAAATTATCTTTTTAATAAAAGAAATGAATTATGAACCATATTTTTAGGAAATGTGACAATCAATACTATCTAAAAGTGGTCAAAGTAGAAACGAGAAAGGTAAGTTTCGCTTGTAATAATCACATATAGTCAACCAAACACCCAGGGTGGAGGGGGAATCTAGATCGCATCCGTTGGGAAAGTTTGCTTTGCTTCCGGGGGGAGGGGGGGGGGGGTGGGAGTGTAGATCGCATGCGTTGGAAAAGTTTGCTTTGCTTCCACTGCAAAGTACACATTACATTATTTCTTATCTTGATTAATGGACCCAAAAAAATTACTACTGCTACTTTATCTTTACCTTTTCCCATCACATTATTTCTTATCTTGATACTTGGACCCAAAAAAATTACTACTGCTACTTATTATCTGTACCTTTTCCCATCTTATCCTCATGCATTTTGCTTTTCTAGAATCTGTGATGAGGAAACTAGTTTTCTCAATATTAAGTTCTAATACGTAGACATGCCATAATTTGAAAAGTGAATTTCAAGTTAACCTATTACATTAAAATATACATATATATATATATATATATATATTGGAAGTACGAAAGTTATTAGCGAAATATTGTTCGTTTTTTTTACCTTTTTAGAAATAGAATTCATATTGGACAAAATCATAATTCAATTATTTTCCTAATATTTAGGTCTTTAAAATCAAAAAATCTTGTTTATTAAGTCTGTCGACAATAAATTTAGCTCGAGAAAATAAAATCAACACCGAAAATATCGTAACAATCGTAGTATTTTTATTTCGAATATTTGAATGTTACAATCTTTATGGATCCTGTGATACTTCTTTTTAATAGTAAATAAATTCAAGGGCCTTTGAGCTTGATCTTGAATCTATGTTTGTTGTCACGAACGATGATTTTGTTCTTGAGCTTGAGCTTGGTTGCTTGAACTTGGCCTTGATTTGTTCTTGGTTCTTGAGCTTGAACTTGATTGGTTCTTCGTTCTTGAGCTTGTACTTGAACTTGATTTGCTTGAAGCTTGAAACTTGTAGAGAAATTTTTGGTGTTTGATCCACGAGCCCTCTGTTGCTTCTTGTTATAACTTCTGGTATTTTTTCTGAGTTATGAAGACCCCTATTTATAGTTGTGGAAGGGAAGAGTTATGATAAGTGCAAACTCTTTCCGACCAATCAGATTGAAGAGTGACATGGCTGCATTTGATTGGCCAGAATATGTCACCTGCACACGTGGCGCGATCTTATTGGCCTTTTAATTTGATCGGGCATGACTTGTCATTTTGACATGTGGCATGATCCTATTAGCTCTTCCGCTTGACTGGGCGCACCACGTCATTTGACACGTAACACCAAATTGGGCCTCTAGGAAGATGACATCTTGGGCCTAAAGAATTGGGCTCAACACTTTAGCCAAATTAAATGGGCTAGCCCAATGGATTAAGACTTATTTATTTAATCCATATACATAGGATTTATGTAATTAATTCAATTATATTAGCTCGTAGTATTTATTGGACCGATATATCTTGAATTTAAAATATAGTCCAAATTATTTTGATGATAAAATTTATATGCTTATAAATGTCCCCTACTTCAAGGTTTGTCAAGAGTACGAATTTGCTGGGGGATTAGCAATTAGTTTTGATCGGTAATTCTTCTTCCTCTCCTTTCTATCTAATTTCCTTCTATACTTCTTTTCTAATATCTTCTGCTTCTACAACCCATTCTCTAATCCTTGATTCTTCATTATAGGTATCAATGAAGATCATCAATGGAGTCTCATTCTGCTTGTAATGTTGATAGTTACTAATGTGTAGTTGAGTAGTAACAGTGTATTCATTTGACAATCAATAAAGCTCCATTGTTGCCATTTCTATTTTCTATTCTACTTTCAAATTGAGTACATTCCAAATTGATATCAGAGCACATGATATGGTGGATAGAGCACAAATTGGAAGGTCTACCAACCTCAAATAACAAGATATTGTCCTAGTTGTGGTGGATTGATTAACAAAGTATGGTCATTTCCTAGCCCTAAGCCATCCTAACACAGCACATGATGTGGCAGAATTATTCCTGAAGGAGGTTTATAAGCTACATGGTTTACCTAAAACCATTATCAAAGACATAGATGCTATATTTACCAGTCAGTTTTGGTAGAGCCTATTTAAGTCATTGGGAACTAAATTACACATGTCCACTTCCTATCACCCACAAACCGATTGTCAGACTGAAAGATTGAACAAGCGTTTGGAATCTTACTTAAGGGCTATGGTGTTCACTAACCAGAGGCAGTGGTTTAAGCGGCTTCCACTGGCAAAATGGTGATATAACACCAATAATCATAGTGGCCTGAAATCAACGCCTTTTCAGGCCCTATATGGGTTCCCACCTCCCCAAATTTCCCTAGGTTCTGTACCTTACCCAACCAATACACAGGCTGGGGCATGTATTGCTCAGAGAAAGACAATGCTGCAGCATCTAAAGGAGAATCTCATGCAGGCATAGGCCCGGATGAAATTCTATGCAGATCATGCAAGAGCAGATTGACACTTTGAAGTGGGGGATTTTGTTTATCTTAAACTACACCCTTACAGACAGTCATCAGTGACTATCAGAAAAAACTTGAAATTGAGTGCTCGCTTTTATGGGCCATATAAAGTTCTACAGAGGGTAGGAGCAGTAGCTTACTGGATTGAACTTCCACCAGGTTCACAGTTCCATTCAGTGTTTCAAATTTCTCAGTTGAAGAAGAGGATAGGTCAAACAATCAGCCCTCAGATGCAACCTCCAACTTGTGATGTTAATGGACGAGTCCAGATTCAACCGATTGCTATTCTTCAGAGGAAAATGGTGAAGCTCAATAATGGATCTAGGGTTAAGGTTCTGGTTCAATGGGCTAATCTAAGCCCTGCGGAAGCCACATGGGAGGATTGGGGGTACATGCGAAGCCATTTTCCTGAGTTTGTAGCTCAGTATCGACCTTGAGGACAAGGTCTAGTTCATGGAAGGGGTATTGTAATGTTCGAAGAGATTGAGGTGAATGTCGAAGAGATGAGAAATGAATTAGGAAAGCATGGGAATTAGGGTAAATAAAGGAGGCACGTGACTTTCACATGTTAAAGGAATGGACGGCCATGATTACAAGTAGTTTTTATAATCGAAGGGTCCAAATTAACCTTGTATAACAGAATTGGGCCTCAATCTGCTATAAGGAATTGGGCTGGGGGATTAGCAGTTAGTTTTGATCGGTAATTCTTCTTCCTCTCTTTTCTCTCTACTTTCCTTCTCTACTTCTCTACTATCTTCTTCTTCTACAATCCTAATATTTCTTTAATCCTTGATTCTTCATTACAGGTATTAATGAAGATCATCAATGACGTCTCATTCTGCTTCTAATGTTGATAGTTACTAATGTCTAGTTGAGTCGTAACAGTGTATTCATTTGACGATCAATAAAACTCCATTGTTGCCATTTTTATTTTCTATTCTACTTTCTCTTTCTACTTTCAAATTGAGTATATTACAAATACTTAGTGACTACATGTGTTTTCTTCTTGACAAAACAAAAAATTCTCTCTAAGACGTGATCACCCAAGCACCGAGAATAAAAAGTTATCACTTCTCTGTCATAGGATGGTGTTGATGTCCTTCATCTTAGTTGATTAAACCAGATACCCATGCGATTCATGTTGGGACTTGTTTCTTCTTTGAATTTAAAAAATGGTTGTATTGCAATTGATGTTCATAATGACTGTGGAAAAGACCATCAGTTTCCACGTAGACCAAAATACATGGAACTTCTTTGCTGCAATAATTATTCTAACAACTAGAACTTTTGTTTCCATTTAACATGACATCAATTTAACTGCGAGTTCTTTGTAGAAATACCACGTGCCCCTTCTTAATATACAAAGCTCTTTTCTTGAGCAATTTGAATTTTTTGGAGAGCTGGATTTTGTGGACTTATATTACCACGAACAATTACTTTGTTTTTTAACTATTTGTCTCCACGTGGAAGTGATGAACACGTATGCTTCCTTACCCTATGCAAAGAAGGACTCTAGGCTATCTTATACATATCGGTATTCTCGTGAGCGACTGCCATCCATTTCTCATTTCAATTAGGAGATTAATTAGTTGCTTGTCCCACCATCGGAATATATTCCTAAATAGCCGCCTTACTAGATCTATATAAACCCCTGGCTTTGTGCTTGTTGAGCATCACTCGCATTATTTGCAAATCATTTGAGTTTATTTTTACAGACTTGAAAGCATTAATGCGTCAAGTGCTAGTCGACGAGCAACTCCATGACGTCCATCAAAGGATAAATTCGCAACTAACTTATAAATGGTTAAATCCACAATATTTATTGACGGGCGGACACATTCACATCAATATATTGATAGACGGACCCATGCATCCGCCTCAATATATAGACGGATAAATCCGCATCAACATATAGATGGACAAATCCCCATCAATATATAGACGGACACATCCACATCAACATATAGATGGACACATCCGCATAAGCATATAGGTGGACACATCTACCTTAACATATAAATGGACGAATCCGCATCAACATATAGGTGAATAAATTCGCATCAACATATAGACGGACACATCTGGATCAACGTATAGATTGACACATCCACCTCAGCATATAGATGGACAAATCCGCATCAACATATAGACGGACAAACCCGTATCAACATATAGATGGACAAATCTGCATCAACATATAGATGGACACATCCACAAAGAGGGCAGGCAAACTTAAGGTACAAAGGGACTTAAATGTCCACCTTAAGATTGGAGAGTTATAGTTCCTTTTAAGGACAAACCCACAAAGAGGCCAACTTAAGGTGCAAAGGGACTCATATGTCCGCCTTAAAGTTGGAAAGTTATAAAGCTTCAACTCCAAGACTTCATGGGCTTGATGACATCAACCGGAACACTTGGAAAACTTTGAAGATTTGGCGGACTTTGCAGACTTAAACTTGAAGACCGACAAAGTTAAATATTCGGCGGACTTTGATATTTTAATCTGAAAGATTTGAGGGCTCAAATACTTCCACTTGATGACCGACGAGTTTGAGAACCTAAACTTGAAGACTTCAACTTGGAGACAAGGACGACTTAGATATCTCAACTTGAACGGTGGCGAGCACGAACACTTCAACTTGAAGACGACAGACTTGAATATTTCAACTTGGAGACTTCGAGGTCTTAAATAACTCAACTTGAATTCTTGTGAACATAAGGATGTCAACTTGAAGGCTGATGGACATGGAGGGCTTGATAACTTCAACTCAAAGACTGGTGGATTTGCAGACTTCAACCTGAAGACCAAAAATTTGAAGATTTGGCAATCTTAAGGGCATAACGAATCACCAGGCTTCATTGCAACTACTTGGTAGTTTCGTAAAAGACTATAATTATTCCATTGAAGAAACCGATTTACCATGGAAGCTTGCCCCATTTGTGTTAAATGAGATCAAAGTTGAACAGCAGAATGACGTTTCAGCTTGATTTTACATTCCTTCATGCTTCACTAGGACAACAATTGAGGCAATATGTACATTTTGAACTTATGCGACTGAACTTAGAATGAAACTCTAAGCTACCTACATACCTCGGTGAAGAGTATCAAGTCATACCATAGTTCAGATTGGGTAGATTTGTTTTTACGTCCTAACTTTTGCCTAAGCCGCCTCTTTTGAGATTTTCAACCTAGCGGACTATTTTTTTTTGTGACCTAACTTTTCCTAGGCCGCCTCTTTCAAGATTTTCAACCTAGCGGACTCTTTTTTTTTGTTACGGGCAATACACAATTTAGACTCATGCGGGCCAGGAGAATAGCAACATGCAGCTTAGGCTCATGCGTCAAAGAGCATCATGACTTGCAGTTTAGGCTTGTATTCGAGGAGCGTTGCAATATGCATGGACTCTTCAGCTTCATCTTTAGATGAATACTTTCCCTCATCCTCGTCTTCTTGTTTTTTCTTCTTCTTTTTCATAACGCTCAAAGACAGGTAACCCTTGGTCTCCACTTGTATCCATAATTTTCTCTATATCATAAGTACAAGTGGCTAGTTCTTCAAATATTTTAGGATTTATCCCTTGTAAGATATAGCGAAGACCCCAATGCTTGCCTTGAATGCACATTTTGATGCTAGAAGTTTCACTATGGCGATCTTTACACTTGAGGATTAAGCTCCTCCAGCGGTTGATAAAGTCAATAACTGGCTCATCCTTTCGTTGATGAGGGTTTGTAAGTTCGGTCATGCTTA
This sequence comes from Nicotiana benthamiana, assembly GCA_034376525.1. Classification (NCBI taxonomy): domain Eukaryota; kingdom Viridiplantae; phylum Streptophyta; class Magnoliopsida; order Solanales; family Solanaceae; genus Nicotiana; species Nicotiana benthamiana. The sequence continues at coordinate 134,103,017 of CM067334.1, forward strand.
CAATTCGTCTTGGGTTATAGAAGCGATTGAGAAACTCTTGCTCCAACTGCTCCCAACTATCGATGGGACCAGATTTGAGATCTATGTACCAATCGAATGCATTACCTTTGAGAGATCGAACAAACTATTTGACAAGATAATTGCCATACGTTTTAGCATTATTCCAAGTCCATAAAATGTGCTACATGTTGTCTCGAATTTCCCTTGCCGTCCAATTGTTGCAACTTAGGAGGTTGATAACCAACATGCATCTTCAAGTTATCAATTCTTTGCATATACGGCTTTGCATATGTGAGTGATAATTTGGACGACTCAGGTTTATCTTTGATAGACTCCATGATGAAGTCCTTTAATTTCTCAACGGGAATCAGACATTCAGCGGAGACTTGAATTTCTTTGGTTGTCGTTACTTGCTTTTCGGAGGAGTCTTCTTTCTCTTGTGATCTTTGAAGATTTAAAGGTGTTTGTGTCGATTCACCCTATACTATGCTATCCAACTTATTTGTTAACTTCAAAAGTTTAGCATTTTGATCTTGCATGTGCATTGATAAGCTTTCAATTTCTTTCATCAAATTTGCAAGTTGTTCTTCTACAGTAGAAGCTTCAATAACCATTGTTTGCATGATCGCCATAGAGGATGAAGAATAATATGGAACATTGTTGAGCTTAGAGGTCTCATTAATGTATACTGGAGGAGATCCTGCTCAAGTTATCATCATCGGCTTGCATGAAAGGTTTCTTGGACTTAGATAAACTAAGCTGAGCAAGAACCTCTTTGATCTTTTCGGCGACATCGTTAGCTTTTTGGTTCGCACTTGTAGAGGATCTTGCCCCTTTTGAGGATGAAGATCCGACAATAAGGCTTCATGCGGATAACACTTCAAGTGTTTATTGTCCTAAAGAGCTTACTTTGCTCCTTGTGACTAGTGCAAAGCTTCCAAAGGTAATATTGAGGATGTTTTCCACATCAGCATAGAACTTGGAATTAACAGCTTTAATGGAAGTTGATCTAGAGTTGATTTTATTTAAAGTTATTTTCGATGTTCTTGGACTTTGATGATTGAAAAGTCGAGAGGTAGATATTGTCCCGCTGGGCTTGCCAGAATTTGTACAAAATAAATTTGGTTCGAGAAAATAAAATCAAGATCGAAAATATCGCGACAATTGTACTATTTTATTTCGATTATTTGAGTGTTACAATCTTTATGCATCCTCTGATTCTTCTTTTTATTAGTAAATAAATTCAAGGGCCTTTGAACATTACTTTGAATCTATGTTTGTTGCCACGAATGATGGTCTTGTTCTTGAGCTTGAGCTTGGTTGCTTGAACTTGACCTTGATTTGTTCTTGGTTCTTGAGCTTGAACTTGATTTGTTCTTCATTCTTGAGCTTGAACTTGAACTTGATTTCTTGAACTTGATTGCTTGAAGCTTGAAACTTGTAGAGAAATTTGCGGTGTTTGATCCACGAGCTCTCTCTTACGTCTTGTTATAACTTCTGGTGTCTTTTCTGAGTTATGAAGACCCCTATTTATAGTTGTGGAACGGAAGAGTTATGAAAAAGGACAAACTCTTTCCGACCAATCAGATTGAAGAGTGACATGGTCGCATTTGATTGGCCATAATATTTCACTTGCACACGTGGCATGATTTCATTGGCATTTTAGTATGACCGGGCATGCCTTGTCATTTTGACACGTGGCATGATCCTACTGGCTCTTCCGCTTGACTTGGCGTGCCACGTCATTTGACACGTGGCACCAAATTGGGCCTCTAGGAAGATGACATCTTGGGCCTTATGAATTGGGCTCATCACTTTAGCCCAATTTAGTGGGCTAGCCCAATGAAGAAGACTTATTTATTTAATATATATACATTGGACTTATATAATTAATTCAATTATATTAGCCTGTAATATTTATTGGACCAATATATCTTGAATTTAAAATATAGTCCAAATTATTTTGGTGACAAAATTTATATGCTTACAGAGTCTTTTCTTATTTGAGTCATATAAATATTCCTAACATTTAGCAATTTAATATGGAATTGTTATAAATAGAACTCTATTTAAGGTGAATGTCTATCTTATAAGAAGAGTCTTACTTCAAGGCTAAGTCTTTTATCTTCCTATAAATAGAGGGGTCTTACCCCATTGTAAATCATCCAAAGTATCAATAAGAATACTCCTCTCTCTACTTTTCTCTCTATTGTTCTTGTTCTTGTATTATTTTATAACACGTTATCAGCACGAGTCTCTAACCAATTGAATTTGATTTCTTCCTTCTTCCAGAATTTCTATACGGACAAAAAGGAAAAAGAAAGAATGAAGAAAGAAGGAAAAGAAACGAAAAAAAGAAAAACAAAGAAGAAAGAAACAGAAACAGAAAGAGAAAAACGTGAGAGAAAGAAAGGAATTTACACAAGAGGTATATTTGATATCACAACATTTATTGGCATGCCTTAAAGGTAAGTAATTTACTTTTCTCTTTCAAATTCTTGATATTCTACGATTTGATTTCATATACAAACAAAGACAAAATCCGTCCAATTGAATTTGCTCCGTTCCCTTTAGAGAATGTGGTAGTAGTATGTGATAAGTCTGAAAGAAGACAAAATCCGTCCAATTGAATTTGCTCCATTCCCTTTAGAGAATGTGGTAGCAGTATGTGATAAGTCTGAAAGAAGACAAAATTATTACCATGATGGTATCAATGAATGTGGACGTGGCAATAGACGGAATTATAATCGTCATTATGATCCATTCCCTGAAGTGAATGTGATAATTGTAATAAAGCCTGTAAGTATGAACACGCTCTTGATGTAATTGTATCTTATGTCTGACATTATGAAAAGACAGTTCGTTGCCCTTGAAATTTTGGGCAAGAACTATATGACATGGGTGTTGGATGCTGAAATCCACTTAGATGCTATGGGTCTTGGAGACGCCATTAAAAACAGAGATAAAGCATCCACCCAAGACTGTGCTAAGGCCTTGATTTACTTGCGCCATCGCTTTGATGAAGGTTTGAAACTGTGCTAAAGCCTTGATTTACTTGCGCCATCACCTTGATGAAGGTTTGAAAATTGAATATATCACAGTCAAAGATCCACCTATCTTGTGGAATGGCTTAAAGGAGAGATATGACAACCTGAAGTTGGTCACTCTGCCACAAGCACAATATGCGGTGGAAAAGGGCACTGGGCGAAAATTTGCCGTGTACCAAAACATTTGGTTGAGCCTTGTCAAGCGTCTTTAAAGAGTAAATGCCCTGAAACAAATTTTGTCTCTGACAACAATTTTGACATCACCCACTTGGATGTGGCAGACTTCTTTGAGCACCCTGAGGGGAAAATAGACCAATTAATTGGTGATGGATCTGTGATGAAGGAAGATGGAGTTGTTTGATTTTATTTTACTTATTTGTATTAGCTAGTGGATAAACTATTAGTCATTAGTATCAGCTCGTATTAGTTTGTTTATGATATAATGTTAGTATTAGTTCTTTAGAATGTTTCAATATGCTTAAATTTCGATGGTATTTTTATTTTCCACCAAAGTTAGTCGATTAACTAATAAAATCGACTATCTAATATTTTGTATTAAAACTGGAATTTCCGCAAGCTAAGATATTCGAATATCTGATTTAGATATTCGAATAACCTGATTTAGTTATTCGAATAACCTGATTTAGTTATTCGAATAACCTAATGACTTTTTACTAAGTTAGTCGAATAACTAATTAGTTATTCGACTAACCAATATTTCGCACTAAAACTGGATTTTTCCGCAAGGCAAGATAGTCGAATATCAGGATTAGTTATTCGAATAACCTAATGACTGCTTCCCTAAAGTTAGTCGACTATCAATCCAGTTATTCGAATAACCTCAACAGATTTTGAAAATATTGTTTAAATTAAGAAGCAACGGATTAAATTTGTTTACCACACTGATTTGTAGAAAATTAATCTACATAACGTATTTAAGCAAATTTTGCAAACACACTCGTAATGTACTTAACAACTAACATACTTACATGACATTTCAACTTGCAACATTGTACCCTATACAGAGATATTCTTAACACAGTGTACTGTCACATGTCTGCATTGGCTTATAAATGTACACTTCTATACTATTCACATATTCATGCCAATTGCTTAGTTCCAAATTTGTAATTATGTGATCGTCCATGATAATGTGCTAAATTATTCATCACATAACTTTTACACATTCTTTACATATTACATACACTACTCGAGTTTAATGATACGCTGTCATCTATTCACTGTATTACCTGTGTATATGTCCGTAACATACATGCGTGCACCTTTGTAACTACTGCACAATATAGTTTCCACTTCTATATGTTCATTCATTTATGCATCACATTCATGTACCACACACACGATACTGGAAACGCAACTTTTCCCAAAATTAGGGGGAGAAGTTGGTGAAATTTTGTGGGAAAATGCATCATTATCTCATCTTGATCCAAATACCTCTATTCGTGAAAAAGAGGTGCAAAAGATTATCCATTTGCAAAGAATAGCAAATCAAATGCCAGACGCATTTACAGATTTGAAAAGGATAACAAATCACATATCCCCGCAGTGAATGTGACAACATCTGATTCACGAATACATATTCATTATTGGAAGAATATGAACATGAAATTGGTATTGAATATACCACACTCACCCCTAGAAGGAGGTTTGAGATGATACCACACTCACCCCTAGAAGAATGTTTGAGATGATTTCATTATTATAGCATGAATGGTCATTAGTCACATACCTATTGTACGCTAAAATAATTTGTCAATGTGATTACCAAAGGACAATAATAATGCAAGAAACATATCTTGCATATAATTTTTGACATGACCATAATGGTATAACTTTCTCTTTAAAAGAGATATTCACCACATGGATGTTGATGAATTTGTGGTAGTACAAAATTAATTGAGAGCTCTAGAAAAGCCAATTACTACTATGTTGGAGAAACACAATTGATTACCAATAAGGAATTGTAGTAAGTCTCAAAGAAACTTATTCAGTTTCCAAAGTATATGTGAAAGTGGTTGATTATATTGAGACAATAAATAAAAGAAAGATTTGATATCTTCTATTACTACAACTTGTAGCGGGATAATTTGTGTATGAAAAGCTACCCGCTTCATTCACCAGTTTGTACTACTTGTTCTCATTAATTAATTGACCAACTAAAGAGTTCGGGTTGAATCCCATAAATTCTGGAAATATCAAAAGTGAATATGGGCCCATTCACCTGCCATGTATACCACATATGATGTATCTATGATATGGTTACATGCGCGATTGTTATTAACCTGCAGCCTGGCCGGTGCTTGCGAGGTAAATTGCTCAGTAATCTAACTTCGAGCATAATTTCCAGATTGTCTATTCAAGATAGTTCATCTTGATAAGTTGGTTTACATCATAGTTGGTTTAGCAAAATGATTTATTGAGTGCCTCCACTTAATAGCTAAACTATTGCTTATGAGAACAAAGTTATATATATCAGTTTGATATACGTTGTATACGAAAGTATATTATATTCTTCCCTCATAAGTGGTTCAGGGTCAGGAACCAAATAATTTCATCTTATTATTATTAATGTGATGTGTATATTGACATGATAATGCACAAAGATGATTTCCCAGAGGTGAGGAAGCATGTTAGTTTTCCTAACATGAGGGGGAGACACGATGAATACTTGAGAAAAGGTTACATGAGATGAATTATCATTTGTATATATAGATCCTCGAATATCATAATATGAACATGAAGTTCATAAAAGGATAATTCAATTGCAACATATTGCAAAGCATGCTACACCCAAAGGAAGTAACTATATTCTCACTGCAAATGCTCATATTAAGTCCTAGAAGGACAAAGTCTTGGATACGCTTAAAACGTATAGACAAATCGGTTTCAAAATAACTTCTTAATAAAGAAGATGAGCAAATGATCAAAGTGATCATAATAAGGAGGCAAGTGATCCAAAAGATCACACAACATAACACTTCATAAAATCTCATGGGAGATTCAGGTACCTGAATGTATGAATGAAGAGATCTCCATGTTATGTCTTTATGAAAATTTACTGGAACCGATATAAAATGATCGCCGACGACATCTATGATAGCGCTAAATATCGATGAGGATCTTATGTTTGTCGAATACAAACAAAATATTGACTAAATGGAAAAGATACAATTCAAGAAGAATTGATTCCATATGAAAGACATGTAGTTTTGGACATATAGTTCAAATACTTGAAAGTATAAGGTCAAAGGTATGTGTAATCAGTTTTCGATATTTTATTTGTTTAGCATGACATGAAAACTTGATGTGCATCTAAAGTTTATTATATGGCTTATATGACTTAACTTGAAAGATTTAAGTTGCTTAAAGCATATACAATTCTTGGTCCTAAAGTACCACATCCTAAGTGCAATTTGTGTACATATGTTTCTTGCTATAACTATGATAATGTGATGGCGAGGATATCCCTATGGAAGTATTGAAGAGTCATTCCACGACATTACATGAAGATGTTCATATCCATCAAGAATGATAATTTCAAGGTACGGAATATTCATTCAAGTCAATATGGTTGATTTATTTATCAAATATCTACTAACGATTTCTTGAAGCTAGTGCACAAGATTGGAATGTGAAGGTTCAAGGATGTGAATTGATGTTCTTTTTAGGGGGAGTTAATGCGCGTTGCACTCTTTTTCCCTTACAAGGTTTTGTCCCACTGGGTTTTTCTTGCAAGGTTTTTAACAAGGCAACAAATAGGCGTATTTCTAAACATATGTACTCTTTTCTTTTTCTAGAATTTTTCCCATTGAGTTTTGTTTTAATTAAGGTTTTAACGAGGCACATTATTGAATAGACATTCAAGGGGGAGTGTTATAAATAGAACTCTATTTAAGGTGAATGTCTATCTTATAAGAGAGTCTTACTTCAAGGCTAAGTCTTTTATCTTCCTATAAATAGAGGGATCTTACCCCATTGCAAATCATCCCAAAGTATCAATAAGAATACTCCTCTCTTTACTTTTCTCTCTATTATTCTTGTTCTTGTACTATTTTATAACAGGAATGATTTTTAAGTACGTAACTTCTTTCCCCGATAGAATCGAGTAAACTACAATAAGTATTTTCTTCCAGCTGTGTTGCTATCCCTTGAATCCTCACCCTTTTTATAATTTTCATTTTATCCCTTTTCCCCCAAACTATTATAAGATTGTCCTTAATTCGTTTAGTATTTTTATTTATTTCTATTTCTATTCTAACTTTTATTTATAATGTAACATTACTATCGTACATGATAGTATAGCTCTACGAAATTTGAGTTAGTTCCAATAATATGAAATTTGATATAATTTCACTACATTTACAAGATAATTAACGTGGGTCTGACATTCCAAAAATAAAAGTTAGCCAAAAGTACATAATATTAAATAATTACGCAATATTTATGAATTATGTATATAGGTTAGGATTTCATCTTAATATTTTTGATTTCGTTTTTTCTAATGTTAATTTGGATATTTCCTCATATTATACATTAAGCTGTAACGGTGTCTTACAATCAATTTTTTCATACATTATTTAAGGTACAATAGAGGTTCATGTGTTTTCCCTCTGCAATTTTTTACTGTAAGTTCCCAAACAATTTTGAATAATAGCTACACATTTCTCCTTCCTATCTCAAAACTTTAAGCTTTATATCAAGTATCAACATTTATTTTAATTTTTTTAATATCATGATTTTTCCCCTTATAATCTACGTTATAGACTTATTAAATAAATTAAATATTATTTCTAAGTAAGAGACAAAGAAAAAATAGTGATCTAGCAATTATAAATTAATAATGTTGAAATGAAAAAAAAATGAGCAAATAAAAGTTTAGAATACTATTTTTTTTGACTCAGTAATTTAATAGCAATCAAAACAAAAAAAAACTATTTGCACAATTAAGAGAGTTCCTAAATATATACTAATGCATGAAAAACTTATTATAAATAAACGTAAATTGTATAATAAAAATACCAAAAAATTTCATTATTTACATTGGAGTCAATAAGCTTGGAAGAAATTAAATGTAATATTTGACTGAGATGGATTGAGGACTATAGGATTAGTCAGTTCTATTTTTCGATAGGACGGGGAATTGGGATATAACTCAAGGGTAAAGTGTCACCTTGACGTGGTGTATTTTTGTCACGTTTCAGATTTTCCACCATCGAGAGTAGTGATGGCACCTACTAATGGGATCTAGGCCAGCCACCACTTTGAACCAATTATCTTTTTTCATTTTTAAATCTTTTAACAGTTAGGAACAATAATTTATAAACAAAATTTTTTTTAACTAAGCGGAAGAAAAGGTAAAACACTTGAATAATTATCCAATACAACATCTCATGCAAATCTACCCAGAACTGGTGTTACGTTTCACAGACAGTCTAGAATTCACTACAAACAAGGTCTGAAAGATAGCCAATATACTGTTTCTAAATAAGTATATGAAACAGGATGAAGGGATAGAGGGAGACGCCAGAGCCTGCGGACACCTGCAGGACTACCTTGAAATCTCCAACTGGATTGAATGCAGCCACCAAGCTAAGGTCTGAATGCTGTTGCTCTGGGATTTGCACACAGTGCAGAGTGTTGTATCAGCATAACAGAACTCATGTGCTTGTAAGTGTCAGGCCTAACCCCGGCGAAATAGTGACGAGGCTAAGACCAGACTACAAATTCAACCTGTGCAACTATACCATATACAGCAGAAATAAAACAGAAGTATACAATTAATGATGGGAGGGGTACATGCTACATCATTTACCAGCAGTAACTATAGGAAAAAGCATGAGCATAAGGAACAATATACAATTTGCGGGAGATATAATAAGGAAACTTCCAATCAACAACCACTTTTATCATTTATGATTGTCGCGCAAAACTCGATCCAAATCATAAAAATACTGTTGCGGCGTGCAATCCGATCCAATTATAATATTGTTGCAGCATACAACCAGATCCAAATATAATATTATTATGACGTGCAACCCGTTCCAAATATAATATTGTTGCAGCGTGCAACCCAACCCAAATATAGTATTGTTGCGGCGTGAAACCCAATCCCAATATACAATTCAACATATATCACAAAAAAGAGTCTCGGCAAGGAAACAATAAGGAAACAATACTATCACGGCAAGGGAATCAACAATATAAGTAAATACGTCTCGGCAAGCGGGTCAGCTATAACCAAACTTGTTCCAACATTTAACTTCATAAATAAACCTCAACTAGTACCAATACTCAACCATAAACAACTTCCACGGGAGTAATCATAATTCTTGCCAAACACAGGAAATCAACAACTTAGCCATTCATAGTACTTATTAAGAACAAAATAATTTCAATTTAGGACTCACGGGAATGCTTGACACCAACGTATAGATACTTGTCGCCATGTTTATACGTCATACTCAAAAAATAGCCCGTATCAAATAGAATTCGACTCATAATACCTCAATCTAAGGTTACATCAAAAACTTACCGCAAACTTCCACGACCAACTCAAGCCTCAAACACCGCTTTTTCTTTAGAATTTGCTTCCAAACAAATCATATATAGTTAAAATTGATATAATAACACCAATAAATTCTAAAGAATTTATACCAACGCTTAATTATAAGCTTTCAATCATTTTTCCCAAGAAGTCAACAATCCATTCCGGACCCGCTTGGTCAAAATACGAGGTTCGGACCAAAACTCGATCAACCATTCACCCACAAGCTCGAATATGTAATTAGTTTCGGAATATGATCTCAAAACGATGTCTAAATTCTAATTATTCAAAAAGCCCTAACTCTACCCAAATCTCTAATTTTCTACCCTTAAAATATGATTAAGGCCTAAAAATCGAATGGGTGTTAGTGAAAATTGAAGAAAACAAGTATAAGAATACATACCTATAGTTTTGTGGTGAAATCCCTCTCCAAAAATCTCCCAAGTTCGAGTTTAAGTGAAAGAGTTATGAAAATTTTGAAGTAACCCCTTTCTGTTGCTTTTTTTAAATGACTACGCAAAATAGGCTGTGCAATCGCGAAAATGCCTATGTGATTGCATAGGTTTGACTCTCCTGACCTACGCGTTCGCAAGCTAAGGGCCGTTTTCGCATAGGGTTAAAACTACCCAGCCACGGATCCATCTCCATTTTTATTCGTTCGCGACTGACCCGGTGCGCCCTCGTAGAGTAATTTCCCAACACTTCGCTTTCAAACCCAGGTCTATGCATTCGCATAGTGCAAGCCTGCCCCCTTCCCTATTTCTGCATTACGTTCGGATGGATGACCATGCGTTCGCATAGAGTAGAAGCCTGGACACCAGAAGACAGCAGAATACCAGATTTCTAAGTCGAAAAACACTCTGACGCCTATCTGAAACCCACCCGAGCCCTCGGGGCTCCAATCCAAACATGTACACTACCTCAAAAAGACCATACAGACTTACTTGTGCATTCAAACACCAAAATAACATCAAAACTATGAATTTAGCATCAAAATCATGAAACCACTTAAGAACATTAATTTTTCCAATTTTCTCGAATAAGGTCCGATTCACGTCATTTCAAGTCTGTTTCTTACCAAATTCATATACTCATCTTAAATCACATATAAGACTTATGCCGGGTTCCAGAACGAAAATACAGACCCTATACCATAAAATCAAGCACATTTCATTTTCAAAAACTCATAAATATTGTAGAAAATAATTTTCTTTAAAAATTCATTTCTCAGGCTTGGGACCTCGGAATTCGATTCCGTGCATACGCCCAAGTCCCATATTTTCGTAGAGACCTTCCAGGGTCGTCAAATTACGGGTCCCATTCCGTTTACCTAGAATGTTAGCTGAAGTTAACTTAAATTTATTTTAAAGTCAAAATTCATCATTTTTATGGATTTTCACATAATGTCTTTCCGGCTACGTGCCCAGGCTGCGTACGTAAATCGAGGTGATACTGAAAAACGTTTTTAAGGCCTCGGAACGCAGAATTTATTTCTAAAACAAGTGATGACTTTTTGGGTCATCACATTCTCCACCTCTAAAACAACCCTTCGTCCTCGAACCGATATAAGAAAGAAGTACCAAAGTCGGAGAAAAGATGGGGATAACTGCTCTGTATATCGGACTCGAACTTCCAGGTTGATGCCTCAGTAGGAGATAAGCTCTTCGATATCAACTAATGAACCTGCCGGTCTAGAATAGCTACCGGCACCTCCTCACATGACAAGTCCTTGTCCAACTTGATAGTGCTGAAATCTAACACGTGGGATAGATCGCTGTGATACATCCGAAGCATGGACACATAAAACACAGGATGCACGTCTGATACTCGTTTTGGAAACACAAGTCTATAAGCTACCTCTCCCACTCGATCAAGAATCTCAAATGGGCCAATGAACCTAGGGCTAAGCTTTCCTTTCTTCCTTAATATCATCACGCCCTTCATAGGTGACACTCGAAGCAATACTCGCTCACTGGCCATGAATGCCAAATCATGAACCTTACGGTTTGCATAACTCTTTTGCCTAGACTGAGTTGTACGAAGCCTATCTTGGATGATCCTGACCTTGTTCAAGGCATCCTGTACTAGATCTATACCCAACAACCGAGCCTCTCCTGGCTCAAAGCATCCAACCGGTGACCGACAACGCCTACCATACAAAGCCTTATAAGGAGACATCTGGATACTCGACTGGTAGTTGTTGTTAAATGCAAACCCTGCAAAAGGCAAAGACTGATCCCACGAGCCTCCAAAATCAATGACACAAGCTTGAAGCGCATCCTTCAAAATCTTAATGGTCCGCTCGAACTGCCCGTCCGTATGAGGATAAAACACTATTCTCAACTCAACCCGTGTGGCCAACTCTCACTGAACTGCCCTCTAAATATGTAAGGTAAACTGCGTACCTCGATCAGAATGATAGACACAGACACACGATGAAGACAAGGAATCTCTCGGATATCGATCTCGGCTAACCTCTCAGAATAATAGGAGACTTCTACAGGAATGAAATGTGCTGACTTGGTCAGTCTATTAGTAATAACCCAACTGCATCGAACTTCCTGTAAGTCTGTGGGAGTCCAACAATGAAGTTCATGGTTATACGCTCCCACTTCCACTCCGGAATCTCAATCTTCTATAACAATCCATCGTGCCTCTGATGCTCGTACTTAACCTGCTGATAGTTCAAATACCGATCCACATATGCAATAATTTCTTTCTTCATTCCCTGCCCCCAATAATGTTGCTGTAAATCCTGATACATCTTAGCGGTTCCCGGATGAATGGAGTATCGGAAACTATGGGCCTCCTCTAAAATCAACTCTTGGAGTCCATCCATATTATGCACACAAACATAACCCTGAAATCTCAAAACTCCGTCATCTCCTAAGGTAACTTGCTTGGAACCTCAATGTTGCACCGTGTCTCTAAGGACACACCAATGAAGATCATCAAACTTCCGATCTCGGATACGCTCCAATAAAGACGAACAAGCGACTATGCAAGCTAACACATGGCTGGGCTCAAAAACATCCAACCTCACGAACTGATTGGCCAAAGCCTCAACATCCAAAGCAAGCGGTCTATCATCGACCGGAATATAAGCAAGACTGCACATACTGGTTGTTTTCCTACTCAAAGCATCGGCCACCACATTGGCCTTTCCCGAATGATATAAGATGGTGTTATCATAGTTTTTAAAAGCTCCAACCACCTTCTCTGCCTCAAATTTAGCTCCTTCTACTTGAACAAGTACTGCAGACTCTTGTGATCCGTGAACACCTCACATGCCACGCGATACAGGTAATGCCTCCAAATCTTCAACGTGTGAACAATGGCTGCTAACTCCAAGTCATGAACCGTATAGTTCTTCTCATGAATCTTCAACTACGGCGAAGCATAGGCAATGACCTTGGCATCCTGCATCAACACCGCACCAAGTCAAATACGAGATGCATCACAATAAACTGTATATGGACCTGAACCTGTGGGAAAAACCAACAATGGTGTCATAGTCAAATATGTCTTGAGCTTCTGAAAGCTCACCTCACACTCTTCCGACCACCTGAACTGGGCACCCCTTTGGGCCAACCTAGTCATCGAGGCAGCAATAGAATAACCACTCCAGAAACCGACGATAATATCCTGCCAAACTCAAGAAACTCCAGATCTCCGTAGCTGATGCGGGTCTAGGCCAGTTCTTGAGTGCCTCTATCTTCTTTGGATCAACCTGAATACCCTCTGCTGATACATCATGACCCAAGAATGCAACCGAACTCAACCAAAACTCACATTTCGAAAAATTGGCGTACAACTAACTATCCCTCAAAGTCCGGAGAACCACTTTAAGATGCTGCTCGTGCTCCTCCCGGCTGCGGGAATAGATCAAAATATCATCAATGAAGACTATCACGAACGAATCCAAGTATGGACTAAACACTCGGTTCATGAAATCCATAAAAGCTGCTGGGGCATTTGTCAACCCGAATAGCATTACAAAGATCTCATAATGCTCGTACCGAGTGCGAAAAGCTGTCTTACGGACATCAAATGCCCTAATCCCCAACTGATGGCAGTCATATATCAAGTTAATCTTCGAAAATACCTTGGCACCCTGAAGTTCATCAAAGATAATCAATCTCTTGCAATGAATACTTATTCATGACTGTAACCTTGTTCAACTGCCGATAATTTGTACACATTCGCATCAATCAATCCTTCTTCTTAACAAACAACACAGGCTTACCCCAAGGTAAAATACTAAGTCTAATTAAACCTTTTTCAAGAAAGTCTTGCAACTGGTCCTTCAATTCTTTCAATTCAGGCGGGGCCATAGGATACGGCAGATTAGAAATGGGCTGAGTGCCCATAGACAAATCAAAACATACGTCAATATATCCCTCTTGGGTAGCGTACCCGATAGGGCTAAAGGAAATACCTCAGGGAACTCACGAAAAACATGCACATAATTAATAGAAGGAACCTCGATACTAGAATCACGAACATATGCCAAATAGACCAAACACCCGTTCTCGACCATACGCTGAGCCTTCATGTAGGAGATAACACTACGGGTAGAATGACCATGAGTCCCTCTCCACTCTAAATGAGGTAAACCCAGCAAAGATAAGGTCACGGTCTTTGCATGACAGTCCAAGATAGCGTGGTAAGGTTATTACTAGTCCATCCCCAGTATGACATCAAAATCAACCATGTTCAAAAGTAAGAAGTCTACTCGGGTCCTAAGACCCCAAATCACAAATATACAAGAACAATGGACACGATCTACCACAATAGAATCACCCACTAGTGTAGACACATATACAATAACACTTAAAGAATCACTAGGCATGACCAGGACGCAAAATAAGATGACACATAGGAGTATGTAGACCCTGGATCAAAAGAACTAAAGCATCTCTACCACAAACAAGAACAGTACCTGTGATAACTACATCGGAAGTCTTAGCCTCAGGCCTGGCTGGTAGAGAATAATATCTGGGCTGAGCCCCTTCACCCTGATCTACATCTTGGACGGCCTACTGCTGGCTGGCCTCCACCTCTAGTTGCCTGACGTCCACCTCTAATACCTCTACCTCCACCTATCCCTAGCTGACGAGCTAGCGGTGGAACACTCGGTGTCTGAACCATAGCACGGGAACCATACTGCTGCAACTGAATACCCACAAATATCGGACAAGCCCTCTGGATATGACTATACTCACCACACTCAAAGCACCCACCTAAGTGTTGCGGTTAAGGAAACTGAGACTAACCCTTGCAACCTGAATGACCACCCCAAAAACTCTGGAGTGGCGGTGCACTGATAGGAGCTTGTGGTGTACTGTAGGGATGCTGATCAGAATAGTGCATATGATAACCACATCCACTTGAAGCGCCGTGAGAAGCCTGAAGTGCTGACTGAAAAGACCTAGGAGGATGGACTCTACCATACGAATACCTGCCTCCAGACGAGGCACCATTGAATATGCCTGAATGGCGAGGTCTCTTATCATACCCCTAACCACCCCCATGTGACAGAACCATTTCTACTCTCCTGGTCACATTGGTCGCCTCCTGAAAAGAAATCTCACCCCCTGTCTCATTTGCCATCTAAAGTCGAATCGGCTGAATGAGTCCCTCAATGAACCCCCCCCCCCCCTCTATCTATATCTTTCTTGGTGGGAAGTATGATAAGAGCATGACGGGCCAAGTCGATGAATCTGGTCTTATACTGAGTAACGGTCATAGAACCCTGCTGGAGACGCTCAAACTACCTCCGATAGATCTCTCTCTGAGTGATAGGGAGAAACTTCTCTAGAAATAGCTGGGTAAACTGCTCTAAAGTCAAGGATAGTGACCCGGCTGGCATAGCCAAACAATAATCTCTCCACCAAGTCTTGGAAGATCTAGACAAATGAAAAGTAGCAAAGTCGACCCTATTGGTCTTCACTATCCCTATGTTCCTGAGAACCTCATGATAGCTGTCTAGATAATCCTGGGGATCTTCAAAAGTTGCACCGCTGAAATTAGTAGTGAAGAGCTTGGTGAACCTGTCCAATCTCCACAAAGCATCACCAGACATAGTTGCTCCATCAACGGTCTGAGCTACCAAACCCAACTGAACTACTCCAACTAAATTAGATGCTGGAATCTGAGACTAGGAGTCATCTACTCCAGAGTGCGCGTAGTAGGAGTATGGGCTCCTCCTCCAGCCTGAGACATGGTTGTTGCTATAGAAAGCAATCCTGTCTGGGTGACAATCTCCATACGGCCCACTAAACTAACCAATGCATTCTGGAGTACCAGGGTAGCAATAAGACCCTCTGGGACCTAAGCTGGGCCTATCAGAACTGTTCGGGCCGGAATCTTATCTTCAAAGTCAACATGAGGCTCCGCCGCTGGTGCTGCTGCTCTGGGTTGAGCTCTGCTCCTACCTCGGCCTCTAGCACGCCCTCTGCCCCTCGTGGGAGCTGCTACTGGGGGATTGAGCTATTGATCGGTGGATGAGGAAGCGCGTGTTCTCGCCATCTGCGAAAGAACAAAGTAGAAATTCAATTAGCACTAAGAAACCAAACCGCACGACAGAAAAGAATAAATGTGAAGGTTTTTCCTAACTCTTTCCCTCGGATAAATACTGACATCTCTGTATCGATTCCTCAGACTTTACAAAGCTTGTCTATGAATTGTGAGACCCATGTAACCTAATACTCTGATACCAACTTGTCACGACCCGAATTTCTCACCCTCAGGAGTCATGATGGCGCCTACTAATGGGAGCTAGGAAAGCCAACAGTTTGAACCAACTATTTTTTTTCCATTTTTAAATCCTTTAACAGTTAGGAACAATAGCATATAAATATAGACATTTTTTAAATAAGCGGAAGAACGGGTAAAACACTTGAATAATTATCCACTACAACATCTCATGCAAATCTATGCATAACTGGTGTCATGCTACACAGATAGTCTACAATTGACTACAAACATGGTCTGGAAGCTAGCTAATACATTATTTCTGAAATAAGCATATGAAACAGGATGAAATGCTAGAGGAGATGTTAGGGCCTGCGGACGCCTGCATTACTACCTCGGAATCTCCAACTAGACTGAAGGCAGCCACCCAAACTAAGGTTTGAATGCTGCTGCTCCAGGGTCTACACACAGTGTAGAGTGTAGAATCAGCACAATTGACCCCATGTGCTGGTAAGTGTCTGGCCTAACCCTGACGAACTAGTGACGAGGCTAGGACCAAACTACAAATTAAACATGTGCAGTCATATCATATACATCGGAAATAATATATATATATATATATATATATATATATATATATATACACAATTAAGGATGGGAAGGGGACATTGCTAAGTCAGCAGTAACTCAGGGGAAAAGCATAAGGAAGAATATACAATTTTAAGTAAAAAAAAATAAGGAAATTGTAACCAATCAATAACCCCTTTTATCATTTATTGTTGCAGCGCGCAGCCCGACCCAAATTAAAAAAATATTGTTGCAACGTGCAACCCGATCCAATTATAATATTATTACGGCATGCAGCCCGATCATAAATTAATACTTTTGCGATGTAGAACCCGATCTAAATATAATATTGTTACGGTGCGACCCGATCCAAATATGATATTGTTGCGGCGTGCAACCGAATTTCAGTATACAACTCAACTTCAATCACAACAATAAGTCCCGACAAGGGAACAATAAGGAACCCTACAAGGAAATCAACAGTATAAGTAAATACGTCCCGACAAGGGAGTCAGCCATAACCAAACTTGTTCCAACATTTCACTTCACAAAGAAATCTCAACTAGTACCAATACTCAACCATGAAAACCTTTCACGATAGTAATCACGATTCTTGCCCAACACAGAAAATTAAAAACTTAGGCATTCGTAGTACTTATTAAGAACACAACAATTTCAATTTATGATTCACGGGCATTCTTGACACCAACGTATAAACACTCGTCAACATTCCTATATGTCGTATTCAACAAATAACATGTGGCAAATATGACTCAACTCCTAATACCTCAAGCTAACATTAGACCAAACGCTTACCTCAAACTTTCACGGCCAATTAAAGTCTCAAACACCGTTTTTCCTTTAGAATTTGCCTTCAAACAACTCGTATGTAGTCCAAATTTATTTAATAACATCAATAAAGGCTAAAGAATTGATACCCAGTGCTTAATTATAAGCTTCTATCATTTTTCCGAAAAAGTCAAAAATTGATCGTAGGCCTGCTTGGTCAAAATACGAGGTCCAGAACAAAACTCGATTACCCATTCTCCAGCGAGACCGAATATATAATTAGTTTTGGAATCTGACCCCAAAATGAGGTTTATATTCAAATTATTCAAAAAGCCCTAACTCTAGCCAAATTCTTAATTTTCTACCCTTTAAAATATGATTTAGGCCTAGAAGTTTAATGGGTGTTAATAGAAATTGAAGAAAATGAGTTTCCGAATACATACATATGATTTTGTGGTGAAATCCCTCTTAAAAAATCTCCCCAGTTCCAGTTTAAGTGAAAGGCTTATGAAAATTTTGAATAATCTCGTTTCTATTACTGTTTTAAATTACTAAGAAAAATAGGCTATGCGATCGCGACAAAGCCTATACGATCAAATAGGTTCGACTCTCCTGACCTATGCGTTCGCGAGATAAGGGCCACGTTCAAATTGGGTTACAACTACCCAACCCCAGACCCATCACCTGTTCTATGCGTTCGCGACTGACCAGCTGTGTTCGCGTAGAGTAATTTCCTGAAGCTCCACTTTCGCACCCACGTCTATGTGTTTGCACAAACCTGCCCCCTTCCTCGTTTGTGCATTGTGTTTGCATGGATTACAATGCGTTCCAGTAGAATAAAACCATGGAAACCACAAGACAACAAAAATACCAGATTTCTAAGTCTAAAAATACTTCGACGCCTATCCGAAACTCACCCGAGCTCTCGAGGCTCCAAAACATATATGTACACTACCTAAAAGAATACCCTACAGACTTATTCGTGCGTTTAAATAACCAAAATAACATCAATACTATGAATTTAGCATGAAAATCATGAAATCACTTAAGAACATGAAATTTTCCAATTTTCACGAATAAGGTCCGATTCAAGTCATTTCAAGTCCGCTTCTTATCAATTTTCACAGACTCATCTTAAATACATATAAGATCTGTACCGGGATCTGGAACCAAAATACGGGCTTGATATCATCAAATTTCAAGCGCATTTCATTTCCAAAAACACATAAATATTCCAAAAATAACTTTCTTTAAAAATTTATTTCTCGAGCTTCGGACCTCGCAATTTGATTCTGGACGTACGCCCAAGTTTCATATTTTCTTATGGACCCTCCAGGACTGTGAAATCACAGGTATGGGCCCGTTTACCCAAAATATTGACCGAATTCAACTTAAATTCATATTAAAAGTCAAAATTCATCATATTTACGAATTTTCATATAATGGCTTTCCGGCTATGCGCCTGGACTGTGCATGCAAATTGAGGTGATACTGAAAGAGGTTTTTTAAGGTCTCAAAACGCAAGATTTATTTCTAATACAAGGTCATCACAATTTTGAAAGTTGAAAATAAATCAAGTCATCAATGAAAAGAGAGGGATTCGAAATTAATAGAAGGTCTGCTCCTTTATTGAGTTAGCTAAATAAGATCAACTATTATTATTTTAGAAACTTACACTTCTTCCTTTAAATTTTATTTTATAACTTACACATAATTTTTAATATAATTTTTATGTAATTTCTTTAAAAAATATTTTTATTCAGACGCTATACAAAGCGCATATTTTAATATATCTCCCAAAGATTTAGGGCCTTTAAAACAACTAATATTTGGTCTATTAAATATATATTTTTATTCGAATTACTTAAGAATTTCAAACATTTAATAATTAAAATACAATAATTTACATTGATTTAAGCGTCCAACGGAACTACAACCAAGTAACCATATTTTGTTCCTCTTTTAGTGTTGATAAAGTTGGAAGGGATGAAAAATGTTATCGTGTAACAAGAACTAGATTTTAGTGAGAGAAGCTCTTCCTTCTCTCTAAGTCTCTTCAAACCTTTACCGGAACAAAAATTTTCTAACAAGTCTTACGCTAATGAACACAGACATAGATATGGATGGGATTCCGCCAAAACCACCAGACATCCAAAACGTTTGCAATTCTCAAGATCCTATTAACTCACAAACATAATTTAAAAACATCCTAATAAAATAAGACGGAAAGGTGGACATTATTCCTGATTTTGTCTCGCCCAATGCAACCTGTGTGGATAACCCCATGACTGTTATAGACCAAACTATGAGAAAACTAATGGCCATGGGAGAATGAACAGTCACCCTCTCACATGAAAATAAAGAAAGAATGTACACATCATGAAAATACTCCGTTATTATCAAGATACAGTGAATGAGAATCCTTCACCAAGTTCTGAAAAATAAAGTCCATAACCTCTGGAAAGTTTCTGAAAACTTTTTGTTAATTGACTTAGGTTTTGATTATTATATTGCAAAATTTCTAAAGAAAGAAAGTATGACTACAGTTCTTCAAAATGGACCGTGGTTTATCTTTGGACATTTCCTTTCATGCCAAAGGTGGGAACCAAATTTTGTGGCCTCAAACGCTAGACAACTCAACACATCAGTATGGATTCGTCTCCCAAATCTTCCCACATAATTCTATGATGGCATCATCCAACAAAAAATTGAGAACTCACTTGGTAAGTTGCTTAAGTTAGATGCCTGTACTTCTGCAACACTTAGGGGTCGTTATGCACGCCTGTGCGTAGAATTACCCATGGACAAACTAGTAGCACAATTGATTTTCATTGATAATTACAAATAATTAATCGAGTACAAAGGGGAAAGAATACTTTGTAAAAAATGTGGGCTTTTTGGGCACACAGTACCCTCATGTTCAAAGGCAAAAATCACTAGCAGACAAGCAAATGGTAATCTTGTGAAAGTTGTAGAGGCAAGTTCAACAATGCCATTTCCGGAGAATGACTGGCATACTATATCCTTCCAAAAACAAAGGAAGATCTTGTCCAAGGACAGCAAAGGAAATATCAACCACTCTGCAAACACTGGTATAGACTTAAAGATTTTTAATGCGGTCACAGGTAAGTATATTCAATCCCAAAAGCTTAAGTTTGTCCATAAAGATGACTGTACTCTGTCCACTACATCTAACAAAAGCCAACAAAAAAATATAGTAAACCTAAATCGGCCATTCTCTTGATCCTGTTGATCAACCGAACCGCTTTCTTGCATTAGATGATGAGCACATGGTTTTTGGAAATGCCTGCTACAATAAGGGTTACTTTTCTGCTAATACCACTAATAACAATAAATTACTCACTAATCCTAATATCTCTAAAAGCTCTAATACTACTGATTATAACATTACTTTAGATAATCCTACACAGAAGGATCTTCTAGAAAGAAAATCTATGAGACCCGCCTCCCCCATTGATGTTTCCTTAGCGCGTCTCCTCCTACCTCATTAGACAATACCCCACACTCTCTAAACCTCACCACGAACGACAAACCCATCTCTCCTGAACACCCACACTTGTCTTTTTCCAACCAAGAAACTTAAAAAATTGTCATCGATAACGGAAAAGTGGCAGAAAGCTCCCATGCAGAATCCACAAAATCTTCCATCAAAACCCATACACAAAACTCAGATTGCATGAAATTAGCTAGAATTATTTCCTACTCTCCCTCCTTCTCAAACTCAATCTCCTTAACATGTATTAAGGATGCCAAGATTACCAATATTTAACAAATGAAGGACCTACAGGCTCCTCCAAGTTCCTCACAATTCTACACCATTAAACATGGCAAATATTCCTCCTCTTCCACAACAACTTCCAAACCCTCCTATAATCTATGTCCAACCCCCATTGTCCCAGGATCACCACCCACTATCTTGGATGGAATTAGGGTTAATGGGTAGGGGCTTGATATATAATGCAACGAGCAGTGGACAAGAGAGCATAATACTAATTCAAAACCCTAGTTAGCTTGCTCAACTAGTCTCATAGGGACTCCATCTGGCGATGAAGAGCTGCCTGAATCACATAAGGGTAAACAATGTCCTTCAACCATTGGCCCCAGCTCTGAATAAAAACCTTTCTCAGGAAATGAGGGCCGAATGAAATCAACCCACTCCATTTAACCCAGTCCCAGTTCTCCCTCAAACTCTAGGGTTAGATCTTCCATTCTTCCCCCCGGAAGCCCTAATAGCCCTAAATCCTATTCTAATGCAATGGAATGCTCCACAGCCACCTCAGGATCCACCTCATCAGAACATGCAAATGAATATGGGAAATATTGTACCATATCCTCCAGCAAATCCAAATATGAAGAATCCATTGGAAGAGGAGATTAACGAGCCTCTAGACCTTATCGGAGAATCAGTGGTGGAGTTAGGAAGCCTGAACGAGGTAAAAGTCTTTCTATTCCGGGAAAACCAAGAAAAGAGACACATATTTGTGTGCCCACTAAATTTTTTCAAGTGTGTAATGGACATACGCCCACCCTAGGATCCAATAGTAGGCAACAGAGCAATGATCCTAGTCCCTACTCTGAGGAGACTCTCACATCAGTCCACGGAGAATGGACACAGTCTACCACAAGCTAATATCATGTCTAGTCCAATTAACTTCATCATCTGGAACATCAAGGGGGGAAATAATGAGGATTTTGTTAGAAACATTAGATATTTGATGGTGACTCATAGGTCTTGCATGGTTGCACCCTTGAAACTAGGATGCACAATCATATTACTCTAATAAAAGAATTTGGTTTTTCTGAGCTAATTGAGATACCTGGTGATGGTCAAGCTGGGGGGATGGTGGTTCTATGGGATAACATCAAGGTGAATGTGCATAACTTTATAAGGCATAACCATGAAATTCATGCAACTATTGAGGTACGCCCTACAAACTATACATGGCTTTTTTTCACTATCTATGCCAGTACAAATATAGCCACTAGGGATGCTATGTGGAATAACCTTAAAAATATACTGGAGAGTTTCAATGGACCATCGTTGGTTGGGGGAGACATTAACGATATTTTTAGTGTTAATGATACACTAGGTGGGAGAAAAATAAACCGTAGTCGAGCCCTTAAACTTTGCTCTTACTTAAATCATTGTAAACTTCATGATCATGATTTAAAGGAGAGAAATATACTTGGCCCAATAGTAGGTCTGCGAAAAATTCCCTAATTCTAGAGCGATTAGATAAAATATTTTGCAATGACCTTTGGGTTGAAACATTTCCCAATGCTTCTGTTTTCCATTTCCCTAAGACCCATTCGGATCATAATCCTTTATTACTAAATCTCACCCCTCAAAAATGTGCTCCATATCTAAAATCGTTTAGAATTAAACCTTTTGGGTGTAAGCACCCCACTTTCCTCAATATAGTGGAAAACTCCTGGGAGGAAAATAACTTTGTGGTGGCAGCCAAGAATTTCAGACACAATGTAACACTATGAAAAAGTAACACCTACGGAGGTATTTTAAAAAAAAATTTATTCTGGCAAGGCTCAATGGAATTCAAAACTCTCCAAATAATTTTAATAGCATTTTTCTCCAAAACTTGGAAAATTCCCTTAGGAAAGACTTTAATGATATTCTTAAGTTGGAGGAAGACTACTGGAAGTTCCGTTCAAAAATTCTGTGGCTAAATGATAGGGACGCAAATACTAGATTCTATCATATCATGGCCACCAATAGGAAAAGGAATAATAGCATTATTTTTTTCAAAAAAATGAGTAAAACTTATGGATCAACGATCATGGCGCTATCATATCCCACACTTGTAACTATTTTAAAAAGGTATACTCTACCTTTAATGTTTATAGTCGTTGGGCTGATATTAAATCAAATACCAAAACTTTCTCTAAAATAGATCTCCCATCACTTGATAAACCTTTTAGAAATTTATAGATTCTAAAAGCATGTTTATCATTCAACCCCTTTAAAGCACCTGGTCCGGGCGGTCTTCACCCCTTTTTCTTTCAAAAATATTGGAAAGTCATAGAGAACTCTGTTATTAATCTATGCAAAGAAGCTTTCATTAACGGATCTATTCCATAGGGTATAAATGACACTTTCCTTTGCCTAATACTCAAAATACCTAATGCTAACAACCTAATAAACTTGAGGCCAATTGTGCTCCGCAACACTATCTACAAAATCATCACAAAAGTAATTAGTAATCGTCTTAAGCCCTTTTTGAATAGCCTTATTAGTCCTCATCAAGCAAGTTTCTTAAGAATAGAAATGTTTGCGATAATGCTATCATCATACAAGAATTGATGCTAAAAATGAACAATTATAATGGTAAGAATCATAGTATACTATTGAAGATTGATTTAGAAAAGGCATTTGACCGTCTTGCATGGTCTTTTGTATATAGTACCCTCAACTTCTGTAAATTCCCTCCTAAGATGACTAAGCTTATTATGAACTGTATCTCCACTTCTAAAATATCAATCTTAGTAAATGGGAATAGAACTTCGTATTTTGAACCTAGTAGGGGCATAAAACAAGGAGACCCAATGTCCCCATATATTTTCATCCTTTGTCTTGAAATGCTCTCCTGCCTCATAAACCATAAAGTCAACGTAGGAGCTTGGAGTCCTATGAATATAGGTAGTAAGAATCTACATTTGTCCCACCTTTTCTATGTAGATGATCTTACTTTACTAGCTAAATTGATGATAAATCCATTATTACCATTAAGCAATGTTTAGATCTCTTTTGTAAACTATCTGGCCAATCGATTAACAAATCAAAGTCCAAAATTATTATTTCAAAAACGTGTCCTTCTCATATAGTGACGAAACTGAAAAGTACTATTAATATGCGATCTAGCTTTATCTTTGGGAAATACCTTGTTTTCCCATAACAAACGTAAAGCCTAGAGCAAAAGATTTCCAATTTATAATCGACAATATGGTGGCGAGGTTGGGAAAGCACACCTTTAAGCATGGCAGGCCGAACAGTCTTAGCTCACTCATGCTTAAACTCCATGCCTAGTCACATTATGTAATACACTTTGTTACATAGTAAAATACTTAACACGAGTGACAAGATTCAGAGGAACTTTATTTGGGGATAAAGGTAAGAAATTACATCTGATTAATTGGGACTCTATCAGTAGACCTAGAAAAGATGGGGGTTTAGGCATTATAAAGGCTAAAAGCAAAAACCTAGTGTGCCTTACTAAATTATCTTGGAGACTCTCTAAATTATACAAAATCCCCTTGGGCATACCTGATTATTACTCTTTATGGTCACAAAAAAAGTGCTACAAAATCTTTCTTTATTTGGTCAAACATTCTAAAAGGTTGGGATATTTGTAACAAGGGGAATACTTGGGTCTCCCATACTTGCTCTAGCCTCAGTGTATGGAATAGTAAGTGGATTAATAACACTCCCTCCCTTTGTTAATGTATTTCTGGTCCTCTAACCAAAATGGAGGATATGCTCACCATCAAAGACTTTTGGATCAATAATAAATCGAACCTTTCAAACCTCTCAATGGCCCTTGATGTAGACATGTCTAACAAAATAAAGGCCACCACCCCTACCACAAACAACTATGATATTCCTATTTGGTCACTGAATACAATGGGTTGTTCGCTACTAAATCATGCTATTTGATTATTGAGGAAACTCCAAGTACCAATGGAGATTTTATGTGGATTTGGAACCTTAGGTGTCCAAACAAACTAAAAATTCTACATTGGAAATGGCTACATGGAAAACTGCCTACTAGGAGCCACCTGAACCACATAGGTATTAACGTTGATCCTATATGCTTCTTTTGTAGAGCGCAAAGGAAACTATAAACCATATCTACCTAGAATGCCGGGCAATTAGTAATTTATGGCTCCAACTAGGTTTGGATACTAATGCTCCAGTCACAAGACAGCACTGGCTAATTAGGATAAGAGACCACAACCCCACTCTTGCAAATTTGGTTGTAGATTGGGTAGAACTGTTCCCTTTTGTTGTATGGTAAATCTGGACAACTAGGAATAATAATCTCTTTAACAACTTCTCCAACAAAGCTAGTCTCCACCATGCTATTAGTCGGGTAGTGCAATATAAGGTTTTCACTTCCAATGAACAATTCTCCCATAAGTTCACAACTGTTAATGTTGTCTGGAATAAACCACAAGAAAAGTCTTTTAAGCTTAACATAGATTTCCTTTTGTTGATAATCTCATCTTTGGGTGCAGGTTGCTAATGCTGCAGCTAAGAAATCAAACAATCAGTCACATATTCAGGGAGGCCAATAAACTAGCACACATGATGGCTAGAGAAGCGCTGTGTAATGTCAAGTGTATGGATCTTAATATTCTGTATTACCCTCCCCCTTTTGTACAGGATGTCCTACAATCTAATATGGGAGGGAAAACATATGCTATTAAAAAACTAAGCAGCGATGTCTGCTATAGACTTGCTCATTTTGAAAACAAAAATATTTTACGTGACATGCTTTGTAATAGCCAAGTAGTAAATACCCCTGTGGAGGGTTATAACTGTATGAATGATATTATTATCTAATATAGTTCCTGTTCTCAAAATGAAAAAAGGTTGGAAGGAACCAACTCTATGTACCTAGGTTACAATTTTCTTTTTATTACCATATAAAATATAGACTTAAAAATATTAAACAAAAAATTAAGAACAAGATTCAGTCCGAGAAAAAAAAAATAGAACTTGTTTTTAATCTTTTAATGTCTTTTATTATAAAAAGTAGCTTTAATTTATTTCCTGCATAAATATTTATTTTAAAATATTTACTAATTAAACAAAATTTATTAATTATCCTTCGTGAAAATGAAAAATTGATTGAACTTATAATATATGATCGTAATACATATTTTTCCTAAACCTTCATCAAAATTAGAAAAATCAATCTTTAAATATATAACTCTCTAATATATATCAGTATTTTTATTTTATGTCGAACGAGTTTTTAATCTTAAACTCTTGTCATAAAAAGTTAGCTTCATTTTTCAAGATAATTTGTTTTGACTCGATGATAAAACAACGGTCACAAAGTTACCATTAATTTTGAAAGCTTCATTAAGAGTGCATTAGATCACCTTTTCAAACAAAATTAATTATTATTTAATTTTTCAAGATTTTAACATATTAAGAAAAATAATAACTATTTAATAATATGATTGGATGAAGATCTAGAAGATTTGTTTAAAGAACAGCCACAAGATAAACGATTAGGTAACATATTTATATCGGTGACTACTGACTAGAGTTTTACGAATATTTGCATTATTTAGTAGATTAGAATTTCAAGAAATATATATTTGTGGATATAACTCGCATAATCAATCAGGTAAATTATTTTAATCCATTTATAAGATTTATAATATTTTGATGAAATAACCATTGCATACAATTCTGATGTAATATAAATACGTGTTGCTTGATTAGCCAATCTTCTTTCCGGACAAATTTTTTTTTTTGGACTAAAAGATTTTTTTGTTTGCCAAAAGTTTTTTTTTCCTAAATTTAAAGTATTACACTAAGCTTTTAGAAGTAAAAAAGTTTTTTTGAGTACTATCAGAAGAAATTTTTAGAAGCAGAAAAAAGTAGCTTCTTCTTAAAAGTATTTTTTCGAAAAATACCTTTTTAAAATATACACTTAAAAGCTTTTTCTAAAAGTTTAGCCAAATACTAATTACTAATCAAAAGAATTTCTTTTAATAAAATTAATTAGCCAAATAAAAATTGCTTCACACAAAAAATACTTTTTTAAGCACTTTTGCGAAAAATATTTTTCAAAATAGGCTGATTATAAAAAATTGGCCAAACAAACTATTAGTGTCACTGGTCAAATTGGTAATCCAAATTTGTGTTACTTGTATTCCTAAGATATATTAGGGGAGATACATCAACATAACATATTTATATCTCATAAGTATAATAAAATATTTATAACTACAAACATTATATAATTAATTTAACTAAACTCATTATCTTTGCATGTTTAGAAGATACTAAATTGAGCTATTGTTTCGATGCATGCAACATTTTACTTTTTAATAGTATATTTTATACTGATTGACGTAAAATACACGTGCAACGCATGTACATTAAAGATATATATATATATATATATATATATATATATATATATATATATATAATTCTAATATTATGATATAATTAATAAAATTAAACACAGTTAACGAACTGTAGCCCAATAGTCTCGAGATTTTTGCAAATCAATCTCCTTGATATAATGTAAAATTCCAGTGAATCAAGGTCATTTACTCATTTTCGAGTTCTGAGAGATATTATGACCACAATATTAAACTACAAAAAGTATAAGTGTGTTCGGGTAAAATCGGGGGGCAAGATTCTCTGATTCTCCTATGAGAGAACGAATGGGAAGGACGGATTGACGTGATTATAATCGAGGACAGGAACCTCTCATATCGAGGCCAGGGAAGAATGAACGGTGTATCTGAGATCGGACACGGTAAAGCGACGTACCCAGAATCAAGTATAGCTTCTAGACCTCGGGAGACGCAATGAACGGTTATGCATGATGGCCTTAATATTTTCCCTCAATCGGATATTACGGTGCAAATTCTGTTCAGTATCAATTACAGAACAACAATTACTGGAAAAAGAAGAGTTTTTTTTTACATTTTTTAGACTTGTACAAGGATTGAAATTCTCCTACTATATAAAGGGGAAGTTATTCAGTCTAACACATTGTAACACACTTTTCAAAGGAATAAAAGTTTATTTTTATCTTCTAGCTATTGTTCAAGGCAGTAATCATTTGTTCTTTTCTTCATTCGTGATCGAGCTTGTACCGAGGGTCCAATCGAGAACGCGTTTCACTGTTCAATCTAAGATTCGGCATGGTCATATATTGCTCTTGGTTTGATCGTTTATTTTGTCTTCAATTCATATGTCTCTTATTCTTAATTATTCATATTGAAATTAAACCACATATCCTTTAAACCGCGTGCAAACTTAATGTTACTCATTTTTTGAGGTAAACAATTTGGCGCCGACCGCGGGGCTTAGGATAATAGTAGTGATTTGGTAAGAACCTCCATAACACACCCTAATTTACGCTTATTCTTTGAAATCTTAATTCCAGGTCAGCATAAGAACGTCAAATACTCGATTTGCTCACTTGAACGTTGACGCTGAGCCAGATCATCATGATGAAAATAATAATGTGGTGCCCAGTAATGATGTGCCTTATGTCTATCCCAATGGTGTCCCACTCATCGACCTGGTCGATGGTAACTCGCAGGTGGCCATCAACAACAATTTGCCAACTGTTCCCGAAAACAGAATTCACGGGGTGGCCCAGCCAAAGGCTCAAGAAGCGCCCGAAGGAGAAGGTGATAGGTTGAGCCTATGATTTATTTTCGAAATGTTTCAAGATTAACTAGCAGCAATAGCACAACTGCAGAACATAAGCTATGCCTCTAACAGGGTCGAGCCCGAACAATCTTGGGAAAGTAGTCAAAGAGACGAACAAGTTGCAGTGACCAGATGAAGCGGGGTGGAGTGAGGCGAGAAAGCGATTGAGTCCAACGACAAGAAGGTAAAAATATACAACTCTAGGGTCGATCACATCCCGGGAGAACCTCTGATATTGAAGGAACTGAACTCCAAAATATTTATCAAAAGCCCTTCCCCCGAGCGCAGCACGGAAATCAATCCTGAAGAGGTTCCATATGTCCGGCATTCCCAAGTATAATGGGACCACGGATCCAAATGAGAATGTAACCTCTTACACATGCACAATCAAAGGGAATGACTTCGAAGATGACGATATTGAGTCAATGTTGTTGAAAAAGTTTGGGAAAGCTTTGTGTTGATACCCAATTTTTTTCTATATATTCTTTTCACACAAAATGATTTCAAAATAAAATGTACATACATATATAAGCATGCGCAAGTGTTTCATTATTTTTTCTAATTTTTAAAGATTTTTAAAATTAATTTATTGTCTATTTTAGTAGTACAAAAACCAATAATTGCTCCCAAAATTATCAATTTTGGTGAATAATTTATTTATTCCCATATTAGTACCAAATGATAGTTAAGGTAATTTTTGTATATTCTTATAAATTCATTTGCTATTTAAAAGACTAAATTGCATATAATGCAATTCTAGCCTATTTAAGATTAATAGAGTTTTATAATGTAAATTTTGTTCCAATATTTTTTAATTAATATTTACACATTATTTATTTTCTCAGTACTTTTAGTTTACTTTCAAAATTAATTTTTAGTATTTTTTATAAAATAAAAGGAAAAACTTATAATTTAACACTTAGCCTCATTTCATTTCAATTAAAGCCTATTTACATTCTAATTTTAACCCTCAAATGACCCAATCCCAACCCCCAGTTGGACTAGCCCAATTTCATATTTTACCCGGGCCCTGACCCAATTAGAAAACCAGCTCAGTGTT
Organism: Nicotiana benthamiana; assembly: GCA_034376525.1. Lineage (NCBI taxonomy): Eukaryota > Viridiplantae > Streptophyta > Magnoliopsida > Solanales > Solanaceae > Nicotiana > Nicotiana benthamiana. Next base: position 134,133,193 of record CM067334.1, read on the forward strand.
TCTTTCAATCCAGGCCGTTAATCATTTTGATCAACGGCCAGGATCGTTCCTTACCTTTTTTTAACCCACCGACTACACCCTAATCCCCTCATTCTCATTTGGTTCGCCGCTTTCAAACACTCTCCTCTCCCAATATTCTCTCAAATGTTCTTCAGAACCTTAGCCTTCTTTTACCCATTTTCAACCTCATTTCACTGGAATCCATGGCTTCTCAGGCCATGGATGACATGTACACCCCCCTACTATTAGACCATGGGTGTTTGAAGTTTTGAGGTCTGACCTCGATGGTTCTCTTTCAGATCTTCTCTGATCTATGGTTTTATGGCCTCCCCGGCCATGCTCAGGTGTATCCAAAGCATTAAGAGCTTGTTTCTAACTCAGCCAACTCCAGATCGGACTTTCTTCCAAGCCTTTCTCATTTCTAGAGTTTCAACCGAAATCCTAATCTATTTGAGGTTTTTCTCTGTTTGTTTTCTTAGATATATGATGTATTTTTGTTTTACCGGATGTTTAAAGTATTTTCCCGAATCTTTCTTTCAAAAATTGCTTCTCTTCGATTTACGGTCTCTGAAAGGTTTTCAAACCATCTTTATGATTCCTCCTTTTCGTTTCTTTATGTATGTTTGCCTATATTATGCTCGTGTATTTTCATTTCTACCCCGCATGTGTTGTTCTTCTGTTTTTCTTTCTACTATACATGACTCTTCTCTACCTTTGTACTCTACTGTGCCTCTAGATTAGGCTCGCATGTTAATCTTTGTTATTTTTTCCTACATGTTCTTTGCTAACTTTCTAGTATTCTTCTACTGTACGTGTTTCCTACTGAGTTCTTAAGTTTTATTTTCTTTATTGGACTTTTGTTTGAGTTCTAAGCATGCTTCCTTTACTGTTTCTTAAGTTTATATCACCCTTCTTCTCTTTCTTCGAACTTGCTTAAGTTCCGAGATTTTCTTAAAACATGCTCTTTATGCTTTCAACCTGTTATCATATCTGTTGGTTTCTCATGAGTCTCTGAAAGAGACCTCTGATCCTTTTTCAATGGGTTGCCTTCTTGTATCTGTATCTAATTCGAGTTGAAAACCCTAGGACTTGGGATTTCTTTTGGAAAGTTTGATTTGGTGTTTGGACTGAGATTCTACTTTGAAACCCTGAACTCTCAGACTCATTCTTACTCTATAAATTGGATTTGAACTTTTTATGACTTTTTCTATGATATTCTTTTCTAATCAGCATGACAACTCCTTCTTTTTTGATATTTCTGTGCTTTATATATGAGAAATTCTTCTTTCAAAAAATGTTTTTCCAACTATTGATTGAATCTGAATTCCTTTTAATAGGGTTTGACTGATTGTTACTTATTTTTTTAATTGAACCTTCTTTTCCTTTTCCTGACTTGGTTCATTCGAACAAAGCCTGCAATTTTGATTTTTTACTGATTATTTCATTGATTCCCTTTCCTTATTTTCACAAACCGTGTATCACTGGACTTTTGCCTTAAACAAACTCCTGTGTATTTTCCCTTCTTGTGTTGCTTTAGAAAAGATTTTAATCAAAATTTTTCCTTAATTATCTTCTACCCGTTTGAAATCGCAATCCCTTAACTAAAGGGAGACTTTATGTGATGGATTGCAAAACTATTTCCGTACCTTTTCTATTTATGTGACGGATTGCAAAACTATTTCCGTACCTTTTCTTACTTTCTTTCGGCACTATAAAAGGGGCACGACCCTTCAGCACTTACACACTTTGAGCTTACATTACTCACCTCACACTCTCAATTTCAAGACTCTCACATTCTCATCCGAGTTTCTTCTATCTGTTTACTTGCAATTTGGGCTTTACTACTGCTTTTTTATGTATTTAATTCCTGAAACTCGTATATTTCTGATTTTGATTTCAGCCTCATCCCTATTTGTTTACTTTACAATTACTACCATCTTGTCTACTTTGCTGTTTATATTCTGTATTGGATATGCTACTGTCTCTTTGTATTTTCTTATGTTGTGAACTTCCCTATACCCTTAATCCCTAATGTGTGTTTGAGATAAGGTTCAGGCATGCCAGTATCAAAATTCCTGCTCATGTTTGGACCTGATTCTTAATGGATCCTAATTGCCAAACAAAATATGGCTAACAGGTTGGTTAGGGGGTGTGCCAGCACTCCTAATTGTAAGGCATTACCACCAGCCTGCCATGACATTCCCTAAATCCCCTTTATGCACTTTAACTCTCCCTTAGAATTTAAGTTCTTTTCCTTCCTATGAGCTTTGCTTTTGACCCTGAGTTCCCTCTTGAACTTGGAAAATTGAGGGTTGGCCCTTCCATACTGTACTATAATCTAATTTTGCATTGTATTTGGGTGTAAGCACTGCCCGGAGTCCACTTGAGGCTCTTGGGAACTTTGACACATCCCAAATAAGAGAAAGGCTTTGTAAATCTGGTCCTGGAAGTTGGTTCATCCCATATTTTAGACTTTGAGTCTAACTTAGGCTCATTGGTTGTAGTTTAATTCTTATAAAATTTTACTTTTTCTTGATTCATGTTGGATTGTAATAATCTATAATAACTTATGGGGTTTTAGGAAAATGGGGAGGGACACTCATGTATGCATGCAGGTAGACATCATGATCTTAGGTATCTATTCCTGCAATCACAACCTGCTTTTCACTTCTGCATTTCATATAGAGATTATGCACTTATGCATTTCATATAGGTATCCTGACAATAGGATTCTGCACTTGTGCATTTCACATAGAAATCCTGCCTATAGTTATTGCACTTATGCATTTCATATAGAAATCTTGCCTATAGTTTCTGCATTTCCGCATTAGAAATCCTGCCTATAAGTTTCTGCACTTCTGCATATCATACAGAAATTCTGTCTATAGGTTTTTCTGCACTTCTACATATAGAAATCATGATTATTGGTTTTCTGCACTTTTGAACATACATCAATCATTACGCAAACAGTCAACAGTTTAAAATAACATATTGCATCCTAGATACCATTTCTATAGTATTCCCGCATTCTAATAATCATTTTAAAACCAACAACACTTAGAAAGCATGCCTATATGAGTAACTAACTGAATTTGAATAGTCTACAACTCCAAAACAGTAGTAATATCGTTTAATATCTGCATAACTAATGTTTTCTATAATTAGTAAGCCTTCATTAAAATCAGTATACTTCTATTTTATATCATGCCTATAGGTGTCGTCTAGGCAATCCATTAGGTAATTAACTAACTACATCAATCTTGGATAATTACAACTAGGGGTAGACATAATTCGGACTTCTCATCTGAGAAATATGTGATAAATCAGCCTGCTCTAATGCTTAAAATATAATTCAGACCATAACCAGTATTTGTAAGTCATGCTAAACAATTTGTTTCTTTAAGTGAAGAGGCATGTTTGAGCCCTTTAAACTGTTATGTGTTCTCCCGTACCTGCCTTATATGTTTTGATTGTTGGCCTAGAGTTTTACCCTTTCAAAACACTGAAAAGCCAAATCTCCCTTCCCTTTATGACTAGCAGTCTGAAATACCTTCGGAACTAATAGGATTGGGGCGGGTACTAGCATGCAATAAGTAACCGAAACCATTCCGCATTTAATACCTTAATGGGGTGGGAAAGGGTAGATATAGATATGATGACCGGTGCACTAATACCACGTCTAACCCCTCTTCTGAGGAGTGATTATTGGGTATTGCATTGATGTGATCCATATTGTTTGCAAACCTAGGACCCTCTTCCCTTTTACTTGTTTAATTTTTAGAATTGTTCAAACTATTTCCTTAAATTTGTGCTTTCTTTATTTTAATCAAACTCTCAATTTAATTCCAATATTATGTGAAAATCCATTTCTATTTGAGACCTTTATTTGCTTCCTTGTTATTTAAAATCACAACTGTAAAAATGGACATGAACCACACTAGTGGATCCTGAGAGGTGCCTAACATCTTCTCCTTGGGATAGTTCTAGACCTTACCCAAACAATGGTTATCCAACTCAAACCCTTCCTAGTGTCCTAACGCACTTTAATCATTAGGTGGCGACTCTTTGATCACTTCCAACTGAACGCTACACGAATGTAGGGAAACCGGGCCGCTAAGCTTTTACCCGAATAGTGGTTCGGGATCGAATTTCCACAGGGAGCTTGGAGTGGAGTTGTATTTTCTGTTTAGCCTAGAATTGCGTTTGTACTTGTAATTTCACTCCTAACATTTTTGTATTTTCTTTGTATTAACAACTACTATAATGAACTAAATATTAAAGCTAAATTATGCTAAGGAATTAGGTTTAATTAATAAGGAGAAAGGCACTAGGGTCGTGGTATCAACTAGGTGGTTAACTAACGGGTAAAAACTACTGAGAATATATTGACATATTTAGGATGTATGCTATAACCATTGCACAATTGTACCCACTCTCACACCTCTCGGTAGAGAGAGTAATTTTGTCCAATTGACTCTCTCGAGACAAATTGGGTAGGCCAATTAGACCAAGTGACTAGGGATCAAGTAGGGAGTTTACTCTCTCAAGATTTAACCCGTTAATTAGGACTACCATTTCTCATGGGTCCATCCAAATTTCTTGTTGGGTCAATTTTTGGGTCATAGACTCTCTTGATGTAATAAACGTCAATACCACACAAGAGGGGGGTGATTTGTGTGGTACCTAATTTTCGTTTTAGAAGAACCAGGTTCTTCTAAGTATTCTAACTACAGCAGTTTTCGAAATAAAAAATACTGAAAGTAAAGTGCATAGAGATTTTTACGTGGAAAATACCTGGCTCAAAAAGTGAAAAAACCACGACCTACTACTCATTAGGATTTCCCCTAACTCCACTAAAATCACAGAGACAAAAAACAGAATTTACAAAACTCTTTGTAAACCTAAGGATGAACTCTAATCCTAGTGTGGCACACAACCTCAACTGTTGTGACACTTTCAAGTTAACTCGAACTTGAATACTAAAAGTACCTAATATAATTGCTTCTAAATAAGCTGAAAGGCACAATATAAAAACCTACTACAATTGAACTAGACTTAGAATAAACACAATGATGGAACTGGTTCTTCTATCTTAGTTCATGTAGCTTCAGGCGTGCACACTTGTATCTCACATATATTGCTTGAAAATCATACTTGCTCTCTTTGCCCTCAAATATTCTTAACTTCTGCGTATGTGCATTACCTGTAAAAGAAAACAACTTGGTTATTTAATAGATTAGCAGTTAGAGTTTGATCGAGACTCCAATGCTTATCCTTACTGAATTTGAGTCCTTAACCAATACAAACTCCAACCCTTATCCTAGCTTAGGATATGTTCTCTTATCATAAGGAGAATGTCCTCCTTAGAACTCAATGCAATCTTTTTTTGATTCAGTTCAGAAGATGTTTGATGCATGATCTTCAATACATATATTCCTCACTTGCCTCCCATGATCAATGGTTATGACAAACTGTGTCTCTCAAGATAGACCAAGTCCTTCCCTGAGTTCATTTGTCAATCTTCTAAACTTTAATTGAACTTGGGCCAACAAATTCCCCCTTTTTGATGATGACAAACTCTGTGCTTTTAATGATCAGAGAACCTGTGGAACTCAGCTGAAATATCAAAACTTAGAAAAATTTTAAATTATCACCATGGGCCAGATTTAAATTAGGTCATAGACATCACTTGTTTAGATAATGAATTTAAGCACAATATCTCCCCCTTTTTGGCATCATCAATAAGTTGCATAAATAATGGGAATCCCGGAATGTTAATTAGTACTCATGGCCATTGGGGCAACTGCAAGTGAACACATGCTTTAGTTTATCAAAATGTAACTTATCAAAAATAAATATTAAGAACAGAATTAACAAAAACCAAGGAAGCTGCATTCATTGATTAGTTGTGTTTCTACATTGAAGTCCATAAAAAGAAAAACACAGTTACCAACCATGAGCAAAATCAAAAGGAAACAAACAGATAATATCCCAAATCTGGGTCATTGAGGGGGGTCTAGACTGGTTCACACTAGGACAGGACACTTAAGGCTTAGAAGAGCTGGAGGGTTGGGTTTGTAGCAGATTGAGCATTTGTTGGAGCATTCTTATTTTTCTCCTTCTCCTTCGCAAGTTCAGCTCTCAACCCATTCCTTTCTCCCTCCAATTCAGCAATTCTGGCCTGAAGCCTTGCTATCTTAGCATCCTTTGTCCCAACCTCCTGGGACAAGGCTCTGACCTTGCTGTTCACAGGAGTCTTTACTGCTGAATCAGATTCATCTGGGCCTGTGCTGAGTAAATAATCACAAGATTGAAGGGTCTTGATGCCAAAGTGCTCTTTGTTGGAAGCCATTTCCCACTTCTTTAGGGGAACATTCAGTCTTTTAAGCAAAGTTGTCAAGATAAATCCATAAGGAATGGCATGAGCCTTTGAGCCATTAAGCACCCTTTCAAGCAGCTTCACAATAATGGTAGGCCAGTTGATTTGCTTCCCTTCATTTAGGCATTGCATAAGAACCAGATCCATATAATTTGATATATGCCTTCTCTCATTTCTGGGCAAAAGGCATTTGTTGACAAACTCGAAGAGCACTTTGTGTTCTGGCCTCATTTCACTTTTCTGAACTGCCCTGGCCTCAGGAACCTCCTCATCTGACGTGGTGTCGCACAAATTCCTAGTGATCTAAAGATCAGTAGGCTGTCCATCCATACTTGGCCACCTCTTCCTTGTATAGTCATCATATCCATAACTAGGGATGTCCAGAATCTTGCCCAGCTTGGCAGCATTGAATTTCACTTTTACTCCTTTCACTGTGCTAGTTACCATCCCATTTTCTTCATCCTCACTCCACTCATCATCCTCTTCTTCAGCTATCTTCACTTGTTTTTCTTTTGCAGCTGACCTAGTTCTCTTGGCAAAAGATGGTTTAGAAGATACTGGCTTGGAGGGCTTCTTGGCAGAAGTCCTAGTTCCTCTTGATTTGATAGTGGGAATATCCACAGTAGTACTCTTTTGTAGATGGACCTGTTCCATCTCTTCTTATTCCTCTTCAACCACAACCTCAGAACTTTCACCTATTTTTGCTTTCCCTTTCTCTTTCCTCTTTTTCTTACTTTATTCTAAATCTTTCTTCAACTCTGCTTCATTCTCCCTAACCCTACTTTGAGTGGCTCTAATCCTAGGAGCAGACTTGGGTGATGAAGGTTTGCTTTTCTTGGGTGGTTTGGATGCACTAGGGGTCCTCTGTGAGGAAGCCTTGCATTTCTTTGGATCATAACTGGACCCCACCTTTTTCAGTAAATCAGCCAAGCTCTCCTCCCTAGATGAACCAGGTTCATCTTGATGTTTGCTAAGGTTAACCAAACCCACAACAACTTTACGTGATCCGCTTCCCCCTGACTTCGAGACTCTCTCTTCCCCACTCCCACATATGGATAAAACCTCCTTCTTCTTTTTCTTCCTCATTTTCCCAGAATCAGTCCCACCTACATCTCTAGCAGCCCCTATCAGAACAAATATATTTTTCTTCCTCTGAACTATATCAGAAAAAACAAAGCATGAGGTTACCTCTCCTTGTGTTTCTTGAGTTTTGGTATTTTCAGAAGACCCAGGTTCATCTCCTTCACTGGCGGAGATGTAGTCATCAAATTCAGAGCTAGAGTTGGTCTCCTTAGCTGAGATTTCTTTCTTTTGAATGGGCTGCAATTTTTCATTCAAAGCTTTCTCAGGGAACCAGTAGCTACAGTTTTTTTGCTAGCATTTTTTGGCAATGGAATCTTGCTTTTTGTGTTCCAACAGGTGGTGTGGAAGATGAGGTTGTACTGGGTGAAACGGGTGGTGGAGTTCCAGGATTGTCTTGGTGATTTGTCATGGTGAAGAATTTGTGGAAACCTTAAGAGAATGTTTGGAGACGAGAGTGGATGATTAGGGGTTTTTGTGAAGCATTGACGGTTATGAGTTATTTTGGGACTTTTAAGAGGGGTAATGATTACGCAAAAACGGCAACTTTTTCAGAGGTCTTGTAGAAGTCTAATCAATTTAGAGTTTCGATCTCCTTAGTGATTAATTAGGATTGCTAATATTTAGGAGAGGGTTCTGTTATATTTAGACATCTAGCTTCAATTAAACTTGTTCAATTTGACCAACGGATAGAATTGCTAGGACGTTTGGTATATCTAGGACTCTTTCTCACGATTGATAATTCAATTTTTCTAATTGTGCAAAGTATAGAAACAAACCTGAACGTTCTAATGAGCATATATTGATGAACCCGGTTCTTCATGTGAAACTTCTCTTGATTATGCCTCAAATGTCAGAATAGAAAACTTGTAAGAGATTAATGCATCGTATAAATACATGTCACATGAGTATACTATTTACAGTATGAGACTGAGTAGGAATTAGTATAATATTCACATGAATTAAGAACTCCTAACCAAAGAAAAATCAATTTTTTTTCATTTTTTTAATTGTGCATTCTGAACTGGACCTTTTAGGTGATCTTAATCATCCCTTATTCCAACCTCTTCCTTTCAAAATTTTCTCTTCAGTGCCTTAGTGAAGATGTTAGCTATTTGTTTATCAGTAGCACAGAATTCTGTGTATATTAGCCCTTTCTCATGGTTATCTCTTAAGAAGTGGTGTCTAACATCTATATGCTTAGTCCTTTTGTGATAAATAGGTTTCTTTGTCATACTAATTGCACTTAGTGTTATCAAAAAATATTGGTATGTACCTCACTTCAATTCCAAAGTCTACCAGTTGTTGCTTAATCCACAGTAATTGAGCACAACATGAAGCAGCAACAACATATTCAGGTTCAGCAGTAGAGAGAGCCATTGAATTCTGCTTTTTGGTAGCCCAAGATACAAGACAAGACCCAAGGAAGTGTTCCATACCTGAAGTGCTCTTCCTATAACTAGGAAACCTGCAGAGTCAGCATCAGCATATCCAATTAAGCCAAAATTACTACCTTTGTAATACCACAAACAGAGATCAGTTGTGCCTTTCAAGTATCTCAATATTCTTTTGACAACTGTCAAATGTGACTCCTTTGGATTTTCCTAGAAATGAGCACAAAGTCATACACTAAAAACAATGTCAGGTCTACTAGCAGTAAGATACAAAAGTGAACCAATCATACCCCTATACAACTTTTGATCAACTGATGAACCAGGTTTATCAACATCTAGTTTTGTGGCAGTTGCTATAGGTGTATCTATTTCTTTGGATTCTTCCATTTTAAACTTCTTGATAAGTTCCTTTGTGTACTTGTGCTAATGGATCATAGTTCCATCTGGACTTTGTTTAATCTGTAGCCCCAAGAGAAAATTGAGTTCACCCATCATTCTTATTTCAAATTCACTTCTAATTAGTTTAGAAAAGACCTTACTAAACCTATCTGTAATGGCCCCAAATATTATGTCATCAACATATATTTATACAACAAGAAGATCATTACCATTTCTCTAAGGAACAAAGTGCTATCAATTTTACTTCTTTTGTACTCATGCTCCAGGAGGAATTTTGACAATCTTTCATACCAAGCTCTTGAGTCCTGCTTGAGACCATAGAGAGCTTTATCTAGCTTGTATACATGATCAGGGCATTCTTTGCTTTCGAATCCTGGAGGTTGTTTCACAAACATTTCTTCTTTGAGATAGCCATTTAGGAAGGAACTTTTGACATCCATTTGATAAAGAGTGAATTCCATACGTGCTACAAAGGCTATGAGGAGTCTAATTGCTTCAAGTATAGAAACTGGAGCAAAAGTCTCATCATAGTCAATACCTTCCTCTTGACTATAGCCTTGAACCACTAACCTTGCCTTGTTTCTTCTAACTGTTCCATCTTATCTTGTTTGTTCCTGAAGACCCATTTTGTCTTAATGACTGATCTTTCCTTGGGTCTTGGAACCAAATGCCGGACTTGGCTTCTTTCAAATTGATTGAGCTCATATTGCATAGCATTGACCCAATCTGCATCCTGTAGAGCTTCACTCACATTTTTAGGTTCAATGAGGGACAGAAAGGCATCATATGCACACAGGTTCTTCAGTTGACATCTAGTCTTGACTCCAGATGTTGGATCATTGATGATGTTCTTAGTGGGATGAGAACTCAGGGAATTGTAAGATTTTCAATCAACTGGTTCCTGCTAGATGCTCTTTCATTGTTATACTCCAGAAAAACATGTTCGCGTAGAGGTTCCTTCGGAGAATTTTGTTCTGTTTCTCTCAGATTGGTTTGCCATGTCAGGTTGCCCTGGTTGGAAGGACATGTTCCATCACCTGCTCCTTCCTTTGATGCCACCTTGACTTGTGTTGTGGCTTCAGTCAATTGTCTCACCAGTCCGATGGCTTCATCTTCATGTTCTTGTCTCTTAGAAAGAGTGTTAGATTCATCAAATACAACACGTACACTTTCTTCTACACACAGAGTTCTTTTATTAAACAATTTTTATGCTTTGCTATGTGAAGAATATCCCAAGAATACCCCCTCACCACTTCTGGGATCAAACTTACCAAGGGAGTCTTTGCCATTATTGTGCACATAGCACTTGCAACCAAAAGCCGTAAGATGGGATATGTTTGGTTTTCTCCCTTTAAGTAACTCATTGGGAGTTTTCTCTACAAGAGGTCTAGTCACGCATCTATTTATGACTCACAAACTTTGTCCTCCTTGAATTTGATATTAGGTAACCCTATCACCAAGTCCTTGGAGACTAATTTGTTCAATTGATTTAGACTGGCATGGCCAAGTCTTTTGTGCCAAATGAGGGGATCATTACTTAACACACTTAAGCAAGTGAGTTCATTTTTAGAGAGAGTTGACAGATCTATAATGTAAATATGGTTAACTCTCCTTCCATGCTAAACAATCTTGTCAGTAGTAAGGCTAATCACAAAAAATTTTGTGGAAGTGAAAGCCATAAGATTACCTTTGTCACACAGTTATGACACACTTATCATGCTATGTTTTAAGCCATCTATCAAATAGACATTCTCAATGGAATGAGAGCCTGTCTTTCCTACCTTTCCAACTCCAATGATCTCACCTTTCTTTCCATTTCGAAAGGAGACATTACCTCTTTTTAGGTTCTCAAGTGAAAGGAAATGGTCCTTGTTACCAGTCGTATGTTTTGAGCAGCCACTATTCATGTACCATATTTGGCTACTCCCTTTCACTTGGACCTGCAAAATGAAATTATCGGTAAGTCTTAGGAATCCAAACTAGTTTGGGTCCCTTTCTATGGTCAAAAGGATAAATTACATTTTTCTTTGCCCAACCAGGTAGTTTATGTTTTTCTGGAACAAAAGCTTTGTTCTTTTGACTGGCCTTTTCTATTGCATTGCATTCGTTTTTGTAATGGCCAATCTTACCACAGTGTGTGGAGATCTTACTCTAGCAAGTGTGAGGTACTTGTTTTTGGGATCCCATTTTGGAGCTTGTGTCCCAAATCTAAGTCCACTCTTATTGCTACTATGATGTTCTTGAAGCCAGGAGAGTGCATCAGAAGCCTTGTTCCATTTGCATGTTCTGTCTAGTTCATGCTTCACCTTTCCTAAATCTTCTTTTAGGACTTTAACAATTCATCTTTCATTTTTCCTAGATTTTCTTCTAGGGTAAGAAATGATTGATCAGCCTTTTTCTTTCCTGTCCCCAATTTTAGTTTAATATTTTCAAATCTAACTTCAAGGACATTATTTTCAAGTTGATGAAACTGGTTCTTCAACTCATTATTTGTGCTGTCACTCTCATCAGCCCTAGATTCTATCCTTTTGAATTTTTCTTCTTGGATAACACATTCCGTAGACAGAACATCCTCTCACTATTTATTATTTCAGACTCATTTATGAAGTCCAACAATAGCTCAACCAACTTTTCATTAGACTAGAACTTAATCTTTTCTTTAAGAGGTAGAATACTTACCTCATGTTCATCTTCCGATTCTCTAATGGCCATAAGAGTTTGCTCATCTTCAACTTCATTTTTTGAGTCCTCATCTCATGTTTCTCCCCATGCAGCAACCATAGCTTTAGTTGATCCTTTGTTCCTTCTTGGTTGAACATGTTCCTTCTTCATGTTTCTTCTATCTGTCCTTTCTTTCTTCCATTCAATCTCCCATTAAGGGCAGTTTCTGATGTGGTGATCAATCTTCCCACACTTGTAACACCCCTCATTGGTTTGTTTTTCAGGAGACCTAGGTTTGTTGAATGTTGTTCCTCTTGAAGGACATTTTCCTCTCATAAGATACTTCTTGAAATCCCTGGTTATCATAGTCATTTCCTCATCTTCAAGATCTGATCCTTCTGAGATTCTGAGAACCAGATTTCTTTCTTTCTTTGGAGCATCCATCTTCATTGTCTACCTTCTCAATTCATAGGCTGTAATATTTCCAATCAGTTCTTCCAATTTTAAAGTAGCAATATTTTTAGATTCCTGAATAGTTGTGATTTTGCTTTCCCAGGAGATTGGCAGAACCCTAGTTAGAATCTTCTCCACCTTGTATTCTTCCAGGATAATCCTTCTAAGAGACACAAGTTCATTTTTCAGTGTGGTGAACATAGTATACATCTCTTGGATAGTTTCTCTATCCTTCATAATAAAATTCTCATATTGAGAATACTGTAGTGTTCCTCTTTACATCTTCCCCTGAAGTGTTCCTTCGTGATCCACTTGTAATGTGTCCCAAATCTCCTTGTCAGCAATGCAGCCTTGAATCCTGCTATACTCATCAGGGCCAAGTCCACACACTAGCCATTCTTGGCCTTCGCATTTTTCTCCCACTTCTTTAGGTCTTCAGCAGTACAATCTTCTCTAGTCTTTGGAACATCCAATCCTTCATAAGTCTTCTTTGTTGTGGCTAAAGGACCATTAGTGATGATATCCCAAAGCTCATAGTCTTTGCCCATGATATGGTCCCTCATTCTTTTTTCCACCAGGAGTAGTAGAGGCTATTGAAAAGAGGAGGCCTGGCAGTGGATTGCCATTCCTAATTCCTAGGTGGTGCACTCATGTTGATCTTTTCCTAAGGTGTTAATCTCATCAAGGATAACCCTCTCTAATACCAATTGATGTTATAAACGTCATTACCACACAAGAGGGGGGTGATTTGTGTGGTACCTATTTTTCGCTTTAGAAGAACCAGGTTCTTCTAAGTGTTTTAACTACAACGGTATGCGGAATAATGAATACTGAAAGTGAAGTGCACAGAGATTTTTACGTGGAAACACCTGGCTCAAAAGGTGAAAAAACCACGACCTACTACTCAGTAGGATTTTCCTAAACTCCACTAAAATCACTAAGCCAAAAACAGCATTTACAGAACTCTTTGTAAACCTAAGAATTAACTCTAATCTCAGTGTGGCACACAGCCTCAACTGTTGCTACACTTTAAAATTAACTCTAACTTTAATACTTAAAGTACCAAATACAATTACTTCCAAGTAAGATGAAAGGTACAATATGAAAATCTACTACAATTGAACTAGAATTAGAATTTACACAATGATGGAACTGGTTCTTCTATCTTAGTTCATGTAGCTTTAGGCGTGCACACTTGTATCTCACATATATTTATTGCAAATCAGACTTGCGCTCTTTGCTCTCAAATATGCTTAACTTTTACGTATGTGCATTACCTGTAAAAGGGAACAACTTGGTTATTTAATAGATTAGCAGTTAGAATTTGATCGAGACTGCAATGCTTATCCTTAGTCGATTTGAGTCCTTAACCAATACAAACTCCAACCATTATCCTAGCTTAGGATTGTGTTCTCTTATCATAAGGACACTGTCCTTCTTATAACTCAAAGCAATCTTTTCGATGCAGTTCAGAAGATATTTGCTGCGTGATCTTCAATACATATCTTACTCACGTGCCTACCATGTGCAATGCTTATGACAAACTGTGTCTCTCAAGGTGGACTAGGTCCTTCCCTAAGTTCATTTGTCAATCTTCAAAACTTCAAGTGAACTTGGGCCAACATAGCGTTCTGAAGAAGAGTCAACATCCACTAAGCTAGAATGAATGATTGCAACCACCAATCCTTAATTAAAGCATAAAATTATCCCAAATAACAATTACCCAACATCAATCTATCATTATAAAGTAACTACAATCAATTTCCCACATCAGGGTTGAGCAACAACCCTAGCTAATGGGTTTAGCTAGACATAATCGAAAAAGAAACAGAATAAATAGACATTATAATTAATTAGTAAGATAAAATTACAAGAATCTATGGAGAAATTAATGCTAAAATGCCAAAATAGTCTAAAAAGTTCGTCCTCACGAGCATAGCTCCGTTCAGTAGATAAAACTTAACCTAAATATGGTAAAATATTTTATTTATAGTGGGAAAGAAAAACATGACAAAATTTCCCTTGTGGGGTTAGTGCGAGGTGAACAATTATGACCGCACTAGCTCTTTGACTTCAATTTCTATCTTATTTGAAGTGGCTGGCGCAGACTATGTAAAGATGTGGCGCGGCCGCGAGGAGGTCTGACACGGACTGAATTAGAGTGACCATGGCCACGTGACTTGCAATTACCCAAATCTTAAACTCTCTAACACTCTTGGTGCAGACCACATGACTCAATGGTGCGGCCGCGTGAGAGGAACGCAGGCTGCATAAATCCAACCGTCTCCGTGTGGTTTGAGGCCTGATAATGCTCTTCTCTGAAATGCTAGTGTGGTTGCATGCATAATTGTGCGGTCCGCACTAGGCTCCTTTTTCCACCACTTCACTTGGCCTTTGATACTTGAGCAGGTTTCACTTTGTTTTAGGCCGAGCTTTGACATTTTGTCACTTTGTCACTCAAACCTGCAATCAACCATAACCTGTAAGAATTTTGGGACTATTTTGTAGAAAATTATACTCAAAGCATAGGCAAGTATAGGCATAAAACATGTCAAAATCCTACTTATCAACTCCCCCAAACTTGAACCTTTGATTGTCCTCAAGCAAACAAAATAGGACCCACCCCTTAAAGGAAACATCCAAGTAATTCCAGCTATCCTAAAGTAACCTCAACAAGCATCAATTGGGACTAACAATTACCCTCAATGTGAATGCTTCATTAACACATTAAACATTGACAATTGTAGTTCAAGTGTGACAAAAGAGCATCAAGAGTTGACACATTTTATCAAGGAACTTCTCTCAATTACTTTGGTCATTGTGTTACCCAAACTCACACATCCTCAACTCTCCATAAGTAAACCTCACCTTTTAGAGTATTGACACACAAATAGAGGTTGATGATTTTCACTCATCTCTCTCAAGAAGAAGGTCACAAGTCCGGCTCTATGTACCATATGCTTTCCCCTTATGTAAGTATCCACTAATGTAGGTTCCCTTCAATTCAAGATCATAAAGGACTTTTGTGGAGTCATTATGAAGGCTTTAGGTAAGGGTAGGTTATGTTTTTGTTCAAGTGGGTTCAATATTCCCTTAGCCACTTCTTTTGATTCATTTTTGCAAATTTTATTGACTCATTAGAGTATTCACGTATTTTCAAGGGGTTAGAGAGACACATTGTCACTCTTTCTTATGCAAAGCAAAACATTTCTCCCTTGTCTACTTTTTCCACACCTTTTTCACTTTTGTTTTCTTTGAATCCCCATTTTGTTCTTATTCACATTGGTATTTCATTTTGTTTTTTTATTTTCATTCTTTTTCATTGCCATTACTCAATAAAAGATATGGGTGCCAAGAGAGGGTATCATTAAAAATGGGTATAGGTGTGTAGCTTTGGTTCTTGAAAAAAAAAGGTTCAAGGATCAAAGGGTTAACTAGGTATCATTTTATTGGTAGGTCATGGAATTATTAAATTTATATTTTGGATCTAGGAGAGCCTATAATCACTTCTCAGGTCAAATTTCACCTAAGATTTTGCCTCAACAAACATTCAGGGCAAGTTCTAGACCATCAGCTTGGGACTTGGACTCACAATTTGAATTCTCACCACACACACTCAAGGATTGCTAAAGACATCGAGTCGAGGTCCAATAATGACCTTAGTTACGATTCAAGCGCACAATGGTCCAAAACGACCACATATGATTATTTGGTCAACATAAGGGTCTCAAGGCCACGACTTTCACCATCCTAAACACAACATTATGTCTTTGATCATGGGATCATAGGAAAATGTGTTAGGCCCAAGTGAAGCTATGCCTAAGGTACCCTAACTATGAAGTATCAAAATCAAAAGAAAAAGATAAAAAACGGACTCAAAATCCTTAAGAAGGTTGTCGCACCATCTATTAATTGGGAAGAGCCACAAGACTCCCCCCTTTGAAAAGAATCGTGGCATTAAGAAAACCAAGGGCTTATTGAAAATTCCAAAATAAAACAAAAGGCTACGAGCCTATCTACAAAGTTAAAAATAAAGTTTTTTTTTGAAAAAATAGAAAAGCTGAATGAATATGTACAATGGGGGAGTAGAATATACAACGGGGGATGAATATATACATAAAGCAACTTTATATACAGACCAAGATATAATAAAAAGTATGAGAAAAGTAGCTAAAATATAAAGTTATGTACATACCAACTAGAGAATCAAATCAAAAAAACATAAAAGAAGTATCTGATAAATACAATCATCCAAATAGATATACAGTAGGGCGCACCCACGCGAATAAGAATGTGAACTACAAAATAAGCACAAAGTATCAAAATAAAGGATATAGAGGGCTCCCTAGGACTAGTCCTTATGCATGGGATCCTCAGTGGTCCCTTGAATCTCTGTATGGGCGGGAACCTCAGACAGGTTCCCCGCATGCTGCTGCTCTGCTGCTGGGACAGGGTCCTGCTCCTAAACTGGCTGAATATTGGGTGCATCACTGGAGGGAGTCTCCCGAATCTCTGCAATCTCAATAACTACTCCCTTAGTACTGGCAGCTTCCTTTTCTTCCTGGGGGGCCCGGGTGCCTACTCCTACTGTGGCTCTAGCACCGATGCTGCTGCTGGAGGGGCTGACTCCCCAAATGACAAGTCTAAGGGTTGTTGATCTGCCAATAGCTTGTTCACATCCACTCGAAGCACCTTCACTGACACCTTGGACGCCCTCGACTTTCTCATATTTTTGTGCTCCTGGGAAACTCCTTCAGAGCTATGCCATGTGCACTTAGTCAAGGCATCCTGAGTCTCCATAATCGCCTCCTGGTTGGCCAGGAGCTTCTTCAATGTTTCCTCAATAAACTAAGGAATCTGGATAGTGGTTGGTGAAGAATGGGCCTCAACTGAAGTGGCCAATGTGCACAACTTGGATGTCACAGCTGACATCCAGTTGTTTAAACTGGCCAAGGTCTTTGCTAATTGTTGAGTTGTGAGAGGGTTGGTCTGGGAAGAGGGGACTGTGAGGCCATCAGAAGAACTAGGACCCGTAGAGAAAGAGGGCACATCATCAGGAACAGAGACAACTGGAATAGAGGGGCGCTCAGTAGAAGACTCGACAGTAGACTCTACCGCAACTGACTCCTCAGACTGGCCAGTCGAGGCAGAGGTAGATGCCTTATGCTTTTTATCCTTTGGGTTGTCCGACCCCTGAATGCTGAACCATGAGAACGAGGCCACTGGCAGACTGTCACATCATAGGACTTCTTCTTCACCTTTAAGTCTCAGAAATACATAGTGAGAGTGTTGGGGTATGCGTAGTTGTACGTGTTATCAAACCCCATTGAAGTGATCGCCCTGTACATTACATTTCCCACATTAATAGGGAAGCCAGCCATGATAGATTCAATCATCACAGCCCGAGGGAGTGGGATAGTTTGGTCATGGGAAGTGGGGTCAATCCTGTTGCATACAAAAGTGAGCCACCCTCTAGCCTCGAAATTTAAATTCTTTCTCAAAATGATTACCCCCGCCCTTATCCAATCTGAAACAGTACCCGGATGAGCCAAATACTTAGCCAACCATGGGCGAACCTCCTCCTTCATCTCCAACTTCTCATTCTATAAGATCTCTTCTTCATCATCGAAACCCAAATATTCATTGAACGCCTTCCCCGAAAACATTATATTTTTGTCTCAGACTTTGGTCACAGTGGAGTCCTTTTTGGTGTAGGCTACGTTGCAATAGAACTCCTTGACCATGTGCTCGTTTGCATCAATCAGACCATCTCTAAAGTGCTCCCAACCGACTCATGTGTGAAATTACTCGTGCACATTGGGGAGTATGGGAATAGGTCTCTTGTGATTTTGCTCCTCTCCAAAATCAGATTTCTTTTTGTCCATATTTCTCTTAGTTTGTGGAAGGACAGTTGACTAACAAAGCGGTCCTCCCACACTTCTGCTTTTCTTGTTCTTTCTACACCACCAACATCGGGCACCCCACTACCTGTGACCTCATCATCACTGTTGTTACCACCTGCTGCACTCTCCCTAGATACTAAAGCTATGGGGGAGGTGGAGTATTCGCCGCTACCCGCTGCTCAGCTATCAGACGACTCAAACTGTACAACTAGTAGAGCTTGGGCTGAATGTAGGACTGGGACAGAGGGGGCTTGGCCCGAGTCAGCTGAGATTTCCTGAGAGGGTTGGTAATCACTCCCCAACTTTTTGTCATCACTCACAACTTGCTTTCTTGTTTTCAGTTTTGGTCGGGGAGTGACTTTTGTTTGTTTTCCTTTTCCTCCCCGGGAGGAGTCCCCTCAGCCGCGTTGTTTGGCAACTCATCCTCTTTGTTTTACCATTTTCTGCAAGCAAACACGTCTAACTTTGTTAGTTTAAGTACAAGCAGTGCATCAAGTGATGGAAATAGTTGCAGAATAACCAGCAAGAAAAACTACAGACATCCTTTCAGGATAGGTCACCGCGGATCACACAATCTGGGGCGCGGGTGCGTGGGAGGAAAAACGAGTCGCGTGATCACGACCCTGGGCCACACTTAACAATCAACAAAAACTCACCCTCTCTGAATCTCACCCACGCGAGCCACGTAAAAAAGGGACGCGACCGCGTTGGGCCAGCGCGGACAGCACAAAAATGACCGCGGGCCGCGCTGGGTCAAGAGTTAGGAACGAACTAGGGTGTTACACATTTACCCATATTGTTCAAGTATTGCATCCTAATTGTCCCTACTCGATTACCTACCATAAAAAATCATGCCTAACATCTAAAAGCAACAAATAAACTAACTTAAACATTAAATATAAACAAAAATGGAAGAACAAAGAAGCTACCTACTGGGAAATAACAAAATTGAAATTAACAACTATTTAGTGATCATTGTGAGAATTTGTTACCGGGAATATGAAGAATCAACTCTTATTGCAAGCACATAATAATGGTCTCAGAGGTGAAGAGTAAAAATTTAGGTCTTAGATATACGATTTGGCAAAAAGTGCAAACTGAGGTCCTTTGTCTCTATTTATAGAAAACTTGTAAGACCCTGTACTTATCCACCAGTGCGGCCGCGTAAAACTGACGCGGATTGTGCTGGGTCTTACCCCATATCTTTGTAGAAAGAAGCTTACGCGGATCGCACAAAATGGATGTGGCAGCATGATACAACTGCGAACCGCTCAATCATGATCGTGTCCACATGGTAAGCTTCAGAGACCAGACGTGTTCACCTTGTTCCAGTGCATACCGCACAATCTGAGGCGCGGCCGCACTGGCATTCTTCAGAGACTGTGCATTTCTACACATTGTTTTACACTACTTCAACACAAGTCCTGCAACACCTTACAAACAATTAGCTCAAAAATCCTAATCAACAAAGAAAAATCAAAGAGAATGAAAAAGACATGGGTTGCCTCCCAAGAAGCGCCTGATTTAACGTCGCGGCACGACACATGTTACCGTCAAGATCACTTCAAATGTATGAGTTCCACCACATGGATGTCATCAAAATTCTTCCAAATAATGCTTGAAACGATGCCCATTGACTCGAAAAACTTTACAATTTTTGTTCTTAAGATCAATAGCACCAAATGGGGTTACACCAATAACTTCAAATGGACCACTCCACTTAGACTTGAGCTTTCCTGGTAATAACCTCAACCAGGAGTTGAAAAGAAGAACCATATCACCAACGTTGAATTCCTTTCACCGGGCATATTTGCCATGAAGATACTTCATCTTGTCCTTATATAAGAACGAGCTGGAGTAGGCATGAAATCTAAACTCGTCAAGTTCATTGAGTTGCTCAACCCGGAGATTCGCTGCAACATCCCATTCTAAGTTCAACTTACTCAAGGCCTACATAGCCTTGTGCTCCAATTCCACCGAAAGATGACAAGATTTCCCAAACACTAATAGGTACGGAGAGATATCAATTGGGATCTTGTAAGCTGTCCGATTGGCCCAAAGAGCATCATCCAATTTCTTTGACCAATCATTCATATTGACATTGATAGTTTTGGACAAGATACTCTTAATTTCTCGATTGGAAACTTCCACCTGACCGCAAGCTCGAGGATGATAGGGGTGGTCACTTTGTGATTTACTCCATACTTGGAAAGCAATGAATCAAAATCCTTGTTGCAAAAGTGAGATCCCCCATCACTAATGATAGCACAGGGGGTGCCAAACCTTGTGAAGATACACATTTTCAGAAAGGCAACCACACTTAAGGCCTCGTTGTTGGGCAAAGCCACGGCTTCATCCCACTTCGAAACATAATCCACCACCACTAAAATATAAGTGTTCCCACAATAGCACATGAAAGGACCATAAAGTCGATACCCCAAAACTCAAAAATGTCCACCTGTAGAATTTTGTTTAGAGGCATCTCATTCTTTTTAGAAATCTCACCGGCATGTTGGCATTCATCACTTCTCTTATCAAAATAATCGGCATCTTTAAACAAGGAGGGCCAATAGAATCCGCGACTAAGCACCTTAGAGGCCATCCTCACCCCGCCGAGATGGCTACAATAGGGAGAGGAATGACAAGCCTCTAAAATACTCAACTGTTCTTCTTTCGGAACACATCGATGAATCATACCATTGGTGCAAATCTTGAACAAATATGGTTCATCCCAATAAAAATCCTCTATCCCACTTGAGCTTCTTTCTTTGGTTAGAATAGAGCTCATACGAGATTATACCGGTCACAAAATAGTTGGCGACATCGGCAAACCATGGCATATCATGCATTGACACCGCGAGGAGTTGTTCATCCAGAAAGGCATCATTGATATCAATGTCGTCATAAGGCCTCCCCTCCTCCTCCAAGAGGGACAAGTGGTTCGCCACTTGATTTTCACTTCCTTTCTGATCCGGAATTTCTAGATCAAATTCTTGAAGAAGTAACGCCCATCTCATCAATCTTTCCTTGGAGTCCTTCTTGGTCATCAAATACCTAAGAGCTCCATGATCGGTATGAATAATCACTTTGGACCCATAAGGTATCGTCGAAACATTTCCATGGCAAAAACAATAGCTAGCGATTCCTTCTCGGTGACAGTGTAGTTCCTTTGAGCTTCATTCATAGTCTTGCTAGAGTAGTACACTAGATGGAACATCTTGTTGATTCTTTGGCCCAAGACCGCCCCTACCGCAACATCACTAGCATCGCATATGAACTCGAAGGGCAAGCTCCAATTGGGTGCCGTACGGATAGGGGTTGTTGTCAACTTGTGTTTTAGAAGCTCGAAAGCCTCCATGCATTTCTCATGAAAAACAAACTTGGCCTCCTTCTCTAGCAACTTGCACAACGGGTTAACTACCTTAGAAAAATCTTTGATGAACCTTCGGTAGAAACCCGCGTGCCCAAGAAAACTCCTCACCCCTTTGACATAAGTAGGGGAGGTAGCCTTGAAATAAATTCTGTCTTGGCTTTTTCAACTTCAATTCCCCGGCTTGAATCTTGTGACCCAACACAATACCCTCTTCTACAATAAAATGGCATTTTTCCCAATTGAGAACTAGGTTCTTGTCTTCACATCGGCCCAACACTCGATCCAAATTTACCAAACATTCATCGAACAAATCCCCAACCACGCTAAAATCATCCATGCAGAACTCCAATATATCTTCCACCATGTCAGTAAAAATAGCCATCATACATCGTCGGAAGGTCTCCGGAGCATTACACAATCAAAACGACATCCTCGAGAATGTGAATGTGCCACAAAGACATGAAAAAGGTCATCTTATATTGGTCTTTTGGGGCAATGAAAATTTGATTATACCCCGAGTACCCATCTAGAAAGCAATAGAATGACCGGCTCGCAAGTCGATCAAGCATTTGGTTAAGGAACAACAATGGGAAATGATCCTTTCTAGTAACTTTGTTAAGCTTTCTGTAATCCATGCAAACTCTCCATCCTGTCACTATCCGGGTAGGAATAAGATCATTGTTGGCATTGGTCGCCACAGTCATCCCGCCCTTCTTCAGTACGCATTGCACCGGAGAAGTCTATGAACTGTCAGAAATGGGATATACCACACTGGCGTGAAGCCACTTGATAACTTCTTTCTTAACCACTTCTTGCAAAGCTTCATTGAGTCTCCTTTGATGTTCAAGTGAAGGCCTCACGTCCTCCTCCAAAATAATCTTATGAATGCAAAAGGTGGGGCTTGTACCCCGAATATCGGCCAATGTCCATCCAATCGCTCTCTTGCACCTTTGCATAACCGCCAAGGTGGCATCAACCTGCACTTTTGTTAAGCAAGATGAAAGAATAACATGCAAAGTGAAATTAGGGTCCAAGTATTCATACCTGAGGTGAGGAGGAAGTGGTTTCAACTCCAACACCGGCGGCTTCTCAATAGATTTCTTGGTTGGTGGAGTTTTGCTATTCTCAAGATCCAAGGATAACTTCCTAGGCTCATTAGAATACGAGCCCATACCATGCAATGCATTTACACACTCCAGTATCCTGGCATCATCTTTAACATCCATGTTCAAGAGCACGACCTCAAGTGGATCTTCAAAATTAATCATTACGCTAGTCATCCACTATCACCGTCGTGACAATGTCAACAAACGAGCACACCTCAGTGCTATTTGGTTGCCCAATAGACTTGCACACATAGAACACTACCTTTTCATGACCAACACTAAAGGTCAAATCTCCCACCTCAACATCGACCAAAGCCCTCCCTGTAGCTAGGAAAGATCTTCCAAAAATAATTGGGACTTCAAATTCCACCTCACAATCTAATATAACGAAGTCGTCCGGAAAGATAAATTTATCAACATGAACAAGGACATCATCAATTATACCCAAAGGCCGCTTCATTGACCGGTCTGCCATTTGGAGCCTCATTGAAGTTGGGAAAGGTTGTCTGATTCCCTATGTCTTGAAGATTGAATATGGCATTAATTTTATACTCGCCCCCAAGTACAAAGAGCTTGTGCAAAGTCGGCACATCCAATAGTACTTGGGATAGTGAATGCACGGGGGTCCTCAAGTTTTGGAGCCATAGAATGCACAATTGCACTCACTTGATGAGTCATCTTGATTGTCTCACACTCCATTTACCTCTTTTTTGTAACCAAATACTTCAAGAACTTTGCGTACCCCAGCATTTGCTCGAGTGCCTCCACTAATGGCACATTGATAGTTAGACTCTTCATCATCTGAATGAATTTCTTGAATTGTTTATCACCCTTTTGCTTAGCCAACTATTGAGGATAGGGTGGAGGAGGCCTAGGCAAGGGTGCCTTGCCTTTGGGCACCACCGGCTTGGGTATATCAATCACGTTTCCCTAGATGGGTTTATGGTCTCTTGTATCTCCTCCTCAACCTCATTAATATCAATCCGCACACCATTGTTCCCATTGTATTCAACTACATCTTCAACCACCAAAGGCATATCATCATCCTGCAACTCATCGTCATCAACCACAACTTGATTACCTCTTGAGGCATGCACATCACCGCCTCTTTCACTTCGCGTTGTCACTGCCTCTTTCACTTTTATTACCCGTTCCAATTACCTTGATTACCCGAATTGTTGTTTCCCCAATTTCCACCTTGTTTGTTGTTATTGTTCCAATTACCACCTTGTTGATTGCCCCAGTTTCCTTGGGGTCGCCATTGTTGGTTCCCTTTATTTCCTCTATTCCCTTGATAGTTGTTGACGTATTGGACTTCCTCACATTGGTTATCATAGAATTCATTCGAATAACCACTACCATCATCATAGTTATCACAATTTCCTTGAGGTTCTTGCCCTCTTTGCCTCCTTTTCATCATATTCACTCCTTCCATGGCATTGACTTGGCGCAGGTTTTGGACTTGTTGTAATTGCGCCTTCACCAATTGATTCATTGTTGTTGTGAGTTTTGCAATGGCTTGGCCGTGATCATGCAACTTCTTTTGCAAATGTATGACATTAGGGTCACCTTGAGGAATGTTTGCCCGGATTTGCCATGCCGAAGAAGTATCGGTCATTTCATCTAACACATCACAAGCTTCATTGTAAGGAAGCTTCATAAAATTTCCTCCCGCCAATTGGTTCACAATACATTGGTCGGTTGTGTTGATTTCCCTATAGAATGTTTGTTGAATCATCACATTATTCATATTATTGTTTGGAAACTCTTTAATCATAGTTCTAAATCTCTCCCAAATTTCGTGCAAGGGCTCCGTTTCCTATTGTTTGAAAGTCAAAGTCTCATCACGGAGCGCCACCATGTGACTTGTAGAAGATAACCTAGCGATAAACTTGTCTGCCAATTCATCCCATTTGGTGATAGAATGATTGGAGAGCCTCTCTAGCCAATCCAATGCCATTGCCTGAAGAGAGAACATGAATAGTTTCGGTCTCAATGCATATTCCAAGACATTTGTCTGCTTGCTAGACCAACAAGTATCCACGAACCCCTTCAAATATTAGTAAGAATTCTGATCAGAGGCGCAAGTGAAATATCCTCTCTGCTCGAGCAAGGTCAGCATAACATTTGTAATTTGAAAGTTGCCCGCCTGGATTCGGGGAGGAACAATATTACTAGCATACCCTAGAATAGGGAGAACTCTTGGGGCCCCTCTTGATGGAGGAGGAGGAGGATCTGGAATGTTCTCTTTTGCATTAGCATATACATTTGCATTTCGACCTCTCATCGGACCTAGAGGTAATATATCTTCTTGTTCTAGATGCTCAACCTCCTCCCCCGCGATCACATTAGCAATAGGGTCATTTGAATTTAAAGCCATGTGTACCTGAGTGATTGACACAAATAAAGTTAGTAAAAAGAAGGAAAGAGAATCAAAACAAAAAACTAGCTACACAGATAGTCAACACTGTAAGCTCCCCGGCAACGGCGCTAAAAAGTGATCGCTGCCAACTCAACACTACACGAATATAGGGAGAGAGGGTCGCTACAGCTTTTACCCGAATAGTGCTTCGGGATCGAATTTCCCTATGGAGCTTGGAGTGGATTTGTATTGTCTGTTTCGTCTAGAATTGCGTTTTTACTCTAATTGCACTCCTAACATTTTTGGGTTTTCTTTGTTTTAACAATTACTATTATGAACTAAAGATTAAAGCTAAATTATGCTAATGAAATTTTTTTAGGTTGTAATTAATAAGGAGAAAGTCACTAGGGTCGTGGCATCACCTAGGTGGTTAACAAACAGGTAAAAATTACTAAGAATAGATTGACATATTTGGGATGTATGCAATAACCGTTGCATAATTGTACCCACTCTCACTTCTCTCGGTAGAGAGAGTGATTTTGCTTAATTCACTCTCTCGAAACCAATTGGGTAGGCCAATAAGACCAAGCAACTAGGGTTCAAGTAGGGTGTTCACCCTCTCAAGATTTAACCCATTAATTGGACTACCATTTCTCATGGGTCCATCCCAATTCATTGTTGGGTCAATTTTGGGGTCATAGACTCTCTTTCTCAAGAACAGTCAAAACCCACTAAGCTAGAATCAATATTTGCAACCACCAATCCTTAATAAAAGCATAATATTGTCCCAAATAACAATTACCCAACATCAATCTATCATTAGAAAGCAACACCCATCAATTACCCATACCAAGGTTGAGTCACAAACCTAGATAATGGGTTTAGCTAGACATAAATAAAGAAGAAACAGAAGAAATAGAAGAACAAATAGACATATTAATTAATTACTAAGATAAAACTACAATAATCTATGGGGAAATTAATACTAAAATGCCAAATTAGTCTAAAACATTCGTCCTCACAGTCGCAGCTACATTCAGAAGATAAAACTTAACCTAAAAATGGTAAAATATTATATTTATAGTGGGCTGGTAAAACTGGATTAAATTGCCCCTGCAGGGTCAATGCGGGTCGCACAATTATGACTGCGGCCTGGCTCTTTGACTTCAATTTCTATCTTCTCTGAAGTGGCTGGCGTAGACCGCGTAAACATGTCGCGCGGCCGTGAGGAGGTCTGACGCGAACCGCATTAGAGTGACCGTGGCTGCGTGACTTGCAATTGCTTAAAACTCTAACTCTCTGGCTCTCTTGGCGCGGACTGCATGACACAATGGCGTGACCGCATGAGCTTAACGAGGGCCCCATAAATACAACCGCGGTCGTGTGGTTAGAGGCCTTATTATTGTCACGGCCGGGATCTACCCACCATCGGGAGTCGTGATGGCGCCTACTGTCGAAGTGAGGCAAGCCAACCCTTATAATCATTTTCACAAAACTTAATATAAAACAAGTTAAATACTAGAATAATTAATTAAAGCATGCGGAATTGTATTAATAACAATAACGAATACAAGGTGCGGAAAATAAACAACATGTCTCTACCCAGTATCGGGTGTCACTGCTCACGGACGACTAAAAGAGTACTAAAAACAACAGTCTGAAAGAAATACATACTATGTCTATTTGATACAATTAAAAAAATTGAAAGAAATAGATAGAGGAGACTCGGGGCCCGCGAAAGCCAGCAAACTACCTCATAGCCTCTGGACTGAGGGATCACTCCCGAACTATAGCTGCGGTCCATAGGTTGGGTCCTGACCTGTGCACAAAAGGCACAGAAGCGTAGTATCAGCACAACCGGCCCCATGTGGTGGTAAGTGCCCGGCCTAACCCCGGCGAGGTAGTGACGAGGCTAATCGAAAATGCTGACTCGACCTCCGGCCTGGCCGGCAAAGCATAGCAATGGGGATGACCCCCTACTCCCTGAACTATATCTCTGGGATGATCTGATGTGAGCTGACCTCAGCCTCTGGAGTTCTGAGCTCCACCTCTACGCTCCCTACCTCCACCTCTATGGCCTCTACCCCTGCCTCTAGGTGGCTGGGTGGCCTGTGGATTATCTTCTACCTGAATCATGGGATGAGGACCATGCTGATGTGAACTTCTGGAAGCTTGAGGGCAATACTTGGCAATGTGCCTTGGGTTGCCGCAAGTGAAGCAAGCTCTCGGCCGGTGAGAATACCGAAGTTGTGGTGCACTGATAGGAGTTGATGGTGAGCTGAAGAGCTATTGGTCAGAATATTATGGGTGAGAGCTACGACCACCTGGAGCACTATATGAAGCCTAGAGTGCTGACTGGAAAGGTCTCGGGGGATGACCCTATCATGGAAGTCCCTACCTCCATATGAGGTACCACTAAATCTACCAAAATGTCGAGGCCTCTTGTCTGAACCCTGACTACCTCCCCGATCCAATGCCATCTCTACTCGGCGAGCCCCATTGGCCGCCTCCTGAAAAGTAATATCACTTCCAACTCCCACATCCATCTATAGGCAAATGCGCTGAATCAATCCATTGATGAACCTCCGGACCTTCTCTCGATCTGTGGGGAGTATCACTATTGCATGGCGTGCCAAGTCAACAAATCTGGTCTCATACTGTGTAACGGTCATGGAGCCCTGCTGAAGATGCTCAAACTGGCTGGGAAGTGCCTCCCGCTGAGTATGGGGAGAAACTTCTCCAAATATAACTCTGCAAACTGATCCCATGTCAAAGCTGGAGACCTTGCTGGTCTAGATAGACATAAATCTCTCCACCAAGTCTTGGCGGACCCCACAAGCCTGAAAGTGTAGAAATCGACCCCATTGGTCTCTACTATCCACATAGTCCTGAGGATTTTATGACAACTGTATAGAAAGTCCTGGGGATCCTCTGATGAAGCACCGCCAAAAGTAGTAGTGAAAAGCTTGGAGAACCGATCAATTCTACACAAAGCATCTGAAGACATGTCCGTGAGTTGTGAGACCCAAGTAACCTAGTGCTCTGATGCCAACTTTGTCACGACCCGGATCTACCCACCATCGGGAGTCGTGATGGCGCCTACTGTCAAAGCTAGGCAAGCCAACCCTTATAATCATTTTCACAAACCTTAATCTAAAACAAGTTAAATACTACAATAATTAATTAAACCATGCGGAAGTATTTTAATAACAATAACGAATACAAGGTGCAGAAAACAAACAACGTGACTCTACCAAGTATCTGGTGTCATTGCTCACGGACGACTAAAAGAGTACTAAAACCAATAGTCTGAAAGAAATACATAATATGTCTGTTTGATACAATTAAACAAACTAAAAGAAATAGATAAAGGAGAATCAGGGCCCACGAACGCCAGCAAACTACCTCAGAGCCTCTAGACTAAAGGATCACTCCCGAACTATAGCTGCGGTCCGTGGGCTGGGTCCTGACCTGTGCACAAAAGGCACAGAAGCGTAGTATCAGCAAAACCGTTTCCATGTGCTGGTAAGTGCCCGGACTAACCCCGGCGAGGTAGTGACGAGGCTAACTGGACCTACCAAAATAACCTGTACATATATATATACGAAAATAGAAAAGGAAAACAAGAATTTAAACAACAGAAAGCGAGGGGACATGCTGGGGGGAAAAGCAGTTCAATTATAACTTCTACAATTAAGAGATGGAACTCAATAGATAGCATTTAAATAAGAGAATCCAATGAAACAACAACAAATAAAGGGAAAACGGAATAAGGAACACCAGTAAGGTAAGACTAATAAAACCACGTTGCACGACACCACCCATCGTGTTTTTACTCTCGTCCTCACCCAATCAATAGCACCACTCCATCTTGTGGAGGAAATCAATATATACCACTCCATCTTATGGAGAAAATCAATAAATACCACTCCATCTTGTGGAGGAAATCGATATATATCACTCCATCTTGTGAAGGAAATCAATAAATACCACTTCATCTTGTGGAGGAAATCGATAAATACCACTCCATCTTGTGGAGGAAATCAATATATACCACTCCATCTTGTGGAGGAAATCAATAAGTACACGGCATCACCCATCGTGCTTTATCGCTCCTCCTCACCAAAACAATAATCACAATTAATGGGAAAAGGAGTAAACAACAAGATTAACCATCCACGCAAGGGAGAACAATGCAACAACAAGTCCCGGCAAGGGAAACAATTTAACAACAAGTCCCGGCAAGGGAAATAGTTTAACAACAAGTCCCGGAAAGGGAAACAGAATAACAACAAGTACCGGCAAGGGAAAATCACCAACAACTCATCTCTAGTTCATTTACTTCTCATCTTTCACTTCATAGCTCTTACAACAAGAATTTATCCCAATTGTTCACTTCTTTCACAATTCTAATAACAAAAGACAACATGGTCATGCTCGACTCGGGCGCAAAGGTAACCGTCACCATACCTATACACCGACTCCACATAGCACATAGCAATTAAGAACCTAATCCTATTCCCTCAAGCCAAAGTTAGATCGAACACTTACCTCGAAGGCTTCCAACTCAACTCACTCCTCTAGAATAGCTTTACCCCTCGAATTTGCTTCAAACCGGTCGAATCTAACCACAATTTACTCAAATGTATCAACAAATGCTAGTTAAATCAATTTGGATGCATAAGAATGAAATTCCCAAAGTTTTACTAAAAAATTCCCAAAATGCCCCCGGACCCACGTAGTCAAAACTCGAGATTCGAAACAAAACCGGGTTACACATTCCCCCACGAATTCATATATGCAATGTTTTTTAAATCGGACCCCAAATTGAGGTCCAAATCCCCAATTATTGAAAAATCTAAATTCTACCCAAATCTCCAGTTTTAACCATGAAAGCTTTGATTTAAGGATGAAATCATGTTAGAAGATGATAAGGATTGAACAAAAACTAGTAAAATTGACTTTCATTTGGTCTAGGGATGAAGGGGTTCGAGAGAAATCGTCAGTAGAGGTTTTGGGTTTTAAAAATATGAAAAGTGAGGTTTAAAATCGGTTAAGTATAAAATTCGCAGGTGCAGATGTCGCAAATGCGATATTAACTTTGCATTTCCGAGCTGGGCAGAAATAAGGGGGACTTCGCATTTGTGAGAAAATATTCGCAATTGCGAACTAGGCAAAAATGAAGGGGATCTCGCATTTGCGAGAAAATGTTCGCAAATGCGAAACAGGTTTAGGCTGGGGAAGCTCGCAATTGCGAGATTGACTTCGCATTTGCGAAGTCTGGCTGCCAAAGGGGGGATATCGCATTTGCAAGATAAACGTCGCATTTGCGAAGAAATTCCAAACGAGGGAGGTTTGCATTTGCGAACAAGTCTTCGCAATTGCAAAGACTGCAGACACCAGCAGATTCAAATGCAACAAAATGAGCCTAACACCTATCCGAAACTCACCCGAGCCCTCGGGGCTCCAACCCATACCTGCACCGAACCTCAAAAACATCCTACGGAGTCACTCGCACGATTAAATTTCCAAAATAACATCAAAATAAAAGAATCAACCTCCAAAACTCATGATTTTCATTTCAAAGTTCAAAATTTTCAAACTTTTCCACTTTTAGCCCGAAAAACGCCAGACGACGTCCGTTTTCAATCAAACTTTACAGATAGATCTTAGCGCCCATTTAAGACTTGTACCGGGTGTCGAAACCAAAATACGAGCCCAATACCATCACTTTTGATCAATTTCTGTTTCCAATTTTCCTTAAGCATTTTCAAAAACAATTTCATAGAAAAGCTCCGTACTCGGGCCTGGGACCTTGGATTTCGATTCCGGGAATACGCCCGGGTCCCAAGTATCCTAACGGACCCTCTGGAACCATCACATTACGGGCCCGGGTCCGTTTACCCAAAACGTTGACCAAAGTCAACTATAGCAATATTCGTATCAAAATTCATAGTTTTTAACACATAATGCAAATATTTTCACATAAAAATGTTCCAGCTTCGCGCCCGGACTGTGCATGCAAATCGAGGCAACCCAATAAGAGGTTCTCAAGGCCTTAGAAGAGCAAGGAAAGGGATATTTATGGTGATGACCCCTTTGGGTCGTCACAAATATGATCTTCTTTGAAAACTGTAGTGCGGCCGCATGCATAACTGTGCGGTCTGCGCTAGGCTCCTTCTTCCACCACTTCACTTGGCCTTTGATACTTCGACAGGTTTCACTCTGTTTTGAGCCGATCTTTGACATTTCGTCACTTTGTCGGTCAAACCTGCTATCAAGCACAACCTGTAAGCATTTTGAGACTATTTTGTAGCAAATTATACTCAAATCATAGGCAAGTGGGGGCATAAAACACGTTAAAATCCTACTTATCACTCTTCAATTCAAAACCCAATTCCCAAAAGGGAACGAGTTGTCCCCCCAAATGTCATAAACCCAATATTGCGAGAAAAATGGGGTGTGACACTTTGTACAAGGTGGCAATGATATCGTATCACGACGTGACTCCAAACTCCATTGCCTCATTTGCTATGCTTGAAGATGCTTTCATAAAGGCCCATGCTGGAGCCATCAAGGTCGAGACGAGACATTCAGATCTTTTCAACTCAAACTAAGTGATAACAAGATGCTCAGGGTGTCCGTGTCAAGATTCCAAAAGGAACAAATGGATCTACCACCAATTACCAATGGTTGGGTCGTTCAAGAATTCACTCAAGGTCTCAACCCTAAATCTTAATGGCCTCTTAATAGCTAAAATACATTTTTTTGTGGAGTACCCAATGGTAACTTGGATAGACGTCCACAACAAGTACCAATCGAAAATCAGGGTCGAAGTCAACAAACTCCCAGCCCCTTCTACATTTGTTTACCCCATCAGAACCTTTGATAGATCTAAAAGGGCCTTGATTAGTATCCAACACCAATCCGTGATCGATATCATCCATGTAGAGTGAATCAGACGGGAAATGGATCCGGGAGTTATCCAACTAGGAATGACAAGGGAAGTGATCGAGGGCCAAGTGACGGGGGTCTGATGAGCAAGAGCAAGTTTGACAGGTCACTTGGGAGTAGGGAAGCACCAGGATTATCGGAGTACAATTTCAATGACAGTGCAAGCATCGTGTCGTCCATAGGCGCATCTAAGAGACCAAGCGGCCCCGACCATTGAGTCTGGCCCTGCCTAGAGAGATCCTAATTTGTTGTGTAAGTATCACAGCACTCACGGTCATAGGACGAATATTGGCGGAAGTTGAGAGAAGAAGTGTCTCCATTGTTCAACAATGGAAACCTACGAGAACTCCTAAGTGAGAGAGACAAAAACCACTTCAAGAATAGGGAATCCAATAAACATGTTGAACAAGAGGAGTCTCAGCACGTCATCAACATGATCATTGGGGGATTCGATGTCCCCTAGGGGACAGTGATGAAACACACTAAAGTGTCTATTACGAGGGATAAATGCACCCATGAGTACGCTTCAGAGGGAGATATCTCGTTCAGCAATAAAGACAAAGATGGCATCATACAACCTCACAACGATGCGCTAGACTATATAAACGTATCAATAAATCTTGTGTTAAACATGTGTTGATTTATCCAAGTAACGCTGCCAACATCATCAGATCAAGGGCCGTAGAGCAAATGGGTTTACAAAATCAAATTGCACTGGCAGTTCGGGTATCAAATGGGTTCAACAAAGCATATGAGACCACAAAAGGAGAGATAACTTTGCCTGTAAACACTACCGGGACAACCAAAAAATAAAGTTCTACGTGATCCAAAGGGATATAAGGTGCAACACTTTGTTCGGAAGGCCATGGGTCCATAACATGAGGGCAGTACCTTCGACCTTACACTAGGTGCTAAAATTGGGGAATCAAAACACTCTATAATGAATAGCCGCCAGTAAGAGAAATGTTTGTTGTCAATGAAGTGATCCCTATGCTTGATGTCTCAATATCATATAGCCCAGAACTGACAAATAAAAAAGAAACTAAATAGCAATCAATGATACCGTCCTCAACCGAACCAGAGAAATAGGAATAACAAAGAGCGGATAATGAGGATGATTACGGTGTCCTGAGATCATTCATAGCACTCAACGACGCTAACACCACCAAATCAACGATCGAGGAGTTGGAGCGAGTTATATTAATCGAGCATCTACCAGATCGAAAGATATATCTAGCCACGGGGTAAACCCCTAAGCTTAGGAAAAAACGTATTTACGTAGATTGTTTTGCCTTGTCCCATTTTAATATGACAGGGATCCCACTGGAGGTAGCCACTCACAAATTGAGTTTGGATCCGAAGTTCCATCCTTTCAATAAAAATAGAAGGCCAGAGTCCCAAATCAAACACGCGATCATCAAGGATGAGTTATCCTAACATCTAAAAATAGGTTCCATTCAGTAAATTAAATACCCAGATTGTTTAGATAACGTAGTGGTAGTACCTAAAAAAGGAAATAAACTAAGAATGTGTGTAAATTATAAGGATCTAAACAAGACATGTACAAAGAATTCTTTCCCTTTGCCTAACATCAATTGAATGACTGGCGCTATGGCCGGACACCAGATACTAAGTTTTCTCGACACCTACTCTGGGTACAACCAAATTAGGATGGACCGGAACGATCAAGAAAATATTTTTTTCATAAAATGTTTGGTACCTACTAGTGTTACATAATGCCGTTTAGATTAAAAAACACTAGTACCACATACCAACGCCTAGTAATCTGGATGTTCGAAGAACAAACAAGAAAATCAATAGAATTTTATATTGGCAATATAGTGGTCAAGTACCTGCGAGCAAAAGAGAATTTGAAATATTTGCAGGAAATATTTTACATATTGAGGAAGTACAACTTGAAGCTAAGCTCGGAGATATGTGCATTTAGGGTTGAGTCAAGAACGATTTTGGGGTTCATGGTTTTCTAATAGAGGGATAGAGATCAACCCCGACAAAATAAATGCCATAGAGGACATCACCACACAACGTCAAGACGGTTCAAAGACCGGGCAGACGAATAGCCGCATTGGGCCAATTAATTTATAAATCGCCAGATAAAAGCCATCGATTCTTCTCACTATTGAAGAAAAAGAAACAATTTTTTTTAAACTTTGGAGTGCTAGCAAGCTTTGGAAGAATTCAAGAGATACCCGTCGATCTCCCATTTGCTGCACACTCTAAAGACAGACAAACATATGTACCTCTACTTTGCAGTTTTTGAGGTGGTGGTAAGTGGTGTCCTAGTCCGGGAGGAAGAACGTACACACTTTTCTATTTACAATGTTAGTAGAACCCTAGGTGATGCAATAACGAGATATCGTCACCTAGAAATGTTAGCGCTCGCCTTATTAAGCGGTTCGAAGAAACTAAAACCATACTTTCAGTGCCACCCCATGTGTGTCGTGGCCTCTTACCCGCCGAGGAATGGCATGCATACGCTTGAGCTCTCAGGAAGGCTGACCAAAGAGGCTATAGAGATTAGCGGGTATTATATAGAGTACAAACCGCATATTGCGATAAAGTGTCAAATTTTGGCCGACTTTGTGGCCACCTCACTGGCTTGATACCCGAAGTCGAAAAGGAATTGCTGCTCGCTTCAGGGAATAATTCGGGATTCTGGACCCTATCCACTTACGATGCCTCCAACACGAAGGGGTCCGACCTTGGTGTCATGTTAAAGCTACCTGTGGGTAGCATAATTAGATAATCAATTAGAACTATAAAATTGACTAACAATGAAGTCGAGTATGAATCTGTGATTGCAAGTCTAGAATTGGCTAAGAGCCTTGAGACCAAAGTGATTGAAGCAAATGTGACTCCCTCTTCGTTATAAATCAAGTCAATAGGAGGTTCGTAGTAAAAGAGGCGTGGATGCGAAGGTAATTGGGAAAATTGCAAGTAACCCTACACAATATCAAGGAATGGACTCTACAGCACGTATCTTGAGATCAAAAAAGTGATGTCGATGCAAAAAGCAACTTCGGGTCGTCTGTCGAGTCTAATGAATTCAACTTGGGAGTAGCGGTACAGCTTATGAACTCAATGGTAGAAGAAGCCACGCCGAAGTAAACTCGATAAGTTTGACTTGGGATTGGAGAAACAAATACATAGACTACTTGAAGACAAAAAAAATGTCATCGAATCCCAATGAGCCAAAAGTCATGCGCACCAAAGCTACCAGAATTAGTTTGGTCGAAGGGAAATTGTTCAAAAGGTCCTTTTTCGACCCATTGGCTAGATTTTTAGGAACAGGAAAGACCGAATATGCCACGAGGGAAGTCCACAAAAGCACTTGCGATAATCATTCGGGGGTATCCATTCCGGGGTAGTAACATTGGTTCAGAACCTGATCAGAGGCGGCTACTACTGGAATGAAATGGAGAAGGATGTGAAAGACTTCGTACGAAAATGTAACATATGCCAAAGACATGACCTCATGATTCATCAACCGGGAGAGATATTTCACATAGTCATGTCGCAATGACCATTTAAGAAGTGGGAAATAAATATCGTCATTACCCAGTCATGGGTACCCGGTAAGGCCCAATAAATACTACTCATAACCGATAATCTTTTCAAATGGGTCGAGGCTCAGCCGTTCGAGAAGGTCCGAGAGAAAGAAGTCATTGACTTCATCTAGGATCACATGGTATGTCGATTTAGAATGACGACTGAGATCGCTTGCAAAAATGGAAAATTATTCGTCGGCGACAAGGTAAGTAATTTTTTTGAATATCACAAATCAAAAAGATATTATCAACGCCTTACCACCTAGCCGGAATAGACGAGCGGAATCGACAAACAAAACTATACTCCAAAATATGAAAAAGAGATTGATCGATTCAAAGGATAAATGGAAGGATAATCAATGCATGACATTTCGCGTTCGGGGACAATCAACCGACGGCTGACATATGTCCAAAGTTGGAACGAAGCGACTGATGGGATGTTTTGCTAACCCGTCAAACTGATATTAACGAACGAAGAAGGAGCCGGGTTTAATTTATTGCTTCCCGTGGCTTCAAAAAATCTCCTCTTCGAAAAATGAGGGGACTAACTGTGTAAGGATAAAATTTGGGGGCAAAGTTTTTGCTAATTTCCTAATAAGAGAATGAAGGGAAAGCACATATCAGCGTAATTATAATCAAGGCCAGTAACCCTTCATATCGAGGCCAAGGAAGAATGAACGATGTATCTAAGATCGGACATGGTAAAGAGATATATAACGGGCTAAGTATAGCTTCTAGATCTCGAGAGATGCGATGAACGGTTATGCATGACGTATATGGGGGCGTAATACTCGCCCTCAGCCGGATATTGCGGCGGGAATCCCGTTCAGTATCAATTATGGATTAATAATTACCAGGAAAAGAAGATGTTTTACCTTTTTTAGGCTTGTACTAAGACTGAAATTCTCCTACTATATAAAGGGGATATTTTATTTAGTTTGACATATTATAACACACACTTCAAGGAAATAAAAGTTTATTTTTGTCTTCTAGCTATTGTTCAAGGCAGTACTCATTTGTTCGTTTCTTCATTCACGATCGAGCTTGTACCGAAGGTCCAATCGAGGACGAGCTCCATTGTTCAATCTAAGATTAGGCTTGGTCATTACATTGCACTTGGTTTGATCTTTTATTTGTCTTCAATTCATTTATTTATTATTTTTAATTATTCGTATTGAATTAAATCAGGTATCCGTAAAACCGTGTAAGAATTTAATTGTGACTCATTTTTTAGGTAAACAACAAGTCCGGTCCATAATTATGAAATATATTGAGGAAGCAGTATGATTAAGGGACGAAAACGAAATTGAAAGCACACATGATAACAAAATGGATAATGGAGCCAACTCAATCTCAAAAATTAGATCGTGGGCTGAGGATTGACGAAAAATATATCCAAAAAGACTATTTTTCTCATCCATATTGATGGTAGATTCAAAACTCCTACACCCCTAGGATGAACATCTAGAACGTATACAATATAAGATAATGCCCAACATCGACTAAATAAATTGGGATGAGCCTCCACACATACTGCATAGTTCAAGCCTGGTATATTTAAAGGTCGTTTGGTTAGGGTGCATTAGAGAAAATAATGTATGTGTAAATTTTGTGTATTAGTAAAATCTTGGTATACCTTATTAACTTATATATAACAAATACAAACATTAGTAATACATTATATTTAATATTATCCTACATATAGCTAATGCATAGCAAACTATTGTATTAGCAATAACGCTAGTAATGGATATATTAGCATGGTTAAAGACCAAATTATCATTAAAGTCCTTTAAAGCTAAAGAATATGGAAGGCATTTTTGTAAACAATAATTTTCTTAAAAATTATGCATTGAATTTTATTTTTAATACAACATCCCAAATAATAGATAAGAAATAAACTCTGTAACTAATTCATGCATTACTAATTTATGCATTACTAATACATCTTATTTAATATTATTCTTATGCACCCAACCAAACGGCCTTTACAGTAATAGAATGGTATTTTGTTATATTGCTCTTTTTTACATATAGATCAACCCACCTCAATGAGCGGGTGGCTCACTGCTGTAATTATAAAGGTTTTAACTTGTATTAGGATTAATTAATTAGATAATTAATGGTTGTATGTTCTCAACTTGATTGCACTATTTAACCATAAATTTATATATGCTTCGTGTCGAAAGTTATTAGTTTAATTAAATTCGATGTCAGAAGGATATAGCCGTCTCTGTTACATATATGATAAATGTATTTATAGAGTATAAACATATGTATCTCTCAGAGAGACAAATACTCTTCATCAACCTTTGCATCGGAGAATATTATTAGGATATGTTTCCTTTTCTCAATGTTGAGATGGATTATAAGCATCATTTACGTTGATGTAATAGTGAGCCAAACGTTTTGCATGTCAATTTCATTAATTTAGCCTCAATTTTCTTGATTTTATCCTTTAAAGGTTCTTTGTACTGTTTGTCACACTTCCTTTTTACACACCCGAAGAAGTATTGGAGTTTTTTCAATTTAAGTGACATTATTCGAAATGGAATTATTTAATCAATTCAGAGTCGCCACTTGGAATAAATTATTTGGTGTCCCAAGTCACCGATTTATTTTAAAATCCCAAATCGAGGAAAATTTTATTTATTTTTTAAAGTCTGCAAGGAATTTTGTTAACCCGGGAGAAGGTGTTAGGCATTCCGGGTTCCATGGTTCTAGCACGGTTGCTTAGTGATTATTACTTGGCTTATATTGTTTAGCTACTTATCTTTAGGGCCTATATGCACTTATCTTTTTACTGCTTTTAATCACTTGATTCGTTCGTATTAAAGAATCGAGCTATGCGTACATATACTCTTTTCTTTTGGCGCGTCAAAATTATGTCACTCGAATGTGTCCATAATTAATAACGCTTTGTTTTTTTTTTAAAAAAAAGGTTGGGTTGAAATTGCGCGAAGGCATCCTTCATTTATTTTAAAAATCGTAATTATATCACGCGAACGTGTACATAATCACGACGATTGATAGTTAACACGAGTCTAGAGCATGCTAATTTATTCCGAGTACTCCGTTTATTTATCTTTTATTAGTATTATTATTTATTTTACTTATTAGAGCAGAATCTTGAGTTAATTAGTTAATTAATGCATTACTTGATTATTAAGCCTAAATTCTTTTACAAGACCAATCCTTAGCATATATAATTTCTCATTGATTTAAGCTCCATTTTCATTAACTCAAACCTAAACTTACAAAAAAGTTAGGAGTAACTAAATTTTAATCCTCTTATGCAAATTTTTATTTATTAGTACTAAGATAAAACTATTTAATATACTACTGTTGCTATTACTTTCTAAAGATTTCAAAAATAAAAATTAAGCAAAGAAATAAAATGAACTAGCTAAATCATCTTAGAATTGAAAATAAATAAAGAATATTTAAACTACTATACTAGAAGGACATTCACCTCATATATAGACTAATTAGAGTACTTCGGCCTATACTGAAGTTAGCAATTTGCCAAAAATAAAGTTCTTGTACGAAATTTATATGGATATCTACATTGGAAGTAAATTAGTTTTATTATTATTTTATATGATGCATGATTGACGATTTTTAAAGACTAATGGAGACCTCTAAATTAATATATTTTTTT
The DNA here is from genome assembly GCA_034376525.1 of Nicotiana benthamiana. Classification (NCBI taxonomy): domain Eukaryota; kingdom Viridiplantae; phylum Streptophyta; class Magnoliopsida; order Solanales; family Solanaceae; genus Nicotiana; species Nicotiana benthamiana. The sequence goes on from CM067334.1 coordinate 134,172,487, forward strand.
AACAATGTTAAGAAACGCAGTAAGAAAATAAAATTGTGAATTTTCTTCTTCTAAAATACTTTATTCATTTAGCCAAAGGACCATTTCAACTTCTAAAAGAAAATTAAACCAAACATTAGGTATAAGATATCTTAGCAGTATTTTAACCAAATTTAAGCATGGCATTCTCATTTTTTTATTTAACAATCTTTACAAACTAGTGAAAAACATTATATACTGATATAAGATAAAATAATCAATAATTAGTGTAGTATGACAAAGTAACTTCTAAAATTAAATTTTTTAACTTTAGCAGCAAATGAGTGTCCATTCAATTATAAGTTACTTTCACAACACTATCTATAGCTTCAGAATTAAGATTAAAAAAGATTAAAGAGAACTAAACAATGAAAACAAAACTAAATAAGATATACATCACATTAAACATTGCTAAACACACAAAGTACATACAAATTCAAAGGCTGAAAAATAATAAAGATAGAGAATATGAACCTTTGCAGAAGCTTTCAATAATGTAAAAGAAGACCAGCAATTACAAGAAAACGGGTGAGGATAGCGAATGTAACTCGAATCCGAACCTCGACACTGAACTTTCATCGCTTTCCAAATGAAAGAACTTTTTCTCTCGATCCTCCCTCCTTAGTTCTTTCTTCTTCTTCTTTTTTCAAAAGATCCCCTTTCTTTTTCTTCCTTTTTTTTAATAACAGAAGTCTCTTTCTCTTTATATAGATGAGTATGAGTAGTTTTATAACTTCTAAGAAAGTGGAGAAGCGGGGATCGGGAAGTTAGGAACATGAGAGTTAGTGGGAAAGGAAGTTACGTTAAGTGGGAAAGTGGGGAAGTTGGGTTGTTTTATTTTTATTTTTTATTTTTATTTATTTTTTAAACTTTATATATATTTATATAAATTTTCCTATCCCCTTTTTTAATTAAATAAAAGAAGATAAAACACGCACACACGCATATAAAACTTACTTTAGATTTTAAGAGAACTATAAAAAAAACTTAATATTTACATTATAGTTTAAATTATACTATGAAAAATACTATAGCTTACATTTAAAATTAGAAGAAACCAAATATATATATATATATATATATATATATATATATATATATATATATATATATATATATATATATATATATATATATATATATTGTAAATTTTCTTCTATTTAAAAATAGCAACAAAAGTTATACTCTAAGAATGCAAATAATTTTTCTTTTGTATTTTTTTTAATTTTCATAAATCAAACCTATTAAGAGAAAAATAAAAGTTTATATATTAATATTTAAATATTTACACTAAAATAGTATAGAATTTGGGTGAGGTCAGAAATTAGGTGTTCACAGCATGTCCCTCTTTGCTTGGAAGCATGAAGAGTTTCAAGCAAAGAAAATGAAAAAAATGACTGATTTTTTACCTCACTATTATTTAAAAAGGAAAATAAGCGAAGAAAAAGATGTGATCGAGCCTTTGTTTTAGGCAGCCTACATATCCCGGGTTATAAGGGAATCAGGTCACCTGTAGTTCAAGTGAAAGAAGAGTGATAGAATATTCTCGGAAAGAGAGTCGAGCGACGTTCCGTCGAGGTTACGATCCGCGGTTCCTACTATTACATCAAAATGAAAAGAAAATTACATACTCTTGAAATCTAAGAGTTATAAAATTCCGATCTAAATGTCGTCTGGAGTCTTGTCTTGATTATTTGACTTGCTTCTCCCGTTGACTTTAGACTTACTTGATGCTCTTGATGCAACAGACTATAAAATATTCTCGCAGGCTTGTTTCTCGATCAGATGATAGGAAGAAAGATCTTCGCCATATGTCTCTGCATGCATTACGTCAAAGCTGGTTGCGGCTGGTACTGAGATCAAACGTTCCACTTTCTCTGGGGAGAGCTGGAATCTTACTTTTTGCATATCCAATCTGTGCTTTGCAGAAAAACCTACAAGCCATCAAAAACAAACAAAACGAACAAAACTTTTCTACCCCAGTTTGCACTAGGAAACTTTTGTGAGTTATTGAAAACATATTAAACTATCATTGCTATTGAAAAAAGAAAGAATTGAAAAAGAAAGAAAAAATAATGAAACCAGGAGATGTTGTACCATGTGTTGGTAGAAAATAATGCAACCAGGGGATGGAGTACCCTGTGTTGATAGAAAATAATGCAACTAGGGGATGGTGTACCCTGTGTTGAAAACAAGATGAGACAACCAGGGGATGTTGTACTCTATGTTGACAAAAAAATAATGCAACCAGGGGATGGTGTACCCTGTGTTGACAGAAAATAATGCAACCATGGGTTGGTGTACCCTGTGTTGACAACAAGATGAGGCTCGTGGAACTCTGAAATGATACTAGGGAACGTTATACCCTATGTAGAAAATAATTCAACCAGGGGAAGTTGTACCCTGTGTTGAGAGAAAATAATGCAACCAGGGGATGGTGTACCTTGTGTTGACAAAAAATAATGCAACCAGGGGATGGTGTACCTTGTGTTGATAGAAAATAATGCAACCAGGGGATGGTGTACCCTGTGTTGACAGAAAATAATGCAACCAGGGGATGGTGTACCCTGTGTTGACAACAAGATGAGACAACCAGGGGATGTTGTACCCTGTGTTGGTAGAAAATAATGCATCCAGGGGATGGTGTACCTGTGTTGACAACAAGATGAGGCTCGTGGCACTCTGAAATACTACTAGGGAATGTTGTACCCTACGAAGAAAATAATTCAACCAGGGAATGTTGTACCCTGTGTTGACAACAAGATGAGGCTCGTGGCACTCTGAAATGCTACTAGGGGATATGGTACCCTATGTAGAAAATAATGCAACCAGGGGACGTAGTACCCTGTGTTGACAAAAAATAATGCAACCAGGGGATGTTGTAACCTGTGTTGAAGATAGGGTGTTGATTCCCTATAATGAAACTAAAAATAACATGATTACAGCATATTGGAAGGAAATCATGGATTTGAAAACTTCACTTGGTGATGTTCATCTTTTCACGAACTGTTTCTTAATATTGTTTCTTCCTGTTTTGAACAAAAAAAGATTCATTAGTTTTAAACTAGTGGTCGGTTTGTGGCCTTGATTATTTCACTCTCTTGATCTTGGCCCGTCTTCTTTAATAATTTGAACTGCAACTAATTATTTCTTGAATACCAACTGCATTTCTGACTATGGAGAACCTTTAGTTTTTCCAAACTTTGCCATGAAGGTATTAACCTTTTTCAACTTTATGTTGCCTTGGTGAGTATTTCGCTTTTGACTTCTTTCAAAGTTTTCCATTTCAAAGCATCGACCAATCATGGCCAGTCGGGGTTGACTTTATGTCCTTGTCGAGGCTGGGTGCCTTTTGAATAGATCAGCTCGCTTCAAACGATAACCCTGTAAATCGGTCTTGCCATATTTTCTTTGCCGTTTTTTTGGAACAAAGTTACACCGAAAGGGATTCAAGGAAGAGAAAAAAAATTGAATAGAGAATGAGTTTAAAACAAAAGGTGTCCCTTTCGAGGAAAAGAAATACGGACTTATCTGGGAGTACATACAGATTTCAATGAACATGACATGCCTTTTGGACTGGATGCCTGATCTGTATGAACCGTCTGTTTCTCAAAAACTCATCACAATATTTGGCTTGAAATCGGGAAACCTTGATCATGATTGTGTTGATGCTACGGCTGCATGGATCCTCTTTTCGATTAGCACTGCCCTTTGCGGGTTTTCACTAGCTGGTCTCTCTCATTTGTCTTCTTGACATCGTCTTATAGTGCCCTTTGTGGGTTTTCACTAATAAGACTCTCTAATTTTTATTTTCTCTACTCATCATCGCCCTACATTGCCCATAAGGGTTTTCACCAATAGGACTCTCTCATTTTATTTCTCTCATTTGGTTGCATCTGATCCAAGTAATTGTATCCTCCAATTGTTGAACATTCTCGTCGATTGATCGGAAGGACTTGAAAGGATTTGGGTAAAAAGAATTTGGATTGAATAACAACATTGGAACCTTTCATGCAAAACCATTGCCAAAACATTATAATATCTACCCCAGTTTCACTTTTTAGGAAATTTGAATTTTTATTTTGGTGTGACTGAACCTCAGAGAGAGGCTGTCTGTGTATCCTTTCGAAATCAAGTCTAACGTAGTTCAGGAAACTCTATTTTGATTTTTTTTTTTAATTTTTCTTTCTTCTTTATTTTTGTTTTCTTTTTTTTCTTTTCTTTGTCATTTTTAATAATAACTTCCAGATTCCAAAGAGGGTAATCAACAAGAGGGAACCAGCTCAAAGCGTTTGCAAAAATGGTTAATGATATTTGGATAGTGAGAAAGAAAGCCTTCTTCATCCCAATCAAAGAATGCTAACACCAAGTAATGACTTAAACATAATAACTTTGTCTGCATGTGCATTGACTATTGTCTCAGGGACATTTCCTTCGATGTCTCTCAAATACAACGGATATGTGCAATACTCTTGTTACAATATATGGACCTTTGCAATTGGGAGCAAATTTTTCCTTAGCTTCTTCATGGTGCGGGAAAATATGTCTCAAGACGTGTTGCCCCACTTCAAATTTCTTGGGAGGTAATTTTTGTTGTAAGCATGGGCCATCTTTGTTGTACAACTGCCCATGGTAGCCTCTGGCTAATTAATTTCCATCAATCAAAGACAGTGTTTCAATCGAGTGTTGACTCAATTTTAAACCTCGATCCCGACTTCAAGAATGATCCGAAGGGAAAGAATTTAAACTTCTGTTGTATCAAGGCTTCAATGCCATAAACCAATCAAGTAAGGGCGGCTTCATTTGAATTTGATTTAGGCTTACTGTTCTAATTCTTTGTTTATTTTCTTACACTCCTTATCTTCAACACATTATGTTTCTTGGTTTATTATTTCTAAATCTGACAACATTTTAGGATCTGGGCATGAAGTCTGCAAGCATGTCATGTTATTAAAAATCTATATTTACAGAACTGAAAAGAGAATGAGAAACAACAACAACAATAACAACCCACTATAATCCCACTTAATGGGGTCTGGGGTGGGTAGTATGTACGCAGACCTTACCCCTATCCTTGGGTAGAGAGGTTGTTTCCAAATAGACCCCCGGCATCCTTCCCTCCAAGAACATCCCACCTTGCTCTTGGGGAGACTCGAACTCACAACCTCTCGGTTGGAAGTGGGGGTTGCTTACCATCAGAGCAACCCCTCTTGTCTGAAAAGAGAATAAGAAAGGTGACAAGATTAAGAAAAGAGACATTCATGTATAATGAAATATTGATTTCATTTATTTTAATATTTATGAAAAAAGATAGAGGAGTTTACACAGGAATATAAGACAATAAAAAATTGGGATGATACACTGAAATAATTCGAAAGGCAGAAAAGATAGCAAGACTGGCTACGGAGACTCCCGTCTGATAGGGAAAGTTTTTGGGTTGGCGCCCGTTTTTTGTTTCTCTTCTGCCGCGGCAATGGCTACTGTGGCTTTCAATGCTGGATGAAATTCCCCATCATCAAATCATCCCGAACAGGCCATGTCCTATTTCTCAAATCTGGTAAAGTCAACCCTACATTTGTCTCTCTTTTTTTCACCGTCAATTTGTCTACTTGCCTTTTTGTGACTTGGAATCAACAACTGTTGTGCTTGTTCTATTTGCTTAGAAGATGTTTTTACTTCCGAGGGATCTTGGATTATTTGCATGACTCGCCATTGCAAACCAACAAACCGACCACCTTTAACTAGCTTTCATTTCAAAACAACAAGCTTGCTAGAATGAACACTCTTTCTTTCTTTTTTTAACCACTTTATTTTTTTCCTTTTTTGCTATTATTTTATTTTCAAATTTATTCGATCGAACCTGATTTGGGTTGCCTACGTATCATGTGAAGACATGAAGAATCAGATCTTGCGTAGTTCGAGAAGATAAGGAATAAAGCAAATAAACTAACTCTTTTTTTGTGTGGATACTTTCCAAAAAAAAAACTTCTAAAGAATAAAAAATATATTTTTTGGATTTTAATTGATTTGTTTTTGGGATTTTAGGAAAGAAAAACTCTTGAAGAAGAACGGAAATATTTTTCGTCTTTGAGGCGAATTTAAAAATAAAATATTTTTGGATTTTTAAAAAGTAGGGCCGGACCCGATTAAGGTTGCCTACGTATCTCACGTCAGGTGAGAATCAGCCCCGCGTTGTTCATATATGTTTCAGGAATAGGATGACTTTTTTTTATAAAAAAAATTCAGGCTCATTTTGTAATATTATTTTTGGGGTAAATACCGAGATTTTTCAAAGATCGGGTAAATTTTCTCTTTCATGTTTTCTCTCTTCTGGTTTTCCCTCAATTTTTATATTTTTATTTTATTATTTATTAGAAACTGGCCAACATGCACCATCCGAATCAAACATAATGTACAAGTAGCACATAAGATGCATGAGGATGCAATTCTCGGATACACCTGTTCTAGACGGACCCAAACCCTGTGTTGAGTCCCCAAAGTCAAATGCACATGATGCAAACAAAAGTTCCTACTAGGGATCCGGCATGAGGATATGTTATTCTAGATTTAAATCCTGGGGAGTGTTTTAGACCTGGCTTACCCAAGCGGACAGCTCGAGCCGAGGTGGGGGCAACGTACTGGGAGTACGAAAGTCTACCCGGCCTAGTTACTTGATCCAGCCTCGTTCTAATTGGTTTAACTTCTAACATAAAAGTGGTCCACGCGCACGTGTGCACCATAAATTTATAAGACTCAGAAGGGCGGCATAAGAAGGCAGTTCAATACAATTAAAATAATATCAAAGCAGTAAATAAGCAGCAATAAACACATTAGGCCCAAAAATACAGTAATAACATCAAATTAGTAAAGCCAAGTATAGATCACATTTGAAGCTCGAATTCTAAACCCTGAACTAGAAGTTCTGGGTTATTATCCCCAGCGGAGTCGCCATCACTGTCACACCTCCTTTTTACACACTCGAAGGAGTATGGGAGTTTTTTCAATTTAAGTGACATTATTCGAAATGAGATTATTTAATCAATTCAGAGTCGCCCCTTGGAATAAATTATTTGGTGTCCCAAGTTACCGATTTATTTTAAAATCCCAAATTGAGGAAAATTTTATTTATTTTATAATTTCTGCAAATCAGAAATTCTAGATAAGGAATTCTATTAACCCGGGAGAAGGTGTTAGGCATTCCTGGGTTCCGTCGTTCTAGCACGGTCTCTTAGTGATTATTACTTGGCTTATATTGTTTAACTACTCATCTTTAGGGCCTATATGCACTTATCTTTTTACTGCTTTTAATCACTTGATTCGTTCGTAATTAAAGAATTGAGTTATGCGTACATATACTCTTTTCTTTTGGAGCGTCAAAATCATGTCACGCGAATGTGTCCACAATTAATAACGCTTAATTTATTTATTTTTAAAAAAAAAGTTTGGTTGAAATTGCGCTAACGCATCCTTCATTTATTTTAAAAATCGTAATTATATCACGCGAATGTGTACATAATCACGATGATTGATGGTTAACACGCGTCTAGAGCATGCTAATTTATTCAGAGTACTCTGTTTATTTATCTTTTTATTAGTATTATTATTTATTTTACTTATTAGAGCAGAATCTTGAGTTAATTAGCTTAATAATGCATTACTTGATTATTAAGCCTAAGTTCTTTTACAAGACCAATCCTTAGCATATGTAATTTCTCATTGATTTAAGCTCCACTTTTCATTCTTTATTAGCTCAAACCTAAACTTACTAAAATGTTAGGAGTAACTAAATTTTAATCCTTTTATGCAAGTTTTTTTTTATTAGTACTAAGATTAAACTATTTAATATACTACTGTTTCTATTATTTTCTAATGATTTCAAAAATAAAAATTAAGCAAAGAAATAAAATGAACTAGCTAAATCATCTTGGAATTGAAAATAAATACAGAATATTTAAACTATTATACTAGAAGGACATTCACCTTATATATATACTAATTAGAGTACTTCAGCCTATACTGAAGTTAGCAATTTGCCAAAAAGAAAGTTCTTGTACGAAATTTATATGGATATCTACATTGCAAGTAATTTAGTTTTATTATTATTTTACATGATGCAAGATTAACGATTTTTAAAGACTAATGGAGACCTCTAAATTAATATTTTTTTTAACAATATACAGTAAAAAAAATAAAATTGTGAATTTTCTTCTTCTAAAATACTTTATCCATTTAGCCAAAGGACCATTTCAACTTCTAAAAGAAAATTAAACCAAACAGTAGGTATAAGATATTTTAGCAGTATTTAACCAAATTTTAAGAATGACATTCTCATTTTTTATTTAACAATCTTTACAAACTAGTGAAAATCATTTTATACTGATATAAGATAAAATAATCAATAATTAGTATAGTATAATAAAGTAACTTCTATAATTAAATTTTTTAACTTTAGCAGCAAATGAGTGTTCAACCAATTATAAGTTACTTTCACAACACTATCTATAGCGTCAGAATTAAGATTAAAACGATTAAAGGGAACTAAACAATGGAAACAAAACTAAATAAGATACACATCACATTAAACATTGCTAAACACACAAAATACATAGAAATTTAAAGACGGAAAAATAATAAAGATAGAGAATATGAACCTTTGGAGAAGCTTTCAATAATGTAAAAGAAGACCAGCAATCACAAGAAAATGGGTGAGGATAGTGAACGTAACTCGAATCCGAACCTCGACACTGAACTTTCGTCGCTTTCCAAATGAAAGAACTTTTTCTCTCGATCCTCCCTCCTTAGTTCTTTGTTTTTTTTTTCTTCTTTCAACGTTAATTTTTTTTTTTCAAAAGATCCCTTTTCTCTTTTTCTTCTTTTTTCATAACACAAGTCTCTTTTTCTTTATATAGATGAGTATGAGTAGTTTTATAACTTCTAACGAAGTGGGGAAGTGGGGATTGGGAAGTTAGGAACGTGAGAGTTAGTGGGAAAGGAAGTTAGAAACGTGAGGGTTAGTGGGAAAGGAAGTTACGTGAAATGGGGAAGTGGGGTTGTTTTGTTTTTATTTTTTACATATTTTTTAAACTTTATATATATTTTTTAAAATTTTCCTAACCCCTTTATTAATTAAATAAATGAAGATAAAAAAACACACACACGCATGTAAAACTTACTTTAGATTTAAATAAAAACTATAAGAAAACCTAATATTTACATTATAGTTTAAATTATACTATGAAAAATATTATAACTTACATTTAAAATTAGAAGAAAGCAAATATATATATTTTTTGTAAATTTTCTTCTATTTAAAAATAGGAACAAAAGTTATACTCTAAGAATGCAAATAATTTTTCTTTTTGTATTTTTTTTAATTTTTATAAATCAAACCTATTAAGAGAAAGATAAAAGTTTATATATTAAAATTTAAATATTTACACTAAAATAATATAAAATTTGGGTGAGGTCAAAAATTAGGTATTCACACTATTATACACTCCCGTTGGACGACAGCTACTTGTACAAATGGTTAAATCTTCTCAAGTCATCATATTTCTGCAGTTATTTTTCTAATTGTAGTAGTACTTTTTTCACGTAGCTTACATATTTTAAGAAATTTGGGGTTTAAGTTTTATATGTAGCATATTTTATCACATTATCAATTAATTTTATCAGATATCTGCTACTTTCCACCAACAAAGATATCGGACAACTCTACTCATTAAGGCTTACATATGTGAAAAATCACCTTTCATTTTTTTGCTCCCGTATATGGTCAAAATCGGACTCGCCCCTTATGCGATTAATCGAGACTAAAATATGATAGGTTAAGGTTCGACCTCAGATTGTACCGAACCAAGGCACGAGTTATATTGTTAAGTTCGACTTGGGACCGGGCAAGATCGAGATCAGTCGAGATCGAGGGAAATTTGCCATGTTGAATAACAGAAAGATGAGATATCCGTGATCGGGTGCAGATCATGGTGAGAATCTCGGCACATATCAAGGACGAGCCGGTTAATTAGCTAATCAGGAGATTTCTTAACTCATATAAAATTGTATCAAGAGTAGGAATATCCTACTATGTAAAGAGGGTCTAATCATTTGTAAAAGACATCATCTTTACGCAACATAAAGAAATATACTATCATTTTCTAGCTTTCATTATCTTGTTACTTTATTACTTTGTTCATTATTCAGTTGGAATACCTTTGGTTTGAGGGTGGTTGAACTCGAGGGCCAAAGCAATTCGACTCGTATGGTTTGCATTTGTTCTCTTACCGTCAATCTCAATATTAATCTATTCTCTTAAATTGTACCAAGTTATATCACGTATCCTTACAATCACGTATAAATTCAACTGCTATTCAAAGGTAAACAACCCCCTTGGCTTGAACCTACGCTAAGACCTCGTGATTCTTCTCTCACATTATTGACGACTAGATTATACCCTCGAATGCCACGTACATTTCTATTCATAGAAGTTAATTAGTTAAGTGTATAAATTTGTTAAATACATATGGGTAGGCAGTGGAGTAACAAAGAGATACGTAGCGATGGGTGCAAGGTTTCACTCACCAAAATTCGTATGTCTCAAATAGACATTTCTGTAGCTGCCAAAGTACCAAGTAGATTGCTTCTTCTGCTTACTTTAGCACATACCTCACTTTCAATCTCTTTGCTTGTTTTGCTCCTCTCTCAAGCTTTCCAACTTATTATATGTATTTGATCCTTGTGGTTATCATGAAAATACCAAATACAATTAATTAAAGGGTTATATATACATACCAACAGTATAAATAGTTTATATTGTAAAGTAATACTCCAGTTTATAATTATTTTACTTTCCAGTTTATATCAGACTTGCTATGAAGGCAGGCGTGTTACAGCATGTAGCCGACTTAACTTGTTATAATAACAATAAATTAATAACAAATTCAGTTTAGTCGCACAAATGAAGTATGGAGAGGGTGGTATTTACTCATATCTTATGCCTACCTTAAAATTATAGAGAAACGGTTTTCGATCTCGGTTTAACTAGTTAATGTAAGACGTTTATACAATACATGTAATCTAAACTCTTAATTAAAATAATTAATTTTGAGATTGTGTAACGTATTAGGATAGCTCCATCTTAGCAACTTTGGGAAATATTACCCCTTTAGTCTTTGTCCAAATAGACATCCAAGGGGATGTACCTTTTGCCCTTTTCATAATGAAATTAAATGGATAAGTAAATAAATAGAAAAATATAAAGGATTAACCTTCTCTCTCTTTGGTATAAGTAATTAGATATAACTTGATAATCACCAATTTCACATCATAATTCTCGAGACAGGCATACCATCAACTAAACACATTGTTTTCATTGACCTAATCTAGCTACTAGTACTATTCCCATTAAGTACATATTCATCTTACCTTCTACATGTACATAGACAACCTCAATATATTTTTCTTTGTAAAAAAACATTATTGTACTCCTAGAAGAGAATCCTTTTCTTTTATGTTTTATTGGGGTCAAATTTAACCACTTTCTACAGTCTTATAGTTGAGGATTAATTTTCATAGGGATTTTCAAGTCTAATCGTTGGTTTTCATATGCGTTTTCAAGTCTAACCGTCGATAAGTGAACATGGTAGTAGGTTATCTTATTGAATTTAGGAAATATATATTTAAAACAAGTTTAAATTTTGCGCTTCAACAATATATTTCTCCTGCCATTTTATGTGAGGTGTTAGACATGGCACAAAATTTAAACAAGAAAGACATACTTTTGAAAGTTATTTCTGAACAAGCTATGAATATTTGTGCGACTATAACTCATATCATTAAGAGAATTGAGAAATATAAAATTAATTTTTTTTCTAATTTGGAACGAACTAAAGTAAAAGTATGCCACATAAAATAGGAGAAAGACAATAATAAATTTTTTTTACATTATTAGGTTATATGGGATTGAATCATTAAAAATATGTCCACTTACATTGCCCCTACCTCACATCTCAATAAACAAATGGGTGAAAAGAGGAGGAAAAGGATGAAATAAGATTTTCCAAGACAAGATAATTACATTTATAGAATGATTTATATCTTGTAAAAGATTTAAAAAAGTGAAAGGAAAAGGAAAGCATAAACATGTTATTCCACTCTTCCTTATTCATTTCTAAGAGAGACAATTCGAAAGCAAAGAAGTTGGTGAAAAACTGGTTCTTGCTATTGACTTGAAAAGAAATTTTGGTTTTTTTTTGGTAAACTCAACAGAAAATAGTTCCACATCTCACACAACAGATATTTTATTCTAACTTCATAAATAGCTATATATGTTAAAAAGTTGGAAGTTCTATCTTATATTTGAGTGTTTCCTTTCTTCCTTCTTCTATTCGCATACAAAACTTAAACCTTCAACACCTTCTTCACCATAAATAGAGAAGAAAGAAGAAGAAAAAGAAAACAAGAATTTGTTTCCCATGTGGTTTCTCATTGGCTAGTATTTCCAAAGGTAGGTTTTAACATTTGTGGTATTATTTTTTCTTTTTTGGAGTTCCTAGCCGACCGTTTATTGGAAATAGCATTTCTACTTTCGGAAGATATGAGTAAGGTCTGCATACATATTACCTTTCCTAAACCACACTTGTAAAATTATATTGAGTTTGTTATTATTGTTTTGTATTATTTTAATTTCTTTATATATCTTTCTTCGTCTTCTATTAATTTTTCTCTCTATGTTTTAGTATGGAAACATAGAGACGGATTTAGGACCAGGTTCTACTGTTGAATCGAACTAATTGTTTTTTGTTCGAATTATAGTTACATATACAAAAAGGTTAAAATTTATACATAATTAATAAGATCTCAATTGTTCTGAATATATTGGCTTTAAATTATGAAATTGTCACTGGTCAAAAGGATATGGTTTCTTCTTTATTGGCTATGTATGTTCAGAGCATTTATTTCTGAAGTAATCATATCATCTTTTAGTTTTTTTTTGTACTTTGCAAATCCATCTTTAACTTGTTTTAGTCACTGGCAATGATGGAGAGGTACTGTATATTTTTCTATAGAATTTGCAGCATTTCTTACTGAACTAATTGAATGTGTATTTTTTTTCCATACGTTTTGGCAGATTATTATTCTTGGTTTTCATTATTCTCAGAAAAGTTTTATACGAGTGGAATAAGCTGGAGATCTCATATGGAGGCTAGACGATCAATGTGAGTATTTCTTTTCATTCTACTTATTTTCCTGTTAAATTCATCAAAAGAATATTTACTTGGAAAGTGCAAAAATATATTCTTTTCGTTATAGCATTCCATTGATAGGGGTGAAAATCAATTGGTTAAACATTAAATTAAGTTTTAATCCTATGAATAGGAAGTATATATGCTGCGTATGTAAAATATACTGATAGTATTTAAATTCACCACATGCCAAGTCTTCCAAGGAAAATGGTGTAAAGCCCACAAATAATTTTATCGGCTATTATTTAAAATGATTGCTTATATATTTAATATTCTTGTGAAAATAATATATCCTCAAAGTATAGGAGTTTAACATTCTGGCTGAAAATTGCAATACTTGAAAAAAAATTGTCCATGTCATAACATTTTCACAAGGAAAGAATTATAACTGATAGTTGATAGCTTAGCAATTACGTTTATTATACTAATTTCCTACAAAGTTTAGTCTTAATCGTTGGTTCCTTTGAAGTAAAGATCCCAAAACAAAAACTTAGAAATTAAGTTTTACTAGAAATTAAAACGTATCATACTTGTAACATACACTAATTAATTCCATCGTTGTGGTCTTATTTTTTTCGAGTAAAGAAACTTTATTACTTTCGAACTCTCTCTCTCTCTCTTTCCTAAAAAAAAAGATTTGGGAAGTAGATACTCTGTTTAATAGCATAGGCCAGGGAAATAAAAACCATGTGAGTATGAAGATTTCTTGGTAGAGGGAAGGTGGAGTAGTTATAATTTCTACGAGTAATTTTTAAAATCTTACTATGATTGGACTAAGCAACCTTATAAAGAATTTGAAGTTTATGAATTTATATTCACGACTTCAAGTTAATATTAAAAAAAAAATATCTTATATATAGAGAGAGAATGCGGAGAAAAGTTAGTGGACTTATATGAACCGGTAACAAAGCTTCTACATCTGGCCCTGGTGGGAAATGCTGACGAATAACTTGGTACAATATTCTACAACTAGAGGGACAAGTAAATAGGTTGTATGTTTTATTTTTCATGTTGCTAATCCAACTTATTATGAATGGATACTTATAAGTATTTTTTTGATTTGAAAAGTAATATTACAACGAGAGATGAGTGGGGAAATACTGACGAATATCATCGTATAATATTCTATAAATCGAGAGACAAGTAAACAGGTTGTCTATTTTATTTTTTTTAGTTGCTAAACCAACTTATTATGTATAGTTACTTAAAGTTATTTTTAAAATGTATGTAAAGTGTAATATAGAAACTTCCAGTTCCAGTATATAAAAACTAGACTCCATTGTATAGCTATTAATTCAAAGACAATTAGCAAATATGAGGATGGTGGACTGTAAAATTTCATTATTTGCTTGTAACTTACACAAACAAATGTAAAGAGGACATTTAATACGCATTATTTTCTAATTCAGTAGTTAAACGAATTTTTACAGAGAAGATGCATGCAAAAGAAGGTTACAAAAAATCAAAGTTAAGGAAGTGGGAGTGAAGCCTCTCCAATTCCCCTTTCAAGAGAAGAGCACAAATTGCAAGTTCCATCCTCTAAAGCTTGTGCTATTTGTCATTGTAATTGGCACTTTCTTCTTGATTCTCTCCTCCAACTCCGTTTGTCAAAATAATAATGCTTCAGATTCAAGGTATGTTCTGCTTCTTTTTTCACTGCATAATGTTTGTCCTTATGTATGCATAGAGATAGCAGCTATATATGAGAAGAACTACATTGGATATGTTGTTGTCGCTCTAGTTATCTAGAAAATAAGGTAGGTATCCATTCCTGCCGTGACATGTTAATTTCAAAATTATTTACACTGTCAATGTATATTAGCTATATCCTCCAGATTGGTCATACCATAGTCTTTATTAATTAATTAATTGAAATATAAACTATATAATGCAGGCAACATTTTGTGAACAGGTGGATATGGGGTGCCTCAGATCCTAGGTACATATCAGATGTTGACATCAATTGGGAGGAAGTATCTCAAGTTTTAGAACAATTGCCTGAAAAGAAAGTTGTTGAGAACATAGGTCTTCTTAACTTCGACCAAGATGAAATCATTGAATGGAGACAAGTTGTTCCTGGTGCCAACCAAACAGTCCTTCACCTTGACTATGCTGAAAAAAACATAACATGGGAAACATTGTACCCTGAGTGGATTGATGAAGAACAAGAAAATGATGTTCCAAGTTGTCCTTCTTTGCCAAAACTAGAAGTTCCTAGGAATCGTATCGATCTCATAGCAGTCAAGTTACCATGTAGAAATGAAGGGAATTGGTCTAGAGATGTTGCGCGATTGCACTTGCAACTTGCTGCTGGTGGTTTAGCTTCCTCTGCTAAGGGTAAACATCTTGTGCATTTGCTTTTCATAACCAAATGCTTCCCTATACCAAATCTTTATGGTTGCAACGAGCTCGTTGCTAGAAAAGGTAACGCGTGGTTGTACAAGCCGGATTTGAGTGTTCTAAGACGAAAACTTCAACTTCCTGTTGGATCATGTGAACTCGCACTTCCATTTGGTACAACAGGTAATGGTTTTTCCTTCTTTCAATGTGAATTCTATAGACATATCAAGAATTCAATGTGAACTTGTCTATGATAGCAGAGGAAGTACATTCAGGTAACAAAAGGCGCGAGGCTTATGCAACAATCTTGCATTCAGCTCATGTATATGTTTGTGGAGCCATAGCAGCAGCACAAAGCATTAGAATGGCAGGGTCCACGCGAGACCTTGTGATTCTCGTTGATGATTCGATGGGTGAGTATCATAAGAGTGGACTTGAAGCAGCAGGTTGGCAAGTTAGGACTATACAAAGAATAAGAAACCCAAAAGCTGAGAAAGATGCCTACAACGAGTGGAATTATAGCAAATTCAGACTTTGGCAACTGACTGATTATGACAAGATCATATTCATTGATGCTGATCTGCTTATACTTAGAAACATCGACATCTTATTTAGGATGCCACAGATTTCAGCGACAGGTAACAATGGCACGCTTTTTAACTCCGGAGTCATGGTTATCGAGCCATCAAACTGCACGTTTCAGCTCCTAATGGATCACATAAATGAGATTGAGTCCTATAATGGAGGCGATCAAGGTTACCTAAACGAAATATTCACGTGGTGGCATCGGATACCAAAGCATATGAACTTCTAGAAAAACTTCTGGATTGGCGATGATGAAGTAGTGAAAGCAAAGAAAACAAATCTTTTCGGGGCTGAACCTCCAATTCTTTATGTCCTACATTACCTCGGATACAAGCCATGGTTGTGTTTCCGGGACTATGATTGCAACTGGAACGTAGACATCTTACAAGAATTCGCGAGTGATGTTGCACATGACAAGTGGTGGAAAGTGCACGATGCAATGCCCGAGCAGTTGCAAGACTTTTGCCTGCTAAGATCAAAGCAGAAGGCACAATTGGAATGGGATAGAAGGGAAGCGGAGAAGGGAAACTATGTTGATGGACATTGGAAAATCAAGATCAAAGATGGACGACTTAAGAGATGTACAGACAGGTTATGCAATTGGAAGGGTATGTTAAAGCATTGGGGGGAGAAGAATTGGACAGATGATCCATTTTTCCACCCCTCACCACCAACCTTAAAAACCAACAAAACCAAAATAGCATCTCTTTCTGGTATATAACAAGCATTTTTTCTTTTTTGGCTTTTTTGCATTCAATCTTGTGATAAGAGGGTAAAGGATATGAAGTTGCTTTCAGAAGCAAAGTTAGTCATTTGATGAAATTTTCAGCTTTGATATATACATAGGTTTTGTGCTATGTGTTGGACAGTACCTTCAATTTGTGAGGGACTTTTATAGCGTTTTCAGATTTTATACTTATGTTTTCTATGTTTCCACTCAAGTCTTTTTGACATTTTTAGCACTTTTTTCAATTTCTCTATATTCGTTCCGCTTATTTTTATATATTATAGTGAATTAATGTTATAAAAAATATATAGTATTATAATAGTAGAACATGAGATTTGGTTTCAAAATCAATTATAGCAATCAGACATCAATTTAGACAATCTTGTATGAGTGATTAATTAGAAGCATTAATCACTTCAGACAATGTAGAATTTGGGAATAATTGATACTATATATTATATTTTAAGTCTTTAAGAGAGTATTCATCCCAAAGTGATTTATTTTCAATTTCATTAGAACTTTGTCGATATTATTTTTTGAAAATTCGTCATAGTTGAGAATCTTGAAACGTACACTCTGATGATTAACACTTTATGAACCTAATCCTTCATCAAAGTTCACACCTCAAAGACTCAAATTCTTTGTCTTCTTACAAGGCATTTCTCCTTAGCTTGCAAACACTAGGATAATCTTCTTCTTTTTCATAAAACAAAAGGATAATCATGAAGTAATTATTTAATCCCTTGCATATTGGCAGACACAATAAATACCTAAACAATATAGATAAAAGTGGATCTAGGATTTTAGATCTATGAATTCAGCATTTAAAAGTTATGGGTTCATATCTACTATTTATTGTAATTTACTGATTTTTTATATATCAATTTATGTTTCCCGTTAAAAGCACCCAGTTCAATTAAACCCGGTGGCTCTATACTGCATCCGCCACTGAATATAAAGGGCTAGTTGGATCCAGAGAAAGAAAAAATAAACTTCCTAGTTTTTCATATTAAAAAATATAAAAGAAAAATTAATCTAACCACTTAGACGAAAATAAATCGATAGATATATAATATACGTGTATGAGTAAAATTCAGTTTAGCCCCTTAACCTTTAAGGCTTGGGAAATTATACCTCCCTTCATACTTTGAATAGAAACGACAATCCCCTTGTACTAAGAAAACAATTGGAAAAAAAATATTATCAATAAAAATAAAAATTCAAAATGAACCCTCTTTTTGGAGGGAATACTTTTGGCGCTAGAAAAAGTTTCTCGCTGTATTAAGGTAACTAGCATAAATTCCAATGTTTACTTTTAACTTTTAAGCAAAAACTTTACATAAAAATTTGGAAAAAACCTAGAATCATCTGAAAACTAGACGAACTTTTCAAGGTAAGTTACCTTTTCACCATTACAATATAATGTCATATAAGTGGTTTTGTGCTTGTGCACAAGTTCCAAAGATTGTATATATCTTTATAATATATTCTAATTATAATATTATAATGCAGATTCTATGTATCAGAAGAACGAAATACAGATATTGAAAGGTATTGCTCAACAGCAATGGGGGAATTTTAATATTTTACAAAATCAACTTCTCACTCAATATCTAGAGAGCGGATACTATGCATCTCTTTCACTTTTTTATTTGTCAAGTGGATAAAGTTTTGTCCGTCCAATCCAATATATTTTTAAAACTCTTTAAATTTATAAAAGTTTCAAGACACGCTAAGTATAAAAAAAATTTAATCTTGCTTAGAGTGCATAAAAATTATACTTTTATTACGAATTTAAATCCTTATTATTGACTTTTGAGTTCCTTCTCTATTTATAAATAATTGCTTGTAAAATTATACGGATTCTATTTTAATTATTAAAAATAGATATAATTATTAGTCTAGTCAAAACCAAAAATATAACAAAATAACGCCTAAAGCCCATAAAGGGCTGTTGAAAAGCAAAAGGATTAAAGAGTTGAAAGTCTTACGCCTTGGACGAAAGGTTAGGGAAAACCAAAGTAACAGACAACATGCTCCCAATCAACACCTCCCAACCAAAACCACCAGAAAACTTAAGCCCTCCTCTAACTTCACCTCCATCTACTATCCCCACTTATAATCCTGACACGGATACTAGTATGAACATTAACCGCCAGGATCCAGTAAAAGTTCTTGGCCAAATCATATCTCCAAATTTTAAACACAAATAACTCTTCCTTGACACAGCATATATCTCCACAATGAAGCACTGTGAGTTTGGAGTATATAGATGAACTTGATACACCAACTGATCCTTCAAATTTTACATCACTATCTGTGGAGGAAAAACAAAGCTCTATCAACCATGGCAACATGTCATGATTATTAAGGTTTATGGTCGTAAAGTTAAGCATCAACTACTTCGACAAAATATTTATGCATTATGAAAACCAACTGAAAACCTTCCTCTCATAGACCTAGGGTCAGATTTTTTCATGCTTTACAGGGTGGCCCTTGGTTTATTCTAAATCATTTTCTATCTGTTCGTCAATGGAAACCCAAGTTTAAGGCTTTTGGGACAAAATTAACAACCCTCGCTGTTTGGTTACGATTACCTGAATTACCTACAGAATTTTACGATTATTAAATCCTCAAAAAATTAGACCAGAAAATTGGTAAATTCTTATTAATGGACACTTGTACTTCTTCTACTACTAGAGGACAATATGTTCGTTTATGTGTAGAAGTTTTGCTAAACCAGCCTTTACAAACTCACCTCTACATTGGCAATCACAAACAAATTATCCTTTATGAGGGATTAAATTTGCTTTGCATTAGCTATGGTTGCATGGGCCACAATCAATGGACGTGTACCTATACTGAAAAGATTGACTCTCCAATGGCTAATTCCCAGCAAGAACACATTATGAATGATGGTAAATATAATTCCACTGGTGATGTATGGAAACTTGTTCAGTTTCCAAAGAGATCTACAATCAAGCGAACTACTTACTCAACAAATCCATTGCCAGCAACACCATCAGTGAATTCAAGGGAGGAACTTCGTCAGGTAAGCAAGCATTAATTAGTCATAATATCCTTCTCTTTACTAAGTTAACTTTAAATAATTATGAAAATATTTCAACAATTGGTTCTAAGTTAAACCCCAGTCATAACCGTGTTTTAATTACTAATAAATTTAATTCACTTACTGATGCACCGCCAAATAATATTCTTTTTCTTAATCAATTATATACTAATTATCAACTTTCAAAAACCACTCAAGTATCTAAAGACTTGGTCCAATCAGAATATATCTCACAACGTACTATTCCTCAAAAACCTAACCCTAGTCCTAACCATGCAAATGGACACGAAACCCTTTCCCACATGAAAAGCATGCCCCAATCCCAAACACCACCTTTTGCAACTACACAAGACAAATATTCCATCAACCTAGCAACATATATTCCATCTCCTCCTTCAAATATTGAAAGCTCTCCATCATTTCAATCTACTATTGCCCTGCAACTAGGTTATAATGACTCTACCACCTCCATTTCCCAATCAAACACACAACCCTCATATCAATCTATTCAACCGACTCCTTCAACTATCGGCAGTGCTTCATTGCCTCTTATAATCTCAACTATTCACCATAATCTATTCTCCAATTTCAATGTTGACTCTCTTATTGTAGAAAATGTTTCCTTTCAATTTTCTCAATCATCTGAGAAGACAACCAACAACCCTAAGGTTAACTACTCACCATCTATCTCCTACTCCCAACCACCACACCACCTCATACTGGAGCCCAATTCGATCATCTACAAAGCACACACACACCATATGCACCAACATACCTACCATCTTGGCTAGAGGCGTGTTTGGAAAATCATGCTTTGACGTTCACCATGCAAGTAAATCAGCAGGAAGTAATGATCTTCATCAATCATCCTAGTGACTTAGCCCAAATAGTTGATGAAGGAATGCAATCAAGAACCGAAATATATACTCGTTACCATTGATCCATGATGCAAGCACCCCACCTTGCACCATTCCAACCTCTGCCACTACCTATTTCAGTTTTGTATCACACTAACCTTTATCCAACTCTCATTTACATTCCCTTTTATCCTCCACTCACTCTAAATACTCATTGGATCCAGCCCTATTGGGAGTCACAGCCTCACATTCCTCTATTGAGGCCAGGCACTCCTCACTCACCAACTCCACCTCCTCCTCATCCATCTCCACAGAATCACAATCCACAAGAACAACAAGAACAGGAAGTGAATTTTCATGCAGAGTTAGACGCAATCATCGTCTACAACAGAGAGACACGACCAATTCATGCATGCATGGATGGAATAAAAGTCTTTGTGCAGAAGGAAAAATTCAAAAGAAAGATATTCATAAGGTGCCCGCAAAATCTACTAGCAACCTCATTCTGTTTAAGGCCAACAACAAACCCAGCGGTGGGAAAATATGACATGTTATTCCTCCCCACCTTAAGGCTCCATCCAGGGAAGTCTAATACTGGTCCAAATGATTCCAATATAAGTCATATAAATTTCATAATCTGAAATTGTAGAGGTGCTCAATCAGTGGGTTTCAGAAGAAATTTTAGGTCGTTATTGGATTATAACAGACCTGCATTGGTGGTCCTCTTAGAAACCTATTGTCAATCACACCAAATTTTAAAGGATGATTTTGAGTTTACAGGTATGTTTGAAGATCCTGCTATAGGGCACTCAGGTGGGATTGTGATCCTATGGAATTATACTCTTTTAACTATCGAACAGGTAGCCACATCCACCCAAGAAATCTATTGCTACATCTAGGTTTGTCCATTACCTTTTAATTTTTTATTTAGTTCTATTTATGCAAGTAATGATCTTGCAGCTAGGCTTATTTTATGGAATAATCTTACCCGTATATTTGATAACTATATGGTCACTTGGTTGATTGCGGGGAGGGGGGATTTTAATAAGATAGTACATGCAGTAGATAAATTCGATGGTTTGGTGGCCTCCCTATGAATAATTCTAGAGCAAATAAGTTATTAGACTGTTTAATTACTATAGTTTGATAGACTTAGGATTTAAGGGCAAATGCTACACTTGGACAAATGGTAGACATAATAGGGTAAATATTCTAGAACATATAGACAGAGTATTAGCAAATTATGCTTGGATAAATAATTATTCTGATGATTTGGTCACACACCTTCCACGCACCCACTCTGATCATTGTCCTATTAAAGTTGAACTTCAACATTGTTCCTTCCCCAGGAAAAGAATATTCAAGCTGGAAACTATATGGAATACACACCCTACTTTCACTAAAGTACTTGAACAAGTCTGGCTGGATAAAGTACACTTACTTCCAGCTATAAGATCAATTTGCGGAAGATATCCAACTTTGGGATAAAACTACTTTTGGGAATATTTTTAAGCGTAAAAAAAGATATCGGCTTGACTAAGTGGACTTCAAGCTTCCATTCATTATCCAACTAGTAATTTTTTATAAAATTTAGAGACAAGGTTAACTTTCGAATATAATGAAATACTCCGACTTGAAGAGGAGTTTTGGAAATTAAAATCTCGCATTAACTAATTGAACAATGGGCATGCAAATACAAAAAAATTTTAACTAACAGTCCTGAATCGCAGAAGGTACAATCGTATCACTGCTCTCCAAGATTTAGGTGGAAATTGGATCACTGATCCATATAGAAATCCTGATAATATTACCATCAATTGTTTACTACTGAAAACTTCAAATCTAGTAGAAACACCTTCGCACATGCTTATAATGTATTAACTGATAAAGAGCAATCTTGTTTGCTAGCTCCGGTACAGGATCATGAATCCTTGCTATTGTTCACTCCTTCCAACCCCTTAAAGGCACCTGGACCAGATGGTCTTCATCCATTATTTTATGAAAAATATTGGTATATCATAGGAAACTCAGTGAAATATTTTTGTCATAAAGCTTTCTTGGACTATCAGATTGATTTTAGTATAAACTCAACTTTCATTTGTCTAATCCCTAAGACTAAGAATGCTTCTAGTATTGCACAATTCCGGCCTATTAGCCTTTGCAATACAATTTATAAAATTATCACAAAGATGATTGTCAATAGATTAATGTTGGAAACACGTTCTCAAGGCTTTATACTAAAACGTGTGTTCTTATGTGTAGGTTTTGATGAATGACAAACAAACGCAAATTGATATATGACGAAGTTCAAGTACAAGCGCACAATTGGTGGATAACGAGATTCAAGCACAATACAAAGTTTTATAGTTTAAATGAGTCGTTCTTAATTGTGTTCTTGATTCTACAACTTGACTCATGATATGGCTTCTCTCGTAAAACTATTTTTTACAAAATCATGCATATTTAATTTAATGCTAAATGATTTTAAATCATGCATATTTACTTTAGTAAAAATAATTTTTAAACATGCCTCTAAAATCTGGACTAAGATAATCGATTATGTACTTATGATAATCGATTATGTTAAGCCAAGACTGCATGACAATCGATTGTGAACTAATGACAATCGACTGTGTTAAGGCAGTGGCATCAGGTTTTTCAAACCTGCATGACAATCGATTGTGAACCTTATGACAATCGATTGTGATGAGGCAGTGTACATCAAAGTTTTTCAAAACTCAGAATAATCGATTGTGAAGCTAATGACAATCGATTGTGAAGAGACAGTGTCCATCAGATTTTTCAAAGTCACAAAATAATCGATTGTGAACATATGACAATCGATTGTGTTGAGGCAGTGTCTTCTAGACTTTTTCAAAGTTATTAAATAATCGATTGTGAGTATATAACAATCGATTGTCATGAGGCAGTGTCTAAAATGATTTTCAAAGTCTGATAAATAATCGATTGTTAACATTGCACAATCGATTGTGAAGCTTACCGTTGTCGTAAAGTTTTCAAATACCGTCAGGTAATCGATTGTTGATTTTGTACAATCGATTGTTGAAATTAAAATCTGGAAAAGATTTTTTGAACGTTGCTGAATAATCGATTATTGATTTTTGTACAATCGATTGTTGATATTAAAATCTGGAAAGGATTTTTTGAACATTGTTGAATAATCGATTATTGATTTTGTATAATCGATTGTTTTGCGTAAAATCTGAAAATGATTTTTTGAACGTTACCAATAATCGATTGTTGATCTTGGACAATTAATTGTTAAGCGTAAAATCTGGGATTGATTTCTGGAACGATTGGCAAACAATCGATTGTGACTTCTTGACAATCGATTGTCACACAGTAAAATCAGCATCTCTTAATCGGCAATTAGGCAACGGCAATGCCAAGTTTTTCAACTATAAATACAGCTTCATTTCAGTGTTTTAAACACAATAACATACAACAACTGATCATTCTATTGCTATAAGCTTGCATACTATTGTTTATCATTTTATATTCATTTCATAAAGCTTTTGAGAGCCAAAGTCTTGTCCATAGTTGTTGTGATCTTGAGCTTACTTCTTTTACTCATATCTACTCATTAAGGAGTGCATTGTTTGAGTGTTTAGTGTTTTGTACACTGAAGAGAATTGTGATTCTCTTGTTGTAAGGAACTTGTGTTTCCTTGGTCGAAGTCTTGGAGTGTTGTATCTCCGAGCAAGATTGTTGAGGCTTGTGTCCTCAGATTGTATAGGTTGGTTAGGCACCCGTAAGCTTAACAGTGAAGTCTTGGAGTGTTGTATCTCCGAGCAAAGGTGTTAAGGCTTGTGTCCTTAAGTTGTAAAGGTTGGTTAGGCACCCGTAAGCTTAACAGTGAAGTCTTGGAGTGTTGTATCTCCGAGCAAAGGTGTTAAGGCTTGTGGCCTTAAGTTGTAAAGGTTTGTTGAGCACCCGTAAGCTTGACAAGTTAGTGGAAAATCTCGAGAGAGTCTCTCGGGGACTGGACTAGCCACTTGTTGTGGTGAACCAGAATACATCGGTGCGTTCTTTCCTTTTTGTTTACTTAACGCACTTATTTATTCCTGCAAATTCAAATTCCGCAAGTTTACGCTAAATTTTATTATAACGCTATTCACCCCCCCCCCCCCCCGCCTCTAGCGTTAAGCGTATTAACTAACAATTGGTATCAGAGCCCAACTCTCTGAAGACTTAACAGTTTGAGAGAACCATCCATGGCTTCTACTCGTGACTCTTTTGCAGGAATAGGTGAAGGTGATTTTAACATGTTGCCCCCAATTTTTGATGAAAAAAATTACTCATATTGGAAAGATCGGATGAGAATTTTCATCACAGCCAACAACTTTTATCTATGGCAAATCATCAAGCATGGTGATCAAATGACAACAAAAGTTGGGAAAGGCAAGGTAAGTGAATACAACACTAATGCAATAAATATGTTGTATAGCACCTTGAATCAGGAAGACTATCAGAAAATTTCCCACTACAAAACCGCCAAAGAGATGTGGGATAAGCTGGAGGAAATGTATGAATGCATGCCTCAAAAAGCGGACAGCTCATATGATGAATCAACTGGCCAATGTCTCATGGCAAACGAAGAAGAAGAGGTAAGTACGTCCAACTCTCACTCGCTAGAAATGAAAAATGCTTATAATAAATTACATAGTGAGTTTGTTGATGCTTCCAAGACTATTAAAGATTTGCAGAAAACTCTGTCGTTGCAAGAAAAAGATTTTTAAAAACAACTCTCTCTAAAAGAAAAAGATTTTGAAAAACTGGTTTTAGAAAATGAGAAGTTGAAAGAGGAAAACAAGTTTTTCGGAAAAAGAAGCGCCGATAAGCCCGAAAGCTCTATTAGAAAGTGTACTTCTTGCTTGCATCTCAAAAATGAAGTAGAAAGGCTTGAAGGCACATTAGATAAGTTTAACTCTTCGCACAAAAATTTGAATGATGTTCTTGATAATTTGAAGTCAACCAAGCATGGCATAGGGTTTACGAATGAGCCTAAAGAAAAGGTTGAAGCTAAACCCCAACAACCTAAGGCTCAACCTAGGACTAATAATAAAAATGCTTATCCTAGAAATAGCAATCCTAGAACCAATATGCATGCTAGACTAAATGTTGAACATTTTAGAAGACCTAGCAATGACTTACCACCTAGAAATAACTACCCTAGAAATGATGCATATTATAGGCCAAATACTAGAAGGAATTTTGAACCCTTTAGAGCACCTAGAAATGATTTCCAACGTAGAAATAATTATTCTAGAAATGCTGCTCATAGTAGGAGAAATGATGTTCATAAAGCGCGCAATAGTCATAATGCTGAAAATAGAGTAAACCATTTTCGTCCATCAAGTTACTATGAACCTAGAAGGATGCATAACCCCAACGTGACTTGTCATTATTGTAGACGTATTGGTCATATTGCTCCTGCATGTTTTACACGACATAGACATATCACTCAATCGCATCATTATGATATGCCTAACCCCCAAGGACCCAAAATGGCATGGGTACCAAAAGATCATTAAGCTGTTTTGCAGGTGTGCTTGAAAGGCTACAGTATTGTAGTAGATGCACCGAGCACGACACCCCATTGCATCAAGAGGAAATTTCGGTTAGTTGTCATTTTTGACAAAAATCGAATTGTTGATATGTGCTAGCAACCAATATTGACTTATTTGTTGTTAATTTGGTTCCCTTATTGTTGAATCTTTGATAAGCTTAGTCGTAATAGTTGATATGCGTTAACAATTGAGATATCCTTGTCAACAATCAATATCAATTAGCTTTGTTGATTCATATGTTGAAACGTGTTGTTAAATGACAATTGGTGTCAATTAGTTTACTTGTTAGTTATCTGCTTTTAAAAGATCAAAACTGTTGATATGTATTAACAGTTAGCTTGATAAAATCATTTCATTCATGATTTGATAATTGCTATCTGTGATTTAAATAACTGTTAGTATACTGTGTGGTGTGTATTATCTATTAGCATATTCTTCAAAAAGTCTTCACTCACGTTTTTGATGAATGCTATCATCAGCTTTGAAAAATAATTGAGATGTCTCATGTTTCTAACAATTGACAAAAATCCTTCTTAAAAATCGTCTCTTGATGAACACATCCTTTGGTCTGGATAATGGTTGGTATTTTCTTCAAAATTCGATGTATGGTTGATCTGTTAACAGTCAATACTCGTTTGTAATATGCTTTACTAAAAATAACAATTTGTATCACTGTTACTAAAATAACTTTTGGTACACTTGTTATGTCATCCAACAAATAGGTTTATCATTGTTTTATAACAATTGGTATATCTATGTTGGTATGTCTTGATAAATTTTTGATTAAGGGGAAATAGATTGCATGAAGTTTACTATCTTCTTGATGACAGAATTTCAAAACAACTCTCTATATTGGCAATGTTATTTTCTTTAAACTCTCATACCACTAATATCTTGCATTCCAAATCTTGTGGAAAATGATATCGTAGAAAAATTTATACTACTTTGGAGCAACTAATAAGTGTCATGCAAGGAATCTGTAAATCGCATTTGAGATATCATTGATAGACAAGCTTAATTTCTTCTTGGAGCTGCAAATTAAGCAAATGAAAGAGGGAACTTTCATTTGTCCATCTAAATGTCGCAAGGAGTTGCCAAATCAATTCGAAAAAAGCAACACCAAACCAATGGTCACTTCAATGAATTTAGATGACCATCTTGACAGAAATGTGAAAGGTAAGACGAGCAATACCAAGAACTACACAGGTATGATCGTTCCTCACTTTACCTTATTGCTAGTAGACTTGATAAAACATTTAGCGTTTAATGTTGTGCTAAATATAAATCATGTCCAAATGAAGTATTGAATGCGGGTAAACGTTGATCTAAATGCATACATTTTAGGTTGCATTTATATTTTAATTACTGACTTGAGCGTCGGAGACGTTTAATTCTATTTTGCAGGTATCGCCCTAAAGGTAGGGGGAATTATAAAGAAACGGCATAGAACAATCGATTGTTACAGCTAATAATCAATTATTTCACTGTGCAGAAAATCGATTAGCAAGTATCACTAATCGATTGTTTATGGTTTATGTTTATTATGCAGTTTTGTTAAATAATTGATTCTTTAACTGCAAAATCGATTTCCCTCTCAGCCATTCAGCAATGCTTTTCCAAAACAATCGATTGTTTCAAAATATAATCGATTATTCTCAAAATCAAAAAATTTCTGTGCTCACTGTAACATAACAATCGATTACCATATTTTGACAATCGATTATTTCATGTCAGTAATTCAAAGTTTTTTTTACCATTTGGTTCTGCAATCGATTTGTGTCAGTTCCGAGATTCAGTCAAATCTTAATGACAATCGATTATCTCATTCCAACAATCGATTGTCTAACGGTCAGTAAGATTTATTTTTACCGTTTCTGACTGTTTCAGCTTTCAATTTTCTGCAGATTTCTTGCATTAATGAAATGCCTTTCTCCCCTCTATAAATAGGCTCCATATATGTTCATTTTTATTCACTCAAGCATCAACTTTAGCTCTCAAACTATCAAAATTCTTTCAAGTCTCTTGCAAATTCCAGCAATACTCAGTGAAATCGTCGGGCCGTCACTCCAAACGTTCCCATTCTGCTAGGCATGGTGCATCCTCCTCTGCTGCTCCAAACTATCCTTATCAAGATGGTTCCGTTCTATACTTTAATTCTGACATCGAGCTTACTCGATTTTTAACAAAATTTGAAAAGTGCGACATTCTTCCTCCCCGCTTTTCAACCAACAAGTATCTTGAATCTTATGGCCCTGCTGCAAATATGCTCAAAAATTGTCAACTTCTTGACTTCTTACTTCTTACCCATCCTTACATCAATACTACATTGATTCAAGCATTTTACTCCAACCTTCATGAGGATGATGACGGTGAGCTTGTGACAAATATAAATGGTGTTCAAATTCTTCTTTCCGATGAAAACCTTCATACCATTGCCCATCTTCCTCATAATGGTGAAGACATTTTTCGGTACATCGGAGAGGCCGGAGCCCTTTTTGATGATACAGTCCTCCTACATCAAACCGGACTTACTTCTTATGATCCAAATCTTTCTTCCCGTCGTCCTACAATTACGGGAATGGATCCCAATTATCGGTTGATTTTCTATTTCATCACCCGACTCCTCAAGCCTCGTAAGCATAACCATACTACCATTTCCCAAGAGGACACCAAGCTCATGCATGCCATAATAACCGGAGCTAACATCAATTGGTGTCGGTTCGTCAAGATTCACATGCGTGACGCTATCGGAGATGATAGGCCTCTTCCTTATGCTCTCCTCATCATGAATTTTCTTGAAGCCTCCGGATTCATCACTTCCAACGGTCCTCTCAAAAAGAGTACCAAGAAGTGGGAAATTTCAGAATCCTCCTTTCATCATGACGGTGATCATGCAGTGCCTGCTCCTCCTCCAACCCGTCGAACTCGTCCGCCTCAAGAGCCCACTCTCCAATCCATTTCCGACCAAATTGCTTCCTTGACCACCTCTGTTGGTCAATTGACAAATGAGATCCATGGATATTTTGACCATGTTCATTATTCATATGCCGGTCTTGTTCCCTTTGAAGCAGTGCCAGACGATGAGGCGGGAAACAATGATGAATAATTTCTTTGTCTTTCTAATTTATTGTTCTATGTTTGTATTGTTCTCATTATATACCCGTTTTCTTTCCAATAAATAAACAAGTTTTATTTACATCTTTGGCATCTTCTTATATTATTTTTGCTAATGGAAAAAGGGGGAAGATAACGGGTATCCACTCTCAATATTTATAAGCTTAAATTGAGGGGGAATACATATATTGAGGGGGAACAAATGCATGTCTTGAATCGTCATTATAAATTGTTTACCATCAATTATTTACTACTGAAAACTTCAAATCTAGTAGAAACACCTTCGCACATGCTTATAATGTATTAACTGATAAAGAGCAATCTTGTTTGCTAGCTCCGGTACAGGATCATGAATCCTTGCTATTGTTCACTCCTTCCAACCCCTTAAAGGCACCTGGACCAGATGGTCTTCATCCGTTATTTTATGAAAAATATTGGTATATCATAGGAAACTCAGTGAAATATTTTTGTCATAAAGCTTTCTTGGACTATCAGATTGATTTTAGTATAAACTCAACTTTCATTTGTCTAATCCCTAAGACTAAGAATGCTTCTAGTATTGCACAATTCCGGCCTATTAGCCTTTGCAATACAATTTATAAAATTATCACAAAGATGATTGTCAATAGATTAATGTTGGAAACACGTTCTCAAGGCTTTATACTAAAACGTGTGTTCTTATGTGTAGGTTTTGATGAATGACAATCAAGCGTAAATTGATATATGACGAAGTTCAAGTACAAGCGCACAATTGGTGGATAACGAGATTCAAGCACAATACAAAGTTTTATAGTTTAAATGAGTCGTTCTTAATTGTGTTCTTGATTCTACAACTTGACTCATGATATGGCTTCTCTCGTAAAACTATTTTTTACAAAATCATGCATATTTAATTTAATGCTAAATGATTTTAAATCATGCATATTTACTTTAGTAAAAATGATTTTTAAACATGCCTCTAAAATCTGGACTAAGATAATCGATTATGTACTTATGATAATCGATTATGCTAAGCCAAGACTGCATGACAATCGATTGTGAACTAATGACAATCGATTGTGTTAAGGCAGTGAGCATCAGGTTTTTCAAACCTGCATGACAATCGATTGTGAACCTTATGACAATCAATTGTGATGAGGCAGTGTACATCAAAGTTTTTCAAAACTCAGAATAATCGATTGTGAAGCTAATGACAATCGATTGTGAAGAGACAGTGTCCATCAGATTTTTCAAAGTCACAAAATAATCGATTGTGAACATATGACAATCGATTGTGTTGAGGCAGTGTCTTCCAGACTTTTTCAAAGTTATTAAATAATCGATTGTGAGTATATAACAATTGATTGTCACGAGGCAGTGTCTAAAATGATTTTCAAAGTCTGATAAATAATCGATTGTTAACATTGCACAATCGATTGTGAAGCTTACCGTTGTCGTAAAGTTTTCAAATACCGTCAGGTAATCGATTGTTGATTTTGTACAATCGATTGTTGAAATTAAAATCTGGAAAAGATTTTTTGAACGTTGCTGAATAATTGATTGTTGATTTTGTACAATCGATTGTTGATATTAAAATCTGGAAAGGATTTTTTGAACGTTGTTGAATAATCGATTATTGATTTTGTATAATCGATTGTTTTGCGTAAAATTTGAAAATGAATTTTTGAACGTTACCAATAATCGATTGTTGATCTTGGACAATCGATTGTTAAGCGTAAAATCTGGGATTGATTTCTGGAACGATTGGCAAACAATCGATTGTGACTTGTTGACAATCGATTGTCACACAGTAAAATCAGCATCTCTTAATCGGCAATTAGGCAACGGTAATGCCAAGTTTTTCAACTATAAATACAGCTTCATTTCAGTGTTTTAAACACAATAACATACAACAACTGATCATTCTATTGCTATAAGCTTGCATACTATTGTTTATCATTTTATATTCATTTCATAAAGCTTTTGAGAGCCAAAGTCTTGTCCATAGTTGTTGTGATCTTGAGCTTACTTCTTTTACTCATATCTACTCATTAAGGAGTGCATTGTTTGAGTGTTTAGTGTTTTGTACACTTGAAGAGAATTGTGATTCTCTTGTTGTAAGGAACTTGTGTTTCCTTGGTCGAAGTCTTTGAGTGTTGTATCTCCGAGCAAGATTGTTGAGGCTTGTGTCCTCAGATTGTATAGGTTGGTTAGGCACCCGTAAGCTTATCAGTGAAGTCTTGGAGTGTTGTATCTCCGAGCAAAGGTGTTAAGGCCTGTGTCCTTAAGTTGTAAAGGTTGGTTAGGCACCCGTAAGCTTAACAGTGAAGTCTTGGAGTGTTGTATCTCCGAGCAAAGGTGTTAAGGCTTGTGTCCTTAAGTTGTAAAGGTTTGTTGAGCACCCGTAAGCTTGACAAGTTAGTGGAAAATCTCGAGAGAGACTCTCGGGGACTGGACTAGCCACTTGTTGTGGTGAACCAGAATACATCGGTGAGTTCTTTCCTTTTTATTTACTTAACGCACTTATTTATTTCCTGCAAATTTCAAATTCCGCAAGTTTATGCTAAATTTTATTATAACTCTATTCACCCCCCCCTCTAGCATTAAGCGTATTATCTAACAATTAAAACCAATTTTGGAACATCTTATCCATCCAACTCAATCTAGTTTTCAGAAAAATAAACGAGCTGTTGATAATGATATTATTGTGCAAGAAGTAATCCACAACTTTAGTAAAATGAAGGGTAACAATTTGAACAAAATTCTCAAACTGAATCTGGATAAGGCATTTGATAAGTTGGAATGGTCTTTTATTTATAACACATTACTTAGTTTTAAATTTTCATCTCCTTTTATTAAGCTAATCATATCTTGTATCGCAACCACAACCACAGCTATTATTATAAATGGTACACCTTATGAATACTTTATACCTACACAGGGTATAAGGCACCTTATACTTTCATATTATGCTTGGAAATGCTATCAAGAAAAATAAACTCAAAAGTAGACTATAATATTTGGCATCCTATTTCTCTGGGTAATAAAGGACCCCAATTAACCCATTTTTTTTGCAGATGATATTATTTTACTTTTCAAAATTACACCTGATTCATGCACATCTATTCTTAAAACCATTTCTTTGTTTACACATCAATCAGGAGAAACTATAAATTTTCATAAATCCAGAATTTTTTTCTCTAAGAATTGTGCTTATACTACTAAAGACTTTACTACGCATATCTTCCATATGAATGAAGGGAAAATTTTTGGTAAATATCTAGGATTCCCAATATTTAATGCCAAACCAAAGAAAAGAGATTATAAATTTTTTATTGATAATTTTAAAGCTAAGTTGACAGGTTGGAAAACTAACTTTTTAAGCAAGGTTGGGACTTCTACTCTAATTCGTTCCACCTTAAATAACCTTTCCAACCATATAATGTAATATATTACACTCCCTTCTTATATTATTTCTTTCCTTAATAAACACCAACGAAATTCTCTTTGGGGCACTCCACCTTAACAGAAAAAATTACATCTTATTAAATGGTCTTTGGTTACACAACCATTAAATAAGGGGGGTTTGGGGATTCAAAATCTTAGTACTAAGAATCAGGCTTTACAAGCTAGCCTTGATTGGAGGCTATTCCACAATCCCAATCAGTTGTGGGCCCGGTTTTTATTACATAGTCATCTAAGGCCGTCTCACTTAAGCAAACAGCACCCGTTACGAACTTGGTCTAATATTATTAGGGTTTTGTCTAACTGTCGATTAGGTTATAGGTGGAACATAATCAATGGTAAACATGTTCTTTTCTGGAAGGAACCTTGGCTAATTCAAGATTCTATATTCCGAAATGATATATCAGGATCACTCCCTAAAGGTGAGGAAAATAAGCTAGTTTCCAACTACTATATAAATCACAAAAGGCAGCGTCATATACTACTATTTATATTATCTCCTTTTTTACGACAAGAAATTATAAATCTTTACCTACCACTGGTACCCATCGGATATGACAAAATTTATTGTCGCTTACTAACAATGAGGAGTTCTCTGTGAAGTCTATGTACCATGTTCTCATCACTTATTAAATCACCCAATTAATTATAATCAATTCAGTTATAAATAGATTTGGAAGCTTAAAATACCTCCAAAAATCACTTTTTTATATGGTTATTATGTCATGGTAGACTTCCCATAATTGACTATCTAAATAGGTTAAGAGTTATTAATTCACCTTTATGTACGCCGAAACTATAAACCATATTTTTTTGGAATGTCATAATGCAAAGGCACTTTGGAAAGCACTAAATATTTAACCACTCAACTTTCTCAATCCAACAAATATTGACAATAATTCTTGGTGGCATAAATTTATACATGAGCAAATAATTCCCTACTTTCGATGCATTCCTCATTCTACCCTACTACCATTTTCTTTGTGGCAGTTATGGACTATACGTAATAAAAATTAATTTGAGAAACAACATATGAATTCCAGCATTTCCTTACTCTATAAACAATTTGTTGAA
Source organism: Nicotiana benthamiana (assembly GCA_034376525.1). Taxonomy (NCBI): domain Eukaryota; kingdom Viridiplantae; phylum Streptophyta; class Magnoliopsida; order Solanales; family Solanaceae; genus Nicotiana; species Nicotiana benthamiana. Next base: position 134,206,548 of record CM067334.1, read on the forward strand.
TACTATTACGGTATTACCTCACGAATTCTACAAAACTACAGAGTGAAGCAATTCATTTGTATATAAAATAGCATCCACCAATTGACCCCTTATTTAAGTTAAATATAGATGGTTCTTCATCAACTACCTCTCATAATAGTGGCATTGGAAGGTTATTTCGTAATTAGAACTGTCAATGGATTTTAGGGTTAGCAGAGAGAACACCAAATGGTTCAAATATTCAAGCAGAATTGCTGGCTCTTTTAAAGGGGCTACAAATTGCTATCAAATACAAACTCACACCACTGATCATTGAAACGGATGCAACTGCAATAATTGGTATGCTAATTCAACCAATTATGCAATACGCTAATTTAATCAATGATTGGAGGTTACTACTATAGCAACTGGATAATTCAAAAGCTCAAACAATCGACAGAGAACAAAACTTTGTTGCTGACAGTCTAGCTAAATATGGAGCAGTACAAGTGGAAGATAGTTGTGTGCTTTTTGCTTCTCCTCCATCTTTTGTCAACCCCTTTTATCAACAAGATCATGCTAGAATGCTTCGAAAAAGACTTCTTAAATCAACTACTGTGTTATGTACTAATAGTTCCCTAGCTAGTACTATATCTCGTAGTAGTAATGTTGTATTAGGTAATCACAATGTTGTGGGTATAGACAGCTCCCATAAAGGGGTTTATTAGGTAGTATTAGATATCATCAGCTGATGCAGCTCATGCATCCTACTACAAACTCTAATGTAAACTTTTAAGTATCTATGCAATGTTTATCTTTTCGACCAAAAAAAAGTAACAGACTTCTACCGTTCACGTTTCAGCGAAACAGAATCACGTCGCAGTAGGCAACGGAAAATCCTTGGTTTCTTTACAAATCACTAGGTCTTGAAATCAGGTATATATAATTTTTTATTCTCAATTATCCAACAGTATAATAATTGGATAGCTAATTCCCTTCTTTCTCTGTATCAATAGTAAGTTCAATGTTTAGGTATGAAACTTTGAAATTATTTAAAATACACCGGTTGTTGTAAAATCGAATGTTTGATAGGTATAAATTGGATCGGAGCCTACATATTGGCTCGAGGAGTTTTGAGGTGAGTTGATATAACCCTTACTAAAATGGTTTAACTCACAAAAACATGCATACAAGGTATTTGATGAATTGCTTAAAAGAGTTAATATGTACTTAATTGGAACAAGCGAGTACCTATTAGCTTAAAATTACTTTCTAGCTAAAGTTTAGATGATTTTCTGAATATGTCCATAAATTTTCAGATTTTTGTATTATTTTTATATACCATTTTCATGTGAAAATTCATGAAGAAGCAAGAATTTTTATAAATACTTTTGAATATTTATTTTATTTTTATGACATGCTTTACATTTAAGGACACCAGCATGAATATATATAGGATGTTCCAAAAATGATTTAGACTTGAAAAGTCACAAGAAGTAGTTTTAGAAAGACTGGGAGGGCAATTTCCCATGTCTTCAAGTAATCAGTGTACTTGTTCTTTCAATCCCAAGTTAAACTCGTGGAATTTACTTCGGCGTGACTTTATTCTATTATCGACTTCATGAGTCGCACTACTGTCCCCGAGCTAAACTCATTGTTATCAATTGAGGACCCCAAGTTAGCTAGAGCATTAGCCTTGCTGTTCTGATCTCAGGGCACGTGCTATAGGGTCCACTCTTTGAATTGATACATGGCTTCCTGTAACTTGTCTAAATAGAAAGAGTCGCACTTAGCTTCGACCACTTTGATCCCAAGGCATTTAGCCAATTGGAAACCTGAAATTATGGCTTCATAAGCGGCCTCATTATTAGTCAATATCAATGTTCTAATAGACTGTCTAACTACATTCCCCGTAGGAGGCTTCAGAAAGATGCCGAGCCCGGACCCCTTTGTGTTTGAGGCGCCGCCCGTTAAAAGGGTCCAAATTCCCGAAGTATTCCCCGAGGTTAACAATGATTCTCTTTTGAATTCGAGCACTAAGGATAGTGTAATGTCGGCCACAAAGTTGGCTAAAATTTCAAATTTTATGGCAATTCAGGGTATATACTCGATATCATACCCGCTGATTTCGATGACCAATTTGGACAATCGGCCCGAGAGCTCGGGCTTGTGCATGATGAGAGGTTACGAGACATATAGGATGACATTGTAAGTACTGTTTTAGTTTCCTAGAGGCACTTAACAAAGTGAACGCCAATTTACCAGGTAATGGTACCTTATTTCGGTCGCGCCTAGAGTTCTACTGACATAGTAAATAGGAAATTGTGTACCTTCCTCTTTCCAGACTAAAACTCAACTTACCTCCACCTCAGACACCACCAAGTAGAGGTGCAGTTTCTCATCCGCCTTCAGAGTGTGGAGCAGGGTCGGGCTCAAAATATACTATCTGAGTTATCCCAAAGCTTGTTAGCATTCCGAGGTCCAAGAGAAGTTATTCTTGAGTGTGGATCAGGGTCGGACTCAAAATATACCATTTGAGTTCTTCCAAAGCTTTTTTGCATTCCGAGGTCCAAGAGAAGTTATTCTTCTTTTCAACAGTGAGAAGAACCGATGGTTTTTGTCCGAGGATCTTGATATGAACCGACTTAGGGAGGATATATGCCCAGTCAGCCTCTGAACGGCCTTGACATTGTCCAACACAATGTGTCTTCTATGACCTTGATCTTGTCAAGATTAGTCTCGATCCTCTAATTGGATACCATTATTCTAAGGAATTTTCTCGATCCGACCCCGAATGCGTACTTCTCCGGATTCATCTTCATATTATGTTTTCTGAATATGTCAAATATTTCCTGCAAATGTTTTAAATGTTCATCTGCTCACAGGGACTTAACTAACATGTTGTCAATATAAACTTCTATTTAATTTCCTATATGTTCTTCGAACATTCGATTTACTAGGCGTTTATATATGGCACTGTTGTTCTTTAATCCAATTGGCATCACATTATAACAGAAGGTGCCGAATTTAGTGATAAAAGAAGTTTTTTCTTGATCGTTCGAGTCATTCAAATTTGGTTGTACCCGGAATAGACATCGAGAAAACTGAGTATCGCGTACCCGACAGTCGCATCGATCATCTGATCTATGCTAGGCAAAGAAAAAGAATCCTTAGAGCATGTCTTGTTCAAGTCTTTGTAATCTACACACATCCTTAGCATATTTCCTTTTTTAGGTACTACCGCTACATTAGCTAACCAGTCCGGGTAAGTAACTTCCAAAATGGATCCTATTTTAAGGAGTTTAGATACCTCATCCTTGATAAAATTTTGCTTGACTTCGAACTATAGTCTCACTTTCTGCTTGATTGGATGGAACTTTGGGTCCAAACTCAGCTTATGAGTGGTTACCTCCGGGGGAATCCCTATTATGTCAAGATGGGACCAAGCGAAATAATCCATGTTAGCTATAAGGAATTCAATAAGTTTTTTCTGAACTCGAGAGTTAACCTCGTGCCTAGGTATACCTTTCAGTTGGGCAGGTGTTCGTTCAATATGGCCTACTCCAGCTCCTCGACCGTCGATTTGATGGCATTAGTATCACCAGGAGCTATGAAGGATCTCAAAATTTTGTAATCATCTTCCTCATTAGTTCCTCGTTCCTCCGGTCCGACAGGGACTAGCGTCGGTGATTGCTATTTGAGTTCGGCCTTTCTGGTCGGCTTTATACATTTTAAAGTTAGGACGATGGGAACCAGGAGTACTTCATCGACTGCAAACACCTCCTTTGTTACTGGAAGTTCTCTGTATATCATCTTGATTGCTCCTGGAGTAGGGAATTTTAACGCGTGGTGTAAGGTCGAAGATACTGCCTTCATGTTGTGAACGCATGGTCTTCCGAATTGAGCATTATATTTCATGTCCCCTTCGATCAAATAGAACTTTGTTTCCTAGATGGTCCTGGCAGTGTTCACGAGTAGGGTTATCCCCCCTTTAATGGTTTCACATGCCATGTTAAACTTGTTCAACACCTGGAATGCTTGCACTATTTGATCTTGTAACACCAAGTGTGTAACACCAACTGCTCCACGACCCTCGATCTGATGATGTTGGCCGAGCTACCTGGACCAATCAATACATTTTTAGCACATGATTTGTTGATAAGTACAAAAATTACCAGTGCATCATTGTCACACCTCCTTTTTCACTACACCCGTAGGGCGAAGGGAGTTTTTCCAATTAAAGGATAAATCAAACGGGATCTGCTATTTATTTTAGAGTTGCCACTTGGGAGATTTAGGGTGTCCCAAGTCACCAGTTTTAATCCCGAATCGAGGAAAGGAATTGACTCTAAATTACGGTCTGCATACCAGATATCCGGATAAGGAATTCTGTTAACCCAAGAGAAGGTATTACCCATTCCCCAGTTCCGTGGTTCTAGCACGGTCGTTCAACTGTTATATTCGCCTTATTTATCTGATTTTAACAATTATATACTTAATGCAAATTATGATTCTTTTACCGCTTTTATTGTTATTCTTATCATTTTTAACAGAAGAATTGCAATATTGTGAAAATGTATCTCGAACCACGTCAAAACCAGTGTACACGTGGTCGTCGACACATTTTGACTCCGTTCAGATTTGATTTGGGTCGTATAAATGTGCACCCGAGATTAGGGAGATAACATTATTAAATACGCACCTAAAGATACTAACGCGTTATTATTTTGAGAATGCCGTGAAATTCGCTAAACGGCATGTCCCGCAATCTAAGTATTTCTAATATACACACTTATGAGGACCCTGCAGATTGTGCCCTTTTATTTTGCGAGGCTCGTCTTATTTTATTTTAAAGGGTAATCCTAAAGTGGCTACATTCTTCTATTTTTTGTCCGTCTCTAAAAATAAATGAGAAAAAGTCCTAATGTATTTACATGCTTGGAAGGTTCGGGTCTCTTATTAGTTAGTAGGTTGCAAAAAATGCTAACGAAAAATGTACTCGAGCTTGCAAAAATAAAAAATTATTTCGTGCCTTATCCTATAAACGACTACTAAAGCTGAAATTAGAATATGCATACGAGATTTACAAAATGCTAAAAAAACAAACTAACCATTCTCCAAGTTGATTTAATCTAACATTTTTAGGTGATTGAGGCTAATTGAATTAAACACCGGCCTATTTAAAGTCGGCCTTAAATGCCAAAACCAATTAGAGATGAGATCTAAGCCACTAATCCATTAACTATTTGTTCATTCTACAAACTTCATAACTCACTACATCACATGCACAATTGACAACTACAGATTACAATTATTAAACAAATGAAGTTTTAGTTAAGTACAAACTGCTCAAAGCATCTTTATTGAGTAACAGAAATAGACAATACAAATACTTATCACATAATCTATAAAACTACAGATACAGGACAAGATTCATCAATTTCCTAGCATTTCATTTCAGTTGTACATCTTACAGCTATATTGCAGTGATTCGAAAGTGTACCTGGTATTAAAAGCAAAAGAAGAGGAAGACGAGAATCAGCAGAGCAGTAGCAAACAATAACAGCAACAGTAACAACCAACACAGTAGTTTCAACACCTCAATCCAGAGATCCTAGCAACACGGAGAAAACCAGTAAAAAGAATAGAGAAGAAAAATATTCCTGAAATATCTCTTTGTTTTCTCTTTCTAGCTTTTAACTCTCTTCAACTCTCAAAATAAACTCTCCAAAATTAAATTATGTGCATGTATGACGGGTGTATCCAGAGTGTATATCGACCGTATACTGCTGAAATTCTCCAAAAAATTAAATTCTGTCATCGTATACTAAGTGTATCCAGAGCGTATATCGAGTGTATACCTCTCTCTCATCTCCCTTCTTTTTTCTTGTCCTCCTATTTATCCCTCTCTTTCTTTTTTTTTGTGTGTTTTTGCAATTCTCCTCTCTGCCTTTTGGAAGTGTGATTCCGTCTATATATATCACAACAAACAGCTATTTCAAAAATTTTAAAAATAATCTTTTTGACTGATTTTCTACAAAGTCTGCTCTTAAATTCAAAAAGCAAGACATTCTCCATCAATTCTTGTCAAAAAGAAAGTTTTTCAAACAAAAAATTGCAGTTTGTTGTTCAAGGATAGACTTTTATTAAAAAGTTATCCAAAAGTCTATATTTCTTACCAAGCAAATGACTTTCGAATTTTGTGCTCAAAAAGTATTGAATTAGTAAATAAACAAACAAACAAATACCATATACTCTTAAGTATTTTTCACTACTTCACTTTATCAGTACAAAACTATTTTACTATTTCAACAAGTGCAAAAACGGAAAATTTAACATTTCAAACTTCAAATTAATGCTAAATAATAAATAATAAAAAATATGAAAATTAAAAAAAATTAAAAATAAGCCATGAAAAAGAATAGTGTTTTACCATTTTACAATTCAAATGGCGGAAAAAATGGTGGTATGCCAAGAAGGATGTTCGGAGAGGTCACCAGACTTCGGCCGGATTTTGGTCGCCGAATTTTTTAGGTAGAACTGACATCAAAAGCTAGGTCTTGAGGAGCTCTATCTATTGATGTATGTATTGTGGGTGGTAGTGGCCGGAACTTCAATTACTTGGGCGAAAAAGTAACGGGAAAATTTCTTAGATCTAAGATTCAAAGAGTTTGAGAGTTTTTTTTTTTGAAGGATATGGTTTGGAGATATGGAAAGAGGAGGTGATGGAGATTACATGGTTAAATTTTTGGGCGGATTGGAGGTCAACCGCCGACGGTGGGCGATTTCCGGTGGCGGCAGTCTTGGAAGAGAGAGAAGAGAGAGTGATGAGAGGGAAAGAAGAGAGAGGAAATAATGGGAAAATTGGACAATTTTTTGGTAGTTTTAGGCTTTAAATACCTAGGATGAAGATAAAACTAGGACCGTTGGATCAAATCAAAATGGGTGGATGAGATTGAATCTTGTCACTTAACCAAAACGACGTAGTTTCAAGACAAAACTACATCGTTTTAAGCTCTTCTTGGCAGCCCCCTTTTGGACCGGATTTGGGCTCTTTGGGGCATTTTGGTTTGGGGCTAGGATTTGTTAGCCCAGTTCTGATTTTGCTCTTCATTTCCATTTTTGCTTCTTTTTTTCTTTCATTTTCTTTTTAATTCCTAATTACCAAAATTCTAAAATAAATTGTAGAGCAAAAATTAACTTAAAAAATACTAATTATGCCCGAATAATAATTATAACGCAAAATTAACAGCAATTAAAACAAAATCACACAATTGAACAATAAAAACTACAAAACTACCAAAATACATATTTTTTGTGATTTTCATTCCTTTCAGACAAAATATGGTTTAATTAATTCCAAGATGCACAATTAAATCCTAAATATGCATGCAACACATAATTTTTATTTTTTTCATTAATTTAACAAATAAACATGCACAGAAAAATGTAAAATAATAACAGAAAAATAACACAAAATTCATAACAATTGCAAACAAAAAAAATTATTTTATTTTGAAATTTTTGGGAGTAATTCTCACATATGGCAAAAATCGCGTGCTCACAGCTGCCCTTTTTTGTTCGAAAACTCAAAGAATTTTCGTGCAAAGATAAAGTGAGTGGATATGAGCGATTTTTTCCCATTTGATTACTCCATGTGAATCATTTTTGAAAATTTTGACCGAACCTATGCTTCGTAGGTTTCCTACATATCCCCGCCAAAAGAGAATCAGGTCAATGTAGTTCGAAAAAAAAACATTTGTAGCTGGGACTGCACTTCGCTGCTACTGCTGCTGCATCCTGTTATTACTATTTTCTGATCTCCTTATTACACCGTTTTATAAAGAAAACAAGAAGCTAGGCTAGCCTATGGATCACAAGATCTTATCTATCTTCAACTTGTTCTTGCTGCCTTGCTTTCTTGTCGGATTGTTGTTTCTTCCGCCGCTTCTTTCTTCCGCAAAATTGGGGATGACACTGGCCTTTTGCTTTTCTGAATATTAGTTTTCATCGTCTCGTTTGGTCCGCTGGGGATGTAGCTTCCTTCATTTAAGCTTTTGGCGGTTCCTCAAGGGATACAGCTTTCTTCGTCGGATTTGTTATGCTGGGAACAACTAAGGTTCAGAGGCCACTTCTTTCGAGCTTTGTCTTATCTTCCTTTTGACTGGGACCTCTTGTTGTAACCTTATGCTTTCCGATGGGTTACTGATTCTAAAATGTAAAGACTAAAAAATATTCCTCTTGTTATACAGGTGGGCACCTATTTATCTAAGACATGAAAAATATTCCTCTAGTTATAAATGTGTGCACCTATTTATGTAAAGGCATGAAAAGTATTCCCCTTATTATGCATGTGGGTGCCTAAATATCTAAAACATGAAAATATTCCTCTTATTATACAGGTGGGCGCCTAACTTTATCAACAACTTTGAAAATAAAATGCTTTTTGCAATAATTTATGAAATATATATTTTGGCAATGTTTACACAAGCAAGACCATTTGGGTTGAAATGAATTAAATGTCCTTTTGAGGAAATATTCACTTAAATCCTATTAGAGGGCGGACGGACCCATCATATCCTATTCGAGGGCGGATAGACCCATCGTATCCTATTTGAGGGCGGATAGAACCGAGTATATCTTATTCGAGGGTGGATGAACCTAGAATATCCTATTCGAAGGCGGATGTACCTAAAATATCATATTCGAAGGTGGACAAACCTATAATATCCTATTCGAAGGCGGATGAACCTAAAATATCTTATTTGAAGGCAGATGAAACTAAAATATCCCATTCGAAGACGGATGAACCTAAAATATCCTATTCGAAAGCGGGTGAACCTAGAAAATCCTATTTGAATGTGGTAAAACCTACAATATCCAACTATCCTATTCGAAGGTGGACAAACCCTATATCCAGATATCCTATTTGAAGGCAGACAATCCTATGATATCCTATTTGGAGGCGGATGAACCTAAAATATCCTATTCGAAGGTGGACAAACCTATATCTAAATATCCTATTTGAAGGTGGACAAACCTATAATATCCAAATATATCCTATTTGAAAGCGGATAGAACCATAATATCCTATTCGAAGGCAGGTTAACCTTAAATATCCTATTCGAAGGCGAATGAACCTAGAATATCCTATTCGAAGGCGGATGAACCTAAAATATCCTATTCGAAGGTGGACAAACCTATATCTAAATATCCTATTTGAAGGCGGACAAACCTATATCCAAATATCCTATTCGAAGTCGGACAAACCTATAATCCAAATATCCTATTAGAAGGTGGATAAACCTATATCCAAATATCCTATTCGAAGGTGGACAAACCTATATTCAAATATCCTATTCGAAGGCGGACAAATCTATAATATCCTATTCGAAGGCGGATAAACCTAAAATATCCTATTCAAAGGTGGACAAACCTATATCCAAATATCCTATTCAAAGGTGGAAAAACCTATATCCAAAAATCATATTCGAAGGTGGACAAACCTATAATCCAAATATCCTATTCGAAGGTGGACAAAACTATATCCAAATATCCTATTTGAAGGTGGACAAACCTATATTCAAATATCCTATTCGAAGGCGGACAAACCTATAATATCCTATTCGAAGGCGGATGAACCTAAAATATCCTATTCGAAGGTGGACAAACCTATATCCAAATATCCTATTCGAAGGTGGACAAACCTATATCCAAATATCCTATTCGAAGGTGGACAAACCTATAATCCAAATATCCTATTTGAAGGTGGACAAACCTATATCCAAATATCCTATTCGAAGGTGGACAAACCTATATTCCAATATCTTATTCAAAGGTGGACGAACCTATAGTCCAAATATCCTATTCGAAGGTGGACAAACCTATATTCAAATATCCTATTCGAAGGCGAAAAAACCTATAATATCCTATTCGAAGGCGGATGAACCTAAAATATCCTATTCGAAGGTGGACAAACCTATATCCAAATATCCTATTCGAAGGTGGACAAACCTATATTCAAATATCATATTCGAAGGCGGACAAACCTATAATATCCTATTCGAAGGTGGATGAACCTAAAATATCCTATTTGAAGGCGGATGAACCTACCTATTCGAATGTGGATAAACCTATATCTAAATATCTTATTCGAAGGTGGACAAACCTATAATATCCTATTCAAAGGCAGATGAACCTAAAATATCCTATTAGAAGGTGGAAAAACCTATAATATCCTATTCGAAGGCGGATGAACCTAAAATATCCTCATCGAGGGCGGATAGACCCGGTTTCAAAACTTGAAGTTATCTTACTTCCGACTGTTTCTCTTAAAATTGTGTTGTCTTGCTATCCCTTAAAGTTTTAATTGATTTCCTCGTTCCTCCGAGAAATTTTTTGACAATGGCAAAAAATTTTCTGCCTCAGTTTTGGTGCTCTTCCTTCTGGCATGTTTTTTCGCCATTAATAAGATTTCCTTTTACTGCTTTAAATCAAAAAAAATTTGTTAGTTAAAACATAGTGAATGGTCGTGCCACTCCTGCTGGGGATGGTTTTCCCCTTTCTCCCTTCCCAGCTCTTGTGTTTCATTATGCTATCAAAGCTTGCTGGGGATGAATTTTCCTTTTCTTCCTTCCCCACTCTATGTTGTCCGACCCTTTTGGAACTTGGTCGAAAATCTGTTGGGGATGCTTCTACATCTTGATGAACTGCTGGGGACCTTTTTGGAATTTGGTCCACAATTTTCTCAACTGTTGTTTTCCTGTTTTTCTCCATACTTCCCTTGACATTTTAGATCAATATATTATTCGGCCTTGCAACAAACATCTTTTTGCCTTGTCTCTGGCCTGTCCTCTTCCCATTTTTCTTTGTACCATTTTGGCAACTGGTAGTAAACTTTGAAAGATCTTTCTCTAAAACGAATTTCTTGAAAAGACTTTTAAACAAAGAAATGAAAAGATAGAGAAAAAGAGAAAATCTTTCTAAACAAATGCTGTGGAAAAGAAAAGAAAGGAACTTATCTGGGTTGCATAACTTGTCCCAATGATCATGTCGTGCATTCCGGATTAATCGACCCAGTCTATTTCTATCAATCAATCTTTCTGATGTCTTCACTTGCTGGGGATAAACAGGTTCCCAACTCTTTGCCAAATGCGGATCCCTTCTTCCAATCTTATCTTGTCGCCTCATAGTGCACTTCGAGGCGTTTTCACTAATAAGACACTCCCATTTCTCTTAGCTCCCGTCGCCTTATGGTGCCTGTGAAGGTTTTCAGTGATAAGACTCTTGTTTTGTTTCTCAGCTTTCGTCGCCTTATGGTGCCTGTGAAGGTTTTCACTGATAAGACTCTCTCATTTTGCTTCTCTCAGCTTACGTCGCCTTATGGTGCATGTGAAGGTTTTTACCGATAAGACTCTCTCATTTTGTTTACTCAGCTGGGGATTGGAGTGTTATCGATAAGATTCTCTCTGCTGGGAATTTTTTTGGCTATCTATTCTTTTCCGCTCATGATCCTCATTCAGTCGGGGACCAGCATGTTATTCTCGGCTTTCATTTGTCTGTCTTGGCACCTCTCGGATACTGATCGGGAGGTCTATTTTGGACATTAATATGGGTTTTATGTAGGGCTTAAAAGAAAAGGAGATAAAATTCAAAATAACTTTGATGGGTAAAACGTTAAAACTCTTGGAATCAAACCTCTTTTCAAAATTTAAAAACATAAATTCTACCCCAGTTTTCTTGCTTGGGGGATTATTATTTTTTTTGAGGAATCAGGTCAAACATAGTTCACTTGATTCCTTTGTTGTTCTTGTGACTTTCCTTTTTATTTTTGTTATCATTTTTTCTTTAGTGATTCCAAGAGAGGGGTATGAAAGAATAAATAAGGCTCAAAGGGGGAAGCAAAGGTTAAAGTGTTGGATAGTAGAAAAAATTGCCTCCGTCATTTCATTCTCTGATAAATGCCAAGTGCAAACAAACAAACAATTATAATAAAAGAAATCATAAAAATACCTCTTGACTGCGTCAGAATTGATAGCCATGTCAATACATCTTCCCTCGACATCCGTCAAACATAAAACGCTATTGGATGACACACTAGCCACAATGAATGGTTCTTGACAGTTCAAGGCGAACTTGCCCTTTACTTCGGCCTGATGTGGCAGGATTCGTTTCAACACTTGCTGCCCCACTTCAAATTTCTTGGGACGTACATTCTTATTATTGCTCTTGCCATTCTCTTTTGATACAACTGGCCATGGCATACTGCTGTCAATCTCTTTTCATCAATTAAGCTCAACTGTTCCAATCGGGCTTCGACCCATTCATCATCATCAATCTCATCCTCAACAATAATTCGGAGAGGCGGAATTTCAACCTCTGCTGGTATCCCTGTTTCAGTTCCGTATACCAACAGATAAGGTGTTGCACCTACTGAAGTAGTAACAGTAGTGCGATAACTCAACAATGCAAATGGTAGCTTTTCAAGCCATTGCCTGGATCCTTCTACCATTTTCCTCAATATCTTCTTTATGTTATTGTTGGCCGCCTCAACCGCTCCATTCGGGTTTTGACCCACTCATTATCATCAATCTACTTCTTGTATTATTAGTTCATAATCAGATTGATTTTTTTCAGACTGGGTTGAAGATCCATCGTGCAGGCCATATCATTAGAACCAGTATAAAGAGAACGGTTCAGAAAGAGCAAACAAGAAAACAAAATTAAACTAATGTAAAAGTGAAGAAGAATTTTTTCATTTTTCATTGAATTACGGGAACCAAGGTTTCACCCTTTGAAAAGGACAAAAATAAAATAAACCGGATTACAACCCTGAATTATCCAAAAAACAAGAAGAAAATCAGAGCCCACTACCAAGACTCCCTCCAGCTGACCCAGACATGGAGCGTATTTCCAATTAACAAGTACGGCATTTTTAGCCATTGAGTTTCGCATCCATATTGCCAAGGCGACTATCTGCTTCAAGATCTTCAGCTTTAGTCAGTACATTCCCAAGAGGATTCTCATACCCCATGTCACCGAGCATTATCCACACAAAGTGTGCATCATCATGTGTATGTAAAGGATTCAGGGTGATATTCTAGGTGTCACTGTTTTGAATCAAATTTTCCTGGATCTTGTGCTTCCAGCTTACCACAAACCGATCATCCCAGCTTTCACAAAATTCAAAACAAAACATGGTAGAATGGACTTAGTCGGTCCTCATTATAAACAACATCTTTTGTTTCTTTCATTTCCACTTTTTTCATTTTTTTGTGGTGGTCGAATCTTATGGAGATTGCCGACGTATCATGACCCCGCATGAATCAGACCTCGCGTAGTTGGTGCCAATAAAAGATAAACAACAATGAAACATTTTTTTGGAATTTTTAATTTTAATGATAAAACAAACTGGGTTTCAAAGGTTTAAAGATGACCTACAAACTCATAAATCAAACAACTTACATATTCTAACCAAAAGAATTGCAAACTCAAAAACAAACTGCCAGCTACCTTTCCCTATTTGTCAAATTCAACCCAATGGCTGTTTTTGCAAACGTGGCCCTTTCACATGAATTTGAGGCCGAGGAGGATTATGTTCTGACATTTCACAAACTTTTTCGTTCTTTTACGAAAATAGCCTTTCAACAATTGAAAGATATTCTAAGGCTATCTCGGCAAGAACGATTTAAGACATCGCCGAAGCTCGCTCGGCTTATTTTGACCAAAATCCAAATGGCACTCACTTGCCCAGTGACTCTTTTTTTTCAAATTGAAATAAAAGACCTGGTATTGCAAACATGGCCTTTCAGCACCTCGGAGACTAAGATTTTAGGGCTGCATTATCTAACCTGCCCAAATCCTAAAACAATGATTACAGGTGGCTGTTAATGCAAAGTCAGCCTTCCGGCTTCCCTTTCGGGAACATTCGGCTATTTTCGGCAAAAACAGCATCACCGACTTATTTACGACTCTTTTCTTTTTCTTTTTTCTTTTCAAAATGGGAGACCAAATATTACAAACACGACCTTTCAGCGTCTCAGGGACGAAGATATTAAGATTGTGTGGGTCAACCGGCCAAAAATCTAAACAACGACCAAAGGTGGCCGTTAATGCAAAGTCAGCCTTCCGGCGTCCCTTTCGGGAACATTCGCCTATTTTTGACAAAAACGGCATCACCTGACTTATTTACGACAAAAATTAAAACTTAGATATTTTTTTTGCTTTTTGTTTATTTTTTCTATTTTTCAAAGAGGAGGTTGGACATCACCGTATTTATTTATGACAAAAATTAAAATTTTGACACATTTGTTTTGGCTATTTTTGCAAATGGGGAGGTTGGACCCGATGAGGGTTGCCTACGTATCTCACATCCGATGAGAATCAAACCAGCGTAGTTCGCCAAATTAACCGATCTATTTTAAAACATGACTCTTTTCCATTTTTATTTTTGGCATTTCATAAGCAAATAACAGAACTACTTTCAAAAGCACGACTCTTTTTCATTTTCATTTTTGGCATTTCATAAAAAAAAATATAATAGCTATTTTACAAAACAAGACTCTCTTTTTATTTTCATTTTTGGCATTTCATAAACAAGTAAAATAAAATAACTATTTTAAAAAAACAAGACTCTTTTTTCATTTTTATTTTTCATGGCAAGACAAACTATTTTCCTTTTCTATTTTTGAAAGCAAGATAAAATAACGACTCTCTTTTTCTTTTCATTTTCGACAAACAATAAAACAATCTATTTTTCCAAACTAAAATAAAGACTCTTTGTTAATAGAACAACTATTTAAAAACAAATACTTTTTTTCTCAAAAATTTCGGCAGAGTTTCGACAGTATTTTGGCATTGGTTTTTCCTAAAAATAGGTAATTATACTCTACACAACTAGTTTTATTTTCTCTTTTGTTTCACAATTTTCCAATATTCAAAGCCGGTCAGCATGTATGTTCGAAGCAAAATAAATGCGCAAAACAAACAAGATGAAACAGGATGGTCTTTTTTGTTTCAGGTTGCTATTCCTAGACAGGCACAACTCCTGTGTTGAGCCCCTGAGTCAAATGCAACATGATGCAAATAAGCGTTTCCTACTAGGGATCCAGCATGAAGTTTTGTTATTATATGTTTCAAACCCGGGATTTGTTCTAGACCTGGCTAATCCGAGCAGACAACTCAAGTGAGGAGGGGGCAACTTACTGGGGACCCGTGAGATCGTTCGGCTTCGTATCTTGTCTGAGCCTCTTTCTTATTGGGTAACACTAACAGAATGCGGAGTCTCAAACCAGTGAGGAGCATCCCCGGAGGCAAGGAGAGAAAGGGTTCGGCACAACTTATATATACAATCAAACAATATCAAAGCGGTAAAAAACATCATTTGTACATATCATATGGAAATATTAGATAATAAAGCCAAAAATATAACAATTCATCATAAGCTCGAATTTCTAACCCTAAACCAGTGGTTCTGGGTCTTCTAGTCCCTAGCAGAGTCGCCATAGTTGTCACAACTCCTTTTTCACTACACCCATAGGGCGAAGAGAGTTTTTCCAATTAAAGGACAATCGAACGGGATTTGCTATTTATTTCCGAGTCGCCACTTGGGAGATTTAGGGTGTCCCAAGTCACCCGTTTTAATCCCGAATCGAGGAAAGGAATTGACTCTAAATTACGATCTGCATACCAGATGTACGGATAAGGAATTCTGTTAACCCGGGAGAAGGTGTTAGGCATTCACGAGTTCCGCGGTTCTAGCACGGTCGCTCAACTGTTGTATTCAGCTTATTTATCTGATTTTAACAATTATATACTTAATGCAAATTGTGATTCTTTTACCGCTTTTATTGTTATTGTTATCATTTTTAGCAGAAGAATTGCAACATTGTGAAAATGTATCTCGAACCACGTCACAACCAGTGTACACGTGGTCGTTGATACATTTTGACTCCGTTGAGATTTGGATTTGGGTCGTATAAATGCGCACCCGAATTTAGGGAGATAACATTATTAAATACGCGCCTAAAGATACTAACGCGTTATTATTTTGAGAATGCCGTGAAATTCGCTAAACGGCATGTCCCGCAGTCTAAGTATTTTTAATATATACACTTATGAGGGCCCCGCAGATTGTGCCCTTTTATTTGGCGAGGCTCGTCTCACTTATTTTAAAGGGTAATCCTAAAGTGACTACATTCTTCTATTTTTTGTCCGTCTCTAAAAATAAAAGAGAAAAAGTCCTAATTTATTTACATGCATGGCAAGTTCGGGCCTCTTATTAGTTTGTTAGTTGCAAAAAACTTTAACAAAAAATGTACTCGATCTCACAAAAATGGAAAATTGTTTCGTGCCTTATCCTATAGACGAACTACAAAAGCTGAAATTAGAATATGCATACAAGATTTATAAAATGCTAAAAAAACAAACTAACCATTCTCCAAAGTGATTTAAACTAATATTGGCCTATTTAAAGTCTGCGTTAAATATCAAAACCAATTAGAGATGAGATCTAAGCCACTAATCCATTAACTATTTGTTCATTCTACAAACTACATGACTCACTACATCACATGCACAACTGATAAGTACAAATTATAATTTTTAAACAAATGAAGTTTTAGTTAAGTACAAACTGCTCAAAGCATCTTTATTGAGTAATGGAAATAGACAATACAAATACTTATCACATAATCTATTAAACTACAGATACATCACATGATTTATGAATTTCCTAGTATTTCATTTCACTTGTACATCTTACAGCTACATCGCAGTGATTCGAAAGTGTACCTGGTATTAAAAACAAAAGAAGAGGAAGACGAGAATCAGCAGAGCGGTAGCAAACAATAACAGCAACAGTAACAACCAACACAGTAGTTTCAACACCTCAATCCAGAGATCCCGGCAACACGGAGAAAACCAGTAAAAAAATCGAGAAGAAAAATATTCCAGAAATCTCTCTTTGTTTTCTCTTTCTAGCTTTTAACTCTCTTCAACTCTCAAAATAAACTCTCCAAAATTAAATTCTGTTCATGTATATTTGGTGTATCCAGAGTGTATATTTAGTGTGTACTGCTGAAAAATATTAAATTCTGTCAGCGTATACTGAGTATATCCAGAGTGTATATTAAGATCAACTAGGACCGTTGGGGCAATTTTTTGGGAATCTTAGGCTTTAAATACCTAGGATGAAGATCAACTAGGACCGTTGGATCAAATCAAGATAGGTGGATAAGATTGAATCTTGTCACTTAACCTAAACGACGTAGTTCAAGACAAAACTACTCGTTTTAAGCCGTTCTTGGTAGCCCCCTTTTGGACCGGATTTGGGCGCTTTAGGGCATTTTGGTTTGGTCCTAGGATTTGTTAGCCCAGTTTCGATTTTGCTCTTCATTTTCCATTTTTGCTTCTTTTTTTCTTTCATTTTCTTTTTGATTCCTAATTACCAAAATTTTAAAATAAATTGTAGAGCCAAAATTAGCTTAAACAATACTAATAATAATTATAACGCAAAATTAAACAGCAATTAAAAAAATCACACAATTGAACAATAAAAATGACAAAACTACCAAAAGACATATTTTTTGTGATTTTCATTCCTTTCAAACAAAATATGGTTTAATTAATTCCAAGATGCACAATTAAATCCTTAATATGCATGCAACATATATTTTTTGTATTTTTCATTAATTTAACAAATAAACATGCACAGACAAATACGAAATAATAACAGAAAATAACACAAAATTCATAACAATTGCAAACAAACAAAACTATTTCGTTTTGAATTTTTTGGGAGTAATTCTCATATAAGGCAAAATTCACATGCTCACAATCGTTATGAGGTTGTACGATGCCCTCTACATCCTCGTCGTTGAATGAAATGGTTCCTTCTGAGATATAATCTCGAGCGTGTTTCTCCCTTGTGATCTACAGTTTAGGGCGTTTTATCACTGGCCCTTAAGGGACATCGACCCCTCATATGATTAGGTTGATGATGTGTTGGGGTTTCTCTTGTTTGGTCTGTTTGTTGGCAATCACAGTTTCTGAAGTGGTTCATGGCTCGATCACTCAGAAATTCTCACAGGTGTCCGTATTAAATAATCAGGCAACTCATTCTCTCAATTGTCGGCAGTCATCAGTCCTGTGGCCATGAGTGTCATGATACTTACGCATCATGTTAGGATCTCTCAGGGTAGGATCAGACTACGACGATTGAGGCTATTTGGTCTCCTTTATGCGCCCGATGGCAGATACGATGTTGGCTACATCAACGTTGAAGTTATACTTTAATTATCTTAGAGCTTCCCTTTCCCCCGAGCAGCCTATTGAAACTATTTTTGCTCATCAAGCCTCGACTATTGGGCCCTCGATCGCTTCTCCTTTCGTTCATTGTAGAGTTTCACCCCCAACGGTTTCCCCCTTCTACCTGCATTATATAGTTGATACAAATCTCGGACCGGCCTTGATTTATGAATGCCAACTCTCTTAGGCCTGTCATCGGTTCTGATGGGATAAACGAACCCGGAAGGGGCATCGAGTTGGTCATCCTCAATTTTAAATTTTGAATGGTACCTATTATCGAAGTCGGCCCAAGTTACCACCGGGTATTCTACCAAGTTTTGTTTTAGAAGCCATGGAGCTTCGAGGATTTTGTCCCTGAGTAAATTCTTGGATGGACCAATCGTCTGCAACCGAAGGAAGGTCCATCCGTTATATTTAAAACATTGACACGAACTCCCTGAGCATCTCATTATCCTTTTGCTTAACCTTAAAAAGCTCACATTTTCTAGTATCGACCTTGATGGCTCCGACATGAGCCTTTACAAAAGCATCTGTGAGCATAACGAACGAATCAATAGGATTTGGGGGTAAGTTGTAGTACCATATCTTCGCTCCTTTTAACAGAGTTTTCCCAAACTTCTTTAATAACACCGACTACATTTCGTCGTCTTCCATTTCGTTACCTATGATGGCGCATGTGTAGGTGATCACATGCCCATTTGATCTGTGATTCCGTTATATTTTGGAATATCGGGCATACATAACCTCTTCGGGATTAGTTTCGGTGTCGCACTCGGAGGGAAAGGTTTCTTGGAGTCTGCGCCTTTCAATATCAGAGGTGCTTAAGGCTGTATCCGGTTCCGGTTCTGGGTCTATTTGGGTCTGGCGGTTCCGTTCTGGCGATTCCAGTTCTGCGGTTCTGGCGGTTCTGGTGGTTCCGGTTCTGGCGGATCCGGAGCCGGAACCGCTACCATACGGTTCTGGAACCGCCTGGTTCCGATTCTGGCGGTTCCGGAACCGCGGGTCTGGCGGTTCCGACTTAAATTTTTTTTTTTAAATCAATATCTTGTATAGTAGTGATTAGTATATTGTACAATATATTTTTATATGGTGTACTATGTTCTTAGTATAGTATATATTGTGTTTGGAAATTAGTATATATTGTGTATAAGTAGTGTATATTTTGTATATTGTGTAGTAGTTAGTAATTAGTATAAATTTTATATAAGTAGTACTTATTGATAAAAGAATGTTGTCGTTAGTATTATGTATTGTATGTTATATATTATATGTTATATAAATATTCAAGGATTGATATAGAAGTAAAGACAAATAAATATTGAGACAAATATATTCAAGGATATGATAAAAAGCGTATTTATTGACCAAAATGACATATCTTTGTTAGTCTTCCTTCCCCCAATGGAATGAGCACAACATGGTACTAATACCACCATTAAAAGGGAAAAAAACTAAAAGAAGACATGCCAATGTACAAGTTACATGATAATTTATGTGTTATTTCTAACAAATCGCATAAAACCTTCAAGGTTTGGAGGTGGTTGTGTTGGCGGTGGTGGAAATGAAGCTTGTTCATCACCACTTCCGGGTGAAGTTGCTTCCTGAGCAAGTTCTGCTAGCATTTCTTCATAGCACTCGTCTATTTCGGGTTGAGATTCAGCTAGCCCAAAGTTCCTTCTTTCAGAGCGGATCCAATCTCGGAAGAGCACTGATTTTTCCAAGCTGTCCCGCATCGACGCTCTATGATCTCCTATTTGTAGTCTGGCTTGACTAAATACGCTCTCCGATGCAACAGTTGACGCTTGAATGGATAGAACATCCCGAGTCATCCTTGCAAGAACGGGAAATTGCTTTTCCCTTGTCTTCCACCAATCCAAAAGGTCAAAAGATCCGTCTGGATTATCATTCTCTAGCCCCTGCGACAAATAAACTTGAAGTTCTTTTAGATGGGAAATATCATCTAAATTCTCACCTTGAGTACCCCTGAACTACGTCTACGATTTCAGAGCTGTTAAGCCAGCAACTCTTTTAGACGCTTGTGATGTGGACGAAGTAGGGGTTGGAATAGTAGTCCTAGCATGCTCTAACGCCTGTTTATAAGCATTATAAACAGTTTGAGCATTCACTGTAATTGATGCTTTCGCATCAGATAGTGTTGCCATTTCTTCTGGTGAAAGATCTAAAGATTGATAAATACTATTATACCAAAAGTTAGGACCTCCTGCTTTCATAGTAGGATTTAACATAGTAGCCACACCAAAAATAGGAGGGATTGGAAAAAAATATTTTTTAAATTTCTTTTTCATTTCAAATATTGCATTTTCATAAATTTCCCCTCCCTCGTTAAAATCAGCAAATAAATTAGCAAGTGCGGCAATATATACTAAACAGTTTGAAATGGTAGGATAATATTGGCCAGATAAAGCAGTTGTAGCCACACTAAAATATTCTAAAAAATCTAAAAGAATCTTAACGTTATTCCAATCTTGATTAGTTAGCATGTCATTATCTTCATCCTCACAATCCCTAGAATTATAAGTAGCGTTTATTGGGTTTCTATATTCGTACGCCACTACTAAGCTTTCATACATGTAGTTCCACCTAGTGGGGCAAGGTTTAGGAACCTTTCTTTCTCTAAGGCCATATTCGTCACATTTTTAATATATTCTCTAAGTCTACTTCTACGGTTTGAATAAAAAAGCCAATTAAGAGCAAATTTAACTTTTTCAATTTCTATGTTTAAAATTCTCATACCATCTCCAACAATTAAATGATAAATATGGCATATACATCTAACATGGAAAATATTTGTAAAAGCAGGATTAAGTGTTCTAGTTAAAATACCTATTGTAGTAGTGTTGCTACTAGCGTTACCCATGGAAATTGACATTATTTTATCACTAAAACAAAAATATCTACATACATCTGAAACAGTGCTAGCAATAAACTTACCTGTGTGCCGTGAATTAATTATTCTATATGCTATAATGCGTTTTTGCATGGTCCAGTCTTCGTCTATCCAATGACTGGTCACGGTTAGATAATCACAGTCATTTCCACTTCTACCAATATCAGTTGTAATAGACATACGATTACTTATATGAGTAAATAAATAGCGCAAGTATTGTTCATATTCATGCTTATGTTTATAAATGTCGGCCTTAACTGTGGCGCGAGGCCAACCTTTATATGTAGGATTAAAAACTCGTCTAATATAATGAATCCAAGCAGGATTAGAAGCAAAAGAATAAGGTAAACACATAACAGTAATCATTTTAGCTAATTCTTCACGATCCTTATTTGGATCGTAATACAATATACCTCCGGTGACTGTGTTTATTCCTGGTTAAAGCATGTTAGAACCAGTACTTTGGTTAATTGTAGTATCAGGACTTGCCCTCCCCTCTTGTTGCGTTTTCAATTGGATATATCTAGCCTTATCGCTAGGGTGTAATTTTATATGTTTAACTAAACTACCTGTGCCGCTACGATCTCCAGTATACCTATGCACAAGTAATTTCCCACAAGATTTACACTTAGCCTTATTCTGTTCTCTTAGTTGAATAAAAAATTGCCAAACTAATGAAGTTTCTGAACGTTTAGGAGGTTGTCTACTAAAAGTGGGAGTTTGTACGGGTGGGTGTTCCGGTTCATTAGTAGCAGGACTAGTAGGTGTATCATCTAAATCTACGGGAGCTTGGGTTTCGTCATCATCATCATCCTCATTTCCCTCTATTATAGGTGCATTAGGATAAAGCATATTCATAATATCATCGTCTATTCTATCACCTACTGCTACATCATGTAGAAAATCAACATCGCTAAATTGAAAACATGGGTGATTACTATCAAGTATTCCGAAATTTTCATTAGTATTTCTAGGTTGGCTACTAGTTTCAACTTGTTTATCTTTTCTAGGTCGGGGAGCTGGGGGAGGGGTAGGATTTTGGCGACTACTTTCACCGGATTTAGATTTACCTTTTCCGAACATGTTTTTCAATGAAAATGCCATAATAATTATAATTAAGCAAAATAACAACACACAACAAATATTCTTAGCACGTAAGAGTTGAAACGCGTTTACCGGATTGACGAACAACTTCTTGAAAATTGAAAATCGTTGTAATTGAACACTTGAAAACTTCAATTCAACAACTTCACAATGTTTCACGAATTTGCAACAAAAATTTAAGCACTTGCACTAGAAAGATTGAAAGAGAGCTTGAGAGAGATTGAGAGAGATTGATGAAATTGTGAATTAAAATGAAAGAATGAGGGGGTTAAATTAAATTTGAGGGGTCAAATGGCTAAATTTTAAAAATGCCAAACGACTATTTCTGCAAGAGAGTCGTTCTGATTTTCAGAGTTTTTAAATTTTTTTTTTTTTTTAAAAAATCAGCCAGTTGGGAACCGGATAGAACCGGAATCGGTTCAGGCGGTTCCATCCGGTTCCAAACGGTTCCGCCAATGGTCCGAATTTAAAAAAATTTTTTTTTTTTTAAAAATATCGGACGGTTGGCGGAACCGTTTGGAACCGGATGGAACCGCCTGAACCGGTCCGGTTCCGGTTCCACGGTTCTAATGGGTGGAACCGCGACATCACGATTCCGGGGAACCGCAAGGCCCGGAATCGCGGAACCGGAACCGCCAGAACCGCCAGAACCGCGGTTCCGGTCCGGTTCCGGTTCCAGAACCGCCCAAAATACAGCCTTAGAGGTGCTCTTGGGATTTGATCAACTCGGGAGTTATATGTCTCTATCTTCTTGTCGTTCGCCTCGATTTTCTTTTCACCAGATTTCACTCATTTCGTTAATGCCTCTTTCATTACTTTAGGGATGTCATCAAACTGAGCTTCGCCTGGCCTTTTGGTGATCTTCTTGTTTCTTCATGTATTTTCGTGGGGCAGTTCGGGCTCAACTCTGCTTGGGCGGCTTACATTTTGCAGCTGCGCTATCGCTGCCTACTAAGCTTGTAGCATTTGAAAGATCAATCGTAGATTAACGTCGTCGCCTTCGCCTTCGGGTGCTCCTCGAGCCATTGGTGGGGCTCCTCTGTGAATGTTGTTTTCGAGGTAGGTAGGAAGGTTGGCCTCGACGAGGAACCCGTTGGGATCAGCATGGGGTACCTCATTGTTAGGCGCATGATTGTTGTTTTTGCCATGATGCCAGACCCATCCTCAACGTTTATGTGAGCGGAGCGGATTGAGTTTTTGATATTTTTAAGCTGACATGAAATTGAGACCTTAAAGAACAAGTGTAAAATAGAGTGTATTATGGAGATTTGTATCAAACCACCACTATTATCCTTAGCCCCACTGTGAGCGCCAAACTGTTTATCCTTAAAATGAATAAAAATTAAACTTGTACGCAGTTTTAAAGATATGTGGATTAATTCAACAAAAGTAATCAAGATTGTTAGATAAACGAATGAAAGACAAATGCATAACTAAACCACTTGTAATGTTATGACCCAGCTTGAACTTGGGTTGGACAATGGTTTTACCCTCGATAGGACCCTCGGTTCGGAGCCAATTGAGAATAAAGAACAAATAGTAAAGCAACAGCTTTGCTATAGCTAGAGAACAATAAAAATAAAATTATATTGTCTTGGTAGGCGTATTATCATGTGTCCAAATCGAAGAAGTAATGTCTTATCAAGCCCGGTGGCGATCACTCCATTCGAACATCAATACGAGGTGTTCCGGCTTTGATTTCGACCCCATAGAATCATGTCTTTGTTTCGTTTGAACCACCGAAAAATATGGGTGTAGGTTGTCTCGATTTTATCCGTATACAGAACAACACCTCCAAGAGAAGTAATTATGACTTATTTTTATATTTGAAAAAAGTATCAAACATATTATTTTTTAAGATCAAACAAATCTTAGAGAAAAAAATTGTCAAGTACTACATATCTGACAAGAATAAAACTCCAATTTAGTTTGGGTTTTAAAATAGATCAGGTAAACACTGCAAAGGAATAAAAAGATAGAAAATTGCCTGCTCCGCCAGTTCAAACAAGTTAAAATGAAGAATAAGAAGAAAAACTATTTCCATTTGTCAGAAGACAAAATAATTACAACCGACACCTTGAGAGGCAAATGCCCAACATCGATAACACCACCTTCCAAAAACCTCTATTTCGTCCCAATTCTCGTCCAGCCCGTGAAACTTCCTCCTTTCCCTCGTCTCACTCCACTCGTGCGTTGTTCACATTTGTAAACTTCATATTATGAATAGGAGTCTAAAGTGTTATTGCTATTAAATTAATAAAAAAATACAATAATAATTATGTTTAGAGTCAAGTTTTAACTAATTTTTTAATGTAAATTTAAGTCTATGTAAATCGATTGAATTCACGTGAACTCTAAATCTACCTCAGCCGTTGACTCAGTGTGTATATATAGTAAAAAACTTTGAAAAATATAAGTCTATTAAATTCGACTTTACTTCTTTAAACGAATTGTGTGTATAGTCCACACTTATCATATCTTATTAAAAGAAAAAAGATTGACTTACCATATATATAAACCATATTAAACCCCATGTGAATTACCCAACACATACCCAATCCACACCATGTTATAGTAATGTCACACGAAAAATCGTCCACTTCAATTCAACTCAATGGCTTCTCATTTCTCCCTACCATTCCTCTCCTTCTTCCTCTTTGTCTCTCTAGTCTCTTCCTCTATTTCTCAGCCTCCTCCTCCAAATATTCCTATTGAAATCCAAGGAGCTTGCAAAGCTTCACGCGACCCACCAACATGCGAAGCCTCAATATTAACAGACCCGTCAAATCTAACACCCGTTCAAATCATCCTCTCCGCATTGGCCGTCTCTTCTCAAAACCTGACGAATGCTCAATCAATGGTGAAAAACCTCCTCGAGACCTCCGCCGGGCGAAAAATTGTCTTCTCGGATTCAACTATTCGGATTACAGGTACAATCTAACGGCTGCCGCGTTGCCACGTGGCGAAATCAAGGACGCTCGTGCATGGATGACCGCTGCCTTAGGGTACCAAATAGGCTGTTCGTCTAATTTACTCAAAGTAAATGAGACAATTCTAGTGGCCGAAACGATAGAGGTAATGAATACGTTAATTAATTTCACTACAAATGCGTTATGGATGACGGTGAGTTATGATATCCACGGGAATGATACCGGGTTATGGGGCCCACTCAAAACCGAGCGAGACGGGTTTTGGGAACCCGGGTCCAGATCCGGGTTTGACTTTAAATGTGGTATCCCGTCGGGTTTGAACCCGAATGTGACGGTTTGTAAAGAGGGTGTTTGTGACTATAAGATGGTGCAGGAGGCGGTGAATGCGACACCGGATAATTGGGACCCGGGAAGTTTGTGATATGGATCAAAGCCGGGTTGTATGATGAGATAGTTCGGGTCCCGTTGGAGAAGAGGAATGTGATATTTTTGGGTGATGGCATGGGTAAAACCGTCATTACGGGTTTGAGTGTTGGCCTCGTGCCTGGAATGACGACTTATGAATCTGCCACCGTTGGTAAGTCAATTACGGTTAATTTCAACTGCAATTTATCTCTTTTTCTTTAGTTGTTTAAAATGATAAGTTTTTAAAGATTTAAGTCGTGTACATTGAAACAATCAAAATAAATTAAGGGTCAATAATAGCAGAACGTAATAAATCAAAGAACCAAATAAAAAAGATAAGAAGCAAGTATTATTCATTAGGAAATATGTAGAGAGCTTTTATTGATAGTATTGATTTGGTCTGCCTCTCCATGGAGAGGTTCAGAGGCTTACAATGATATTTTTTTTTTGAGAATAGTGGTGAAGAAGAAACAGCCCCCCTTCTAGGGCTCCTTATATTAGTATTTATAGTTGTAAACTGTATGAGCTGGCAATGGAGGGACGTGACTATGCTGAGGTTCCGTCCTTATGATGGCGGATAGGCCGTAGCCTTATTGATCGAGTCGGCTGATAGTCGGGTATCGTGATTAATAAGTGGTCATACCGTTTATTAACTAAGAATTAGCTTAAGATATAATTAATCTCATTAATTATCTTAGGGTCATATTCTGACCCATACAGTTAGTCCCTTCGCTTATTGAGGTCGTGTCTCGATCGAGCTGGATGAGCGGGCTTCACCGAATGCAGTTTTAGCCGTGGCCCAAAATAGCTGTTGCCGTTTACATGTGGAGATTATGCCGTTTGAAATTGATGGCCTCAGCTATTTCGTGTCGATGACCTTTGATCATAACTTGTTGATTTCGACTGTTGATTGTTTGCTTGTCATAGTCGAACTGGGTCGACTTTTGGCGGCGATGGCCTGAGCCATTTTTCGCATTGGAGATGGCCGTAGCCATTATATACCGGAGACGGTCGTAGATGTTTGTACAAGAGATGGCCGTAGCCTTAATATTATGAACGGCCTTAGCCGTTTACATACTGGAGATGACTATAGCCTTTAATATATAGGTTGAATGGTGTTTCGGCCGAGGTCATGGTCTTCTTTGACGGAGACCTCTAGCTTATGGGGTATTAATATTACCTTGGCGTTACAGCGCCATTGTTCGGGGAAGGTCGAATCCTCCCCCTTGGCGAAGACGCTTAGCCTTTCAACTTTTTCTGGCGGGGTCGAGCTCTATGGCGTTTGAATTTTTGTTTTGTTTTGAGTGTTTAGCCATCGTCCTTGGTGGACGTATCATATGTTGCGTGGCCGAAGGGAGCACGAGCACGCTTGGTACGTGATTGGTGACGAACGAAGTTTTGGAGGTGCAAAGGACGTTCCCTCAATGTTCATAGGTCGTTCCAACCGTTTTGAAAGAGAAACATCGATTGGTGACTGAAAAGCCGATTCGTGGAGTTTGTCATAATGGCGCACATTTTGTGGAACCGAACCGTTTTGCGGTTGATCATGTAGTTAATGATGGCTTTTTGAATTCGTGAAAGCTACCTTTGTTGCCTATAAATAAGGGGTTGAGATATTTATTCCTCACCTTTTTGTCAGTTGTCTGAGTAAGATCTCTGAAAAAGCTCTCTCTCTTGCTAGTTCGTTTACGTAGTTGTTCTTCATTCGTTACAATCCCCATTTTTTCCCTCAAATCCTGCTCTTTTTTCATTTTCTTATCAACAATGGCAAACGGTTCTTCCAAAAACTATCCTTCGACAAATATTCCGGTTAACCCTCCGGCGGCTGAAAGGCCATCGTCGGTGGTAAGAAGTGCTGAACTGGTGGACATCGAAGGTGTTCTGTCGGTTGACGAGATTTTAACTCTGCCCCGGGGCCCGGCGACTGACTTCACCGCCGATTGTGGAGAGGATCCAGTGGATGAAGCCCCTCTAATGGGGGAAGTTGGGATGGCCCAAATTCGGGAACAATGGGGTATTGACGGCTATGCTGACATTGTTCAGGCTAGAAGCGAGGAGAGGCTCCATACTGACTGTAGGGGATATCGCGTCTTTTACGCTTATCCCTTCATGTTGGGATTTAAGCTCCCTCTTCCAATGTTAGTAGTGGATTTTTGCTGCTACTATGGCGTATGTCCTGGCCAGCTTACCCCTTTTCTCTATAAGGTGCTTGCTATGTTCATGAAGTAGGGGGGCTGGCCGGTAGGGAGGTCACGCTGCAACACGTACTTAGCATGTACGCCCCCAGAGGACCCGCGTAACGATGATTCGGGCGAGCCCTCGTGGGTCGAGGGGCTTGGCCGCAGAACTGGACGATGTGGTCGACCCTCGCCTTTTTGAGCACTTTTTCTATATCAGAACCAATCATTTGGTGTCATCCTTGCATGGGTTCGTAGAGTCTTGGAACCATGCACGTAAGTTTTCTTTCATCGTCGCATTCTCTTATTTATTCTTCTTTACGTCTCGTGCCTATAAGCGTTAACTTTGTGTTGATTTTGTAGCTGACATACCGCTGTTGGCTCCGCTGCCTGGGATACGTGAATAGGTCGAAGCCGTGCTTCCGCATACAGCGGGGATACACATGTGGGCGTCTTTCTGGGAGAGGCATGGCCGTAGTCCTGCAACTAGTGAGGATTCGTCTTATCCTTTTGTTTCATTCTTGTTCCTAACTCCATTTACTGATTCTTGTATAGTTTTGTTATCAGGAAGGGCACGTCGTGTCAGGGCTCCACAGCTAGCCTTCTGTCGATCGGGTGCAACTGCTCGTTTTGCAGCACTGATAGATCGCAGAGTACCGAGGGCGCCGTTGGTTGAATCTTCAGTAGCACCTTCCCCCACGCCTACCGTACTTCGGATCGAAGTGCCGTCGCCCCCGATGCGTCCTAGGGCGGAGTCTCTCTCACATTATGAGGAGGAAGAGGAAAGGTCGCTAGTTAGGCGGAGGGATGCCTTCACGCCGGCCACTCCGGTGGTGATCAATTTGAATTCTCCTCCATCGTATGCGAAGAGGCATGCGGCTGCGGCGCTTGTCCCTGAGGACGGACAAACAGTGGGGGTTGCCCCGGTTGGCTCAGGCCATGGTGATACTGTCGCTTCAACGACTCAATTAATAGTTTCAGTCGCTGAGGTAGGAGGTAGTTCCTCAGTGCCTTTTTGATTGGAGAATCGAACGCTCCTTTGGCGGCTGCAGCAGAGGGTAGAAGGGGTGCTGCAGGAGGTGAAGATGGGTCTGAGTTTGACTTGGACCCAGAGGACGTCCGTTCATTCCACAAAGGCGTCACCCGCTTGACAGTGCGCGCGGAGGGGCGATTTCGCTACGTCGAGATTGCTACAGAGCAGAAACTTGCTGCTTCAAGGGGACGGCTTAGCGCCGCTGTTCGAGGTGTTGTGCTCGCAGGCAGAAAATGCATCGTTAAGGGAGGTTACAAACGTCGGACGGATGAATGAGGTGGCCGCGATAGGCCTGAGGGTACGTATGATGACCTTTTTCTACTTTCGTTTTGCTTAGTTTGCTTTAACTTCAATCATTATCTTTGCTTTGGAGTCTTATCTGTTGGAGGTGGAAGGTCTCCTTCGAGCCGACGTCTAAGAGGAATCTTTTTGCGGACGTTGGAGAAGTACCGCCGCTACCAGGATCAGTGCCGCGAGATGCGCGACCGCCTGCAGAACGACCCTCATAGCCGGGACTTGGTCAAGGAGCTAGCGAGGCGAGAGCTTCACATGTAGCAGGCGCTTGACATGGTACGTGCCCTCGAGGAGCAGCTTCGTCAAAAGGACGAGGAGATCGAGACCGAAAGAAGGGCTGCAGCTGAGCATGAGCTCCAGAATCAGGCCGTGGCGGCGGAGTGCTTTGCGGCCTTGAATGGGAAAGTGGCTGCCTTGGAGAATGAGGTCACCGTTTTGGGGCTACAAGCAAGGGGCGCCTCGTCGAGGGCTGCAGTGCTGGAGGCAGCGATCCGTGTTCATGAGAGGGGGCTGGAGTCGGAGAGAGCTGCCGCGATCTTCAAAGAGGCGGGGCTAGAGGACCGTATCGTTATTTATGAACGGGACGCCCAAGCCATCGCGGATCGGATCACGGCCTTGGAGGGAGAGAATAAGCGCCTAAGGGACTAGGCCGACTCTTCCAACCAGGCTCGTGAGTTGTGGACATTTGCCGAGGCCTAACGAGATGTTTATAAGAACCTGTGGAA
Source organism: Nicotiana benthamiana (assembly GCA_034376525.1). NCBI lineage: Eukaryota > Viridiplantae > Streptophyta > Magnoliopsida > Solanales > Solanaceae > Nicotiana > Nicotiana benthamiana. Next base: position 134,236,388 of record CM067334.1, read on the forward strand.
GGCCGGCGTCGTGCCCGAAGCTACTTGTGAGGCAACCTGTCTGAGGGCTCGTGAAGCCCGTATTGATTGTGATTTCGACCCTGCGCCGCCGGGGGCTGACGATGGTGCTGATGGTAGCGTGGGTGACGCCGAGTGAAAAGCCTTGTAGTGTTTTTAGTTTGTTCGCCGTTTGGCGTTTCGATATTTTTAGATTTCTTTTTTTTTTCTTCGTACCGATCGGCCCTAGCCGAGTGTGAGCTAGCGTTGCCTGCTCATGACTCTATATATATATGTCAGTGTACTTTTTCCATTGCTGGTCTTGTGCTTATTTTGTGTCTTCCTTTCTTTTCCTTTAGATTTTTCTATTGCACCTGTTCAAAGGGGGATTTGCCTTAGAGTAAGACTCTGGTAGGCATGTTGACTTTTGGTCATTAACGGTCTTACTTCCTCGACTCGGTGTGGGCGAGTTGCAGCCATTATTTGGCGATAGCGGCAATTAGCCTTAGTCCCAGTTCGGGCGCGATCGAACTACTTGCCGTGATGATAAAAAACGCGGCCTTGTAGTTTGATCGGGGCCGAACTCTACGTGGCCCCTAATCGTAGTTCAAGTTGGGAGTACCTAATTGAATGGCGAGGGTGCTGGACCTGCGCCCCTTTTTGCCGTGGGTCGGGTTTAGTCGAGTTTGACGAGAGAGTCATTTGGCCTGAGTCATTAGATTCAACTTGTAGTTTAACTTTTTGTTTTTGATGTTGAAGGCGCATAGCCTGAGTCCCAGTTAACCTTGTTATTGAACTTTTTATTTTTTATGGCGAAGTCGTATAGCCCGAGTCCCAGTTCAACCGTAATTGAGCTTTGATAAATTTGATGGTGAGGGCACGTAGCCTGAGTCTCAGTTCAACCATAGTTGAACCTTGGTAAATTTTTATGGCGAAGGCGCATAGCCTGAGTCCCAGTTCAGCCGTAGTTGAACCTTGATAAATTTATTTAGCGAATGCGCATAGCCTGAGTCCTGGTTCAACCGTAATTTAGCTTTGATGAATTTGATGGCGAGGGCGTGTAGCCTGAGTCGTAGTTCAACTGTAGTTGAACCTTGATAAACTTTTATGGAGCAGGCGCATAGCTTGAGTCCCAGTTCAATCGTAGTTGAACCTTGATAAATTTTATGGCGAAGGCGTATAGACTGATTCCCAGTTCAACCATAATTGAACCTTGATAAATTTGTATGGCGAAGGTAGTATGAGTCACAGTTCAACCGTAGTTGAACCTTGATAAATTTGATGGTGAAGGCGCATGGCCTGAGTCCCAGTTCAACGGTAGTTGAACCTTGATAAATTTGATGGCGAAGGCGCATGGCTTGAGTCCCAGTTCAACCATAATTGAACCTTGATTAATTTTTATGGCGAAGACGCATAACCTGAGTCACAGTTCAACACTAATTGAACCCTGATAAATTTTTATGACGTAGGCGCATAGCCTGGGTCCCAGTTCAACCGTAGTCGAACCTTGATAAATTTTTTTGGTGAAGGCGCATAGCCTGAGTCCCAGTTCAACCGTAGTTGAACCTTGATAAATTTTTATGGTGAAGGCCCATAGCCCGAGTCCCAGTTCAACCGTAGTTGAACCTTGATAAATTTTTATGGAGAAGGCGCATAGCCTGTGTCCCAGTTCAACTGTAGTTGAACCTTGATAAATTTTTATGGCAAAGGCGTATAGCCTGATTCCCAGTCCAACCATAATTGAACCTTGATAAATTTGTATGGCGAAGGCGCATAGCCTGAGTCCCAGTTCAACCGTAGTTGAACCTTGATAAATTTGACGGTGAAGGCGCTTGGACTGAGTCCCAGTTCAACTGTAGTTGATCCTTGAGAAATTTGATGGCGAAGGCGCATGGCCTGAGTCCCAGTTCAACCGTAGTTGAACCTTGATAAATTTTTATGGCGAAGACGCATAACCTTAGTCCCATTTGAACACTAATTGAACCTTGATAAACTTTTATGGCGTAGGCGCATAGCCTGGGTCCCAGTTCAACTGTAGTTGAACCCTGATAAATTTTTATGGCGAAGGCCCATTGCCTGAGTCCCAGTTCAACCGTAGTTGAACCTTGATAAATTTTTATGGCGAAGGCGCATAGCCTGAGTCCCAGTTCAACTGTAGTTGAACCTTGACAAATTTTAAGGCGAAGATGCATGGCCTGAGTCCCAAATCAACTGTAGTTGAACTGTCACGACCCGGATTTCCCACCATCGGGAGTCGTGATGGCGCCTACTATCGGAGCTAGGCAAGCCAACTTAACATAACTTTTTCAGTTATTTTTTTTTCCAACAAGATAATAAAAAACAATAAATTCAAGTGGAAGTCTTAAATTAATATAAAATGAAGAAAATCCGGAATAATTCACAACATTCTCTATCCAAGATCTAGTGTCACAATACTCGCGGACTACTATAAGATACTACAATTACGGGTCTGAAAGAAAATACATAAGAGGTTTGTTTCGATATAATGAAAACAAACGGAAATGAAATAGATGAGACTCAGGGTCGCGAACGCCAGCGAGCTACCTAGAGTCTTGGACTGAAGGCACGCTCCCAAGCAACTGCTGCGGTCCGTAAGCTGTCTCGTGGCCTGTGCACAAAAGGCACAGAAGTGTAGCATCATCATAGCCGACCCCATGTGCTGGTAAATGCCTGGCCTAACCCCGGCGAGGTAGTGACGAGGCTAGACCGGACCTACCACAATCAAACTGTATAGATATGTGTGCAATAACGGAAATATATACAAAATTTAATCAAATAATAGGGAAGGGACATGCTGTGGGGTGTAACAATTCAGATATATAACCAACGAACAAAGAAATGGAAACTGAATAATTAACATCAATAAACGAGAGCTAGTGAATCAACAACTGCACGGCACCAACCTTCGTGCTTTTACTCTTAATTCTCACTAAAACTGTCAAATATAGTGCACGACATCACCCTTCGTGCTTTCCTCACCAAACTATCAAATATAGTGCACAACATCACCCTTCGTGCTTTCCTCACATAACTCTTACATCAAGGCACGAAATGATCCTTCGTGCTCAAATAATCAAGAAACATGGCACAGAAAGACCCTTCTTGCATAATTATCAAAACATGGCACTGAAAGACGCTTCGTGCTTAATCTCTCTTCCTCACTCAATCTACGGTCACAACCAATCGATGAAAGAAATATATTACAAGATTAATCATCCCGGCAAGGGAGAACTTTTCAATAATAAGTCCCGGCAAGGCAAAATAATTCAACAACAAGTCCTGGCAATGGAAAAACACCACACCTCCTTCTTTAACTCATTTGCTCCCCAATTATCACTTCACAATTCATTTAACAAGTAGTTACCTCAATTGTTTCACCTCTTTTGAATTTAGAAGCAATTACGACTCACAGTCATGCTAGACTCGAGCGCATAGGTAGCCGTCACCATACCTATACACCGACTCCACATAGCACGTAGCAAATATTGTCCTAATCCTATTCCCTCAAGCCAAAGTTAGAACAAACACTTACCTCGAAAGCTCCAAACTCAACTCACGCTCTAGGATAGCTTTCCCCTCGAATTCGCCTCAAAACCGGTCGAATCTAATCACAATTTATTCAATGTATCAACAAATACTAGTAAAATCAATTTGAATGTATAAGAATGAATTTCCCATAGTTTTACCCAAAAATACCCAAAATGCCCCCGACCCACGTGGTTAAAAATTGAGGTTCGAACCAAAATCGGGTTACCATTCCCCCACGAGTTCATATATGCAATTTGCTTTGAAATCGGACCTCAAATTGAGATCAAAATCTCCAATTTTAAGAAAACCTAGGTTCTACCCCAAATCCTCATTTTTACCCATTGAAAGCTTTTATTTTAAGATGAAATCATGATAAAAGATGTTAAAGATTAAAGAAATTGAGTAAACGTGGACTTACAATTGATGTGGGAAAGAAGGAGTTGAGAGAAAATCGCCAATGGAGGTTTGGGTTTTGAAAATATGAAGAAAGATGTTTAAAATCGTCTAAGTATAGAATGCACAGGTGCATATCTCGCAATTGCGAAGATTTGTTCTTAATTGCGAACAATGCAGGAGGAAGGGTGGATGTCGCAATTGCAAAGAAATGTTCGCAATTGCGAACGAGACAGATTTTGAGCGGAACTCGCATTTGCGAGGGAAAGTTCGCATTTGCGAACTCATGACTTAAGCTGGGCAATCGCATTTGCGAAGACTGGGCTGATAGGAAGGGGATCGCATTTGCGAGCTTTTCTTTGTATTTGGGATAGGAGCAGGCCAGGGGGAATCTCGCATTTGCGAGGCTCGCTTCGCAAATGCGTAGCCTGCAGATACCAGCTGCTCCAACATGTAACAAAATGAACCTAACACCTATCCAAAACTCACCCGAGCCCTCGGCGCTCCAACCCAAACATGTACATAACCTCAAAAACATCCTACAGACTTACTCGTGCGATCAAATCGCCAAAATAACATCATTTGCATAGAATCAACCCTCCAAACTCATGATTTTCATTTCAAAGTTCAAAACTTCCAAATTTTTCTAGTTTTAGTCCGAAACACATCAAATGACGTCGGTTTTCAACTAAATTTTGCAGATAGTGCTTAACACTCATTTAAGACTTGTACCGGGCGACGAAACCAAAATACGAGCCCGATACCCTCACTTTCTAACTCATTTTCATTTCAATTTTTCATATCAAATTCAGATAAACAATTTCTTTCAAAAATTTCATACTCGGGCTTGGTACCTCGAATTTCGATTCTGGGAATATGCCCGGGTCCCATTCTTTTTTATGGACCCTCTAGGACCATCACATGATGGGTCCGGGTCCGTTTACCCAAAATGTGGACCAAAGTCAACTATATCAATATTATTATCAAAATTCGTAGTTTTTAACACAAAAATCATATATTTCCACATAAAAAGTTTCCAACTTCACGCCCGGACTGTGCACGTAAATTGAAGCAACCAAATAAGAGGTTTTCAAGGCCTCGAAAATGCAAGAAAAGGGAGAATTACGGTGATGACCCTTTGGGTTGTCACATCCTCCACCTCTAAAATAACCGTTCGTCCTAGAACGGACAAAAGAAAGAAGTAGCTGAGTCAGGGAACATATGGGGATAACGGCTCCGCATATCAGACTCGGACTCCCAGGTCGATGCCTCAGGAGGCTGACCTCTCCACTAAACACATACTGAGGGAAAACTCCGCGACCTCAACTGTCGAACCTGCCGGTCTAATATAGCCACCGGCTCCTCCTCATATGACAGATCCTTGTCCAATTGGACAGTAATGATATCTAACACGTGGGCGGGATTGCCGTGATACTTTCGAAGCATGGATACGTGAAAATCCGGATGCACGACTGACAAGCTAGGCAGCAAGGCAAGTCTATAAGCCACCTTCCCCACGCAATCGAGAATCTCAAATGGTCCAATAAACCTTGTGCTAAGCTTGCCCTTCTTTCCGAATATCATCACTCCCTTCATAGGCGATACTCAGAGCAATACTCGCTCACCAACCATGAAAGCAACATCCCTGACCTTACGAGCTGCATAATTCTTCTGCCTAGACTGAGCTGACCGAAAATTGTCCTGAATGATCTTGACCTTATCCAAGGCCTCCTGTACTAGATCTGTACCCAATAGCCGAGCCTCTCCCGGCTCAAACCATCCGATTGGGGACCGACACCGCCTACCATACAATGCCTCATACGGAGCCCTCTGAATACTAGAGTGGTAGCTGTTCTTGTAGGCAAACTCTACTAAAGGAAAGAACTGGCCCCAAGAGCCTCCAAATCTATAATGCAGGCTAGGAGCATATCCTCAAGAATCAAAATAGTCCTCTCGCACTGACCGTCCGCCTGGGGTGAAATGCTGTACTCAACTGAACCTGGGTGCCCAACTCATGCTGTACCGCTCTCCAGAAATGCGAGGTAAACTGCGGAATCCGGTCCGAAATAATAGATATGATCACCTCATGAAGGCGAACGATCTTCCGGATATAAATATCAGCATATCTCTCGGATGAATAGGTGGTGGCAACTGGAATAAAATGCGCCGACTTGGTCAGCCTATCAACAATAACCCATATAACATCAAACTTCTTTGAGTCATCGGAAGGCCAGTAACAAAATCCATGGCGATTCTCTCCCACTTCCACTCGGGAAGCTCAATCCTCTGAAATAACCCATCGGGCCTCTGATGCTCGTTCTTAACCTGCTGACAATTCAGACAACGAGCCACATATGCAAGAATGTCTTGCTTCATTCTGCGCCACCAATAATGCTGCCTCAAATCCTGATACATCTTTGCGACGCCCGGGTGAATGGAATACCGAGAACTGTTGGATTAGCTAGGATCGACTCCCGGATTCCATCAACATTGGGCACACAAACTCGCCCCTGCAATCTCAATACGCCATCATCTCCCAAGGTCATCTCCCTAGCACCTCCCCGCTGCACCGTGTCTCTCTGGACACACAAATGGGGATCATCAAACTGCCGCTCCCAGATACGCTCCATCAATGAAGAGCGAGCAACCGTGCAAGATAACATCCTGCTAGGCTCAGAAATATCCAATCTCACAAATCCATTGTCCAAGGCCTGAACATCCAAGGCAAGCAGTCTCTGCTGACCGGAATATATGCAAGAATACCCATGCCGACGGACTTCCTACTCAATGCATCGTCCACCATATTGGCCTTCTCCGGGTGGTATAAGATAGACATATCATAGTCTTTCAACAACTCTAACCACCTCCGCTTTCTCAAATTTAACTCTTTCTGCTTGAACAGGTAGTGAAGGCTCTTGTGATCCGTGTATACCTCACACGTCACACCGTATAAATAATGCCTCCAGATCTTCAAGGCATGAACAATGGCTGCCAACTCTAGGTCATGAACTGGATAATTTTTCTCGTGGATCTTCAACTGCCTCGAAGCGTATGCTATGACCTTGGCATTCTTCATCAACATTGTGCCAAGCCCAATACGGGAGGCGTCACAATAGACAATATAAGGCCCATATCCCATGGGCAAAACCAATAACGGTGCCGTAGTCAGAGCTGTCTTGAGCTTCTGAAAGCTCGCCTCGCACTCATCTGACCACCTGAACTAGGCACCCTTGTGGGTCAATCTAGTCATCGGGGCTGCGATGGACAAAAACCCCTCCACGAAACGTCGGTAATAACCAGCTAACCCCAAGAAGCTCTGGATCTCTATAGCTGAAGCTGGCCGAGGCCAGTTCTTGATTGCCTCTATCTTCTTCGGGTCCACCTAAATACCCTCTGCTGATACGACATGACCCAGGAATGCGAATGAACTTAACCAAAACTTGCACTTCGAGAACTTGGCTTACAACTGACTATCCTTCAGAGTCTGAAGAACCACTCTGAGGTGTTGCTCATGCTCCTCCTGACTGCCGGGGTATATCAATATGTCGTCAATGAATACAATCACAAATAAATCCAGTTAGGGCCTGAACACTCGGTTCATCAACTCTATGAATGTTGCTGGGGCATTGGTCAACCCAAACAATATGACTAGAAACTCATAATGCCCATACCGAGTACGAAATGCTCTCTTAGGGACATTAGAAGCCCTAATACTCAGCCGAGGATAACCAGACCTCAAATTTATCTTTGAGAACACCCTAGCACCCTGATGCTGGTCGGACAAATCGTCAATCCTCGACAGTAGATACTTGTTCTTTATCGTCACCTTATTCAACTGCCGGTAATCAATGTACATCCTCATCGACCCATCCTTTTTCTTTACAAACAACACTGGTGCACCCCAAGGGGATACACTGGGTCTAATGAAACCCTTATCAAGCAAGTCTTCAAGCTGCTCCTTCAAGTCTTTCAACTCTGGCGGGGCCATGCGATATGGCGGAATGGAAATAGGCCGAATGCTAGGAGCTAGATCAATGCAGAAATCAATATATCTGTCGGGCAGCTTACCTGGCAGGTCTGCAGGGAAAACCTCGGGGAACTCCTGAACAATAGGAACAGAGTCAATAGATGGAACCTCTGCGTTGGAGTCGCGAACATACGCCAAATATGCTAGACACCCCTTCTCGACCATACGTCGAGCCTTGAAATATGAAATAACACCACGGGAGGCATGACCAGGGGTCCCTCTCCACTTAAGTCGGTGCAAATATGGCAAGGCTAAGGTCACGATCTTGGCGTGACAATCAAGAATAGCATGATACGGGGACAACCGGTCCATCCCCAATATAACATCAAAGTCCACCATGTCTACAACAACAAACAACAACAACTACTCAGTATAGTCCCACAAAGTAGGGTCTGGGGAAGGTAATAAGTAGACGAGCCTTACCCCTACCCTAAAGGGCAGAGAGGCTGTTTCCAATCGACCCTCAGCTCAGTGAAGGGAAGGAAAAACAAAAACAAAAGAAAAAGAGCATTAGTAAGCCCAGCAGAAATAGCGTAAATAATATATAAACATAAGAACCATAAATAAAATAGTATACAATAATATCATACAGTAACTACCTTAAATAACTACCATAAGGGAGACACAATCCAAAACACAAATCATCTATGGATAGCCCTGCCAAGCCTCACCCAACCCCGGGTGAGTAGTACGAAAAACTCTAGGGGCCCCTATCCTACAACCCTGATACTAGACCTCCAGACTTTCCTATCAAGGTCCATGTCCTCGGAAACCCGCATTCTAGCCATGTCATGCCTAATCACCTCTACCCAATACCTCTTAGGGCACAATCTGCCTCGCCGAACGCCGACCATCGCCAGCCATTCACAACTCCTCACCGGGGCATCAGGACTTCTCCTCCGCACATGCCCGAACCACCTCAGCCTCGCTTCTCGCATCTTCTCATCCACCGGGCCACCCCCACCTTCTCTCGAATAACTTCATTCTTAATCTTATCTAACATGGTGAGCCCGCACATCCACCCGAGTATCCTCATCTCCGCAACCTTCATTCTCTGAAAAAGTCCACCATGTCTAAAAGCAATAAGTCAACACAAGTCTCAAGACCCTCGAATAACACCACAAACGAACGATGCACTCGATCGAACACTATAGAATCACCAACCGGTGTGGACACATATACAGGAATACCTAAAGCCTCGCTAGGCATGATCAAATAGGGTGCAATATAGGACGACACATAAGAGTACGTAGATCCCGGATCAAATAATACTGAAGCACCTCTATCACAGACCAGTATAGTACCTGTAATCACAACATCTGATGACTCGGCCTCCGGCCTGGCTGGCAATGCATAACAATGAGGCTGCCCCCACCTCCTTGAACTGTATCTCTGGGACAATCTGTTACGGGGTGACCCCTGCCTCTGGTAGTTCGAACTCCACCTCTATGGTCTCTCCCTCAACCTCTATGATCCCTAACCCCGCCTCTAGCTTGTGGATCACCTGCTACCTGAATCTTATGGTGAGGACCCTGCTGCTGAGAACTACTCGAGGCTCGAGGGAAAAACCTGACAATATGACTAAGGTCACCACAACCATAACATTCCCTCGGCTGCTGAGACTGCTAGCCCTCTCGACCTGTATGTCCTCCCCTGAAGCTCTGAAGTGGCGGTGCATAGATGGGGGCCGGTGGTGCGCTGAAGGTCTGCTGATCTAAATAATACTGCTGAGGACCACCACCGCCTGTAGTGCCATGAGAAACCTGAAGTGCCGACTGGAAGGGCCTATGAGAGTGGCCTCTATCATATGCATCCCTACCTCCAGATGAGGTACCACCGAACCTACCAGAATGGCGAGGCCTCTTGTCTGACCCCTGACTACCTCCTCGAACCAGTGCCATCTCTGCCCGATGGGCCACATTGGCCGCCTCCTGAAAGGATATATCACTGCCAACGCCCATGGCCATCTAAAGACGGATCGGCTGAATCAATCCATCAATAAATCTCTAAACCCTCTCTCTCTCTGTAGGGAGTATCACAACTGCATGGCATCCCAAATCAATAATTCTAGTCTTATACTGTGTAATTGTCATGGAGCCTTGATGGAGGCGCTCAAACTGTCTACGAAGTGCCTCCCGCTGAGTGACGGGGAGAAACTTCTCCAAGAATAACTTCGCAAACTGATCCCATGTCAAAGCTGGAGACTCTGCTGGTCTAGATAGGTAATAATATTTCCACCAAGTCTCGGCGGATCTTGCAAGCCTGAAGGTGCAAAAATCGACCCCATTGGTCTCCACTATACCTATAGTCCTGAGGATCTTATGACAACTGAATAGAAAATCCTGGGGATCCTCTGATGAAGTACCGTTGAAAGTGGTGGTGAAAAGCTTGGAGAACCGATCAAGTCTCCATAAAGCATCCGAAGACATGGTTGTCCCATCACCAGCCTGAACTGTAACACCTGTCTGAGCTTCCACTGCGGGTTGAACCACTAGAACCTGAGTCAGGGGAGCTATCTGCTTCGGAGTACGCGTAGCAGGAGTCTGAAGCCCTCCTCCAACCAGAGAGGTGGCTGGTACTGTCCATAAAACCTGCTATATGGACGAGAGCATCCTGGAGATCCACGGAAAACATAACCCCTTTTAGGACCTGAGTTGGGCCCACTGGAGCTGCTGGGGCTGGAATCTCCTCATCAAAGTCAATATGAGGCTCCACCTCTGGGACTGCTGCCTGGGACTGAGCTCTTCCCCTACCACGACCTCTGGCATGGCCTCGGCCCCTGCCCCTCGTGGGAGCTGCTGCGCAAAAGAAGAAGACGCACGTGTTCTCGCCATCTGTGAAAAAAAAGAGTAGAACGACAATCAATATTTGAGAAATAGTATCGCACGATAAGAATGAACTAAGTGAAATTTTTCCTAACTCTATTGCCTATGGGGGATAAATACAGACGTCTCCATACCGATCCCTCAGACTCTACCGAGCTTGTCCTTGAGTAGTGAGATCCAAGTAACCTAGTGCTCCGACACCAACTTCTCACGACCCGGATTTCCTACCATCGGGAGTCGTGATGGCGCCTACTATTGGAGCTAGGCAAGCCAACTTAACATACCTTTTTCAGTTAATTTATTTTCCAACAAGATAATAACAAAACAATAAATTCAAACGGAAGTCTTAAATTAATATAAAATGAAGAAAATGCGTAATGATTAACAACATCCTCACCCTAAGATCTAGTGTCACAATACTCACAGACTACTATAAGACACTACAATTACGGGTCTGAAAGAAAATACATAAGAAGTCTATTTCGATATGATGAAAACAAACGGAATTGAAATAGATGAGACCCAGGGCCTGCGAATGCCAACGAACTACCTGAGAGTCTCTGGACTGAAGGCACGTCCCAAGCTACTGCTGCGGTCCGTAAGCTGTCTTTTGACCTGTGCACAAAAGGCACAAAAGTGTAGCATCAGCACAATCGACCCCATGTGCTGGTAAGTGCCTGGCCTAACCCCGGCGAGGTAGTGACGAGGCTAGACCGGACCTACCGCAATCAACCTGTACAGATATGTGTGCAATAACGGAAAGATATACAAAATTTTTAAACAGATAATAGGGAGGGGATATGCTGTGCGGTGTAACAATTTAGATTTATAACCAACGAACAAAGAATTGGAAACTGAATAATTAACATCAATAAAAGAGAGCCAGTGAATCGACAATTGCACGGAACGAACCTTCATGTTTTTACTCTCAATTCTCACCAAAACTGTCAAATATATTACACGGCATCACCCTTCGTGCTTTCCTCACCAAAACTGTCAAATATAGTGCACGACATCACCCTTCGTATTCTCCCCACATAACTCTCACATCAAGGCAGGGAATGATCCTTCGTGCTCAAATAATCAAGAAACATGGCACTGAAATGCATAATTATCAAAACATGGCACGGAAAGACCCTTCGTGCTTAATCTCTCTTCCTCACCCAATCAACGGTCACAACCAATCGGAGAAAGAAATATATTACAAGATTAATCGTCCCGGCAAGGGAGAACTTTTCAACAATAAGTACCGGGTTACCCATTCCCCCACGAGTTCATATAAGCAATTTGTTTTGAAATCGGACCTCAAATTAAGGTCCAAATCCTCAATTTTAAGAAAATCTAGGTTCTACCCCAAATCCCTATGCACATTGAAAGCTTTGATTTTAAGATGAAATTATGATAAAAGATGTCAAAGATTGAAGAAATTGAGTAAAAGTGGACTTACAATTGATTTTGGAAAGAAGGAGTTGAGAGAAAATTGCCAATTGAGGTTTGGGTTTTGAAAGTATGAAGAAAGAGGTTTAAAATCGTCTAAGAATGGAATGCACATGTGTAGATATTCCAATTGCGAAAATTTGTACGCAATTGCGAACAGTGCAGGAGGAAGGGCAGATGTCGCAATTGCGAAGAAATGTTCGCAATTGCGAACGAGGCAGATTTTGAGCGGAACTCGCATTTGCGAGGGAAAGTTCGCATTTGCGAACTCATGACTTAAGCTGGGCAATCTCATTTGCGAAGAAGTCTTCGCATTTCTGAAGACTGGGCTGATAGGAAGGGGATCGCATTTGCAAGCTTTTCTTCGCATTTGGGATAGGAGCAGGCCAAGGGGAATCTCGCATTTGCGAGGCTGGCTTCGCAAATGCGAAGCCTGCAGATACCAGCTGCTCCAACATGCAACAAAATGAACCTAACACCTATCCAAAACTCACCGGGGCACCTCGAGGCTCCAACCCAAATATGTACACAACCTCAAAAATATCCTATGGACTTATTCGTGCAATCAAATTGCCAAAATAACATCATTTGCATAGAATCAACCCTCAAAACTCATGATTTTCATTTCAAAGTTCAAAACTTTCAAATTTTTTCATTTTTTGTCCGAAACCCGTCAAATAATGTCCGTTTTCAACCAAACTTTACAAATAGCACTTAACGCTTATTTAGGACATGTACTGAGCGTCGGAACCAAAATACGAGCCCGATACCCTCACTTTCTAACTCATTTTCATTTCAAATTTTCATATCAAATTCATATAAACAACTTCTTTCAAAAATTCCGTACTCGGGCCTGGGTCCTCGGATTTCAATTTCCGGAATACGCCCGTGTCCCATATTTTTCTACGGACCCTCCGTGACCATCACATCATGGGTCTGGGTCCGTTTACCCATAATGCTGACCAAAGTCAACTATATCAATATTTTTATCAAAATTCATAGTTTTGAACACAAAAATCATATATTTCCACATAAAAATTTTCGGCTTCGCGCCCAAACTGTGCATGCAATTTGAGGCGACCAAATAAGAGGTTTTCAAGGCCTCGGAAATGCAAGGAAAGGAAGAATTACGGTGATGACCCTTTGGGTCGTCACATGAACCTTGGCAAATTTGATAGCGAAGGTGCATGGCCTGAGTCCCAGTTTAACTGTAGTTGAACCTTGATAAATTGTTATGGCGAAGGCGCATAGCCTGAGTCTTAGTTCAACTGTAGTTGAAACTTGATAAATTTGATGGCGAAGGCGCATTGCTTGAGTCCCAGTTCAACTATTGTTGAACCTTGATAAATTTGATGGCGAAGGCACATGACCTGAGTCCCAGTTCAACCGTAGTTGAACCTTGATATATATTTATGGCGGAGATGCATAGCCTGAGTCCCAGTTCAACCGTAGTTGACCCTTGATAAATTTGATAGCGAGGGAGTATGACCTAAGTCTCAGTTCAACCGTAGCTGAACCTTGATAAATTTGATGGCGAAGGCGCATGGCCTGAGTCCCGGTTCAACTGTAGTTTAACTTATTGTCGGAGTCACGTAGCCTGGACTTTGTTATGTCGGTGTTTGAGGGCTGAAGCTCAGTTTTGAGTCGAGATCTTTAGCGGCTAGTGCGTTGTCTTTCCAACCGAGGTATGTAGGCTGGCCTGAGGTGACTCTCGGTTTGAGGTACCTTCATGCCGATTTCTGGCAGGATCCCATATCAAGGATGCAGGAGATGCCTTACAGAGATCCTCCCCCAGGAGGGGGGGGGGGACTGCTTCTTCTTTTTGCATTCCCTATTCGATAGAGGAGTGGTAGAGGAGTCGGGTCTGGATTCGAGACCTTTGAGTTTCCTTTGTCCGATATGCCGCTTTAGCTTGTTCGAGCTAGGTTGTTCTTTGCAGTTTCTTCCCTTTTGGTCCGAGGAAGAACTACACAATTTTGCTATGAAATCCCCACAGACGACGCCAAATTGTTTAGTTCAAAGTTATCACATTCTTTACAAGCATAAAAAGATCAAAATGAATTGAGGTCCAGTTATAGTAGAGCGTAATAAATCAAGGGACCAAATGAAAAAGATAAAAAGCAAGTATTATTCATTAGGGGGAAATATGTACAGAGCTTTTATTGATAGTATTGATTTGGGTTGCCTCTCCATGGAGAGGTTCAGAGCCTTACGATGATATTCTCTCTTTTCTTGAGAATAGTGATGAAGAAGAAGCAGTCCCCTTTCCAGGGTTCATTCTCTTATTATTTATAGTTGTATGTTGTATGAGCTGGAAATGGAGGGCTGTGACTATGCCGAGGTTCCGTCCCTACGATGATGGATAAGCCGTAGCCTTCTTGATCGAGTCGTCTGATAGTCGGGTATCGTGATTAATAAGTGGTCATATAATTTATTAACTAAGAATTAGCTTAAGATATAATTAATCTCATCAATTATCTCGGGGTGATATTCTGACCCATACAAAAATTCTTCTTATAATTTAGGACGGTCAGAATTATTAGAAGCAACAAAATTGAATTGTAGTTTTTATTTTGTCTCTTTGTTATTGTCGTTATGTGTTGTTACATTCAACGGTGATAAGCTTTGGCTAAAATATCTCTGTATACGGTAGAAATCGGGGCTACCCAATTTCGTGGGTTCGGGAGTCACTTCAAGAGTGAGATCGAAATAGACTAGGAGCAAGCCCGTTGTATACTGTCAAAATCATATGCCTCCGATTTTGTAACTCAAGAAGTCGCATGGAGGACAAAAGTTTGATATATACCAAGCTCGGGCTCGAAGGTAGAATAAAAGGCTCGAAGACCTAAGCGCTCAAGGAACATGGGAGCCAGGCATGACCAACTCCGAATCAGTGTCGTTATGAGTTTGTTACAGAAGGATAAGATTCCCACCACGTCCCCAAGAACATGGCGTAAATTCCGGAATACATTTATACGAATTAGTACAAATCCATATTAGGTGGTTATACATGTGTCCTCAATAAGATCCCTCAACATACTATCCAACTTTTCTCGCTCATTGTTAATTAGAATTGTCCTTTAGCTTTACTGTTCTTGCTTTATTGTCCTTACTCTACTGTTGTTAATCCATCTCGAGGTTACTGGGCTCGAGGTTGATATTGCTTAAGTAACATTGATTTGATTCACTCATTTCTTTTATTTATACTTTATACTTCTTGATTATTAATTGGTATTGGACTAAATCACATATCTCTATAACCACAAATTAAATTTAGTGTTTACCCATATTTTCAAGGTAAACAGTTCGGCGCACACCGTGGAGCTAAAAATAATAGTGATTATTTTTGTACGAAGTCTCATAATACACATTATTTTTACACTTATTCTTGTAAAGAATTTTTGTTCTCAAGTAAACACATGTCAAGCTCGCAAAATGCACATGTACACGACAACGATGGCCTTGGATTTCATGGGGAAAACAACGTAGAGATCGATGTACCACTGATAAACTCTGAGGAAGTGCCAAATGTGGAATTAGTCGATGTTAGTTCACATGTTTCTTTGAATGCGGATCTAGGCATAGACCCCAAAGGAAGTGTACGTAGGGAAGCCCGATCTGAGGGCCAAGGAACACATGGCATAAGAGATGGAGGAATCAGGCTCGAAGTAAATATTCGAGATGCTACAAGTCAACAGATTGCCATCGCTCAACTTCAAATTCAGGATAAAATTCCAAATATTGTTGAACCAGGGGATACTCGACATATTGAGCCGGTGCCGGAGAGACCAAACAGTAATGGCTCGGAGACTAACCCCACGATAATGAGGATGCTCGAGGAACTCACCAAGAGAATCGAGTCTGGAGAGAAAAAGATTGAGGATAATGAAAAAAAAGTGGAGACTTATAACTCTTGTGTTAATCAAATACCGGGGGCACCCTCGATCTTAAAGGACTATATTCTAAAAAGTTCGTACAAAGACCCTTCCCCTAGTACGGCTCCGAAGTTAATCCCCAAGATGTTCCATATGCCCGAGATTCCCAAGTATAATGGGACGACCGATACAAATCAACACGTCACCTCGTATACGTGCGCCATCAAAGGAAACGGCTTGGAAGATGATGAAATTGAATTCGTACTGCTGAAGAAGTTCGGGGAGACTCTATCCAAGGGTGCCTTGATATAGTATCATAACTTACCCCCTAATTCTATTGATTCGTTTTCCATGCTTATCGATTCTTTTGTAAAATCACACGCCGGAGCCATTAAAATTGCAACGAGGAAGTCAGACCTTTTCAAGGTAAGGCAGAAAGATAACGAGATGCTCAGGGAATTCGTATCTCGGTTCCAAGCAGAGAGAACGGATTTTCCTTCTGTCACCGATGACTGGGCTATTCAAGCTTTCACTCAAGGTCTCAACACTCAGAGTTCTATAACTTCACATCAGTTGAAGAAAAGTTTACTCGAATACCTGGCTGTCACTTGAGCCAACATACATAATCGGTACCCGTCGAAGATTAGAGTTGAGGATGTTTAAATGGGAACTACTTCAGGGTCTGTTTGTCCTAGTAGGCCAAAGGGTAGGATCAAAATGGACGTCGATCGAGAGCCGAGGTCCAATCGAGTAGAAATGATCGAGGTCAAAATTCACGGGGGCTTGATGCCGAGAAAGATCACGTTAAATATCCAACATCCAAATAAATGTATGACCCCAATCCAATCCTTTTTATTTTTTCGACTAACACTTTAGGTTTTTAACAAGGATTGGCATGAAGCTTTGGACCTTAAAGCACGTGTTGCACTTCTTTTTCCTTGGATCAATTTTTCTCCCTAATAGGTGTTTCTGGTGAGGTTTTTAATGAGCAACCATTGTCGTGTTAACTTACAGCAATTCAACGGTATCTGAGGTTCCCCATAATAAGCCTCGAGTACTGAAGGACATTTCCCTCGAATGTTACTTTGTTGCAAAGAAATAAATTAAGGACATCGGGGTCTCCATAGAAGAACTTTGTAATGGGTCAAACGATCAGATGAACTGTGTCTGTATAGAATAGTCAAGCCTCGATGGCAAAACATGTACGGATGTATCAATTATCCAAAGAAGCTTTCTTTGTATATCAAAATACTGTGTATCAAAGAAACTTGCTACTATACGAATGTCATACTTGTTATTCCACGAGAAACGACTCAAGGGCCAAAACGCAAATACTGCTCGAATACGCAGGGACAGTCATCGACAGTCAACACATTCGAGTATCTGAACTCGAATTTATAAGACCTCAAAGAGGCATCCCTCGACGCAAAGGCCAAGGCCGTCATACTCGGGGACTAACATTTCGGACAAGTTCGAAAGTTTATCGCAAAATAAGTCCAAAAGATATGCCCGAAGGCTACGACCATATTAAAGGCTATAGCTATATTAAAGACTATGGTCATATTAAAGACTACAGCCATGTAAAAGACTAAGGACGAAATATTACGGCTCGGAGACGTCCGACTTCCGCCATAAATTAAAGGCCTTCAAGTACTTCGAAAAACCGTTTAAACTCGGCTACTCTCGGCAAAAGCAAAAAGGGCTACGATAAAATCAGCCTTCGAATAATTTAAAGGCTGCGATAACATCAGCCTTCGAAAAAGCCTCAAGAGGTATTAACACGAATGAGTTCTGATCAATTGAACCCTCGAAAAACCCAACAGGTACAAAAAAACATATTCTAAGGCATAAAGAAATTTTCACTAATTCTTTTAGCCGAATTGAGGGAAATATTATAGCCGTCTTAGAGGCCAAATTGGACCAATTTCAGGAGCCTAAGGGCCGATCTGAAAGAGTATAAGGGCCAATATAAAAAAGCTTAAGGGCTAACTTCACTTCGAGTTCGAGCAAATCCTCACTCGACTATAAAGCCTAAGGGCCATTTTCATTTCGAGATCGAGCAAGTTCTCAGTCGATCATAAAATCCCAAGGGCTATCTTAACCTGAGTTCGAGCAAATCCTCACTCGGGGACTATCCATAAAGCCTATGGGCTAACTTCATTTCGAGTTCGAGCAAGTTCTCACTCGATCATAAAAGGACAAGGGCTATCTTAACCTGCATTCGAGCAAACCCTCACTCAGAGATCATCCATAAAGCCTATGGGCTAACTTCATTCCGAGTTCGAGCAAGTATTCACTTGACTACTAAGCCCAAGGGCTACTCGAGTCTGGAAAAGTTCTCACTCGGGGAATATCTTTCGATCCCAAGGACTACCTCATCTCAAGTTCGAGCATGTCCTCACTAGGCCATATGGACTAAGGGCTATTTTTATCTCAAGTTTGAGCATGTCCTCACTTGGCCATAAGGCCCAAGGGCTATTTTCATTTCAAGTTCGAGCGTGCACTCACTCAACTATCAAGCCCAAGGGTTACCTTACCTCATCGAATGTTGAGCCTAAGAGCTACTCAAACTCAAGTTCAAATGGTCATTCGGGGACCATTGATCCGAAATGTTCGAGGGCAGAACTTATTATCCGTCATTACCATCTTAAATTTTGGACATTCAAAAGGAATTTTATGATATGGCGCTTTGAGCTGGACAAAAGGGTAACAGATTCAGAAGCCGTGGTAGGAAAAAGGCTTTGTATAAACCTTTTTACAAGAGCTATAGGTCACGATCAAGAGTTCCTCGCAAGGGAAGATCAACCTTAAAAGCAAAAAAATTACTAAGAGCACAAAACCCAAGCAGCACGGTCCTTATCGACGGAAGTGTCTTCACCCTCAGAACTTTCCCCGCCGCCGGACTCACTAAAAGTTCTTGTAGTTTTGCTCAAGAAAGGCCAACTTCCAAGATCTCGTTTCCTAATCCGCTTATGTAATGATGATAATGTCGTGGCAAATCGGGATAAAGATGAAGGAATCAATTCGTTTCTTATCATTATACTCTAAGAAACGTGGGGACTATCTATATAAGGTGGAAATCGGGGCTACCCGATTTCATAGGTTCGAGGGTCACTTCAAGAGCGAGATCGAAATAGAGTAAGAGCAAGCTCGATGTATACGGTCAAAATCATATGCCTCCGATTTTGTAGGCTCGAGAAGTCGCATCGAGAACAAAAGTTAGATATAGACCAAGGTCGGGCTCGAAGGAGAATGGCTCGAAGACCTAAGCGCTCAAGGAACATCGCAGCCAGGAACGACCAACTCCGAAACAGTGCCGTTATGAGTTTATTACAGAAGAATAAGATCCCTGCCACGTCCCAGGATCATGGCGTAAATTCCGCAATAGATTTGTATGAATTAGTACAAATCCATACTAGGCGATTATACATCTGTCCCCAATAAGATTCCTTACTGTAAATAGAAATGTACCATATTTTAGGGTTCCCCTATTATATAAAGGGGACCCCAATCATTTGTAAAAGGGCATCTAATCATTGCAAAAGAATGTACTATCCTATTTTTCTCGCTCATTGTTCATCAGAATTGTCCTTTAGCTTTATTGTTCTTACTTTACCGCTTTTAACGCATCTCGAGGTCACTTGACTCGAGGTTGATATTGCTTAAGTAACACTAGTTTGATTCACTCATTTCTTTCATTTATACTTTATATTTCTTGATTATTAATTGGTATTGAACTAAATCACATATCTTTATAACCACAAATTAAATTTAATTGTTACTCGTATTTTCGAGGTAAACAATATCTTCCTGTCATCAATCATTGTTTTACATAATTTATAGTTTAGTAAAAGAAATTTAAAACACAAAATATTTTCTTTATAGAAATGTGGTTGCTTTTAATTTTTCATAAATCAGAAACACCATGCTTAGGAAGATGCTATAATATCAAGAAACGATTTAAGTTGTACCATTAAACAAAAAATTTTATACTACAATGTAAGTTGACCTTTCATAGAAGATTGCTTCCTTTTTTAAAAATTACCAATTAATGTTTGTAAGAATTTACTTATCTTTTAAGTGAGTTGATGGTGTAATCTTTTTTATAATTTCACTGCATAGAATTTGTATTCAAAAAGAAAATAGTATGATCGCCTTCTAATTTTATTAGATACAGTACCTCCGCAACATTTTATTAGACCTCTAGTCATTTATTTAGTGAAGGCACTAAACGCAATCTCCCAACTAAAGCGGCTATATAATGTCATTTTGAGGTCCGAACTAAAAGCACCACTTAGTTTTAAAATCATTGTATATTTTAGATAGTGCCATGACTGCTATTTGTTTCTTCTCAAAGTCATGAAGTATTACACCAATGACTCCTCTGAGTATACATTATCCTTCTCAGATCTCACTCTTCGGATTATGCTGGTATGTTTTTGTTGTTGGTTGAGTTCTTCTGATGAGCATTTTCTAATACAGGAGTAAGTGGAGATGGATTCATCGCCAGTGGTCTAACAATCCAAAACACAGCAGGTATTGGTGCTGGACAAGCAGTAGCCTTTCGATCCGATAGCGATCTTTCGATAATCCAAAACTGCGAGTTCCTCGGCAATCAAGACACTCTCTACACCCAATCTTTGCGCCAATATTACAAATCATGTCACGTTCAAGGTAACGTAGACTTCATTTTTGGTAATGCAGCTACAATTTTCCAGGACTAACATTCTAGTTGCGCCCCGATTACTCAATCCAGAGAAGGGTGAGAAAAATGCAGTAACAGCACACGGTGGATTAGACCCTGGACAATCAACTGGATATGTGTTCCAGATTGTTCAATTAATGGAACTGAAGAGTACATGTCTTTGTACCATATTAATCCTAAAGTGCACAAAAGTTTTCTTGGAAGGCTATGGAAAGAGTACTCGAGGACAGTATTTATAAATTGTAATTTGGAGGTTTTGATTAATTCTGAAGGATGGATGCCTTGGAATGGTGAGTTTTCTTTGGCAACACTTTACTATGGAGAATTTAATAATAGTGGTGCTGGGGCTAATATAACGGGGAGAGTGACCTGGAGTAGTCAAATTCCAGCTGAACATGTTAATTCTTACTCACTCGAGAATTTTATTCAAGGTGATAAGTGGGTACCTCCATCTTCTTGTTAACAAAGACATTAACTACTTTTCTCTAGAGATTGGACATGTATACTAGAGATTTATCAAACGTACTGAATACCGAAATTATTTTTAGTATGAGCTCAAAGTGAATTTATGGTACGAACTTCCAAAAAATTCACTCTTTGCCGATGTATAAATTTATCAAACGTATTGAATTATGGAAAATATTAAGTTTGAAGATCTTCGCCTGATTCGAATGAAAAGTGGGCAAATTAGGTGCAAAACATGGGCGATTATGAAGGCCGATGAGCAAAAGACAAATAAGGGCGGCACAAAATCAAAATTAATGCGAGTTGTTTAGTCGTGTCCAATTTTATTGTTTTTGCATTGACTAGAAAAGAAAAGAAGTATTCTGGATCTTTTGACATGAAAGACAACATATGAACGTGTATTTTTCATTTACAACCCAGTTTTCGGACTGTTCATTTAAAAATAATCAGTATTTGCAAAATTATTGAAAAATAATCACTATTTTGCTGCAACGTAGAAAATTACAGTATAATATACTGGAGATCAATGTACCAGTCTATAAACTTTCAATATATTATGCTTGAACTCCAACATGTGAGAAGTTCCAATATAATATACTGGAGATTGGAGCACCAATCTCCAGTATATTATGCTCGGCCGGTATATTGTACTAGAACTCCGGTATATTATACTAGATTACTAGTACATTATACTGGAATTCTGGTATATTACACTGGAGTATTTTTCTGGATTTTGAATAGTGTTTTCGTTCAGATTTATCTTTACATAAAAAGTGGACAAATTTCGATTACTTTTAAAATTGTGGCTCTTTTTGAGTGACCACTTGTAAATCTGACTATTTTTGAATTTCTCCCCATAAATTTTCATGTTCATTTTTCCAAATTCGTAGACTACTTTGAAAACTCAATAGAGTTTAATACCGCTCTGGTTCACTTTTACTTGTCTATTATACTAAAGTATATTTTTACTTTATTGTCTATTTTAGCAAATTTAGAGACATATTTTTTTCGCGTTTTAACTTTTTCATTAATTACTCACTCCTCAAATTATTTTCCAAGACTTTTTAAATTGATATTATTATTATGAATATTATGATAAAATAAGTATTTAATTTATTATTTCTTAACGGGAATACAAAGATTATTATGGACAAAAAAAATGAACCAGAGAGGAGGAGAGTAAAATGCATTGTTTCACAATGATTGAAACGGGGAGAAGTCGTCTGAGCAATGATCAAGTTGTAACTATTGAAAATTATGTTTGAGCTTCATAACTTGTTTGGCCAAGCTGTAAAAATCAGCTTATTTGAGAAGTGTGTTTTCTTAAAAGTGATTTTTTTAAAAGTACTTTTGGTGAGAGGATGTTTGGGTTTGATTAATTTATTTAAAATGCACTTTTGAGAATTTGGTCAATCTTTTAAAAACTGCTTCTAATACGTGTATTTTTCTCAAAAGCGCTTTTCAAAAAAGTTCTTTTGGAGAGAAGTTACTTTTTTTTTTTTGCTTTTTCAAAGTTGCTTCGGGTTCTACTCAAAAGCACTTTTCCCCCCTAAAAGCTTGGCCAAACACATTAACTTTGAAAACAAAACTTTATTTTTAAACAAAGTGCTTTTGGTGGGGAGAAGCTTGGCCAAACAGGCTATAAGTAAGCGAGAAAAGATGGCAAGCCGGAAATATCTTGACTAAAAATGTCTTTTTCTCTTTTTGACAATTTTTATATGAAGTTCAACTCATACGTATTTGTTGGTGTATGTGTGTGAACAAAGTCCACATGAAAAATAGAAAATAAATAAAAAAATATACTTATAAGGAGCTATATATTCTTAATGGTGAGAAGCCTTTTTGGAGAAAATCTTGCGGGCTTAGTTAAAACGGACAATATCACACTATATTAAGAATAACTTTCAGCAGTTTAGCCAACAGCTGGTGTCAAAGCTAATAGTTTGGCATGCCGAGTATGAAGTTGGAGAAGTTGGTATGAGGGCCCGGCTTAATGCCTTTGTCCTTGTATACGGTCAAAATAGGGTTCGTTTATTGTATGACCGGTCGAGACTGAAACATGGCAAGTCAATGCACGACCCCAGGTTATATCAAACCAAGGCGCAAAGTTAAATCGTTAAGCTCATGACTCCGAGATCGAATAAGATCTAGGGAACATTGTTGGGCTAAATAATGGAAGGCCGAGATAGCCGCGATCGGTCGGAGATCATGGAGGAAATATCTGCACGTATTAGGGAGAGGCCGATTGATTAGCAAATCATGAGATTTTTCACCTTTTATAGAATTGTAACAAGAGTAGGATTCCCCTACTATATAAAGGGGGAAGGGTTTGATCATTTGTAGGACACAGTGTAATACGCACCAAAAGCAATATACTGCTATTTCAAGATCTCATTATCTTGTTGTTATGTTCGTACTTCGGTTGAGGCCCTTCTTGGCTCGAGGATGATCAAAATTCAAGGCTAAGACTGTTCAATTCGTGTGGTTTGAAATTATTTTCTTATCGTTAATTTCAGTGTCAATCTATTTTTTTAATTTGTATCAAGTTATATCACGTATCCTTAAAATTACGTATATATTCAATTGTTATATTATTTCTAGGGTAAATAGATTGGTGCCCACCGTAGGGCGAAGGATGATAGCGGTTACCTAGTACAAACTATCATAACACACACTATTTCTCATTTGTTCTTTGGAGTATCTTTGATTCCAGGACCAAAATGTCAAATTATCAGTCTGCACCTTTACACAGTGACAAAGATTTCAGACATCACGGCAAAAAATAATAACATGGAACCTCGTCGATCTTGATGGAGTCCCAGTTGTAGATCCAATCGATGTTAACTCACATACAGCATCAACGCAAATTTGGCTATTTATCCGGAGGGCAACATTCGTAGGGATGTTCGATCGGCCCCACTAAGCATACATGGCGGCCAATATGGTGGAATCAACCTGCGAATGATCTTCAAAATACTACAAACTCAACAGGCAGCGATATCCCGGCTCCAAAACCAGAATCGCTTACTGAGTATGATTAAGCCCGAGTTGTCCCAGGAAGTTGTTCACAGAGGTGAATTGGTCTCAAGAGAATCGAACGAGAATGAACTGGGGACCAATTCTTTAATCATGAATATGCTCGAGGAACTAACAATACGAATTGAGTCGGGGCAAAAGAAGATTGAGGCAAACGACAAGAAAATGGAGACTTATAACTCCAGGGATCGATCAAATCCTGAGAGAATAAATGATATTGAAGGGCATGGATTCCAAAACATTCGTGCAAAAACCCTTTCCCTTGAGCGCAACTCCCAAGCCGATTCCCAAGAAGTTTTTATTGCCCAAGATTCCTAAATACAATGGAACGACCGATCTGAACGAGCATGTCACCTCTTACACATGTGGTATCAAAGGGAATGATCTAGAATATGATGAGATCAAATCTGTCTTGGAAACCCTGCCAAAGGGAGCTATGATATGGTATCAAAATTTAGCACCTAATTCTATTTACGCTTTTGCTACGCTTGCAGATTCTTTCATAAAGGCACACACAAGGGCCATCAAGGTTGAGATGAGGAAGTCAGTCATTTCAAGGTAAGGCAGAAGGACAACAAAATTCTCAAAGAGTTTGTGTCTCGATTCCAAATGGAACGGATGGACTTACCATCGGTCGCCAATGATTGGGGTGTTCAAGCTTTCACCAAAGCCTCAATGTTTGAAGCTCGATGGCTTCGCATCAATTGAAGCAGAATCTGATAGAATACCTGGCTATTACTTGGGCCAATTTGCATAATCGGTGCCAACCGAAGATCAGGGACGAAGACGGCCAACTTGGGGCTCCTTCCTAGTCCGTTTATCCCGTCAGACAAGTCGATAGGATCAAGAAAGATATCAATTGAGAACAAAGGTTGAACAGAGATCGGTACCGACCATATAACGGAGATCACAGAAGCAGCATGTCCAGGTGAAATGAAAAGAGAAGCGATCGAGGTCAGAGTTCTCGAGGGCTCATGAGCAAGAACGACTTTGACAGGCCTATCGGATCTAAAGAAGCGCCACAATTAACAGAATGCAACTTTAATGTTGATGCGTCTGCCATCGTAACGGCTATCAGCTGAATCAAAGATACCAAATGGCCTCGACCTTTACAAACCGATCCAGCCCAAAGAGATCCAAAACAAATGTTCAAATATCATGGCGCTGATGGCCGCAGAAAGGAGGATTATCGAAAATTGAGGGAAGAAGTAGCCTAGTTATTCAAAAATGGGCACCTTCGGGAATTTTTGAGCGACCGAGCGAAGAATCATTTAAGAAATAGGGATCTTAATAAACAAACCGAGAAAGAAGAACCTCAACACCTCATTCATATAATCATCGGAGGGGTCGATATTCCTAAAGTCCGATGTTAAAGCGTACCAAAGTATCAATCATGAGGGAGAAACAGACTCGAGATTACATACCAGAAGGGACTTTGTCTTTGAACGATGAGGACACAGAAGAAATCATGCATCCCTATAACAATGCACTGGTAATACCTGTACTCATGAATAAGATTTGAGTTAAGCGTGTATTAATTGATCCAGGTAGCTCGGCAAGACATCATTCGATCGAGGGTCGTAGAACAACCCGGTCTACAAGACCAAATCATGCCTGTAGCCTGAGTGCTAAACAGATTCAAGATGGCTTGCGAAACTACTAAGGAAAAAATAAAATTACCGGTAAACGCGGCTGGAACCATCCAGGAGACCAATTTTTATGTGATCAAAGTGGACATGATGTACAACTCCCTATTCGGAAGACCATAGATCCACAACATGAGGGTTGTGCCCTCGACCCTTTACCAGGTGTTAAAATTCCCGACACCAGAGGGGATTAAAACTGTGAGCACGTGATTTTTGCATTGTTTGAATTATTCATGTAGAATTCTTAAAATTAGGATTTTTCTTTATTTATTTGATTTTTAGGATTAATTACATAATTCTTGTGCCTTTTTGCATTTTCGTGGGCATTCTTAGTTGATATAATTCATAAAAATAAAATACAAACAGTGCATGTGCATTTAGGACCCCATTTAAATATTTTTATGTTTCTTAGTTAATTAACATTATAAAAATGAAAGAAAATAATAAAAATTGTCCTTTTTGCATTTTTCCTTTTAATTTTTGATTTTTCCTTAGTTTTCTTTTAAAATTATGATTTAGTTAATTTTTGAAAATTAATTAGTTTAATTTTAGAGTAAAATCAAGTCTTTGTTATTTGTAATTTTCTATTTAACAAAAATCTTTAAAAAATATTAATAAAAGAAGAAAAAGAAAAGAAATTAAGGAAATAGATAATATACCCAATTTTTGGGCCAGCCCAAGTCTTTGAAACCCTGAACCCTTTCAAAATCACTCAAACCCGGCCAAAATCACCCCCTGTCCGGTCCAGTCCCGTATACCCCAAAATGATGTCGTTTAGGTTAGATGTAATCCTTCCCGTCTATGTTTCTTGATCTGACGGGTAAGAAGCCTATATCAAAATATATAAATGTCCGAACGGATCCTACCCCCTCAGAACCCCCTCCCTGTTCGTCTCTTTCACCTCTCACAAGACTAACCCTAACCTCTCGCCCACCGCCGCCCATTTCCCGCCGTAAATCACCTATGGCAGCGTCCGACGTCCATTGACCTCCAAGTCCAAAGCACCTTCTTCCTTCACTAATGATAAATCCGCCCTTTGTTTCATTCAAATCCTACCAGAGCCTCTCAAATCTTCGAAACCCTAGTCGCCGCCTCCGTCGTGTACTGTGGCGCCGTCTCTAATGGCCACCAAATTAACACTACTTCACCGCCTTCCCCTCCTCTTTCCAAATCCGTGCCCCGTGTCCCTCAAACCGCCGCTAAGCTCTTCAACTCTTGAATTAAAAATCCCAGCCAAAATCCTAAATCGTCCAATCGTCACCAAATTAACACCGTAGGACCACCAAAGAACCCTCATGCCAAATCCACAACCTATTCTCTTCAAAAACCCCTCAAGATCCTTGAATATTAAATCGAAAATCAAGCTTCAAGAGTTGAACCTAGAGCTTGAATCTGCGAGGTCCCTTTCTCCAGTCTTCACGAGTTTTAGGCCCAATTACACCACGAGCTAATGCTATTTGACTGTTCTTGACAAAGAATATTTGATTGATATTATCTCGTGGTTGAAATTGGAAGGGCAGTCGTGTTCGAGTTTTACATTGGTAAGTTTTTCTCGTTTGTTTTTGTTTCACTTGATGTTTGAATTTTGAGACTAGTTTAAACCCAGTTTTTCTGTTTCCTTTTAGTTTTAATTCGTTCTTTCATGCCAGTTCTTTCATGATATGCCTTGATTTTGTTTGCCCAGTTTCCTTAGATATTTTGTTTAAGTTTTTGATTTTTTCCTTCTCTTTGTTCATATTGATTGTTACAATATAGCTTGATTCTATTTTTTTGATTAATTTTGTTTGTTTCTTCTTTTTGTTTGACTGATAATTCAATATTGATTCTAGTAGTTAATTCAAGTCTAAATTAGGTTTAGTTGGATTTTGTATTCCAATTTTTGGTTTTGGTTTTGATTGGAATTCGTTTAGTTATTATTAAAATATTTCAAACTCTCTGAAATTTACCATGGTCAGCATCTGACCAAGTTAAAACGTTTGGTATAGTTAGAATTGGGTTTAGTTCGACCTAGGTTGGTAATTTCATAATGAAGTTAGGGGTAGTTTGGGTATTTAAAAATAGAGAATAGTGCAGTAACTGAAATTGGAAACTACTAGAACCTTCTAGATGGGGTTCTAATTTAAAATTAAGAAATTTAAGGGTAGTAACTTGGGAAACGTGCCAATAAGTAAAGGACTAACTAAACAAAAGCTGAAAATAAAAGAGGGACTAAGGGCGTAAAGGAAAAATCTGAAAGTTGCCTTAGCCTTTGCCTTTAAAAGACTGCCTACCTCTGCCTTGCATCAAAAGTTTTAGGGATCCAAATATTTGAAATTCAAAAATTCAAAAGTGCTGAGAAGTAGAGATGGATCTAAAAACCAATATTCAAAAAGTTAGAAAACCATAGAATCTGAAAATTCAAAATTCAAATCCAGAAAAACCTAAAAACAATCTTAAACTTTGAAAGTGGAGAGCTAATACTGAAAATCAACAGAAATTCTGCAGAATTTGAGAGTTTTTGATAATTTAGAGTTCAGATACTAGATTTCCAAGAATTGGTAGGTCTGAAATTTCAGTAGTAAAGGTTTTAGAGGTTCTGTTGCTGTTCATTTGAAATTATTTCCTGGCTGTTTTGATACCACTTCCTGGGCTATAAAATTGATCTCAAGTTGTTGATTGACTACTGTTTGTTTGTTACTTCCTAGGTGATTTCAACTTCTTCATCTTATGCTAGTTTCTAGGTACTTTTCTCGCCTCAAATGATACATGTGATTTGAGTTAAATGTATGATCAAATTGGAAGAATTGATGAAGTGCAAACTGTTTCTATCTTCGTGTACTCTATCTTAGTCTAAATGCATTTCATATTTCTATTCATTTGAACCTTATATCATTTGTATAAATAGGACTGTTTGGACTGCTTTTAACTGAACTACTGGACCTTTACAATTACTTAAATGTCATGTTAATGGTGTTATATCTAATGTATTTAGTTTTTGGCTGTGTTATCATGAAATTTAAGCTTATAAGGTGATATTAGTTTAATAGAGTTAGTTCAGTCTTATCAATAGTGTCATAACCTATTATCATGATTCAAATATGGAAACAACATGTACGTTCATCACTGAAACATCGAAGCCTCTCATGTAGCTATAGGGACTGATTAGTTTAATTTGCTTATCATGTTGCTTGTTAAGAATCAGAACTGAATATTAGTAATTACTTCTAGTTTCCATCCATGATTAATTTGTTTTAAGGTGTATTCATTTGAAATTAAAAGGCTGTTAGATTTCAAGAATGAGTATGTTAGATCATCAATATACAAACAAGTTGAATATGTATGTGAGATTCGGATTTAAGGTCGGCATACCTTGATTTGAATGAATTTGAAATCGTTCATTTGTTCACAAATTGTTGAGTCCATTTTGTGATTTGAAATTAGTATTCTGGTATCCAAATAAAAATCAGTAGTGGATTTGGGCTCATTTATGAGCCAAAACATGACAAACTTTTGTTTAAAACATGACAGCCTTTTGTTTAAATAGGATTTGGGCCTAAAATTTGTTCGTACAAGGCCCAATGTAAGGCAACTTCTCATAAATCTGACAGTATCCTCCTTCTTCCTCGGCTAATTTCGAAGCCCAGAACTGCTGAAGGCTTGAATTCATATTAATGTTTTGGGATTAATTTGGTAATACCGATTTTGGGCCTCTCAAGTTATGTGGCAGGCCTTAATAGATAATAGTAATTCACCCTTAGGAGATCTTTTAAAAAATGAAATTGAGGTGCGCCGCGCAAAATAAAATCACAAATTGTGTGGCTCTCTTTAATTAATTCTACTAAATACTTAGAGATCGGGACGTGCCATTTAATGAATTCCAATAGCCTCCCGCAAAGTTAACATCATGCTAGTTGATATAGGCTCGTCATTTAATAATATTACCTTCTTAAACTCGGGTGCACATTTATATGACCCAAATCCAAATCTCAACAACTTTAAAGTATGTCAAAGACCACGGGTGCATTTAATAATTCTCCCGGGTTAACAAAATTCCTTACTCAAGAATTTCTGGTTCGCAGACTTCATTCGGAAAGTCAAAAATTTTCCTCGAATTGGGATTCAAGATAACCGGAGACTTGGGACACCAAAAACCAAACCTTTTCCAAGTGGTGATTCTAATAAATAAATAATCCCATTTCGATAATGTCACTTAAAATGGAAAAAAACTCCCATATAAACTACTGTTCGGGGTGGTATGTAAAAAAGGACGCGTGACAAAAACAATCTATAGAGAGAAACCCACCGCAAATGAGATGTTTGCCGTAGATAAATTAATTCCAATATCAACACTCTCATCGACAAAGGAGCTAAGTTTGAAAATAAAACAGGGGGCCAAATAGCAAACGATGCCGGCCTCGACCCAACCAGACAAGCAGCGGACTGACAAAAATGATGATTATGGGGTTCCTCAATCCTTTATAGTCCCTGATGATTCTGATGCTACCAAATTATTGGTCAAAGAGCTAGAGCAAGTCATACTGATTGAACATCTACCCGATTGGAAGGTATATCGTAGCACATGGTTAACTCCCGAGCTCAGTAGAAAACTCATTCAATTTCTTATAGCTAATATAAATTATTTTGCTTGGTCCTATCTAGACACGACAGGGTTCCCACCAGAGATCACCACTCACAAGCTGAGCCTGAACCTGTCCATTAGGTCAAGTAGAAAAGGTAACCCCAGTTCGAGATCAAGTTTGCTTCAATCAAGGACGAGGAAAATAAACTCCTTAAAGTAGGGGATTGATGTTGTGGCCAGCCACGAGATCCTCAATTTTCACGATGCTTGCTCCGGGTTAAACCATATACGAATGAACCCGGACGATCAAGAAATGACCTCATTCATCACTAAGTATGGCACATACTGCTATAATGTAATGCTGTTTGTATTAAAAAATTCTGGTGCCACCAACCAACACCTAATAAATTAGATGTTCGAAGAACAAATACAAAAATATATGGAAGTTTACATTGACGATATGTTGGTTAGGTCCCTGTGAGTAGAGGACCAATTAAAAAATTTGTGTGAAACCTTCAGTATGTTGAAAAAGTACAACATGAAGTTGAATCTAAAAAATGCGTGTTCGCAGTTACATCAGGTAAATTTCTCGAGTTCAAAGTATCACACCGAGGAATCGAGATCTACCCCAATAAGATCAAAGCTATCAAGGATATCAAAGTATTGGACAATGTGAAGGTCGTACAAAGGCTAAACACGGGCATTGTCGCCTTGGGGCGATTTATCTCGAGGCCCTCCAATAAGTTCCATCAATTTTGCTCGTTACTAAAGAAGAAAAACAATTTTGCACGGACTTCGGAATGCAAATAAGCCTTAGAAGAACTTATCTATCGAGCATACCAATACTTTACACGCCTGGGGCAGATGAACATCTATACTGTATTTGGCAGTATTGGAAATAGTGGTAACTGGAGTCCTAGTTCGGAAATCAAGGTACACAATTTTAAATTTATTATGTTAGCAGAACCTTAGGTGAGCCCAAACTAGTATTCACACCTAGAAAAATTGGTGCTCGCTTTGCTAAGTGCCTCTAGGAAACTGAAATCGTATTTTCAATGGCATCCTAAATATGTTGTGACTACTTATCACTGTAGAATATAATGGATTAGCCCGAACTCTCGAGACGATTGGCCAAATGGACCGTAGAAATCAGCGAGTACGGCATTGAATATCGATCCCAGACAAATCTCAAATCTTGGCAGATTTCATGGCCGACTTCATGCCGGCCCTTTATACCCGAGGTCAAAAGAGAGTTGTTGATAAATTCTGGGACGTCTTTGAGAATCTGGACCCTCTTTATGGATAGTGCATCGAATGGAAAGGTGTCCGGACTTGGTATCATACGGAAGCCACCCACAGGCAATATAGTTAGACAATCTATTCGAATTATGAAATAGACTAACAACGAGGACGAATATGAGGCCATGATTGTAGGTCTCGAACTAGCCAAAAGCTTATAGGTGGAGATGATTGAAGCTAAGTATGACTACCTCCTTGTGGTGAATCAAGTTGACAGAATGTTCGAAGTAGGAGAAGAATGCATACAAAGGTAGTTGGAGGTAACATTACATTGGTTAAAAGAGTGGATTTTGTAGCACGTAACTCAAAATACAAATAGCGACGAGAATGCACTTGAAAACATAGGATCGTCGGTCGAGGACGACGAGCTCAACCCAGAGGCTGTCGTACAGCTCATGAGATCGATAATAGAAGAATGTCACACTGGAATAAACTCCATCAGCCTAACTTGGGATTAGAGAAATAAATACGTAGAGTATTTGAAGACTGGGAAACTACCCTCAGACCCAAAGGAATCGAGGTCCATGCGCACGAAGGCAGCCTGATATAGCTTGTCTTAGGATGGAACCTTATTCAGAAGAATGTTCGATAGTCTGCTAGCAATATGTCTGGGATTGGGAGATACCGAGTACGTTCTGAGGGAAGTACACAAGGGCACTTGAGAAAATCATTCAGGAGCCGAATCATTTGTTCGGAAGTTGTTCAAAGCCGGCTATTACTGGATTGACATGGAAATAGTTGCGAAGGAGTTCGTACGAAAATGCGACAAATGCCAAAGACATGCTCTTATGATTTACCAACCTGGGGAACTGCTGCATTCGGTCGTGTCACCACGGACATTCATGAAGTGGGGGATGGACATCCTCGACCCTCTTCCATGGGCACCAAGTAAGGCTCAATTTATCTTATTTATGACTGACTATATTTCTAGTGGGCTGAAGCGCAGACGTACGGGAAGGTTAGGGAGAAGGAAGTTATTGAAAACATTTGGGACCACATCATATGTCTCGGATGCCATGTGAAATTGTATGTGACAATAGGAAATAATTTATCGGTAGCAAATTGACCATGTTTCTCGAAGATCATTAGATCAAAAGAATCTTATCAACACCTTATTACCTAGTAGGAACCGAAAAGACAAATTGTCCAACAAAATCATAATCCAAAACCTTAAGAAAAGGTTAACCGACGCCAAAGGAAAATGGAAGTAGATCATGCCCGAAGTTCTTTGGGCATATCGGACGACCTTGAAGTCTAGTACTGGGGCTACTCCATTTTCATTGGTTTATAGGGCCGAATCCCTAATACCCGTCGAGGTAAGGGAACCAAGTATCAGATTCCGATATGCAACAAAGGAATTAAATTATGAGGCCATGAATACGAGCCTGGAGCTCTTGGATAAAAGGCATGAAGCCGCCTTTGTTTGACTTGCTGCCCAAAAGCAATGAATCGAGAGGTATCACAATCGAAGGGCCAAACTTCAAAACTTCAATAGCAGGGACTTAGTACTAAGGAAAGTCACACAAAACACTCGAAATCCAAACAAGGGGAAGTTGGGTCCAAACTAGGAATGACCGTACCCGATTGTTGAGGTCATCGTAAAATGATCCTATAAGCTCAGAATGATGAACGGGGAATGATTACCAAGCAATTGGAATGTAACTCGCCTGAAAGAATATTACTACTAAGGTACGAACCCATTTATTTTCTTTTATTTTGGTCTAACACTTGCAGGTGATCGACAAGAAGCAACACAAAGTTTTTAGGTCTGGAAGCATGCGTTGCACTCTTTTTTTCTTAGACCGGTTTTTTCCCGAATAGGTTTTCCGACAAGGTTTTTAATGAGGCAAAAATTGATTGTGCTAACTTAGAATCAAAGACCAATCACGAATCGGTGTCAAAAATTGCATCAACAGTATCTGAGGTTCCTCTACAATCAAACTCGAATACTAGGGGCATTACCCTCAGATATCAATGCTAGCGAGAAATTTACTTCGAAATGGATGTGTCTCGATAGGTAGGATTTATTATAAGGGCCAAACTATCATCAGGCCCATATAGATTGCTCGAGCCCTGGAATAAGACATGTATGCATGTATAATTGTTTTGCACAAGAATAAAGGGAAGTACTTTCCTTGCAATCATCTTATGTATTAAAATTTTTTCCTCTTTACATCCCTTATAGAATTTCGTACTTCCGATCTCCTGAAGGTAACGAGCTCAAGGGCCGCTTGTAACAGGAGTTTGAATAATCATTCTCTCACTCGGGATTAATCGCCTGAAGACAAACTCGGGCGGTCCAAACCAGTAGATCTCGGGGACATAAGACCTATCAAGCAACCCCTGAATTTTAAACACCACGACTATCTCGGGGAACTATTATCCTGGGATAGCCCAGATAACTCAAGAAAACAAGTCCACTGGGATACTCTCGAACAAAAAGGCGAAAGCCATATTAACAGGACTCAGAGACATCAGAGACCCATAATAAAAGACTTGCCTTCAAGAAAAGAAATTTTTTATAACCGGTTCTAAAGTCCACCCTTAGCAAACTATAATCTCAGCTACTTACTTTGGGAGGAAATTCGGGTAATACCAACCCCAAAATGCCATAAAATAGATTAAGGTAAAGGCAAGATTTTTTTGAACCTTCGAACATAACCTGATTATTTCATGATAAGGCATTTTTTTTATCTTTGTGAATGTAAATAAAAAAGCAAAAGGGAATAATCCAAATTCTAATAGTGATATACCAAAAATTATTTTTACAAGGGTCAAATGGCCTCGATGCAGAAATTTACAATAGCCAAAACGGAAAAAAATGACTAAAAAGACCCTAAGTGGCCTAATCTTCGCTGCGAGCTACATCGTTGCCCTCGGAGCCTTCGCCACCTTTGGTCCCATCCGAATCTTCAAAATCCATGTAGTCCTCCTTCGCGGGATAAGCCAGCATCCTAGCCTAGGGCTAGGATGCCTAGGCGTTCTCGGTCTCAGCCAGCGGGTCGAAGTCCTGAGCACTAACTCCTTCAAGGGCCTCCCTTCGGGATGTCTACCTCGTGTGTCCCACCAAGTTTCTCACTTGGACCTAAGCCACTTATGCATCGATCATATGCTAGGCCACCTTCTCATTAGCTTCGGCTGTAACGAAGTGACTGGTCGTTTTGTCTTTTTGGATCCCGTTCCTCTAAATAAAACTTTCCACACTTGATTCATCTAATTTATAACTTGCGGGGATGGTTAGTTTGGGGTTTGGAGGAGTTTCGAGTGAAATATGTTTATTTGAGTTCTTAGAATTTTCTTAAAAGACTAACTTTGACTTTGGTCAACATTTTAGAAAACAGACCCGGATTATAATATGATGGTCTCGGAGGGTCTGTGGGAAAATATGAGATCTGGACGTATGTCCGGATTTGAATTTCGATGTCTCTAGCCCAATTAATGAAATTTTATTTGAAATAGATAATTTAAAGTTTTAAGGATTTAAAGAAAATAAGTAGTGATGGATTTCATGGGTACGGGGATCGTATTGTGGTTCTGAAGCCTGGTACATGTCCGAAATATCAATTACCACTTGTCCGTAAAATTTGGTGTCAATCCGAGTAGTTTAAGGGCGTTTTGGCCTGTTAGGTGGAAATTAAGAACTTAAAGTTCATAAGTTTTATTCATTGGATTTTAGGGGGTGATTCATAGATTTAGCGATGTTTCGGGTGTTCCGAAGATTCAAGTAGGTTCATCTCGTGATTTCAGACTTGTTAGTATGTTCGGACAGGACTCGGGAGCCTGTAGCATCAATCGAACGATGATCGAGTGAAGTGGAAAATTAAAGGGCTGAAGGTTGCTGATTCTGTCATAACCACACCAATGGTTGGTGGACCGCATGTGTTAGATCACAGAAGCGGTCCGTGCATCACAGAAGCGGCCCAGGGCAGGCCAAGCTAGGAACACTAGATGCAGCTCCCTTGCCGCAGAAGCGGCTCTGAAGATGCAGCTGCATTGCCGCAGAAGCGGCTCCGAAGATGCGGGGCCTCAGATTGAAGAAGCAGTCCCATTCTTTCCTCCCCCTTTTTGCATATGCGGCCTCATTCTCACAGATGCGGTCCCCTGACCGCAGATGCGAAAATCGCTGGGTAGCAAGGTTCATTTAATACGAGTTCAAGACCATTTTTATCACTTGTACACTTTTCCATTGGCGATATTGGGAGCTTTGAAGAGAAGACTTCCACTTAGCATTGTGAGGTAAGTTTAATTCACCCATCCATAGTTTTAATACTTGCATATTAGGTAGATTAAACTCTAGAAATTAGGTAAAATCAAGGGGTTAGAGCAAGACCTAGAGTTTTGGTAAAACTTAGATTCAACCACAAAAGTTATTTTGAAATTAACTAGAAATCATATATTATTGATCCTTAGGTTGTAGAGAACAACTTCTTACGAAAAATCTCGAAATTCGGTCACGTGGTCCTGGGTCGAAATTTAGGAAACTTGTGTTAATGGTTGGAAAATTTCTTAAATAGCTAGAATTTGATCTTGTAAGTCTATATTGACTAGTTCTTACTTCATTTAACTAGTTTGGGATTGTTTGGCTCCGAATTGAGGGCTTCGACTTGTTCTTGATAATTGGGAGTGCGCTTTTGAGCGAGGTGAGTCTCCTTTCTAACCTTGGAAGAGGGAATTGTCCCCATAGGTACAAATGTTGAGAAATTGCTACTAAATGCGGGGGCTACGTCTGCACTAGGGGACGAGATTCCGTGCGTAGCTACTATGATGTTAATTACTAGGACCCACATCATGCTTAAATTGTTAATATCTCCATATTAACTTGCTAATGTGAGCACTTGTGATAAAGACTTGAAAAGGAATAGAGGTGAATATGTGAACTTGTTGAACCCTCGTAAGAATTTATTTGAATATAAATGCCCCTTCATGTGTATTCTTGGTGTTTCTTGATATTTATGGATCAGGCAGATCTCCTCGGTGTAAATATATGCATCTATGGTTCGTGCCGTTTGACCCTCGGCAGTGCACAGTTTATTTTCTATTATATCGAATCCTCACCCTCGGCATAGTATGTGCATGATATCTATGTGAAATCTCATACATGACTTGCTTTGCTAGGTATTTCAAAAATGTAAATAGCTAACTAAAATATGTTAAGGACAATTTCTACCTCTTGTTATAAACTATTGATTATTGGTAAAGCTCATGCTTAAGATAGCACTTTATTATATTATTTGACACTAGTAAGTATCAAGTCGACTTTTCGTTTCTACTTTTTCACGATTAGACGGGATATTTACTCGTAAATATTGTTTATGTACTCATACTATGCTTCTGTAATTAATTGTACAGGATCTAAGGCAGAAACATCTGGCTACAAGTCTGGTGCGTGCCCCTGATCACATGAGGAGATATTGCCCTAGACTTTGGGGCAAGGCAGTGCAGTAGGGTCAGTAGCCCATGATTCCAGCTCCAGTTGCCCACTCACCTATAGGTTGACACAGGCTAGTAGGGGCTGTCCTAGAGGTGGAGGTCAGGCAGGTGGAGGTCGGCCAGCTATTGCTCAGTTAGGTGGAGGCCAGCTAGCCGGCGCTCCAGCCAGCCGGCGCTCCAGCCAGCCGGCGCTCCAGCCAGATCCTATGCCCTTGCAGCTAGGCCAGATGCATTGGCCTCAGATACCGTCATCATAGGTATTATTTCCGTCGGTGGTAGGGATGGTTCGATATTATTTGATCCAAGGTCTACTTATTCATATGTATCATCTCTATTTTCTTGTTTCCTAGTTATTTCTCCCGAGCCGTTGGGCACTCCTATTAATGTGTCCACTCCTGTGGATGATTCTACGGTTGTGAATCAGATCCACCCGTCCTGTGTGGTTACATTCTATGGTTTCAAGACTAGAGTAGATCTTCTGTTGATTAATATGATCGATTTTGAGGTTATCCTGGGCATACATTAGTTATCTCCATATCACACCGTCCTATATTGCCATGCCAAGACGGTATCACTAGTTATGCTAGGGTTGCTGAGGTTGGAGTGGAAGGGTTCCACAATTGATACACCTAGTCGCGTTATTTCTTTCCTGAAGGCTCGGCATATGGTCGAGAAGGGGTATTTAGATTATCTAGCTTATGTTCGGGACACCATCGCAGATTCCCCAATGATTGATTCAGTTCCAGTAGTTTGAGAGTTTACCGATGTGTTTCCTTTTGATCTTCCTAGCATGCCACCGGATTGTGATATTGATTGCTGTATCGATTTGTCTCCAGGCACCAAGCCTATATCTATTCCACCATACCATATGGATCCTGAGGAGTTGAAAGAGTTAATAGAGCAGCTTGAGGAGTTTTTGGTAAAGGGGTTTGTTAGCCCAGTATGTCACCTTGGGGTGCACCAGTGTTATTTGTGAACAAGAAGGATAGGGCTATGCAGATGTGCATTGATTACCGCCAGCTGAATAAAAGTCACCATCAAGAACAAGTATTCATTGCCTCTAATTGATGATTTGTTTAATCAGTTGCAGGGTGCTAGGGTTGTCTCTAAGTTAGACCTGAGAACGGGGTATCATCAGTTGAAGATTCGGGACTTGGGATGCTCCAAAGACTGAATTTCGTACCAGATATGGCCATTATGAGTTTTGGTGATGTCCTTTGGCTTGAATAATCCCCCAATAACATTTATGGATTTGATGAACAGGGTATACATGTTTTACATTGATTCATTTGTCATCTTCTTCATTGACGATATCATAATATATTCACGTAGCCTGGGGTAACACGAGCAGCATTTGAGGGTAGTGCTTCATATCTTAAGATAGCAGAAGCTACATGCTAAGTTCTCCAAGTGTGAGTTTTGGCTAGAGTGAGTGGCATTCTTGGGACATGTTGTGCCAGGAGAGGGTATTAAGTTGGATCCTAAGAAGATTGAGGCAGTTCAGAGTTGGCCACATCCTACTTCAGTAACCGACATCAGGAGTTTCTCGGGGTTAGCAGGTTACTACCGGCGATTCATGCAGAGCTTTTCATCTATTGCATTACCTTTGAATAGATTGACCCATAAGGGTGCTCCTTTCTGTTGGTATGATGATTGTGAGGAGAGCGTCCAGAAGCTCAAGATAGCTTTGACTACAACACCAGCTATTGTATGCACCAGTTATTGTATTGCCTTCTGTCTCGATGATATATATGGTATATTGCGATGCTTCACTTGTTGCCTTGGGATGTGTATTAAGGCAGGAGGGGAGAGTTATAACATATGCTTCGCGTCGGCTAAAGGTTCATGAGAAGAATTATCCTGTGCACGATCTAGAGTTGGAAGTGATTGTTCATCTTAACATATGGAGGTATTATCTGTACAGGTGTCATGTGAGGTTTATCCCGATCATCGCAGCTTAGAACATTTTTTCAAGTAGAGGGATCTTAATTTGAGTCAGCACAGGTGGCTTGAGTTACTAAAGGATTATGACATCACCATTTTATATCATCCCGGCAAGGCAAATGTGGTCGCAGATGCCTAAGCAGAAAGGCGGAGAGTATGGGTAGCTTGACATTCATTCTAGCAGAGGAGAGACCACTAGCTTTGGACATCCAGCCCTTGGCTAACAGACTTATGAGGTTGGGCATTTCAGAGCGCAACCGAGTTCTTTGGTGTGTGGACGCTCAGTCTTTACTATTGGGGCAGATCAAGGCTCGATAGTTCAATGAACCACATTTGGCGGTTCTCAGAGCGACTGTACTTCATGGAGGCACCAAGGAGGTTTCTATTGGTAAGGATAGTGTTTTGCGACTCCAGGGTCGCCTATGTGTTCCTAATGTTGATGGTCTAAGGGAGAGAATTCTAGAAGAGTCTCACAGTTCACGGTATTCCATTCATCCGGGTGCTATGAAGATCTCATATCAGGTGGTTCGAGCCTGGTTAGGCTAAATTGTAAGTTACAGATTTGGTATAGGATGTCTTGGATTAGGTAAAGTTGATATAGGAAATTCTTCGCACAGCTTAGTCAAGACAGAAGAGTTATGCGGATCAGAAGGTGCGTGATGTATCATTTATGGTTAGCGAGAAGGTTCTCTTGAAAGTCTTGCCAATGAAGGGCATCATGAGGACTGGGAAAAAGGGAAAGTTGAGCCCAAGGTTTATTGGTCCTTCGAGCTGTATAAGAGAGTTGGGGAGGTTGCCTATGAGATTGCCTTACCCACCAACTTATCGGGAGTTCATCCGATTTTTCATGTATTGATTCTTCGGAAGTATCATGTTGACTTCCTATGTATTGGACTTTGGTACTATTCAGCTGGACGAGAGTTTGGGCTATGAGGAGGAGCCAATTGCCATTATTGATAGACAGGATCACCAGTTGAGGTCCAAGAGGATATCTACAGCAAAGGTCCAGTGGAGGGTCCAAACAGTCGAGGAGGCGACTTAGGAGTCCGAGGAGGACACGTGGATCAAATATCCACATTTATTTAACAGCTCAGGTACTTTTCTATGTCAGTTAGAGGACGAACATTTGATTAAGAGGAAGAGAATGTAACAACCCGATTGGTCGTTTTTCCTTTTTGGACCCCATTCCCTTAAATAAAGCTTCCCACACTTTCTTCAGCTAATTTATCACTTGCGGGGATGGTTAGTTCGGGGTTTTGGAGGAGTTTCGAGTGAAATAAGTCCATTTGAGTTCATAGAGTTTTCCTAAAAGGCTAAGTTTTACTTTGGTCAGCATTTTTAGAAAACGGACATGGATTAGTGATTTGACCGTCCTGGAGGGTTCGTGGGAAAATATAGGACCTAGGCGTATGTCCAAATTCAAATTCCGAGGTCCCTAGCCCGATTAATGATTTTATTAGAGATTGATAATTTGAAGTTATAAGGATTTAAAGAAACTAAGTAATGATTGATTTCATGGGTACCGGGCTCGTATTGTGGTTCCAAAGCCCGGTACAGGTCCAAAATATAATTTTAAGACTTTTTTATAAAATTTCGTGTCAATCTGATTAGTATAAGGGCGTTTTAGCCCGTTAGATGGAAATTAAGAACTTGAAGTTCATAAATTTGATTCATTGGGTTTTAGGGGGTAATTCCTAAATTTAGAGACGTTGCAGGTGTTCCGAAGGTTCGAGTAGGTCAGTATCATGATTTCAGACTTGTCGGTATGTTCAAGAGGGGCCCGAGAGCCCCGAGCATCAATTCGACAAGGATCGAGTGAAGTGGAAAATTTGAGAAAGGGCTGAAGGTTGCTGCTTCTGTCATAACCGCACATGCGGTTGGTGGACCGCATGTGCGAGACTACAGAAGCGGTCCGTGCATCAGAGAAGCGGCCCAGGGTAGGCCAGGCTAGCAACTGCAGATGCGGCTCCCTTTCCGCAGAAGCGGCTCCGGAGATGCGGCTGCCTTTCCGCAGATGCGGGCCTCAAACCGCAGAAGCGGTCCCAGCCTTTCCTCCCCCTTTTCGCAAATGCGGCCCCATTTTCATAGATACGGTCCCCTCACTGTAGATGCGGAAATCGCTGGGCAGTGAGGTTCAACTAATACGAGTTTAAGCCATTTTTATCACTTATACACTTTTCCATTGGTGATTTTGGGAGCTTTAGAGAGGAGGCTTCCACTTAGCATTGTGGTAAAGTATAATTCACCCATCCTTAGTTTAATACTTGCATATTAGGTAGATTAAATACTAGAAATTAGGTAAAATCAGGGGGTTAGAGTAATACCTAGGGTTTTAATAAAAATTAGATTTAACCACGAAAATTATTATGAAATTAACTAGAAATCATATATTACTTATCCTTAAGTTGTAGAGAACAGCTTCTTTAGAAAAATCTCCGAATCCGGGCATGTGGGCCCGGGGTTGGAATTTAGGAAACTCTATTAGTGGTTGGAAAATTGCTTAAATAGCTATAATTCGATCTTCTATGTCTATATTGACTAGTTCTTACTTCATTTAACTAGCATGGGATTGTTCGGTTCCTAATTGAGAGCTTGGACTTGTTCTGGATATTTAGGAGTGCGCTTTGGAGCGAGGTGAGTCCCCTTTCTAATATTGTAAGAGGGGATTTTCCCCATAGGTATAATAATTGAGATATTGCTACTAAATGCGGGGGTTACGTATGCACTAGGTGTTGAGAGTCCGTGCGTAGCTATTATGATGTGAATTGCTTGGGTAGTCTAGGACCCACGTCATGCCTAAATTGTGAATATCTCCATATTAACTTGCTAATGTGATCATTTGTGATATGTTAGAGACTTGGAAAGGAATAAAGGTGAACATGTGAACTTGCTGAACCCTTGTAAGAATTTATTTGAATATAGATGCGCCTTCGTATGTATTCTTGGTGTTTCTTTATATTTGTGGATCGGGCCGATCGCCTCGGTGTAAATAGATGCATCTATGGTTCGTGTAGTTCGACTGTGCATTGCCGAGTACCTCGGGAGTGTACAGTTTATTTTCTGTTGGATTGGGCCGTCGACCTCGGCATAGTATGTGCATGATATCTATGTGAAATCTCACACATGACTTGCTTTGCTAGGTATTTCCAAAATGTAAATAGCTAACTAAAATGTTGTTAAGGACATGATTTTTACCTCTTGTTATACTCTCTTGATTATTGGTGAAATTCATGCTTAGCATAACACTTTATTATATTATTTGACCCTAGTGAGTACCAAGTCGACTTCTCATCTCTACCTTTTCGAGATTAGACGGGATACTTACTGGATACATATTTTTTATGTACTCATACTACGCTTCTGTACTTAATTGTATAGGATCTGAGGCAGGTACATCTTGCTACTAGTCTAGTGCTCGCCCCTGATTCATAAGTCGAGACTTCCGCTGTAAGCTACTTCTTTCCTATGCCGTTTAGCAGCTGGATGGAGTCGTTTCTTACTTTTGCTTTCTTTTCTGTCTCATACAGTAGGATAGATATATTCTTTTGTATATTCTACTAGATGCCTATTACTTGCGACACCATGTCTTGACAAACACTTGAGTAGACATTTATTTTGGGGTTGTATTATCACTTTGATACATTATCGATCAATTCTGATCTAAACTTAAATTTTGATCTTAAATTTGGTAAAAGGAAAATGAGAACATAGTTATATTTCTGCCTAGGCTTGCCTGACAATGGTGTTGGGCGCTATAATTACCTATTCTGGAAATGGGTCGTGACATCGGCCTTGAATGTAGCAATCTCTAACCTCGCCGCCTCAAGTTCCTTGGCCTAATTTTCTTGGCTAGAAACCATAAAGCTCAGCTGAGATCGGATCCTTCATATTGTTTTGGCCGGGGTCGAGGTTTTTTCATTTGTATCTCGAAGTTGGGCCTTGGCCGACGTTAGTTGTGGCTGGGCAGTTCCTTTTTCGAGGCTAAGAGTTCCATATTTCTTTCACTCATCGGCCTCAGCTTTTATCGTGTCTACCTGCGCAGTTCCATATTTCTTTCACTCATCGGCCTCAGCTTTAATCGTGTCTATCTGCGCCTAGAGCTTTCTGATCTATTCAAGCCTCTGTTGGACCTATAGGATCAGATCGTTAGCCACTGAGTCCAATTCATCATCACTATATTCAAGTACTCGATTTACCTGCTCGGCCCACTCTGAAAGCTCCTTTTGATCAGCTTCTAACTTGGCCTAAAGTTTCTCACTAAGAAGCTTATAGGTGTCCCTCTTCTCAGTGAGATCCTGAAACTCGGCCACGTGTTGGGTTAACTTTTCCCAGGAATCAGAGGAAAGTATCATGGTGCAGTACTGAGGCATGCACGCATAAAGAAATATGTTATATTTAAAACTTCAAATTTAAAATACACATTAAAGAGACACTCGAAGTTTCCAGATTCAGTACTTGTTGAGCTTCATTGAATAGGCAGGGAACTTCCACAAAGTTCATCACGATCTGGTCCTCTTCGGTCACCAAGAACCAAAGGTAGCTAGCAACCCCCACGGGGGCAAAGAAACCTAGGCATCCTCTAGGATAGAGAGACCTCTTTCAGTCAGGATCAACACTCGGTGGTCGGAACCGATCCACCAGCCGTGGGCTCGAAGAAGACCTACTTGCTCCCGATGATGGTACTGTATTTGGCACCAGTAAGTTGCCACACCTGGTGATGTCCTCCAAGGCGGTAGATTCAAATCCCTCTAAGAATTTGTTGAGGTCTAATAGAAGCTAAGGCCCCCCTCTTGAGAACGATTTTCCATAATACCAGCCTCACTAACCATGAAATCGGAGAACAGAGGAGACTCGATATGGTATATCACTGCAAGTACAATTTTTGGGCACTTTCTTCTGCTAGAGAAGTATCTGCCCCAGTTTCCCTCTCGATCCCCCTAGATTGGGCAAAGAAGTTTCTCCCCATTTTGGTTTGGGGACCCTGACAAATGCCTTCTCAGCAGCCTCCCCGGTTTGAGGCAAAACAATGCGGATTCACACCCGTGCCACTAGCTCAGAATTGTTTTCTTCTTCTTCTTCTTCTTCTTCTTCTTCTTCTTCGTCTTCTTCTTCTTCTTCTTCTTCGCACTCATCCGTCAGTCAGTGGAATAAGTAAAATAGGAAGGTGCTAGCACTTTCCATAGGTTTGCGTACCTACCTCTTTTTTGTTTCTCCGAGTTCGGGGAACTCGAAGCACCTTTTTTCTTCTCTTTATCCCGATTCGAGCAGCAGAGTGGGGGAGGACGATTCATCTGCAGATGGGGACCTCATCGAAACATCCTTCCCAGGGCCTACAAAGAAAAAAGTTGAGTAAGCGTGGAAAGAAATCCAAGTAATGTCAGTGTTAGGAAAGAGTCTTACCATGCGAATGGGCCTCCCACCGGCCCTTTCAAAGTTCATACCATGTGTGCTTAGAGTAGGGTTTCTGTGATATGATGCCCTCAAACCACTCCTTGAGTCGAGGAACTACATCCAGCATCCTATCGACAGCTATATCACGATGCATCGGCTAGGTGAGAAGAAAAGGAAAGGCAATGAGCAAAATCTTAAAAGTGAAGTTATACTTATATTTCATGTTCCAT
Source organism: Nicotiana benthamiana (assembly GCA_034376525.1). Taxonomy (NCBI): domain Eukaryota; kingdom Viridiplantae; phylum Streptophyta; class Magnoliopsida; order Solanales; family Solanaceae; genus Nicotiana; species Nicotiana benthamiana. The sequence goes on from CM067334.1 coordinate 134,281,174, forward strand.
TTTTTGGGAAATGGCATTTCCTCGGCCATGGTTAGATCCGAGATCTTCACTTGAATGAACCGAACCAACCAACCTCGGTCTTAATCTTCATCTATGCTCGAGAATAGGGCCTAGTAGCCCGGCGGGCAAGCTTTATCAACCCCCCGGTAGAGTCGGGAACTGCACAGACGCATGAGATGATTGATGGTGAATGGAAACTTGTTGAGCTTGCTAGCAAAGAAATGACGCCGAATTACAATCCTCCAAAATGAAGGATGAATTTGCCCGAGCATCACTTTATACCGTTTACAAAAGGCTATGATAACTGGGTTTAGAGGGCCAAACATTAAGGAATAAGTGTAAACACTTAGGAAATCCTCCTCGTGGGTAGCAATTGACTCCTTGGTCCTAGGCACCACCACGTGTTTGCCGATCCAATAAAAATCTTCCTTGACTTTGGGAAGGAGATCGTTAGTGATAAAGTATAATGTACCTCGAGACTGGCTCGCATTGACCTGGTATGGAGGGGGTTTTCTCGATCTTGAAATCGGGACCAGTTGGTCACTCCATAGGGACGAAAGAAGTCGAGGAGGGCTCTGATGTCTTTCCCTCGAGAACAGTGGACGGAGCCTTTTCTTCTTCAGACGGTCTCAAGGAAGAGGGGGTTTCCTTTTTAGTAACAAATTTAAAATTCTTTGCCATAGCTTTTAAGTAAGGGTGTCAAGATGGTACTTGATATGAAAAAAAGGGCGTACTTGGCTGATAGTTTGTGAAAATTTCAAGAAGCTATAAGGGAGGAAGGTTTAGAACTTGAACCAGAAAATCAGAGGAAGAAGGAGATAAAAATTTTCTTATGAATACAAGAGCAAAATGTGTGTGTGAAAAAGTTCTAGTGGATGGAAGGATTAGATATTTATTGTTTGCAAACGATAGTTCAAAACCCGTAGTGGTCGACCAACAACTGACTGACATTTAATGCCTTGGGGACTGGACCGATAGGACATTTCATTTACCTTTTTTCGCTGACTCCATGATTTATCGAAGTAAGGCATAGAGGTTCATATCTTTTCTTATTGTCTTCTCTCTGAAAAACGAGGGGACTATCTGATACAGGCAAAATCGGGCTCTTCTATTGTATGACTGATCGAGATTGAAACTGTCACACCCCAAAATCCAGTAAGAGTCGTGGTGGCGCCAGACACTGCTGTCAGGAAAGCTAGCTAAAATACTTTATTAAATCATTGTTATAATACTTTTGAAAATACTTATTTTATACAATTAAAACAATACTATGTATATTCTTCTGAATAAATAAGGAATTATTTAAACATATTTTAAAACTTCCAAATAAACCCAAATACATCCTAGAACACGGTGTCACAAGTACATGAGCAACTTCTAAGAATAAAATAAAAGAAAACGAATAAAGTACAACATCCGTCCGGAATACAATTGTCAGAAAGTAAATACAATACACTGGAAGGGACAATACTAGCTGCGGGCCGCCTCAAATAATGCAACTCCCTAGTCCCAGTATCATTTGTGCTGCTACGCCTAGTAGGCCACTAGAAATGTATGTGCCCGTGTAATAAAAATGCACAGTTTTGTAGTATGAGTACGAAAACACGTGTACCATTTGAATATCCCGTCTAATCTCGAAAAAGTATAGACGATATAGCCAACTTTGACACTTACTAATAGTCCAATAATAATTTATCCGTAATATATTAAACCGTGGATTTTTATAAACATGATTATAATTCAATGGGTCGAATCAAATAAACAATTCTTTCTTTTATAGAAAATCATTATTTTTCACCATTTATACATATTTTCTTAAGCCAGAAGAGGCAGCAACAACTTCAATAAGTTTCAAGGCAAGCAATACAAGCATGCACAAATCATGCCGAGGTCGACGGCCCGTGCCAACAAAAATGTAAATTGTGCACTGCTGAGGATCGAACGCTGTGAACCATAGATACATCTATTTAATCTACCAAGGCGTTTAGCCCCATCAAAAAATAAACACCTGGATATATTCAATCAAGAAATCAACATGGAGCAATTATTAAAAGAAAAGCCAATTGTCTTTTAAAAATTTAAGAAAATGAGGTTTAGATCTTCTTCTTTTTTGTAGAATTGCAATTCAACTATCCATAAGATTACATATATTCCAAGTATAGCATGCTTTTGGGTCCTAATCTACCCGGACAAGCATAATAGTAGCTACGCACGGACACTATCGCCTCGTGTGTACGTAGCACCTACAAATAGGAGCGCATAATCAATTAACTCACCTATGGGGATAATTCCCTCTTACAAGGTTAGAAAGGAGGCTCACCTTGTTCCGAAGATCCATAACGGACTTTCCACGTCCTTCCAAAGACTGGAATTGATGCATAATTCTCCAAAACTAGCTAATAATTATGTAAACCCATTAATATATGCTAAGGTACTCATTATAATCCAATTTATAACAATTCCTAACCCCAATCAAAAAGTTGACAAAAATGCCCTCGGGCCAACGTTCCCGGATTCCAAAATGTTTTGAAGATAAGGTTTACTCATAGCCTCACAAACTCAAATATACAATTTACACTCAATTTCATACCCAAAATCGTGGTCAAAATCCAAGAATATCAAATTTCTAGGTTTTCCACCAAACCCTTAAATTTATACTAATTTCAATGCTCAAATCCATAGATAGGTGATGTATTTAACTAATAATAGGTGGAGATAACTTACCTTATCATTAATGATGAAGGTCCTCTCTTGAAACCCTTTATGAATCGCCCAAGACAAGAAAATATGAGAAGAAATAGCAAAAATCCGATATTTAAAACAATTCTCTACCTCCAGCATTTTCCGCTTCCGCGGTCTCGCTTTTGCGGACCATCTGCCGCATCTGCGGTTTCCACTAGGCCGCCCTTTTTTGCTTGTGCATTCTCCATTCTGAAGATGCAGTGCCGCTTCTGTAGGACCTTGACCGCATCTGTGGTCCACGAGCCCCTAACAAAAATCCGCTTTTGCGGTTACGCTTTTCCGCTTCTACAGGGCCGCTTCTGCGGTTTACCCACCGCTGAATCGATAATACCAGCAACCAGACCCTTCAGCTATATTAAATTCCAAATTTTGATTCTTTAATCACCTGGAATCCATCCGAGTCCCCTGGAACCTCAACCAAACCTACCAACCAATACCAAAATACATTACGGACTTGCTTGAGGCTCAAATCACATCAGACTACGCTAAAATCATAAATAACCTCCAATCCAAGCTATATGAACTTTAGAACTTCCAACTTCTACATTCGATGCTTAAATCTATCAAATCACGTCCGATTGACCTCAAATTTCGCACACAAATCATAGTTGACATTACAGATCTACTCTAGCTTTCGGAATCGGATTCCGACCCCAATATCAAAAATTTCACTTCCGGTCAAACTTCTCAAAAACCTTCAATATTCTATCTTTAGCCAAATGGCTCCAAAATGACCAACGGACCTCCGAATTCACTTCCGATCGCGCTTCCAACTCTAGAATCACCATACAGAGCTGCTCCTAGTCTCGGAATCCCAAACGAACGTCAGTAACACTGAAATGTACTTCAAGATAAACTTATGAAATTTCTTTCGAAATGCCAACTTCCACAATAGGCGCCAAAATGCTCCCAGGTCATCCAAAACCCGATCCAAACATACGCCCAAGTCCGAAATCATCATACGAACCTGCTAAAACCTTAAGACCCCGATTTCGAGGTCATTTTCTCAACGTGAGCACGTAATTTGTTTTCTTATATATGAATAATTCCCAAAAAAATCAAACAAAATAAGTTTTCTTTATTTGTACATTTTTCGTGCATTTTGGTGTCATTTTATGATAATTGTTGCATTTTATTTGTGCATGTTAATTCATGTAAAATACAAAAATACGAATTTACATTTAGGTTATAATTTCATAATTTTAGGATTAATTAGGGGTTAGTTTGTTTGAGAACCAAACATGAAAAATAACAAAAATAGTTCACTTTTGTATTTTTATTATTTTAATTGTGAAATCGTATCAAATTAGTTTTTATAATAAATTTAGGCATTAATTAGTTTTATTTTAATTTTGCATGTTTATACAAAAAAATAAAAAAATAATACAAACATATGTAATGGAAAAACAAACAAAAAGGGAATAATAAAAGGAATAAAAGAAAAATATATAAAAGTAGTTGGTTTAATAAAAGATCAAATTGGGGCAATAGAGACGACCCAAATAACCATTTCCCAACCAGTCCAGTCCAAACACCTGACCGAGTCTGTCGTCCCAATAAAAGCCAAATGACGCATTGTTTTTGCAAATCAATCCTAGCCATTGATCTTTGATCTAACGGATGAGAAGTATCCTAGGTTAATTGGTATAAAACTTGCCGAAACCGCCCCCATCCTGTCTCATCTCTCTCACAAACACTCATAGCCCTTAATGTAATGTTGCCGACCGGAAATCGTCGTTTCCGGCGGCAAGTCTTCAAATGACCTGAGTCATAGATTCCTCATGAGACCCTTTTCCAAGCCCCCTATTTTCATTGCTCGAATCCCGCCCAAACTCCTTGAATAATAGTTCTTGTGACTGAAAACTCCCCCCCCCCCCCACGGCGGCACGGATGCCAATGACCGCCAAAACAACACCCTAGACTCCTCCCATCACCCTCTTTCTGTATCTCACTTCGGTTTCCCTCGAATCTGGTCCCATCTGCTCGAATATATGTTTGAAGCTCAGGCCTAGAACAACACCTTGTCCAAATGGCTCAAAATTCGGACCCCATTATATCTTAACCTCCCTCACGATGATTTCTATGCCAAAATCTCTTGAATCACAATAGAGCTTGGGGATTTTGGATCTAGGGTTCAGGCGGTCAAATTTATTTTGGGAATAATTCAGGGCGGAGCAGGTTCTATAGTAAGTGTTCCATTAAGTTTTACGTTTTATTTTGTTTATTAGTATAGTTTAATTCTTCTTTGCTTCTTTTGTTTCAACGGTTCCAATCAATGACTTTTCTTTTTGGTTTTTAGTTTTGTTTAAGTTTGGCGCATGTGTCATTTATTTATTAGTCATAGTTTGAATTTCAGAATCTTCTTAGCTGATTAGTTTGAACTCGATACAATTCAGTCCGTTAATTGTTAGCTGTATGTTTAGGTTAATTTCAATTTCTATTTATTCTGAGTTTAATGTTTAATTGTTCGCTTATTGGTTAAATATCAGTTTAATTTCACTAGTCTAAGCTTGGCGTGGTTCATCCTAGTCTCTTGTTTTTTGTAATTTGATTGAGTTTGTGTGTTTGTATAATTGTGATTGGTTAGTTCAATTAGTTAATTTCTGAGTTCTAATTAATTAGTCCTAGTTAGTCTTGAATTGGTTTAGAGGATTGGTTATAGCTGTTGAACATTTAGGTAGAATCAATAATTTTGAGAAGTTTTCAGGGGTAGTTTACGCCTGGAAAAGGGTAGTTCTGATAAGAACAGTGATTCCAAAGTAAAAGAAAGGGTAGTATAGGTATTGTATGGGTAGAAGAACACCCTATGGCCTTCTAGAATAGGACCTTAGTTAATATTTCAGTAAACTGAGGGTGTTTCCTTGAGTAAAAAATTTAAAAATGAGGGACAACAACTGAAAAATAACTAGGGACTAGAAAAGAAAATTGAAAAAAGGTGACTTGCACCTCTTTTGCCGATAAAAAGTCATCATTATTGCCTTGACACTCAACTATTGGAACCCCAAAAAATTCCCCAAAGTGTGCTCTCCAAGTTTCAGATCTAAAATCTGAAATTCAAACTCGAAAACTCTAAAAAACAATAGAAACCCATCAAAAACCAAAAACAATAGAAAATTATCAAAAATCCAAAAAAAATATAAACTATTGTTCCATTAATGTATTGGAATTTCAATTTTTAGCTATTGATTTACATTATACTAGCTCAGTTTCTAGTCATTGAGATTCAGAAGTCTATTGGTTGATTTTTGAGTCAGATTGTTGAGGATTAAGAGTTATACTAATTTGGTTAAGGTTTTGCTGGAATTCTTGGTTCAAATTCACCAACATTTACTCGTTTTGGTATGAGTGCTATTTTCTGTTTGGTTTTCGGAACACTCCTGGGTTGTTGAATCTTCTGGACTGCATTTAGATTGTTGCTGACTACTTCATCTTCCTTTTACCTTTCAAACATTCAGATACATGTTCTAAAGCTCTCAAGTCTATGGAAATGAAGTAAAAGGGTTGTTTGAAGGTGATCGCTGAACTCCCATATTTTGTGTTTGGTTTTGATGTGTAAATTATTCGCTTATTTGATATTTCATGTCCTTTATGTATTGGATTGATCTTAGATTGTATAAAAAAATTGTGAACTGTTATCTCTTAGATTCAATGAGTTTGTTTGAAGTTTCAGTTGTAGTTAGTTCTTCATTAGCTAATTCATATACGTATTAAGTATTAGTTATAATTAATTTCCTATACGCTAATAAGGTAATTCAAATTAGTTATACTCAACTTCCTGTTAGAAGTCTTCAAGAATTTGTAAGTTGTTTTCATTCATATATAGTTATAAAAAATAATTAGTCGTATGCGTTTTCTCATTGATTAGGGAAGCATGCTGTGTATCACAACTGCAATTTGAAAGTTAGAGTCAAAATTGAATCTGGGCATGTTCATTCTCAAATGATAAATCACAAGTTTTCATATGGATAAAATCAGTGTGGCTGGATAAAAATGGAACTGGAAACTGAAATCGGCACTCATGAGTTCCTACTGTGCGTAACTGTATGAGGGCGAGTAATTAATTAGGACAAGTATAAGTTGGTGTATTTCATTGCTATTTGGTAAAATCTCAGGGGAGTTGGAATAACTAATGTACAAATAATCATTGGCCCGCAGCCCTAGGGACTTGATCCTTGGATCCCTTTGAATGGACCTATTTATCCGATCTGGGATATTTCTATACCCAGTAGTGGTGGCATTTGAGAGTTGGGCTCTGCTCGTATTCTCGGTGATTTGGGCCCTTTAATCCCAAGACTTGAATGGTCATTTGTTGGACTTGAAGTTCTTAATTAATTAAGGCTTTTTCCTTTATTTTAAAGAAAAATTAAGTAGATAATTGTAGTTGCTTTTAGGTTGGATTTAAAATAAAATGAGACGAGCCTCACTAAAATAAAATTAGATTCTTTAGGCATGACTTTAATAAATTACTTTCTTAAACTCGGGTGTGCATTTCATGAGACCCAAATCAAATCTCAAAACATTGAATATGGTATCCTTAGGATTGCGGGTGCATTTCATGTGACGCGATCCGAAGGCACGCTTTAAACGACACTCACCTTTTTTTTTTTCTTAAAAAATACATTGAATAAAGGCGGTAAAAAGTAAAAATTCGCACATAGGTTCTTCATGTAATAAAATAAGATAATAAGCTAAATGCAACACTTTAGCAACCGAACTCGAGAATGATTACCACCTTCTCCCGGGTTAAGAAAATTCCTTATCCAGATTTCTGGTTCGCGGATTGTGAACAGAGTCATCTTTTTCCTCGGTTCGGGATTCAATCGGTAATTTGGGACGATTAATCTTCCAAGTGGATACTCTAAATAAATAATAATAAATCCCATTCCGATTGTCCTGTAATTGGAAAAACTCCTTTACGCCCTTGTGGGTGTAGGTAAAAAAAGAGGTGTGACAGCTCTGTCGACTCTGCTGGGGATAAGAACCCAGAACATTTTGTTCAGTGTTCAGAATTCGAGCTTGGAATAATTGTTGTGTTAGGCTTTATCTGATTTTGTTACTTGATCAGTGCCTAATGTGCTAATTCACTGCTTTTGCCGCTTTGATATTTTGTGAACAGCATATAAACTGTGCCAAAACCCATCTCCTTCTGAGTCTTCTAAATCATGAAGAAGGGTGCACTTCTTGTGACTTCTTTTTTGTATAGTGTCTAAATTTCCAATTTAGAACGGGGTTTGGATAAGTTGCGAAGCCGGTAAAGCTTCTGAATTCCCGGTACGCTGCCTCCCCCTCGGCTCCAGCTGTCCGCTCGGGTAAGCCAAGTCTAGAACAAGCACCAAGGTTCTGAACCTAGAATAACTCAACTTCATGCCGGATCCATAGTAGGAACTCTTATCTATAGCATGTGCATTTGAGTTAGGGGACTCAACACAGCGGTTGGGTCCGTCTAGGGCTAGCAACCTGAAATGAGAAAAACCATCCTGATGCATCCTACTTGTTTTTTGTGCATTTATTTGTTTCGAACCTGCATGTTGATCGGTTTTTGAATCTCGAGAATGTTGGAAAATTGAGAAAACGGAAGAAGAGAAAGAGAGAGAAATTGCATTTAGGGAATGAATTGATTATTTTAGAAAAACCAATGCCCCAGTACTGCCGAAACTCTTCCAAAATTTTGAGAAAAGATAAAAAAGAAGGAAAATGTTTTATTTTGTTAAAAGCAAAGGAAAAATAGAAAAAAGTCTTTTGTTTTTGGAAAGTTGTTTGTTGAAAAATGAAAATGAAAAAGAGTCTTGTTTTTAAATTAGTTTTTTTTTAAATGCCAAAAATAAAAATGAAAAGAGTCGTGCTTCTGAAAGTAGTTTTCTTATTTTCTTTTGAAATGCCAAAAATGAAAATGAAAAGAGTCATGCTTTTGAAAGTGGTTTTGTTATTTGCTTTTGAAATACCAAAAAAGAAAATCAAAAAGAGTCTTGTTTTAAAATGGTTCGGCTAATTTGCCTCAACTACGCATGGTTTGATTCCCACAGGGCGTGAGATACGTAGGCAACCCTCATCGGGTCCAACCTGGTGATGCCGTTTTTGTCAAATATAGCAAAATATTCCCAAATGGGGCGCCGGAAGGATGACTTTGCATAAAAAGCCACATTTGGTCATATTTTGATTTATGATTCTCACAGCCTCAAAATCTTCGTCCCTGAGGCGCTGGAAGGCCATGTTTGCAATACCGGATCATTCATTTCAATTTTAAAAACAAGGAAAAGAGTCAGTGATCAAGTGAATACCGTTCGGATTTTGGGTCAAAATTTGAATATGAGGGAAGGAATTTCTCATTTTATTTTTGTGTTTGATTAGAGTATATGGGTCGTTTGATTTTCGAGTCTGTATTTCACCATTAAGTTAGTCAATTTTGTTGTTATTATGAAAATGGAAAATTCCAAAAATGTTATTTTCGTTTACCTTTATTTGCAAGAACTACGCACGGTCTGATTCATGCGGGGTCATGATACATAGGCATTCTCCATAAGATTCGACCACAACAAAAAAGAAATGGAAAAGAAATTGAACAAAAATGCGAAAAGACGTTAATAATGAGGAACGACTCAATCCATTCTAACATGTTTTGTTTTGAATTGTGCAGAAAGTTGAGGTGGTTGGTTTGTGGTAACTCATCCATACAACACAAGATCAAAAAACAAGGCACTCATGGCCGACAAAGGGTTGAATACATGTATTACTGATCCGTCTAGGGGAATTGTCGAATCATAATCTGAGTTGAAAGAAGAGGTTGTGAGATTGAAAAGACAGGTAGTCGGAATGCATAAAGCCTGGACCAGTGGGTATCCACCGCCATCAGTCCCTGATGCCCAACATTATTGTCACGCCCCAAATCTGAGGGCATGACTGGCACTCAATAGGGTATCCCCAGTCGAGTGAACCTGAATGCCTTTCCTATTACCCACGCGTTACCCCACTTCATTATTTGTTAATCAACCAAAGATAACAGATTTGCAATTGAAAGAACATATGGTTTCTCTTTTATAAACACACATTATGATTAATAGGGAACGTCTTTTACAAAACATACATTATGATTAACAAGGAATGTGGTATCCAAGTTTTCATCGCCCAAAACATACACCTTTATACCCAAGTTCTAAACCACATATCACTGTCTACAGAGCCTCTAAGAGAAAGATAGTACAACACTTGCCGGCGACAAGGCCCCATCTATACCTTTACAAAAGGACACGACTCCAAAATACAACAACATAGGTGGCATGAGCCACACAAGGCCCCAGAATGAAAGGGGCTCACCAAACACGAATACTGCCGATAGAGAGGATAAGGAGCTACGAACGGTGGACTGAAGTGCCTACTGCGGATCCACCTACAATCATAACACGAATGTAGCACCCCTGGAAAAAAGGGACGACAATACATTTGAAATGTAGTGGCATGTATGAACAAACTTTGTCCCAAGTAAACTCAAGCCAAATTGCATATACAAGTATAGAACTGAACAACAATAGTACAAGTGCAACCATGGAGAAACAACCAAACATTTCACAAGAAATGATTCAAGTAGTCAAACAAAGGGGCAATCAGTGCCCCACAGGTTACAAACTCTCCCGATGTCTCCTTTCACATTTCCACATTTATCATTTCATGATTCGTATTCATATCAATAGTGATATTGGATCACATTTTTCACCCTTATTACCTCGGCCACCCTTATCACCCCAACCCACACCTTATTTCACCATGTTGAGGCGCGCAACCCGACCTTGCCTGACAATTTTCAATTCACAACAACAAACAACACAACAAATACAAGAACCCAACTATGGCACATTAATTAAAATAGATCCAAAACAAGGATATGAAATCTCACAACTAGCAACAACAATTTCCTCATGTTCATCAAATTGGTACACAATTGGGTTCATCACAACAGTTATTCACAACTAATTACACACGTTGTTCCATAGTATTTCCATTTTCATTGTTCCACATTATCCCCATTTCCATTGTTCGACATTGTTTTCATTTCCATTGTTCCACATTATTTCCATTTCCATTGTTCCGCATTATTTCCATTTCCGTTGTTCCAATTACAAGTTCCACAACTTTCACCACAAAGTGTTACCACACAATTATACAACACAAAAGCTTCACACATGAATGTCAACTATCAATAATTTCACAACTAACACAGGGCGATTTCAAAAGGATCATAGTTAGCCATACATACCTGGAGTTGATTATTCCTTTTTAAACCCCTAGTCCAATTCTCCAAGAAATCAAGAAGTCAATCTAGTCCATGAGCAACATTTAGGTTTTAGAAATTAAACTCATAGTTATTACCCAATTCCTTTCCACAAGATTTTAGAGTTTTGAAGACATGTATGAAGACTTTATGAAGAATATTCAAAGCAAGTTTATGGGTTCCCTTCCCAAGCTAAATTTCAAAATTTTGGGGAAATAGGTTAAGGATTTTACCTGAGAAATCAATAGAGAACACAATGCCCCAAGGATTTTCCAAGATCCAATGATTTTGAAACACTAGATGATGAAGGATTTTGAAACCGATCAAGTAGTCAAATTTGAGTTTTGCGGTCGCAAATTGCAACGCAGAACTGACCTTCAAATTTCCTCAGGGACAATATGCGATCACTCTACGGTCAGCATATTGATTATGCGATCGCAGATTTGACCGCATTTTCAACATCAATAATTTGTTGCTCTTTGATTCACTCTACGGTAGAAATGCGGTCAGCATAGCTGATCAGGGACGGAATTCTAGACCGCATTTTGACCATATTTTGGAAAATTTTGATTTCACAATTTTAAGTTCAAAAACAGTAAAAAGAATCTGATCAACACAGGTAAACTCGACTCTATGAGCTGCTAACATCTGAGCACTCATTTCACGGGGCCTTACAATTATCATGCTCTTCATTTTAAGTCTCCCAATGAGACTACGAAGCTTGCTAAAATAGTGGGGCGGGATTAGATATCCAAAAGCTGGAAGGGTTTAAGATGCTGAAGTTTTATTTGTATGATGGGCGGGGAGATCCAGCAGCCCACTTCAGGGATTATTGAAATAGAACATGGAATGCCGGCAAGGAAGATAAGTTGTTGATGTCGCATTTTAGTGAGAGCCTGAATGGGGTAGTCTAGGAATGGCATGATCGTCAAGATTTCAAGAAGTGGCACACGTTGGGTGACATGGCTCAAGATTTCATGCGACATTTTTAGTACAACAAAGACATTGTTCTAAACCAGTACTCCCCATCTCAGAGGGAAAAGAAACCCAAGAAAAGTTTCAGGAAATTTTGGGTGAGATGGAACGAACAAGTTTCTTTTTTTTTTATTTTAATCCGCTAGGCGTAACCTAGGGTTAGGATTTTATTAATAACAGAAATTTAAAATACATCATGAGAAATTGATCGTGCCGAGTAATCTATGATCATCACAGAGTTTATACCATACCCTGTGTTGATATTACATATGCTGATATTAAGACGGTTAAATAAAATTATTGTAAGGCGGCGGAGTTGCCGTCCTTTCTTAAACTTCGTGATGACTTGAATAAATGAAGTGATTTCTTCCGCAAAATCTCTCAACATGATTTCGATATTCATGATTTATTCTTTGTTCTTTTGGTAATCTGTTTTTGTTTTGCAATTCTCATTGGGGGTCGTCTTATGTTTGCGTCTTCCACCACCCTGCCATCCCAGCTTCTTAGGATACACCTTCCATTGATAAAAAAGATATTGTTGAGCCACGCCAACGACAGATCCCAGTGGTCGTTCCTGCCAAGAATCTTCAGCCTCAACTTCTATCCCAAACCTGTCCGCGAGGCTAATCTAAACTACCTCAGCATTATCCTCCAGACAATGGCCGGTCAGCTGTCTAAACACTAGGTCACTCCCTCTGCCAACGATAGGGCCTGATGGTCATTCTTGGTAAATGCTCTCAGCCTTCATACCAACCCCATGAACGTCCCCAAACTCCACATAAGCTACCTCAGTACTATTAGCCGAACAACATTTGGCCATATGTCCAACCACCAGGTCATTCCTTCCACCGGCGACAATGTCCAGTGATTATTCTTGCTAAGCCCCACGGATATCCTTGTGCACCAGGTGAGCCATCCCGATGCTACGTCCCTGGATCATGTTTCCGGCCAAATCAGGCATTTAGGAATTAGAGGTTGTGGATAAAGAAAGCCTACACTCCCTTGGGAGAGTCACACACCAATTTGTTCCAGAAAGTAGGAGTTCGGCCGTGTTGAAGCCTATTAAGATAAAAGTATAAAACCATATTCCAAAGAGGTTGGATTCTTCCCAAAGGTGCGCATATTGATCAAATGCCCCGGGACATGACACAGAGAATTGTTGGAGGCTTAAAAAAGTAATTCAGGAGCTTATTGATGTAGGCGACATCATCGTGCCAAATCTATATGCAGCTGACATCATCCAAAGTCCACTGCCTGTGCAAAATCAGACGCACATGACCGATCTGATTTACCTGGGAAAGTTATTTGGAAGCCTCAGTATTGTTGATGCGGAATTCAGTAGCTAAGATACCGTGCTTGGCAATTGGGAAAACGCTTTTTTCTAGGTCAGACAGGGAGGAGTTTTGGTGGTTCATTCTGTTGTCATTTCTGTCGTGTGGGTTATTGGCAGGGTTGTAATCCGGATATTATCTTTTGACTCAAACCCTCTTGTCCTTATCCTTTCATTTTTTTGCCTAGATTGTTTAGTCGTAGTGATTTGTTTAGGGTTGTCCAGGTTTATTTCAGTTCATTCTAGGGTTGTACTCCAGTCTGTTTTGTTTTGTTTTGTTTTGTTATTCAAACTATTTCATCATTTGTCTAATGCAAATTCCAATCTTTTGTTAATCCTAATCATTTTCTTTGTTTACTTCTTTTTTATCCTTTTGTTTTGTCTAATGCTGGTTTTGGTGACATGACATGCAAGCATAATTCTCAGTCTGATCATTAAAAGCTACGTTACTCGAGAAGCAATGAAACCATTTTTGAAAACAATAAGGACCCTTGAGGAAATAAGAACATACTGGGACGTTTTGAGACTGTTTGATGCTCGAACCATGTGAAACTGGGTAAAAAAGAACAAGTCGGCCAAATTGACAGGGGGTCGGACATGGTAATAACAGTAAGAGTGTTGCCTAATGGCACATTATATATGACAGATGTAGAAGGAAAATATGTTGAAATTGCTAGAAATTCCGATGCGGTCAAGAAATGATGTGTATGGTTTCTGTATTCTGATTGCACTTGTTTGTATTTGGCATATTTTGAAGTCTGAAATAACAAAGGCGTTTTGTTCTGATATCTAAACACTTTACCTTTTTGTCACCCTCTTTGAGCCTTATTTGTTTTCTTTCATACCCCTCTTTCGGAATCAAGGCACAATCAAAGAAACGAAAATGCCGGAAATAATCAAATGGGAAAAGAAAAGGAAAAGAAAGAAAGAGAATAAAGAAGAGCCAAAAATGAAGAAAAGAAAGGATAAAGCAAGAAAAATAGAAAAAAACAAAAGGAAAAGAACAATCACAAACAAAAACAACGTAGTTTTTATGACGTGAACAATGTTTGACTTGATTCCGAAAGGGTACGTAGGCAGCCTCTCTGAGCTTCAGTCATACCAAAATAAAATCCAAAAGTCCCTAAGCAAGAAACTGGGGCAGAAGTTGTGATTGTTGAAAGGAAATTGAATTCCGAAAGTTTTACTTTCAACCCATTTTGATATTGTTTTGAGCCTTTTATACCCTTGTTTTCTAACCCCTACCCAAAAGCCCACATTGCAGTCCAAAGGAATACCTTCCGATCAGTCTTTGAGAAATGCCAAGTCAAGTAGGTGACGGTACTTCGTGTACGGGGCAACACTACGGTCCAAAGAAGAAAAACTGAAAATGAGAGAGTCTTATTGATGAAAACCCTCATGGGTATCGCAAGGGAATGAAAGCTGGGAGAAATAAAATGAGAGGGTCTTATTGGTGAAAACCTTCATGGGCACCTTGAGGCGACGGTAAGTTGAGAGAAAGAACAATGAGAGAAGTTTGATGGTGAAAACCTTTTGGGCACTACAAGCTGAATAAGGAATGCGAATGAAATTGGATAAGCGGAGAATTGAAGCCCAGTTTTACAGAGAAAAGGTACAACAAGAGTTGAACATCAAAGTTGATTGACAGAATAACTATAGGTGCATGTCATGGTCATTAGATTTGGTATCCTCATCTGATAGGTCTCTACTTTGTAGTTTTCTCTTTTAGAAATCGTTTCTTTCTTTTGTCCTTCACTTCGTTCCTCTATTCCTCTGTTTTGTTCACTTCCCCTTTTCTGAGTCTATTTAGTTGTAACAATTGAGAAATGACTGCGAAGTTTGCCACCAGCTTTCCAATTACACAAGATAGGGTTTGGCTATCATATCAAAGTGTCACAAGTTAGGAAAAAATAACAATAGCACTAAGCTGGTAATAATAAACATTCTTTGGGGGTTCACATAAGGCACAAGGGTTGGTAATGTCAGTTCAAAAGCGGTGCGACAAACAGAAGGTATAGGTTTTGAATGAAGAAGAGGTGTGTTTTGTGCCAAGGATGACAAGGAAATGGTTAGTCAGGAAACAAACGGGGCCTTCGAATGGAAAAGAAAGTTATCATGACAAGTAATGGAAAAATAGACCTCAAGGCCAAGGCCGTTGGATAAGTAAATAAAGAACAACATACTGTAGGGGGAAACAAACGTGCTTTGGAATTCATAGCCAATAGGAAGGGTAAAATGTGGAAGATTGTGAATAGGAAGTCGCCAAGAAGGTCAGAAATTATTAGCCAAGTTTCAAAGATGGTCGGAAAATGCAAAGCATGGAAAGGAGAAAAGGAAAGGCATTCCCAGCAAGAGTACCACAACTAACCACCGCACTTAAAACTGACAGAATTTTCTTTGATTCGAAACAGGGGCATGGAAATGTTACTGATGGCGGAAAGGTATGCTATAGGAGGATTATCAAACTGGGGCAGAAAATATTCTATCGTGTTGAAAATTTTCTTGAAGTCGGGTACTCATCAGAAGAACATGAAGGTCAATACAAGTTTTTTTTATATAAAAAAAAGAGAGAGAAGTAGTTTTGAGGAAAGAAACACCAGTTTTAAGAAAAGTAATGTTCGGAGGAATGAAACACAGTTTTAAGAAAACTAATTCTCGGAGGAATGAAACGCTAGTTTTTAGGGAAGTGGTTTTTGTATGAGGACAACACCAGTTTTTAGGGAAACAGTTCTTAAGGAAGTTAATTCGAGAAGGTATATAAAACATGTTTCGGAGAAAAATGGTTAAAAGATAGAAATATTAGTCTGATGAATTTTTCACCTAAGATGAAGAAATCTTAATCTGTTGAATCTTTCATCTAAGATAAAGGCATAGTTTGGAAAAGAAGGGAAGGCAGAATTTGAGGAAAAAGAAAGGAAGGCATAATTTAAAGAAGGGGAAGGCAGAAGTCGCAAAAAAGAAAGAAAGACATAATTTGGGAAAAAGAAAGGAAGGAATAATTTGAAAAAGAAAGAAAGGAATGTTTGAATTTGAAAGATTAAGAAAGTCTGAATTCGAGATATAGACCTAGTCTGATGAATTATCACCTAGATTCAAAATCTCAGTCCGATGGATCTTCCTCATGATATCATTTAAAAATGGACCTAGTATGATGAATTATCTCCTAGGGTCAAAATCATAGTCTGTTGAATCTTTCACTTAAGATGAAAATCTTAGTCTGATGAATTTTTCACCTAAGATAAAGATAAAAATCTTAGTCCGTTAAATCTTTCTCCTAAGATGAAAATTTTAGTCTGATGAATTTTTCACCTAAGATAAAGACGAAAATCTTAGTCTGTCGAATCTTTCTCCTAAGATGAAAATCTTAGTCAGATGAATTTTTCACCTAAGATAAAGATAAAAATCTTAGTCTGTTGAATCTTTCACCAAAGATAAAAGATAAAAATCTTAGTCTGTTGAATCTTTCTACTAAGATGAAAATTTTAGTTTGATGAATTTTTCACCTAAGATAAAAGATAAGAATCTTAGTCTGTTGAATCTTTCACCTAAGATGAAAATCTTAGCCTGATGAATTTTTCACCTAAGACAAATTTTAAATTTGTCACGACCTTAGTTCACCAATCGTGAAGCTGTCATGACGGCACCCAGTCTTCGCGACTAGGTAAGCCTAACACATCGTGGAAATTTAACAACCCTTACGAAAAAAATAAATAAAACATAAATAGCATATGAAAATGTATAGAGTGACGCCTGACACATACACTTCGACTAAAAAATGTAAAAACCTCCAAGACCTGAAAACCCACGGGCAACATAGGCTAAGATTAAAATATAACATACGGCTCTAACATCCAGAAGTGTCTACAACAAACGAGTACACTAACAAAATTACTACAAAAGGTAGAACATAAGGAGACTCATCGTTTCTGCGAACGCGGCAGATGCATACCTCGAATCTCCAAGTGTAGCTACTAAAATCACAGATAGCACGCCTGACCAGAAGTACCTGGATCTGCACAACAAAAATGCGCAGAAGAGTAGCATGAGTACACCACAGCGGTACTCAGTAAGTGCCAAGCCTAACCTCGATGGAGTAGTGACGAGGAAGGTCGAGGCCTTACTGAGACGGACATAAGAAATAATGTAAGAATAAATAAACAATAGATAATGAAGTAAATCTTGAATATCTAACAAGACAACAATTAAAATAGAATTGATACAAGTACAGACTACGAACATAAGGAAAATCATTCAAAAGTCAGGATATCGGAGGATCTCCCGGAAATTGAACTCGCAGTCCATTTATACCAATATCGGAGGATCTCCCGGGAATCGAACCTGTAGTCCTAAAAGTAAACACACCACAAAATATTAATATTTAACAGAAAGGAAATGAAATGCGAAGAACAAGTAAAGTCGAGAGTCTAATGTACTTCACAAGAAATACAAATGTGGAAATTTAGTCAAATAGAGCAAATAAATTACTAGCATGCTTTCCAAGAAAAGGTAGATATTGCAATTTAGTCAAATAGAGCAATTAAGTTACTAACATGTTTTCCCTAAGTCAAAACAAGTAAAGTTTCATTTTTCACAATTAAATATGTGAAAAAACACAGTCTAAATAAGCTAAGTAAAGTGAATTTTCAACAACTAGCACAAGTACACGCCTGTCATCTCACGCACAAGGCTTTTAAATGATGATAAAGATATCCTAAGGGGAGAGGTTTCCCACACAAGGTTAGACAAGCCACTTACCTCGAAGAAGTGCAAGTCAACCTGAAATCACACCCTTGCCACGAGTATTCGACTCCAAATGGCTCAACTCTATCCAATTAAATTACATATTGTAAACAATAATTCAAGTAATTTATGCTTCAATTAAATTCTAAGCTAATACGCGAAATTATAAAAATGACCAAGATCACAAAAACTTCGATGAAGCTCGATTTCTAAAAGATGGGGTTTTTGTCATACATATCTAAAATTCACCCCTTAATGATACTACGATGATCCAATATATTTGTGTAACTTCAATCTACAATACAACATTCACTAGGGCCAATGTTGGTACTAAATTACATAACTTATGCCATTTAGGCATATTATCAAACACTTTGTAGGCATAGATATTTACACCTCATAACAATAGCATTGGTTCTTCCAACTATCACTATTAACCAACAATTCAGCTCACCATCATACCCCACCAACAAAATTCCAACTACACATGTATGGTCATCCATTCATACCCCACCAACAAAATTCCATCAAATAAACACCTTTAAATCCCTACCATGTTCATGTATTTAAATTGGGAATTTATGGCTTCCAATCACCATGTCATAAGTTGTAATACTTGATTCATACTCATATTCCTGTAATATATCCTATATGTAAGTCTAAGGTGTAGGATTTACCTTTTGGAAGAAATCTTGCAAAACCCTCCTTTGAGTTCTTGAAGGAATTTCTTGAAAATTTAAGTGTTTGATGAAAAGATTTATCAATAATAGTATAGGAATGATGGAATTTCACACCAACATGATGGAGTTACATACCTTGAATATTGGGGGAGTTGAAGGTCTTCAGAGGGTGAAAGAAACCCCAAAAGTCAATCTTGAATGTCAAAAAATGAAGGAAAGATGATACCCCTTCGGTTTTTACACAAACCAGGGGTGTTTTAGAGATTTTCCAGATTTTCCCACGGTCGCGGCGTTCCTCCGCGGTCCAACCCACGGTTCGTGGCAGAGAGCTCTGCGTCCAACCCGCCACTGCGCGCCTGGGCGCGTCGGTGACTGACGTCCAGTAAAATACTCATAACTTTCTCTATACACCTCCAAATGATGAACGGTTTGTTGAATTGGAAACTTGACTCATAGAGCTTTAATTTGATAGGTTTTAGCTCACACAACTCCTTATATAACTGGAGACATGATCGTTTAAAGTGAGATCTTGTGCACACTTATTTACAACTTCGTCTATTATGAAATTTTCCAACATCAAAAGTCTCCGTTAGCCATCTGAAATTACCCCAAGGTCCCTGGGACCTCAACCAAAAGTGGAAACACATTATAAAACATCACATAAAGTTGTTCCAATTATAAAACATATCCAAAAAACACATAAATCACCCATCCTCAACGGATTCAAGCCTAAGTTCAACCAAAACTTCCGAAACTCGCATTTAATCAAAAACCCGACCTAAAAACGTCCGAATGACTTGAAATTATTGCACACATATCCCAAATAACCTAATGAAGCTACAACAACTTCCAATCCTAATGAGCTGCGGACTTCCAAAACACCCTATGGAGCTAATGGAACCATCAAATTTCCATTACGACGTCTCTAACTCATATGTCAATGCTCAGTTGGCTTTTCCAACTTAAACCTTCTTAAAAAAGACTAAGTGTCTCATTACTTATCAAAAATCACTCCAATTCAATTCAAACGCACTCAATATCGTTAATGAAACATAAGGAAGCAGTTAATAGGGGAACAAGTTGTAAATTCTAAAAATGACTGGTCGGGTCGTTCTAAAATTTTAAGATGCATTTTAGCCTGAGTGACCTTGAACTGCGGGACCATGTTTTCTCAAATCCCATGAACCATTTCATACCTTCCTTGTGCGCACATTCACAGCCTCAACTGATATGCCCATTCTTCTAACCCTTCTACAAATCCAAAGTCCTTTCTCATTTTCCTCTCAAGTGCTACACTGCAAGTCAAAACATCATAGAACATTCTGGGCCTCCACTCATAAGCTGCTGCAAAAGCTTGATTCTTTACTATACTTACAGGCTCGAAATCATTATGCACCATACTTTATTTCCTTTTTGAATCCACTAGGACCGTTGTTGAGAGCCACCCGCTCTGCCTTGGTCCTGAATATAATCAACTTCATAAATCTTATAACACTTCAATACCCTCTTGACGAGGAACCCGGTGAAATCACTCCCCTGGAAACCCGCATCCATATAAGGCATAAGTCCTGAATCCTTCGCCAAGTGTGAACTTGAGCCAATAAGGCCAACCATAGCACCCTTTAATATTTCCTTCGTTGAAATCACCATTTATGTTCTTTTCCCCTAGCTGAGTATAACTCGTCAATATGCTAATAACTAAAAACCTCGCAAGTTATTAAACTATGCAACCCAATCATAAGCGGCGAGACTATCCCACTTAGCTCAAGGCCACTATTACACATCTCTAGAATTCACTAGAATTCTTTATCTCTTATAGACATAAACTTGCGCAATCAACTGCCAACAATTTTTGGAATCTTTTCGCAAAGAAACCCTTTATGTACTATGAATCACCAACCACATCCGCACGATCGATCTCTTCGCTGCATATTAGCCCATACTTTAAATTAGATCCATAGGCCCCAATCACCAATCACTAAAATTCCCAAATCGATCCAAACTCTCCTCAAGGTGAACAGTCATGCTACCACAATTCAAATATGTAACTCTGCCGCTCTCCCAATTTGGTAAAACTCACTTCTTCAATCAACTACTTGACCTTTACTTCATACACTGGCCTTCTAGGAATTTTGGCCATCGCCTGACACTTTCCGTACATTTTTCCTCATCCTTGCTACTCAGTTGTTGCCTTAACAATATCTATCTTTGTAGGACTTGAATCCAAAAATCGCTACTAACTATAAATTTTTCGGAGATCATATCTCTCGAGCTGCCAATATTATAAATGTCAACTTGACCCTAAACCACCTTGCCTCGCGACATGTAACAGTCGCTTCTTTAATACTGACCTGCAATATCCTGCTCCAAAGGCGAATTGTAGAAGATGATAACACCGGCGAATCTATTACATTTATAAGTACAACAACACCTCATCATAGAAGAAAACTTCCACCATGCTAGCACATACCGAGTCTCGATACCTCATCAGCCCAAACCTGAACATTCTCTGCCGATTGTCTTTCCCCTGCTGGGAGTAAAACAGTGAATCTCTAGATCATGCATTGATTAAACCTCCTTTCAAGTCACATACATGCAAACATCCTACCATTACAGCAATACTGCGGAATAATCGCTCATAAGCATCATGGAAATCTATGCCTAGCCTCAAGGCTTTCTGAAGTAGTGCTACTGAGCCGAAACAACATAATATCCTTCCACAAGGCGGCAATAATAACTCAAATAACCCCACAGTGAGAAACACCCGCACCACATTCGTAGTGCCATTACAATTCTTCAATTCTCAATTAATAACAAGCGCTTCGCGTCACATAAGATTAACTAGGAAAGAAACAAATTCATAAGCCTCACAAGAATCAAATCGCACGATAAGGAATCAAGAAGGGAAGTACTCCTTATAGCCCTGTAGTCTCCCAAAGATAAGTACAGACGTCTCCGTACAGATCCATGACACTCTTCTAGACATTCTCATGCCTCGTGAGACCTAAGGGAACCTAGTGCTTTGATACCATGTTGTCACGACCCAAAATCCACTAAGGGCCATGGTGGCCCCAGACACCGCTGTCAGGCAAGCCAGCTGAAATACTTAATTAAATCCTTATTTTAATAATTTTGAAAACACTTCTTTTATACAATTAAAGCAATACTCTGTATATTCTTCCAAATAAATAATGAATTATTTTAAAAACTCTTAAGACTTCCGAACAAACCCAAATACATCCAAGAACCTGGTGTCACAAGTACGTGAGCAATTTCTAAGATTAAACTAAAAGAAAAAAATAAAGTACAACCTCCATCCAAAATACAGTGGACAGAAAGTAAATACAATACACTGGAAGGGACTATACTAGCTGCGGGCCGCCTCGAATAATGCAACTCCCTAGTCCCAGTATCATCTGTGCTGCTACGCATAGTAGGCCACTAGAGATGCATGTGCCTGTGCAATAAAAATACACAGAAGTGTAGTATGAGTACAAAAATATGTGTACCTAATGAGTATCCCGTCTAATCTCGAAGAAGTAGAGACGAGATGGCCAACTGTGACACTTACTAATGGCCCAATAATGATTTATGCATAATATATTAAAACATGGATTTTTATAAACATGTTTATAATTCAATGGGTTGAAGAAAATAAATAATTCTTTCTTTTATAGAAAATCATTCTTTTTCATTATTTTATACATATATTTGTAAGATAGAAGAGGTAGCAACAACTTCAATAAGTTTCAAGGCAAGAAATACAAGCATGCGCAAATCATGCCGAGGTTGACGGCCCGCTCCAATAGAAATGTAAACTGTGCACTTCCGAGGGTCGAACGACGCGAACCATAAATGCATCTATTTAATCTGCCGAGGCATTCGACCCGCTCAAAAAATAAACACATAGAGACATTCAATCAAGAAGTCAACATGAAGCAACAATTCAAAGAAAAACCAATTCTCTTTTAACAATTTAATAATAGGAGGTTTAGATCTTTTTATAGAATTGCAATTCAACTATCCATAAGATCACAAAAATTCCAAATATAACATGCTTTTGGGTCATTGACTACCCAGACAATAGCATAATAGTAGCTTCGCACGGACTTTCGTTACCTCGTGCGTATGTAGCCCCCATAAATAGGAGTACATAACCAATTAACTCACCTATGGGGATAATTCCCTCTTACAAGGTTAGAAAGGAGACTCACCTCGCTCTGATGATTCACAACCGGGTTTTCACGTCCTTTCAAAGACTCGAATCGATGCATAACGCTCTAAAACTGGCCAATGATTATGTAAGCCCATTAATATATGCTAAGGTACTCATTATAATCCAACTTATAACAATTCCTAACCCCAATCAAAAATTTGACTAAAATAGCCTTGGGCCCACGTGCCTGGATTTCGAAATGTTTTTAAGATAAGGTTTACCCATAGCCTCACGAACTCAAATATATAATTTACTCTAAATTTCATACCTAAATCATGGTAATAATCCATGAATATCAAATTTCTAGGTTTTCCACCAAAACCTCAAATTTATACTAATTTCAATTCTCAAATCCATACATAGTTGATGTATTTAACTCAAAATAGGTGGGGATAACTTACCTTATCATTGATGATGAAGATCCTTTCTTCAATAACCTCTGTGAATCGCCCAAGCCAAGAAAATATGAGAGGAAATGGCCAATATCCGATTTATAAAACAATTCTCCGCCTCCATCATTTTCCACTTCTGCAGCCTCGCTTTTGTGGACCATCTGCAGCTTTCACTAGGCCGCCCTTTTTTTGCTTCTGCGTTCCCCTTTCTGCGGATGCGGTCCCGCTTCTGTGGAACCTTGACCGCGTCTGCGGTCCATGAGCCCCTGACAGAAATCCTCTTCTTCGATTCCCCTTTTTTCTTTTGGGGGGCCGCATTATGCAGTTAACCAACGGAAAAAGCGATAATACCAGCAACCAGACCCTTCAGCTATATTAATTTCCAAATTTCGATCCATTAATCACCTGAAATCTACCCGAGGCCCCCGAGACCTCAACCAAACCTCCCAACCAATCCCAAAACACATTACGGACTTGTTCGAGGCCTCAAATCACATCAAACAATGCAAAAATCATAAATCAACCTCCAATCCAAGCTTTATGAACTTTAGAACTTCCAACTTCTACTTTCGATGCTTAAACCTATCAAATCAAATCCGATTGACCTCAAATTTTTCACACTAATTCATTTTTGAAATTATGGACCTACTCCAATTTTCAAAATCGGATTCCGACCCCAATATAAAAAAGTCCACTTCCGGTCAAACTTCTCAGAAACCTTTAATTTTCTATCTTTAGCCAAATGTCTCCAAAATAACCTACGAACCTCCGAATTTACTTTCGATCGCGCTCCCAACTCCAGAATCACCATACAGAGCTATTCTGAATCTTAAAATCCCAAACTGACATTCGTTACACTGAAATATACTTCAAGCCAAACTTATGAAATTTCTTCCAAAATACCAACTTCCACAATAGGCGCCAAAACGCTCCCGGCCATCAAAACCCGATCCGGGCATGAGACCTCGTCCGAAATCATCATATGAACCTACTGGAACCTTGAGACCCCAATTATGAGATCGTTTACTCAAAATTCCATTGCTAGTTTATTCCTCCAATTTTAAGCTTCCGAAATCAGAATTCTCTTTCCAAATCAACTTTGAATTTCTCAAAACTCAATCCTGGCCATGCGTACAAGTCATAACACTTGAAATAACGCTCATGGCCTCAGATTGCTGCACGACATTCCAGAGCTCAGAATTACTGGTCATGTCATTACAGAAATATGGTAGATCAAAGCTCGATCCTGGGTTATATCGAACCAAGGCACAGAGTTAAATCGTTAGGCTCGTGACTGTGGGACCAAACAAGATCGAGGGGACTTTGTTAGGTCAAATAACGGTAGGCCGATATACCCGTAATCGGTCGGAGATCATGGCAAAAATCTCGGCACATATTATGGAGAGGCCGACTAATTAGCAAATCATGAGATTTTTTACCTTCTATAGAATTGTAAAAAGAGTAGGACTTCCCTACTATGTAGAGGGAAGGGGGTTTGATCATTTTAGGACACATTGTAATACACACCAAAAAGCAATATACTGTTATTTCAAGCTCTCATTATCTTGTTATTGTGTTCTTATTTCGGTTGAGGCACTTCTTGGCTCGAGGCTAACACTGTTCAATTCATGTGATTTGCAATTTTTTATAGTTAATTTCATTATCAATCCATTTTCTTAATTGTATCAAGTTAGAACACATATCCTTAAAATTGTATATAAATTTAATTGTTATCCGTTTTTTAGGGTAAACAATCCCTCTATATGCCAGTTTACGATCTATATCCGTAGCTTTGAATATGCATACACAACCAATACCTATAGCTTATGAATGGTGATAGGTCATGTAGAACTTATTTCAAAGGGGGGAGATTATTGGGTGTATATGAACAAAGTTTCACATGAAAAGTAAAAAATAAAAATGAGCTTGGTTCAAAAACAGACAATATCACACCATATTAAGAGTACTTTTAAACCTCTTTATCCCAACACTATTACTAGTTAATAGTTCCCAGTGTGTTGATGCCCAACTTTTTCCTATTTATTTTTATACACAAAATACTTTCAAAATAACATTTACATGCATATATAAGCATGACCAAGTATTTTGGTATTTTTTCTAATTTTTAAAGATTTTAAAAATCAATTTATTGTCTATTTTAGCAGTACATAAAACCAATAATTACTCCAAAAATCATCCATTTTGGTAGATAATTTATTTTATTCCCATATTTATATCAATATATAGTGAAAGGTAATTTTTGTATATTTTTTTCAAATTCATTTGGAATTTAAAAGACTAAATTGCATATAATTGCAATTCTAGCATGTTTTAAGATTAATAGCATGTTATAATTGTAAAATTGGTTCCAATATTTTTAAATTAATATATACATATTATTAATTGCCTCAATACTTTTAGTTTGCTTTTAAAATCAAATTTACTATTTTCTATAAAATAAAAGGGAAAACTGGCTATTTAACATTTAGCCTCATTTCATTTCAATTACAGCCTATTTACATTTCAATTTTAACCCTCAATCAACCCTATACCATTCCCCAATTGTACCAGCCAAATTTCATTTTTTACTCGGCCCCTGACCAAATTAAAAAACTCGCCCGACCTTTCTTTCAATCCTGGCCATTGATCATTTTGATCAACGCCCAAGATCGTTCCTTACCTTTTTTAACCCATTGACTACACCCTAATCCCCTCATTATCATTTGTTCTTCCATCTTCAAGCACTCTCCTCTCCCAAAACTCTCTCGAACGTTTTTCAGAACCCTAGCCTTCTTCTACCCCTATTCAAATGCTTTTCACCGGAGTCCATGGCTTCTCAGGACATGGATGGCCTGTACACCCCCCTCTACCATTAGACCATGGGTGTTCGAATTTTTGAGGTCTGACCTTGATGGTTATCTTACATATCTTCTCAGATATATGGTTCTATGGCCTTTCTGGCCATGTTCAGGCATATCCAAAGCATTAGGAGTTTGTTTCTAGCTCAGCCGACTCCAGATCAGACTTTCTTCCAAGCCTTTCTCATTACTAGGGTTTATCCGAAATCCTAATCTATTCAAGGTTTTTATCTATTTAGTTTCTTATATCAATGATATACTTGTGTTCTACTGGATGTTCAAAGTATATTCTTCAATCTTTCTTTCAAAAGTTTCTTCTTTTCGATTTAGGGTTTCTGAAAGCTTTTCAAAATATCTTTCTGATTCTTCCTTTTCTTTTCTTTATGTGTGTTTGTCTATAGTACGCTTGTGTGTTTTCTTTTCTACCACGTATGTGTTGTTCTTCTGTTTTCGTTCAACTATACATGACTCTTCTATACCTTTGTACTCTACTATGCCTCCAGATTAGGCTCGCATATTAATTTTTGTTATGTTTTCCTACATGTTCTTTGCTATATTTTCCAGTATTCTTCTATTGTACGTGTTCCTACAGAGTTCTTAAATTTTGTTTGCTTTACTGGACTTTTGTTTGAGTTCTAAGAATGCTTCCTTTATTGTTTCTTAAGTTCATAGCAGCTTCTTCTCTCTGTTCTGAACTTGCTTATGTTCCGTGCTTTTCTTAAAACATGCTCTTTATGCTTTAAACCTTCTATCATATCTGTTGGTTTCTCATGAATTCCTGAAAGAGACCTCTAAGCCTTTTTCAATGGCTTGCCTTCTTGTATATGTATATGATTCGAGTTGAAAACCCTAGGACTTGTGATTTCTTTTGGAAAGTTTTATTTGGTGTATGGACTGGGTTCTACTTTGAAACCCTGAACTCTCAGACTCATTCTGAGAGTATAAATTGGATTTGAACTTTTTATGACTTTTTCTATGATAGTCTTTTCTAATCTGCATGACAACTCCTTGTTTGATATTTGTGTTCTTTATATATGAGAAATTCTTCTTTCAAAAAAGGTTTTGCCAAGTATTGATTGATTCCGAATTTCTTTTAATTGGTTTTGACTAATTGTCACTGATTTTGTTTAATTGAACCTTCTTTACCTTTTCCTGAATTGGTTCCTTCAAACAAAGCTTGTAATTTTGATTTTTTACTGATTGTTTGATTGATTCCCTTTCCTTATTTTCACAAACCGTGTACCACTGGACGTTTTCCTGAATTAAACTCATGTGTACTTACCCTTTTTGTGTTACTTTTGAAAAGATTTTAATCAAATTATTTCCTTAATTGTCTTCTACTCGTTTGAAATCAGAATCCCTTAACTAAAGGGAGACTTTATGTGATGGATTGCAAAACTATTTCCTTACCTTTTCTTACTTGCTTTCCGCACTACAAAAGGAGAACGACCCTTCTGCACTTACATACCTTCAGCTTACATTACTCGCCTCGCACTCTCAATTTCAATACCCTCACATTCTCATCTAAGTTTCTTCTGGCTGTTTACTTGCAATTTGGGCTTGGCTACTGCTTTTTATCTTCTTATTTCCTGAAACTTGTATGTTCTAATTTTTATTTTACCATCATCCCTATGTGTTTACATTACAGTTACTACCATCTTGTCTACTTTGTTGTTTAAGTTCTATATTAAATATGCTACTTTCTCTTTTCATCTGCTGATGTTGTGAACTTCCCCATACCTTTACTCTCTATTGTGTTTTTGAGTTAAGGTTCAGGCATGATAGTACCCAAATTGCTGCTTATGTCTAGATCTGATCCTTAATGGATCCTAAGTCCCAAATAAAATATGGCTAACATGCTGGTTAGGGGTGTGCCAGCACTCCTAATTGCTGGGCATGACCACCAGCCTGCCATGGATTTACCTAAATCCCCTCTATGCACTTGAACTCTCTCTTAGATTCTAAGTTGTGCCCCCTCATATGAGCCTTGCTTTAAGACCCTCAGTTCCCTTTGAATTTGGACATTTGAGGGCTGGCCCCTCCACACTGTACTATAATCTAATTCTGCAATGTATTTGGGTGTAAGCACTGCCCGTAGTCCACTTGAGGTTCTTGGGAACTTTGACACATCCCAAATAAGAGAAGCGCTTTGGAAATCTGGTCCTGGAAGTTGGTTCATCTCATGTTTTAGACTTTGGGTCTAAATTAGGCTCCTTGGTTATAGTTTAATTTCTGATGTAATTTTACTTTTTCTTGATTCATTCTGGGCTGTAATAATTTGTTGTAGCTTATGGGGTTTTAGTAAAAAGGGGAGGGTCACTCATGTATGTATGCGGGTACACATCATGATCTTAGGTATCTATTCCTACAACCACATCCTGTTTTTCACTTATGCATTTCAGATAGAGATCCAGACTATAGGATTCTACACTTATGCATTTAATATAGAGATCCTGACTAGAGGATTCTTCACTTATGCATTTCATATAGAAATCATGCCTATAGTTTTTGCACTTATGCATTTCATATAGAAATCGTGCCTATAAGTTTCTGCACTTCCGCATTAGAAATCCTACCTATAAGTTTCTACACTTCTACATATCATATAGAAATGCTGTCTATAGGTTTTTTTGCACTTCTACATATAGAAATCATGATTATAGATTTTCTGTACTTTTGCATATACATCTGTCATTAGGCAAACAGTCTATAGGTGAAATAACAAATCGCATCCTAGATACCATGCCTTTAGGATTGTTGCATTCCGATAATCATTTTAAAACCAACAACACTTTGAAAGCATGCTGATAGGAGTCAATAATCGAATCTGAATCATCTACAAGTCTAAAATCAGTAATAATGTCATTTAATATCTGCAGAACTGATGTTTTTCTATAATCAATAAGCCTTCTTTAAAATCAGTATACTTCTATATTATATCATACCTATAGGTGTCACCTAGGCAAGCCATTAGGTAATAAACTAACTGCATCAGTCTTGGATAATTACAACCAGGGGTAGGCCTAATTCGGACTTCTCATCTGAGAAATATGTGATATATCAGCCTGCTCTAACATTTTAAATTCAATTCAGACCATAACCATTATTTAAAAGTCATGCTAAACAATTTTTTTCTTTAAGTGAGGAGGCATGTTTGATCCCTTAAACTGTTATGTATTCTCCCGTACCTGCTTATATGTTTTGATTGTCGCCCTAGAATTTTATTTTCAAAACTCTAAATTGTCAAATCTCCCTTCCATTTAGGACTAGTAGTCCCAAATATCTCTGGGATTGATAGGATTGGGGCGTATACTAGCATTCAATAAGTAAACGAAACCATTCCGCATTTATTACCTTAACGGTGTGGGAAATGGTAGATATGGATATGATGATCGATGCGCTAATACCATGCGTACCCCTATTCTGAGGAGTGGTTACCGGGTATTGCATTGATGTGATCCATATTATTTGCAAACCTAGGACTGTAATGTCCCGTGAAAATGAGTGCTAAAATGCTAGCAGCTCATAGAGTCGAGTCTACCTACGTGGATCGAATTCTTCCCATTATTTTGCACTTAAAAATTTGGAGTCGAAATATTTCCAGAAAAATATCCAATCTGCAGTCCTGAATGCGGTCGCATATCAAGAATGCAGACCGCATTTCTGCCGCAGAAGTTTCTAGAGAGCAACCAATTTTTGATGTTGAAAATGCGGTAAGATCTACGGTCGCATAATCAATATGCGGACCGTAGAGTGATCAAATATGATCCCTGAAGGATTTTGAAGGTCAGTTCTGTGGTGCATTCTGCGACCGCAGAATACGAATGCGGACCGCATATCAACCACATTCAAAACCAGAGAAAGTACGAAACTTGGTACCTTCTATGGTCCATTCTGCGGACCGCATGTCAGTTCTGCGATCACAGAGTTGTGTTGCAGATCGAGCTCGCCCAGTTATTTTTCTAAAATTCTAAGCTCGACCCCTCTTTCAATAAAACACCCCATCCCTCATTTTTAACATATTTCTTAACAAAATAAGAGATAGGAAGAGAGGGTCCTAGAGAGAGAAAGCTATTTCTTTATCAATTGATCTTCCAAAACCATAGGAGCCTAGGAAATTTTGCTGCATTGTCTTCACTTCTGATTTCACAGGTAAAATCACTAACCCATTTCCCCTAAATTTTCAACCTAAGCTTGGGAAGGGAACCACATGCACTAGATTTTTTAAGTTTTGGATAAAACCTTCATGCATGTCTTCAAAACCCTAAAACCTTGTAAAAAGGGAATATGAGTAGTAAATTGTGAATTCCTGTTCTAAGGCCTATGTATTAATCATGAACTAAATTGACCCTTCGTGATGAATGCTTGGTGACTTGGAGTAGAAGTGTAAAGGGGATATTCAATTCCAAGTATGTATGGCTAACTGTGATCCTTGTGAAATCGCCTTGTGTTGATATGTGAAATTACTTGATATTCATGTGGGGATTATTGTGAAACTCTTGTGGTTTACACTTTTTTGGTAACATCTTGTGGTAAAGGTTGAGGAACATGAAAAAATTCTTGAATAGTGGAACCGGAACTATTGCGGTAACAATATATGGTTTGTTATGGGCATCCATTGTGGTAACTTAGATTGTGTATGAATTGATGAACATGAGGAAATTGTTGTTGCTAGCTGTGGAAATTCTTTACCCCTTGTTGTGGTTAAATATTAAAAATGTGCTATAGTTGAATTCTTGTAGTATTGTATGTTGTTTGTGAATTGAAACCGTCAGGAGGGGTCAGGTTACGCGCCGCAACACAGTGAAATAAAGTGTGGGTTGGGGCGATAAGGGTGACCGATGTAATAAGGGTTGACGAGGTAATAAGGGTGGAAAAATGTGATCCAATACCACTATTGAAATGAATAGAAATCATGAAATGATCAATGTGGAATTGTGAAAGGAGACAACATGGGAGTTTGTACTTGGAACAGAGTTTGTTCATACATGCCACTAAATTTCAAATGCACTGACGTCCCTTTTGCCGGGGCGCTACATTCGTGTTATGATTGTAGGTGGATCCGCAGCAGGCACTCCAGTCCACCGTTCGTAGCTCCTCTTCCTTCACTAACGGTAGTATTCGCATTTGGTGAACCCATTTCTTTATGGGGCGTTGTAGGGCTCATGCCACCCTTGTTGTTGAATTTTGGAGTTTTGCATCATTTTTTGTAAAGGTATAGTCGGGGCCTTGTCGCCGGCAAGTGTTGTATCATTTTCTTTATCTTAGAGGCTCCGTAGACTGGATGATGTGGGTTGTGGAACTTTTGTAATGTATGTGTTCGTAATGGGCGCTGTAATATATAAACCACGCTAGCTGTTAATTATAACATGTATACCTTTTGTAAAAAGTGGAGCTCTGTTTAATTTCAGTTACATCAAGTATTATTGGTTAATTAGTAAGGAATAATTGTGGGGTAATACGTGGGAATAGGAAATGTAACTAGGTCTGCTTGACTGGGGCTACCCGATCGAGAGCCGGTCATGTCCCTCGATTTGCAGCGTGAAAAACTTGGTATCAGAGCCTAAGGTTTTAAAAGGGGTCCTAGGATGTCTCGGAGCCGTGCCTAGTAGAGCCCTTCTTATTAGTGTGTTGTCGACCACACTATTAGTTGGAGGCTACAAAGGCATTTAGGAAACAAATCCTTTCTTTGTTATTCCAGTTCGTTCGATAAAGTAATGGTGTGTCTCATTTATTTCGAATATTCAGAAATGGCACCTAAGAAGAAAGCTAGACTCTGCCTAGGGGCCAATGCCACTTCCAGTGCGGCTGTGGATCAAGTGTTGGTTGCCGTGGGAGAGAGTGATTCCCCAGTTTTGAATTTGCCTGCTCCATCCATTCCTGACCCAAACAATCATGTTCCAACGACGGTAGAGGGTGCCACAATCCCTCCTGCGAATGCTCCTAATCTTGATATTTCCCCGGCTTCCGATCCTGGTATTCCTGATGGAAACCTTATGGGAGCCATCTGTATGCTGACCCAGTTAGTGGCTGCCCGATCCCAGAGATCTCATGATGCCCCTGTGTCCTCCAGCGGACAGAGAGATTCCTCCAGCTCCAGAGTTCACGAGTTTCTGCAACTAGCCACTCCAGAGTTCTCAGGCATAGACCCAGAAGCCGATCCGCAGGATTTCCTTGATGAGATTTACAAGACCCTTCGAGTGATGAAGGCTACAGAGGTAGAGGGGGTAGAATTAGCTTCATGCAGGGTGAAGGGAGAGGCGCGTTCGTGGTTTGAGATGTGGGAGGATTCCCACGAGGAGGGTAGATCTCCGCCTAGATGGGATGAGTTCACAGATGCCTTCATGGACAATTTCTTGCCTGCCGAGACGATGGCATCCCGTGCCACCAAGTTTGAGGTTCTTTAGCAGGGTAGTATGAGTGTTTGGGAGTATCATATGGAGTTCGTGAGGTTGTCCAAGAATTCTCCTCAGTTGGTGTCTACTATGGAGGCTAGAGTTCGGCGATTCGTTCAGGGTCTCAGTCCATTGGTGGTAAATTAGGCTGCTACGGCGGATTTGCATTCAGACATGAAATATGGGAAGATCGTGGGTTTTGCTTAGGCCACAGAGTCTAGGAAGTTAAAGTTTCGGGCAGATAGAGAGAGTAGCAGCAGGGCCCGGTCTATGGGTCACTCAGGGAGGCCAGCTCCAGGGAGAGGGTCGTTAGGACCATCTCACTCTTATGCTCAGTCTTCAACCAGTGCATCGCCATCCGTGCACCATTACGAGCAGAGTAGCACTTCCGGCCAGGTTCAGACAGTAGGAGGACCAGCCAGTTCAGACCCTCGGGGATGAGACCTCGACAGCAGGGAGGTATATGTCCCAAGTGTGGGAGATTTCATACAGAGTCCTATTACTTGTATGCTCCAGTATGCTACAATTGTGGGGTGAGGGGTCACATACCGCAGGAGTGTCGTGCACCCAGACAGAGCACGGGTAGGGGACTTGCTCAGCCATCCAGTTCATCAGTTGCTACGTCACCAGTGCACCCTAAAACCCCAGCAAGGCGTGGTGGAACCAGAGGTGGAGCTCGTGGTAGGGGCGGACCCAGCAGGTTTTATGCATTGAGTGCCCGTCAAAGTGTTGAGGCTTCCCCAGATGTTGTCACAGGTATCCTATCTGTCCACATTGTTGATTGCTATGCTCTTATTGATTTGGGGTCTTCTTTGTCCTATGTCACTCCATTTGTTGCTTCGAGTTTTGGGGTTGAATCCGAATAACTTCTTGAGTCGTTCTCTGTATCGACTCCGATTGGTGATTCTATTACAGCCGCGTGGGTATAGGAATTGTGTCGTTATTGTATGTGGTCGCGTTACCACGGATGACCTTATCGAACTCGGGATGGTGGATTTTGATGTAATCATGGGAATGGACTGGCTCTATTTGTGCTTTGCTAAACTTGATTGTCGGACGATAGTCATGAGACTCGAGTTCCCTAATGAGCCGGATGTTGAATGGAAAGGACATGGTGTTGTGCCGAGGGGTAGGTTTATTTCCTACCTCAAGGCTTCAAAGATGATCAGACAGGGGTGCATCTATCATTTGGTCCGAATAGCGGACACTTCTCCAAAAGTACCTACCCCCGAGTTCGTGCCAGTTGTGAATGAGTTTATTGAGGTGTTTCGAGATGAGCTTCCAAGAATTCTGCCAGATAGGGAGATTTATTTCGGGATTGATGTATTGCCTGATGACCAGGCAATATATATTACTCTGTACAGAATGGCGCTAGCAGAGTTACGGGAGTTAAAGGAGCAGTTGAAGGATCTACTGGAGAATGGGTTTATCCGGCCAAGTGTGTCACCGTGGGGTGCTCCGGTTCTTTTTGTCAGAAAGAAGGATGGGTCGCTTCGGATGTGTATCGATTATCGGCAGCTTAATAAAGTCACCATCAAGAAAGTACCCTTTGCCAGATGATTTGTTCGACCAATTGCAAGGTGCAAGGTTCTTCTCCAAAATTGATTGTAGTCGGGGTACCACCAATTGAAGATCAGAGAGCAGGATATTCCTAAGACTTCTTTCAGAACTCGCTATGGTCACTTTGAATTAGTGGTCATGTCTTTTGGGCTAACCAACACCCCGACGGCTTTAATGGATCTTATGAATCGGGCCTTCAAGTCATTTTTAGACTAATTCGTGATTTTTTTCATTGACGACATCCTCGTATATTCGCGAGGCAGGGAGGATCATGCCAGACTCTTCATCAGCACCAATTGTATGCCAAGTTTTCCAAATGCAAATTTGGGTTCGAGTCCATTGCTTTTCTGGGTCATGTTATTTCTAGTGAGGGGATTTAGGTGGACCCCCAAAAGATTACACCGGTGAAGGATTGGACAAGGCCCAGGACTCCAATAGAGATCCATAGTGTTTTGGGTTTAGCAGGGTATTATCGGAGGTTCGTAGAGGGATTCTCCACCCTCTCCTCCCCTTTGACTAAATTGACGCAGAAATAAGCCGAGTTCCCGTGGTCAGATACTTGTGAGAAAAGTTTTCAGGAATTTAAGTCAAGGTTGACTTCGGCACTAGTATTGGCCTTTCCAGAAGGCACATAGGGGTTTATGGTTTATTGTGATGCCTCCAGGGTTGGTTTAGGGTGTGTACTAATGCAGCACGAGAAGGTCATAGCATATGTTTCCAGGAAACTCAAGAATCACAAAAAAATTTATCCGACGCATGATTTGGAGCATGCAGCAGTTGTGTTCGTCTTGAAAACATGGAGGCATTATCTATTTGGGGTTCATGTAGATGTGTTCTCGGACAACAAGAGTCTCCAGTATTTGTTCAAGCAGAAAGAGCTGAATTTGAGGTAGTGACGGTGGTTAGAATTGTTCAAGGATTACAATATGGACATCTTGTACCATCCAGGGAAGGCGAACATGGTGGCTGACGCCCTCAGTCGGAAATCCATGGGTAGCTTGGCTCACTTGAGAGCGGATCAGAGGCTCCTAGCTCGGGAGGTGCACTAGTTGTCCAACCTTGGGGTTTGTATCTCGGCCCCGAATGAGGAGGAACTTATGGTGCATAATACAGCAGAATCGGCGCTCGTGGCAGAGGTTAAATGAAATCAGTTTATTGATCCAGCATTTTCACAATTGAAGGAGACAGCTCTAAGTAACAAAATTTCAGCATTTTCACTTGGCAGCAGTGATGGTGTGCTACGGTTCCATGATAGGTTATGTGTTCCGAATGTGGATAATCTTCGGGAAAGGGTAATGGCGGAGGCTCATCATTCAAGGTATTTAGTGCACCCAGGATCTACGAAAATGTATCACGATCTCAAGGAAATCTATTGGTGGGGCGGTATGAAGAAGAGTGTGGCGGATTTTATCTCTAAGTGTCCGAATTTATAGCAAGTGAAGGCCGAGCACCAGCGGCCCGGTGGGTTGACTCAGATTATAGAAATTCCAATGTGGAAGTGGGAAATGATCAACATGGACTTCGTGACACGATTACCTCATACTCAGCACAGGTTCGACTCAATTTGGGTGATATTGGAGCGACTCACCAAATCAGCTCACTTTTTACCAGTCAAGTCCACCGATACTGCAGAACAATATGCCCGATTGTATATCAAGGATATAGTCAGGCTTCATGGTACGCCGCTTTCTATTATTTCTGATCTAGTAGCTCAATTCACAACTAACTTATGGAGGAAATTTTAGCAAGGTTTGGGAACTCAAGTAAATCTTAGCTCAGCTTTTCATCCGCAGACCGATGGTCAAGCAGAGCGGACTATTCAGACGCTCGAGGATATGTTGCGGGGCATGTGTCTTGGATTTCAAAGGTAATTGGGATGATCACCTACTCCTTATAGAGTTTTATTATAACAAAAGCTTCCATGCTAGCATCCAGATGGCCCCATTTGAAGCACTGTACGGAAGAAGGTGTAGGTCCCCGATCGGGTGGTTCGAGGTTGGTGATGTGGAATTGATAGGGCCAGATCTCGTGCATCAGGCCATGGAGAAGGTA
Source organism: Nicotiana benthamiana (assembly GCA_034376525.1). Classification (NCBI taxonomy): domain Eukaryota; kingdom Viridiplantae; phylum Streptophyta; class Magnoliopsida; order Solanales; family Solanaceae; genus Nicotiana; species Nicotiana benthamiana. The sequence continues at coordinate 134,317,377 of CM067334.1, forward strand.
AGAGTCATTCAGGAAAGGATGAAGACTGCTCGGAGTCGCCAGAAATCCTATGCGGACGTGCGTCAAAGAGAATTGAAGTTTCAAGAAGGAGATTGGGTATTCTTGAGGGTGTCTCCTATGAAAGGAGTCATGCGCTTTGGGAAGAAGTGGAAACTAATTCCCAGGTATGTCGGGCCTTATCAAATTACTCAAAGAATCGATCAAGTTGCGTATAGGTTGGAATTTCCCCGTAAAATGTCCTTAGTGCACCCAGTGTTTCATGTATCCATGTTGAGGAAAGTCGTGGGTGATCCGTCTACGATCGTGCCAGTTGAACACATCAAGGTTACATAAGAGTTATCGTATGAGGAGATTTCGGTTGCTCTTCTGGATAGACAAGTCCGAATGTTGCGAAACAAGAAGGTTGCTTCAGTTAAGGTGTTGTAACAAAACCAACAAGTCGAGGAAGCTACGTGGGAAGCGGAAGATGAGATGAAGATAAGATACCCCCATCTATTTGAGCAAGTCTAGAAATGATCGTGCGAATCTTGTCCCTAGGAGAACTACTGTTGTATCCCATTAGGTGCAAGAAACATCCATTCTCTCCCCCAAGTACCTTACTATTGTAGTTCCTCCAAGTTGTGCAAACTTGATGTGTTGTAATTGCTTGAACAATGTGCAGTCCTTCTAGGTAATGAAAGTTTGTACTCTCATGGTAAGATGATGTAAGAGGATAATGATTAATTTTGCATGGATAGGGAGTATCAAAGTGTTTTAATTGTGTAATGATTAGTTTTTTCATGGAGGACTATCTTGAAATGATTCCCGGTGTCGTACCCTTGTGATAGGTATATGGCTTTAATAAGTGTAGCTGATTAATGCTTAATTTGATTACATGTGGTGTGTCAAAATGGATAAAAGTGTATCGAGAGTTTGAATACGTGTAAGTATGAGGATTATGCATATTATAACTGTTATAAAGGTAGCAAGTTTGTGTAATAGCGCTTGGAAATTTATTTTGGGGGCTCTCTGACAAGTTGTTATGTCCATATTACAAAGGAGACTCTGGAAAAAATTTTCTAACAAACTTGAAAGTTAATAAAAGCGTAGGAACTTCCATATCATGTTTTCGAAACTAATTGATTTCTAAGTCCTCATTCGAGGACGAATGATCTTATGCTGGGAAGGATGTAAGGCCCCGAAAATGAGTGCTCAAATGCTAGAAGCTCATAGAGTCGAGTCTACCTACGTGGATCGAATTCTTCTCACTATATTTGCACTTAAAAATTTGGAGTCGAAAATTTTCCACAAAAGGTCCAATCTTCGATCCAGAATGCGGTCGCAGATCAAGATTGCAGACCATATTTTTGCCGCAAAAGTTTCCAGGGAGAAACCAATTTTTGATGTTGAAAATGCGGTCAGATCTGTGGTCGCATAATCAATATGTGGACCGCAGAGTGATTGCATATAATCGCTGTGAGTATTTTGAAGGCCAGTTCTGCGGTGCATTCTACGGCCGCAGAATACGAATGCAACCGCATATCAACTGCATTTTTAACTAGAGAATGTCCGAAACTCGGGACCCTTCTGTGGTCCATTCTGCGGACCGCATGTTAGTTCTGTGATCGCAGAATTGCGTCGCGGATCGAGCTCGCCCAGTTATTTTTCTAAAATTCTAAGCTCGGCCCCTCTTTTAATAAAACACCCCTATCCCTCATTTTTAAGACATTTTCTGAACAAAATAAGAGAGAGGAAGAGAGGGTCCTAGAGAGAGAAAGCTATTTCTTCATCAATTGATCTTCCAAAACCATTGGAGCTTGGGAACTTTTGGTGCATTCTTCACTTCTGATTTCACAGGTAAAATCCCTGACCCCTTTCACCTAAATTTTCAACCTAAGCTTGGGGAGGGAACCACATGCACTAGATTTTTGAAGTTTTTGATAAAACCTTCATGCATGTCTTCAAAACCCTATAATCTTGTAAAAAGGGAATTTGGGTAGTAAATTGTGAATTCCTATTCTAAGGCCTATGTATTAATCATGAACTAGATTGACCCGTTTTGATTTCTTGGTGAATTGGAGTAGAAGTGCAAAGGGGATATTCAATTCCAGGTATGTATGGCTAACTGTGATCCTTGTGAAATTGCCTTGTGTTGATATGTGAAATTACTTGATATAAATGTGGGGATTATTGTGAAACTCTTGTGGTTTACACTTGTGTGGTAACATTTTGTGGTAAAGGTTGAGGAACATGTGATTTAAAAGAATTCTTGAATGGTGGAACCAGAACTATTGCAGTATTGGGGCGGTTGGGGCTCCAACTATTCTACATCAGATCAATAACAACTCTCTCTCGACTTGTGAAATTTGACAAAAAAAATCTCTCTCTAGGAAGAAGGGTGAATAGTGTTTCCGTCACTATTCATCGGGCATATCGCTGAAATCCGGTGGTGGATTGTCACAATTTTGGTGTCACGAGATCCCCTTCTCTTTGCAAACAATCCCCAATTGATTTTTACACCAAATCTATAACCAATTTTCCTACATATTAAATCTTTTTTCATCGATTTACTATAGTACTCTCAACTTTTGGAATTTTTAGCGCTACTGACTTCTGATTGCGTGATTGTGATGGATCCCGGTTGACGTATAAGGCAACTATGGAAGCTTCACCCTCTGCCCAGGCTTATGCTATGGGAGAGGCCATTTAAAACAATACTGAAAATCAAACCTCTCACGATACCAAACAAACATATGCATCGCAACTTGCTGGACGACAATCTGCCGCAACAAACTCAAAACTTGAACTCTGTCCTATTACGTTTGAGCAAGAAATACCTACTGTTGAATTCACAGTAGATGAAGTGAATTCATTCACCAGGGAGTAAGGTCTTCAACAAGTAGTTGTAATTAAATTCTCATATGGAAAGCCCGAGCTTCAGGAGCTGAGATAGATTTTACCAAAGCAACTCGATGTCAAAGGTAATTGCAACATTGGAGAGCTAGAATATCGGCATATTTTGGTAAGATTTGATCTATTTGAAGATTTGCTCATGTTGTATCAAGAATAACTGGTTATGTTAAGGCAAAAGGAGACGAGTTCTTCTTTAGGACATTCCCATGGACAATGGGATTTAATCCACGTGAAGAAACGTCAAAAGCTGTGGTTTTTATCTCTTTTCCTAAACTGCCAGCAAATTTCTTCGCAAAAAAATCCTTAATGGCTATCGCAGCTGCAGTGGGAAAGCCTCTAGCAGTAGATAAGGCTACTAAAGATTGAACGCGACCTAGTACGGCACGAGTTAAAGTCTTGATTAATTTACCGGACAAACATCCTAAGAAAATCAAGATCAAGATAGTTGATATGAAATCTGGAAAAATAGTTGAATACGATCAGCAGATCGTGTTTGATAATTTACCTAAATATTGCACGTATTGTAATTATCAAGGTCAATATGTAAAATCATGTCGTTGGAGTACATACGATCTTAATAAAGAAGCAGTTCGTATTCACGAATACGAAGGCAGGGGCAGTTTGGATAAATTAGGAGGTGATGCCAGGGAGTACTTGAGTGATAATCTTGCGGGACGATGAATTGAAGGGGTCTGACCTAATGTGATTGTTGATGCAGCTCAAAAAACTGTTGTTGCTTCAAATGTTACACCTGCAGAAGCTCTTCCAAGGCCAAAGGGTGTTTCTGCCCAGCTTTGTAAAATGCAATCTACTGTTCCATTGAAGTTGCCTTTGAATGTAATAACTGAAAAGATGGTATCAAATTTGGAACCTAGTGATGCATCTACTGTGCCAGAACTGACAATGCAAAAAGCCATGAAGAGATGTTGATCGAGCAGCAGCTGATATTGCAGAATACTAACATTAAAAACACTATACTGTTTGGTCAAGCAAATGATACTAATTTGGAGACTTCAGATAATTTCAGATCTACTACAGATCCTACTGTTTTAGCAGTTCAACCAGGGCAGAAATCGACAGTAAGAAATATACTTGATGCTTCAAAAAATCCTGACAACAACTTTGTAATGAATTGAATAAAGCATCAACTTTGGTTACTTCTGAGCATACCAAAACAACTGAAATTCACAAAGGACAGCATCACAGGTGCAATGTGCAGCAGCTAGTAGCAGGGGAGGAAAATGTACCAGCTAGTGTTGATCCAATTCTTAAGACAAATATAGCATTGGATGGCTTTAAATGGACTGGCCAAAATAAAGAGGTGGATTATCAATGTGATGTTATGGAATTGGAGTTTGCAGCATTTGTTTCAAAGGGTAACAAGAGTACCAACAGGACATTAGATAATGAATCAGCTGCTGCAGTTTCTATTTTCTCAAAATTGGATTATTCACTTCCTTTGCAGTGTCCTGCTGTTCGAGCTATATCTGAGAGTGATAATCATGATGTTGTGAGTCAATTTCTTCAAATAACAGCAAGTCTTACAGATGATGTTGTTGCGCAAAACACACTTCGACAAGATACCTCTAATCAGCCTGATATGGTTCAAAAAGGCAGTGTGACCTCTTTGATAGATACATCAGCTGCAGTTTCTAATGCTGCCTTATTTCAATGTGAGTTTGATTTAGAGTCTACTGATGCTACATAATAAACAAATGAAGCTGGTCTACATACTGCAAATAATTGGTCATCGATGTTCAACAGAAAAGCAACTCCAAAAACCAAAAACAAAATGCACGTCGCAGATAAGTGTCCAGCTATACATACAAACTTAAAATCATTTGTTGCACTTACCAATTTCAATAATGAGGATGGAAACTTGACTGGAGAGAATTTGCAGATGGTCGAGAGTTATTATCAAACTAGCTCATTGACTACAGCGGCATTGAATAAAGTTCATTCTAATGATCCAAATTCGTAAATGTATGCCAATGATCATATTTCTCCTACCATACCTTCATCCAGTACACAAGTGGAGACAATAATCAAAGATTATGGGGAACCATCAACCTCCACTGGAAATAACAAACAAGTAGTTCAAACTAAGATGTGGGACATGGTGATTAAATCGAAACTGTGGAAAGACCAACGAGATTTTGACGATGAAGAGGGATGGGGAGAAGGACTTGGTAGTTATTCATCTTCAGAAGACGACCAAGATTTTGATCACGATAGTGCTGGAGAGGACATTGATGCTCAAGTCAAGCCAAAATTTCACGGGAAATCAACGACAATCAATTGTCCTGCAAATCTGCCACCCGCAGCAAACACAAACAGCAACTTGAACCATAATGCTCCAGTATTTGTTCCAAGAAATACTACAAAATCAAGGGAAACATCAGCTGCTGATCGAAACGCAACATCACTGCCAACATCTGCCAAGAATCAGATCATACCAATAAAACCGATCACTACTTTGGAGGAGAGGAAACTGTCGGATGCAATGAGGCAACCTTTGCATACAACACAGCGGCAGCAAAGGAATGCAACAACACCAACTAATTTTCCTTCTGCCGATAACAAAACAGTACAATTTTCACAGACGGAGCAGCACCAGCTCGTATCAACAGCTCCAAAAATCACTCTACAGGACAAACAACTACTGGATGCGAAGGCGGGAAGACATATATATGAAGAAGGGGAGGAAGAGGGTATTTTAACGCAATGCCGGGCAGACGTGTCAAGAAAAGGTGATTAGTCACCAATGCATAGTAAAACAAGTAAGAAGTCTCGTGAAAGGGATAGAAGTTGGAACGGCAGGGTGTTTGAAGACGCAAACATAAGGAGACCCCCAATGAGAAATGCAAACCAAAAACAAGTCACTCAAACAATTCTTAAAAAGTCCAATCGATCGAGGAACAAAGCATGAATTTTGAAGTCATATTGAGAAAAATTGTGGACGAAGCCGTTATTCTACAAATTGAATTTTTCACAAAATTAGAGAAAAGAGAGCACCTTGATGGCTTCTTCAACTTTTTATTTCACCATCTCATTAGTATTATTCTATGTAATATCATCATAGAGCATGTTATAAACTCTGTGATGAACATACTTTTCTTAGTTCTTGCTACTTCTTTTTTTTACATGCTTGTTAGTTCATGAGCCTTTTATTGGCCTCAATAGGATTAATAAGGTAATGTTTACGCCGGTTGTGTTATATGGGTAACAGTACCGGTGCTAGTCCCCCCTTTATTTTATCTTTCTTATTTGTTGTAATTTTCATTTTCATAATATTAACGAAAACTAGCCCTAGGCGCTTGCCTAGTGGATTGCCAAAAAAAGGAACTATTGCAGTAACAATATATGGTTGGATATGGGCATCCATTGTGGTAACTTGGATTGTGTACGAGTTGAGGAACATGAGGAAATTGTTGTTGCTAGCTGTGGAAATTCTTTACCCCTTGTTATGGTTAATTCTTAACAATGTGCTATAGTTGATTTCTTGTATTTGTTGCAGTGTTGTATGTAGTTTGTGAACTGAAACCGTCAGGCAGGGTTGGGTTCGCAACACAACAGGGTGAAATAAGGTGTGGGTTGGGGCGATAAGGGTGGCCGAGGTAATAAGGGTGGGCGAGGAAATAAGGGTTGAAAAATATGATCCAATATCACTATTTAAATGAATAGAAATCATGAAATGATCAATGTGGAATTGTGAAAGGAGACAGCAGGAGAGCTTGTAACCTTTGGGGCATTGATTGCCGCTTTGTATGACTAATTGTATCCTTTGTTGTGAGATGTTGGTCGTTGTTCCATGGTTGTGCTATTGTTGTGCAGCTTTACACTTGTATATGTATTTTCAGCTTGAGTTAACTTGGGATAGATTTTGTTCGTACATTCCAGTACAATTCAAATGTACTGACGTCCTTTTTGCCGGGGGCGCTGCATTCGTGTTATGATTGTAGGTGGATCCTCAACAGGCACTTCATTCCACCGTTTGTAGCTCTTCCTCCTTCTCTATCGGCAAGATTCTTATTTGGTGAGCCCCTTTCATTCTGGGGCCTTGTGTGGCTAATGCCATCCTTGTTGTTGAATTTTGGAGTTTTGCGTCATTTTTTGTAAAGGTATAGTCGTGGCTTTGTCGCCCGCAAGCGTTGTATCATTTTCTTTATCTTAGAGGCTCCGTAGATTGGATCATATGGGTTGTGGAACTTTTGTAATATATGTGTTCGTAATGGGCACAGTAATATATAAACCACGCTAGCTGTTAATAATAACATGTATACCTTTTGTAAAAAGTGGAGCTCCATTTAATTTTAGTTGCATCAGGTCTTATTGGTTAATTAGTATGGAATAATTGTGGGGTAATACGTGGGAATAGGAAATCTAACTAGGTCCGCTTGACTTGGGCTACCCTGTCGGGCGCCGATCATGTCCCTCGGTTTGGGGCGTGACAAGGACCCCCTTACGTTTTACTTGTTTTATTTTTAGAATCGTTCAACCTATTTCCTTAAAATTTTGGCTTTCTTTATTTTTCTTCAAACATTCAATTTACTTGCAATATTTTGTTAAAATCCCCTTCTATTTGATACCTTTATTTGCTTACTTGTTATTTAAAGTCACAATATTATCATGACCGGGAACCACACTAGTGGATCCTGAGGGGTGCCTAACAGCATCCCCTTGGGATAATTCCAACCCTTACCAAACTCTGGTTCTCCAACTCAAACCCTTCTTTGTGTCCTAATGCACTTTAATCAATAGGTCGAGTCTCTTCAATTCAAAACCCAATTCCTAAAAGGCAATGAGTTGTCCTCCCAAATGTCATAATCCCGATTTCACGAGAAAAAAGGGGAGCGACAGCATGGAGACTCTATTGGGGAATTCTTTAAGCTTTTTCCATTCCATGTTACTTGTGACTTTAGTGGTTCTTTATTACCTTTATTTAATGTCTACATGTGTCTTTTACTACGAAAATGACTTGGCTCTTTGTTTCTTTTCTTTATTTCTCTTAATGCTTTCTTTTACCGCTTTCCTTTCCATTTCATAATGAGCATTTATTGTAATTATTACTTTATGAATGTGCAAATACATGAATACTTATTTAATTATTGTAACTGCATATTCAACATCATATTCCGCTTGTGCCAAACAAAATACCATAGCTACGCATATAATACGTGGTTGTGCCCTTCCTATATTATCATCCCCTAAATTTAGCGTATTTGCGGTAAAACCAGTCGATCAGCGGTGTAATCGCCGGTTCCGTGCCTTTCCCTCTTGAGTTGTCCGCTCAAGGGTACCGGTCTAATACCCTATAGAAACCTTACTTTGTTAAAATATGCATGAATCACTGTCAAACCTAGCCAAGTCAGTTATGTTATCCACATAATGACTCTTTAAAATATCCTTGTCCAAAGTCCACTAGGTTTCCCCGGAACCCAAACGGGCACTACCACATCTGTGCATTTATTTGGAGGGCCTAACACTTTCGTTTTGTAGAAAATGAGGCATGAAGCCCCAAATTCAGCATGGTAACCAACATCCACCAAAGGTTGATAAGATGGTGGGAAGATGTTCACTCGAGTGATCAGACTCTTGTCCGCAAATATTTGGGAAATTTGCCTTCTCTTTTAGAAATTCAACCCAACAACAAAATCATTGAGGCGTCTACTCTATTCTGGGATGGTGATAGGTCCTAGTTTTGCTTTGGGGACATTAAAATGGCACCATTGCTAGAGGAAATAGGAGGACTAGCTGGTATCCCGTGGAAGACTCCAGGTATGCTTATGCCAGAAAAATCGGAAGGGTAGAGGTTTTCTAGGAATGATGGGACTAAAGAAGAATCCATACTTGACCTGTTTGAGGGATTCCTACATTCCTTTCGATTATCTGTATGAGAGGTACAACCATAGCAAGTCCTATTGTACTTACCCGGATGCATTCGCCCTCATATCATTGGGGCATATCCATCGAAGTGTCTTCGTCTTTATGTTCTACTTATTGGGGATAATAGTATTTCCTATGAAAAAGGCTAGGATCCATACCAGACTAGCCATGGTCACTAATACCCTAATGGAGGGAATTGGCGGGCAACACTTCAGCATAGTACCTATGATCATCGCAGGAATATACTAAGCCCTGGAAAACTATCAACGAGGGGCCAAACACTTTGAGGTTTGCAACTTACTGCTCCAACTATGGCTCATGGAGCACCTTAAAAAGGGTGAATATCGGTAAGAGATTCTGTGTAGAGACTGGGACGATCATATTGCTTTCCACGAGCCAAGGCGAATGAACTATATGCCTAACATGTTTGCTCAACCAGAAGATGCCAAAAGGCGGGTAGAGTCGTTCGAAAATCTGAAAGAGGACAAGTTACAGTGGATGTTCGAGTGGTTCCCCACTGGAGAGTTCATTACCTGATCCAGGGATGCACAATTCCTAATACTTATCGGTTTTAGAGGGACTTACCCTTACGTTCCTCTCCGAAGTATAAGACAAGCAGGAAGAAAGCAGGTTATACTAAAAGTCGACAAGATGAGTCACTTTAGGGCTGACTTTCAAGATGACGATAGCCCTTACAACATGTGGCAGTGCAAAATCATCATGGGAAGAGATGCTATTGAGCCGGAACGGTATCATGTTGGTTATACTGTATACTATCCAAGTTTGTTGGAAGACGGTCATAATGGGTTAGGACAGCCCGGGTTTGTTCGAGGTCACATGATCATCGATGAAAAGGCTGAATTACAGGTTACAACCGATTGCGCAAGAGGATTCAGGAATGCGAAAGTTAGCACCGGGAAATTCAAGAAGCCCATCAAAAGCTAATTGAAGAATAGATAGACATGGTTGTTAGCACCAACAAGCGACTGGGGTATTTGGAGTGGGTTTTAGTGGAACTAGAAAGGAAGTTCATCCAGAGGATCGAAGACTACCAGAATGCTGAGGGTAACGAAGATGTACACCTGGCTAGAGTCTACTTGCTGCTAGAACTTCGTGAGCCGGTAAAGCAGTTCGATGTAGCCAAAGACGCCGAATCTAGGGAAGGTCCTTCTGGGACCAAGTAGTTAGGATTCCTTTCTTTGCTTTAAATGTAATAAGGCCAACGCCATTAGTGACATTTTATCTTCTGCTATTTTAGTGTCATATTGGGACTCGTCTTATTTTTATCAATAAAATGAGACATCTAGCATTATAAGTTCTCCAAATCAACTTGCCGCTAGGCCTACCTTGGGCACAACGAGTCTCCCAAATTAGGACACGAATTATGTTCTCGCACTATGTGTTTAAATATTGTAACCTCTTTTTCTTATGATCCTTTCTAACTTGTTTCCTTTTTTATTTACTTTTTGTATTTTATTCCCCTTCCCAAAAGTTAGTTCGTGCATTCTGGTATCGTCATCATACTCTACAAGATCCAAAGGTCCTCTACCTACTCCTCTTCCTAGTCCCATCAAAAATGGGAACAAGGGGAAAATGGAAGACTTGAGCAACAATAGAAAGGAGAACTCACTTGAATGGGCAGAGGTTACTTAGGGTATTCATGTTTCCAATGAAGGTGCCTCCCAGCTCGAGCAGAAGTTGTTGAAATTTCAAGAAGAACTGGACTAAGTGCGGAATTTCGCAAGCTTGTCATTTTCCCTCACCACCCCAGATATCAACTTTCCCAACACTCAAAACCCCACACCTCCACAAAACATCCCGAAACCCCGAAACCAACTCGTTCCCCATCATCATGTAACACTTTTCACACTTCAAGCAACACCCCACTACTCATCCCTGAACCATTGAATTCCACAAATGATCATCTCTACGCTCACCATAACACCCCCATCTATGTGAAAACCATATCACACTCTACTTAACCCATTTTAAGCACACCTGAGTCTGACGAAAAAGATTCGCTTATATGGAATCTGGCCGCAAAACGCAAGAAGCTAACTAGCTGAGTTCAGGGTGTTGGAGGAAGTAAGGGGATCGAGGGACTGAATTATGAACACCTTTGCATTCAACCAGATGTCTAACTACCCGAGTGGTACAAACCTCCCAAGATTGAAATGTTTGATGGGACAGGGGATCCCAGAGTCCATTTGAGGACATGCTGTGACAAGCTGGTCGGAATAGGAAATGACGAAAAGATTCGCATAAAGCTCTTTATGAGAAGTCTGAAAGGAGATCCTCTATCTTGGTACATCAGCCAAGACCCAAAGAAGTGGATGAATTGGGTAGGTATGGCATCCGATTTCATGGACAGGTTCAGATTCAACACGGAGAATGCGCCAGATCTGTTCTACATCCAGAACCTAAAGAAGAAACCTATGGACATATTCCGCGAGTATGCAACTCGTTGGAGATCAGAAGCTGCTAAGGTTAGGCCAGCAATAGAAGAAGAAAAAATGAACACGTTTTTCATCCGAGCTCAAGACCCACAGTACTATAAAATGTTGATGCTGATTGAAAGACAGAAATTTTCTAACATCATCAAGCTAGGTGAGAGGATCGAAGAAGGTATTAGAAATGGTATGGTAACAAACCTTGAAGCTTTGTAGGCTACCGAAAATTCTCTACAGTCAGGTGAAACATCCAAGAAAAGGGACGTAAGCACCGTAATGGTTTCATAGAGAACAAAATCCCTAGTCAAATACCAAACCTACCCAATATTTCCTCTCACACAGCAACCTACCCAAAATTACCAAGCACCCTCGCCTTTTTACCAAGCTCCACCACCTACTTACCAATCGCCTCCACCACCCGCATATCAGCCTACTTCATCTATATACTCCTGGACCGCACATGTTTACCAAGCCTACAACACCCAAAAATCCCACTATCAATCACCTCCCCCTCACCAAAACGTCCCTAGAACCCGACCAAATTTCGACAGCAGACCTCCCAAGCAGTATTGTCGATGACTTCTGTTTCTCGTGAAAATATCATTCAAAATTGTGTTTACGACATTTTGGAGGACAACTCTATTCCCTTTCGAGAATTGGGTTTTTGGAGTTGAAGAGTCGCCACTTAACGATTATAGTGCATCAGGACACTTTTAGGAACAATTTGAGATGAAGAAAGCAGAGTTTGGGTAAGGGCTAGAAATTATGTCGAGGAGAAGGTGTTAGGCACCTCTCAAGATACACTAGTGTGGTTCCCAACCCTACTACATTTGTAACTTTAAACAACAAGGAAACAAATAAAAATCTCAAGTAGAGGGGTTTTCACATAACATTGCAAGTAAGTTTAAGAATTCAAAAATAGAAAAGAGTAGAAAGTTTAAAAAACATAATTTTGAACAACTTAAAGAAGAGTAACAAGTAAAAAGGGAAAGGGGTCCTAAGTTTGCAAATAATATGGATCAAATCAATGCAATATCCGACATACACTCCTCAGAAGAGGGGTCGCACGTGATATTAGCGCACCAGTCATTATATCAAAATTCTACCCTTCCCACCCTATTAAGGTATTAAAGCACAGTATGTCTCGTTACTTTTTGCATGCTAGTACCCATCCCAATCCTATCAGTCGCGAAGGCATTTTGGATTACTAATCCTAAAATGAAAGGGAGTTTGGGGGCTTTTTGAGTGTTTTCAAAGGATAAAATACTAAGGCGACATTCAAAACATGTAAGACAAGCATGGGAAAACATGTAAGCAAATAAGACTCAAGTAAGCCTCCTTAAATCAGATAAGGGCATATAGTTTAACATATTTTGCATGTACTAGCTTGGTCTGAATTAAATAAAAGTGATAAGCAGACTGGTTCAACACATATATTTAGACAAGAAATCCACATTAGGTCCACTTGAGTGCAACTGTTAAAGACTGGCCCAATTGATTAATTAGCCAACATTTTATCTATGTGTTGAATAGAACTACTGATTTGGAAAAGAAAACTAATTATAAAAGAGTTACCAGTTTTGTCAAAGTAAAATAAGTTTCTGAAAAGGTGCAAATTTATTAAATAAAACGGTTTACCAACTTTATCATACGGGAAAAAGTTTTAGAAAAAAAATTCACTGATTTGAAAAGGTTAACAAGAACTAAACAAATTTCAGAAGAAATGCAAACTGATTAGAGAAGGGTTTGCGAGTTTTGTCAGAAAGGAATGCATTCAGAAAAACGATGCAGTAGATTGTCAGTTTTAGCAAAATAGACACGAGTTTCAGCTGTTGATAGTGTTTTAAATGCATGAGGCTATTCAAATTCAATATTTCATATAGGCATGCTTTCTACACGTTCGTTGATTGTAACACCTTTCAGATATTGACATAAGTCTTATGAACATGATATCTACATGTAGCTTTATTAATAAACCTACAAATGGTTTGCCTAATGACGTTTGTATATGCCGGAATGCAAGAGCCTATAGACATGATATCTGTATGTATAGTTGCACAAATCAAAAGTTAAACTCCTATAGGTATTCTTTCTACCCTTTGTGCATAAAATAAAACCACCTCCCATTTTATACTAAATCCCCATGAGTTTATTATAAATTATTATATCCCAATAAATTAAATCAGAAATTAAAAGTACATCAGAAACTACAGCTACATACGAGAAACCTAATTTAGACTTAGTGTCTAACAATATGAGATGAACCACTTCCGGGATCAAGATTTCCAAAGAATTATCTTATCTAGGGTGTTTCAAATTTCCAAGTAATTTCAGGAACTCCAGCACTGCTTACACCCCAGATATTAATTAGAACTGAATTAGAGTGCAGTTTGGACAAGCCAACCCTCAAGTGTCCAAGTTAAAAGGGAGCTCATAGGTCCCAAGGCAAGGCTTACAAGAGGGGGCAGAACTTAGATTCTGGGAACAAGTGCAGGTGCAATATAAGGGGTTAAGGGGTGCCAAGGCAAGCTGGTGGTCATGCCCAGCCATAGGGTAGGATGGCACACCCCTGACTAGCCTGTCAGCCAATCAATTAGGAGTAAGGACCTATTGAAGGTCAGACCAGGGTCTGGACAGGGATTAAGACACTGTCCGACCAAAGTCTCAAACTCAGTATACATATAAAGGGGAATGGGGATGGGAATTGATAGAGTTTAGGACTCAAGAGGGTCCAGTTCATGTCTATGGACAATAATATCAAGTATTGCCATATTTTGAACCATAACTCATCCACATAAAGGGGATTAGGTTTGGGATTCATATAATAACACAAACAATGAAAGAAAAACTTGCAAAATTACAGCATGTAAACAGTAAACCATACTAGGAATGGACTATAGAATAAACACGTAGGGGGAGAGGCAGAAATTAAACAAAGAACATACTAGTTTCAAAAAAAGTAAGCAAAGAAAGCATGATTCTTGCAAGCAAAGACATATCAGAGAGAACGCTTTGTGCTTGTGAGTTTAGAGAACTTGAGTGTTTGTGAAAATTCTAAGTGTATTTGAGTGTATTCAGTGTAAGTAATCAGAATCGATCGTGTAAAAATTGAATCTGTCTAAAGTGCATAAGGGCAGCCCCTTTCATAGTGTAGAATAACAAGTAAGAAAGGTAAGAACACTTTTAAAAATCAGTCTTAAATATTCTCCCTTAAGTTAAGGGATTTAATTTCAAAGGGGAGAATGTAAATAAGGAAAGGAAGTTTGAGAAAAATCTTTCGCATTAGCAGAAGAAGGGAACATACATAAGGTTCACTTAAGGAAAGAATTCAACGATACTTGATTTCAAAGAAAAGGAAAGAATCAATCAGACAACTAAGAAACAATTAGGGTAGCAGGCTGAATTTGAATGAACCTAGTCAAGAATAGGTAGAGGAGGGTTCAACCAAACAAATTCAGTGGCAATCAGTCAAGACTCCATCAAAGAAATCCAAAATCAATCAAGTAGCTGTCAAAATATTTTTGAAACAAGAGTTCTCACATATAAAGCAGACAAATCAAACAAATAGTCTAACATTGAAGTGATTAGGATCATATACAATAGAATACGAGTTTAGTCATAGACTCATAGTGAGCCTGAAGGTTCAGGGTTCCAAAGTCGAACTCTAATCCAACTTGTCAAAGAAACCCCCAAATTCTAGCGTTTTGAATTAAACCAGACATAGTGGTGAGAAAGCATGTCGTTTGTTTTTTTAGAGTCTCAACAAAATAGACATGACAGCATGCTCGAACAACAAAGGAAAAAAAATCATGAAGAACATATTCGAGAAACTCAGAACATAAACGAGTTCAGCAGAAAGAGACAGTGCAAACTTGAACCCAAGCATATGAAGCATGTAAGAACATGAGCGTGGTCAAAAGAAATCAAATAACTTTAACGGTAGGCACATATAGCAAAAGAGTAGTGAAAACATAACAGAAATTAAAAGGAGAAAAGAAAAATAGGTAAAAGACAATATATGCATAAATAAAAGCAATCGTACGAGCAAGGTATAAACAAAACACACATAAAGCAAAGGAGAAAAGGATCAGAAAGATTTTGTAAAAAATCCTTGTAGAAACCCTAAAAATGATTTTTGGCAAACCTTTGGGGGAAAACGCTCAAAACATAAAGAAAAGTGTAAACATAGCATAGATCTAGGCAAATAATGGTGAAAGAACCTCGAATGGCTTATGGTTTGAAACGATAAAAGCTTGGAAGAACAAGATCAGATCATGAGTTGAAACGGTAAGGAATCAAGCTTCCAGCCTTGGATATGTCGGAGCCTGGCCAGAGAACCATAGATCTACAGGTCTGAGATAGATATGAGAGAGGACCATCAAGGTCAAGCCTCCAAACATCGAGTAGCTCCGGCTTAGTGGTAAGAGAAGGTAAGTACAGGCTATCTATGGTAGGAGATGCCATAGATTCCGGTGAAAACGAGGTGAGATAAGGTGGGAGATGATTAGGGTTTCGAAGAGGTTCGAGAGGATTTGAGGGAGACAAAGCGAGTTAGAGGCGACGTCTCTATACAAATGAAGTAGGGTTAGGGGTGTTAGGTGATTAAAAAACGAAAGCTTAAACTACAACCGTTGATCAAAACGATCAACGGCTAGGATTTCAAGAAAAATCGGATGGGTTAAAAAATTCGTCTAAGGGGTCAGGTCAAAATGGGAATTGGGTCGTTTAATTTGGGGCGGAATTGAGCCGGTTGAGGCTACAACTAAAAATACAAATTGGCTAAGTGTTAAATAGTTAATTTCCCCTTTTATTTCGTAAAAATGGTAATAATGATTTAAAAAGTAAATTAAAAATACTAAGCAAACAAGTACTATATAATTATTAATTTATAAATACTCCAACTAGTTTTATAATTATAATATACTATTAATCATCAAATAGGCTATAATTGCAATTGCATGTAATTTAGGCTATAATTGCAATTGCATGCAATTGCGGGAATCGAAGTGGGATCGCACTTGTTGAGAAGGCCCTTTGCTAGCTGGTGTACCTACAAGTAGTCAATGCAACATATATTGGGCATAAATTAAACGAGATACAAGTTCCCACTGGACCATGAATGATGTCTTTGGAGGTTAGGATGACGTCCGGGCCATGCAGAGCGTAAATAAAGATTTGCAGGCTATGAAATGATGTTCTAAAGGTATGTAGATGGTGCCTCCTAACTATAATGCCTTTGAATAGGTTTGCGATCTTTCTGCCCATGAGATGTAGAGGGTGGCGATCTTTCAGCCAATGGAATGTAAAAGGTGGCGATCTTTCAGCCAAAGAAAAAATTTAAATGCAGGGGGCGATATTGCAGCTGTACGAGAAAAATAAAGTGGCTATATTTAAGCCATGCAGGATAGAGACAATGCTTAGTCTCGGAAGGCAGAAGAGTAGCCTTATGCAGAAAATGCAGATGGAGACAGAGCTTAGTCTCGAAAGGCAGATAAGTAGACTTATGCATATGGAGATAGGTCTTAGTCTCGGAAGGCGGAGGAGTAGCCTTATGCAGAAATGCAGATGGAGGTAGAGCTTAACCTTGGAAGGCAGATGAGCAGCCTTATGCATAAATGCAAATGGAGGTAGAGCTTATCCTCGGAAGGCAGATAAGTAGCCTTATGTAGAAATGCAGATGGAGGTAGAGCTGAACCTCAAAAGGCAGATGAGTAGCCTTATGCAGAAATGAAGATAGAGGTAGAGCTTAACCTCGAAAGGCAGATGAGTAGGCTTATGTATAAAAGCAGATGGAGGTAGAGCTTAACCTCGGAAGGAAGATGAGTAGCCTTATGCAGAATTGCAGATGGAAGTAGGGCTAAACCTCGGAAGGCAGATGAGTAGCCTTATGCAGAAATGCAGATTGAGGTATAGCTTAACCTCAGAATGAAGATGGGTAGCCTTATGCAGATGATACAGATGGAGGTGGGGCTTAAGCTCAGAAGGCAGATGAGTAGCCTTATGCAATGCAAGAATGTAAAAGGACGAATAGTAGTAAGATCTCTTAGTTGATAGCTGGTTACGATATCGTGACTGCAGGGGATGTTGTGTACGATAGCTATTGAGAACAAGTGATTATTCTGAGAATTTTCATCCTTGAGAAAGTATGCATACATAAATATAACCTAGCGATATTGCAAGTTGAGTGCCTTCATCCAAAGAAAATCGCGAGTTCTGTAAAAAGGGGGAAAGATTAGTTCATTTTCCCCTAGCTCCTAACGTTGTGTATCACTTGGGTAGCATTGCTAAACAACTGCAATTTGGATAATAGCTATGCATGATTTAGTAAGTATTACGTAAGTATATAATTGAAAATATTTTTCTTTAGATGAACCAATGACTGTGACGTGGTTCAAGACATTGCAACATTTCTCGCTCTAGAATTTTGAGGGTCCTCCTCAACATTCTGTTCCAGTTTACTGGGCTGTGCTTCCGATAGCTGCACGAGATCAATTGATAAAGTGAAAATTTTATTGAATTGTAACTGAACCCATAGGGCTGCCTACGTATCCCCTTTTAAAAGGGAATCAAGTCAGGCATAGTTTAAATTACATTATAAAGAAATCATAACCAATTACATATAGTATCTCTTTACTATATCAAAGTTGATTGTCTTCGACCAGACTTCTCTATCCATTTCTGCAAGCATAAGTGCTCCTCTTGTTAGAGCCCAGTGAACCATGTACAGACCCTCCCAATTGGGAGAGAACTTCCCCTTGGCTTCATCTTGATATGGGAATATTTTCTACACTCTGGGGACGTACTTAAAGTTTGTCTTTGTGAATCTCTTTTTGTAAATTGTGTATGTGATTCAAGTAGGGAAGTATCTTAGAGTTCTTGGTTGCCCATTCTTCTTGGACCTGATGTATGAGCAAGTATAAATCCTCGATCACTAACAACTCCTGAATGTTCATATCAATGGCCATCTTGAGCCCCAAGATGCAGGCTTCATATTCAGCCATATTATTGGCGCAAGGGAACCTGAGCTCACCGGATATCGGGTAATGCTGGCTGTTTTCTAATACTAGGACTGCCCCTATTCCAACTTTTTTGAAATTTTCCGCTTCGTTGAAAAATATTCTCCAACCATCATAGGACTCTGCAATATCTTCTCCTATGAAAGATACCTTTTCATCGATAAAATACGTCTTTAAAGGCTCGTATTCTCCGTCCACAGGATTCTCGGCGAGATGGTCCGCCAAGGCTTGTCCTTTGGTTGCCTTCTGTGTCACATAAACAATGTTGACTTCACTTAGCATGATCTGTAACTTGTCTAACTTGCTAGTGGGTGTGGGTTTCTGGAAGATATACTTCAGCGGGTCTATTCTAGATTTGAGATAAGTAGTGTAGGCACAGAAATAATGCCTCAATTTCTGAGCCACCCAAGTCAGAACACAACAAGTGTGCTCTAGAAGAGAATACCGGGCCTCGTAAAGAGTGAACATCTTGACGAGGTAGTAAATGGCTTGCTCCTTTCTCCTTGTTTCATCATGATATCCCAGAACACAACCGGATGCTCCATCCAATACCGTAAGGTAAAGCAATAGAGGTCTTCCTGGCTCGAGCGGAACCAATACTGGCAGCATTGACAAGTGTTCTTTAATTCTATCAAAGGCTTTCTAAAAATCATCAGTCCACCTGGTGGAAACGTCCTTTTTCAGTATTTTAAAGATAGGTTCACAAATGACAGTGGACTGAGCTATGAATCGGCTGATATAGTTGAGTCTCCCCAGAAAACTCATCACATCCTTCTTGTTCTTTAGCGGTGGCAATTCTTAAATGGCTTTGACCTTTGATGGATCCAATTCAATTCCTCGATGACTCATGATGAAACCCAGTAATTTTCCAGCAGGAACCCCGAATGCACACTTGGCGGGATTCAGTTTCAGATTGTACCTCCTCAGTCTGTTGAAGAACTTTCTCAGATATTCCATATGATCAGTGGCTTTCTTGGATTTGATGATGATGTTGTCTACATATACCTCAATCTCCCTGTGTATAATTGCATGAAATATAGTAGTCATGGCCCTCAGATATGTGGCATCGGCATTCTTCAAACCAAATGGCATCATCTTTTAGCACTACATCCCCCACGGCGTGATGAAAGTCAGTTTCTTTGCATCTTCCTCATCTATCCATCTGTGATGATTCCCAGCGAAACAATCAAGAAAAGATTTCAACTCATGCTTGGAGCAGTTGTCAATAAGAATCTGTATGTTCGGCAGGGGGAAGTCATCTTTGTGACTGGTCCGGTTAAGATATCGGTAGTCGACACAAACTCTAAATTTCCCATCCTTCTACTGGTACAGTGTTGGCTAACCATGTCAGATATTCCACCACTCTGAGAACCTTCGCTTGGACTTGCTTGGTGACTTCTTCCTTGATTTTCAAACTCATGTCAGGTTTGAACTTTCAGAGGTTCTGGTTTACCAGTGGACATGTTGGATATGGTGGCAGTTTGTATGCTACAATGGATATACTGAGACCAGTCATATCATCATATGACCAGGCAAATAGGTCCTCATATTCCTTTAGGAACTCCATGTATTTCTTTTTCGATGGTGATAGGTAAACACTGATGAACATTTCCTTGATATTCTCTGTATCCCCCAGGTTGACCTTAGTTTCATCCAAGTAAGACTTAGGTTTATTTTCAAAATCCTCAACTTCTTTGACGACCTCTTCTGGTATATCATCCTCTTTTGAGTCTATGTCTGTTTGTTGCGTTGTCTCTTTGCAACTCACAATCATTGGTTCATCATCAATATAAGTAATAGTAATGCTAATTAAATAAAGTAAATGATAAAGAAAAGAAAAAAATATAATAAGAGCAAGATGTAAGAAATTGAAATGCTTTGATTAAAATTTCATAACTGTTTGGGAACATCGGAGCCCTTTTTCAAAATTAAAGAGAATACGGAAACTAAAGCAGCTAGTAAAAAGTAAAATGTGATGTGTGGTGCTTTTGTTTAGCCTTGCTACCCTAAGCTTTCTGGGCCCTGGTGGTTTTGATTGACCAATTGCTGAGGCATTCTCCACGGTTGACAACTTGTATAGAAGGACTTTCCTCCCCTTCCTCATCAAAATAACACAGCAGTCCATATCATCATCCTCTAGAAATATATTCTTCATTGTTGCTAATGCTTCATCTTATTCTGACCCATATATAGTATCTGCCCGTTGGAAAGACTGCTCTACACGAGCAATAGGATGCTCCAGCGGGTAGTAGGGACCGCACCATGGTGGTGACCAGTCATCGAACTCCTTCCAGGTGTATTTATTCCTTAAACCAAAAGTAGTACCATGTTTCTTCAGCTTGATGGGTTTGGTGATTCCCTGAAGGTTCTTGCCAGGTTCGTTCCCAGGCTCATATCTGCACCAATTCAGGATGCTCTCAATCTTATTGTCCCACCATTTATCTTTGTCCACAGCATTGACCTGCTCGATGTGATGGTAGGTTTCCCTGCCGATTCTCTTCCTTTCTCCAATCATTGGGATGGTCTGGCAACTGTATATGGGGTTGCTACCATCGCCATGAATAATCGCCTCTTGCTAATTCTACTCGAACTTCAATGCCTCGTGCAATGTTGATGCTACAGCTCCAGCGGTGTGGATCCTTGGTCTCCATGATAGCAAGTTGTAGGATGACGGGATATCTATCACTTGGAAGTCAACGTCAAACCAAGTTGGTCCCATCTGAAGGCATAAATTGATCTCCCCAATAGTGGACCTTTGGGACCCATCGAAGACTTTGACATTGATGGCCCCGTATTTGATCTCATGAAGGCTCTTCCCCAAGGTTCTTAGAGTTGTCAACGGACATATGTTGAGGCCGGATCCTCCGTCTATCAAGACTCTAGTGATGAAGTAATCCCCGCAGTGCACGGTGATGTGTAGTGCTTTGTTGTGACTCAGCCCTTCTGGTGGCAGCTCATCTTCGTGGAATGTGATTTTGTGGCTCTACAGTACTTTCCCTACCATGTTTGCCATTTCTCCTCCAGTTATGTAGCTAGGCGCATAAGCTTCGCCTAGTATCTTCATCAAGCAATTTTTGTATGTGTCGGAGCTCTACAGAAGAGCTAAGATGGAGATATGTGCCGGTGTTTTGTTCAGTTGTTCACCGATTGAGTATTCTTTTGCCTGTATCTTCCTCCAACATCGGGCCCAGTTTCAATAGGCCGTCTAGAGGCTTTCTTACTGGACTCAGTTAAGTGATCGGGAGTGTAAACTCTGCTTGTTTTGGTCATACCCTACGCAGCAATTGCTTCTCCAGGTTTGGTTTTCCCTTTCCCCTAGCTTCGGCTGTGTAATACCATGGTATGGAATTTGAGTAGAACAGTGTTATGTTTGACATTGCTATAGGAATAGGTACCCTCGGTGGTAACACAACAACTTCAAAAGGTGCAGGTGCTTTTGGAACTCCAAACTCAACCTCAATCGGTCCGGGCACCTTCGCAGGAGAAGGTGCTTCAAACTTGAGTGGTATAGACATGTTTTCTTCGTCACTCCTAGAGGGATGGTTCTGCACAAGAATTGGGTTAGTGTGACTGTTGGCTTCTTCGGCTCATCACCCTCAGCAATAAATCCTATCGACCCCTTGGGGTCCCAGTCATCTTCGATCTCGATCATGTGAATGTCTTCACCCTTGTGGTCATCTTCGGAGCTCTACAGGGTTTGAATTTTTTCCTTTAATGAGCAACATTCTTCAATAGTACGTCCCTTCGTGGTGGAATGGTACGCATATGTCTTGTTATGGTTAACCTATTGGGAAGGATTTTCTAGAGTTATGGTAGGAATAGGGGTGACGTAACCAACAACCTTAAGTCATTCATACAACTGGTCGATTGATTCAGCAATGGCTATGCATTGCCCGGGAGGTCTGCGATCAAAATTTGGTCTAGTTCTAGGGAAATTTTGGAGAGTGGGAGGTGATGATAGTGAGTGGGGAGTGGGAGGTGATTGGTAGTGAGTGGCAAGTGGGAGGTGATTGGTAGTGAGAGGGTTGAGTATTATAATCTTGGTAGACAAGTGCAGGTTGGGAGTATCTGGGTAAAGTGGGTTGATATGTGGGGGTGGAGATGATTGGTAAACGGGTGATGGATTTTGGTAAGAGGGTGTGGGTGCTTGCTAATTTGGGATAGGCTGATATGTAAGTGGGGGTGATGGGCAAGTATGGTATTTCAATGGTGATTTAGTTCCCTGTGCGACCATCATAGCACTCACATCCTTCTTCTTGGACGTGCCACCAGACTATAAAGCCTTATTGGTGGCCTGCAATGCTTCAAGATAGTAACCATATCATTCTTAATGCCTTCCTCAATCATTTCCCCTAGCTTGATGATATCAGAGAATTTCTCTCCCTCGATCAGCATCAACCTCTCATAATATTGTAGATCCTGAGCCCTGACGAAGAATTTGTTCATCTGTTCCTCTACTAAGGCCGGCCTAATCTTAGCAGCCTCTGATCTCCAATGAGTAGCATACTCGCGGAACGTCTTGGTAGGATTCTTCTTCAAATTCTAGATATAGAATACATCCGGTGCATTCTCTACATTAAATTGGATCCTGTCCATGAAATTTCATGCCATACCTATCCAGCTCGTCAACTTCTTGGGTCCTAGATGATGTACCAAGATAAAGCATCCCCTTCAAACTCCTCATAAAGAGCTTCATACGGATCTTCTCATCTTTTCTGCTTCCAACCATTTTGTCGCAATATGTCTTAAAATGAACCGTGGGATCTCCCGCGCCATCAAACAGTTCAAACATGGGTGGTTTGTACCCTTCGGCGAGTTTAACACTCGGCTAAATGCAAAGGTCCTCATAATACAGCCTCGGAATACCTTTCTTTCCTTCAACGCCTTGGACTAGGATGGTTAAATTCTTGATTTCCGCGGCCATGTTCCTGATAAGGGGGTCTTTGTCATCAGACTCAGGTGCATTTGAAATGGGTTGAGTGCAGTGGGGTATGGTCTCCATAGAGATGGGAGTATTGTGGGTAGGATTATTTATGGTGTTCAACGGTTCAGGGATAGGTAATGGAGTGTTGTTAGGAGTGTAGCATGTATTGCAGTGTTGAGTATGAGTGGATTGTTTTGGTGGTTGCGAGGTGTTCTATGGAGGTGCGGGATTTTGGGTGTTGGGAAAGTTGATATCAGGAGTGGTAAGGGAATATGACAAGTTGACCAAATTCTGAACTTGATCCAGTTCTTCTCGGAACTTCAATAACTTTAGCTCCATTTGGACAGAACTTTCCTTAGAGATCTGGTCACCCTTCATAACAACTGTCTGTTTACCCGAGTTGTGCTTTCTGATTTTGTTCACGTCTTCCATTTTCGTCTTGTTTTTGTTTCTGATAAGACTTGTAAGAGGAGGTGGTGGAGAGCCCTTGGATCTCGTATTGTGTGACGATGATGCAAGAAAGCACGAACTAACCTTTAAGGAAGGGAAATAAAAATAAAAGAAAAAATAAAAAGGTAATAAGTTGGTGCGAATTATGAAAAAAAATGTTGCAATATTTAAACATATTATGAAACAATATAAACCGCGTCCTAATTTTGGTGCCGCATTGTGCTCAAGGTAGGCCTAGCGAAAAACAGCTTTGAAGAACTTATAATGCTAAATGCCTCATTTTATTGATAAAAATAAGACAAATCCCAAAAATAAAACTAAATAACAGAAAGTAAAATGTCACTAATGGACATTGGCCTTATTACATCATTAAAGCAAAAAGAAAAAGATTCCTAACTACTTGGTCCCAGAAGAACCCCCCAAATTCGGCATCTTTGCCTCTCTCAAACAGTTTCACTAGCTCGGGTAGTCTTAGCAGCAAATAAGCTCGGGCTAGATGTCCGCATGTATTTCCTTCAGCATTTTGACAGTCTTCAATCCACTTGATGAACATTCCTTCCAACTCTACTAGACCTCACTCAAAACACCCTAGTTGCTTATTGGCACTGACATCAATATCTTTCCACTCTTCGATCAACTTATGATGGGCTTCTTGTATTTCTCGATGCTCGTTTTCACATTCCCGAATTCTCTTGCACAGTTGATTGTACTTAACCCGTGCTTCAGCATTTTTGTCAGTAACCATGTGGCCTTGGATGAACCCGGGCTGACCCAAACCATTGTGATCATATTCCAACAAACCTAAATAGCGTGGTGCACAGCCTGCGTGATACATGTCTGGCTCAATAGAATCCTTCCCCAAAATCATTTTGCAGTGCCACATGTGCTGGGCTTGGCACTTGTGAGGGCGATCATTATCCTGGAAGTCAGACCCTGGGTATGACTTGCTTTGTTCCTGCCTATCTAATGATTCGGAGGGGGACTTAGGGATAAGTTCCCCTCAGACCAATGAGTATGAGAATGGTGCATCTCGAGATCGAAATATGAATCCTTCTATAGGGAACCACTCGAACATCCACTGTACTTGGTCTTCTTTAAGATTTTCAAACAACTCTACCCATCCTCCAGCGTCCTCTGGCTGAGCGAACATGTTATGCATATAATTCATACACCTTCGATGGTGGAAGGCAATGTGATCATCCCAATCTCTACGTAGGATCTCTTGCTGGAATTCACATTTCTGGAGGTGTTCCATGAGCCAGAGTTGAAGTAATAGGTTGCAACCCTCAAAATGATTGACCCCTTGCTGACAATTGTCCAGGGCTTGGTATATCTCAGCAACGATAATAAGTATTATGCTGAAAGGTTACCTGCCAATTCCTTCCATCAAAGTCTTGGTTTCCATGGCCAGTCTCGTGTGGATCCTAGCCTTCTTTACAAGGTACACTATCATTCCCAAAAAGCAGAACATAAAAACAAAGACCCTCATGTGGATATTCCCTAATGAAGTAAGGGCGAATTCATCTGAGTAGGTGCGGTATGACTTGATATGGCCATACCTCTCGTACAGATAGTCTAATGGAATGTAAGAGTCTTTCAAACAGGTTACATCATGGTTCTTCTATCCCATCATCTTAAGGAAACCCCTACCCTTGTTATTTTCTGGCATAACAGCCCAGGAGTCTCACAAGGAACTAACCCTCCTATTTCCTCGAGCAAAGGAGTCAATTCAAGGTCCTCGAAGCGAACACATACTTGTCACTATCCCAGAATAGTGTTGCATCCTCTACGATTTTGCTGTCACACTGGATCTCTAGAAGAGAAGGCAAAGTCTCTAAGTATTTGCGGACGAGCGTTTGATCATTGGAGTGGAGATCTTTCCACCAATTTAGTAGCCTTGGGTGAATGTTGGTTACTATGCTAAATCTAGGGATTTCGTGCCTCATTTTCTGCAAAAGGAAGAGTTATGCCCTTACCCCCACCGGACTTGACTATTTAAACCAATAATTAGCATAGGAATCCTTTAGTTCTCCAAATAAATGCACAGAATATGGTGGTATCCGTTTGGGTTTCAAGGAATTTTGGTGGACTTTGAACAAGGATATCTTAATGAGTCATTATGTGGACAACATAACTGACTCAACTAGGTTTGACCATGATGCATACATAGTTAAACAGAGTAAGGTTTCTATGGGGTATTAGACCGGTACCCTTGAGCAGACAACTGAAGAGGAAAAGGCATGGAACCGGCGACTGCACCGCTGATCGACTAGTACTACCATAAATATGCCTTTACCAAATTTAAAGGGTGATAATATTGGAAGAGCGCAACAACTCATTATAAGCGTTGTTATAGTATTTGTTTGGCATGAGTGGAAGATGATGTTGAAGATGCAATAACAATAATAAAACAGATTGTCATGTATTTCCACGTTCATGACTACAATAATTGCTAGCAATTACAACAGTATTGAAGTAAAGTAGTGAAAGAAAGCATTTAAAGGAAAGAAAAAACATGAAGAGCCAAGTCAGTTTCATAGTAAAAGAAATAAAGACAATAAGTAAATCAATTTAAAGATAATAAAGTCACAAGTAGCATGCAATGGTAAAAGCCTAACGAAATCCCAGCAGAGTCACTATGCTGTCGACGCATCCTTTTTTCTCGCGAAAAATATTGTTCGAAATTGGGTATATGACATGCGGCAGGACAACTCTATTCCCATTCGAGAATTGGGTTTTTTGGAGTTGAAGAGTCACTATCTAATGATTATATTGCATTTGGACACTTTTAAGAAAAATTTGAGATGAAGAAACTAGAGCTTTGGGTAAGGGCTAGAAATTATCTCGAGGGAAGGTGTTAGGCACCCCTCAAGATCCACTAGTGTGGTTCCCGGACATACCACATTTGTGACTTTAAACAACAAGGAAACAAATAAAATTCTCAAGTAGAGGGGTTTTCAAATAACATTGCAGGTAAGTTTAAGAATTCGAAAATAGAAAGGAGAAGAGAAAAAAACATAATTTTGAACAACTTAAAAAAGAGTAACAAGTAAAGGGAAAGGGGGTCCTAAGTTTGCAAATAATATGGATCACATCAATGCAATACCCGGCATACACTCCTCAAAAGAGGGGTCGTACGTGATATTAGCGCACCGGTCATCATATCCATATTCTACCCTTCCCACCCCGTTAAGGTATTAAAATGCGGGATGTCTCGTTACTTATTGCATGCTAGTACCCGTCCCAATCCTATAAGTCCAGGAGACATTTGGGACTACTAATCCTAAAAAGAAAGGGAGTTTGGGGGCCTGTTAAGAGTTTTCAAATGATAAAATACTAAGGTGACATTCAAAACACGTAAGACAAGTATGGGAAAATATGTAAGCAAATAGGGCTCAAGTAAGCCTCCTTAAATCCGATAAGGGCATATAGTTTTGCATGTACTGGTTTGGTCTGAATTAAATTAAAGCGATAAGCGAACTGATTCAACACATATTTTTAGACAAGAATTTTGTATTAGGTCCACTCGAATGCAGTTGTCAGAGACTAACCCAATTGATTAATTAGCCAACCTTTAGTCTATGTGTTGAATAGAACTACTGATTTGGAAAAGCAAACTGATTATAAAAGAGTTACCAGCTTTTTTTAGAGTAAAATATGTTTCCGAGATTTATTATAGAAAATGATTTACCAACTTTATCAGAAGGAAAAAAGTTCAAGAAAAAGAATGCACTTATTTGAAAGGTTTACCAGAAATAAACGAATTTTAGATGGAATGCAAACTGATTAGAAAAGGGTTTGCGAGTTTCGTCAGAAAGGAATGCATTTCAGAAAAAAGATGAAGAAGAATACTAGTTTTAGCAAACTAGACAGGAGTTTCAGCTGTCGATACTGTTTTAAACGCATGAGGTTGTTCAAATTCGAGATTTCCTATAGGCATGCTTTCTACTCGTTCGCTGATTCTAACATCTTTCAGACATTGATAGAAGTCTTATGATCATGATATCTATATGCAGCTTTATTATCAAACCTATAAACGGTTTGCCTAATGACATTTGTATATGCATGAATGCAAGAACCTATAGACATGATATATATATGTGTAGTTGCATAAATCAGAAGTTAAACCCCTATAGACATGCCTTCTACCCTTTGTTAATAAAATAAAACCCCTTCCCATTTTCTACTAAATCCCCATGAGTTTATCAAAATTATTACAGCCCAATAAATCAAACTGGAAATTAAAAGTACATCAGAAACTACAGCTACATACGAGAAACCTAATTCAGACTTAATGTCTAACAATATGAGATGAACCACTTCCGGGATCAAGATTTCCAAAGACTTCTCTAATCTAGGTTGTTTCAAAGTTCCAGTGAGTTTTAGGAACTCCAGGCAGTGCTTACACCCCATGTATTAATTAGAACTGAATTAGAGTGTAGTGTAGAAGAGCCATCCCTCAAGTGTCCAAGTTCAAAGAGAGCTTATGGGTCCCAAGGTAAGGCTCAAAAGAGGGGGCAGAACTTAGATTCTAGGAACAAGTACAAGTTCAATATAAGGGTTTAGGGGTGCCCAGCCATAGGGTAGGTTGGCACACCCCTGACCAGCCTCTCAACCAATCAATTAGGAGTAAGAACCTACAAAAGGGCCTGGGCAGTAATTAAGACATTTTCATACCAAAGTCTCAAACTCATCATACGTATAAATGGGAATGGGGATGGGAATTGAAAGTGTTTAGGACTCATTCATGTCCATGGAAAATAATATCAAGTATTTCCATGTTTTTGAACCATAACTCAGCCACATAAAGGGGATTAGGGTTTGGGATTCATATAAGAACAGAAATAATGAAAGCAAAACTTGCAGAAAAGTACCGGATGTAAACAGTAAACCAAACAAGGAATGGACTATAGAGTAAACACGTTGGGGGAGAGGTGGAAATTAAACAAAGAACATACCAGTTTCAGCAAAAGTAAGTAAAGAAAGCAGGATTCTTGCGAGCAAAGCCATAATCAGAGAGAACACTTTGTGCTTGTGAGTTCAGATTACTCGAGTGTTTGTGAAAATTAGAAATGTATTTGGGAGTATTCATTGAAACTAATCAAAATTGGTCGTGTCAAAATTGACTCTGTCCAAAGTGCATAAGGGCAGCCCCTTTTATAGTGTAGAAGAACAAGTAAGAAAGGTAAGAAGACCTAAGGGATTTAATTTCAAATGGGAGATTGTAAATAAGGAAAGGAAGTTTGAGAAAAAGCTTTCACAGTAGCATAACAAGGGAAAATACATAAGGTTCATTTAAGGAAAGAATTCAACAGTACTTGATTTGCAAAGAAAAGGAAAGGGAATCAATCAAACAACTAATAAAAAAATCAGGGTAATAGGCTAAATTCGAATGAACCCAGTAAGGAAGAGGTAGAGGAGGGTTCAACCAAAGAAAATCAGTGGCAATCAGTCAAGACCCCATCAAACAAATCCAAAATCGTCAAAATCCTTGTGAAAGAGGAGTTCTCACATATAGAGCAGACAAATCAAACTAAGAGTCTAACATTGAAGTGTTTAGAATCATAAACGATAGAATACGAGTTCATTTATAGACTCACAGTGAGCCTGAAGGTTCAAGGTTCCAAAAGGAACCCTAATCCAACTTGTCAAAGAAACCCACAAATTCTAGGGTTTCGAATTGAACCAGACATAGTGGTGAGAAAGCAGGTCATTTATTTTTTCATAGTCTCAACAAAACAGACATGACAGCATGCTCGTACAACAAAGGAAGAAAAATCATGAAGAACATGTTTGAGAGACTCAGAACATAAACGAGTTCAGTAGAAAGAGACAGTGCAAACTTGAACACAAGAAGATGAAGCATGTAAGAGCAGGGTCAAAAGAAATCAAATAACTTTAACGGTAGGAACATATAGAAGAAGAGTAGTGAAAACATAACACAAATTAATAGGAGAAAAGAGAAAAAGGTAAAAGATAATATATGCATAAAATAAAAGAATCCGTACGAGCAAGGTATATATAAACACACATAAAGCAAAGGAGAAAAGGGTCGGCAAGATTTTCAAAAAATCCTTGCAGAAACCCTAAAAATGATTTTTGGCAAAACTTTTGGGGAAAACACTCAAAACATCAAGAAAATCATAGACATAGAATAGATCTAGGCAAATAACGGTTAAGGAACCTCAAATGGCTTAGGGTTTCTAAGAAACCCTAGAAATGAGAAAGGCTTGGAAGAACAAGATCAGATCCTGAGTCGAAACGGTCAGGAATCAAGCTTCCAGGGCATGAATATGCCGGAGCTTGGCCGGAGAATCATAGATCTTCAGGTCTGAGACGGATCTGAGAGAGGACCATCAATGTCAAGCCTCCAAAGATCGAGCAGCTCCGACTTAGTGGTGAGAGAAGGTGAGTACAGGCCATCTATGGCAGGAGATACCACAGATTCCGGTGAAAACGAGGTGAGATAAGGTGGGAGGTGATTAGGGTTTCGGAGAGGTTCGAGAAGATTTGAGGGAGATGAAGAGAGTTAGAAGCGGCGTCTCTATGCAAATGATGTAGGGTTAGGGGTGTTAGGTGATTAAAAAAAGGAAAGCATAAACTACAGTCGTTGATCAAAATGATCAAAGGCTAGGATTTAAAGAAAAATCGGACGGGTTAAAAAATTGGTCTAAGGGGTCGGGTCAAAATGAGAATTGGGTCGTTTAATTTGGGGGTGGAATTGGGCCAATTGAGGCTACAATTGAAAATAGAAATAGGCTAAGTGTTAAATAGCAAATGTTTCCCTTTTATATTGTAAAAATAGTAATAATGATTTAAAAAGTAAATCAAAAATTGTGAGAAACCAAATACTATATAATTATCAATTTAAAAATAGTGGAACTAGTTTTATAATTAAAAAATACTATTAATCATAAAATAGGCTATAACTGCAAGTACATGCAATTTAGCTTTAAAACTACTAAATAAATTTGTAAAAATATACAAAAATCACCTTAATTATATTTTAATGTAAATATGGGAATGAAATAAGTTATTCACCAAAATGATAATTTTGGAAATAGTTATTGGATTTTGTGGTATTAAAATAGGTAATAAATTGGCTTAAAACTATTAAAAAATTGGAGAAGTACCAAATCTCTCGGGTGTGCTTATACATGCACATATATATATATATGCTATTTTGGAAGTATTTTGGGCTTAAAAATACCTAGAGAGAAAAATGGGTATCAACAAGTATACCTCCATTGCCGAACCTATCGACCAGTTGTATGAAAGGCTCAAAGTTGCTGATTATGTCACCCCTATCCCTACCATAACCCCCGAAAACCCCTTTCTATGGATCAACCCAAACAAAACATGTGCATACCATTCCGGCATGAAGGGGCACACCATTAATGAGTGCCACTCTCTAAAGGACAAGTTCCAAGCTTTGATTGACTACAAGATCATCGTGGCACTGGAGCCTGCTTCGAATGTCTGTAACAACCCTCTACCAGACAACAAGGGTGGAGGCGTTCACATGATTGAGATAGAATATGATTGGGACCCCAAGGGATTGATCGGGTTTATAGTAGAAGGTGACGAGCCAAAGAAACCGACAGTCACCCTTAACCCGATTGTGGTCCAGATGTAGCCCTCTGAAGACGCCAAGGTGAACATGTCCATACCACTTGATCTTGAAACGCCATCCTCCGTAAAGATGCCAACACCAATCGAGGTTGAGTTTGGGTCCCAAAGGCATCTGTATCATTTGAGGTTATTGTATTACCTCCCAAAGCAATGTTGCCCATTCCGGTGGCAATGAGAACCATAACACCGTTCAGCATAAAAGCCATATTGTGGGATCACACAGCCGGGGCCAGGAGTAAAGGGAAAACCAAGTTTGAATAAGCAGTTGCGGCATAGGGTATGACAAGAACCAGCAGAGTTTATACCCCAGAACATTTGGCTGAATCAAGCAAGTAGGCCTCTGGAAGGCCAACCATCACCGAAACTAGGCCTGACGACCTCTAGAGGAAGATATAAGCCAAAACGTATTCAGTCATTGATCAACAGAACAAAATGCCAGCCCAGATCTCTATCCTAGCTCTGCTACAAAGCTCTGAAACACATAAGAATGCTCTGTTAAACAACATCACATGGGGAGAAAGGGCAAACATGGTAGGGCAGCTATTGGAGAGTCACAAAATCACCTTCCATGAAGATGAGCTACCAGTAGAAGGGCTGAGCCATAACAAGGTGTTGCACATCACTGTGCAATGTGAGGATTATTTCATCACTAGAGTCTTGATTGACGGAGGATCCAGCCTCAATATCTATCCGTTGGTAACACTCAAAACAATGGGAATGGGTCTTCATGAAATCAACGATGAGGCCATTAACGTCAAAGCCTTCGATGGTTCCCAAAGGTCCACTATTGGGGAGACTAGTCTATGTTTACAGATGAGGCCTACTTGGTTCAATGATGACTTTCAAGTGATAGATGTGTCGACATCTTACAACTTACTATTGGGACGGCCATGGATTCATGTAGCTAGGGCTATTACATCATCCTTACATTAGCCAGTGAAATTTGAGTGGAATTACCAAGAGGTGATAATTCGCGGCGACGATAGCAATCCCATATACAGTCACCAGAGCATCCCAGCAATCGTAGGAAGAAGAAAGATAGGCGGATAAACCTACCACCACATTGAGCGAGTCAACACCATCGACAAGGATAAATGGTGGAACAACAAAATTGAGAGCATACTGAATTGGTGCGGATATGAACCTGGCAAGGGACTTGGCAAGAATCTCCAAGGGATCGCTAAGATTATCAAGCTGAAGAAACATGGTACCACCTTCGGTCTGGGATATGAGTACACTTGGGAGGAATTCAACCATCGGTCGCCACCTTGGCACGGCCCATACTATCCACTAGAGCAGCTGATACCCTGCTTGGAATAGACTTTTCAACAAGCCGATGTTATATATGGGTCAGAAGAAAAGGAAGCACTGGCAGCAATGAGTAGTATGTTTTGTAAGATAATTACATGGATTGTTGCATCATTTTCGAGGAGGAGGGGGAGGAAGGCCCTTCCATATAAATCGTAAGCTGAGTAGAACGCCTCAAAAATTGCTCCATCAGAACCACCAGAGCCCGGAAATCTTCGGGGTAGCAAGGCTGAACAAAGCACCATCCATTAGATTTTATTTTTTTCGCTAGTTAACTCTCTTTTTGCATTTCTGATTTTTAAATAAAAGCTCAAATGTTCTCAACTGTTATGAAATCCATGAAAGTGCTCTAGTTTCTTAAGTTTCTTACTCTTATTACTTTCTCTCGTTTACTTTATTTACAGTATTATTATTACTTACCTTGATGAACCAACGACTGTGACATGCAACGAGACAACGCAACAGACAGATATAGACTTAGAGGAAGATGATATACCAGAAGAGGTTGTCAAAGAGGTTGGGATTTTGAGAATAAACCCAAGTCCAACCTGGACGAAACTGAGGCTGTTAACCTGGGACATACTGAAAATGTCAAAGAAACACGCATCAGTGTTCATTTGTCAATGTCTAAATAGGAAGAGTACATGAAATGTCTAAGGGAATATGAGGACATATTTGCCTGGTCTATGACTGGTTTGAGTATGTCTATTGTGGCACAAAAACTGCCAACTGATCTGACATGTCCATCGGTAAAGTAGAGGCTCAAATAAATCAATCCCGACATGAGTTTGAAAATCAAGGAAGAAGTCACCAAGCAAGTCAAAGCTGAGGTTCTCAGATTAGTAGAGTATCTGACATGGTTAGCCAATATTGTGCCAGTACCGAAGAAGGACAGGAAAGTCGGAGTCTGTGTCGACTATCAGGAACTCAACCGGGCTAGTCCCAAAGCTGCAGTCATTTGTTGATTGTTTTGCTGGGTATCATCAGATATGTATGGATGAGAAAGACACTGAGAAAACGACTTTCATTACGTCGTGGGGGATGTAATGTTACAAGATGATGTTGTTTGGGTTAAAGAATGCTGGGACCACCTACATGAGGGTCATAACTACCATTTTCCATTATACGATACACAAAGAGATTGAGGTATATGTAGATGCCATCATCATCAAGTCCAAGGAAGCTACTGACCATATGGAAGATTTGAGGAAGTTCTTCAATAGACTGAGAAGGTACAACCTGAAATTGAATCCCTCCAAATGTGCATTTGGGGTTCCTGTCGAAAAACTACTTGGGTTCATTGTGAGTCACCGAGGAATAGAACTGGATCTGTCAAAGGTCAAAGCCATTCAAGAATTTCCACCGTCAAAGAAAAAGAAGGACAATAAGTTTCTTGGAGATACTTAACTACATCAGCTGGTTTGCATCTCAATCTACTGTCATCTGTGAGCCAATCTTTAAGATGCTGAAGAAGGATGTTGCTACCAAATGGACCGATGACTGTCAGAAAGACTTCGACAGAATTAAGGAGTACCTATCAACACAACGAGTTTTGGTCCTGCCCGAGCTAGGAAGACCTCTATTGCTCTACCTTGCAGTATTGGATGGAGCATTCGGTTGTGTTATGGGGCAGCATGATAAAATAGGGAGGAAGGAGCAAGCCATCTATTATCTCAGCAAAATGTTCACCCCGTATGATGCATGGTATTCTCTGTTGGAATGCACCAGCTGTACTTTGAATTGGGTAGCTCAAAAGCCGAGGCACTATTTCTGTGCCTACACTACATATCTCATATCAATAATGGATCCTTTTAAGTACATCTTTCAAAAGCCCATGCCCACTAGCAAGCTGGCCAAGTGGTAGATCATGTTAAGTGAATTTGACATTGTCTATGTGACTTATAAAGTAATCAAGGGACAGGCATTGGCGGATCTTCTTGCTGAAAATCTCGTGGACGGAGAATACAAACCCTAAAAATGTATTTTCCCAACGAGGAGGTATCCTTTATAGGACAAGACATTGCAGAATCCTATGATGGTTGGAAAATGTTTTCCAACGGAGCAGCGAATTTCAATGGAGTGGGCATAAGAGCAGTCCTAATATTAGAAACTGGCCAGTATTATCGGAGTCTGCAAAACTCAGGTTCCCGTGCACCAACAACATGGCCGAGTACGAAGCCTGCATCCTCGAGATGGCCATTGACATGAACATTCAAGAGTTGCTAGTAATCGGGGATTCAGACTTACTTCTAAACCAGGTCCGAGAAGAATGGGTAGCCAAGAACTCCAAGATACTCCCATATTTCCATCATGTACAGGAGTTGAGGAAGAGGTTCACAAAGACAAAGTTCTGGCATGTTCTCAGAGTCCAAAATGAGTTTGCCGATGTATTGGCTACCCTATCATCTATGATTCAGCATCTAGATAAGAACTTCATAGATCCCATTCCGGTGAAGATTCATGATCAGCCATCTTACTGTGCTCATGTCAAGGACTAAGCGGATGAAAACCCCTAATTTCACGACATCAAGTAATACTTGGCAAAAGGAGAATATCCAGAGCTTGCAAATCCCACTTAGAAGTGCACACTTTGGAGGTTATCTAAAAATTTCTTTCACAATTGAGGAATCCTGTATATGAGGACTCCCAATTTAGGATTGCTAAGGCGTTTCGACACAAAGGAAGCATCCAGGCTATTTGAGGAAATTCATGCATGCACCTGCGGTGCACAAATGAATGGTTTTGTCTTAGCACAGAAGATACTCCGAGCGGGTAATTTTTGGATGACTATGGAAATGAACTGTATCCAGTACATATGAAAGTGCCATCCTTGTCAGATACATGCAGACATGATAAAGGTTCCTCCAAACGAGCTTACTGTGACAAGCTCACCATCGCCGTTCGTCGCTTGGGGAAGGGATGTTATTGGACCAATCGAACCTGCCGCATCAAACGAGTACAGGTCCATTCTAGTTGAAATTGACTATTTCACCAAATGGATTGAAGCAACAACATACAAAATAGTGACTAAGAAAGTCATGGAAGTCTTTGTTTGCGACCATATTGTTTGCTTATTTGGGATTCCAGAATCGATTAACACTGATAATGGTTCCAATCTCAACAGTGACTTGATGAAGTCCATGTGTGAAACCTTCAAAATCCGACACAAGAATTCTACAGCCTATAGACCTCAGATGAATGGAGCCGTAAAACCCGCCAACAAGAATATCAAGAAGATACTGAGGAAAATAGTAGAGAAGCATAAGCAGTGGAACGAGAAACTATCATTTGCTTTAATGGGGTACCGTACCACAGTTCGCACATCAACCGAGACAACTCCCTTTATGCTGGTTTATGGTACAAAGGCAGTCCTTCCCATCGAAGTAGAAATTCCTTCCTTGAAAATCATACAGGAAGCAAAACTCGACGACACAGAATGGGTAAAGCGTCACTACGAGCAGTGAGCCTTTATAAATGGAAAAAGAATGAACGCAGTTTGCCATGGTCAACTTTTCCAAAACAGAATGTCCAGAGCTTCAACAAAAAATTCAAGCTGAGACAATTCACACTGAGACAGCTGGTGTTAAAGAAAATTTTCCCCCATCAAGATGAAGCCAAAGGAAAATTCTCTCCTAACTGGCAAGGTCCGTACATGGTTCACCGGGTTTTAACAGGAGGAGCCTTCATACTTGCAGAAATGGACGGAGAAGTTTGGTCGAAGACGATCAATTCAGATGCAGTCAAACGATACTATGTGTAGCATTTATGATTTCCTTGTATGATGTAATTTGAACTACGCCTGACCTGATTCTTCAGAAGGGATAAGTAGGCAGTCGTATGGGTTCGGTCACAATTCAATAAAATTTTCATTCCCCCCGATATTGGAAATTGGGGCAGAATTTTGAGGAGGAACCGCAAAATTCTGAATTCGATTTCAGCCATTTATTGTACGCAACCGTCAGAAGAAGCAATCCAGTAAACCGGGGCAGAATTTTAAGGAGGACACTCAAAATTCTGGAGCGAGAGAGGTTGCAATGTCTTGAACCGCACCGGAGTCGTTGGTTCATCTAAAGAAAACCATTCTCCATTATGTATTTATGATATATTTTCACTAAATCATGCATGTTTTGTTTAGAAATGCTACCCCAATGATACACAACATTACTGAAAACGGAGCCAAGTAGGATAAGCAAAGTCCATGGAGATACGAGCTAACCTTCCCCCTTTACAAAACTCACGATTTTTCTTTGGATGCCAGCACCCAAGTCGCAAATTCATAAGATATATTTATACACTCACACTTCTCGAGAATACAACTCTCAGAACCATCACCTATCTACAGTTTCTATCTGTACACGATATCCCCAGCAGCCACAATATCTCAATCAGCTATCAGCTAAGAGATTTTACTACTCTTTGCCTTTTACTTTTTTGCATTGCATAAGGATACCTTTCTGCCTTCCCAGTCTAAGCCCTGTATCCATCCTGCATTCCTCTGCATTGCATAAGGCTACTATTCTGCGTTCCTAGACTAAGCTCTGTATCTATTTTCTACGTTGCATAAGGCTACCTTTCTGCCTTCCGAGACTAAGCTCTGTCTCCATCTGCATTCTGTGCATTGCATAAGGCTACCTTTCTGCCTTCCGAGGTTAAGCTCTACCTCCATTTGTATTTCACTGTATTGCATAAGGCTACCTTTTTGCCTTCCGAGACTAAGCCCTATCTCCATCCTGCATTCCTCTGCATTGCATAAGGCTACTATTCTGCCTTTCGAGTCTAAGCTCTTTCTCCATTTTCTGCATTGCTTCAGGCTACCTTTCTACCTTCCGAGACTAAGCTCTATCTCCATCTGCATTATCTTAATTGCATAAGGCTACCTTTCTGCCTTCCGAGGTTAAGCTCTACCTCCATATGCATTTCTCTGCATTACATAAGGTTACCTTTCTACCTTCCGAGACTAAGCTCTCTCTCCATCTTGCATCTCTCTGCATTGCATAAGGCTACTATTCTACCTTCCGAGACTAAGCTATGTCTCCAGCTGAATTTCTTGCATTGCATAAGGCTACCATTCTTCCTTCCGAGGTTAAGCTCTACCTTCATATGCATTTCTCTGCATTGCATAATATTACCTTTCTGCCTTCCGAGGTTAAGCTCTACCTCCATACCGCATGGCTGAAATATCATCACTTTATTTCATTGCATTGGTTGAAATATCGGCACTCTTCATTTACATCCTGCATGGCTAAAAAAAAGCCACTTATTTTCCTTACATTGGCTGAAAAATCGCCGCTTCCTTTACAAACGTATCGGCTGAAATATCGCCACTTATTTTCCTTGTATAGGCGTAAATATCGCCACTCCTAATTCTCCTTACATTGGCTCAAATATCGCCACTCTTTATTTAAATCTTGCATCGGCTGAAACATTGCCACTTTATTTAAATCCTACATCGGCTGAAAGATCGCCACCATCTGCATTTCATGGGCAGAAAGATCACCAAATTGTCCGAAGGCGTCATTGTCCGCAGGCACCATTTTCATAGCCCGAGAATGCTATGCCATGGCCCGATGACCCTATTTTTATCTTTTGCATATCATTATTCAAAGGAATCATGGTTTGAAGGCATCATTCTCACATCCGAGAATACCATTCCATAGTCTGCGAATCCTTTATTATACGTTTCATGGCCCAGGACGTCATGGTCTAAGGACGTCATCCTAACCGTCAAAAGACAGTATTCATGGTCCAACGGGAACTTCCATCACGTATAAGTTTATGCTCAATATATGTTCGTATTGCTCATTTGTAGGTACACCGGCTAGCAACGACCATCTCAGCAGGAGCGATTCCGCTCCAGTTCCCGCAACCTACTAGACTTTGACCATCCCTCGCGTCCGTTCTTGAAAAAATCTCCATCGGCATATTCCGCCGACAAATCCTAAAATACATTTGCCTGATTCATGTAAGACTAGGGATATGTAAATAGTTCAGGACCCAGAGCTCGGTCAGAACTCTTAAAATCGCTTCGTTCTGTCAAATTGGCCATCATATCTTTACCCGACAACTTTTTCATCCTAGGTAAAAAGGGGCAGCTGTTGATACATGTATTTTTATACACAAAATGCTTTCAAAATAACATGTACGTGCATATATAAGCATGCCCAAGTATTTTGGTATTTTTTCTAATTTTTTAAGATTTTTAAAATTAATTTATTATCTATTTTAGAAGTACAAAAATCAATAATTACTCCCAAAATTATTAATTCTGGTGAATAATTTATTGTATTTCCATATTTATACTAAAATATAGTCAAGTTAAGTTTTGTATATTTTTACAAATTCATTTGGTTTTTAAAAGACTAAATTGCATATAATTGCAATTCTAGCCTATTTTAATATTAATAGCATTTTATAATTTTAAAATTGGTTAAAATATTTTTAATTAATATTTACATATTATTAATTGGCTCAGTAATTTTAATTTTCTTTTAAAATTATTTTTACTATTTTTTATAAAATAAAAGAAAAAATTAGCTACTTAACATTTAGCCTCATTTTATTTAAATTACAGCCTATTTACATTTCAATTTTAACCCTCAGTTGACCTAATCTCAACCCCAATAGGACCAGCCCAGTTTCATTTTTTACCCGACCCCTGATTTAATTGAAAAACTCGCCCGACCTTTCTTTCAATCCAGGCCATTGATCATTTTGATCAACGGCCAGGATCATTCCATACCTTTTTCAACCCACCGACTATACCTTAATCCTCTCATTTTTCATTTGGTCTGATGCCTTCAAACACTCTCCTCTCTCAAAACTTTCTCGAAGGTTCTTCGGAACCTTAGTCTTCTTCTACACCTTTGCAGTCGCCTTTCACCGAAATCAATGGCTTCTCAGGCCATGGATGGCCTCTACACACCCATATCTGCCATTAGACATGGGTGTTTGAAGTTTTGAGGTCTGACCTCGATGGTTCTCTTTCAGATCTTCTCGGATCTATGTTTCTATGGCCTCTCCGGCCATGCTTAGGCGTATCCAAAGCATTAAGGACATGTTTCTAACTCAACCGACTCCATATTAGACTTCCTTTCAAGCCTTTCTCATTTCTAGGGTTTCTCCAAAATCCTAAGCTATTCGAGGTTTTTCTTTGTTTTTTTAATCGATCTTGATATATTTGTGTTCTACTGGATGTTTAAAGTAATTTCCCCATTCTTTCTTTGAAAAATTGCTTCTCTTCGATTTAAGGTTTCTGAAAGTTTTTCAAAACATCTTTCTTATTCTTCCTTTTCTTTTCTTTATGTGTGTTTGTCTATATTATGCTCGTGTATTTTCTTTTCTACCACGCATGTGTTGTTCTTCTGTTTTCTTTCTACTATACATGGCTCTTCTGTAACTTTGTATTCTACTGTGCCTCTAAATTAGG
Organism: Nicotiana benthamiana; assembly: GCA_034376525.1. Taxonomy (NCBI): domain Eukaryota; kingdom Viridiplantae; phylum Streptophyta; class Magnoliopsida; order Solanales; family Solanaceae; genus Nicotiana; species Nicotiana benthamiana. The sequence continues at coordinate 134,357,361 of CM067334.1, forward strand.
CTCGCATGTTAATTTTTGTTATGTTTTCCTACATGTTCTTTGCTATACATTCCAGTATTCTTCTACTGTACGTATTTCTTGCTGAGTTCTTAAATTTTGTTTGCTTTACTAGACTTTTGTTTGAGTTCTAAGCATGCTTCCATTACCTTTTCTTAAGTTTATATCACCCTTCTTCTCTCTCTTCTGAACTTACTAAAGTTCCGAGCTTTTCTTATAACATGCTCTTTATGCTTTAAACCTGCTGTCATATCTGTTGATGTCTCATGAGTCTCTGAAAGAGACCTCTGAGCCTTTATGGCTTGCCTTCTTGTATTTGTATCTGATTTGAGTTGAAAACCCTAGGACTTGGGATTTCTTTTGGCAAGTTTGATTTGGTGTTTGGGATGAGTTCTACTTTGAAACCCTAAACTCTCAGACTCATTCTAAGTTTATAAATAGGATTTGAACTTTTTAAGACTTTTTCTATGATAGTGTTTTCTAATCAGCATGAAAGCTCCTTCTTGTTTGATATTTGTGTGCTTTATATATGAGAAATTCTCCTTTCAAAAAAGATTTTGCCAACTATTGATTGATTTCGAATTCCTTTTAATAGGGTTTGACTGATTGTTACAGTTTCTTTAATTGAACCTTATTTACCTTTTCCTGACTTGGTTCATTCGGACAAAGCCTGCTATTTTGATTTTTTGTAATTGTTTGATTGATTCCCTTTCCTTATTTTCACAAACCGTGTACCGCTGGACTTTTACATTAAATAAATTTCGGTGTATTTACCCTTCTTGTATTACGTTGGAAAAGCCTTTAATCAAATTATTTTCTTAATTGACTTCTACCCGTTTGAAATCAAAATCCATTAACTAAAGGGAGACTTTTATGTGATGGATTGCAAAACTATTTCCATACCTTTTCTTACTTGATTTCTGCACTATAAAAGGAGCACGACCCTTCTGCACTTACACACCTTCAGCTTACATTACTCACCTCACACTCTCAATTTCAATACTCTCACATTCTCATCCGAGTTTCTTCTGGCTGTTTACTTGCAATTTGGGCTTTACTACTGCTTTTTCTCTTCTTATTTCCTGAAACTGGTATGTTCTAATTTTGATTTCAGCCTCATCCATATGTGTTTACTTTACAATTGCTACCATCTTGTCTACTTTGTTGTTTATGCTCTGTATTGAATATGTTACTCTCTATTTGCATATGCTGATGTTGTGAACTTCCCCATACCCTCACTCTATACTGTGTGTTTGAATTAAGGTTCAGGCATGGCAGTATCAAAATTGCTGCTCATGTCTGGACCTGATCCTTAATGGATCCTAACTCCCAAACAAAATGTGGCTAACATATTGGTCAGGGGTTTGCCAACACTCCTAATTGCTGGACATGACCACCAGCCTGCCATGGCTTTCCCTAAATCCCCTCTATGCACTTGCACTCTCTTTTAGATTCTACGTCTGCCCCCTCCTATAAGCCTTGCTTTGGGACCTTGGATTCCCTCTGAACTTGGACATTTGAGGACCGGCCCTTTCACACTGTACTATAATCCAATTCTGCAATGCATTTGGCTTTAAGCACGTCCCGGAGTCCACTTTAGGCTCTTGGGAACTTTGACACATCCCAAAAAAATAGAAAGGCTTTGGAACTCTGGTCCTGAAAATTCGTGCATCTCATATTTTAGACTTTGAGTCTGAATTAGGCTCCTTGGTTGTAGTCTAATTTCTGATGTAATTTTACTTTTTCTTGATTCATTCTGGGTTGTAATAATTTGTAATAACTTATGGGATTTTAGTAAAAAGGGGAGGGTCACTCATGTATGCGTGCGGGTAGACATCATGATCTTAGATATCTATTCCTGCAATCACAACTTGCTTTTCACTTCTACATTTCATATAGAGATCCTGACTATAGGATTATGCACTTATGCATTTCATATAGAGATCCTGACTGTAGGATTCTGCACTTATGCATTTCATATAGAAATCCTGCCTATTGTTTTTTCACTTATGCATTTCATATAGAAATCGTGCCTATAGTTTCTGCACTTCCACATTAGAAATCCTGCCTATAAGTTTCTGCACTTCTGCATATCATATAGAAATTCTGCCTATAGATTTTTCTGCACTTCTGCATATAGAAATCATGATAATAGATTTTCTGCACTTCTGCATATACATCTATCATTAGGTAAACAGTCTATAGGTTAAAATAACAAATTGCATCCTAGATACTATGCCTATAGGATTCCTGCATTACAATAATCATTTTAAAACCAACAACTCTTAGAAAGCATGCCTATAGGAGTAACTAACTGAATTCGAATCATCTACAAGTCTAAAATCAGTAGTAATGTCGTTTAATATCTGCATAATTTATGTTTTTCTATCATCAGTAAGCCTTCTTTAAAATTAGTATACTTATACATTATATTATGCATATAGGTGTCACCTAGGCAAGCCATTAGGTAATTAATTAACTGCATCAGCCTTGGATAATTACGACCAGGGATAGGCCTAATTCAGACTTCTCATATAAAAAATATGTGATAAATCAGCCTGACGCTAATTCAGACCATAACCAGTATCTATAAGTCATGCTAAACAATTTGTTTCTTTAAGTGAGGATGCATGTTTGAGCCCTTTAAACTGTTATGTGTTTTCTCATACCTGCCTTATCTATTTTGATTGTCGCCCTAGAATTTTATCCTTTCAAAACTCTGAAAAGCCAAATCTCCCTTCCCTTTAGGACTAGTAGTCCCAAATGCCTCCAGAACTGATAGGATTGGGGAGGGTACTAGCATGCAATAAGTAAATAAAATCATTCCGCGTTTAATATCTTAACGGGGTGGAAAAGGGTAGATATGGATATAATGACCGGTGCACTAATACCACGTGTAACCCCACTTCTGAGGAGTGATTACCGGGTATTGTATTGATGTGATCCATATTGTTTGCAAAACTAGGACCCCCTTCCCTTTTACTTATTTTATTTTCAGAATTGTTCAAACTATTTCCTTAAAATTTCTTCTTTCTTTATTTTTCTTCAAACTTTCAATTTACTTGCAATATTATGTGAAAATCCCCTTCTATTTGAGACCTTTATTTGCTTACTTGTTATTTAAAGTCACAATTGTAACATGGCCGGGAACCACACTAGTGGATCCTGAGGGGTGCCTAACACCTTCCCTCGGGATAGTTTCTAGCCCTTACCTAAACTCTGATTTTCCAACTCAAACCCTTCTTAGTGTCCTAATGCACTCTAATCATTATGTGACGACTCTTCAATTCAAAATTCAATTTCCAAAAGGGATCGAGTTGTCCTTCCAAATATCATAAACTCGATTTCGCGAGAAAAATGGGATGCTGACACAGTTTATTTATTTCTCCTGAATTTCAATGTTCAGAAAGGACCTATGTACTATGTTCCTTAGGTGAAAGTCTGGGTAAATGTATTTCGTTAAAAAACAAAAAGTTCTCTAGCTTCGTTGTTGTGTTAAAATGGTACTTGCGAGTCTCATATCCAGAAAAACAATCCAATGAATCAAGTATACCTCAGTAGTGCATGGGATATTCAAGCTTTTTCATAATAGTGATCATTTTATTTTAAAGATTAAATGTATCTTAATTTTATATTATATTAACAAAAGTTGGTTTAAGATATTATAATTGTAATTACATCTATTATTAATGAATTAATTAAGTTATTATTTTTCGAAAGACTACATTGGTATTATTTTTTTTTGCTAATAAACATTTGTTATTTACAATAGTAGTTACACAATTATAACTAACTGATATATTTTCAACCAATATTATTTTTTCTAAAGTACCTAGTAATATGGATATGTAATAATTTACACATAAAAGCTTATTTAACTGTTCATCTTGAAATATTTATTTAATTTTTTTTGACAATTAATAATTTCTTGTGGTTAGTGGACCCACGGGGTTGTGCATATTCCTATATTGGCTCCACTCCACTTACTTTCCGTATTCCCTCTTTTTTCATACTCTCCTTTGTGTAAGCAAAGGAAGCTATAATGGATTCTTCCTAATGCGGGCCCGGGTCTGGGTCTGGGTCTGGTTCTGCTTCGGTAAAACTCCCTCTTTTTCTCTTTCATATGCCCACTGCTTTGATTCCTAAAACTTTTTGAGGAATCCTTTTTTTCCTATATGTATTTGTTTAAACTATTTCAGTGATAAAATACTCACATTACTTTCGACTAAGAAGGGTTTTGAAGGCAAATGCATGTAACTGTGTTTCTTTTTTGGTTGAATTTATTTTGATTTTGGATTGTTGTGTGTTTGAGAGACAATGGTGAATGGACTCTGCGTGAGAGAGGGAGAGGGAGAGGGAGAGGGAGAGGGAGGGGAGAGGGGGTGGGTGGGGTTCTGCAGTTTTACATTTCCCCATTTGATTATTAACTTTGTACATCCATTTGAAAGCAATGTGCTCATATGCTTTCCTTCATCTCCACTTTGCAAAGCATGAAAGTGAAATGTTGGAATTAATAAGGAGCGAAATGGAAAATAATGGAGGATTTCTTCTTTTTTAATTTAAGGGAGAATGTGGGGGCCGGAGTAGGGGAAGATGAGGATTTAAGATTTAAGTTATGTGGGTTCAGCATTTAAGGTTCGTAACATTGAATCCATTATATTTGTATAATTAAGGTTCATATCTTTTATTTGTTGCAATTTTAGTGAAATTTTACACATACATTGTTCACGAGGTCAGAAGTAATGGGTTCAAACGAACTCGGTACCAAAAGGCGGAGAGGATCTTAAATTACATTTATATTGAGAGTTTTGCTTAATGCTAAGTCTCATGTCAAGGAAGAACTAGTTTCTTGGTTGATTTTGTGTAAAGTGGCCTGAATGTTGGTCGGGCCAAATAAAATAAGGCTATAAGAAAAAGCTTATGCTTTATCTCAAGGATTACTCACCACAATTTTCCTCTTTTTATTTTCTGTGAATTGATTTATTTCTTGAAAGGGGCTAAAATGATCATAAATAGATGATCTCATTTCCATTTTGGCATATTGGATTCTAAAACAGAGAGTTTCTGTGAGAAAATATTTCGGGAGTACAAACGCTTGTGATTTCTTTCTCAGTGTATCTATATTTGGGGTTGATTAGGGTTTTTTAAGCTACTTTTATGCTCTATTTCTATACAACAATAACAATTACACTTCAATCTCAAACAAGTTGGGTTAGGCTCTTTTTCTCTTATTTGTGAGATAATAGTGTTGCTCCCCCTTGCTTGTCGAGGTAGGCTTATTAGTTGAGTCTCGTAAATTCATGTGATAACCTTTTTTGGCATATTCCTAAGACTTCAATTTTGCCATTTTATTTTGTGCAAGATTTAGGAGCGTCAAGTTTCTGACATTAGAATTGTTTGAGGTCAATAAGATAAATTCATCAATGTGGTTATTGAAAATGAATATCTTCATCAGCACTTGTTCATCGATTTTATTACCTTACTGATCACTTGCATTTTCTTTTTCTTTTTTCTCAGAGAACTGTTTGTCTAACATGTGGGGATGAAGGAGATGCCAAGCTTCTTATATACTGCTTCAAGTGTCACGATTCTGCTGTACACCAGTATGTTTCATCAGTAAATTAGTGTTCAATATTCTATATATCTCCGGTGGATAAACCCTCAGGGGTTGGCCCGGTGGCAATTGACTCGAGCCTTGAGGTATGCTCTTTTTCAAGGTCTCAAGTTCGAAACCCACTGGGTGCAAACAATTTGAGGGCCATCGGACTGGGTAAAACCTGAATTAAGTGTGGTGCACTTGCGGGAAACTCCTTGCCGAGGGTCTGTGCACCCCCGGGATTAGTCGGGGCTCATAGAGACTCGGACACCCGGTGCAAATCAATATATATATATATATATATATATATATAAGCAATTGAAATAGGTTAATATCAGATATTATAGTTTTTGTTGGGCAGTTTACTCATCAGCCTAATTCTTGCGTAGTTTTCTTGTAGCTTCAAATCGAACCTCCATCCCTCCCCCCCATCCCACCCCCGCCCCTGCATCCTAAAGGACATTGCAAGACTTTGAATGTTGTAGGAAACAAAGCGTCCTTCAGATCTTTACAATTATAAGTAACTAAATCAGACTCAAAAGGCTTGATGCAACAAAATCACTGTATGAAGGAACATGGCCAGTTATAGAGTTTATGGTTTTCCTTTTCTTTTAGCCTTTTGGATACAATAGAAAACAACCCATACTGTCACGCCAAAGTAATAACTTATTAAAAGTCAGTGTTCACTCTTCTAAAGAGGATAATCTTTAGCTCCAGGTTCCTATGATCATAATTTTTCTTTTCCCTTTTCTCAGACTCTAGGAAAATTTTTGATGAATGTTTTTGGTCTGAATGTTTCCCTTCTGTTAGTGCATGCACATCTATATGCTATTGGCTTCAATATCACGAATGTGTTTGGTCTGTATATTTGTCGTGCTAATATTGCAATATGCATCTAAGTGTGCCTATATTTGCTTCAATATTACACAACAGGCTCTGGAAAATATTATTATCTCTGCAGGAGTATTTCATTTCGTTGTTCTTTGCTTTTGCAGCTATTGCCTAGAAAAATTCTCCGTTGATGATGACAGTATCGATTGGATATGTTGGGATTGTGCTACCACAGTTGCTAAGGTTGAAGGGTTGAGAAAGAGTGAACGGATAACTGTGCGAAAGATTCATGCTATTGATGTTCGAACGGAATGGAGAAGAAAGCTTAACAGTTGTAAACTAAAAGCTAAAAGAATAGATATGGCTAAACATGACGCAATTGGAGCACTCCAATCAGCTACAACCCATAGTCCTTTTCAAGTTTTGCAAAAGAAGAAGCCTTCATTTCACGAAACTAAAGAAAACAAAGACATTGGAGAACGATGTGGAGATGTATGCTCTGCGGAACAGCAAATTGAATCAGTAAAAGCAGGGAACCCTCCAGTAGTAGGAAAGCGCCAGGAGGCTTATTGTTCAACATTGAACAAAGAGGAAGGTGGAATGGTGGAAAGAGCTAAATTAAGAGTTGACTCTTCTCTGCGAGATCCATAGAGTGCTCAATCGCCTATTGAAATTGGAAAACAGCAAGATACGAGAAAGCGAAGGAGGAGGTTTATAGTTCTCGATGATGTCAGTGATTCTGAGGGAGAGGGTGGGGCAATTGGTGGAAAATTTTCTTCTTCACTCTCTGATGAGCATTATTTTCCACTCAACAATTCATATAATGAATCTGAACGAGAATCTGCGAATTATTTTCCTGCACAGCCAGTTATTGAGCCCATTTGGAGGTAACTCATTAACTTCCACCGCTTTAGAACACATACCTCACTTTAGAGTTGCCTCCCTATAAAAGGCCTTTTATGCGATTGCCACAAGCACTTAGATCTTTATTTCCTTTTCTAGGCGATTAGTTCTCTCTGCTACTGCCTCTCCGCCCCTCTTCCTCCAACTTCTTGGTGTAAACTTTCTATGTTGTTTTTGTGAGAAAGCACGGGAGAAAAATATATATTGATATTAAACATGGTACAATGAGCCCTATATATACATACACATAACCTATCCTACTCCTAATACATATTGGATTAGGGTTCTACTATTTATATATTCTAACACTCCCCCTCAAGCTGGTGCATATAAATCATATGTACCGAGCTTGTTACATATGTAGTTAATACGAGGACCAGTGATGAACCTGGTGAAAATGTCTGCAAGCTGATCATTTGACTTTACAAACTTTGTAGCAATATCTCCCGAGAGTATTCTTTCTCTGATAAAGTGACAGTCAATCTCAATGTGCTTAGTTCTCTCATGGAACACTGGTTTTGACGCAATATGAAGAGCAGCTTGGTTATCACACACAAGTCCCATCTGACTAACATCATCAAATTTCAGCTCTTTGAGCAACTGTTTGATCCAAACTAGCTCACATGTCGCCATAGTCATTGCTCGATATTCTGCTTCTGCACTAGACCGAGCAACCACATTCTGTTTCTTGCTTTTCCAAGATACCAAATTTCCTCCTACTAAGACACAATATCCAGAAGTAGAACGTCTGTCAGAAGGCGATCCTGCCCAATCAGCATCGGAGTATCCAACAATCTGCTCATGGCCTCGATCCTCAAACAATAAACCTTTACCTGGAGTTGATTTTATATACCGAAGAATGCGAACAACTGCATCCCAATGACTATCACACGGTGAACCCATAAACTGGCTCACAACACTCTTAGGAAAGGAAATGTCAGGTCTTGTCACTGTAAGATAATTTAATTTACCAACTAACCGCCTATATCTTGCAGGATCGTTAAGAGGCTCCCCCTGTCTTGGAAGAAGTTTAGAATTCGGATCCATCGGAGTGTCAACAGGTTTACAACATGTCATTCCTGTCTCCTCAAGAATATCTAAGGCATACTTCCGTTGTGAGATCACAATACCTGAGCTAGACTGTGCGACCTCAATACCCAAAAAATACTTTAGTGTGCCCAGATCCTTAGTCTGAAAGTGTTGAAAGAGATGTTGCTTCAATTTAGTAATACCATCCTGGTCATTGCCGGTAATAACAATGTCGTCAAAATAGACCACCAGATAAATACAGAGACGTGAATCAGAATGCCAATAGAATACAGAGTGATCAGCTTCACTCCGAGTCATGCCAAAGTCCTGGATAACAGTGCTAAACTTACCAAACCAGGCTCGAGGAGACTGCTTTAGACCATAAAGTGACCGGCGTAAGCGACATACAAGGCCACGAGACTCCCCCTGAGCAACAAACCCAGGTGGTTGCTCCATATAAACTTCATCATCAAGGTCACCGTGTAAAAATGTATTTTTAATGTCCAGCTGATACAGGGGCCAATGGTGAACAACAACCATAGAGAGAAAAAGGCGGACTGATGCTATCTTAGCCACGGGAGAGAAGGTATCACTGTAATCAAGCCCAAATATCTGAGTATATCCCTTGGCAACAAGACGAGCCTTAAGACGATCAACCTTACCATCTGGACCAACCTTGACTGCATACATCCAACGACAACCAACAATAGATTTATCTGAAGGAAGAGGGACGAGCTCCCAAGTACCACTCGTATGTAAAGCAGACATCTCGTCAGTCATAGCCTGTCGCCACCCTGGATGAGACAATGATTCACCTGTAGACTTAGGGATTGAAGCAGAGGATAAAAAGATAGAAAAGCATAATAGGGTGATGACAAACGATGATAACTTAAACCGATATAATGGGGATTAGGATTAAGGGTGTTCCGTATACCTTTCCGAAGTGCAACCGGAAGAGACAAGTCCGCAGTAGGAGCAGGGTCAGGTGCAGGACGTGAATCAACCGGGCCGGATGCTGGGCGAGGACGACGATGATATGTCAAGAGTGGAGTGTCTTGTGCAGGGAGTCTAGGAGGAGCCACAGTAGACGTTCCAACGTTTGGAATGGGTAAGACTTCTATAGCGGAAGGTGAAGGAAGAGATATAGTAGACTCTCTAAAGGCCGGTATAGGTAAAACCTCAGATATATCAAGATGGTCAGAATGGTCAGAAGAGGTAAAGAAAGGTTTGGACTCAAAAAATGTGACATCGGCTGACATAAGGTACCTACGAAGTTCAGGTGAATAACAACGATAGCCCTTCTGAGCACGAGAATGACCAAGGAAGACACACTTGAGAGCACGAGGAGCTAACTTATCTTTCCCAGGAGCTAAGTTATGAACGAAACAAGTGCTCTCAAAAACACGAGGGGGAACAGGGTATAAGGGTGACTCGGGAAACAATACCTCATACGGAATTTGATTCTGGATGGGAGATGAAGGCATCCGATTAACCAAATAACAAGATGTGAGAACTGCATCCCCCCAAAAAACGCAGCGGAACATGAGATTCAATGAGAAATGTGCGAGCAGTCTCAATAATGTGCCTATTCTTTCTCTCAGCAACCCAATTTTGCTGAGGGGTATAAGGACAAGAGGTCTGATGAATAATTCCGTGAGAAGATATAAACTGCTGAAATTGAGAGGATAAATATTCGAAGGCATTACCACTGCGAAGAGTGCGAATAAAAACACCAAATTGATTTTTAATTTCAGCACAAAAATTCCGGAATATAGAAAACAACTCAGAACGATATTTCATTAAGAAAATCTAAGTACATCTTGAATGATCATCAATGAAACTAACAAAATAACGAAATCCCAAGGTTGAACTGACTCTACTAGGACCCCATATATCTGAATGAACTAAAAAAAAAACAGACTCTGCACGACTCTCAATACTACGAGGAAAGGAGGCGCGGGTATGTTTCCCGAGCTGACATGACTCACACTCTAATGTGGATAAACTAGACAAACGAGGCACCATCTTCTGAAGCTTGGACAAGCTAGGATGTCCTAAACGACTGTGAAGTAGGTCTGGAGGATCTGCAACTAGACAGGCCTTGGAGGATGTTAGTGAGTTAAGGTAGTAGAGTCCGTCTGATTCAAGTCTTGTTCCAATCGTCTGTCCCGTACTGCGGTCCTGCATAATAAAAGAGTCATCAATAAAATATATACCGCAATGGAGGGCACGAGTCAAACGACTAACAGATGCAAGATTAAAAGGACAGCCAGGGACATAAAGAACGGAATCTAGAGTGACAGAGGGCAGAGGATTCGCTTGTCCAACTCCTTTTGCTTTAGTTTGAGACCCATTAGCTAAAGTAACGTTGGGAAGAAACTGTGAATACGCAATATTTGACAAAAGGGATTAATTACCAGAGATATGATCAGAAGCAGCTGAGTCCACAACCCATTGTTCAAGAGGATTAGACTGGGAAACACAAGCAAAAGAATTACCAGCAACAGAAGTATCAGTCTGAGCAACAGTGGCTACTTGTGGAGATGTCTGCTTACTTGCTCGATATTTAAGGAACTCATTATACTCCCTTTCAGATACAGAAAATCCCTGGTTACATGTAGTCTCGGTCTGAGCAACATACGCATTTTTGGGTGGTCGACCATGTAAAGAATGGCACACGTCACGAGTGTGACCAAGTTTATAACAATAAGAACACTTGGGTCTAGATCTTCCAAAACGACCTCCTCCTCGTCTATACTCCATAGTATGAGATGCCCGATTGTCCACTGATTGGGATACGAGGATAGATGAATCAAGTGTCTGTGATGAGCTCACTGGGTGACTTGGCGCTGCAGCAAGGCGAAGTAAGCGAGAGAATAATTCATCAACTGTGGGGACAGTCGGACTAGCCAAAAAACTGAGTCAAGATCATTAGGAAGCCCAGCAAGAGTAAGAACTAGAAAGAGCTTTTGTCGTTGCTCTTGCTGCTTTGCAAGCAGAAACTGGCATCAACGTCTCAAATTCCTCCATAACTGCCTGCACTTGACCCAAGTAAGTAGACATATCTAATTCCTGTTTCTTTAAATTTGTCATCCGTGATATCACATCATAGAAACGAGATATGTCATTAGTGTATAAAGTACGAGCCTTTTCCCTAATCAAATAACATGTTTGGAATGGACGAAACAAGGGCATCAACTTGGAATCAATAGATCGCCACAAAATACTGCATAATTGAGCATCGATCTTCTCCCAATGTGCTTTGGCTTTTTCATCTCCGTCACTAGACTCCTTGATTAGATGATCTTGAACACCTTGACCTTTACACCACAACTCGACAGACGAAGCCCAAGCTAGGTAGTTTGAACCTCCCATTAAAGGTTCTGAGGTAATCATAACACCGGAACTGCCAGAACCCGGGTTTCTAGACCCGAAAGCATCGAGTCCCAAAGACATCGTTGGATTATCAATTGAAAACTCGCTGAAACTGAATCGGAAAACTGAAAACTGAAAACTGGAGCTGCCGGAAAAAACTGGAACACTGTAGGTGCCGGAAAAAGCACTTTAGCTACCGGAAAAAATTCAAAGTTGTCGGAATTGAAAAATAAAAATATGGATAGGCTCGGAATTCAAGGACGATTAGACTGTCCTGAAGGAAGTTTTTCCGGAAAAGTACTTGTAGTCGCCGGAAAAAACTCAAAGTTGTTGGAATCGAACGAAAATATGATAGGTAGGGTTGGAATTAGTATCCGACCAAACTGTCCTGAAGGAGTAACCTGAAAAACTGGCCGGAAAGGTGGTCACGCGCCGGCGCGTGGGCTCACGCGCCGAAGGTTCTGGCGGCGCGTGGGGCTGATTTGGCCGGAGCAATTTCTGGGGTTTTGTCGCCGGACAGAGGCGAGTCTTTTGGTATTGCTAGATTTTGCACAGCACTGACCGAGACTGATTTTACTTGAAAAAAGTCGTCGGAAAAGGGTTCCGATGACTGATTTTACTTCCCGGAATCGCTGGAAGTTATGCACAGCGATAAATCTCTCACGATTGCTCTGATACCATGTGAGAAAGCGCGGGAGAAAAATATATATTGATATTAAACATGGTACAATGAGCCCTATAGATACATACACATAACCTATCCTACTCCTAATACACATTGGATTAGGATTCTACTATTTACATATTCTAACAGTTTTAAAAGAAGCAAACAGAATCAGTACGATTCATTTTTTGAATTCAAGAGAAAAAAAGAATTCCTTTTTCACTGTGTTTATTTTAACTGTAGGGGATGTTTTCTCTTTGATAGAGAAAGTGAAAACAGTATAAATATCGTAGCTCATATATCAGACAAAGCCTGTGAAAAGGCAGCTAAAGCAGCAAAGGGGCTTCCAAAGAATCTTGATGTGAAAGTTCTGGCCAAGAGTGATGTATGGCCGAAGAGTTTCCTGAGGTCGCCACCGACAGACAACAGTATTGCTCTGTATCTCTTTCCCGAGCTTGAAAGGTAAACTTCTTATTGTAATTCACTCATTGAACATTATGATCTGGATGTTCTGGAACTTCGTCTGATAATACTGTGTTAAAGTGATGAAAATGCTTATGATGCTCTGTTGGAAGAGGTAATTGAAAATGATCTTGCAATGAGCGCCACGATTGATGACTTGGAGGTCTTGATTTTTTCATCTCGTGAATTGCCACAGAAAGACTGGAGTAAGTGATGAATTTCTGCCTCCCAAGTCTTTATTTGCTTCCCACTGAACCAAGATATCAGTTGTATTCAAACACTTAATAAACCTCCAACTTGCAGGAATTCGTAGAAAATGCTATTTGTGGGGCGTGTTTAGACCCAGGCAACGTTCACGTCTAAATATATCGACTGCTAACTTTATTGAACAAACTAGCAGCACCCAGAATGCAGCTCTGAGCTATCAACCTGATGAAATGGAAGGTGCAAATAGGGGTAGTTCACCGGGCCAGAGTTTCACGAGTCCCTTGAGCGTATTGGAAGGTGTGAATTCTGGCAGTCCTCGCAAGTCCCTTGAGCTCCTGTTCTAACAGTATTTGCACCTTCCATTTCATCAGGTTGATATTTCTACAAAAGATTCTCCTTGCCATCCTTTGAGTAGACTCAATAGTATGGAATGCGAGTGTGGTAAGAATTTGGACACAAAGAACCAAGACGTTGAACAGCATGACAAATGCAGAATACAAGCATCTGATATTTATGTATCTACACAAGGAAATGGACTAGTTGATGAGTTTGGTCACTTCTTGGAGCCTTTTCAATTGAAAAGTTGTCTTTCATTTGCAACTAAGGGGTAGGCTTCTCACTCCAATGTTTGTAACTGTACAGCTCTCCTTTGGTGACGCTGGCCTTGATGATTTTGATTTTCTAAGTAGAGTAGAAAAAGTAGCTAGAAGCATATGCTGCTAGTACAGATTATACCAAGTGTTTTGTCCATATTGTTTGTTATAGCTAGCTTCTTCAGATAGTTGCTGTGCAAACTTTCCTTGTATGTAATACTCATTTTCTAGACATGAGTTTGGCTTTCGATCATTTTTCATCTCAAAGTTGTTCATATGGGTGTCAAACTTCTAGATGGAAGTAGATTCCTAAGAGACGAACTCATGGAGGCGTTTGAGAGGTCAACTTTCAAATTTTTAAAGGGCGTGCACTTCAGAAAGGGTATTTTATATTTTTATATATATATATATATATATATATATATATATATATATATATATATATATATATATATATATATATATATATATAAATGGAGCAATCTTCTTATATGTAGATTCAGGAGTTCTTTCTATCTCGGTGTTGATAAGGAAATTCTCCATCCATACCCAATGTCTTCAAGAAAAAGGAAGTAAATGTACCTTGGAATGTTGAAAGACCATTTGTATCCCATTGTCGTTTAGTAGTCCTTCAACAAGAAAATGGCTATTCCTCTTAAGTATCCCATCTGAAAATTTTACTAGGAAAGTGACATTTGGCACTTAGATAAATAATTCCGTAATGAGATGAGACGATACTTTAAAAAGTAAAATGAAGTTTAGCAAAAGAAAGAAAATAAAATGATGAATTATAACTATATCACGCTGAATTATTTATGATACAGCTATGAGATAATCCAAAGTGAGGGTTTTAACAATATATATTTGTCTCAATTCATGGTTCAATAATCTTCCTAAAACCTATCGATTAATGTGCATCGAGAGTCCAAGAATCATCACGTTATTTGTTAAATTTATTATGCTGTACTCCTTTCGGTCCACAATAAGTGTTCAATTTACTTTTTGATTTTGGTCCAAAATAAGTGTCTAGTTAGATAATCACAAAAAAATTCAATTTGTTTTTACTTTTTTACCCTTACGTGCTTATCCCTAAAAAAAAATTCTCTCACATTAACTTACTAAATAAGGTAGTTTAGTCATACTAGGTAATTTTGTAAAGGATTTAGTATTTTCTTAATGAGCGTGTTAAAAGTAAATTGGACATTTATTGTGGACTGAAAACAGTAGATAATTCACTGTATACGTACGTTTGACCTACTTGATTAATCACAAATAGGAAATTGGAAAAGGAGAATAAATGGGGATTTATCAGTTTTGGTGAAATAGAGAATTACGACATCCGTTGTATGATGAGTATGATCTTTCCAAAAAGTAGTTCAATAAGTTTGGAAATACACACAGGTTTCACGACTCCAACAAATTCAAAATGCTTTTAAGTATATATCATAAAGCTTTTGTATCAGCTGAAGCTCACACTAACCCCTCAATTTGGAATCCAAGTTTGGTATTTTTCATTAGACTAAAAGTAATGATTTTTTCTATCCTATTGATTGTTTCTGAAAAGGAACTAAAGAATACCATTTACAGCAAATGCTTCATAACAGTTTGTTGCAAAATTTGCACCACATTATTAGTCTTTTACAGATCAATTCTAATGTACCTAGGCTTTTCGTAATTTTACATTTTCTCAAATCTTAGACTTCAATATCCACAATTCTAGTGTCAATTTCGGACTAGCTGAGATGGCACATAATACTGCCTACTTAGTGTGTAAAGTAGTTTTATCACTTATTTCTCATGTCTGGTTGGATCTTGACAATTCTCTTTCTTTGACCTAAATATTTCAATTTTGAGCATCTATCATCAAAGCGATGTGCATAAATAGCCACTAACAACTCCTGTCTTTATTTTAAAACCAGTGTTTTAAATATCTTTAGTCTTTAGTCACTGGTTTAATAAAATTTAACTGTCCAGACGAAAATACCCTTCTGCTCATGTCCTTAACTTCAGGATTTCAGGACTACATGTCCTTAACTTTTGAACTTGAAACTCTAAGTTCATGACTACATGTCCTTAATTGTTTACTCTAAATTCAGGATTTTAGGACTACACGTCCTTAACTTTTGAACTTGGAACTCAAACTTCAAGACCAAGCGTCCTTAACTTTTGAACTTGTAAGTCAAAGTTAAGAACCTATTGTCCTTCACTTTTGAACTTGTAACTGTAAGTTAAGGACTTTAGGACTGCTTGTCCTTAACTTTTGAATGTGTAACTGTAAGTTAAGGATTTCATGGTTATATGTCCTTAACTTTTGAACTTGCAATTCAAACTTCAAGACCAAGTGTCCTTAACTTTTGAACTTGTAGCTGTGTCCTTAACTTTTGAACGTCTAACTCTAAGTTAAGGACTGTCTGTCCTCAACTTTTGAACTTGGAACTCAAACTTCATGAAACTAAATGCAACGATACTATACGGAAGAGGAATTTGAAAAGTTTTGAAACTTTTTGCGCACAAAAAGAAACGTTGGTGTTTATTAAAATGAAAGTCATACTAACTTAAGACGACAAGATCCAGATAATTAATCTCAAACAAGCATGGGAGTGCCATGGCTAAATGGTCAAGTTTCTTAACCTTGTTTTTAGTAGTTTTTACCAACTTTAATTTCATTGTTTCATTGGCATCCTTAAAGGTTGGTTTCTACCAATCAAATTGTCCAAATGCAGAAGCCATTGTGAGGAAAGCAGTGAATAAAGCCGCGTCTCGCAATCCTGGACTTGGCGCTGGCATTATCGGGATGCATTTTCATGAAAAGGGATAGAAGAAAGGGTAACATAGACTTTTCATATTAATTTTAATAGACTAGTGATTATTATTATTAAATATTAAAAATATTGGAAAAAAGTAAATACCACTTTAAAGTGGCTACCCTATACAATTTTTACATCATCAAAAAGTATGGTGGGATGAATGAAATTCCTTTATCTTTAATAAGGGATCTCGAGTTTGAGCCTTGAGAATGAAGAAGCTCTAAATAAAGGAAAACTTATAGAAACGTCCCATATAAGTTTAAACTTACCAACCTCTAGCCAATATTCTAAAAATTGAAATAAACAGGGAATTTTTTAATGGTTATAGTCGAAATTCACTGAAAACATATAGATAAGTCAATATATTAAATTTGAGGAAGATTGGAGGTGATTTGGACTGGTTTTGTATCAAAATTCATAACTAAATCGATGTCAAAAAATTCTTCTGTGACACATGTATCAAACGTGTACCACATATGTATCTCATACACAGATATACATGGATATACATGTGATACACAACCGATACAAATATGATACATATGTGATACACAGTGTGATACACGTATCATTTTTTTCATATTCAGTTTTTACTTAGAATTTTCAATTCAAACCAACTCAAAACTTCACCAAATCATCCCAAAACTAAGATTCAAGCTCCTTAAGATATACCCAATCTATTCTAATAACACCCACTAAAAAAAAGTAAAATTTAAATATTTTTTTGCTACAAATAGCTAATTGGCCATTTTGGCTAATACTAGTAATACTTTATCAATTGGCCAATTTTTGTAATGAGCTACTTCTAAATGAACATAGCTGGTAATTTCCCCTAAATAAAGCACTTCCTAGAGGAAAACCGAATTAGTTAGTTGGGCCAGTGAGGTATATATATTGAACGCTCACACAATAAAAAGGAATAATAATCTTTTTTATATGTTCAGATATGGGTATATGCAGACCGGGTTGGTTCGAATTTTACACTTATCAAACCAAACCAATTATGTCGGGTTATTAAATCTACACACCAAACCAAACCAATAAAACTCGAATTTTTCAATCTCGGGTTTTCTCGGATTTTCGAATTTTTTCGGGTTTTTTCCCCCGGTAAAATCTTCGTAGAACAAAACATATAGTGTATGCTCATAATGTTTCTTTAATCCTAGTAAGATACAACTATATAAAGTATTTTTCAAGAAAGTAATACAAAATATGAGATGTGTCATGGCATTATCCTAAAATATTCAATAATAAAGACAATAAAATTATGTAATATAAATATTGTTAATTAAAAAGCCATAATAAAAATAAACATAAGCTAAAAGTACTAAGTCATGCTAAAATAAATAGACTAATAAGGGAGTATTAATTATATGATTAATACTCCTTTATTAAAATCAAACCAAATTAATTATGGGCGGATTTTTTTTTGCAACACCAAACCAAATCAAACTAAATTATAATCGATTTTTTTTTTGTTTGACTCGAATTACCGAGTTAGTGCAGTTTGTCAGTTTTCTTTGTAAACCTCTAGTTCAGACTATGAAAAGAATATAGAACATAGTCTTCGACACTAAAGATAAACCACTCAAAAGTTACAAGCAATCCTCCATAAAAAGTGAGACTTTTTTTTTTAAATAAGGTAGCTTACTAACTACAACAGGTAAATGAATTTATAGTGTAAAAATTATTTACTCGGTGTATATAAATTAAACTAAATTGATACTATATTTGATGAAAAAGGAATAAGTTGAAACTCAATGCCTGGTGTCTCTATCTACATCAGTCGAAACTCAATTGTCTATATATCTGAAAGATGTCACAAAACCTCCAAATCATGGTTTAATATGATACTGATTTGATTAATGAGATCTAGAGAGATAAAATAGTGCCAGGAGCATGAGAGATACTGAGATGCAATATATAATGTTGAAACTCTGACTATCGCAACTGCTGAATTTAATATTCAGTAGTCCAAAATAGAAGGACAAGGAATATAAAATAGGAATTAGTTTAGGATTGAAATAATCAAGTGTCGAAAGCTAGTAAAACAAGTCTTGAACGACGATAAATGTTTCAAAAGAGAAACAAACATATATATGGTTCAGTCAATTTGACCTATATCCACCGGCAGAGATAGCAATCCGCTGTATAAAAGAGAGTATATAATATCGAAAGAACAACCTCACAAAAAAACAAACACAAATGACACACTAACACTTGTCCCAAAAAGTTCTCCCACTAAATAAGACTCTCAAATCCCATTGTGGATGATGCTGAATAAGAAAAAAGAATCCTCTTTAAGTCCAAAACTTTTTTCTCCAAACATATGGACTAGCCAAAATTATAATTTCCTTCTACAAGAAGGAAACCCAATTATGTTAAATATATTGCTCTTTCCTTCTGTATGGGTCAAAACATGACCTCGTGATAATGAATGAGACCTTCACATTTATTAGAGTCTATTTATAGCTAATAAATGGTATGGCTATCTATTCAAAAGATCATCGGGTAGTTATCCAATTTGACAGTTTAAGTCACGATTTGGCTGCTCACACGAGGGCGTCCCCTCTATGTGGTCCTAGCTCCTCGTCACCAGCTGGCAGATCTCCCAACTATTAATACAAAGAGAAAGAACCCTAAAAGGGAGGACGCTTCTTCTTCTTCACATCTTCTTCTAAAAGAAGGGATAATACATCATTGTAAGGCTCTGAACCTCTGCATGTAGAGGCAGACCAAACCCATATCATTAATAAAAGATCTCACCCTCTTCCCTTTATCTAATATCTATTGTCTCTTATATCTTATTCCTTCGGTTTTTCGATTTATTACGACCTGCTATGATTGGCCCTCCATTCATTTCGATTGTTTTATGCTTATAAAGTGAATGAAAACTTTGAGCTAAACAATTTGGCGCCGTCTGTGGGGATTTCATAGCAAAATAGTGTAGTTTATCCTTAGACCAAAAAGGGAAACGAACAGCCCTGCTCGGATAAATCCTAGCGGCATATCGGGTCATACGAAGGGAAAAACCTCAAGATGAGCTTGCTTCCACATCCTCGTGGCTCCGAGCAAAGGGAAGAAGAAGAAGAAGAAGAAGAAGAAGAAGATCCCCCACCCCCATAGGGAAAATAGGCCTAAGGTACCTCACCCCCGTTCACACGGGACCTTGCCAAAAGGGAGGACAACACGAAAGTATCTCCCTAGCCGAGATCTGTAATAGGGTGACCCACGCAAGCCAGTCAAAAGACCACAAGCGCAAGTTAGGAAAAATCTAAAACCAGAAGCAAATTCCTACCCCCAACACGAAGCGGGTTACGTGGGAAAAATCACAGCGCTTGAACGGAGTTTAGGCTATCGCCTTCGACTCAGGCTACGCGCCTTCAAATATTACAATGGTTTCAACTACGGTTGAACGGTAGTTCAGGCTATGTGCCTTCAGTTAAGGCTATGCGCCTTCGACTCAGGCTACGCGCCTACAAATATTACAATGATTCAACTACGGTTGAACGGCAGTTCTGGCTATGTGCCTTCAGTTCAGGCTATGCGCCTTCGACTCAGGCTATGCGCCTTCAAACATTACAACGGTTCAACTACGGTTGAACGGCAGTTCAGGCTACGTGCCTTCGACTCAGGCTACGTGCCTTCGACTCAGGCTACGCGCCTTCAAATATTACAACGGTTCAACTACGGTTGAACGGCAGTTCAAGCTATGTGCCTTCGACTCAAGCTATGCGCCTTCAAATATTACAATGGTTCAACTACGGTTGAACGACAGTTCAGGCTATGCGCCTTCGACTCAGGATACGCGCCTTCAAATATTATAACAGTTCAACCACGGTTGAACGAATATACAGGCTATGCACCTTCAAATATTATAAAAGTTCAACTACGGTTGAACAGCAACACAGGCTATGCGCCTTCACATATAGGTTCAACTATGGTTGAACTGGGACACAGGCTATGCGCCTTCGGCACAGGCTACGCGCCTTCAAATATTATAAGAGTTCAACTACGGTTGGACGTCAATACAGGCTACACGCCTTCAAATACTATAAAAGTTCAACTACGGTTGAATGGAAACACAGGCTACGCGCCTTCACATAAAGTTTCAACTACGGTTGAACTGGGACTCGGGCTATGCCCCTTCGACACAGGCTACGCGCCTTCAAATATTATAAGAGTTCAACTACGGTTGAACGGCAATACAGGCTACGCGCCTTCAAATATTATAAAAGTTCAACTACGGTTGAATGGAAATACAGGCTACGCGCCTTCACATAAAGGTTCAACTACGGTTGAACTGGGACTCAGGCTACGCGCCTTCGACATAGGCTACGCGCCTTCAAATATCATGAAAATTCAACTACGGTTGAACGGCGATACAAGCTAAGCTCCTCCACACAAAGGTTCAACTACAGTTGAACTGGAACTCAGGATCAAAAACTGCAAAGGCTTAACTACGGTTGAACGACAGCTCGAACCACGTGCCTTCACCTCTGTCACGAAGCCGCAAGATCAACCACGGACGAGTCAAAGCCAAGGACATACGTCCCTGAGGGTGTAAGCCGGGCTGCAATTAGACAAAAATAAACGCCCCCGAATGTCCAACCACGGACAAACCCCAGGTCGGGCCAAGCGCCCCACCTTTCAAGAAAGTATGACTAACTCAAATCAGAATATTGACCCGTGCAAAGTTTGGCCCAAGTCAAACCATGAGGTTGCGCTTTTCATTATCACGACAAGTAGTTCGACTAGGCCCGAACTGGGACTAAGGCCATGTGCCGCCCCTGCCCAAATACGTCCACAATCCGCTCCCAAGAATTGGAGGAAAGTGACGACCAAAAGCGTCTATCTATGTCCAAGGCCATCCACACCAACTTTCCTTGAGGCCAGGAATCAGTTCGACATTGGTCAAATCACTTAATCGGTCGATACCATTAACATATCCAGTAGAAAAACTCTGAAGCAAAACCCTCTCAAACAAGCAAAAAAATATATAATGTATTCGATGCTTACGAACGGAAAAGAAGAAAACCAAATATATTCACAATATTTACACAGGGTTATCCCCAATTACATCTGCCCAAGGCTGGCAGACAAAAAAGAGAAAAAGAAAACAAGAACTAAAAAATATTATAAATTTTCTCTTCACTCGGCACCCCCAGCGCCCCCTTCAGCATTATCAGCACCCTCAGCGCCATCGTCTCCCCGGGGGTAGACGGATCAAAACCACAGTCAAGGCGGGCTTCACAGGCCTTTTGGCCTGCCTCCTCATAAGTGGCTTCAGACACGACGCCAGCCTCCCACAGCCGCCTGTACACATCAAGCTGGGCCTCGGAATACGTCCAAAGCTCACGAGAAGGACCAAAAGCAGCGGCCTGATCCCTCAAGCGTCGCTTCTCAGCCTCCAAGGCCGCAATCCGATCCGCCGCAGCACGGGCGTCCCGATCGCAGACGGAAATGCGCCCCTCCAACGACCGTTCTCGAAATGCAGCGGCAACCCTCTCTAATCCACGCTCCCTTTCCTGGGCACGGTTGGTCGCCTGCAGCGCTTCAGCCCTCGCCAGGGCGTCCTCTGCCTGCCTCCTTGAAATGGCGGCCTCAGACTCCAGGGCTGCCACCTGGCTGGTATAAGCCTCGGCGGTCTCTGTTGCTACAGCCAAATTTTGGCGCTCCTCTGAGCAGCTGCCCTTCTCTCAACATCCACCCCGTCATTGCTTGGCAGAGCTTCTCCTTAAGAGTGGATATCCTGCTGAGGGTCTGTTGCATGTGAAGCTCCCTCCGTGCTAGCTCTTGTACCAGCTCCCGATTCCGCGGGTCGTTCCTTATGCGCTCACGCAAGCTACGGCACCGGTCACGGTAGCGGTGGTACTTCCTCAACAGCCGCGCAAAAATCGCCGAACGAACATTAGCCCGCCTAATGCTCTCCACCTCCCGCAAAAATGTCTACAACGAATAGAGTGACAGTTAACGCGAGAAGACATGCAAAGAATGAAAACAAACCAAAGATCTGCACATACCTTTATACTTAGGGTGGCCACCTCACCCATCAGTCCGACGTCCTAAATGCTCCTCACGGACGTGCTCTCCGCTTCCGAGCACAGGACCCCGAACATCGTCACTAGGTTCTCCTCCTCGAGCAGCAGGTTTAGACTGTTAGGAATCTCTAAATAACGATAATCCCCCTCGTCCTGCACGGTCGAGCGGGTATAACCCTCCTGAGCAAGACGGATATCCTCGGGATCCATATCGGACTCCGAATCATCCCCCTCTCCTGAAATGCCCCTTCCTCCGGCCGCCCTGGAAGTTGAGGCTTCCGCCACCCGAGACGTTGACGCGCCCGCATACACCGTAACATCGGTGCCTTCCATCTCCACCAAAACAGTTGCCGAGGAGCCGCCTTCCCTCGTAGCAACTGGAACAGAAACTTGAGTCGCCGAAGCGACTGTATCACCTTGGCCTAAGCCAACTGGGGCAACCCCCACTGAGCGCTCACCTTCTGGTGATAGATACGCTGCGCCTCCCTCCTCTGCCGACGGAGGGCCGGGGTGAACGCCACCCTGCGCCGAGCCAACGACCTCTCATCATCTTCTTCATCTCCATTCGGCAATCGCTCTGACCGTGAGCGAACGACCCCTGGAGATTCCTCAACTCGAGGCACGGGCCGTATCGGAGAGTGTGCAGCCAAAAAATCCATCAAAGTCGCCCTCAAAACTGGACGAGGCACCGACATTGTGATCATTCTGGCGGAAAGCAAGCTGAGGAGCCCTCCTGCGCCATGGTCGTCTTGACCAACCAAAGAAAAAGGGTCAGGCCAGAAGAACTAAGGACTACGAAGAAAAAGCAATAAACAACAAGTCAGATTCTTACCAGCAGCGGCCTACAGCCATGGACCTCCCAGAAAGACGCCCACGTGCGAATCCCCGTTGTAACAGGGAGCACGGCCTCAACCCATTCGCGGATGCCTAAAATTGGCGCTGGTGGCGCACCTCCCGCTACGGCACAAAAAGAAGATCATTACACACAAACATAAAGCGAAACATTTAGCACAAAAGAAATCAAAGCCAGCGTAAGAGAAACTTACATACATGGTTCCACTCCTCCGGGAAGTCAGTGGCACACCCCACCAGGTGCTCAGTCCTGATGTAGAAGAAATACTCGAGGGACGGGCAACGACCTCATCATCAAGCTCCGCAGTCAGGCCGTCAGGTACTCCGCATATTTAATCAGCATCGCCAATAATTTGAAGCAGGAGGGGACGAGCTGACCAGGGTACACCTTGTAAATAGGCAAAGGTCCACCACAACATGGGGAGAGGAAGCCTAAATCCCAACCTGAAAGTGTAGGCGTAGAAGACGCAGTACCCTCGGTGGTCGACATGCACCCTGTCTCCGCTCCTGGCCCAGACGATGTCAGCAAAGCGAGGAATCTCACATTTCTCTTTCAGTTGAGCTATGCCAACCTCCCCCATCAATGGAGACTCGTCCACTTGATCTTCTCCCTCAGGGTCTGTAAAATCGGTCGCCGGACCGCTGGGAAGGGAAAGAATGTAGGTCACCCATGGGAACCGATCAACGGTCGGCGAATCAGTGGCTCCCGCCACCGTAGATGGACCCTCTGCCGCCGCAACCGCCACCGGAACTGCATCGGAACAGGAACTGCTCGCCCTTATCAATATAACAGAAAGAAGATGGTAAGATTCACCGGAAAAACAAGAGAATACGAAGATCCGATGAAAATGACGGAGAATGAATCAACAAAGAATGAAAAACCAGACAATCTGAAAGCAAGAAAGCTTATCTTCCTCAGAATTCCACTTAGACAAATATCAGAAAAGTGAGAACTAAGAAACACAACCCCTTATTTATAGGCAAAACATGAATGAACCTCACGAATCCCAAAGGTCACCATTAACTACCCGACCAACAGCAAAACGGTTCAGACCTACGGTAACGGGTACCATTACGACAGAAACCATTGAACGGTCATTCAACCATCAATTAGTACGTCCCCCATGAAACAATTGTGACAACCTCAAGGTACCATAGGCATGCCCCATGCGTCACCTTGCGTATGATTTTCCCCTTATACGTGGTAAGCGTGATCGTACTCTCCCCATGCATGTATAAAAGGCTACGGCCATCTCCAAAGTGAAAATGGCTACGACAACCGCTAAAAGGTATAAATGGCTATGGCCATCTCTGAAGTAAAAATGGCTACGACCATCTCTAAGATAAATGGCTACGGCCATTTCCAAAGTGAAAATGGCTACGGCCACCGCTAAAAGGTAAAAATGGCTATGGCCATCTCTAAGATAAATGGCTACGGCCATCTCTAAAGTAAAAATGGCTACGGCCATCTCTAAGATAAATGGCTACAACCGTCTCTAATGTAAAAATGGCTACGTCCATCTCTAAGATAAATGGCTACGACCATCTCCAAAGTGAAAATGGCTATGGCCACCGCTAAAAGGTAAAAATTGCTACGACCATCTCCAAAGTGAAAATGGCTACGGCCACAGCTAAATGGTAAAAATGGTTGCGGCCATCTCTAAAGTAAAAATGGCTACGGCCACCTCCAAAAGATAAAGGGCTACAGCCGTCTCCGAATTAAAAAATGGCTACGGCCATCTCTAAAGAAAGAACGGCTACGACTGTCCCCAAAGAATAAAGGACCGCGATTGTCCCCAACACATAAACGGATGAGGTTATTGGTGGAATCCGCTCATCGAGCTCGACCTCAATAAGCGGAGGGACTATCTGTATGGGTTAAAACTTGACCTCGTGATAATGAATGAGACCGGCACATTTATTAAAGTCTATTTATAACTAATAAATGGTATGGCTATCTATTCACAAGATCATCGGGTAGTTATCCAATTTGACAGTTAAAGTCACGGTTTGGCCGCCCACACGAGGGCGTCCCTTTTATGTGGTCCCATCTCCTCGGCACCAGCTGGCAGATCTCCCAGCTATAAATACTAAGAGAAAGAACCCTAAAAGGGGGCTGCTTCTTCTTCTTCACATCTACTTCTAAAAGAAGGGATAATGCATCATTGTAATGCTCTGAACCTCTCCATGGAGAGGCAAACCAAACTCATATCATTAATAAAAGATAACCACCCTCTTCCTTTTATCTAATATCTATTGTCTCTTATATCTTATTCTTTTGATTTTTGGATTTATTACGACCTGCTATGATTGACCCTCCATTCATTTCGATTGTTTTATGCTTATAAAGTGAATGAAAACTTTGAGCTATACACCTTCGATAGATAGAAAAATCAAATATAGTAAGTAAAGAACCGCACAAGCACAAGTGAGCAGTAACATGGAATTGGAAGGTGACAGAAAACAGCATTGCCAGTTGCTACAGAGTAATGATTTAGATGGAACGCGGACACTAACAAAAGGTTTAATTCTTGAGAAAATTTGGAATAACAACAGATTGAAGTTTTCAGGATAGTTCATGTTTGGAGTGCAAATAAAGTCACTTTGAATATTGATAAGAAAAAGAAGCTAAATATAAGATGTCGAGATACTTCTTACTGTTGTGATGTATTTTGAGAAAAATCGTGCGGACTTTTCCAATACCGACGCCCGGCAGTATTTGGTCTTACTAATGTCTTTGGACTGTCATAACCTTATAAATTGGTATCAATGCTGATGGTTTGGCTAGATGGGTATGCAGATGGCGGAGAGTAGCTCTCATTTTGCAGCCTGGTGGTCAAAATTTTGTGGCCAATTGCACAAAAATATAGTAACCGTCAGAAGTTTGATGAATCACCATAAGACTTGCTCAAGAATTTCTGATCAACGTGCTTCCAAATTCTGACCGGAGACTATTTCTCATCATTTTTCTTACCGAGGTTAAAATTTAAACGGTGACACCAAATGATCCTATTTGTGTCATTCTCCCCAAAAAGAACTCTTTGGGCTTCAATAACTAAAAATACTTGGATTATGTAACTGGCACACAATGAATCTCCAAATAAGCCCATGATTTCTGCTGATCGATCATGTGGTACATAGTTTGAGGAGAAAATCGTTAGTTGTGCGAACAAAATCGTACAATAGAAATTGATAACTACATATAAGTTGTAGAAAAAATACCCCTCAAGAGATGATTTTGTTTTTGGGAAAATTGTGTGTGCGTGGATGTTAAGAGTATCTTTGCATTGACTTAGCCCAACAATTCACGGCTTAACCGTGAAAGAAAGATGAGAGTAACAGCAAAGATGTCTGAGTAAGATTTTGCCAGTGGGAACAAATGTTGCAGAAATATCTAAGGTAACAGAACAAACATTTCCGATCCAAATTATTGTGGAGGTTCAGTGCAGGACAAAAGACAAGAGGGGTTGCTCTAATGGTAAGCAACCCCAACTTCCAACCGAGAGGTTGTGAGTTCGAGTCTCCCCAAGAGCAAGGTGGGAAGTTCTTGGAGGGAAGGATGCCGGGGAGTCTATTTGGAAACAACCTCTCTACCCAATGGTAGGGGTAAGGTCTGCGTACACACTACCCTCCCCAGACCCCACTAAGTAGTATTATAATGGGAATGGTACATACTAAAAATTTGTGTAATGAATTCTACAATTTGGTGAGCGCAAAAAGATCAAATTTTTTGGAAGATAGCTGGTTGGAAGTGCTCCTCTTAAAGACACTTCCAACTGAACGTTATGGTCTTGCAATTCGTAAGAAAGCCACCACTGCAGAGAGTAAAAACGGAAATGCTTGGGACACACGTTTTAGTAAAAGTTTACATGGCTAGTAATAAGTTAAGTTCATACAAGGGGATTCAAAAAAGTAAAAGAATGTCACACCTAGTATTTGAACTAGCAATCTAAAGTAATTTTTGAATCCCTATGCCATTACACTGTAAACTTTCCTTATGTCAAGGGAATTCAACAGTTTATATATAACAAAAAGGTATCTTGTTTTCGCCCTAGTTGCGCAGTAAAATTTTCCAGAAGGGATTCAATTTAACAGCATTGGCTCCACCTACTAGACTCCTGAATAATTTTGTTAGAAAGCTAGAAGGCCTTTTAATGCAGAGAGGACAACCTCTGTTGTGATGTGACTGTCCTCCAGACGAGGCACTGCTAAAACCAACTAAACCACAGGGGCCTCTTGGCCTACCGCTCCTCTCGCTCGAGCCTGCGGGAAATGGTTTATGTGGAGAGCTAGAAGGTTTTCCAATGCAGAGAGTAGAAATGGAAATGCTTGGGACATATGTTTAGAAGTTTACATGACTAGGAATTGAGAAGGGTAATTAAATTTCGTCGAAAGATAGAAGAGACTCACCTGAAGAATATGGTCTTCAATTTGTATGGCCGCCAATGCGAAGAGTAGAAATGGAAATGCTTTGAGCATATGTTTAGAAGAAATCAGAATCTGATTCTCTTGTGGAAGCAGATAAAGTAGACAAATTGTCGTTATAGTTATATTACAACATCTTAATCAGCACATGCACAATAGAACTGATTTGGACTGGGAAATTAATAACAACAACAATAACAAACCCAGTGGAATCCCACACGTGGGGTCTGGGGCGGGAACCTTACTCCTACCTTATTACGGTAGAGAGGCTGTTGTCGAAAGACCCTCAACTCGAGAAAAGTGAAAATAAAACAATAATCAGACAGTAGCAACAACAAGAACAAGGTATTAAGACAAGGAAGCAAATGGTACAACGTATAATAACAAAGATCTTAGAACACGACGCTTTCAGAAATGAGCCAATCCTACTGGAAATAATGACACACCGTGTAATAGCAAGGGGCTATGAATAGGGATATACAAGACTAGTACTAATACTACTAGAAAGAGTAGACGAAACTCTAGACTGCCTGTCAATCCACAACTCTAATCCTCGACCTCCACACCCTCATATTGAGAGTCATGTCCATGGTAAGTTGAAGTACAGTCATGTCCTGCCTAATCACCTCAACCTATTACTTCTTAGGCCTTCCTCTACCCCTCCTCTTACATGTCATGGTCAACCTCTCACACCTCCTAACCGGAGGATCAGAGTCTCTCCACTTCACATGTCTGAACCAACTCAGCCTCGATTCCCGCAACTTATCTTTTATAGGAGCCACGCCTACTTTGTCTCGGATATATTCATTCCTAATCTTATCTCTCTTGGTATGTCCACACATACATCTCAACATCCTTATTTCCGCTACTTTCAACTTCTGGATATTAGATTTCTTGACTGGCCAATACTCGACTTCATACAATATGGTCGGTCTAACTACCGCTTTATAGAACTTGTCCTTAAGTCTAGGTGACACATTCATGTCATACAAAATACCATAAGCGAGCCTCCTTTTCATCCATCCCGCTCCAATACAATGTGTGATATGCTCGTAAATTTCCTCGTTACCATGTATCACAAACCCAAGATATTTGAAACTATCTCTATTGGGGATGACTTATGTATCAAGCTTCACGTCTACTTCAGCTTCATGTGCTCCAACACTAAGCTTACACTACAAGTATTCTGTTTTCGTCCTACTCAGCTTGAAATCTTTAGACTCCAGGGTCTATCTCCACACCTCTAGCATGGCATTAACCCCACAACGCGTCTCGTCAATCAGCACTATATCATCTGCAATAAGATATACCATGACATTTCTCCTTGAATGTATCACGTCAACACATCCATTGTCAGGGAAAATAAAAATAGGCTAAGAGTTGATCCTCGATGCGACCCCATCACTATTGGGAAATAATCTGAGTCTCCTCCCACAGTTCTCACCCGAGTCTCAGCTCTATCGTACATGGACTGGGAAATTAATCCAGAGAGGTAAAGAACCAGTAAAGGTTACCTGCTTTACTTGGATAAGCACATTTGAAGCATGATAAGGGACTTCAATACATGCATTAGATGTTACACGTGCAGAAGCTGCGATGAGAACTTGAGATATCAGTTTCTACATTGTCATTCAGTTGGCCATTATAGTATCTAGTCTTGAACCGTTTTGGTGTGCCATAGTGATGCCTAAGAATGTTAATGGCATCCTAGAAAGTTTTGACAGACAGAGGATAAGGAAATGACTGGGATCAGTATGGTCACAGTACCCTCAATCCATTATGTACCAACCGAATAAATAAATTACAGGTGCTCTGACATCGATGGACAATGCTGATCTACGATTCTCATATGGAAATCTTATCATGAGTAACTTGTCAATGTCCACCTGGTGCTGGTTTTGTAAATAATCTAATTTTATTGGGAAAAACATCTGTGCTTGTAGAATCAGCAGCATTCAAAAGGTAACCAGCCAAAGATGCCTTTACATTAACCAAAAATGGTCAAGAATGGACAATAAAAGAAAGAAGCACCTCTAAAACTCTGTAAAAGAGCCATTTTTTTGTTCAAAGCAATTTTATAAGACTACATATGTCAATGTAGAACTGAAAATCACAATGTTACCTAGCAACTTAAATCTCCAAAACTTTCCGGGCTCTGACCGGAATTTTCTCTGCTGTAGTGTATCTATCTCCATCTAAATGGCCACCATTTCAGCTCTACAAATTGATAAATCAAGAAAAGGAAAAAGGGAAAAAATGCTTTAATCTGAACTAGTTCTGTAGGTATGAAGAAGAAAGAATCTCCTGATCCTAGGTTCACTAGGAAAGCTACATAAGGTGAAATTTAAACAAAATGATGCGTTGGATATTCATGCTCATATCCATTATAATCATAGTACAGCCGCTCTCCTTTAGCTATATCACGAACCGCAACCAAAAGAACGTGGCATTCACCATTTACATTGTATCTCACACATTTCAGGTTCTGCTTCTTCTTACCTTCCCTGCAAAAATTGGAATAGTCTCAAGAACAGTAGGCTGGTTAAAATTCTTATAAGATTTCTCGACATGATATGGTGGTTCAGCATATCACAGAAAGCAAAGACTTTAGAAACCCAAGACATATGGAGGAGAAAAGATGGAGACAATGATTGAGCTTAAGGAGGTTAGGTTGAGGCTACTGGCTTACGGTGTATGGTTATTTATGCCATTAATGAACCGAGTAATATTTCCACGCTTATCAGGGCAGATAACGAGACTTCTTGATGGGTCACTTGCTAAAAGAAGGGTCATCATGCTATCACAATCGTCCTCCTGCCGATTTCTGATATAATCCACGTCGCCTGTGTATTCTGCTATTATTGTCAGGTCCTTTATAGGCCCATCAGCTTCTACAGTATAGCTGCATTAATAAGACAATGTTTACATTCCATGTGCATATACCAAAAAAAAAACAGACAAGAAATGCACGAGTAAACTATGTTAACTAGGCGTACCCTTCACGAGAATCAAAAACTACCATGAGAGGAGGCCATTCGCCTCTTTTGCACATAGCTCTGCACTGCTCCAGGGTTTCGGTATCTTCTTTTGAGAGAACCTGATACAAGAGGAAAACGTTGCATGTTGAAGTATGATCTAACACATTTATAACATTCAAAGAGCTATAGAATAGGCCAACCGACTATAGGACTGAGAGCAAACCTGCATTCCACCGCTTTCAAACTTAGCACAGTTAGCAGATCTAGGAGCCATATCAGGCATGTAAGTGAGCTCATCGCTGAATTCCATATTGAGAGCTGTCAGTGCAGAAGCAAGAGATGTCATTTGAACTAGCCTCCTGCAAGGATCTTCTGTTGGAGTAAATGGCAATATCCTTCTGCGTCTCTTGTGGAAAACCAGTGAGCAGCGCCTCCGACGTTTTCTGCTATCTATTGACAACGTAAACAGGGAATTATGGAAAATAATAAACTAACAGTAGCTTCTAAAAGTATAAGTAAAAAATTTGCTGGCTTGCAATGGATTACAAGGATTTCTTAGCAAAGTATATATCCGGACACCTCTGAGATTAGAAAACAAATCTGCTTGCAATAATCTGTATAATCTCTTCTGTACAAGTCATTAATTTACAGTCTCTGAAACAGAATGACGAAAAACGCAGCATTATAACATGAAATCATGAAAAGAAGAAAAACAAAAGGGAGTACAAGTGCAACTCCGCTTAGTTTCGGAAGGAATACTAGTACATATATCTTCATAGACAAGTGACATGAGAACAGCTTAGACATTATTTGCTAAAATTGGTCTAGGATTTATAGCAATCTAAATGAAAATGGTATAAACAACAACAACAACTACCCAGTATAGTCCCACAAGGTGGGGTCTGGGGAGGGTAATATGTAGACGGGCCTTACCCCTACCCGAAAGGGCAGAGAGGCGGTTTCCAATCGAACCTCGGCTCAGCGTAAGAAAAGAAAAACAAAAACAAACAAAAACAAGAACAAAAGAGTATTAGTAACTCCAGCAGAAATAGCGTAAATAATAATCTAAACATAAGGACCATAAATAAAACAACATATAGAAATAACAGACAGTAACTACCATAACTAACATAAATAACTACCATAAGGGAGACAAAATCCAAAACACAAATCATCTATGGTTAGCCCTGCCAAGCCTCACCCTACCCCGGGTGAGGAGAACGTAAAACTCTAGGAGCCCCTACCCTACAACCCTGATACTAGACCTCCAGACTTTCCTATCAAGGGCCATGTCCTCGGAAACTCGCATACTAGCCATGTCATGCCTAATCACTTCTCCCCAATACCTCTTAGGCCTCCCTCTGCCTCGCCGTGCGCCGACAATCGTCAGCCGCTCACAACTCCTCACCGGGGCATCAGGACTTCTCCTCCGCACATGCCCGAACCACCTCAGCCTCACTTCTCGCATCTTCTCATCCACCGGGGCCACCCCCACCTTCTCTCAAATAACTTCATTCCTAATCTTATCTGACCTGGTGAGCCCGCACATCCACCTGAGCATCCTCATCTCCGCAACCTTCATTCTCTGAACATGAGAGTTCTTCACTGGCCAGCACTCCGCCCCATACAACATGGCAGGTCTAACCACGGCTCTATAAAATTTCCCCTTGAGTTTCGGTGGAACTTTTTTGTCACACAGGACTCCGGATGCAAGCCTCCACTTAGACCACCCCGCTCATATACGATGAGTAACGTCCCCGTCAATCTCTCCGTCCCCCTGAATCACCGACCCGAGATATCGAAAATGGTATATATATATATATACATATATATATATATATACACATATATATATACATATAAAATTGGACAACGCTACTTAGCAAATGGTAGCCTTGGCACAATGGTGAAAGTTGCCACCATATGACCAAGAGGGCACAGTTCAAGCTGTGGAAACAGCCTCTCGAAGAAATGCAAGGTAATAGTGCGTACATAAGACCAAATGTGGCCAGGCCCTTTCCCCGACCCCATGTATAGCGGAAGCTCAATGCACCCGACTGCCCCTTCTTTCGGATAACATTACTTAGCAATAAGACAACCAAGGAAAAAAATGAAGTGCAGCACTGACAAGTGGCTCTTTACTGAATTGAAGCATCAGTGAATTGACAAGAATATGTTCGTATTTTAACAAGCAATTTCTTAGCTAACCACTGCTAAGTGCTATCACACTATATATTAACTGAAATATGCAAATCATCCTTTTGTTAATAAGGATAGATCATCCTTAATAAATTTGGTAAGTAGTTACATGAATGCTTTCCGCAAGCATAATACTTACCTCATACATGAGTGGTTTGATTAAAGCATATATTAATCAACAGCCAACTAAGCCTCAATCCAGACTAGTTGCCGGATGTGGAGAAGACAGAATGCTCTACAGACAAGCACATACCATATTTGTCTGATCATTGCAGAAAGTTGATCAAACAACATGGTCACTAAGACAGGTTAAACTTCTTTCATATCTGCACACGTATAACTATCACATTGGCAACAGTCATGTTTTAGACATTAGAACATCTAGGAAAGTAGTAATCTTTTGTCAATAAAACCTTTTTTGATTGAAAATTTTGTTCTGAAAGCAGAAACCTCCTGTGTTCAAAATCCATTTTACTCACTAAGCAAAATAATGACTAGACTGAGATAAAACTGACCAAGCTTAATGCCCAGGAAATGACTAAATAAAATACAAGCATGGTTATGATGTTGTAATGCCCTAGCATTATGTGTTATTCAAGTCAAAGGGGATACCTTAAGAGAAGAACGATAACTTATGGTCACCTAAAAATAATTCAGAGATTACTCTTTTATTACTTCTTTTGCAAATCACTTTAGATTATCAATCATATCAGACAAAAGCTATACTGCGAAGACAGAAAAGACAATTATTAGCAAAAATTCATTTGATCAAAATGATAAAACTGTAGGATTTTGATTCCACCCTCAAATTTTGGGATCATCAATGTTGACTCTAGACATTATGCACACTTAGCTCATCGAACCACCAACTCGAAACTAAAAACAGAAACAAAAGAGAATATTCGAAAAACCTTAGTCCGTATCAAAAGAGCAAGTAGGAAACAAAATCTAGCAACCAAAACATAAATTACATCAATTGGAAAAGATAACAAACATTTATTACTATATAATGGGATAATTTGCACTTCCCTCACTAGGTTTAAGAGTGAAAGATTCGTGTCCTCCTCCACACCCTCCTTTTGAGTAGGTTTTTTTAGAATAATCGCGGCTCACATATAAGTTTGGAAGGTTTAGTTTCCAAAACTAGCTGGATCGGCTATATGAATCCTCTTTCTCCATACTCTAATGACAAATGTAGTATTACAAACATATATCAGCGTCAACCAATCTGCTTTAAACAAAACTTAGTATAACAAAAGTACATAGACATCAACCGAAATACCACATTCGATCATGATCTCCATCGTGTTTACATAATCTTTCCCAATACACAACTTTTCATTTACCTTGAGCAGATGTACATTTTACCATCACTTCACTGCCTTTCTGGATCCCAAAGAAATCAACAATCTTCTTTTGTGAAAAACCTAAAAACCCATAAAAACGAAAGTAAACAAATAGTCCATTTTATCACTTGCTTGATCACACAGTTGTACTTATACATGATACATCAAAAGCAGAATCTTGCATACATACACATTATTTAGTTGATTCAGTTTTTAAAAAAATCATCTTTTTACTTTTGTTTTTGTTTTTTCGGTTCGTACTTTTGATTGTGCGATTTTGATCACCAGAGCAATGAGGACAATGCCACGGTCCAATTGGAACGCGAACTACAATAGGCCGAAGGCATAACATATGAAACCCTTTGTTACATTTGTCACACAGTAACAGCTCCTCCGGCCTTTCCCCTGAGCCACATTGCTCGCACACAACATCCTCGCCGTCGTTGCTATCGTCTTCGCTATCGTCGTCCGGCGGCAACTCCACGCGCTTCGCCACTCCCATGATCTCTTCCATCGACCGGAATTTCTTCGGTGGCGGCGATACCGATAACCTCGGCCGCGGACGCCGTCGCCGGCGGTAGCTATCCGATGAGTCAGCTGAAGGACGGACCTTCCTTTGAGCTACCGGCCTCGATAACGCCACCGGCGAAGCCGAGCTCGGTGGAGCCATTGATAATTAGCGGCGAAATGGGGACACTGCTGAAAATAAATTATTTTTCGAGGGTGAATTGGGAATGAGAAACGATAGAGTCGTTAATTTTCAATTTCGAATTTCATTTTTCTGTTTAATTTAAACACTGTGAGGCCATTTTTTGTTTACTTTTATCTTTTGTTGCAGAGAGTGTTGTAAGAAAAGGAGAAGCGAAAATGGAAAAGAAGGAAAGAGACGATACCCACCCACCTACGCAAACCACCCCCCTGAATACCCCCTAGGGGTAGGAGAAGGCTTGCGGGAAATTAGGTGTGACACTGAATGACGTGGCGGGAGGTGATTGATAACGGCTAATGTGCACCGTCCCAGCGCACGGAATTTAATGTGCGCGTTGTGCCGTGTTTCTAGTTTAAAACATTATTTAGCCGTTAAATGGGGCATTGCTTTAGTTAGGCATTAGAAGAAACAACTGGGTAAGACTGACAGTTTTTGACATTTATTTGGGGGCTGAATGTAATTTGAGTAAACTTCTGTGGTATTACTTGTGAAGTTCTGAGAAAATTGAACTGCAATGCAAATTGTACGTCGAAATTTTGGTCGCATTTAAATTGTGTTATATTTTCTCATATTTTTGTTTTCTTGTTATAGCTTATATGTCGAAGTATATAAAGTTTTGAAATTCATCTTCACTTCATCGTATGATGAAACTGAATAAAGATGACTAACGCTGCATCTTACATCTCATGAATTAAGGTAGGAGTCGCACTACGGATATAAATTCGATTCATCTTGCATATACGTTGTTAGACTATTTAAAATGTTAGCGAAATTTATTACATAAAAAAGGAATTTGAATTCGGATTTTATTAATACTATTTTTTGGTAAGAAATTTGACTTCTGATTTAAGTAATATATTATTTTTTGGGTAAGTAATTTGATTATTATTTCATTTTTATTTAGCAATAACGATTATGAATTAATTAGTTTTGCTTAGAATCAAATAAAAATCTATTTATGTGGAGAAAAGTCAATAGATGCAATAATCGCTAATAATTTCAATATCCTCCTTCTTAGATCATATTATTAACTTGTGTTAATAGTGAGAAATTCTTTTTTATAAAATGAGTGTTGAGCTAAACAAGTTTTTGATATATGATATAGATTTTAAAAGGCCAAATACATAGACAGATACTGAAATTTGGCACCGATTTTTACGTGAACACGTAAAATTTGCCTCTTTCTTATCAGGCACGCAAACATCCTTCCATGTGTTCCAATTAATCACAGACTGCTGACTTGTACTATAGCGTGACTTTAAACAAAAATTGGCGCGTGAAGTATGATTTTTTTTGCTGATGTAGTGGAGGATTCCAATGGTAAAAAAGTGGATTCTTCATAATCCCTTCCCCTGACCTGAAAGTCTGCCATATCTCCCCTTCCCCACCCCCCACCCCCCCAAAAAAAAACCCTAGGTCATTTATGACATAGGAGATCGAAGATCCAAGCTGAAATTTCTTAATATTTTTCTCTTGTTTCATACCAGTAACTGAAGGCTCGAACAAGTAATTGATTTTCTTCTATTTCTTTTTTCCTTTTCTCTTTATTGGCAGTGGATTTTCTTCTATTTTTTCTTCCTTTTTCTTTAGTGACTCAATGTAATTGGTAGTGAATTCGTCTAATTCGATTCGCAAAGGACATGAATTTGCTTAATGGACTGATTATTTGTCATTGTGGAATCAATGCTTTGCTAAAAATATCATGGTCAGAGAGAAACAGGTCATCGATTTTATCGCTGCAGAATTGATGAAGTAAGCACATGAATTTATCGTCGTTGTTAAATTGTTCTTCATTTGTTGTTGATTTCACAAATTGTATCTTTTTTTGGTCTATTTTTTGCAGGATAAAGGTGGATACAAATTTTATATGTGGTATGAACCTTAATTTCCATATCAAGCTATAAGGGTGGTATGTGGGTTGTTGAAAAAGGTCAAAAAGAATGATGCAGCTGAACTTAATACTAAAAGGCGGAAAAAATATTTCTTGGCGTTAGTTATGATATTTATGTTGCGGGTTTGGAATGGTATTACTGGTTGATCGTATTAGTAACAACGCGTTAAATTGAATATCACTCGTTGTAATTGGACATAAATTACACCCAAATTTTGAATTATGTATTCAATCAATGATAATGGTATTTTGGGGTGTACTTTACAATGCATATATTATTTTTGACTGCTGCAAGAATTGCATAGATGATATTGATAACGATGACAAGAAAGACCATTATATAATATTGGCCGTATGAAAACTTTTATATATATATATATATATATATATAGAGCAAAATACAAGAGCTAAAGCACATGCTGTCCTTGAAGCCAATATAAGAACTAAATCAAAAAGCTAATCATGTAACCACCAATACAATACCAAAAAGGCAATACCAATATAAAGTTATGTTTCAAGGAGTCATTACTACATGTCTAAATAATTAACTAAATAAGCACCTAAACCTATTAAAGAATAAAGTCACTGGGTTACACTCCTTTGGCTTTACATAAAAGATGTGGGTGTGCCTTCTTGATTGGAAGTCTTTTGTGTTCCTTGATGCACTCATCAATTGGAGTTGGTTAGTAGTTACTTTTTGTCTACTTTTTCATTTTAGACCAGGCGGCTTAAATCTAATAACTATACTGGTTTCAGTTGTATTCTTCGGATCTTCCATGTGATATCACTCTTTCAGATGGATTACCAGGCTGAAAAATATTAGTCACGGTTAATATGAAATATAAAATAACATTTTCTTCAAACAATTATTGCTTACCTTCAAAATGGTTGCTCCTCTCATAGTGTTTGTATATATCCCAAATCTTGTAGGTCTTGGCCTCTTTTGTCCAATGTTAGAGAATGTGCTTTCTTGACTTGTTTCAGATCATCTTCCTCTGAAGAAGCTGTTTAACATGCTCCCTTTCTTAAGCCAATACCTCTCCCTCTTCCCCTTCCCCTGTCTACACCAATTGGATTGTGTTAGATTATATCTGGTGACAATAGTTGTAGCATCACAAATTGAAGATTGAGCAGGTTATCTTTGTTGTCTTGGCTAACTTGGCTAACTTGGTTGACCCATAACAGGCTGCAATGTTAATACCAAATAAATAATTGAGTATTAAATTATAAAATACTATTAAACTTAATTGAACAACAGATTACCTCTGTTTTGCAGGCTCTCTTATTGTGCCATACTTGATGACATAATAAACATGTCATCTTCACCCCTTCTTGGACAGTTTTCCATACTTTGCTTTTTTGATAACTTACTTTTCTCTTACATCTTTTTTATCTACCTGACATTTATTCTGGTCTAGAGGCTCAATAATTGGATTTTTAGATTCTTGCCACATCTTCATATTGGGCATGAGATGAAGAAATTACTTGTAAACCTTTAGGAATGTTTCTTTCTATGCTAAAATTTGACATGTTGTTCTGGCTATTGTTCTAAGTGATTGTATGAACAAAGAGCATGTTGACATGGTATTCTCCTCACTATCCATGATCTACAAGTACAAGTTTTTGTCATCAGATTAACAGTAAACCTCTTATTACCTTCTTCAATCTCAAAACATCTTGTCCATTAAACCTTACTTTACATTTCCTAGACAATTTCTTGTTCTCCTCTAATATCATCCTTGCCATTGGTAAAATGTCACTTATCCAAGTCTCAGCAAATTATCTCATTTCATTATTCCTATTAATTATTTTATGTCTAATTTCCTCCGATATTGTTATAATTGACTTATGTTTAGGTCCAACTTTCCAAGAGTTAAAAAATTTATACATATTATTCTCAACAATATTATATTTAAAAAACTCACTAAAGTAAGTTTTGCACCAATATTCTTTATTGTACTTCAATAAGTCTTCACACCGTTTAGGACATCAAGTAAACTCAAAGCATATAACTCTTCCCTGAACTTTAGCTCATATGTTAATTTGGAGCATCTCCAGAATTAGTTTCTTCTTTCTTCATCTCTCCAATTTTGAGCCCAGTTGGACCAAATATGTCTTGCTCACATTTTGTGTTCAGCAATAGTAATAACTCTGTAATTGTTGGGACAATTCCCTGCAATAACAAGTAAAAACAGATCTAAGAGTGAAAGAAGTAGGAGTAAATAAAATAACACAACAATTTAAAAATAAAAATACATCACCTTTTGCATGTGTGACAACAATGTTAAGACAATTCCATCACCTAGATCCAAATCTGATTTGAGCAAATTAATAATTCATGTCCAAGAATTCTTGGTCTATACAACCCATGCTATGGGAAACATCTACTGATTTTTATTCTTTCCAATTATCACCCGTAATTCACCTTTGCATGCTCCTTTAAAAAGCAACCATCAAATCTATTAATCTTCCTACATCCTTCTAACCAATCCTTCTTCAAAGAATCAAAACAGATGTAAAAATATACTAATAAATTCTTTCAAGGTACAATATTTGTATCTATTCTGATCCACCAAGTACTCCCAGAATTAGTCTCCTTGATAATATTAGCATAATCACACAACCTTATAAATTCCATCTTTCAGTCCCCCATGAACTCTTGTGTAACCCTACACTTAGCCCTATAACAAACAGTTCTTCCAATATCCAGACCAACTTTGTCTCTGATAGATCTTCTAACTCCCACAGTTTTATACTAGGTGTGGATTTGATTTTTTCCCCTAAATTTATGAGAAATATATTTAGATGTGCACTACCTATTCTTATTGTACTTGTTGCATTTGTGTTGTTGATGGTACTTCTTCACCATGAAGTCACTAGAATCTCTGTCTTTATTTACATACAATGTCTATTTGCATCTGCCAGTTCTGCACTTCACAAGTACTCCGTGGCTCTCATTTGGTTTTAATCAGCTGCACATTATACTCAATAGCATAATTGGTCACTGCCTTCCTAAACTCTATAGCATTTTCAAACACCATCCCAAGTTAAAAAGCAATAACTTCACATTTAGGATCATGTCTAATCTTTTTGCTTCTTCTACTAGCTGGTAAAGCAATACCCATTCCAGCTTCAACATCTAACTCATCCTCAGAATCATCACTTTCAATGTTTGAACACAGAGATAGTCCTTATCCCCACCTAAGTTCCTAACTTATCTGTCTCTCTTATTTATTCCAATGTCTTTAAATCCTTTATTTAGTCCAGCTTCTCTTATTGATACTTCATGTGTTGCAGTAGGTCTTTTTCTATTATTTTTTCTACTATTTTTCACTCCTTTTTTAATTTCTTAGTTCTCTTAAATCTTCATCACCCTAACTATCATCTACATCAGGTATGACATCTAGTTCAGACTCACTACTATCCAGATCGAATAGAAGATCAAGATTCTTCAATCTCATCTAAATCTTCAAAAAATACAACATCTTCTAGTGTCAAGTCCCCTATTGTTTGTTCCCTTTCAACCACTCTTAGGTTTTCCTCAGCTGGTCTTTTTGTATTTATACTGCTTGACCCAACATTTGCTGTCGTAGACCTAATAATTGAAAGGTTATTTTCAATATCTGTCCCACTAGTAGGACCACGTGGGACCTTCCCTTCTACTACAATAGGGTCATTAATAACATGCTAAATAAATAAGTCCAAATACTATAAAGGTGTAAGAGGAAAGACAATATTTACTACCAGAAAATGGGCATATGTCAATAATTATTTTAGCAACGGTTCAATCGTTGCCATAGAACCTATATGGTAACGATTACAATCGTTACAGTAGCATTTAAGTGATACCAACACACTTTAACTATAGAACCATTGCAATTGTAAACAACCGTTGCCATAGATGCATCTAGCGCAATGGTTATATGAACCGTCCCAATAAAACTATCTATGGGAACGCTTTCATTGTAAAAAAATTCTATTGGAACGGTTATTGTTTCCCTTCTTATTTTCCCTTGTGAATTTTGTTACACCCACCAAAAAACCCTATTCATCTTATTTTTTTAATAATTTCAATAATTAAATATTAAATAATTTATTTTTGGTTTTTTCCCCATTAACTGCGATACCCCCAATGCTAGCCGATAACCCTAAAGTAAAAACACCGAGTCATCTTCTTCTTCACTGATACCCACCCCATCTCTCTCTCTCATAAAAAATCATCTTCTTCTTCACTGATACACTATTAAAAACTCTGATACCCCCATATCTCTCTCTTTGCGATGCCCTAAAAAACCCTCAATTCTCTCCATAATCATTTACAAATTAAGGAAAAACAATTCGGAGACCCAAAAATGCAAAGGTAATAAGATTCTTTTGCTCTCTTTGCACTTTCTGGCTCTTAATCGAGAAATCTAGCCTTATTCTTTAGTTCAAGCGAAATAAATTTGGTATTATATATCATGTTTTTGATCTATATAAACTCGTTCTATAATCCTTTATTGTCATTCAATCAATTTATTCCCAATCGAAATATTGATAAAACCATTTGTACATAAATTCCCTATAATATATACAACAATAGTTTTATAACTCTACTAGAAATTATAGTTACCATTTTGTCTTTTTTACAAAAGCCATCATCAAGAGTGAGTCAGTCAGTTTGACATCTATCTTTACACTTCAGATATACTAGGGTCGATGGCTAAAGTTTTTGACTCTTTGTTATCTTGAATTGTTATATAGGCATGCTTTTTGTATGCTTTATTTTAGAACATTTATCCTATGAAAGAATTTAAACAGTTTCATAGTTTAAATTTTTTCTTTCTTTTCCTTCCTTTTAACTTTTTTTGACAGGGCCTCTCTAGTACAAGGACCTTGCTTACAGACGCATCTGATGCTACACCTATTTATTCCCCATTGACATCACTTCTAACATCAAATACTGGAAATAAAGAAGCTAAGTAAGCAACTTCTAAACCTTCAATAGTTCAAGAAATTGTGAAGGGGATATCACAGGTATGAAATGCCGCAACCTTTCTAATTACCGCACACCAGAGCAAAATTTGCATGATGGGTTACAATTTTGTGAATAGATGTGATTTCTTACAGCCTTGTCATTCGTATAAACTAACTCCTTGCAATTTTTTTTTCTCTCTAGAATTGATGTCCCAACTTAATGGATTATTAAATGATTATTTACATATAAATGGAAGTTACTCCCCGCTTCTATATTTTAGACTGATAATTTATAAAGCTTTTTAGAATATTGCCAAGATTTTATGTGAATTAGTAGTCAAAGCCTACTGATTTAGCAATATGACATTGAGTTCTACTTTATATCTTTCAATTTATGAGCACAAAGAAAAATTTAGATTTTTGGATTCTCTATTCAATTGTTCGACTGATTCTTGATTCAATATTTTTGGTATTGGGCGGACAGTGTGATGAATATGCAAAATTTGAAATTTCTGGTTATTTTCACCAGAATTCTGTCTGTTTGCCCATATGTTATGTGCAGAAATTTGCAGTTTTGAGTTAAGTTTTGGGTCAGAATATGCACTATTTGAGATTAACTTACGCACCGTTTTGCAAGTCCCCTAGTCTAATTAGTTTATTTTATATCTAAGGCAAGATTATTTCTTGTTTTTTTGCTCGATTGCTCTCCAAGCAATCCATTTTTGATGTCAGTTTTTTGTGTATGCTACTCTTTATTGAACTATAGAATCTTCTTTGGTGTTATAGATATTATTAGTTGAGAGAAAGTTTATTTCTGTTAACCGAGGAGAAATCATTACTAGTAACTTAGGGAACAGTCGTTGTTGTATCTTAATTTAAATTTTTGGTAATTGGCTTTGCTGGTAGTGTATTTGTGTATTTCGCTTATTTATCTTGTTATGTATGTTACTCAATATTTATTTTGTTATCTTGGGGTAACTAATGAGTCCTTGAGTTAAGTTAC
Organism: Nicotiana benthamiana; assembly: GCA_034376525.1. Classification (NCBI taxonomy): domain Eukaryota; kingdom Viridiplantae; phylum Streptophyta; class Magnoliopsida; order Solanales; family Solanaceae; genus Nicotiana; species Nicotiana benthamiana. The sequence goes on from CM067334.1 coordinate 134,400,225, forward strand.
AACATGTTGCTAAAGTCTAATTTTTTTAGAATTGAATGCATGGGTTGAGTGCGAATCTAAATTAAAGTACTACAAATAACAGAATAGGCAAGAATTGTTATTTAATATTGTTCTATAACTTTTTTGTTGCAAGGATACAAAAAAGTCAACCCATTTCTTAGATATACCCAACTAGCTAGATATTTATTATGTCAGCATCCAGAAAGCTCATAAAAATATACAAATGCACTATGTTAAAATTTGTTATCTCTCTTAAAATTAAAAATAAATATCCCACTCCTCTTCAGTTGGTGCTCCTTCTAATTTTTCACCTTTAAAAATATTGGTTAATATCTTATTATATGTAGATTTATTTGGTTAATTTTGTTGATTTAATTTTATTAGGATTTCAATGGATAATGGAGATAAAAGTTAGATGTATCTCCTAAGATGGATGAATGAGTATATTCGTGGAATGAAAATTTTCTTGATAAGACATTTGAATGAGCTTCCCAGGAAAATAAAATATTATGCCTTTGCAAAAAGTATATTTATCATTGTCGGCACTATAGAAATGTGGTGGAGGATCACTTGGTTGTTAATGGTTTTGTTGATGGTTACACCAAATGGGTTTTCCATGGGGAAAGGTTTTCCTCTAGAAATGCACCTCACCAAAGAGATGATGATGATGAAGGTTCTAACATGCATGATGATATTGATGGATTACTTCATAATACTTTACAAATGTAGAAGGTGAAGCAGAGCAGGAAGAACAGATGAGAGAGACTCTATCTGAAGATGCTACGAGATTTTTAAAATTATTAGAGGAAGGAAAACAAGAATTATATCCTGGGTGTGAAACCTTCACTAAATTTAGTTTTACTATTCGGTTGTACGTGTTTAAATCCTTGCATGGATTGAGTAATGTGCCCTTTTCAAATATGCTAGAGATGTTAAAAGAGGCATTTCCCTTTGCTTAGTTGACAAAATCTTTCAACAAGGCTAGAAACATGATAAAAGATTTGGGTCTTCATTATGAAAAATACATGCATGCCCTAATAATTGCATGTTATTTTGGAAAGACAATGCAAAAGCCGATAATTGCTTCGTTTGTGGGGCTTCTTAATGGAAAGTTGTTGATGCTTCCTTGACTAACAGCTATAAAATCCCAGTAAAGTTTTTAAGGTACTTTCCCTTAAACCCTAGGCTTCAGAGGATATTCATGTGTCCTGAAATAGCCATTGCAATGAGATGACATGGTAATGAACGATCCAATGATGGGAATATAAGGCATCCTGCTGATGGAGAAGGTTGGAAGGATTTTGATTCTCTACACCCAGACTTTTGTAGAGATCCACGTAGTGTTAGGTTGGGTCTTTCAAATGATAATGTTTCAACCCATTTCGAACCATGAGCATTTCTCGTAGCACGTGGCCTGCCATGTTAATGAACTATAATTTACCACCATGGATTTACATTAAGCCACAATATGTCATGTTATCAATGATCATTCCAGGTGCTTCATCTCCAAAAAATGATATAGATGTGTATCTACAACTATTAATTGAAGAATTGAAGGAACTATGGGAAATTGTGATATAAACATAACTGCCTAGATGTTTAATTCATCACAAACATGGAGGAAGTCACGCATTCGCGAAGAAGGAAAATGAAGCTGCCAAGAAAAGGCCATCGCAATCGCGAAAAGAGGCGCAAACGCGGAGAGTAAAATGTTGTGGCCCAAAAATTGTTCTACGCGAACCTGTGAACCAGTACGCGAACAAGAAGGGGGAACCTGCATCCCGTGTCACATCCGGTGTGTACATTAAACCAATGAAGCTATGCGAACGCGAGTGGATGCACGTGATCGCGATGAGGAAAAAACTAGACTCAGCCCTCAACGCCAAATAACACAACGTGAACACGAGGGCTTGGATGTGAATGCGAAGGAAGAAGAATTTAAATCTTCATGAACGGGGGAGATGTAATGTGAACGCGAAGAAGGAAAAGGGTCTGCAAGAGCTAAAGCAAAAAAGTTTCAATTTTCTATGTTCTAAAAATGATCCGTTGAGCATCCGAAACACACCTGAGGCCCCCGGGACCTCAACCAAACCTACAAACATGCATAACATCATTCAAACTTGTACCAATCCTTAAACCACCTAAAACAGCACCGAAAACTCTAATTAATCAAGGTTTTAATCGTAAGAACTTCAAATTCCCTCAAAATACGATTTCGATCAAAAACCTAAACAAAATACGTATGAATGACCTATACTCTTGCACGCACAAAATGACATGACGGAACTACTGCAACTTCCGAAATTCTATTCTGACCCTTAGATCAAAATCTCACTATCGGACGGGAAACTTCAAAAATTCAAGCTTCGACATTTAATGCCTAAATTAGCTACAAACCTCCAAAGCACATTCCGAATACGCTTTCAACCTCGAAATTACCTAACGAAGTTAACAGAACCATCATATTTCCATTCTAAGGCATTTTTCACACTTTCCCGACTACGAACAACTTTCCAACACTTAAGCTCTCATTTACAGGCTAAATTTCCCAAAAATCTCCGATGAATAAGTAGTACACATAGGAATGAAATGAGCGGACTTGGCTAGCCGATCCACAAATAACCCAAATAGCATCAAACTTCTTCAAAGTCCGGGGGAGTCCAACTACGAAGTCCATGGTGATCCTCTCCTTCTTCCTCTTCGGAATCTCTATATGCTGAAGCAACCCTCCCGTGTCTCTGGTGCTCATACTTCACCTGTTGACAATTGAGGCACCGAGCTACTAATCCCACTATGTCCTTTTTCATCGTCTCTATCAATAGTTTTATCTCAAGTCCTGATTCATCTTCGCGGCACCTCGATGGATAGAATACCCGAACTATGAGCCTCCTTCAATATCAAATCCCGAACACCATCAACATTGGGTACACAGACCCGAACCTGCATCCTCAATACCCCGTACTCACTGATAGTCAAATCCAGGGCATCACCATGCTGAACCTTGTCCTTGAGGATAAGTAAATGAGGGTCATCATACTGCCGCTTCCTGATACGATCGAATAGCGAAGACCGAGAAATCAAATAGGCTAGAACCCGACTAGGCTCTGAAAGATCCAATCTCACAAACTGGTTGGCTAAGGCCTGAACATACATTGCCATAGGCCTCTCTAATGCTGGTAGATATGCCAAACTCCCCAAACTCTCTACGCGGTGACTCAAGGCATCAGCCACCATATTGTCCTTGCCCGGGTGGTATAAAATAGTAATATCATAATCCTTCAGCAACTCTAACCATCTCCTCTGGTGTAGGTTTAGATCCTTTTGCTTGAACAAGTGCTACAAGCTCCGATGATCAGTATAACTCAAGGTCGTGGATATGGTAGTTCTTCTCATGTATCCTAAACTGTTTGGACATTTAGGTAATCACCCTAATATCCTGCATCAACATCACTCCGAGGCCAACCTGCAAGGCATCATAATAAACTATATAAGACCCCGACTAGTAGGCAATATCAAAACTAGGGTGGTAGTCAAAGCTGTCTTGAGATTCAGAAAGCTCTCCTCACACTCATCTGTCCACTGAAATGGAGCACCCTTCTGGGTCAATCTAGTCATAGGGGCTGCAATCGAGGAAAACCCATCCACAAAACGATGGTAGTAGACTGCCAAGACAAGGAAACTACGAATCTCTATAGATGAGGACGACCTGGGCCAACTCTGCACGACCTCTACCTTCTTCGGATGCACCCGAATATCCTCACTCGATACCACGTGGCCTAAGAATGCCACAGAATCCAACCAAAACTCACATTTTGAGAACTTTGCATATAACTTCTTCTCTTTCAGGGTCTAAAGCATGGTCCTCAGGTGCTACTCTTGATCTTCCTGACTCCGCGAATACACTAGAATATCATCAATAAAAACAATAACAAACGAGTTAAGATAGGGCCGAAACACAATGTGTATCAAATGCATAAAAGCTGCTGGGGAATTGGTCGGCCCAAGTGATATAACAAGGAACTCGTAATGATCGTACCGATTCCTGAAGGCAGTCTTCAGGATATCTGGCTCCCGAATCTTCACCTGATGGTAGCTTGAGCACAAGTCAATCTTAGAAAACACGTGTGCGCCCTGAAGCTGGTTAAGCAAATCATCAATACGAGGCAAAGGCTAACAATTCTTCACCGTAACCTTGTTCCAACTTGCGATAATCAATACATATACGCATGGACCCTTCCTGAGAACTCTACGGGGCACGCCGTGGCTAAGAAATCTGTAAAGGTGCACCCCTCCCATGTTGGGGTAATCTCGGACCATATGGGGGGTTTGACCACACTCAAAACAAGCTCTGGGAGGACGTGGTGGCTATGACTGACTCGGGCTAGGTCTGCTAGACTGAACTCGGAAATCACCCAGCGGAGGAGGCGCATTAGAAACCGGAGGTACATAGTAAGGCTCCTGAGGTCTAGGAGGAGCTAGAGCACTGCTGGCTACTAAAAGAGCTGATGAACATGGTCACTCATATGAACCATAGAATGCTGACCTGAAGCAGGGGTGCGGGCACCTGAGAAATGGCCCGACTCTTGAGACCTCTTGGCCTCCCTGTCCTCTCTCTCCCTAGCATGCATACCCTCAATCCTCCTAGAAATTCTCACCACCTATTGGTAAGAAATTTTCATCTCCAACTGTCGAGCCATACTAGATCTGATGGGCGGGATAAGACCCTCAATGAACCGGCGAACCTTCTCGCGGATAATAGCAACCAAGGCCGGTGCATGCCTAGCCAATATGGTGTAGCGGATATCATACTCTGAAATAGTCATAGCACCCTGCCAAAAATGCTCAAACTCTGCAAGCCATGTGTCCCTGAGGCTCTGAGGAACAAACTCTCTCAGGAACATATCTGAGAACTGGGTCCCGGTCAGTGAAGCAGCTTCGTCTGGACTGTCTAACTCATAGGTGTTCCACCAATCATAGGTGGCTCCCCGAAGCAGGAAATCAGTGAAAGAACCCTGCTAGATCCTGATATACCCATATCACGACCCAAACCTTGCTCTAGTTGTGATGGCGCCTCTCGTGAAGACAAGTCCAGCTAGACCATTACCGAACACCTCTTTTAAGTAGTTAAACTATTCATAAGCAGTTAAAATATTATTTAATGATATTGATTCACGGAAGTACAACCCAACATAGCCCTAATCGGTGTGTCACAAGTCACGAGCAACTATTGGAGTATAACTACCACCACAAAGTCTGAAATATAAAAGAATAGGACTAATAAACAAAGGAAGAACATCCAGTGCTACGAACGCTGGCAGTCACCTCGCTAAACTTCGTTATCTTTGCCTCGATCAACTCAAAACCTGCTACCGGATGAACAAATACCTGCATCTGCACACGTGATGCAGGGAGTAAAGTGAGTACTCCAACTCAGTAAGTAATAAAGGTAAATGACAACTGAGCAGTAATAAATCACGTAAAGCGAACATGCTGTATAGAAGCAGTGTAAAATCCCTTGAGAAAATTAGTGATCAGTGAAATCTTTAGAAATATTTTAGCTCATTTTAAACCTCATTTGAAAATGACTTTTTCAAAAGTTACGCAATGGGTGCAAAACAAATAGTGCAGGTTAGCACTAAAATCCACCCCTCGGGCACAACGCTCAATTAATAGATAATTCCAAGCAATCAGGTAGATATCTCATGAATAGCACGAACAACAGATAATGGGAGACAACTAATATAAAACAAACACATAAAATAGTACCAGTACCGCTGCAGCGTGCATCCCGATCGATTTAACGTCGACGACGCTCAATGGGGGTGTGCAGACTCCGGGAGGTGCCCCATACGGACCAAGCGAAAAATCAAGCCATCTCGTGGCACCAAATCTAGGCCCTCGGCCTCATATCAACATCAGTGTAACACTATTGCGGCATGCATCTCGATCCAAAAGTATCCTCACAACACAGGTCGTCATCCTTACTTAGTCAAAAATTACATAAGCCCATCGGGAAACAGTAAAACATGCTGCACAGCCCAAAATAGTGTTGGAAAAATTTCAAGTGTTAAAGCAAAACTAACCTTGGTTGAGTTTTGAAAACAATGGAAAATACGACTGAGTTCAAGTATAAAACCAAAACAGTGAGGAAATATCAACAACCATCCCCGAAGGGGTTCAATTAATTGGCACGAAGCCTAAATACGGCAATCAACCCAAATCATGATGATAACAAATAAGTTATAGTCAAATATGCGGTAAACTTATTCAATCGGGATGGACCAAGTCACAATCCAGTGAAATACAACGCCACTGATAATAGGCTAAATCTAGGTAATTTGGCTATTGTTTAACTTCCGCTTGATTATATTCCAATATCATATTGTGACTAATTGATGAAAAATAGGTTCTAATTGTGAATTGTATATTTTTCAGGTTAAGAAGCCTATGTTTTGCCTCAAAAGTGTGATTGGAAACATTTTTGAGCAAGAAAAACCCCTCGAACCTGAGTATGCTTGAGGACGAGGAAGAATCGAGGAATTGAACAACTAGGCTTGCACGCCCAGATGCACGACCACACTATGTTAGCACATCCAAGACAAAATCCTCAGCCAGCTAGCCCGGCCAGATGCGCGACCGCGCTAGTCCAAATTTCGGGAAGGATTTGTTTGGGGAAAAAGTGGAAATCTGGAGAAAATTTCACTTAACCTATATAAAGTCAAGCTCTTCCAAGGAAGTTTTATCAATTTTTTCATAGACTAGTGCAGAAATAGAGAGGCAAGAGGCAGGGAGGAGATTTGACCATCAAGTTCTTGTTTTCTTCTCTTTGTTTTTGCTATTTACGATGAAATTGAACCTATTTGTGATGAAAAATAATATGAGTTGCTAAAATCCATTGTTCTAGAGTCGTGGGTAAAACATGAATGTTGTTGTTTGAGGTCTAATTTGACAAAGTTGGTTTATCATATTGGGTTATTTATTTAATTCTGCTCTTAGTTATTTTGCTGAGTAGCTAATAGTGAAATACTATCTACGAATCTAGTGTTGAACTCGAAATTGGGAACTTTAGATTGCATATAGAATTAAATAGAGCAAGTTCTTGAACCCGGGCCTCGGGGAACAGATTAGCAATTGGGATATATATATATATATATATATATATATATATATATATATATATATATATATATATATATATATATATATATATATATACCCAATTGCCCTGCTTGGTTGAAATACATGAATTGTAAGTGTGTTCTTGTTAATCTTAATTCATAGACATATAGGCATTGAGTTAACTTGAATAGGAGAGTAAGAACCCGACATATTCTTATGAGTAATATAAAACCTGTCAATCAATGACCCAAATAAATCGATTAGGCATTTTAAGTCAAGAACACAACATGATTATTAACTAGCCCGTGACCCTAGAATATCTTCTCCTACTGTTTGTTACTTGAAATTATCATTTGTTTGGTTAATTACTATAGTTACATTATTTCTTGATAGTTTAGGTAGTAAAACAATTACATTTTTATTTGTGAAGAAAAATGCTCGGATAGATTAAGTAATTCGGTTTGAATCAGTCGATAGTTAATCACAAGTCTTTGTGGAAACGATACTCTACTCACTACTCTATTACTTGAAATCACGTGCACTTGCATGAGTGTTTTTGGTCGCAAAAATTTTTGGCACCATTGTCGGGGATTTAGAAATTAGCTACTTGACTGAATTGAGCTTTTATTAATTATTTATTTGAGTTTTAACTTTCAGTTCACTTTGTTTGTGCTAATACAAGATTTTCTATTGAATGCAAAGAAGTAGAATTGCGAACAATCTCCTTCCTCTCGATCCCGAAATTGAACGAACACTTCACAAATTGAGGAGGGAGGTGGACGCTAGAACTAGAATTAAAATAGATTTGTACATCGTAGTTCAACCACAGCCAATTGAGATGGCAGGTAATGAGGAACGCGCGGTGATTGAAGTTGCAAGACCCAATCTGAATAATATGACTCAGGCTATTGTGAATCCTGATATCACTGGGCACTTTGAGCTGAAACAATACATGGTGTAGCTGATCCAGTCCACAGGGCAATTTGTGGGTCTACCTCATGAACACCCGCAGAGGCATATTCAATTTTTTTTTTGAAATTACGGATACTTACAACTATCCGAACGTTTCCAAGGACTATGTTATGCTGACACTTTTTCCCTTTTCTTTGATCGGGGAGGCTAAGGAGTGGTTGAATAAGGAGCCATCGAATTCAATCAGCACTTGGGATGATTTGGCAAGGAAATTCGTAATCAAGTTTTTCCCCACTAAGAAAACAAAGGTACCGAGGAGTCAAATTCTTGGGTTCTAACAACTAGCAGGCGAGACTCTTCATCAAGCATGGGAATGGTACAAGAAGATGCTCAGATATTGTCCACATCACTCTCAGACGGACGAGGTATTGGGTCAAACTTTTGTAGATGGGTTAGATGATGCATCAAAGATGAATCTTGATTAAGCTTGATGGGGTATTTGCCTGGCCCGGTCATACACTGAAATACAACTCTTGCTGAATACTTTCACGGATAATGATAATAACTTGCAAGGTGAGGGTGACTCACAACGGGCAATTATGCAAAAAGAAACTGGATTACTTGAGCGTGATGATCTGTTAGCCATGAGAGACTATATTGTAAAACTGGCTAATCAGATGACCAGGATGACGATGCAGCAACCTCAACAGATGCAACAAGTTCAACAAATGGCTATTTGTTGTGAACTATGTGAAGACAATCATATGGGTGATATGTGCCCCACGAATCCTAAATCCATATACTATCTGGGGCAGCAGAATAGAGGTCCACCGAATCATCATGCACAATACGGATATTCTTACAATCCAAATTGGAGGAACCTTCCCAACTTCTTATGGGGTGGAAATCAGTAGAATCAGAATCATTGTAGACCCCAAGGGGCTTTCAATTAGCCTCAGATACCACCCTAACAAATATAAGAGAGCACCAACGATTTGCTAAAGAAGTTGTTGATTGACAATCAGCAGCTCAGGACTGATTTCAGAAATCTTGAAAGGAAAATGGGGAAATTAGCAACAAATAAAAATACTAGACCTGCAGGCTCTCTCCCTAGTGATACATAAAAGAATCTGCAAGTGAATGTACGCACATATCTGAGGGGGATTTGATCCTTAAAGTTACAAACGAGCCAAAGAAGACTTCTGAAATTCCAGAGCCAGAGGAGGCCCCAAGGCCACCGGTCCCTTTCCCCAGAGATTGCAGAAAAAGAATTATGACCACATGTTCAACAAATTTCTCTCCATGTTGAGCCAGATTCAATTGAATATCCCACTTGTTGATGTGCTTCGTGAAATTCCAAAGTATGCTAAGTACATAAAAAATATAGTGGCTCACAAGAGAAGACTAACTGAATTTGAGACAACTGCACTTACTGAAGAGTGCACTTCTAGGGTCCAAAATAAGCTCACTCAAAAGCTTAAGGATGCTGGCAGCTTTACGATTCTTGTGCGCATTGGTAATTTTGATGTGGGTCGTGGTCTTTGTGATTTGGTAGCAATCATAAATCTGATGCCCCTATCTTTGTTCATGAAATTGGGTCTGGGAGCTCCAAGGCCAACTACTGTGATGTTGCAGCTGGCTGATAGGTCAATGGCATACCCTGAAAGGGTGATTGAAGATGTGTTGCTGCAGATTGGGAAATTTATCTTCCCTACTAATTTCATTATCCTCGATTGTGAGGCTAATGAACTGGTCCCAATCATATTGGGGCGACTGTTAATACCCAATTTTTCGATATATATATATATATATATATATATATATATATACCCAAAATACTTTCAAAATAGTATATGTATGCATATATAAGCATGCCTGGAAATTTAGATATTTTTCCTTATTTTTTAGGATTTTTAAAACCAATTTACTACCTATTTTTTGACAGTATAAAGGCCAAAATTTTCTCCAAATTATTATTTTTAGTGAATAATGTGTTTAACTCTCATATTTACAACAAAATATAACTAATTTAATTTTTGCAATTTTTTTTCAAATTTATTTGAAAATTTTAAAGCTAATTGCATAAAATTGTAATTATGGCCTACTTTTGCAATTAACTATGTTTCATAGTTATAAAATTATTTCTAATATTTTTAGATTAATATTTATATGATATTAATTAATTCTGTGCTTTCAATTTTTCTTTTTAAACTGTTTTAGCTATTTTATAAGATAAATTAGAAAAATTGGCTATTTAAAAGTTCCGAGGCGATTCACCTAGTCAGGCGGATGGCGGAACAATTCAGGGATAAGAAGAAGGACCTTCATATGGTGCTTATCGACTTGGAGAAGGCGTATGACAAGGTCCCGAGGGCGGTGCTATGGAGGTGCTTGGAGGCGAAGAGTGTGCCAGAAGCCTATATCAGAGTAATCAAGGACATGTACAATGGAGCTAAGACTAGGGTTAGGACGGTGGGGGGGCGAATCAGACCATTTTCCTGTGGTAATGGGGCTCCATCAAGGATCGGCGCTGAGACCCCTGTTGTTCGCCTTAGTGATGGATGCCCTAACCCGACATATCCAAGGGGATGTGCCTTGGTGTATGCTCTTTGCTGATGATATAATATTGATAGACGAGACGAGGGCCGGTGTTAGTGGAAGGTTAGAGATATGGAGACAGACCCTTGAGTCTAAGGGTTTCAAAATAACCAGATCTAAGACAGAATATCTGGAGTGCAAGTTTGGCGACGAGCCGAGTGGGGTAGGCAGGGAAGTGATGCTTGGTTCTCAGGCCATCGCCAAGAGGGACAGTGTGAGATATCTTGGGTCTGTGATCCAGGGGGATGAAGAGATTGACGGGGACGTCACCCATCGGATAGGAGCGGGGTGGTCTAAGTGGAGGCTCGCTTCAGGGGTCCTGTGTGACAAGAAAATTCCACACAAACTCAAGGGGAAATTCTACAGAGCCGTGGTTACACCTGCGATGTTGTATGGGGCGGAGTGCTGGCCCGTGAAGAACTCGCATGTTCAGCGAATGAAGGTTGCGGAGATGAGGATGCTTAGGTGGATATGTGGGCACACCAGGCTGGATAAGATCAAGAATGAAGTTATTCGTCAGAAGGTAGGGGTGGCCCCGGTGGACGAGAAGATGCGGGAAGCGAGGCTGAGGTGGTTCGAGCATGTTCGGAGGAGGGGCCCCGATGCCCCGGTGAGGAGCTGCGAGCGGCTGGAGATTGTTGGTGGTCGGCGAGGGAGAAGGAGGCTAAGAAGCATTGGGGAGAGGTGATTAGGCATGACATGACCAGAATGCAGGCTAACGAGGACATGACCCTTGAGAGGGGAGTCTGGATGTCTAGAATCAAGATTGTAGGCTAGGGGCTCATAGGTGATTAGTGTTTTAGTATGGTAGTTACTGCTTGTTATTATTGCATGCGACTGTATTTATGTTGCTTATGCTTTCATAATTATTTACGTTATTTTTGCGGGAGTACTTATGCTTTATTATTTTGTTTTTTCTTGCTTGTGTCTCTAATTTTACCTTTGTTTTCTTAATGCAGCTTTCCCTTTTTTATCCTATACGCCGAGGGTCGATTGGAAACAGCCTCTCTGCCCTTTTTCGGGCAGGGGTAAGGCTCGTCTACATATTACCCTCCCCAGACCCCACCTGGTGGGAATATACTGGTAGTTGTTGTTGTTGTTATTGTTGTTGTTGGCTATTTAAAAGTTAGCCATATTTTTTTTAAACTATTGCCTAAATTGAGCCCCTATGTCAGCCAATTTTGGAACCCAATTATATGACCCAATTTGCAAAATAACCCGACCCAGCCTAGAGTTCAACTGAGTCATTGATCAAACGAGATCAACGACCCAGATTTAATTTCCATAGTTAAAACCTAATTAGCCCTACCCCTCACCCTCATTTGCAAGAGGCCGGTCTCTCCCTATAACCCTTCATCTCCTCCTTCTCTCTAGAATCTTTTGATTCTCTCTCTACTCCGATGGCCTTCATCGCCATTCCGGCCACCTCCACCCTCACTTCTTTTGACCACCAGTCACCATGGAACCTTGTCTCGTTGCTTATCTCTAAGCCTTGAAGTCCCAGAGACTTCCACCATGAAAGGCGGTCCCTGGAAATCTTGCTTGGCTCATCTCTGGCCTTCTCACCGGTGGGTTTCTGCGCAATAATATTCTATGTGGCGTTATTGATAAGTTTCACGGCCATGTTCCTCATTTCCCTAATTTTTTTGCAAACCCTAATTTTGCACGAATCTCTTTAATCTGTGTTCTTTTTTGAAAAATAATTTTTAGTTTAATCTTTGTTTTCTACTCTATTTCTCACTCAGTATCTATGATTATTCAAAGTTTTCCAACAATTTTCTCATTTTTCAAAACTAGGGTTTCTGACCCTTTTCAAAGTCGCTATATCATCTGCTTTTCTTGAGTATTATGTGGTTGTTTGTGATTATTTGTGTTATGAGTTTGTTTGTTTCCTTGTTAATCTGAGTTCCATGCCTTAATTCCTTGCAAGGGTTCCGACCCTTTACTGCTGCCATGCTTTCTTGCCTAGGGTTCACTGATTTTCATGTCTATTGTGCTTTATAGGTCCAATTGTTCATCGCTCATGCAATATTCTACCGATTCTGTACATCTCTCTTTAAATCCCTGATTTGTATGAGTTTTCCTTATAGGTTCTTACACCGATTTTGAGTTATTTCCTTACTTGTGAGATTCTCTCGATACTTGGTTTTGTCCGTGATTCTTTGACTAACTATCAGAGCTAATTGGTATTTTCTTACCATATTTGTGCATGAACATGCTTTCAAATCTTCAGCATATATTTTCCTTACTTCAATTATTATGTATCTAACCACTATTGCATATTATATGCTTGCTACTTTCACCAAAGTAAACACAACAGTTGATTGATTCTTTTCCTTTTTAAAAACCAATGTTTGTTGCCATTTGTCTTTGAGTCCTTAGTTAAAGGGGAGTCCTTATCCTAATTAGATTTTGATTGACACTGGTTCCCTATTTAATGATTGTTGCCTTGTTTGTGTACTCGTTTCTAGTACTATAAGTACCCTTCCCATTCTCTTTGAAACACACCAACACACACTGCATACCCCTCACCATTTCAAACTCTCTGAACTTTCTCTTTCAAAACACTCAGTGCTCTCTCTCTTTCTCTACTATTTCTATACTCTCTCATTCTTCTTTTTGAACACTCAATCGGCTGAAAGCCAAGATTGAGTAATCTTGGTTGTTTATTTGTACACAAATGGGGTTCCACTGCACTATTTACTTGTTTTTGCCTGCTGCTCTCATTCTCTGCACCATTGCTCTGGTTTTGTGCACTATTTCCCACTGCCATTGTGTTCTATTGCCTGCAACTGGTATGTCACCTATTTAAGATATAGTTTCCAAAACGACATATTTCTATTAGTTTTGCATTTCATATTGTTGTTTGTGTGCTTTTACTTACGGTTCTGTTGCTCTTCTTTCCACTAGCATGTCATTATTAGCATGCCTAGTTTGACTTAGCATATTGCCTACCCCTTCCCATGTCTCAATGTATGTTTCTTTTTTCCTTGTGTACTACTATCATGTATCCAGGTTTACTTGGCTACTTGGTTAGCCTGAAACCTCTTCCTGAGGCTGATAATGTTGCAGTTTGGTGCAGCAAGAACTTAACTCTTATTTGCAACCATTGTCTGATTACTTTTCTTTAATGTGTTGTCTATGTGCGAGTAGTCACTTGCTTATTTGTTCCCTTCCCCTTTGCCCTTTCTTGTGTGATATTCTGGTCAGTTCTAAATGAATTCAAAGGAACCTTTTCAACTTTTTTCAATCATGTTTTCTCAATCTGCCTCTCAAATCGTTTTTCTTAAACTGACCGTTTCAAACTCTCTCAATTCTGTCACAAGTTCAATATTCTCAGAATATTAGGTTCTGCCCCCCTTAGTGTAAACATTGCCTTGGGAGCCCTTGAGCACCCATTGAACTTTGATTCACACGGCTTACACTTCCACACTTGCACTTGTCAAACAATGATATTTTGGGTGCTTGGTATACGCCAGAGGTTCAAACGAACCCTTCGGGAACTTTGCCGCACCCAAGCCTTGGTAATGGCTGTGAAACTCGGAAGGAGTGAGGTTGGAGATGCTTGGCTTGGCTGAAGGCTCTCTATGGAGTAACTTCTTATTTTCTTTTATCACTGTTGTAATGTAATTACTTGGGCTATAATAATTTGTAAAGAACAATAGGGATTATAGTGAATTGGGAGGGCTATGCATGTTTAATTAAGGGAATGGGTAGAAAGCATGTCTATAGGCCTTTATTTATTTATCTGCGCAATAGATACCATGCTTTAGGACATGCATCTTTGCATATAGAAATCTTGTTCTTAGGTCATTCACTTTCGGTTTGTTATTCTGCATATTCTTACAACCATAATTGATCAATAATCAACAAGTCTTTATCATCACATTAGAGGCCAAGTTTCTAAGACCTTTTGTGCATTAGATACCATGCCTTTAGGACTTTATTTGCAACTGTTTAAGCACTTCGTTAATTTGGATTAAAACTGGTTAATAGCTCATTGTTAAAATTGGAGACATTGCATGCTCATTATTTTAATAACGCCTAGGCAAGCCTTAGGCCAGATAAAAAACTGACTAATCACCTTTACGTTATGTTCAATCCTCCTCTGTCTGAACTCATTTGTCTCTGAAGCTTTCTGATTTTGAATAAAAACTTATGCCCTAATTTCAAACTATCTATGCAAATGTTCTACTGTATTTTTTAAAAAACTATCTGAATAGTGTATATTCTAAATTTTGAAAGCTGATTATATTCGTCGTTTTCTTTACACTTCTGCAATCGCAAAATACCTTCATATTTGTTCTTTACTCTGCCTGTTCAAAAATTGTTCCGCAAATGTTTTTATGTGACTCCTGCAGATTGCTAAAACTGCTACTGCCACTTTCTTTTGAGATGGTGATCGATCAGTGTTCCATTTTGGGGATTTGGAGATGACCCCTTTGCTAGAAAAAATAGGGGGCCTAGCTGGCATCCTTTGGGAAACGCCGGGTTTACTCATGCCGGAGAATCGCAAAAGTAGAGGTTTACTTAAAATGATGGGACTGAAGAAAAATCCCACCCTTTCTTGCTTGAAGGGATCTTACATATCATTCGACTTCCTATATGATAGATACTACCACGGTAAGTCATATTGCACCTACATGGATGAACTCGCCCTCACCTCTTTGGGGCACATACATAGAAGCGTGTTTATATTTATGTTTTGCTTCTTGGGCATGGTAATTTTCCCTATGAAGAAGGCTAGGATCCACACCAGACTAGCCATGGTTACTAAGACTTTGATGGAAGAATTGCCGGGCAATCATTCAGCATAGTACCTATGATCCTCGCGGAAATCTATCAAGTCTTGTGGGAGTGTCAGCAAGCGGCTCCAAATTTCGAGGGTTGTAACTTACTACTTCAACTATGGCTCCTGGAACACCTTCAGAAAGGCAATTACAGACAGGAAATCATAGCAGAGATTGGGATGACCATATCGCTTTTCATGATCCAAAGAGAATGAACTTCATGCCCAATATGTTCGCTCAACCAGAGGACGCCAGTAGATGGGTACAGTTATTCGAAAATCTAAAAGAAGAGCAAATTCAATGGATGTTCGTGTGGTTCCCGACTGGGGAGTTCATTGTCTGTTCCCGAGATGCACCGTTCCTCATACTCATTGGCCTGAGGAGAACTCATCCTTATGTCCCCCTCCGAGTGATGAGGCAAGCCGGAAGGAAACAAATCATACCTTGGATAGAAAAAATGAGTCACTTCAAGGCTGACTTTCAAAATGACGATAGCCCGCATAGGTGTCATGCTCAGCATATGTGGCACTGTAAGCTCGTTCTAGGGAAGGATTCTATTGAACCAGACAGGTATCATGCCAGGTCTGTGCCACACTACACATGCTGGTTAGAAGATGATCACATTGGTTTGGGTCGCCTAGGGTTCACCCATGGTCGCAGAATTATTGACAAGAAAGATGAAGCGCAAGTCAAGTACAATCATCTGTGCAAAAGGATGAGAGAGTGCGAGAATGAACATCGAGACATATAGGAAGACCATGAGAAGCTAATCAACGAGTGGAAAGATATGGATGTCAATGCCAACAACTGTTTGGGATATCTGGAGCAGGGTTTGGTAGAGTTGGAATGAAAGTTCTTGCAAAGGATAGAAGACTGTCAGAATGCTGAGGGAAGCGCAGGCGGACATTTGGCTCGAGCCTACCTACTGTTAGGGATACACGAGTTGATGCAGCTGTACGAGGGAGGAAAGAATACTGAATCCGGGACCAAGTAGTTAGGAGCCTTTTCTTTTGCTTTAATGATGTAATAATGCCAATGACCATTAGTGATATTTTATTTAGTGTCGTTTTGGGATTCGTCTTACTTTTATCAATAAAAAGAGGCATTTAGCATTATAAGCTCTCCAAATTTTATTTGTCGCTAGGCCTACCTCGGGCACAAACGAGGCACCCAAATTAGGAAGCGATTTATATTCCCGCATAATGTGTTTAAATATTGCAATATTATTTATCAGAATCTTCACTAACTTTTTGCCTTTTTTTGTTTTTCTTTTATTTTTATTCCCCTCCCGTAGTTCATGCATTCTGGCACCATCAGCATATTCCACAAGATCAAAGGGTCCTCCACCTCTTCCTCCTCTGAGTCCTCCTAGAAACAAGAACAAGAACAAAATGGAAGATACCAATGCTAGAAAGGAAGTCGGAGAATCTTCAATCACCAAAGAAACTGCTGCTCATCTTGAGCAAACCTTGCTGAGGATTCGAGAAGAGTTGGAACAAGTCAGGAACTTGGCAAGTCTGTCGATTACTCTTGCTGCGGCTAATGCCCACAAATCACAACCGCCGCCGCCAGCCCAGCCTGCTCAAACCCAAGTCCGCAACACAAGCAACAATGCTCCACTGCTTATTCCAGAGCCCCAAAATACCACAGATAACCAGAACACTCCTGTCTTTGTGGATACAATACCATATTACGGTCAGCCAATCACCAATATAGCTGAGTCGGACGACAAAGGTACCCTTATTCACAATTTAGTCGCTGACATTAAGAAGTTGACAAACTGGGTTCAGGGTTTCGAAGGTAACAAGGGTATTGAAGGGTTGAATTACGAAGATCTCTGTGTTCAACCAGATGTTGAGCTCCCGCGGGGGTACAAACCTCCCAAGTTAAAATTGTTTGACGATACCGGGGATCCCAGGGTTCACTTGAGGATGTATTGTGACAAGCTAGTAGGAGTCAATAGGGACGAAAAGATGTGTATGAAAATATTTATGAGGAGTTTGAAGGGTGATGCCTTATCCTGGTATATCAGCCATGATGTGAAGAAATGGACTAGTTGGGTAAGCATGGCGTCTGATTTTATGGATCCATTTAGGTTCAACAATGAGATCGCACCAGATGTGTTCTATATTCAGAATCTTAAGAAGAAGCCCACAGAGACCTTTCACGAGTATGCTACTCATTGGAGGTCGGAAGCTGCTAAGGTAAGAACGTCCTTGGAAGAAGAACAAATGAACAGATTGTTTGTCCGTGCTCAAGATCCACAGTACTACGAAAGATTGATGCTAATTGAGGGTAAAAAGTTATCCGATATCATCAAATTAGGATAAAGGATTGAAAAAGGCATCAAGAACGGTATGGTCACTAACCTCGAGGCATTGCAAGCCACCAACAAGGCTCTACAGTTTAGTGGCTCGACAAAGAAGAAGGATGTAAATTCCGTAATGGCTGCGCAAAGAAACAACTCTCTCATGAAGTACGAAACCTATCCCTCAGCTCCATTCACATATCAGCCAACCCCAAATTATGAAGCACCACCGCCCACAGACCAACACACTTTACCCAAGTACTCCTAAACCTGCACCTGTATACCCAGCATATAACTCCTAACCTTCTCACTACCCATCACCGCCTAGTCGCCAAAATTTCCCTCAACCTAGACCAAGCTTCGACCGCAAACCTCCTAGATAATACACCGCCATAGATGAGCTGATTGACCAATTGTATGAGAAACTCAAAGACGCAGGTTACGTTCCCCTTATCCCAGCCGTAATTCTAGAAAACCTTTCCCAGTGGATCAACCCAAACAAGACTTGCTCATACCATTCCTGGCTGAAGGGCCATACCATTGACGAGTGTCGCTCGTTAAAAGACAAGATTCAGAATTTGATTGACAACAAGATTATTATAGAAAAGGAGCCCACTCCTAATGTCCGCAACAACCCTCTTCTTGAACACAAAGGTGGAGGTATCCACATGATTGAGATCGAAGATGATTGGGACCCCAAAGGGTCAATCGGTTTGATAGCTCAAGGAGCTGAGCCTAACAAGCCAACGGTTACTCTCAATCCCATTGTCGTCCAGATTCAGACCTCTGAGGGCAACATGGTAAATGTATCCATGCCACTCGAATTTGAAGCACCTTCCGCAAAGGCACCGAAACCGATTTAGGTTGAGTTCAGATTTGCAAAAACACCTAGACCATTTGAAGTTGTTGTGTTGCCTCCCAAGGTACCTATACCAGTCTCCATGACAGACATTACCCCATTCCAAACAAATGCTATACCTTGGGATTACACCGCTGAGGCAAGAAGAAAAGGAAAGACACATACTGGAGAAGCAACCGCTGCACAAGGCATGACTAGGACAGGCAGGGTCCACACCCTGGAACATTTGGCTGAGTTTAGCAAGCAAGTTTCCGGGCGAGCTATTAAAACTGGACTCGATGACTTATAGAGAAAGGTACAGGCCAAGGAGTACTCGGTCGTTGATCAGCTGAACAAGACGACGAAGCAGATTTCTATTCTGGCCCTCCTACAAAGCTCTGAGGCACATAAAAATGCAGTGAGGCCTATGTTTCCAGCAACATAATGGGAGGCGAAATGGCAAACATGGTGGGACTGATACTGGAAATCCATAAGATCACCTTCTACGAAGATGAATTACCACCGGAAGGGCTTGGTCACAACAAAGCATTGCACATCACTGCGCAATACGAGGATCACTTTATCACCAAGATTCTAGTCGATGGGGGATACAGCCTCAACATTAGTCTGTTGGACACTCTCAGGACACTAGGCAAGGGATTGCACGAGATCAAAGACGAGGCTATCAGTGTTAAAGCTTTTGATGGATCTCAGAGGTCCACCATTGGAGAGATTAGCTTATGCCTGTAGATGGGGCCTACCTGGTTCGATGTTAAGTTCTAAGTCATTGATGTACCAGCGTCCTATAATTTATTTCTAGGACGACCCTGGATCTACGCCGATGGGGCCATGGAATCAACATTGCATCAAGCTGTGAAATTTGTGTGGAATCATCAGGAAGTAATCATTTATGGCGACGGAAGTAACCCACAATAAGGAGCAGACTGAGTCCCGATCATCGGAGTAAGAAGGAGAATAGGTGAAGAAACATACCATCACATCGAGCGGGTCAATGCCATAGACAAGGACAATTAGTGGGATAGTAAAATCGAGAGCATTTTTAATTGGAGCAGATACAAGCCTAGAAAGGGGCTTGGCAAGAATCTCCAGGGTATCACCAAGCACATCCAATTGAAGAAGCATGGAACCACTTTTGGTCTAGGTTATGAATACACTTGGGAGGAGTTCCAGCATTGGTCGCCACTATGGCGCGGTCCCTACTACCCACTGGAGCAACTTTTACCTCAGTTGGAGCAGACCTTTCAGCCCGTTGATGTCATATAAGAGGAAGATTAGACGCTAGCAGCCATGAAGAACATGTTTCTGGAGGATGATATGGATTGCTATGTTACTTTCGAGGAGGAAGGGGAGGAAGGCCCTTCCATTCAAGCTGTGAACCAGGGAGAACACCTCACCAATTGGTAAATAAGGACCACCAGTGCCCGTAGAGCCTCGGGGTAGCAAGGATAAATGACACCCATGCATCTCACTTTACTTTTATTTTTAGTTGATTTTACTTTTCAACATTGTTTTTACTTTGGAAAAAGAGCTCAGATGTTTTAGACAAATTATGAATTTAATCAAAAGCATTTTCCAAGTTTAGCTTTATATTTCCTTCTTATTTATTTTCTCTACCATTTACTTTATTTTGCACAAAATTATTAAGACATATCTTGATGATGAACCAACGACTGTAACGTGCAACGAGACAATGCGACAAACGGACATAGATTCAAAAGAGGATGAAATACCAGAAGAGGTTGTTAGTGAGGTTGAAAATTTTGAGAACAGACCTAAGTCCAATTTAGATGAAACTGAGGTCATTAATCTGGGAGATGCAAAAAATAGCAAGGTAACACGAATCAATGTACACTTGTCACCGTAAAAAATGGAAGAATAGACAGAATTTTTGAAAGTGTATGAGGACATATTAACCTGGTCGTATGATGATATGACCAGCCTCAGCACGTCCGTTGTTGCTCACAAGTTGCCGACAGATCCGACATGCCCACCGGTCAAGTAGAAACTCATAAAATTCAAGCCAGACATGAGTTTGAAAATCAAAGATGAAGTCACAAAGCAAGTCAAAGCCAGGGTTCTCAGAGTAGTGGAGTATCCAATATGGTTAGCCAATGTTGTGCCGGTGCCAAAGAAGGATGGGAAGGTTAGAGTCTGTGTCGATTACTGGGATCTCAACCGGGCCAGTCCAAAAGACGACTTTCCTTTGCCAAATATACACATATTTATTGACAACTGCGCCAAACATGAGCTGCAGTCGTTCGTCATTGTTTTGCTGGGTACCATCAGATATGGATGGATGAAGAGGATGCAGAGAAAACGACATTCATCACATCATAGGGAATGTATTGTTACAGAATGATTCCTTTTGGTTTGAAGAATACTGGTGCTACTTACATGAGGCCATGACCACAATCTTTCATGATGTTATACATAAGGAGATATAGGTATATGTGGACGATGTCATCATTAACTCCAGAAAAGCTGCAGGTCACATGGAAGATTTGACAAAATTCTTCAACAGAATGAGGAGATACAACTTGAAACTGAACCCCGCCAAGTGTGCATTCGGGGTCCCAGCCGTATTATTTGGTTTTATTGTAAGTCGCCGAGGAATAGAACTGGATCCGTCAAAGGTCAAAGCCATTCAAGAGTTGCCACCGCCAAAGAACAAGAAAGAGGTATTGAGTTTTCTGGGGAGACTCAACTACATCAGCCGATTCATAGCCCAGTCCACTGTCATTTGTGAACCCATCCTTAAGATGCTAAAGAAAGATGCCGCCACAAAATGTACTGATGATTGTCAAAAAGCTTTCGACAGAATCAATGAATACTTGTCAACGCCGCCAGTCCTGGTGTCGCCTGAGCCAGGGAGACCTCTATTGCTTTATCTCGCAGTATTGGATGGGGAATTTGGTTGTGTTCACGGACAACACGACGAGACAGGGTGGAAGGAGCAGGCCATCTACTACCTAAGTAAGAAGTTTACCCCTTACGAGGCTCGGTATTCGTTATTGGAGCGCACTTGTTGTGCTTTAACCTGGGTATCTCATAAATTGAGACATTATTTCTGTGCTTACACCACTCATCTCATATCCAGGATGGACCCACAGAAATATATTTTCCAGAAGCCCATGACTACTTAAAAGCTCGCCAAGTGGCAGATTTTATTAAGTGAATTTGACATCATTTATGTTACTCAGAAGGCGGTCAAAGGACAAGCCCTGACAGATCACCTCGCCGAGAATCTTGTAGGAGGAGAATACGATCCTTTAAATACGTACTTTCCTGATGAGGAAATAGCCTTCATAGGAGAAGATATTGCAGAATCTAATGATGGTTGGAGGATGTTTTTGACAGAGTCACAAACTTCGAAGGAGTGGGTAAAGGAGCAGTTTATGTATCAGAAACTAGTCAGAATTACCCGGTGTCCACCAAGCTCAGATTCCCCTGTACCAACAATATGGTCGAGTACAAAGCCTGCATCTTAGGGCTCAAGTTGGCCATTGACATGAATATTCAGGAACTGCTAGTGATTGACGATTCAGACTTACTCATTCATCAGGTTCGAGAGGAATGGGCAACCAAAAATTCCAAGATACTCCCCTATCTACAGAATGTGCATGAGTTTAGGAAAAGATTCAGAAAGACGGAGTTCCAGCATATTCCCAGAACACACAACGAGTTCACTATAATTTAGCCACTTTATCATCTATGATTTAGCATCCGGATACAAACTTTATTGATTCCATCCTGGTCAAGATTCATGACCAGCCAACTTATTGTGCTCACGTCGAGGAAGAAGCCGACGGGAAACCTTGGTTCCATGATATCAAGGAATACTTGACAACAGGAAGGTACCCAGAGCTTGCCAATGCTACTCAAAAACAAACACTTCGGAGATTTTCCAATAATTTCTTTCACAGTGAAGGAATCCTGTATATGAGGACTCCTGATTTGGGACTATTAAGGTGTGTCGAGGAAAAAGAAACAACCAGACTATTGGAAGAAATGCACGTAGGGACTTGTAGACCACATATGAATGGTTTTGTTTTGGCGAAAAAGATACTTCGAGCAGGTTATTTTTGGATGACTATGGAGACGCACTGCATTCAGTACGTCTGGAAATGCCATGATGTCAAGTATATGCAGATATGATAAAGGTGCCTCCAAACGAGCTTACTGCAACAAGCTCACCATGGCCCTTCGCCGCTTGGGGAATGGACGTCATTGGACCAATTAAGCCAGCCGCGTCAAATGGGCACATGTTCATCCTAGTGGCAATCGATTACTTCACCAAATGTGTTGAATCAGCATCATACAAGGCTGTCACCAAGAAGGTAGTTGCAGATTTTGTTCGAGACTGTATGGTTTGTCGGTTCGGGATTCCGGAATCAATCACCACCGACAACGGCTCTAACCTCAACAACGACCTAATGAAAGCAATGTGTGAAACATTCAAGATCAGACATAAGAACTCTACGACTTACAGACCTTAGATGAATGGAGCTGTAGAAGCAGCCAATAAGAACATAAAAATATACTAAGGAAAATGATTTAAAAGCATAAACATTGGCATGAGAAATTGTTATTCGCTTTATTGGGTTACCGCACCACAGTGCGCACATCAACCGGGGCCACTCCTTGCATGCTGGTTTATGGAACAGAGGCGATCATTCTCGCTGAAGTAGAAATTCCATCCTTAAGGGTCATACAAGAAGCAAAATTATATGATGTAGAATGGGTTAAAAGTCTCTATGAGCAGCTAGCCCTCATCAAAGGGAAGAGAATGAATATTGCCTGTCACGGTTAATTATATTAGAACAAAATCTCCAGAGCCTTCAACAAGAGAGTTCGACCAAGGAAGTTTACACCGGGGCAGCTGGTGTTGAAGAAGATATTTCCATATCATGATGAAGCCAAAGGGAAATTCTCTCCCAACTAGCAGGGTCAGTACATGGTCCATCAAGTTCTGACTGGAGGAGCCCTTATTCTCGCAGAAATTGATGGAGAAATTTGGCCGAAGCCTATCAACTCAGACACAGTGAAGAGATACTACATTTGATCATTATGCTTTCCTTTATGATGTAATTTGAACGACGCCTGACCTGATTTCCGTTTAAGAGGGGATACGTAGGCAGCCTTATAGGTTCGGTCATATTTTAATAAAAAATCCATTTTCCCCGCTATTGGAACTGGGGCAAAATTTTGAGGAGGACCCTCAAAATTCCAAAGCAAGTTTTTCAGTCTCTTCATCAGCGCCAACCCAGGAACTGGGGCAAACTTTTTAGCAGGACACTCAAAATTCTGGAACTGTTTCGCGTTTGATTATTCAGCACATCCACCAATAGCATCCGCCCAGTAAACTGGGGTAGAATTTTGAGAAGGACCCTAAATATTCCGGAGCAAACAAGGTCGCCGTGTCTTGAACCACGTTGCAGTTGTTGGTTCATCATAAAACAAAATTATTCTTCTCTTTACTAAATATATACACATTTGCATCATGTTTGTCAAATTTTGCATAAAATCATTTGGATCGATATCATTTAGCAACGCTACCCTGAATGGCACATGGCGTCATGAGCTGAGAGACATGAACTAACCTCCCCCTTGACAGAACTCATGATTTTTTCTTTGGATGCAGGAATTCGGGACGTTAGTTAACAATGGATTTGCTCTACAGAGTCTAAAACTCTCACTCACTTCACAAGGGCTTACTATTTACATTCGACATTTCCTCAGCAGTCAGGATATCGCAATCCTTTACCAGCTAAGAAAATTGCTAATATCTTCTCCTTTACACTTTTGCATTGCATAAGGCTATTCTCTGCCTTTCGATTTAAGCTCTACCTCCATCTTGCATAAGGCTATCTTTTGCCTTTTGAGACTAAGCCCTGTCTCTATCCTGCATAGCATAAGGTTATTCTCTGCCTTCCGAGGTTAAGCTCTACGTCCATCTTGCATAAGGCTATCTTCTGCCTTTCGAGACTAAGCCCTGTCTCCATCCTACATTGCATAAGGTTATTCTATGCCTTCCGAGGTTAAGACCTACCTCCGTCTTGCATAAGGCTATCTTCTGCCTTCTGAGACTAAGCTCTGTCTCCATTCACATTCTGCATAAGGCAATTATCTGCCTTTCAAGACTAATCTCTATCTCCATTTGCATAAGGCTATTATGTGCCTTTCGAGACTAAGCTCTATATCTATTTGCATCCTGCATAAGGCTAATCTCTTCCTTCTGAGGTTAAGCTCTACCTCCATATTACATAAGGTTTTTATCTACCTTTCGAGGCTAAGCATTGTCTCCGCCATGTATGGCTGAAAAATTGCCGCTCTATTTTTTCGACAGGCTGAAACATCGCCACCAACATTTGAAATTCTCATTCGGCTGAAATATCACCATCTCTTTTTAAAAATATCGCTCTGGCAGAAAGATCGCAACCTTTTGAATTTATTTGGCTGAAAGATTGCCACCTTCTCATGGGCTGAAAGATCGCCAACTCGTTCAAAGGCGTTATAGTTCGAAGGCACCATCTGCATAGCCCTAGAACATCATTCCATGGCCTGCAAACCTTTACTTTTATGATTTTCATGGCCCAGGACATCATAGTCTAAGGACATCATCCTAGCCGTCCAAAGACAAACATTCATGGTCCACTGGAACTTGCATCACGTTTAAATTATGCAATATGCATGCACATTGCCCACTTGCAGGTGTTCTGGTTAGCTTACGTCCGTCTCAGCAGGGGCGATCCCGCTCCAGTTCTCTGGAGTTCATCCAACCTACAAATCCCTTTCGACTCTATCCATCGCCTCCGCTATTTCAAACCTCCATCGGCATATTCCGCCAATGGTTCCTGAACTACATATAGCCTGATTTCTGTAAAACTAGGGATATATAGGCAGCTCAGAAATCAGAGCGCGGTCAAAATTCTCTTATAATCGTAATTTTGGTCAAAATTGGCCATCTTATCTTTACCCGATAACTCTTTCATCCTCCTCGGGTAAAGAGGGGCAGCTGTTGATACCCAATTTTTCCCTATATATATATATATATATATTTTTTTTTTTCCACTCAAAATACTTTCAAAATAGTATATGTATGCATATATAAGCATGTTTGGAAATTTTGGTATTTTTTCTTAATTCTTAGGATTTTTAAAACCAATTTACTGCCTATTTTTTGACAGTATAAAGGCCAAAATTATCTCCAAACTATTATATTTAGTGAATAATATGCTTCACTCTGATATTTACAACAAGATATCATTTATGTAATTTTTGAACATTTTTTACAAATTTTCTTTGGAAATTTTAAAGCTAATTGCATAAATTGCAACTATGGCCTACTTTTGCAATTAACTTTGTTTCATAGTTATAAAATTGTTTATAATATTTTTAGATTATTATTTATATGTTTTTAATTAGTTTTGTGCATTCAATTTTTCTTTTAAAGAATTTTAGCTATTTTATAAAATAAATTAGAAAAATTGGCCATTTAAAAGTTAGCCAGATTTTGTTTAAATTATGGCCTAAATTGAGACCCTATGTCAGCCAATTATGGAACCCAATTATAAAACCTAATTTGCAAATAACCCAACCCAGCCTAGATTTGAGCTGTGCCTTTGATCAAATGAGATCAACGGCCCAGATTTAATTTCCATAATTAAAACCTAATTACCCCTACCCTCACCCTCATTTGCAAGAGACAAGTCTCTATCTCTAACCCTTCATCCCCTCCTTCGCTCTAGAATATTCTGATTCTCTCTCTTCTCCGATGGCCTTCATCGTCGTTCCGGCCACCTCTACCCTTATTTCTTTTGACCACCAGTCGCCATGGAACCTTGTCTCATTGCTTATCTCTGAGCCTTGAAGTCCCAGAGACTTCCACCATGAAAGGCAGTCCCTGGAAACCTTGCTTTTCTTATCTCCGGCCTTCTCTCCAGTGGTTTTTTGCACGATAATACTCTATATGGTGTTATTGATAAGTTTCACAGCCAGATTCCTCATTTCCCTAATTTGTTTGCAAACCCTAATTTTGCTCGAATCACTTTAATCTGTGTTCTTTTTTAAAAAACGATTTTCAGTTTAATCTTTGTTTTCTACTCTATTTCTCACTCAGTATCTCTGATTATTCAAAGTTTTCCGACAATTTTCTCTTTTTTCAAAACTAGGGTTTCTGACCCTTTTCAAAGTCGCTATATCATCTTCTTTTCTTTAGTATTATGTGGTTGTTTGTCTTCTTTGTGTTACGATTTTGTTAGTTTCCTTGTTAATCAGAGTTCCATGCTTTAATTCCTTGCTAGGGTTCCGACCCTTTACTGCTTCCATGATTTCTTGCCTAGGGTTCATTGATTTTCATGTCTATTGTGCTTTATAGGTCCAATTGTTCATCGTTCATGCAATATTCTACTAATTTTGTGTATCTCTTTGAATCCCTGATTTGTATCAGTTTACCTTAAAGGTTCTTACACCGATTTTGAATTATTTCCTAACTTGTGAGATGTTGTCTATACTTGGTTTTGTCCGTGATTGTTTGACTAACTTTCAGAGCTGATTGATATTTTCTTACCATATTTGTGCTTGAACAGGCTTTCAGATCTTCAACATATATTTTCTTTGCTTAAATTATAATGTATCTAACCCTTATTGCATATTACATGCTTGCTACTTTCACTAAGGTAAACACAACAGTTAATTGATTCTTTTCCTTTTTTTAAAAACCAATGTTTGTTACCATTTGTCTTTGACACTTTAGTTAAAAGGGAGTCCTGATCCTAATTGGATATTGATTGACACTGGTTCCTTAATTAATGATTGCTGCCTTGTTTGTGTACTCGTTACTAGTACTATAAGTACCCTTCCCCATTCTCTTTGAAAGACACCAACACACACTGCATACCTCTCACAATTTCAAACTCTCTGAACTTTCTCTTTCAAAACACTCAGTGCTCTGTCTCTTTCTCTACTATTTCTATACTCTCTCATTCTTCTAATTGAACACTCAATCGGCTGAAAGCCAAGATTGAGTAATCTTGGCTGTTTATTTCTACACTACTGGGGTTCCACTGCACTATTTACTTGGGTTTGCCTGCTGCTCTGTTTTCTGTACACTGTTGTTCTCATACTGCTACTCTCATTCTCTACACACGTGGCTCTCTTTTTGTGCACTATTGCTCACTGCTATTGTATTCTATTGCCTGCAACTGGTATGTCACCTATTTAAGATATAGTTTCCAAAACAACATATTTCTATTAGGTTTGCATTTCATATTGTTTCTTGTGTGCTTTTACTTATGGTTCTATTGCTCTTCTTGCCACTAGCATGTCATTATTAGCCTGCCTAGTTTGACTTAGCATATTCCTTACCCCTTCCCCTGTATCAATATATGTTTTCTTTTTCCTTGTGTACTACTATCATGTATCCTGATCTTCTTGGCTACTTGGTTAGCCTTAAACCTCTTTTTGAGGCTGATTATGTTGGAGTTTGGTGAAGTATGAACTTAACTCCTATTTGCAACCATTGTCTGATTACTTTTCTTTAATGTGTTGTGTATGTGCGGGTAGTCACTTGCTTATTTGTTCTCTTCCCCTTTTCCCTTGCTTGTGTGATGCTCTGGTTAGTTCTAAATGAATTCAAAGGAGCTCTTTCAACTTTATTCAATCATTATTTTCTCAAACTGCCTTTCAAATCTTATTTCTTAAACTGACTGTTTCAAACTCTCTGAATTCTGTCACAAGTTCACTATTCTTAGAACATTAGGTTCTGCCCCCTTAGTGTAAGCATTGCTTTGGGAGCCCTTGAGAACCCATTGAACTTTGATGCACAAGGTTGGCACTTCCACACTTGCACTTGTCCGACATTGATATTTTGGGTGCTTGGTATTGGCCAGGTGTTCAAACGAACCCTTAGGGAACTTTGCCGCACCCAAGCCTTGGTAATGGCTATAAAACACAAAAGGAGTGAGGTTGGAGATGCTTGGCCTGGTTGAAGGCTCTCTCTATAGAGTAACTTCTTATTTTCTTTTATCACTGTTGTAAATTAATTACTTGGGCTGTAATAATTTGTAATGAACAATGGGGATTATAGTGAATTGGGATGGCTATGTATGTTTAATTAAGGAAATGGATAGAAAGCATGTCTATAGGCCTTTATTTATTTATCTGTGCAATAGATACCATGCTTTAGGACATGCATCTTTGCATAAAGAAATCATGTTCTTAGGTCATTCCATTTCGGTTTGTTATTCTGCATATTCTCACAACCATAATTTATCAATAATAAACAAGTCATTATCATCACATTTAGAGACCATGTTTCTAAGACCTTTTGTGCATTAGATACCAGGCCTGTAGGACTTTATTTGCAACTGTTTAAGCACTTTGTTAATCTGGATTAAAACTGGTTAATAACTCCTTTTTAAAATTAGAAACATTGCATGCTCATCATTTTAATAACGCCTAGGAAAGCCTTAGGCCAGATAAAAAACTGACTAATCACCTTTAAGTTATGTTCAATCCGCCTCTGTCTGAACTCGTTCGTCTCTGAAGCGTTCTGATTTTATATGCAAACTTATGCCCTATTTTCAAACTATATCTGCAAATATTTCTACTGCATTTTCTAGAAAACTATCTGAATACTGTATACTCCAAATTTTGAAAGCTGATAATATTTCTTGTTTTCTTTACACTTCTGCAATCGCAAAATACCTTCATATTTGTTCTTTACTCTGCCTGTTCAAAAATTGTTCCGTAAATGTTTTTGCGTGACTTCTGCAGATTGCTAAAACTGCTACATCTTCTTTTCTAATCCTGAAAAATTTTCTTGCAAGTATTTTCTACAAAATTCTCCAGTTTCTTTTTAACTTATACTCCAGCTTTTGAAACATATTCTTCATTCCTTAGACCTTAAATGTGTTTGAGACGTGCTAATTACGTGTTCGTTTGTAGAGGGATAACTGAGCCCGTGTATGTTTTGCATGATTCCCTTATTTGAAAGTCCTATTTGCTTTTGTTTGTCGCATAACATTTTAACCTTTGATCCTAGGGGGTCAGCCTAGTCTCGACCTTATAGGTATAGTGATCCTAAGTTCCCTCTAGGATCTATAGAACGGGGCTGTAATAGCACGCAATAAGTATTCGTGACCAATCCAAACGCTTAAATAACCTTTACGGGTTGGAAGGGTAGAATATGGAGATGATGACGATGCGATAACATCATAAATCGACCCCTCTTTGGGAATATGTGGGGGATATTGTATCGAATGATCTATATTATATTTAAACCAAGGACCCCTTACCTTTTACTTTTGTTTAAATATTTTCTCTAAAATTTTCCTTTCACTTGTGCTATTCTTTTTCAAATTTGCCCACTAGTTTTATATTCCTTATATGCATATTTGCTTGTTTATGTCTATGCTTCTTAAAGTCACATCTAAGCAAGGCCGAGAACCACTCTAGTGGATCTTGAGGGGTGCCTAACA
This sequence comes from Nicotiana benthamiana, assembly GCA_034376525.1. Lineage (NCBI taxonomy): Eukaryota > Viridiplantae > Streptophyta > Magnoliopsida > Solanales > Solanaceae > Nicotiana > Nicotiana benthamiana. Next base: position 134,430,291 of record CM067334.1, read on the forward strand.
CCTTCCCCTCGAGATAATTTCAAGCCCTTACCCGAACTCTGGTTTTCATTCAAAATCTTCTGAAAAGTGTCATAATGCACTATAATCATTACGTGGTGACTCTTCAAACTCCGTAACTCAATTCCCAAATGGGAATAAGAGTTATTTTTGGCCATAATGTCGTAAATCCGATTTCTCTTCTTTTAGGAAGGGAAAAAGGAGGCATCGACAGCGACCTCTCTTGGCTACCGGTGATGCAATTATCAAAGTGAGAGGGGGAAAGATCATATTGAGGGTAGATGATAAGGAAGAAGTTTTCAATGTCTACAAAGCAATCCAACTTCCCCATCAATATGATGAGCTCTCAATGATATCTGTCGTTGAGGTTGATGAGAAGATCCGTGATGCGAGTGATTATCTAGACAATTCTCTAGAGAAAGCACTTATGTTGTTTGATAGATTGGGGAATGATGAGGAGGTTGAGAATATGATGCACATCCTTGATACATCTTGTGCATACATGCAGGGGATACACCCCTTTGAACCCTTAAACAGGCTAGAGGGACCTCCTCCAAAGCCGTCAATTGAGGAAGCCCCAAAATTGGAGCTTAAACCTCTCCCATCTCACCTGCACGATGCTTATTTGGGTGACTCTGACACCCTACCTGTTATTGTTTCTTCTGACTTTTCTACATTGCAGGAAAAAAAGGTGTTGAGAGGGCTACGTGAGCAGAAGTGCGCACTTGGGTGGAAATTCTCTGACATTAAGGGCATTAGTCCAGCCTTTTCATGCACAAAATCCTCATGGACGATGGACATAAGCCTAATGTTGAGCGAAAACGCCGACTCAATCCAATCATGAAAGAGGTGGGAAGAAAAGAATTGATTATGTGGCTTGATGCAGGTATTGTATTTCCTATCTCAGACAGCAAATGGGTAAGCCCCGTCCAATGTGTACCCAAGAAAGGGGGGATGACTATAGTAGTTATTGAGAATAATGACTTAATCCCTTCACGAACTGTCATCGGGTGGAGAATTTGCATTGACTATAGATAATTGAACAATGCCACCCGGAAGGACCACTTTTCCATCCCCTTCATTGACCAAATGCTTGATAGATTAGCTGGTCAGGAGTATTGCTTCTTAGATTTTTATTCGGGGTATAATCAGAATGTTATAGCCCCAGAGGATCAAGAAAAGACCTCTTTTAAATGTCCTTATGGCACATATGCGTTCAAGAGAATGCCTTTTGGTCTTTTAATGCACCTGCGACTTTTCAAAGTTGTATGACGGCCATTTTTACTGAAATGGTCGAGAGGTTTGTAGAAGTATTCATGGATGATTTTTCTGTGTTTGGATGTTCTTTTGATAACTGCTTGACGAACCTCGATAAAGTACTTGCTAGGTGTGAAGAGACTAACTTGGTGCTAAACTGGGAAAAGTGCCATTTCATGGTACGTGAAGGTATAGTTTTGGGGAAAAAGGAATCCAAAGGTGGACAAGGAAAATATGGAAGCGATTGAAAAATTTCCTCCACCAATATCTATCAAAGGCATCCGCAGTTTCTTGGGCCATACCGGTTTTTATCGTCGTTTCATTAAAGATTTCTCAAAAATTTCCTCTCCCTTGTGCAGGTTTCTTGAGAAGGATGTCGCCTTCAAATTTGATGATGCCTGTCTGAAGGCATTTGAGGAGCTGAAGCGAAGGTTGGTGACTACACCAATCATAATTGCTCCCAACTGGGAGCAACTATTTGAGTTGATGTGCTATGCGAGCGGCTTGGATATTGGAGCTGTTTTGGGGAAAAGGAGAAATAAACTCTTCCACTCCATCTACTATGCGAGTAAAACTATGAATGCAGCTCAGATGAACTACACAATCACTGAAAATAGTTGCTTGCAATGGTGTGGGTATTTGACAAGTTCCGATCATATCCTGTGGGGACCAAAGTCATCGTCTACATAGATCATTCAACTACCAGATACCTTTTTGAGAAGAAAGACTTCAAGCCAAGACTGATTCGGTGGGTCCTACTCTTGCAAGAGTTTTACTTAGAGATACGAGATCGCAAAGAAACAGAGAATCAAGTGGCTGATCACTTGTCCAGATTAGAAAATCAGAACGATGTAGCTGAAGGGGGTGCAATCAAAGAAACATTCCCTGATGAGCAGTTATTGGCAATCACCTCAACCACATCTCCGTGGTATGCAGATTATGTGAACTTTATTGCAAAAGGTGTGGCACCACTAGAACTGACACTAGACAATAGAAGAAGGTTCTTCCATGACGTGAGGCTCTACATGTGGGATGAGCCATTCTTATATAGGCTCTGTGCAGATCAGTTGATTCAGAGATGTGTTTCTGAGGAGTAAATGAGTGCCATACTTCATAGCTATCATGCCTCACCATACATAGCTCATCACAGTGGAGACAGGACCGCCCAGAAAGTGCTACAATCAGGTTTTTATTGGCCGAAATTGTTTTGGGATGCACACACCTTTGTTAGAATGTGTGAAAGGTGCTAAAGAACAAGAACGATCACGAAGAATAACGAGATGCCGCTGCAAAACATTCTAGTAGTGGAGCTTTTTGATGTGTGGGGAATTGACTTCATGGGACCATTTCCATACTCTAACATTCATAGATACATCTTGGTGGCAGTTGACTATGTGAATAAGTGGGTGGAGGCCATTGCTCTTCCTATAATGATGCAAAGGTGGTGGTAAGCTTTGTCAAGAAGCACATCTTCACCCGCTTTGGAACTCCCAGAGTGTTGATCAGTGATGGAGGTACGCATTTTTGCAATAAATTGTTGAACAATGTTCTTGCGAAGTACAGAGTCAAGCACAAGAACTCCACTGCCTATCACCCCAGACGAGTGGTCAAGTAGAGGTGTCAAATAGAGAGGTAAAGTATATTCTGGAGAAAACAGTCAGTGCTAATAGAAAAGACTGTACCAGGAAGCTAGACGACGCATTCTTGGCATATTGAACGGCATACAAAACTCCCATAGGTTCTTCTCCGTATAAATTGGTTTATGGGAAGGCATGTCACTTGCCCGTCGAGCTTGAACATAAGGTCTATTGGGTGATTAAAAAGATGAATATGCATGGGGACTTAGCTGGAGAGAAGAGGTTGCTGCAACTCAACGAGCTGGATGAGATTCGATTGCACGCATATGAGAATGGAAAATTGTATAAAGAGAAGACTAAGAAGTGGTATGACAAGCACATTCAACATCGTGAGTTCGAGCTAGGGCAAGAAGTTCTGTTGTTCAATTTGAGGTTGAAGCTTTTTCCCAGAAAGCTTAAATCTCGTTGGTCAGGACCTTTTGTTGTGGTAAGTGTGAAGCCTCATGGAGCTGTAGAATTGCAGGATGTAAGTTCAACTGGTACTTTTTTGGTGAATGGTCAAAGGATATAAAATTACCAGTGTGGTGACTTTGCACGTCACAAGACCTCGGTGGACTTGACGGATGCTTGAGAACGTGTTGAGTCGTGCCGCGACATTAAATCAGGTGCTAGATGGGAGGCATCCCATTGAATTGTTGTAACCATCATGCCATGATGATAAGAACAGGTGAAAAGTTGAAGAAACAAATAGCCCAAATGCGCGCCCGAACACCTGGACGCGCTAAATTGCAAAGTCTCTTCCTTGGCTTCGATAAATAATGTGCGCTCGCACACCTGGATGCAGTACAAGCACGACCGTGCACTTGGACCAACACCTGGGTGCGCTAGTTGCTCAATGCTTCTATGTTGGCCATGCTAAAAACGCTTACCCGTGCACCTGGGCGCGCATGTCCCGTCAAAATTTTTGTGTTCTAGTGTATTTTTAGTTTTTTCTTTTGTTTTAGTTTGTTTACCCTTTAGACTAAATGACCCCCCCCCCCCCAATAACTTTTCCCCCATATCTGAACCCTCCCCCAATTCCCTACAACAAAATCAAACGCACCCAAATCCTAAACCTTTTGTTCCCCCTTCAAGCAAAACAACGAACTCCCAGCCCACATCCCGTCCCCCATTCCAATGATTCACCCACCCATCTTCTTCCCCATTCTCCCTCTCCACAAGTATACACCCTAGTTTCTTTGTTTCTTTTTTTTTTGTGTCTTTTTATATTTTTAATTTTTTTTATGCAAATACCTTAGTTGTAATAGTTGTACTTAGCTTTTATGTCGAGATTTTGGTGTCATATGTTGTGGTGTTAATGGATGATAAGTGTAGGGTGGAAAAGGTGGCAACTGCAGGAACTTCTGAGACCGTGACATCGTCAGGAGCTGCTTCGGTGTTCTATTTTACTGCTATGGAACAGGAGATGGCTGGTATGCGGACCTCCATGATTGATTTGGGCACTCGTGTGTACGCGATCTCTAACCCGAAAGCAAAGTCGGAGAAGAAATTTATGAGTTGTCTACGAGCTCTGGGGCGTTCATGTAACGTAAACCCAGAAACCATCTCCGACCAGGAGTGAAGCTTCAGGGAAGTTCCTTTACCTCACTGATCTTTCCAATTTTAAGCCATAGGGACTTGTCTTCATTTTTAAGTGTGGGATGGGGATTTCTTCATTGTATGTGTATTTGTATCGATTAATTGTTGGTTTTGTTTTGATTTGTTTCATTCTGACTTGGTAGTTTTGATGATGTGGAGTAGGAATCAATTGTTTAATTTAGATAAATGGCTCGTCCCGAGATGGATCCCTTTCGACAGGGTTCTTGAGGGACTGAGTAGAGAAAAGAAAAAAAATGGAAAATATGTAGACTCTTCCTGATGACGGATCTTGTAGACGATTTTTGAGGGAAGTTAGTGTAGAGAAAATACCAAAAAAAATTTTTATTTTATTTCTTAGGTAGTGTAGCAACTCCCCCTTGGGTTTTCTTTTGGCCACGGTTCTATTCCAAGGGTTTAACTTGAACCGGGTATTGGTAGTTTCTTTTATTTTTGTTTTTCTTTTTGATTTGAAGATTAGGTTAATGGGCTACGAACTAGACAATCAAAAGAGAACCCATAGAGTTGACACACCCGAACAAAATAGACCCCTAGAGTGTAATGCTTAGTCTTATTTGTTGAATCTCAATAAAGTTCCTTAATATGAATGTTTATTACTGAATTGAATGCCCGTAACAGAGTATCTTGAGGAGATTATCTGGAATGAGTCATATGCCATGTGTGGTGAGGTTTTTGTGTAGTCCGTGTATTTTACTTTTGTCTAGAACTTTCCTGGTATGTGAGTTGAAGCGAAATTGTAGGTGATACTCGGTTTGAAAAATGATGTTAGGCTTTATTTGACCTTTTTAAGCTTAATTGCTTATCCCAAATAAAATTTATCTCTAGTTAACCCTTTTGAGCATATAGAATTTCGTTTGGCACCCACATTACGAGCCTATACCCTTTTGTTCTGAATTGATCTTGTTTTGATCCTTTTACCTCTTAAAACACTTTAATGGTGAGATGAGCACTAAAAAAGTAAGAAGGAACTAAGTGAGGGGTGTCTTTTGAGTGGAACCAATAAAAGGAAGAAAGGTGCACCTGTTTTGTAAAATATTACACCACTAGCGGAAAGTGAAAAGAAAAAGAAGAATAAAGTGAAAAAATGAAAAAAAACGAAAAAGAGAGATGAATACGTTGTGTCTTGTTCCAGCTAGTGGGTATGAATTAATATAATGCGTAAAGAAGAAGGGAGCAATTTCGGGTGATATTGTTTGTGGAAGTGAAGTGGATTGAAGAATTTGCGCTTAAAGTGATTACGTAATGTGTTAAAGTGCTTAGGAAAGTTAGTCGCTATTCCTAAATATATCCTACCCGTCCCTTAGCCCACATTACAACATTTAAAAAGTCCTAATTGATTTTAGATCGAGTAAGCCTACATTAGTAGAGATTTACATTAAGGGAAAGCTTATGGTACCGATTGCATTGCATGTGACTACTTTTGTGAGGGTGAGTGATTTCTTTGATATATGTATTATATGACACGAATGTGTAGATTGATTTTAATTTTCGTTCATTTTATTGTAAGGGCATATAATTCGTGACAGAAAAGCAAGTCTTGACTTCTGTGTAGAGTACTTTGAGGAAGTGTGAATGTTGCATGGCACTTGAGAGTCAACTCTTGAGGATGAGATTCTTCACTGCTAGGCATAATATATGTAAATTGTTCTGGGTGTAATGCATTAGAGGAAATGGTTGAGTGAAGGAACCTTTAGAAAGAGTGTTTGATTGCTCGAGGACTAGCAATGAATTAAGTATGGGGTGTTGATAATAGGCTAAATCTAGGTAATTTGGCTATTATTTATACTTCCCCTTGATTATATTCCAATATCATATTGTGACTAATTGATGAAAAATATGCTCTAATTGTGAATTGTATACATTTCAAGTTAAGGAGCCTATGTCATGCCTTAAAAGTGTGATTGGAACCATTTTGGAGCAAGAAAGACCCCTCGGAGCTGAATACACTTGAAGACGAGGAAAAGAATCGAGGAATTGTGCAACTGGGCTAGCGTGCCCAGATGTGCGCCCGCGCTACTTTAGCACATCCAAGACAGAATCCTCAGCCAACTAGCGTACCCAGATGCGCGACCGCGCTAGTCCAAATTTCAGGAAGGTTTTGTTAGGGGCAAAAGTGGAAATCTGGAGAAAAATTCACTTAACCTATATAAAGTCAAGTTCGCCCAAGGAAGTTTTATCAAGGCTTTCATAAGCTAGAGGGAGAAATCGAGAGGCAAGACGCAAGGAGGAGATTTGACCAGCAAGTTCTTCTTTTCTTCTCTTTGTTTTTGCTATTTGTGATGAAATTGAACCTATTTGTGATGAAAAATAGTATGAGTGGCTAAAACCCATTGTTCTAGGGTCATGGGTAAAACATGAATATTGTTGTTTGAGGTCCAATTTGACAAAGTTAGTTTATCATATTGGGTTATTTATTTAATTTCGCTTGTAATTATTTTGCTGAGTAGCTAACAATGAAATACTATCCACGAATCTACAGTTGAACTCAAAAGTGGGAACTTTAGATTTCGTATAAAATTAAATAGAGCAAGTTCTTGAACCCGGGCCTCGGGTAACGGATTAGCAATTGGTATAGACATATACCCAATTGCCTTGCTTGGTTGAAATATAGGATTTGTAAATGCGTTCTTATTAATCTTAATTCAATAGACATTTAGGCATTGAGTTAGCTTATATAAGGGAGTAAGAACTCGAAAGATTTTTATGAGTAATATAAGCCCTGTCAATCAATGACCCGGATAAATCGTTTAGTCATTTTAAGTCAAGAACACAAAACGACTGTTAACTAGCCCGTGACCCTGGAATATCTTCTCCTACTGTTTGTTACTCAAAATCATCATTTATTTAGTTAATTGCTGTAGTCGCATTATTTCTTGATATTTTAGGTAGTAAAACAGTTACATCTTTATTTTGTGAAAAAAAATCTCGGATAGATAAAGTAATTGGGTTTGAATCAGTCAATAGTTAATCACAAGTTTTCGTGGTAACGATACTCTACTCACTACTCTATTACTTGACGATAACGAGCATTTGCGTGAGTGTTTGTGGTCGCAACACCCACGCTCATCATCAAGCACGTGTCCCACCTCAATATAGCACTATAAAGTGCAATCCGGGGATTCAAACCTTCACGATATCATTTACAATCATTACTCAGTTCGAACTAGTGAAATCCTTAGGTCGCGATGCCTTTGCCCCTCAAGTCGGCCTCCACGCACGTCAAATCTATCCAAAATTAGAATGAATACGTCAAAATATGCTAAGGGAACAAAGCCCAAGCGAAAACAATGGAAAAATATCAAAAAATCCCGAAATTAGCAAAACCCGAGCCCCAGGAACACTTCTCAAAACTCAATTATTTTTACATCAACAGGTTCCGTATCCTTCCACGAGTTCATACATATCAAAAACTCTCAAATCTGACCTTAAATGGGCCTTCAATTCCCAATTTAAAAATCTCAAAATTTCAAGCCTTAGTTCTTCCATTTTAGCTAAATTCCCATGAATTTCTAGGTTAATTTCACAATATAATCATGTTCTTGGTTCATAAAACTTAACTCCAATCAATCCTCCTTGAATCCTTTTTCAATTCCTCCCAAACATCTCTCAAAATGCTCAACAATGGAGGAAAAATGGCTAAAACTCGTGGATGAAATGTTAATAAACTCACTGCCCAACTCCTGCAATTCCTTCTACACGATTGCGAAGCACAAAAATCCGGTCTATCAAATAACTCTATGCGAACGTGATTAGAGCCCTGCAAATGCGATGTTTACCATTGTCAAAGCTATGCAAATGCGTCACATTATACGCGAATGCGAAGGGAAATAACACAGGACTCTGATACGCGAACGTGAAATGCCTTGTGCTAACGTGAAGCACCACCAACTAATACTCCGCGATCACGAACACCCAAACACGAACGCAGAGAACAAAATCCTTGCCTCCCAAATTGCTTCTACGCGATCGCAACACCACACCGGCAATCGCGAAGCACAACAACTCTGCAATATCAAGACAACAGAATCTGCAACTCCAAAATGCGAAGATTGGTTCGATTGACCAGCCGAAACTCACCTGAGGCCCCCGGGACCTCAATCGAAAGTGCCAACACATCTTAAACCACCATTTCAACTCGTTCCAATCATCAAAAAACCTCAAATAACACCAAAACCATCAATTCACATCGAATTTGAGCTTAAGTTCTTCCAAAACTTCCGAAACACGCATTTTGTTAAAAAACCAACCAAATCACCTCCGAATGGCCTGAAATTTTACACACACATCCCAAATCACATAACGAAGCTAAAGAAACTCTCGTAATTCCATTCGGACCCTCGTATCATAATCTCACCTATCAATTGGATATCGCCAAAATACTAACTTTGCCAATTCAAGCCTAATCTACACTGGACCTCCAAAACCAATTCAGATCACGCTTCTAAGTCATAAATCACCCAACGAAGCTAACCAAATTATCAAATTCCCATCCAAGCTCATATACAATCAAGTCAACTCTTGGTTAAAACTTTCAAATTCAAAGATTTCAACTAAGACTGTTATTTCAAATTCATACCTATTTCAGAGAAAATCAAAACCAACGATCTACATCAGTTATAATACATCATACGAGGCAAGTCGTGCCCGAGAACTGGCGATCAGAGTGCAAAAGCTCAAAACGACCGGTCGGGTCATTACATCCTCCCCCACTTAAACACACGTTCATCCTTGAACGTACCCAGAGTTCTTTTAAAAGCCAACCAATCACTGAATAACCTTACAATGCATATACCTAGGGGTGATTCCATATCACCCTATCTGATATAGGTCCGATAACACTTGGAAACTGAAATTACACTACCCTATCTAACCTATGAATCATAGAACCACATTTCCACTTCTGAATCATCAATTCGATCAAACCTGACACCTATTCTCTGAATAGACCCGAACCAGCTATAACAGCCCATTCCTGCAAACTCAGGTACAATTATATGATATACCACATAGCTCAAACACATGGAGCGACAACTTCAATTCATAGTAGCTGCCCACAACAACCAAACACCGATAGAAAACCTCTTATCTGCTAAAGTCTCATTCCAACACATTCATATACTGCCAACAATAAATTAAACACGTAGTAAACCATAACTATTCCTCAGATCAACCATTCATGAGGCCATTCTCCTCTGGAAATTACCATAGAAATTATGAACCAAACCTCTATATTTACCCATCAAACATGCTGAAATCGAATCCATTGGTATTCATTAATGATAGCAACGATCTCTTCTGACCAAACACACCACACTGGTGCCATGACACATCAATACGGGTCTAAGCCATAGCTTGCATAACTATGCGCACCAATAAGCAATAGTCCAAACATACTCAAATCATGAAAATGACTCAATTGAAAGAGATGTACCTCAAGCTCGCCAGTACCATCACAACACAAGGCCGAGAACCCATATCACATCATAGGATAGAACACACAAATCTAACCCGCAAGATCATATCTCTACATAGCTTTGCGGTAATGCACGATCCTATCCAAACACTGCTCCACACGAAACACCTCAAGTCATTATGCTCTAAGGCGACAACCACACACCATTTGATGTCTAGAACCGAAGCAAATCATTACACCCGTGGTGAAACAAGTAACATACACCATGCAAACCATATAGGACATGACGGATACTCCATTCACTGAGCAACTCCCAATTACTCTTCCCGCTCGACTTCTATTATGCAACTCTGAGAGAACTACACCATAGGTGCCCATAACCAACAAATATTAACGTCTCGTAACATAGAAAGGCAGCTTATAGCTCTCCCCAGATTACTAATAAGCTCAATAATGGTCGAATCAACCTATCCCTCAACAATACAATTCGGATCCAATCAAGTCGACTCAAGCTAGAACGCACAATCCACATTGGCCTACAAATGAACTCCTTACCAAGGAATCCTTAAATTTCTCTTTCCACTACTATAACTCCTACCAGAACAATCCGATACGGTGCCCGCCACCAAATTAATAGAAAAATCTACCACCTCGCCGACGACATGACCGACCACAAGAAACACATCCTAAAGTCCCTCAACACCAGAACTAAATCATTGGCAGAACTTCTGCACTGACATCCATCACGAAGGCCCAATTAAGAAAAGAAATCGTTCCCAGTCATTCGTTGGTTCTTCGAAACATGAACCACTCTACTAGAACATACTTTGACGCACCTTGCCACTCAACCCGTGGCATTTCCGGCGTAGCCCATGGCGTAATAGTCCATAACCCAACACTGAGACAACAGTCTGAATTCCAACATCCAAAATCTAACATACCGGCAACAAAAAGATCCCCTCAAGCCTCCAAATCACGATAGCCGTTAAACGGTGCCGGTACACACGATCCACAACCACAACATAGCCTGAACATGAGAACTTCCGTCTCCAATTCCACATAACACATGCATCAACATATCATATCTCAATTTCGCCGTCCCAATATATGCCACGTCTAATACCCAAGCATTCCACAGTAGATACTCTAAAGTTTCCCTATGCCACGAAGCAAATCCAAATATCAGTAGTCGATCTAGCCAGAAAGTGCCGCAATACTACCAAAGTGCCATCAACTTAATCACATTACCCATTTTCTAAACGTATACTATCATCAAATCACTTATAATTAGAGATATCGTTCCCTTAACTATTTGAGGCTACCCACTGCTTAAGAGTTCTATGAACTCCCTGTCAGAACTAAACTGTAACCTAACACATGCAGGTCTCGGTCCCCCACAACATACCTCATATACCATACCGTCCGAGACATCTATGCACTCAACTAGTCAAGAACTTTCCATTGGTCCCATCTAGAAGAAAAATCACTATACATCCCATGCTTCGCATGCCCATAGAAAATATACATCTCCAAGCCACAATAAAACTCAACAAGAGCTCTCCCAATTCTATTTGCGCAAACTAAACTGCCTGGACTAAATCCTTCTAACTAGACCAAGCTAAGCAAGCTATCGAAACCCAAGAGCATTGCTGCAAAACATGTGTACGAACTCATTACCTCGAATACACACACAGAATTAATCATATCCTTACCATGTTGATCCAGTCTACTATTAAGCTACTCCGTCTATCTAAATTTCCTTCTGATTCATCTTCAACTTGATATTTCCCCTTGTTGTAGCGCAAAAATTCTTCAATCCAAGCTTATCACATGAGACCCAAGCATAAGACCACACTGTCTCAGACCCGTAAGCCGCTGAATACTCTCTCAAATATCCCCAGAAACGCCGCATTCAGAATGCTTTACTCTGAAAAACTTTATGCGAATCTAAATCTGTTACCTTATACTTTCCTAATACTGATACATAGAATCCCATTATTAACATAGAAATACCATAAGTCTTGACCTCTTCCAATGAAGACACAGTTTCTGACCACATACTCAACTTTAAGATGTCCAATTATTCCTTGTAAAATATTGAACACATTAGAACTATTATCAAAGTCGTTCACTCCTATTCAAATTGAAATTTACCTAACCCAACGAACATAACCACCCGTGCCTCATTGACATTCTGACACCGCATAATAAAATCCTTATCCCAATGCAACCAAGAAACTTCATACTCTATGCACCGAGCATTCCTTACCAACAACCACTTAAGACATCCTGTGATCCTCTTACCCTATAAAGCATAATATAACCGTTGACAACATTTTTCCTTTACTCAAACCATTTTCGGTCTCAATTTCTGCAAGTCATAGCTAACTCACTCGCACGCCTCAAACTGGAAATAGCATAGCACCTAACTATACAATTAACTGCTCACAACAGACTCCCCCACTTGGCTCGAAGCCATATATAAGGATACGATCAATAACTCATAAAACTTTTACTCTATTGACGCCACAATACTATAGTGAGATTAAATTCAAATCATTTGTAAGCTTGTAAAAACACAGATAATCTAGTACTGTAAATCTTCTGCAAATCTCGCCTTCATGCCCGCAACAGTTAATCCTACTCTCTTAAGCGACCCAAAATTTCAAATTTCAACACGTACTTTTTATTTACACATGGGATCTCCTAACATACACATAAGGATCACACCACTTCAGACACTCGCGGGAGATAACCCACCAGCTTTTTCTCAATATAACATTAATGTATACCTTTCACATCATGAACTGTCCCCAGTCACTTAGTCTTCCTAAGTCTGAACTCATATCGCAACATGGATTTTACTTCACTTACAACCGGAAAACATAAAAAGATCCTTCACACGCCCGTAATTCGGGGCTATACCTTGAATTACGATGGAATTCAAACATCTAATAGTTCCTCTATCATCCAACAGACCTTTATCATCACTTCCAAGTCGCATAAATGCATCCTGCAACACTAAGCCGCCATTCCTACTAATAGTGACAACACCGAACATATTTCAAAATACTTGCTCACACAATCAGAACCTCGGTTCTCAATACAGAGGCAAATATCCGGCCTCAATTCCTCCAGACTAAGCCAACATCAACTCATAGAGATTGCATCTTACCCCTCGATCAAGGAATCACACGATATCAAGGGATATCTGATATTGAGCGCTCATACGCGCATGCGAACGCGTGGAAGGAATTTGAAGAGTTACTTTTCAATCTGAATCAAGGACACACAACAAGAATTTAAGAATGTGAGTCTTACTAAAGGTTCTGCAGCCTCTCGAGGATAAATACAGACGTCTTCACACTGATCCGCGAGACTCTACTAAACCTGCTCATGAGTCGCGAGACCTATGTAACCTAGGCTCTGATACCAACTTGTCACGACCCAAACCCCGCTCTGGTTGTGGTGGCGCCTCTCGTGAAGACAAGACCTGCCTGACCATTACCGAACACCTCTTTTAAGCAGTTAAATAGTTCATAAGTAGTCAAAATATGATTAAATGATATTAATTCATGGAAGTACAACCCAACACAGCCCTAATCGGAGTGTCACAAGTCACGAGAAACTATTGAGTATAACTACCACTACAAAGTTAGAAATATACAAAAATAGGACTGATAAACAAAGGAAGAACATGTGGTGGTGCAAATGCAGGCAGTCACCTCGCTAAACTTAGTCATCTTAGCCTCCGATCAACTCAAAATCCGCTACCAGGTGAACAGATACCTGCATCTGCACACACTGTGCAGGGAGTAAAATGAGTACTCCAACTCAGTGAGTAATAAAGGTAAAAAACAATTGAGCAGTAAGAAATCATGTAAAGCAACCAACATGTTGTGTAGAAGTAGTATAAAACTCCTTGACAATGAAGCTATGAAATCTTTAGAAATATTTTAGCTCAGTTTAAGCCTCTTTTGAAAATGACTTTTCCAATAATTACGCAATGAGTGCAAAACAAATAGTGCATGTAAGCATTGAAATCCGCCCCTCGAGCACAACACTCAATTAACAGATAATGCCAAGCAATTAGGTAGATATCTCATGAATAGGACGAACAACAGATAATGGCAGACAAATAAAATAAAACAAACACATAAAATACTACCAGTACGACTGCGGCGTGTAGCCCAATCCATTTAACATCGACATGTTTATTGGGGGTGTTCAGACTCCGGGAGGGCCCCCTTATGGCCCAAGCGCAAAATCAAGCCATATCGTGGGAGCAAATCTAGGCCCTCGGCCTCATATGAATATCAGTGTAACACTGCTGTGGCATGCAACACGATCAAAAAGTATCCTCACAACACACGCCCTCGGCCTTACTCAGTAAAAAAAATGACATAAGCCCCTCGGGCAATAGTAAAACGTGCTACTCAGCCCAAAACAGTGGAAAATAACATTGGCACGAAGCCCAAATAACATTGGCTGAGTTTTGAAAACAGTGGAAAATACACGATTGAGTTCAAGTATAAAACTGAAACAGTGAGGAAATATCAACAACCATCCCTGAAGGCGTTCAAATAATTGGCACGAAGCCCAAATATGTCAATCAGCCCAAATCATGACGATAACAAATAAGTTACAGTCAAATATACGGCAAAATCATCAATTGGGACGGACCGAGTCACAATCCCTAGTGGGAAACGACCCCACGCTCAACATCAAGCGCGTGTCTCACCTCAATATAGCACTATGATGTGCAATCTTGGGTTTCAAACCCTCAGGATATCATTTACAATCATTACTCACCTCGAACCAGCGAATCTCTAGCTCGCGATGCCTTTTCCCGTCAAATCGGCCTCCACGTACATCCAAAATAAGAGCGAATACATCACAATATGCTAAGTGAAAAAATCCCAAGCGAAAACAATCAAAAAACATAAAAAACTCTAAATTAGAAAAGCCCGAGCCCCGGGCCCACTTCTCAAAACTAAGAAATTTTCACATCAACGGGTTCTTTATCCTTCCACGAGTTCATACATGTCAAAAACTCTCAAATCCGACCTCAAGTGGCCCTTCATATCCAAATTTAAAATCACGAAATCCCAAGCCCTAGTTCTTCCATTTTAGCTAAATACCCATGAATACCTAGGTTAATTTCACAATAAAATCACTTTTTTTGGTTTGTGAAACGTACCTCCAATCAATCATCCTTGAATCCCAATTCAATTTCTCCCAACGAGCTCTCAAAATACTCAACAATGGAGGAAAAATGGCTTAAACTCGAGGATGAAATGTTAATAAACTCACTGCCCAGCTCCTGCAATTCCTTCTACGTGGTCGCGACCAAGGTCCCGCAATCGCGAAGCACAAAAATCTTTCCTCTCAAAATAACTCTATGTGAACACAACTAGAGCCGTGCGAACACGATGTTTTCCATTCTCAAAGCTAGCGAACGCATCACAGAATACACGAATGTGAAGGGAAATAACACAGGACCCCCAAACTCTTATACGCAAACTCGAAATACCTTGTGCGAACTCAACGCACCACCAACTAATATTCCGCAATCACGAACGCAGAGAACAAAATTCCTGCCTCCTAAATTTCTTCTACGCGTTCGCGACACTACACCCGTGATCGCGAAGCACAACCACTCTGCAACATCAAGACAGCAGAATCTGCAACTCCAAAATACCATAATTGGTCCGATTGACCACCCGAAACTCACCCGAGGCCCTCCAAACCTCAATCGAAAGTGCCAACACATCTTGAAACACCATTCAAACTCATTCCAATCATCAAAACACCTCAAACAATATCAAAACCATCAATTCACATTGAATTAGAGCTTAAGTTCTTCTAAAACTACCGAACACGCATTTGGTCAAAAACCCAACCAACCACCTCCGATTGGCATGAAAGTTTACATATACATCCCAAATAACATAATGAAACTATAGAAACTCTCAGGATTCCATTCCGACCCTCACATCAAAATCTCAGTTATCAACCGGAAATTGCCAAATTCGCCAATTCAAGCCTAATTCTATACTGGACCTTAAAAACCAACTCCGATCACGCTCCTAAGTCATAAATCACCCAACAAAGCTAACCAAATAATAAAAATTCTGATCAAGTTCATACGCAATCAAGTCAAATCTTGGTCATACCTTTCAAATTCAAAACTTTCAACTGATACTGTTCTTTCAAATTCATACCGATTTCCAAGAAAACCAAAACCAATGATTTACATCAGTTATAATACATCATACGGGTCAATTCATGCTCGAAAACTGGTGATGAGAGTGCAAAAGCTCAAAATGACCGGTCGGGTCATTATATTCCTTAGTGCAAAGAATACGGTGGCACTCTTCTAGAAAGTCCAAGGCATCTTCTGATGCTAATCCACTAAACACCGGAGGATCATACTTCTTAAACCTCTCAAGTCTCCTCTGCTCATCCTCAGAAGTAGCTTCCCCATCCATGGGCTGAACTGGCACTGCAGGCGATACAAGAATGATCTTTGGGACTTGCTCAACATGCAGTCATTGCTCAAGAGTGCACGCGGTAGGAGTCTGTGCTCCTCCCCCGGCCTGGGATGTGGCTGCAGCAAGGGGAAGCGACCATGCCTGAGCCAATATGGTGTACATACTCATGAACTGAACCAAAGTCTCCTAAAGGGATAAAGTAGTAGTGGTAGTAGGCATGTCGGGTGCTTGGACTCCGGCTGGATCTACTGGTGGTACCTTGGCAGAAGCTTGCGTAGGTGCTCTTGCTGCACAACATGTGTGTCCTCGGCCTCTACTCTGGCCCCGGCCTTTGATGGTTGCAGTAGGGGGAGCGGGTGCCTCAACATCGTGAGTAGCACAGGTCTTTACCATCTGTGAGAGAATAGAAGACAAAAGTTTAGAATTGTGATACCAAAATATCGCACAATAAGGAAATCAAATGAAGTGAAAATTTTACTAACAGTTACATAGCCTCTCGTAGATAAGTACAGACGTCTCCGTACCTATTAGCGAGAGTCTAATAAACCAGCCTATGTTCCGTGACTCCTATGAACCTAGAGCTCTGATACCATCTTGGCACGACCCCAGTTCGCCCTCCGTGAACATGTTATGCCGGCACCTAGTCCCTACGACTACGTAAGCCTAACAATGCAGAAACATATCGAAACTTGCAGAAATATAACTTAAAGTCCAAAATTTAAAACAAAAGAAACGAAATATAAAATTCCACTCGGCATATACAACATAATAACTCAAACTTTACAAATCTTTCTCAAAACCCACAAACTCACGGGAACACAAGCTGTCAAAAATGTTGTACACTGATCTAACACCAAAATGTCTATAACAACAAGAAGGAAAGCTAACTGCTAAAAATGGGTAGAGTAAGATAGAGACCCAGTGGATCTGCGGACGCGATAGATGTACCTTGAAGTCCTTGATAGATCTCCCTGCCTCAAGGGTGATACGCCTGGGTGGAGATACCTGGATCTGCACATAAAAAATATGAGCAGAAGGGGCATGAGTACACCACAGCGGTACCGAGTAAGTGCCAAGCCTAACCTCGGTAAGGTAGAGACGAGGAAGGTTAGGGCCCTGCTGAGGTTAAACATGACAATAATTTGCAACAATATGAAATAAACAGTAATAATGGGTACAATAATGAAATAAGACAGGTTATACAAGGCAACAATAAATACACAAGGCAACAGGGTAACACAGAGTAAAACATCTCAATACTAGTAGCAACAACAAGGATCTCCCAGGATAGCACCTATAGTCCCTTTCATCAATTGTCCAAAGGATCTCCCGGAATAAAATCACGTAGTCCATCAGATGTATGTATATCCAAAGGATCTCTCGGGATACTGTCCTGTAGTCCAACTATCACTGTGTGGGGATATACCAGAATTCGATCCGTAGTCCCAAAGTAAATGTGCAGGGGGATCTATGGGAATCTAACTTGTAGTCCTAAAGTAAACAAACAAGGGGGAAACTACCAGAATCCCACATCTGTAGTCCCAATGTAAATACGCAGCTACAACAAGATGATATTCAGAACTGGAGTGCAAAAATACAAGGTAGCAAGTAGTTCTAGCCTAACATACTTCACATAATACAAACAAAGCAACTTAGGAAAATAGGCAAATTAGGTCAACTAAGCATGCTTTTCCAAACTAACACATGCTAAAATTGCAAGTAAAATAAAGCAGGTAAGAAAGAACTCAGTCTAAATATTAAAGTAACACAGGAGTTTTCAACAATTAGCTCAAGTATGCTCTCTTCACCTCACTTACAAGGCATTCAAGTACCAAATATCATATCCTAAGGGGAAGGTCCCCCACACAAGGTTAGACAAGCCACTTACCTCAAACCGGCTCCAAAATCCACTCGAAACCACACGGTTGCCACGAGTATCCAACTCCGAATGGCCCAAATCTATTCAATTCAATTATATATCGTAAATAACATCTCAAGAAACCGATTCTACGATTTAATTCAAAGTTGAGATAAGAAATTAGGTAAAATGATCAAAATCCCCTCAAGCCAATGTCCCGGAATCGGGTAAAATTAGAATTTTCAGAATCCTCATCTCACAAGTCTAACCATATAAAAATCTCTCAAATCGGAGGTCAAACACCCACTCAAAATTCAAACTATGAAGTTTTATCAATTTTTCATTCAAAATCCGAAATTAAAGAGGAGTTCATGCTTAGATTAGTGGGTTACAAGAAAAAAGGAGTTTAGAATTGTTACCCAATCAATGTCTCTAAAAAAACCTCAAAATTTCTCTCAAACCCGAGCTCTCAAGCTTATGTTTTGGTAAAAATGGCTAATCTCTCATTTTCAAATTTTTATAACTGTTAGATATTTAATGCATCACGAATGCAGAGGAAGTCATGTGTTCGCAAAGAAGGAAAACGAGGATGCCAAGGAAAGGCCATCGCGATAACGAGAAGAGGAACACGAACCTGGAGAGTAAAATGTTGTGGCCCACAAATTGTTCTACATGAACGCGTGAACAAGTATGTGAATGCGAAGAGGGAACCTGCAAAGCTACGCGAACGCGAGTGGATGCACGCGAACGCGATGAGGAAAAGTAGACTCAGCCCTCAGTGCCAAATAAAACTACGCGAACGTGAGGGATTGGATGCGAATGCGAAGGAAGAAAAAGTTAAAGCTTCGCGAACACTGGAGATGTAACACGAATGCGAAAAATGAAAAGGGTCTGCAACCGCTGAAACAAAAATCTGCAATTTCCTAAGTTCTAAAAATGACTTTTTGAGCATCTGAAACACACCCGAGGCCTCGGGGACCTCAACCAAACCTACGGACATATCCCATATCATCATTTAAACTTGTACCAATCACTAAACCACCTAAAACAACGCCGAACACTTGAGTTAATCAAGGATTTAAGCCTAAGAACTTCAAATTGCCTCAAAATACGCTTTTGATCAAAAACCTAACTAAAATACATCCGAATGACCTAAAATTTTGGACCCACATCCCAAATGACATAACGGAACTACATCAACTTCCAGAATTCCATTCCAACCCTCGGATCAAAATCTAACTATCAGACCGGAAATTTCAAAAATTCAAACTTCTGCATTTCAAGCCTAAATTAGCTACGAACCTCCAAAACACATTCCGAACATGCTCCCAATTTCGAAATCACATAACGAAGCTAACAGAACCATCGGATTTCCATTCAGATGATGTCTTCACACTGTTCTGACTATGATAAGTTTCCAATATTTAAGCTCTCATTTAGGGACTATGTGTCTCATAGCTCTCGGAAACTCAAAACTGAACATCCCGACAATTCAAATTAGTAGAAATAGACTTAGGAAAAGCAGCTAACAGGGGATCGGGGAGTTAATTCTTAAGACAACTGTCTGGGTCGCCATAGTAGGTTGGCATGGCCCACTTGTAATTACGACACATGCTCATGATATCTCAAACATAGTCAAAAGATATTTTACTTGGGTCATCGAAGATTTTTGCCTCATGATTATCCATCGAGAAAAGATAAAAAGTCATTTGATGTTAATGAGGAGCACTAGATCATCTAATGCCAACATCAACTAATCCATTTAAGGAACTAATGTCATCATTAGGCTCTCTCAAAAATGCATCTTCAATATTAGGGCAATTCTCTTCCTCTAAATCATAAAAATCAACAGGGACTTTATTCCTTACATAATAAATATCTTTCTCAATTGGGTCTTCAACATAAAAAAGTTGATAAACTTGTGATGGTAACACAAAAGAGTCATCTGTACTACATAATTTGTTAAAGTATACACGAGTTAGCCCATATTCATCTATTTCGATAGAAACCAATCACATCTAAACATTACAATGCAAAAACAACTTCAATAATAAATCTCAATGATATCCTAAATAACTTTATAATAGATAACCTCACCGTCAATGGGATTTTGGTCGCTAGAGCTAGCAAAGCTATCGGTTGTTGTCGATAAAGTCACTCCACTATTTTTTGTCTTGCATCAGGAATCCTCGTTCTATGGTATGAAATCAGTATCCATTAATAAAATACGCAATATATCTTTTGGCGATCATATTAGGCCCTTTAGATATCCAATTTAAATAATTGGGTTCTTCAATATTTTTAATTTTTTCTGCAAACCAATTGTTGAATTTCCAACTATGCTTCATTTCCATTTCCCATGCACTTGATCTACTGTGACTACAACTTAAATTCTTATGTTCCCTACAATCATGAATTTTATAAAATCAATCATATCATAAAGAAAAATAAACTTAGAAATAAAATAAATCTTACATAATTTATCTTACTCGATAAACGTTTCCACTTGTTAATCTCTGGTATTGAACAGAGCATGCCGATGGGATTCATAACATAACCGTGGATCCATGAAAATAGTATCTTTATTCTTACTTCCAATTGGATGTCTTATCATAGGGAATATAGGTGACAAGATTTGAGGGAACTCATCATTCACATTTATGTATATACTGAATCTTGTCTTCACGCCATCACGTAGGTATCTCGAAAAAAATTCAAACACTCTTCCGCCAAAAATCCCTCTGCTATTGATACATCTGGATAAGATCGATTACGAATAAATACCTTGTACTTACATAGATTCCTCTCAATGGAATACATCCAACAAAGATGAGCCGGACCCCAAACTTAATTTCATTCACCAAATGAATAGGCAAATGTGGCATTATGTCGAAAAATATTGGATGAAAAAATCTTTTCAAGCTCACAAGTTATTTCAACAATTTCAGACTGCATTGTTTCAAGATCTCTTTACCTTATGACCTTACTACATATAGCTCTAAACAAATTGCCCAACCTAATCAAGGCCATCGAGACATTATTGGGCAACGCTTTTCTAACAACAACGTGAAACAAGTAATGCATTACAAAATGAGCATCATTACTATTGTACCTTGATATTTTCATCTCCTTCACCTGCATGCGATTTGAAATATTCGAAGCACACTTTTTTTTAACTTGTCATTTTTCATGACAGTGCAACAAATTTTTCTCTTCTGGTTTCATGTGGAAACAAGCTTTAGCCAAACTCACACTACCATCATCATCTTCTCTTTGTTGTTGTTCCTTCCGTATCTCCATTTTTTATAAGTCATAGTGAGAATTTACATGATCCTTTGACTTTTTTTCTATTTCCAATAATATCCCAAGTAAACTGTCACATATTTTTTTCTCGATGTGCATCACATCAAGATTGTTCCTCAATTTATTATGCGTGCAATATGTCAATTCAAAAAAATAGATCTTTTTTTTTCACGGACCCTTGTTGTCCCGAGGTCTTTTCTTTTTCCGCTTTCCAAAGACATTGTTGAATTTATGGAGCTCTTCAAATACTTCCTCACCCGACAAAAGAGTAGGTGCCATTCCATTGATGTTTCTAATCAAGATGTAGAAAAGTGGCTATTTGCTGCATCCATCACTGTCCAACATGTTTATTGTCTATGTGTGATAGTTGAGTATTTATTAACACTAGTATTCCTAGTTCCTTTTTTCTGGGATGGTATGGGGACCCGTTAATACCATTTCTCAAATAGGGCTTGAGCTTGGCTTCTTTTTCTTGCCAAAGTATTTGATATTTATGTATGGCCATGGACAATCCATCCCTATGCATGCAAAAAGAGAATTTAGACCTCACTCTATCTGCTGCTTTCCATCACATGCTCATTTTAGTTGTTTCAGCACAATAATAGCATATAATTTAGACCGTGATAACATGCTCATTTGAGTATCTTTCACCCATTTCTCTCATACCCTTCTCAATGAACATCTTCTAATGAGTAGAAATAGTGTTTAGTATCGTGGTTAAATCAATAGGTACTTTTTTCCCTCTTCTATGGAGGTAATGAGAGAGGGAGTGAAGGAAAAATATAAGATTGATCAGCCACAACGAATAAATGAATCCAATGCCTCGATTTTAGAGTCTAAAGATTGTTCGTCCATAGATTTCAGAAAAATATAAGATTGTTTAGGCAAAGCAAATAAAAGTGAATATCAGTATGAAAAATGAAAAAGAGGTCCTTCTACCGAAAATTTAAAAAGTGAAAAAACTCAAATGCAAAATGTTCATAGTAGGAAAGAGCAAATTGTGCTAAATAACAACAATCAACTCATAGGTCCCACTGATGATGATGTAAATGAGTTGGGTAGCTTCCTTGGTACATTGAAAAGGAATGTGACCTTTGGTCCTCTTAATGTGTTTGATTGGAGGAAACTTTAGACAAAAGAATATATGTGGAAATATCTCAAGGTTTGAAATTTGCAATATTCAATAGGTGTGTGTGGATATTTCATATTGTTTACACCAACCTAACTGCTCTAAATTTATAGGAAAAATATGACATTCATGAATGTGCAAAAAAAGTAGATTTTTCACTCAATTTCGAATGCTTGGAGAAAGTACAAAACCAGTTATATAAATACCATTTTCAACCCTATGAGAATGACGAGCTTCAAATGGAGAATAGGCCGGTTAATGTTCCAGATTCTTCATTTAGGGAATTTCTTAGATATTTGAACTCTGCAACCTACAAGGTAAAACTGAATATTGTTCCATGATTTTCTTAAGATGTCTGATTTTTATTTATTTAGAAAGCATATTCTTAGGCGAGAACGAAATGGAATGAATAGTTGGCAATTTAATACACATTTACATGTTGTAGATGTTTCTGTGTTCAGAAAGGGAAGTTATAACTTGGTGTTCAGAATTTCAGCTTTCGCTTTCTCTACTTGTTCTCATTTTAATATGTTATTCTACTGCATTTTAGTTGACTGGGTAAAACAAAGTTGAGTAAATCATTTTAGGTTTCAATACTTCAGAACTACAGCATGCTAAACACTATTACACAAGTTTTAACGGAAGTTGTTGAGATGCTAAATTTCTAAAGACAGTTGTTTGAAGTAATTTGCATATAAGTAGCACTTGACTAGTAATACAATGTATTTATCTCTAGATTGTAATTTGCGCTTTAATTAAGAACCAGATGTACCATTTTTGACTTCTATAAGACTGACATACATTGAGTCAGTATGGTGGTTGTTCAAATATAGAACATGTTATCAACTACTGCTTTAATGGGAATAACAAGCAAATGATCTTTTTGAGGAAGATAAATTAATGGAACTAGGGGGAGAGTAAACACTAAGAAGCAAGGAGACTCAATTTCATCTTTTAGCCCAAGTGTAATTTGATTCCCACTGCATGTCTCTTACTGTTTATTTTACCACCAAAAGAAGTACAACCAAAGTGCTAAACCCTTAGTTGATCTGGTAAAAATTCCATTAAGAGAATAAAACATTGCAACATATTCATTCCATTAGGTTGTGCTTATTCATTTATGACTAGAGAACGAAATGTTCGTTTACTCTTGACTCTGCTCTTTATATGTGTCTGAGGGAGCAACCAGCTAGCCATAACTGAAGTATGTTGTATTTCTAAAAGTTGTATGACATTTCTTGATAGAAGGGCTGAAAATCCCACATTTCTATTTTCTTCTCTCCAGGTATACTCTGATTGTTTTCTCATTGTCTCTTTGAATGTGTTAATTTATGTGAGTGATTCTCTGGTAATCTGTTTTGATTTCAAATAGACAATAATAAAAGTCAAATTAAAAGCTAGATTTGGGATATAACTATTCTATCCGGAGTCTATTAGTGCCAAAGTTATGATTTTATTCATCAGCCAAAAGAATTGGTTATTATATTAATTTGAAGAAAGGGAAATATCATGTATTCACTGTAAATGTTTCTTTTTTGTTGCAGAAAATGAAAGAAACCAACAGTGAGTATCGCAAAAACTTGAGATATCCACACACTGCTGGCAAAAAAAGTGCTTTGTTAGAATATGCGAGGTTTGATATTTTTTTTTCTTATTATTCTCTTAAATATGAACTTCCTATCCATAATCTGAACTGTTTTACACCACTTTTTATGTAACCAGAAAAAAAGAAAGAAACTTCAGAACCTCTATCATGTAAGGACATATTTCTGGCTACAAGAGAAAAAGAAAGCTCGATTGAGTATACAAGGCCTCGTATGCTGATAATATTAATAAAATTTTATGAGTTACTAATTTGAAATTTTTTGATATCATTTATCTGTTATTAGTTATTCGCTCACTTTTATATACTTTCTAATCTAAAATTGACTCAATTTGGTGTTGTAGGCTGAAATATAATAAATTCAACACAAGAAACTGAAGATGGCAGTCAATATGTTGTAACGACCCGACCGTTTGTTTTGAGAAATTAAGTCCCGTTAAGCGGCGTAAGGTCTGTATCAGCTTCAGAATATAAGTATCGACTTGCGTGCATGTTCCCTTCCTATATTCAGTCATTTACGTTCTGTGCTTCTTGAGTTTTAGCTTGTGGGGTATGTGCCCAACGATATTAGCTGAGGTTTGGTAATTCGGGTGTTTAGTATTTGGACGTCCGTAGGGTAAATTTAGGTATTTCGGCGAAAATTAAAAAAGTTGAAGTTTGAAATGGAGAAGTTTGACCCATAGTTAACTTTTTAGATATCGGGGTTGAAATGCGATTCCGAGAATTGGAGAAGCTACGTTGTGCCATTTTGGACTTGTCTGCAAAATTTGACGTCATCCTGGATTGATTTGATAGGTTTCACCACGAGTTTCGAAATTTGAAGATTTGAAAGTTCATATGTTTGATTTATGGTTTGATTCGTGATTTTGATGTTGTTTTGTGTGATTTGAAGCCTCGAGTGAGTACGTTTTAGGTTGTGTGACTTGTTTGTATGATTAGACGGGGTCCCGGGAGCCTCGAGTGTATTTTGGATGGGCTACGGATCATTTTCCCCATTTTGGAACCGCTGTTTGCTGCTTCTGATATCCTTCTTTGCGATCGTGAACAGCCTTCCTTGATCACGATGAATTGCTGCTGACCACCAAGAAATCCTTCTTTGCGTTTCAATCTTTCTCTTTGTGTTCGCGAAGCACTGCATTCTCCTCCTTCGCGTTCGCGTGTCTCCCTTCGCGATTGCGAAGCCTCGCATTCTTCTCCGCATTCCTGAGCTTATCATCGCGTTCGTGATGAGCAACATAGGCATCCTTAAAATTTCTTATATGCAATCTCGACTCTTCCCCCACTATCGCGATGCACAAATACCTGGCCAGACAAAATATATCCTAAAGTCGAGGGTTTCACCATTTTATCATATTGCGACTTCTATAGCTCGATTATTGGCTATTTTTGGAAGGATTTTCACCTGGGTGACTTGGGTAAGTGATTCTTACTTTAGACTAATTTCCATGGATCTTCCCTTAAATTCATCCTTTAATTTCAGAATTTTGGTAGAAATTGGGGGAAATGTTCTTAGACCTAAAGATTGGGTTTTGATTGGCTATTAGACATCGGATTGGGATAATTTTGAAAAGGTTAGACTCGTGAGGGTGTGAGGATTCCAAAAATATAAATTTTATCCGATTTCGAGGAATGGGCTCGAGGGCATTTTGGTTATTTTATATAATTCCGCGTATTAGATTTTAATTTAATTGCAGAATTTGTTACTTGAAGTGTTAATTACACTATAAAATTGAATTGAATATATTTGTTCCATTTGGAGTCGAGTGCTCATGGCAAGAACGTGATTTCTAGTTGATTTTGAGGCGGTTCGAGGTAAGTATCTTGCCTAACCTTGTGATGGGGATTTCTACTTAGGATTTGACTCTTCTATGTTGATTGTAATCCGTGTACGCGAGGTGACGTGTGCGTGATCGAACTTATTTGTGTAAAAAATGGCCTTTTAGGGTTCGTAGGTTCTTATATTCAGTGAGTATGAAGATGTTCTTGATATGACTGAATTCCCTATTACAAGTTTTACCTCTACATGTTTTACTTGGAATTAATTTCTCTACGGTTCATCTTATTGCCTAATTGACTCTTACTTTGCTTAACTGAAGATCTTACCTTCTCTATTGTCATGTTATATTTCATTACTGCTTGTCGTTATTAGAATTCATTATTTTCACTCATGTAATTATTTAGTCTTAAATTGAGGCTACGATTATCTTTCCGCTACCCATTCTTAGTTGAAATTGTTGTATATGCTTTGTAACTTGCCCAACCATAAAAGAAGTTTAGATATCCTATGTTTAGTTGACATTTCCTTTTTTGAAATTATTTGATTCATGTTAATTTCCTTGCTATTGAACTACATATTATGGAATCGTTGCTTCATATTATTTTCTCCCTTGTTGAATTGTTCTTATTACGCTTAGTATTCTCTGCTGTGATTATTCCTTGTGAGTTAACTTTCCCGTCCCCTGGTGAACGAAAGTTCTTCAGTTGATTCACTTGTCGTGCTCTTGTAAATGTTGCCATTGATGTTTTTGTACTTGTGATGGTGGTGCACGAGGTTTCTACCATGTAGTTGTGATATTGTGATGCACGAGGTTTCTATTGCGTGGTTGTTGTTGAGGTGTTGTACGAGGCATTTGCCGTGATGTTTTTGCTAATTATATAGTGCACATGCGGCGTAACAAGGAGGGATATGTTTATATGCTTATATGTGGGTTGCGCATGTGGCGAGATAAGGCAGGAAAATTATGATGCACGTGTGGCGAAACAAGGTGGCACTTATTATGTTATTATTTGCACATGTGGGGGAATAAGGTGTGCTATGTCAGGGATTGGTTATAAAGATTTGTGATGGCCTGTGGAGGTATTCTTGTTTTTTTAATATTGTGATTGTTGGTTGCTTACCTGTATGAACTTTATCTCGTCGAAGTTGTGAGGAAACATCATATATGGTGCCCTTTCTTCTTCTTACGCATATTACCTGGTAGAAATTATGTTGAAGCACTTGCACAAGCATGCACATAGTTGAACACCCATATTGTACGTAAAGTCTTTCTGATTTTGCTAAGCATAGACGTACGCCATTATTACTTTTTATATACGCGATAGTTGTCCTAGTTAGTAAGTGAGCTGTCAGTATGACCGTGAGGCTGATGGGGGAATAGGATGCCAAGTGCTAGATTTCAGGTACTGGGACTCGTGAGATGTAATTTTTCCGAGATTCGGAAATTCGTCGAAATTGTTGGATAAGACCTGATGTGAAGATGGTCTTAGGATGTGAGCTATTGTTTTGTTTTTCCTTTACTGTATTGTAACTTTAGGATTTGGGTTATGTTTTTTTTTTTTCGTTCTCATGTGTCTTCATTCTTAATACTTTCGTTGCTACTTATTGTCCTCTTCCCTTATTGTGACTGCAACATTGTTAGTCTTTTTGCATTGATACATACACACACACACACACACACACACACACACACACATATATATATATATATATATATATATATATATATATATATATGATGATCCGTTGTTCCTACAATTTTACTATTTATTTGACTGGTAAGTGTCGTGACTATTGCTTGTCACTACTCCACAGAGGTTAGTCTTGATACTTATTGGGCAATGTTGTGGTGTGCTCATGCTACTCTTTTGCACATTTTTGTTGTTCAGATCCAGGTACTCCTACTCAATTCTATCAGCCTTGGAAGGAGGCGTTTTCCATAGAGATCTCGAGGTATATCTGCAACGTCCGCATACCGAGGAGTCCTTTTCTATCTTTCTGTATTAAGTATAGCCCTTTCACTATTTTCCTTTGTTTAGACAATTCCGGAGTTAGAGCCTCTTATGTATCCCTTAGTTTGTGATTTGTCAGATTCTGGGTTTTGGGAATTTTGTCAGCTTCGAGATTTGTTATTCTATGTGCCGAGAACCACTGTTTTATCTTAGTATTTCAGTTTTAATTATTTCTTCCGTAATTATTCTTTATATTATGTACTGTTAGGCTTACCTAGTCATAGAGACTAAGTGTCGTCACGATGGTTCACGTAGGGCAAACCTGGGGCATGACAATTTGGTATCAGAGCTCTAGGTTCATAGGAGTCACGAATCGCAAGACGGTTTATTAGAGTCTTGTTGATCAGTACGGAGACGTCTGTACTTATCTGTGAGAGGCTATGTAACTGTTAGAAAAGTTCCACTTTATTTGATTTCCCTGTTGTGCGAGATTTGTGACCTCACAATCCTAAACCTCTATCTTCTACTCTCTCACAGATGGTGAGGACACGTATTACCCGAGGTGATCAGGCACCCGCGCCCTTACTGCAGCCGTCAGAGGTCGGGGTAGGTGTAGAGACCGAGGGTATACCTAGAGCAACTGCGCGAGCTGCCGTCGAGGTACCACCAGCATATCCAGCTGCAGTCTAGGCACCTGACAGGCATACTGTTACTACTACTCCAGCCCTTCAGGAGACATTGGCACAGTTCAGGAGTATGTACACCACCTTGGCTCAGGCAGGGTTGCTTCCCTTTGTTGTAGCCACATCCCAGGCTGGGGGAGGAGTATAGACTCCCTCCGCCTGCACTCCTGAGTAGTGAGTGCATGTTGAGTAGGTCCCTGACATTATTCCTGCACCGCCTGCAATGCTAGTTCAGCCCGAGGTCATGGCAGCGAC
Organism: Nicotiana benthamiana; assembly: GCA_034376525.1. Classification (NCBI taxonomy): domain Eukaryota; kingdom Viridiplantae; phylum Streptophyta; class Magnoliopsida; order Solanales; family Solanaceae; genus Nicotiana; species Nicotiana benthamiana. The sequence continues at coordinate 134,459,245 of CM067334.1, forward strand.
TTCCAAGCAGAAGTAGTTGAGGCTTGAGAGGTTCAAGAGGTACAAGCCTCCAGAGTTCAATGGTCCAGAATCGGAGGATGCTCTGGGATTTCTTGATGAGTATTACCGCATTCTTTGTACTATGGGCATCTCAGGATCGAGCGTGGTTTCTTTTAATACTTTCCAGCTTCGAGGAACCTCCTATGATTGGTGGCGCACCTATGAGTTTGACAGTCCAGACCAGGCAACTTCACTGACTTTGACCCAGTTTTTAGATATGTTCCTGAGAGTTTTTGTCTCTCATAGCCTCAGGGATGCATGGCGTGCGGAGCTTGAGAATTTGCGCTCGCGTGCTATGACCGTCTCGGAGTATGCTGTCCATTACACCAGCATGGTTAGACATGCCCCAGCCTTGGTTTCTACTGTTCGCGAGAATGTTCGCCGGTTCATCAAGGGGCTTATTCCCAGCATCAGGTCTAGCATAGCTCGTTAGTTGGCTATAAATATGTCTTATCATCATGTGGTGAACATTGCTAGGAGTATAGATGGTATGCACGCTAGGGAGAGAGAGGACAGGCGGGGTCACGAGATAGAGGGCAGAAGAGATCAGGAGATGGAGCTTGAGGAGGCTAGGAGACCTCGTAGACCGGGGAGATATACTGGTCCTTCTTTTGTAGGGAGAGTGCGTCATGGTATAGGTTTTGTTGGTCAGCAAATTTAGTTTGCGCTTCAGGATTTGCATGGTAAATCAGGTGTTCACGGGTCTCGGAGTGCTCGTACCGCATAGTTCCCACCGCCTCGTCAGTAGAGAGAGTGGTTTGAGTGTTGAGATGCTAGCCATATGGTGAGGGATTATCTGATACTTTGGACACAACGAGGTATTCAGGCAAGTAGAGAGAACCCAAGAGGGGGAGGTCCGGCTCATTGATGTGTTTTATATAGAAGGCTTGAGGCCGGCGCGCCAGCTGAATGTCACTCAGGTTTGAATTCAGTTTGTTATAAGGGAAACAATATCTGTAGTTCATTACAGTTCTGCTTATCATGCTGAGTTCCCTTATTTGTTGCTCCATTTGTGGGTGTGTTTCATGATCTACACTCTGTTTTTGTGATTATCCTGTTGGGAGGTTCTATGAGTGATAGCCGTGTCTATTGTCTATTTCTAGTCGTTGTTGGGAGTTATGAGACTAGTAGTAAAAGCTTTGTTATCCGTTTCGGTAGGTTTGATGTGATTTCTGAGTATTCTTGGTTGCGAGCTATGATTTTTATTCTCCATCGGCTTGGGAGCTAGTCCATGTTGTAATTTTGTCGACGAAATTGATATAGTGAGAGTTTCTCCTGTGACTCAGAGTTGAGGGCGGGACCCTCGTGATTTCATATGATTTGATATGTTGAGACCAGGCTGTGTACCGCGATAAGAGTTATGTCAGCATAAGATCATTGTGATTCTTTATATGATTTCATTCTTTATTGTTAGATTGTTTTGAATATTAGTGTTTTAGAAAATTTTTGCTTGTACGACTTGTTTGATAGTCCCATTATGGGTTCCCTTCCCATATTCAATCATTTTCGTTCTATGCTTCTTGAATTTTAGCTTGTGGGGTGTGTGCCCGTTGGTATTAGCTGAGGTTTGGTGATTTATGTGTTTAGTTATGTGGTTTTCATGGTTATTATATCATCTCTAGTATTTCGGAGGTTTGAAAAGAGTTCCTATAGAATATGAGGCTTATGGCCGGTGCGGATTCGATTTCGGGCAATTATTGTTATTAGGAAAGTATTGTGGGCCTATGTGTGATGTGTCATGTAGTGTGGTTGTACCCTATGAGTGTTGGAATGAATTAAAGTAGCAAATTGAAACTGATACCGGATATGGATTTAGAATCGAGACTTTTTGAAATGGATGGGAGGTGAGAATTGTGGTTCTAAGGCTTATTGGTTTTTCTAGGAAGGCTAAATTTCAGTGAGATGATGTCGTAATGTTTAAGTGGAATAGGGTGACGCGGTATCACCCGCGGGTGTATGTTAGAACTCACTGACTCGAGGACTTCGAGGCGAATCTTAGCACGTTCGAAGATGAATGTTGGTTTTATGAGGGGAATGATGTAACACCCCGGTCGGTCGTTTTGAGAAATTAAGTTGCGTTCAGCGGCGTAAGGTCTGGAACAACTTTAGAATATGAGTACTTGCACGCATGGTGGAATTCAGTTAATGGATGATTTAGAGTCAAATTAGAAGAAGGAATCTAGTTTTTGAACTTTTAAAGGTATTTGACCAAAAATGGACTTTTGGGTAAACGGCCACGGAATGGATCATGGATGATCTCAAATGATTCGTATGGTGATTTTGAACTTAGCCGCGCGTCCGAATTCAGATTTGGAGGTCCGTAGGATAAATTAAGGCATTTCGGCAAAAATTGGAAAAGTTGAAGTTTGAAAATGGAGAAGTTGGACCCATAGTTAACTTTTGAGATATCAGGGTCGGAATGCAATTATGAGAGCTGGCTCCATTGTGCCATTTTGGACTTGTCTTCAAAATTTGGCGTCATTCCGGATTGATTTGATAGGTTTCTACACGAGTTTAGAAATTTGAAGATTTGAAAGTTCATAAGTTCGATTTATGCTTTGATTCATTGTTTTTGTGGTTTTTGTCTGATTTGAAACCCCGAGCGAGTTTATGTTAGGTTATATGACTTGTTTGTGTGATTAGACGGGGTCCATGGAGCCTCAGGTGTGTTTCAAATGGGCTATAAATCATTTTTCCCCCCATTATGGAACTGTCGTTTGTTGCTTTTGATATCCTTCTTAGCAATCGAGAACAGCCTCCCGCGATCGCAATGCATTGCTTCTGACCACCTCGAAATCCTTCTTCACGTTCGTATCTTTCTCTTCGCGTTCGCGAACCACTGCATACTCCTTCTTCGCATTTGCGTCTCTCCCTTCGCGATCGCGAAGCCTTGCATTTTTCTTCTCCGCATTCGCGAGCTCATCATCGCGTTCGCGATGAGCAAACTGGGAAGCCTTAATATTTCTTCTACATGATCGCGACTCTTCTCCTGCTATCGCGAGGCATAAATACCTAGGCAGATAGAATATATCCCAAAGTCCAGGGTTTTACCATTTTTATCATACTATGACTTTTAAAGCTCGGTTTTATGCGATTTTTAGGGGATTTTCACCTGGGCGACTTAGGTAAGTGATTCTTACTGGGTTTAGACTAATTTCCATGAATCTTCCTTTTAATTCATCTTTTAATTTTAGAATTTTGGTAGAAATTGGGTGAAAAGTTCTTAGACCAAGAGATTGGGTTTTGATTGGGTATTTGACATCAGATTGGGATAATTTTGATCTTGTTAGACTCTTGAGAGTATGAGGATTCTGAAAATATAAATTTTATCCGGTTCCGAGGCATGGGCATGATGGGTGTTTTGGTCATTTTACATAATTCCGTGTATTAGCATAGAATTTAATTGTAGAATTAGTTACTTGATGTGTTATTTACATTATGAAATTGAATTGAATAGATTTGGGCCATTTGGAGTCGAGTACTCGTGGCAAGAACGTGGGTTTTAGTTGATTTAGAGCCGGTTTGAGGTAAGTATCTTGCCTAACCTTTTGTGGGGGACTTCCCCTTAGGATTTGAGTCTTCTCTGTTGATTGTAATCCGTGTACGCGAGGTAACGAGTGCGTTATCGGGCATATTTGTGGTAAAATTAACTTTTAGGGTTCTTACTTCCTTATATTCACTGAGTATGAAGTTGTGCTAGATATGATTGACTTCCATATTACTAGTTTCACCTCTACATGTTTTACTTGGAATTAATTTCTCTATGGTTCATCTTATTGCCTAATTGACTCTTACTTTGCTTAACTGAAGATCCTACCTTCTCTATTGTCATGTTATGTTTCATACCTATTTGTCGTTATTGGAATTAATTATTTTCACTCATGTAATTATTTAGTCTTAAATTGAGGTTACGATTATCTTTCTGCTGCCCATCCTTAGTTGAAATTGTTGTATATCCTTCGTAACTTGCCCAACCTTAAAAGAAATTTAGATATCCTATGTTTAGGTGACATTTCCTTATATGAAATTATGTGATTCATGTTAACTTCCTTGATGTTGAACTACATATTATGGAATCGTTGCTTCATATTATTTTCTCCCTTGTTGAGTTGTTCTTATTATTCTTAGTATTCTCTATTGCGATTATTCCTTGTGAGTTAGTTTTACCGTCCCCTGGTGAAGGAAAGTTCTTGAGTTGATTCACTTGTCGTGCTCTTGTAGATGTTTTCATTATTGTTATTGTACTTGTGATGGTGGTGCACGAGGTTTCTGTCGTGCTGTTGTGATATTGAGATGCATGAGGTTTCTGCCGTGCGGATGTTGTTAAGGGGTTGCACGAGGTCTTTGCCGTGCTAATGTTGCTATTAATATACTGCACATGCGGTGTAACAAGGCGGGATATTTTTATATGCTTATTTGTGGCTTGCACATGTGGCAAGATAAGGTGAGAACATTATGATGCATGTGTGACAAAACAAGCCGGCACTTATTACGTTATTATTTGCACACATGGCGAAATAAGGTGGGCTATGTCAGAGATTGATTGTAAGGATTTGTGATCGCCTGTGGAGTCATTTTTATTTTGTTATATTGTGATTGTTGGTTGCTTTCCTGTATGAGATTTATCTCGTGGAAGTTGTCAGGAAACATCGTACGTGCTGGCCCTTCTTCTTCTTATGCATATTAGCTGGTAGAAATTATGTTAAAGCACTTGCACAAGCACACATGTAGTTGAACACCCCTATTGTACGTAAAGTCCTCCTGATTTTGCTAAGAATAGACGTACGCCATCGTTACTTATTATATATGCGAGAGTGGTAATAGTTAGCAAGTGAGTTGTCAGTATGACCGTGAGGCTGATAGGGGGCACAGGATGCCAAGTGTTAGATTTCAGATATTGGGACTCGTGAGATGTAATTTGTCCGAGATTCAAAAATTCGTTGAAGTTGTTGGATAACACCTAAAGTGAACATTCTCGTAGGATCTGAGCTATTGTTTTGTTTTTCCTTTACGGTATTGTAACTTTAGGATTTGAGTTGTGTTCTTTTTTCTCGTTCTTATGTGTCTTCATTCTTAATACTTTCGCTGTTACTTATTGTCCTCTTACCTTATTTCGATAATAGCATTGTTAATCCTTTTGCGTAGATATATATATATATATATATATATATATATATATATATATATATATATATATATATATATATATATCAGGATCCGTTGTTCCTATAATTGTACTATTTATTAGACTGGTGATTGTCTTGACTGTTCTTTGTCACTTCTCCACTGAGGTTAGTCTTGATACTTACTGGGCACCGATGTGGTGTTCTCATGCTGCTCTTCTGCACATTTTTGTTGTGCAGATCTAGGTACTCCCACTCAGTTTAGTTAACCTTGGAAGGAGGCGTTTTCGGTAAAGACTTCGAGGTATATATGTTATGTCTGCAGACCGAGGAGTCCCTTTCTATCTTTCTGTAATAAGTATAGCCCTTTTAGTATTTTCCTTTGTTTAGACATTTTCAGAGTTAGAGCTTCTTATGTATCGCTTAGCTTGTGATTTATGAGATTCTAGGTTTTGGAAATTTTGTCAGTCGAGAGTTGTTATTGTATGTGTAGAGCAGCACCTTAAACACTATTTTATCTTTCTATTTAGATTTAATTATTTCTTCCGCAATTATTGTTTATATTCTGTATTGTTAGGCTTACAATGGTTCACGGACGGCGACAAGGGGCGTGGCATCAATTGACGCATTTGCGTCCGTCATGGGACCTGAACATCTAGGACGCCTAAGATTGTATGGACGTGGAGTTACCAAGACTTCCTTAAAAAGAAAAGTGGGAGGTATTGGAACCTCTTTATGTTCTACCCATGAGATGCTGCAACAAAAAATGGTGAAAATGGAAGAAAGCATATAACAAAGAATGCAGGGAAAGTTCAATGCACAAAAAGATGCTATGGAACTATAAGTTGCAGTTAACATATTTCACAACTTAAGCGTTTGAATGTAGATTTACAGGTTGATCCCAGCATACTAGCTTTCATTGCTCGTTCACTTGGAGATGCTTCCTTTGCACAACAACTTGTTGTGCAACTAATCAATCGTCTATCTACTGGGAGTAATAGTCGAGGTCAGTACATACTCTTCTTCTCTTCTTCTTCCTCTTCCTCCTCCTCCATCTTCTTCTTCCACTGCTTCATAAGGCATAGTGATTGTTTGATGGGAAATATTTTGGTAGCAGAGCTGAAACTATTTTTGATAAGCAGTAGAGCGCAAATTGGTGTGCTTATGTGAAAGTAGAGGGCAATTTTATATGATTCTGATTGGTGCTCCAATCACAAATAAAACAAAAGTCTGCTACTTAAAGTTTCGAACAAAAAACAAAAAATCTTGCACTGTCTTGGTATCTTAATAAACAACAAAAGTTAAATTCATGTGAGGATAATAGCCTCCTTTTAAAATCTGATGCAAGGGAGTATATGTTCTAGAATCAACAACAATCGTCTGGCAAAAGATAAAATCTTTTTAGTGCCTTTTTTTTGGATGTCCACAAAAAACTAGTTCCCATAGTGCTCAGCTTGTTACTTGATAAAAATTGTATGCCAATTAATCCTTCTTTTCAGCATCACCATCAGACTTGTCCACAATTTCAGCAACATTTTCGAATGGACCATCTTCTGATGGCTTTGTGCTCTCTGATTCCAAAACCTTCTAAGATTGACTGATATGAGCTGTAGAGCTAAAAGATTGGCTGAGATTTTGCAATTGGATATGGGTGAAAGGGCATATACATATAAGACATGAAGAAATTTTAAAAAGTGGCAAGTAGTTTTGCTTGTAGCTTGCTCCAATGCTTTATTATACTTATGGAAAGAGTGGTGGAAAAAGAGAAGTCTGAGCTGAATCATGGATAGAGAAATAAACTCACATGGGTGGCCCCAAGTGAATGGATTAATATTTAGGTGGTTGATTTCATTCATCTGATCATGATAGTTCTATTTAACTGTATATCTAAATGTATTTATCTTGTTTGCTAACTTTTAGCTATCTTGGCATTGGATATACTTCACAAAAGTCAGCATTGGCCTTTGTAGTAGGATTTTTCATTTACTCCTATCCCCATTTTTTTTTGTTTGCTCTTTCTCTTATATTTGGCATTGGCTCATAAAAGCCAAGACTAGAATGGTTAAAATTTGTTAGTATTGTTGTTTAGGGTCATGGTCTAACTTTTCTTTGTATCTACTGATATAAAGAAATCATTCTCTAGCCAGCAAGGGCTAAAATTATTTATCTTTCAGACGCATTAGGAACTTCCCATAGTTTTCTCGTAGATGCTCTCTTCTGTATCTTTTATCAAAGCTGAGAAAGTTTTCACAACTAGAAAATAGGAGAATCAATACAGTACGCATCTTTCAGAAGCATTAGGAACTTCCTATAGTTTTCTCATAGATGCTCTCTTCTGCATTTTTTTATCAAAGCTGAGAAAGTTCTCACAACTAGAAAGTATAGGGGAATCTATACAGTATTTTTGTGGCGTGGGTGGACGGTCTGATTACTATAATGCATTCTGATTTAAATTAACTATACTTGTTCTCATTCGTAACGGAATCTTAGATGCATATTAGGGATATGTCTTGACCTAGATGTTTGTATGCATGCAGTTCACAAGCATATATTTGAAATCAGCTACATATATGGTCTTTATAATTTTATAATTTGTTAGTCATAGCAGCGATGTAATCTTAGGTTGTGATATTTTTTGCGGTGATCCTAAAAAGAGTTGGAAACATAATCTCTTGGTTACTTTATATTACAACAAATTATATTCTTAAAGAGAAGCGACATGTTGTATCTAGTCTACTTCAAAATTGCCTGTTTTAAGTGCTGAAATGTTGGAATTTTCTAAACTTACAAAGTTACAATTAGAAGAATGAAAGGTAAGATACAGCCAACCCATTCTCTACTTACGAAGTTACAATTATCAAAAATTCTATTATGCTCGTTCTTATTTAATGACTTTATTTATTCTCTTTTGTAGGTAGAACAACTGAAGAAAGGGAAGACAGAGAAGGTGAACCAACTGAAGAAAGGGAAGATGGAGATAGTGAAGATCTAGACCTTACTTAAGAAGAACTTTGAGTTGTTGTCGATATTCTTGGAGTATTTTATTATAACATTTGAAACTTTAACTTTTGAAGTGTTGAACTGTAAAACTTATCTAATTGGATTGAAACATTTTGTTATTAATGTTATTCTCAGCTTATTGGACATGAAAGATTATGAAGTATTTTATCTTTTTATTTATATAATTTTCAGGTTATAATTACAAATAGTTCCAGTGGTAATGTCAATAAAAACGATTAAAATAGCCCAATAGAGCCGCTGCAATAAGCACAAATGTCGTTGCCATAGACATTCTAAATCGTTCCGATAGGTCTTGCAAACCGTTCCAAAAAGTGTGAAAAATTTATGCAATTGACAACTGAAACCGATGCAATAGAAACAACACCGTTACGGTAGCGTAATGAAACCGTTACAATAGTTGTAGTTGCATTAGCATACATAACCGTTGCAATAAACTATATTGTAATAGTTTCCAACCATTATAGTAAATAATATGGTAATAGTTTACAATTGTTGCATAAACTATATGGTAATGGTTTTCAACCATTGCAGTTGAAATGAACACTCATTGCTTTAGACAGAGGGAAAATCGCAACGGTGTGGTTGTCGCGCCCTTTTTTGTAAAGTGAAATCGGATTTATGATATTTGGGAGGACAACTCTATTCCCTTCCGAGAATTAGTTTTTGTAATTAGAGAGTCTCCACCTAATGATTATTGTGCAATAGGAAACTTTTAGAAGGGTTGAGTTGAAGAAATCAGAGATTAGGGTAAAAGCTAGAAATTATCCCAAGGGGAAGGTGTTAGGAACCCCTCAAGATCCAAAACTGTGGTTCCTGGCCATGTTACAATTGTGACTTTACATAAACACATAAGCAATTAAGGCTAAAATAAGGATTTGCATATAACATTGCAATAAGTTGAAAACTTGTGAAGGTAAGTAGAGAGGGCAAAATTTTATGAAAATGATTTAAAGAGTTTTACAAGAAGAGAAGAAAGCAAATAAAGGAAGAGGGGTCCTAGGTTTATAATTGATGGATCACATTAATGCAATATCCATCAATCAATCCTTAGAAGAGGGGTTACACGTGATATTAGCGCACCAGTTATCATATCCATATTCTACCCTTCCCACCCCATTAAGGTATTAAAGCGCAGAACGGTATCGTTACTTACTGAATTCTACTACCCGTCCCAATCCTATCAGTCCCAGAGGCATATGGGACTACTAATCGTAAAAAGGGAGGGAGTTCGGAGGGGGAGTTTTGAGAGTTTTCAAAGGATAAAATTCTAAGGCGACATTCAAAAATATATACAACAAGTATTGGAAGGCAAATAAACAGATATGACTCATATAAGCCTCCTTAAATCAAAGAAAAACATGTGGTTTAGCATGTCTTACACATAATGATTTCGTGTAGATTAAATTAAGGCGTAAGGCAGGTCGATTTACCTCATATTTCCCAGATAGGGAGTCCAAACCCTTCTTAGATGTAATTATAAAAGACTAACACAATTGATTAATTATCTAACCATTTGCCTATGTGTTAAACGGACCCATATGCATGATATCTATTGGTTTCTGAGACAAAGGAGCGAACTGATTGCAGAAAAAAGAACTGTCAGTTCTAAGGTCATAAGTTCTATGAGTGTTAAACAAAATGCTACTGATTTCAGACTTAGGAGCGATAGGACGATTCAAGTTTTAGTTGATAACTCATAAAGGCATGTTTTCTAGGTGTTTACTGATTTTAAACATTGTTATTGCCTATGCAAAAATCATATTGGTAGGTTTTCTATATGCAGTTGGTTAGTTATTTAAGTCCTATAATAAGCTTTCCTAATGACTGATGCATATGCAAAAATGCAAAAGTCCCATAGGCATATTATCTATATGATATGCAGACCTATAGACATGGTTTCTATATGAAATTGCAGAAAATCCTACGAACATGATATTTATATGAAATGCAGAAATTCTATGAACACAATATCTATATGAAATGCAGAAATCCTATGAACATGATATCTATATGAGGCGCAGAGTTCCAGTAGTTAACTGTATGAAAAATGGAGAATTTCAAAAATAGTATTTTCCTATAATCATGGTATCAATATGAAGTACAGGAATTTTAGAAGTAGCGATCCCCTATAGTTATGATATCTGCCCTTTTTGCATGCATTCAATCCCATCCTTTTTCACTATCCACCCGATTAGTCATTAAAAAGTTATTACATACCAAATGAATCAGATAGAAAAGTACAATTACATAAGTGATTATATCGGCATCTAATCAGCCTAATTCAGACTCATAGTCTAATAAATGAGAATAAACCAACTTCCAGGATAAGATTTCCAAAGCCTTCTCATATATGGGATGTGTCATAGTTCCAAGAAGCTTCAAGAGCTCCAGACACTGCTTACACCCCAAATGTCATTACAGAATCAAATTATAGTGCAGTGTGGAAAAGTCAGCCCTCAAATGTCCAAGTTCAGAGGGAGCTCAAGGTCCCAAGGCAAGGCTCATAGGAGGGGGGCTTGAACTTAGAGGCTTGGAATAAGTGTAAGTGTAGGGGAGGGGAAATGATAAGTTGATGGTCATGCCAAGCCATTTGAAGTACTGGCACACCTCTGACCAACTTATCATTCTCAAGTTGAGGAGTTAGAGCTTATTGAAAGCAAGTTCAAACCTAGATAGCCACTTAAAGACTACCAGACCATAACTTTAACTCAACATACATAGGCGGGGGTAAGGATAGGGAGTTCATAGCAGAAATAATAAACAAAGGAAGAGTGGGCAATAGACATGATCAATAATGAAATATACTAACACATCTTTCATTTGAGGTTAAAATTTGGTTCATGGACAACAATTCATATTGACATGCCCTGAATCCCCATTCATAAACACATAGGGGATAAGGGAGTAGGGATCAAATATTTCTAGGAAAATCAAACAAAGAGTAACATGTTAATATGTCAAACTCCGCATGTAATAGGCATAGATATAAAGACTATAATTAAACACATTAGGGAGATTGTTGGGAACTAAGTCAAGACATACCAGTACAGAGCAAGAGCAAGATGCAAAGACAGAGCAGTAACGGTATATTAGCCTTGGCTTTTAGCCGGCTAATAGTAAACAGGTGCAGAGAACAACTGGGCCTTATCACAGCCTAACGTGTAGGCCAGTGAGAGATTAAAAATAACGTGATTTCAGTTTGACTTGATTTAATGCTTTTCATAATTAATCTGATTTTATTTCTTTACTAGGGAAAAACCAAAAAAAAATTAGAAAATCGTAGTTACTTTAGTTTTGCCTTGTAATAAAATAATAAGACGAGCCTCCCCAAACAAAAACAATTGCGAGGCCCTCAATAACGGTTAAATAAAATCAATTAAAAGTTGGAGGATCGCTTAGCAAATTTCGCGACCTTCCTCAAAGTTAATATTACGTTAAAATCGTTAGAACCTTAAAGAGCGATCAATTAAATTAGTTTCTTAAACTTGGGTGCGCATTGATCCGACCCAAATCCAAATCTTGATGAAGTCAAAATATACCTTGATAACGACGTGGTCAGAAACGCATTTTCATGACGTCGCAAGTCTGTTAAAAGAAATAATGGTAAAAGCGGTTTATAAATAAAAGGCACATAAGCTAGCATGTATTAAAATCAGATAAAATCAAATACAATAGTTGAGCGACCGTGCTAGAACCACGAAACTCAGAAATACCTAACACCTTCTTCCGGGTTCACAGAATTCCTTACTCGTATTTCTGGTTCGCGGACTGTGAATAGAGTCATATCTTTCCTCGGTTCGGGATTCAACCGATGACTTGGGACATGATTAATCTCCCAAGTGGCGACTCTGAATAATTAATACACTAAATCCCGTTCCGATGTCCTATAAGTGGAAAAACTTATTTACGCCCCTTTGCGGGGGTGTAACGAAAAACGAGGTGTGACAGCTCTGGCGACCCTGTTAGGGATCGAACCCAGAATCTCTGGTTCAGGGTTTAGAATTCGAGCTTAGATAAATTGCTGTATTTGGTTATATATGATTTTCTTACATGCTTTGTGCTTAATATGCTAAATGTTACCGCTTTGATATTACCTGAACTGTATATGAACTGTGCCGATACCATTCTCTCTATACCTCTGGGGATGTGCTTACTGGTTGAGACTCCCTATTCTGTTTGTGTCATACCCTGAAATAAAAAGAGGCTCGAATAAGTTACAAAGCCGGACGATCCCGCGGGTCACTAGTACGTTGCTCCCTCCTCGACCCGAGTTGTTCGCTCGGGTACACTGTCTAGAACACCGACCCAGTTTTCGAACATAGAATATCATGACATCATGTCGGATCCCTAGTAGGAGCGCTTATTTTCATCATGCTGAATTTGACTTAGGGGACTCAACACAGGGGTTGGGTCCATCTAGGGCTAGCAACCTGAAATGAAAAGGACCATCCTGGTACATCCTACTTGTTCTGTGCCTTTATTTGTTTGAACCTACATATTGACCGGTTTTGAATCTTGGAGTGTCGGATAGCCGTTAGGGAGTTAATATTTTAATAAAATCCGATGCCAAGTACTATCAAAACTCCGCCGAAATTTTGAAAAAAAAAGGGGAAAAAAGAAAATGTTCTTTTATGTAGTTTGTTATAAGCAGAAGAAAAAAAAAAGTCCGTTACTTTGAGAAAAATTGTTGAAAAATAGAGAAAATGGTCATTTTGATTTGAGTTTTTAAAAAAAAAGGAAATGGAGAAAAGCTTGGAAAAAGTGTTGTTTTAAAAATTTCAGTTGGTTTATTTGCCCGAACTACGCCTGTTTGATTCTCACAGGGTGTGGGATACGTAGGCAACCCTCATCGGGTTCAACATTTCTTTCGAAAATAGCCAAAATGTCAAAAACACAATTGTGTCATAAATAAGTTAGGTGACGCCATTTTGAAAGAATAGCCGAATGTTCCCAAACGGGACGCCGGAAGGCTGACTTTGCATATACAGCCACCTTTGGTCATATTTTAATTTTTGACCCTAACAGTCTTAAAATCAACATCCCCCAGGCGATGAAAGGACGTGTTTACAATACCGGGTCATTTATTTTAAATTTGAAAATTAAAAAAAAGAGTCGTAGAAGTCGAGTGATGTTGTTTCGCATAAATAGCCGAATGTCCCGAAAGGAGCACCGGAAGGCTGTAATGTCCATTTCTATCCGATTGGTTCACACAACCTTTAAATGTTCCTTCTCGAAGTGCTAAAAGTCCGTGTTTTGAAAACAAAGTTTTTCTTTTAAATTTTGAAAGAAAATATAGATAGTTTTGTTTTTGAGTTGAATATAAGTTTTTATTCTTTTTAATCGCCTTAATAAATGTGCATGATGAGCACAATGGAAAATGAACCTTTTCAATATTAACCAAAGTCCCTTTCGAATTGAAATTATGGTGGAATGACTTGGGAAAAGAGGGGCTGGATGAAGTGAAAAAATATCTGAAGGGTCTCACGGGTTTATTAGACATCAATCCTCGGGGTGATATCATCATAGCACTGGCTAATTTCTGGGACCTGACACATAATGTTTTCCACTTCTCGGATTTTGAGTTAACTCCATCTTTGGAAGAAATAGCTGGGTATATCGAAAATGCTGAGATTCCGCTAAACGAACAATATCCGGTTGCTCCAAGAGCCATCATAGTGCATCTGGTTTTAGATATGTTGAAGATACCTAGGACGGTTCACAATCCCGATTTGGCACAGGGTTTCTGCACTCCCTGGTTCATATACGACAGATATGGCCATGTGAGAGGGTTCAATAACCCGTATATCCAGCTATGTAGTAGAAATAACAGGCGGAAGTGGGATGAGCACAAAATAATGGCCTTCATGAAAACCTTTTTGGGCATCTTAGTGTTCCCAAGGAAAGATGGGAATATTGATATAAAGGTGGCCGAGATCGCTAGTGCTTTTCTTAGCCAAGATGGAAGTACTCTAGCACCTATGATCGTGTCCGACCTATTCCAAGCTCTTACTACCTGCAAAGCTAGGGGCACGTCATTTGAGGGGTGTAATATGTTGTTACAGATGTGGATGATCGAGTATATGTGCCACCATTCCCAATTTTTGAGTTATGGTTCGCCCAATAAAACCTGTATTGGAGAGTTTCACACCAGAACCGAAGGGGTTAGTTTGCCTGAAGGTTTAAAGGCATGGGTATTGCACTTCCGGACGCTCAAGGCCAATCAGATACAGTGGACTTTGGGATGGTTGCCCATAGGAGAAATCATATACATTTCAGGTGTCGGGTCACATTTCCTTCTGATGGGGCTACATAGTAACCAGCCTTATGCTCCTTATCGGGTTCTGAGACAACTCAGGAGATATCAAACAATCCCACCAGAGGAAGATCTGAGCATATAGGGGATTGAGATTAGCCTTGATGGAAAGTTTCATTAAGCAAGAGTTCGCCAAGTGTGGAATGAAGGTCAATGCTTACAAGCAGATACTCGTGTGCGGGATCGGGCTAGAGGCGAAGTGGCGCCAAATTACCTCACGTGGTACAAGAGAGAAGTTGAACATCAGAGGCCAGCTAAAAGACTCATGTCCAAGATTTTGTTGAAACATCACGAGAACAGTGGGATTGGCTAGCAAAAGAAGAGAGTTACGGAGCTGAGATTGGGAAGCTGAAGCAACAATTAGAAAGTTTGAAAATGAAAAATAGTGCACAAGTTGTTGTGGATCAGGGTGAAAAGAATAAGTTGTCCCAAGAAACGCAGAGCTTAAGGCCCAAATCTAGCAGTTGAGAGCATCTTTTGATAAATAACCGAGGAGTCAATCAGACGAACGCTTGATAAAAGGGTTAAGAAATGAAGTTAGGGGGAGCCGGGATGAGTTAGAAAAATTTGAGGGTGTCATGACAGGGCTAAAAGAACAATGGGCTACAAGAGCAGAAGAGCGTCGCCAATACTTAAATCAACTAAAAAGGGACCACGAGAAAGTTGTTCACATTATGAAGAGAAAAGTGGCTTCCCTTGAGGGTAAAGCAATTAGGTAGGCCAGGGATTTCGAGATCGAAAGTGGGCAGTGTTACGATTTGTTGGCCCGAATGGAGGTAGAGGTGCAACAGTTGCAAAATCATCACCTACAAGATTCACGGGCATTAAAGACGTGCACCGACCAGATAGATCACTTGCTTACAGAAAAGAGGCGAACAAGGGATCAGATTAGAGCCATTGCTTGGGATATTTTTAGCAGATGTCGGGTCTGTGAGGATAAGACCCGTACGACTTTCATCCAAGCAGTGCAGGTCTATGTGAATCAAACAATGAAGGATTTAGAGCACCACGAAAAGGGACTTCGTACCTAGGCCCGCGGCGAGGCCGAATGACGCCCCGCGAGCACCTAGATTTGATTCATTAGAGTATGCGTAGGTTGTGTCTGTATCTTTTTTTATTTTGAGTCTATTTGTCAGTTGTTTTTCATGTCAAAGTACGTCTGTGGTTGGTATTTGGTCTTAGTTTGTGTGTGTAGTTTCCTTTCACAAAAATGTTTAGTTTGTAGTAATTTGTGTTGGTAATGAAAATTTGAAAATTTCCAAAAATTGTTTTCATTTTATTTTCGCATTTATTTTCACGAACTATGCTTGGTCTGATTCATGTGGGGTCATGATACGTAGGCAATCTCCATAGGATTCAACCGTAGTCGTAAAGAAAAAGAAAAAGAAAAGAAATGGAGGTAAAAGAAAAGAAAGAAAGATAAATGAAAAAACAAAGGCGAGAATAAAAGAAAAGAAAGAAAAGAAGAGCGAAAAAACAAAGGTAAGAATAAGAGCGAAAAAGAGCAAGAGCAGATAAACAAAGGTGAGAATAAGAAAGGGAGAAGAAAGAAAAGAGCAGAACAGAATGAGAAAACGAAACAAAAAGGAATGTCGGGATGATACATGTGGATGAACAAATACATAATAGAACTGATTAACTGTATAGGAGCATTCATGCCAACGTGCGGTTATCAAATCTGTTAAAGCCTAATCGTTAACGAAGTGGTTGTTTTAAATGTGTGAGTACATGCAGGTGGTTAGTTGATTGGAAATTCTGGCAACTCACCATTACAACACCAGGTCGAAGGATAAAGAAATGACTAGAAAAGATTCAGATACTAGTATTGTGGACCCCACGAAAGAGGCTGAGGTGATCGATGTGGGGGATATGAAAGAAGAAATGAAGAAGTTGAAAGCCCAAATGGAGGCCATGCACCGGGCTTGGTCTCAGGGGAACCCAACACCATTATACCCCGCCTACCCCTCTTATATCCCGCACCTAGAACAGGCTTAGGAGTCTTTTACTCCCGAAACTTCTCCACCCTTCCATAATAAATCCCAAGGGTATGCCACTACTTCGTATGCTCCACCGGCTCCACCACCCAAACAAAATCCTCCTCCGTCCGTGTCTACGATCTTTGTGGCTCCCCCGCCGGCTCCATTAAAAAGGTCCTCTAGTGAACCACTATTCCAAGCCCATGATGGCCAATATTGCCCGCCCTATCCCACTTTTAAGGCTCCTGAGCCGTATTCATATTCCCCTCCTTTTGAGATCCCAGAAGAAGTCAAGAAACAAGTTAAAAATACAGAGCATGAGGAAGTGATCAAAAAATTCAAAAGCCTGGAGCAATCCTTCAAGAACATGCACATGTGGGCAGCAAAGTCAGTGTTGCCTATAAAGATTTATGCCCTTTACCAGATGACCAGCAGCCTGCGGGGTTCAGGATGCCTAAATTCGACCTGTACGAGGGACAAGGTGACCTAGTGGCTCACCTTCGAGGATTCAGCAGTAAGATGAGAGGTGTTGGGGGAAAAGATGAATTATTGATAGCCTACTTCGGTCAGAGTCTTAGCGGGTTTGCATTGCAATGGTACACAAGACAGGACCCTAGCCGATGGTACACATGGGACGATCTGGCACAGGCATTCATTGGCCATTTTCAATATAACCTCGAGATAGTCCCTGATCATCTGTCATTGCTGAAATTTGAGAAGAAGCCAGGAGAAAGTTGTAGAGATTTTGGTTTCCGATGGAGAGAGTAAGCGGCCAGAGTGTTACCCCAATGAGGGAAACGAGATGGTAGACTATTTTTTTCAAACATTGGATCCGACATAGTTCGGTCATCTAGTGACCTACGTGGGGAAATCATTCAACGAAGTGGTGAATATGGGCGCTATGATTGAAGAGGGTTTAAAGTCTAACAAAATCTTCAGTTATTCAGCGCTTAAAGCTACCACGCAGGCCATACAAAGTGGTACTGGTGGTGTGCTGGGAAAGAAGAAGAAGGAAGAAATGGCCACAGCGGAAGCTAGCACCTAGTCCAGGCCCAGCAATCCCCCACCCCACTATAGCCAACCCAGACCCGACCACCCAAATTACCCATATACCCCATGCCGCCCACCACAACACTACTGCCCACCACCAAAACCACTCTTCTCTATCCACCATGCCCAGACATACACGCAGCCTCTGGCGCATCCGCAATGGCGTGCGCCACCTCCCAAAACACATATACACCTCCACAAACACCCATCCACACCCCTGGGTCCACCACAACACTACTACCAACCACAAAAAAAACCACACTTCTCTATCCACCATGCCCAGACATACACGCAGCCTCCGGCGCATCCGCAAAGGCGTGATCCGGCTCCCCAAAACACATATATACCTCCACAAAGAACCCATCCACACCCCTGGGCTAACAGACCAGGACTCGTCTTTCACCCGAAGCAAAATTTTCGGAATGAGAGGGCCCCAAACAAAAGAACGTTTACCCCATTGGGAGTATCTTACACCGCTTTAATTCATAGACTGAAGCAGTTGGGAATGTTAACCCCAATCAAGCCTAATGTACCAAGCCCACCTCCCAGAAACCTGGACTAGTCCGTCAGCTGTGAGTATTGCTCGGGAATGCCGGGGCATGAGACTGAAAAATGTTGGAAGTTGAAGAATGCAATACCGGATCTCATTTACAACCGCTGTGTTGAAGTGCAGGCCCCGGAGGTGCCAAACATAAATAAGAACCCGCTGCAGCACATCACTAGACTAACATGATCGAGTTGGTGCACAAGGACGGAGAGGTGAAAAAACCTTCACAAACAGTGATGATAATTCATGCTATTGAGACTAGTTCAAAAGAGAAACCGACCTGGGAACATGCAGGGTTGAAGTTTAAAGGTACAAGTTACAAGCTAGTGGTAGTGATGTGGAAAGAATTATCCGTTGTTGCAAAGAAACCGGAACCAGTTAAGTTGGTGGTACCAGGGGAATCACCCGCGCCCGTGGTTGTTGTGAAAGGTGCTTGCATAGAGCCAGTGATCATCAAGCCAGTAGTCCAGCTACCCGTGGTTGATAGCAAAGTTGTGCCATGGAAATATGAGAAGGTAATAGCAACATACAAGGGAAAAGAAATCAAAGAGGAGAGCTGTGAGGTGCAAGGGTTGACTCAATCGGGGTGTTGCTTTGATCCCGAGGTGTTGAGAAATGGTAGGCTACTAAACCCTGGACTACTACGTCAGTTGTGAGTATTGCTCGGGAATGCCGGGGCATGAGACTAAAACATGTTGGAAGTTGAAGAATGCAGTACAGGAGCTCATTGATTACCATCGTATTAAAGTGCAGGCCCCGGAGGTGCCAAATATCAATCAAAACCCGCTGCCAGCACATCACGAGACTAACATGACTGAGTTGGTGCACAAGGATGGAGAGGTGAAAACAACTTCTCAAACTGTGATGATGA
Organism: Nicotiana benthamiana; assembly: GCA_034376525.1. NCBI lineage: Eukaryota > Viridiplantae > Streptophyta > Magnoliopsida > Solanales > Solanaceae > Nicotiana > Nicotiana benthamiana. The sequence continues at coordinate 134,478,185 of CM067334.1, forward strand.
TTCATGCTATTGAGACCAGTTCAAAAGAGAAGCCAAATGGGGAACAGGCAGGGCTGAAGTTGAAAGGTACAAGTGACAAGCCAGTGGTAGTGATAGGGAAAGAATTATCCATTGTTGCAAAGAAACTGGAACCAGTTAAGTTGGTGGTACCAGGGGCGTCACCCGCACCCGTGGTTGTTGTCAAAGGTGCTTGCATAGAGCCAGTGATCATCAAGCTAGTTGTCCTGCTACCCGTGATTGATAGCAAAGCTGTGCCATGGAAATATGAGAAGGTGATAGTAACATACAAGGGAAAATAAATCGACGAGGAGAGCTGTGAGGTGAAAGGGTTGACTCGATAGGGGCGTTGCTTCGCTCTTGAGGAGTTGAGAAAGGCTAGGTCTACTAAAGATAGTCCATCGTTTGTCAAGTAGGCTGTTACGGAGGAGGAAGCAGAGGAGTTTCTAAGAAAGATGAAGGTACATGACTATTCTATTGTCGGGCAGCTGAGAAAAACGCCGACCAAGATTTCGTTGTTGTCATTATTGATCCACTCTGATAAACATCGCCTAGCCTTGATGAAAATATTAAATGAAGCCCATGTGCCTGATAAAATTTCAGTGAACCACTTAGAGACCATTGCTAATAGGATCTTTGAGGTAAATAGGATAACGTTTTCGGATGATGAGTTACCCGTGGCAGGAACAGAGCACAATAAAGCCAGTTACCTAACAGTCAAATGCGAAGATTCAGTAGTGAACGTAACATTGATAGATAATGGGTCTAGTGCCAATATTTGCCCAATGTCTACACTGAACAAGCTAAAGATCGATAATGACAGAACTCGCAGAAACATTTTGTGTGTCCTAGGGTTTGACGGGGGTGGAACAGACACGGTGGGGGACATTATCCTCGAGTTGATCATTGGCCCAGTTGAATTTACTATGGAATTCTAGATACTGGACGCTGCAGTATCATACAATCTATTGTTGGGATGGCCATGGATCCATGTGGCAAAAGCACTACCTTACTCACTGCATCAAATGGTCAAATTTGTATAGGACAGACAAGAGGTGGTGCTACATGGAGAAGACCCTACAAGCGCTGCAGGTAATGATATTGTGCCCTTTGTAGAAACTATTGACGATAAGGGGCCATGGGTCTATCAGGTTTTTGACACGATCACTGTGAACAAGGTACCAGAAGGTAAGAGCATTCCATGTCCTCGAGTCGCAGCTACAACCATCATGGTGGTATTATAAATGAAGGGTAATGGGTTCGTTCCGGGAAAAGGTCTGGGTGCCGAGCTTCAAGGCATTGTTCAACTCATTTCCTTGCCCAGGAATTTAGATACCTTCGGGCTGGGGTTCAAGCCAACAACAGCAGTAATCAGAAGGGCCCGCAAGTTGAAAAAGAGAGCTTGGGTTCTCCCCAAACCAATTCCATGTCTGTCCAAATCCTTTGTTAGGCCTAGGGCCAAAAAGCAGTTTGCAACACAGGCGACGGGTTCATTTATTGGAGCAGAGGGTAATTTGGATGAAGTGTTTGAGAGGGTATTTGCTGAAGTAAACATGGTTTAGGCCGGTGAAGGTTCCAGTAATGCAGACATTCAGTACGTTGGGCCATTTGCTAGGATCAATATTTGGGAAGTCACTCCTATGCCAGTTCATAAGGAGTCGTGGTAGTGGGACTTTGTTTTTCTTCTTGTGATCACCTAGATTATTCTAGGGTAGTGATCCTTGTGACTATGTTCCGTCCATTTGGATGAGCTAAACCTTGTTATCTTTACGTTTTAATGGAATGCAATTTTCTTTCCTTCTTATTTCCTAATTTTGTTTCCATTTTTCTTTTCTTTTCCGTACAGTTCTTTTTATGCTGATATCAATGACATGACATGCATGAGGACTTCTCGGCCCAGTCTTATAAGCCAACCTAACTCAGAAATAATAATACAAGAAATTTAATGTGATGATGAAGAGTAATATGGTGATGATGCAGCCTATGAGGAAATTAGTATGGAATTAAAACACTTCGAGGAAAAACCAAAACCGAACTTAAATGACACAGAAGCAGTTAATCTAGGGGACCAAGATAATGTCCGGAAACTAAAATAAGTGTTTATCTGGAGTCGCAGGTCAAGGAAGAAATGATCGCGGCATTGTTGGACTATCAAGACGATTTTTCTTGGTCCTATGATGATATGCCGGGATTGAGTACCGATTTGGTGGCTCACAAATTGCCTACCGATCCATCACTCCCATCTGTTAAGCAGAAACTGAGAAAGTTCAAAATAGACATAAGTGTGAATATTAAAGAAGAGATCACTAAACAGTTTTATGCAAAGGTCATTCGGGTTACACGGTCCCACCTATTTAGCTAATGTTGTGCCTGTACCAAAGAAAGATGGAAAAACTAGGGTGAGAGTTGATTATCGAGATCTTAACAAGGCGAGTCCAAAAAATAACTTTCCATTGACAAACATCCACATATTGATCGACAATTGTGCCAAACATGAGATTGGTTCTTTTGTGGATTGTTATGCGGGTTACCATCAGATCTTAATGGATGAGGAAGATGCAGAGAATATGGCATTCATCACACCGCAGGGAACATACTGCTATCGGGTCATGCCATTTGGTTTGAAAAATGCCGGGGCAACTTGCATGAGGGCTATGACACGATATTCCATGATATTGTACATAAAGAGATTGAGGTGTACGTAGATATGTGATTGTGAAATCAAGGAAGCAGTCTAACCATGTCAGGGATTTGATGAAATTATTTCAAAGGCTATGTATGTACAATCTCAAGCTCAATCCTGCAAAGTGTGCTTTTGGGGTGCCATCTGGAAAGTTGTTAGGGTTTGTAGTCAGTCGCCAGGGTATTGAATTGGATCCATCGAAGATTAAGGCCATTCAGGAGTTACCGCATCTGAGAAACAAAATTGATGTGATGAGTTTGTTATGGAAGATTGAATTACATTAGCGGGTTCATTGCTTAGCTCACAACTACTTGTGAACCCATTTTCAAACAGCTAAAGAAAGATGTTGTGGTTAAATAGATGGATGAATGTCAGAAAGCTTTTGATAAGATAAAGGAATATTTGTCTAATCCGCTTGTATTGGTTCCGCCAGAACCAGGGAGGCCTTTGATTCTGTATCTGACAGTCTTAGATAATTCATTTGGCTGCGTACTGGGGCAGCATGATGTCACAGGTAGAAAGGAGCAGGAAAGCTACTATCTCAGCAAGAATTTTACATCTTACGAGGTTAAGTATACTCATCTTGAGAGGACGTGTTGTCTCTAACTTGGGTGGCACAAAGGCTGAAGCATTATTCGTCGTCTGGCACCACTAACCTCATATATTGGTTAGATGCACTGAATTATATCTTCCAGAAGCCCATGCCCAGAGGAAGGCTCACAAAGTGGCAGATCTTGCTTACAGAATTTGATATTATCTATGTGACACGGACTGCAATGAAAACACAGGCCTTAGCTGATCATTTAGTTGAGAATCCAGTTGATGATGGTTATGAGCCTTTGAAAACTTATTTCCCTGATGAAGAGGTAATGCATATTGATGAGTTGGAGCAGGTAGAGAAACCGGGATGGAAAATGTTCTTTGATGGAGCGACAAATATGAAAGGCATGGGAATAGGAGCCGTACTTATTTTTGAAATAGGTCAGCACTATCCTGTTACGGGTGGGCTTCATTTCAATTGTATGAACAACATGGCGGAATATGAAGCATGCAATTTGGGGGTTGGGATTAGTTGTGGATATGGGTGTCCGGGAAGTCTTCGTCATGGGTGACTCGGACCTACTAGTACAACAAATTCAAGGAGACTGGGAAACGCAGGATTAGAAATTGATACCATACAGGTAGTGACAGTGTGAGCTTTGCCAATGATTTGAGTCGATAGAGTTCAGGCATATCCCAAAGATTCATAATGAGGTTGCTGATGCTTTGGCTACTTTGGCGTCAATCTTACATCATCCAGATAAGGCTTACGTAGATCCATTGCAGATTCAAGTCTATGATCAAAAGTCTTATTGTAATGTGATAGAAGAGGAACTTGACGGTGAGCCGTGGTTTCATGACATCATGGAATATATTAGGATGGGGGTATATCCGGCACAGGCCACCGATGATCAGAAAAGGACTATTCGTCGATTGGCAAACGAATTGTTCCTGAGTGGCAAAGTACTGTACAAAAGAACACCAGATCTCAGACAGTTGAGGTTCATGGATGCTAGGCAAGCCATGACTATCATGACCGAGGTACATTCTGGAGTTTGTGGACCGCACATGAGTGGATATGTTTTGGAAAAAAAGATATTACGGGCACGGTATTATTGGCTTACTATGGAGTGGGAATTTATCAGTTTTGTACGCAAATGTCATCAGTGCGAAGTGCATGGAGATTTGATTCACTCTCCACCGTCAGAATTACGTACGATGTCAGCGCCATGGCCTTTTGTCGCTTGGGGCATGTACATTATTAAGATGACTGATCCAGCAACATCAAATGGGCACATGTTTATTATGATAGCAATAGATTATTTTACCAAGTGGGTGGAAGCGAAGACGTTCAAGTTTGTGACTAAGAAAGTTGTGGTGGATTTTGTGCATGCGAACATTATTTGTCGATTTGGTATACCAAAGGTGATTATCACGGACAGTGGGGCTAATCTCAATAGTCATTTGATGAAGGAAACATGTGAGCAGTTCAAGATTACTCATCATCATTCTACTCCGTACCGCCCTAAAGCAAATGGAGCGGTTGAAGCAGCCAACAAGAACATAAAGTAAATACTGTGAAAAATAGTTGAAGGTTCTAGACAGTGGCATGAGAAGTTGCCTTTTGCATTGTTGGGATATCAAACCACCGTTCGTGCTTTGGTGGGCGACTCTTTATTCGTTGGTTCATGCAGGCAGTAATACTCGTAGAATTGGATATCCCGTCACTTCGAATCATTGCGGAGGCTGAAATCGACGATGATGAATGGGTAAAGACCCGTCTGGAACAATTGAGTTTGATTGATGAGAAAAGGTTGGCATCAGTGTGCCATGGTCAATTTTACCAGCGAAGGATGGCAAGAGCGCACAATAAGAAAGTACGTCCGAGGAAATTCGAAGTCAGACAGTTAGTACTGAGGCGGATTTTGCCCCATTGGGATGAAGCAAAGGGAAAATTAGCCCCGAATTGACAGGGGCCATTTGTATTAACCAGGGTGTTGTCTAATGGTGCATTGTATTTGACAGACTTAGAAGGAAAATGTGTAGAAACGGCCATCAATGCTGATACAGTCAAGAGATATTACGTATGATTTTTTTATTCTAAATGTACTTGTTTTTATTTGGCATATATTAAAGATTGAAATGATGAAGGCGTTTTGTTATGCTATCCAAAAACTTTTATCCTTTGTTACCCCTTTGATCCCTAATTATTTTCGTCCATACCCCCCTTAATGAATTAACGACACAATCAAGAAACGCAGGTGCCGAGCATAAAGTAAAGAAAAAGAAAATGAAAGAGGAAAAAAGAGAAAAGAAAAAAAGAGAAGAAAAGAAAGAAAAGAAAAGAAAAGAGAAAAGAAGAAAATAAATGAAAAGAAAAGGAAGAAATTAAAGGAAAAGAAAACAAAAGAAAAGAAAGAAGAATCACAACAAAGGTAACTACTACAAAGTTAACTACGTTTGACTTGATCCCGAAAGGGTACGTAGGCAGCCTTACTTCGAGGTTCAGTCATACCAAAATAAATTTCCAAAAGTCCCAACCAAGAAACTGAGGTATAAGTTGTGATTGTTGAAAGAAATTGGATCCCGAAAGTTGTAGTGTTAACCCATTTTGAAATTGTTTTGAGCTTTTTGTACCCTTCTTTCTAACCCATCCAAAATCCTACATTACGGTCCAAAGAAAGACCTTCCGATCAATTTTTGGGAAATGGCAAGTCAAGCAGGAAAAGGTAATTCGCCATAGGGGCAACACTCTGGTGCAAACAAGAAGCATAAAAAACAAAAATGAGAGAGTCTTATTGGTGAAAACCCTCACGGGCACCATATGGCGATGTGAGCTGAGAGAAAATAAAATGAGAGAGTTAGTGGTGAAAACCCTCACGGGCACCCTAAGGCGAAAGTAAGGTGAGAAATGGAAATCAGAGAAAGTATGTTGGTGAAAACTATTTCGTGGCATCACACGTTAAATGAGGTTAAGGTTTGGGTAATGTAATCAGGTGATGGAAGTCTTGGGCAGAGAGGTATGGCGACTGAGAGCTGGTTAGTTGGATTGGGCGAGCCGGTTAGTCTGAAATGCATGTCATGATTATTGGTGCCAGTTGTGTTAGTCAGATAAGTTTTTTTCTTTTCCTTTTCAACAGTCAGCTGGTTTTGGATTCTTCTTATCCTTAACTCATAAAATTACTGCATTTCATTCTCTTTCGGGGGTTTTGGTTTGTCTAAAATTTTTCAATGTCAATTTTTTTCAATAAAGGGGAAATGATTTCAAAGCCTACTGCCAGCTTCGGAAAATGGTAAAGCATAATGTGGCCCGAGCATATAAGCAACAATGTGATGAAAAGTGAAATAAGGGAAGTCGCCGGCAATTTCATCGGCAGAATATTTGGGAAATGGAAATATGGGGGTACAGGAAAAAAGAGTCGGAAATGTAAAACAACAGGGGGAGTATAAAAGTATTCAGGTTGTCAGAATTGGGGAATGTGAGAGCCGGTCAGAAAGTCAGGCAATTCGGAGGAAGTCAGGCAACACAAAGCAAGACAATGGAAGGATGATGCAGCAAGAATGCCATCAACTAACAACCAGTTTTAAACTAACAAAATTTTCGGTGATTAAAATAGGGGAAGGAAATTGTTTGTCAGGAGGAATTCTCCTTGAAACAACAGTAGGCAGTAATCAAGTTTAATCGCAAGTGTGACATGGGTAAAATGCAAGAAATTAAGGAGTGGCGTGAAGTGATGTTGAAGTCAAGAGCGCGCCTGAAAAACAGAGGAGTACAATTCAGTGCTTAAATGTTAAGCGTTACACTTCAGTTTCATCGCAATTCATGTTTTAGTTTCAACCCTTTTAGTATGTGGTAACAAGCCCCAGTTTTCCCAAATAGGGGCAGAAAGTTTCCGTTGTCTTGTCTATTTTTATGAAGTCAGGAGCCTGCCTGGATAACAGAGGAATACAGTCAAATTTAAGTTCAGTAATCAGGAGTCTGCCTGGAGAACAGATACATACAATTCAAAAATCAGCAGTCTGGAGCCCGCCTGAAGAATAGAGGAATACATTTCAAGTTTTACTAATCAGGATCCCACCAGAAAAATAGAGATGATACAATTCAAGTTGTTATTTTTAAATCAATTCCTTCGTTTTCTTTCATAGTCAGGTGCCCGCCTGGAGAACAGAGGTCCGCATTTCAAATTTCAGAAGTCAGGAGTCCTCCTGGAGAATAGAGACATGCACTTAGAATTTAAAAGTCAGGAGTCCGCCTGAAGAACAGAGACATATATTTAAATTTCAGTAGTCAGAAGTCCGCTTGGAGAACATAGACATATATTTCAAGTTATAGAAGTTAGGAGTCCGCTTGAAGAACATAGACATACAACTTAAATTATAAAAGTCAGGAGTCCGCCTGGAGAACAGAGACATATATTAAATTTCAATAGTTAGGAGCCCGCCTGAAGAACAGAGGCATGCAATCAAAATTTCAGCAATCAGGAGCCTGCCTGAAAAACAGAGGTGATACAATTCAATGTGCATTTTTCAACCAATTTCTTTGTCTAATTTGAAGTCAGGAGTCCGCCTGGAGAATAGAGACATACAATTCAAATTTTAGCAGTCATGAGCCCTCCTTAAGAACGGAGTTATGCAATTCAAGTTTCGAAATCAGGAGCCCGCCTGGATAACAGTGGTGTTTCGAGTCAAGTTGTAGTCAAAAGTCTTATTAATATCCGGTAACGATGCCCAGTTGCCAAACTGGGACAGAAGGTTTTCTTTGTTTTGTCTATTTTTACGAAATTAGGAGCCCGCCTGGATAACAGAGGAACGCAGTCAAATTCAAATTCAGCTATCAAGAGTCTGCCTGGAGAACAGAGACATACAATTCAAAAATCAGCAGTCAGGATCCTCCATGGATAACAGAGGAATACTTTCAAAAATTCAAGTTCAGTAATCAGGAGTCCGTCTGGAGAAAAGAGACATACAATTCAAAAATTAGCAGTCAAGAGCCCGCCTGGATAACAGAGGAATACTTTCAAAAATTCAAGTTCAGTAGTTAGGAGCCCACCCGGATAACAGAGAAGTACTTTAAAAATCAAGTTCAATAGTCAGGACCCCGCCTGGATAATAGAGGAATACATTCAAATTCAAGTTCAGCAATTTGGAGAGAAGGAACAACACCTCAGTTCGTGATTTGAAGTAACGACAAGGAATTTCGCCATGGGAACACAAGACAACAAGGAAGTACAAGTTGCAAATTTGAATATTCCAGATAGGACTTTTGTTATTCGTAGTTCATAGCTTAGGCTAGATTCTTTTACTTTTGACATGGTGTAGTAATGAAGGTCAGCAAGCAGTAGCAACAGCAACAGCCGTGAAATCACAGCTCCTGGTAGTCCCAGCTACCAGACACTCCCGAACTATACTGACCTGATTCCTATTTAGCCTAGGATATGTAGGCAGCCTCTAAAGCAGGGTGCGGTCAAAACATTTCAAAACGCTTCATAACGAAATTTTCAAACGGGCATAAATCGCTCGTATTTGCTCACTTATCTTTGCCTGAAAACATTTCATGTTTTCAAGCAAAGAGGGGCAGCTGTGAGCACATGATTTTTGCAATACATATGAATTATCCCCAAAATCAAACAAATGATTTTTTCTTTATTTTTATAATTTTTTGTGCATTTTTGCCTTTTTTTATAATTGTTGCATTTTATTTGTGCATGATAATTCATAAAAATACAAAATAAATATGCATTTTTTGCATTAAGGAATTAATATCACATTTTAGCATTAATTAGAAGTTAATTTATTTTAGCACAAATATAAAAATCACAAAAATTCGTTCATCTTATTTTTAATCGCTTGGAATTTTCCACAAAATAGATTTTACAATAATTTTAGAAATTATTTGGCTTAGTTTAAATATATTAGGATTTTAGTTGAAATTTTATAAAATAAGAAAAAGGGAGAAAAAAAGTTATAAATTAAAAAACACAAAATTTGTTTTAAAGAAATAATTGAAAAAAAAAACAATTGAAAAAAGAGAAGAAGAAGAGCTTTAGAAAAGAGGCGGCTGCCCAATTGGGCTAGTTTGGACCGAAAATTTCCAGCCCAAATCCCCAAACCCACTCAGCCGGGCGAAGTATTTTCCCTTAACTCGGTCCGCCTTCGTAAAAGTCCAATCGACGTCATTTTCAGGGTTGATCTCAACCGTTGGTTTGTGATCAGACGATTGAGATCATCCTAGGATGTTTTATATTTATATGTCTAAACGACTCCCCCCCCCTCACCCCATTTCTCATCGTCTTCCTCACCCCTCAACAAAACCCTAGAGATGCCGTCTCAAATTCCCAAGACGCCGGTGGCGGCGCCACCTCCAAACTCAACCAATATTACACCACAGCTCCCCCTCCTCTCCCTCATCACTAATCCACAGTTGAAATCCCTAGAATCATAGTTCAACTCTTCGAATCTTTGATTTTATTTTTCGGCCAAACATGAACTTCATCCAAATAAGCTCAAATTATTACCAGATAGTCTATAGACCTTCCCCATCTAGAGCATGTGGCTATTTTCTGTCGAATCTTACCAGGTCGACCTTAATCCCACATCTAGGGTTCAGAAGGTTTGAGCCTGTTTTGAGGGTTCAAATGTCCCCTAATTTTTGAGCTAATGTTACATGTCTATTTCAGATGAAATAGACATGCAACATTAATTAAAATATAAGATCATGGTTAATTTAGTTGAAGATTTTAAACCAGTGAGTTTTCTTTCTAGTTTCCTTCTTTCCTTTTCTTTTTGTGTGTGTCTGATTATCTGTGTCATGCTTTGTTTTTTTAATCTAGGATTAGTCTCAATTCCATTTTGATTCATGTGGTTTTCCTCCTTTAATTTTGTTCATAATTCAGACTATGGTAATTCATGATTAAGTTCTTTTCATTTTGTTATGAGTTGAAGTAATTAGCTAAGTGTTTCTGTTTGCATTTTGAAGTCAATTATGTTCTGATAGGTACTGGTTTGGAGCGATCGATTAGCTGTTAGTTTCATATTGATGATATGGTCAAAGTGATTAGTTAGTTTGATTGTTGATAGTAAGTGATTTGAACTTCAATAATTAGCTTTTGATTTGGGATTTGGGCTTAAACATGATTTTAGAAAAATTGAGCTACTGAATGATTGGTTAACCACAGTTATTTGACCATGGTTAAGGGGGTTAGTCAATTAGTTGAAGATAGTAATTTCAGGGAAGAAACAAGGGCCTTTTAGGAATAGAAAAGGGTAGAATATTTAGGATTTGTAATTTTAAAAGCAAGGTAGGGGTAATTTAGGGATTGCTTAGCGAAAAGAGCATCATAGATGCTTCTAGATTGGGGATAAACTGTAGCCTTCAGTTTTTGGTAGTATTTACTTGAGTAACAAGTTAGAAATAACGGGACTAAATTGAAAATTAAAAGGGGACTACAATAGAAAACAAAAATCTTATTCTTTACCCTAGGGGAGCCTATAAATTGAGTCCCTCATGCTTGTGAGAGGGGTCTTCTTCCTCAGCCAGAAAATTCCCTAAAATATACTCCTCAATTCTCTAGATTTAAGAGTAAAAATTTCAGTTCAATAATACCATTAGATTTTTGTCTTCCCCATACTCAAAAACACAAAAACAATAGAAATCTACAAGAAATCAAAAAAATAAAAACTGTTCCATTAGGAGTTTTAGACTGATTCACTTTTTAGTTGGCCTATTAACAATGTCAGAAGTGTTTTGGTGTTTTTCAAGTCAGAGTGGCATTTAGTTGAGTTTGGTGGTTTGCTTCTGTTTGTTGAGGGTTATCTGGTGTAATTGGATTCAATCCCAAGCTTATCTGAACCTATCTGAGTTAACTTTTGGTTGAGTTTTGTTCCATTAATGTTATGAAGTATATTGGTGCATTTCAAGCTTCTCTAAGTGTATTTGGGGTGATTTATAGCTTTTGTTTTGGTCTGCTTGTTTTCCAACTTTTTGGACTGTTGAACTGATTTCTGGGCTATCGTTGAGGCTTGCTTATTACTGCCGCTGTTGATCTTCTTCTCCCCTTTGTTCATTTCCAATCCAGGTACATAGTTGGAACTTGCATTGATGTAACCTCAAATTTAAGTGGAATGAAGCTATGTTCCTGATCTATGTTTATTTGCTTGCTCATATTTTTGATTGGATTAGTTTTTTTTATTTGTTTGAATAGTGTTATATGCAATAAATCATGGACTGTAGTATTTGGACTGCACCAATAGAACAGAGAAGCAAACAGCTGTATAAATTCAATTATTAGTATCTAGCATGAAAGGAAATGAAAACATATGTTGTTAAAGTTGGTTAAGGAGTACTACTCATTGTTTGTTATTTGATTTGGATTGATTAATTACTCAGGAATTTGAATAATAGTTCGTTAGCCATAGACGTAAGGCTGTATAATTTAAGTCATCAGCAGGTTAATTCTATACAATGTGAAATATGCACTACTGGAAAAGTTAGCTCATGTTTAAGACATATTTCAGTTGGTTAATCCTCTTTTATTTGAATAAGCGTGCAGGAGAGTACATTGATGCTCAATTCAAGCCAAAATTTTAAAGGAAATCAACGACAATCAATGGTCCTGCAAATCTGAAACCTGCAGCAAACACAAACAGCAACTTGAACCATAATGCTGCACTATTTGTTCTACGAAATACTACAAAATCAAGCGAAACATTAGCTGTTGTTCGCAATGCAACAATAATGCAAACATCTGCCCAGAATCAGATTGTACCAATAAAATCAATACAACTTTGAAGGAGATGAAAATGTCGGATGCAATGATGCAACCTTCCCATAAACTACTAGATGAGAGGGAAGAACGATATATATATGAAGAAGGGGAGGAAGAGGATATATTAAAGCAATGCCGGGTAGACGCATCAAGAAAAGGTGATTTGTCGCCAATGCATAGTAAAACAAGTAAGAAGTCTCGTGAAAGGGATAGAAGTTGGGACAGAAGCATGTTTGAAGACTTATACATAAGGAGACCTCCAATGAGAAATGCAAAACAAGGAAAAGTCACTCAAACAATTATTACAAAGGCTAATCGATCGAGGAACAAATCATGAATTTTGAAGTCATATTGAGAAAAATTGTGGACAAAGACATTAATCTACAAATTAAAACTTTCACAAATTGGAGAAAAGAGAGCACCAAGATGGCTTCTTCAACTTTTTATTTTTCCATCTGATTAGTATTTTTGAATGTAATATCATCACTGAGCATGTTATAAACTCTGGGATGATCATACTATTCTTAATTCTTGCTACTTCTTTATTTTTATATGCTTGTTAGTGTCATGAGGCTTTTATTGGCCTCAATAGGATTAATAAGGTAAGGTTTACGCCGGTTATTGTTATATGGGTAACAATACCGGTGCTATCACCCCCTTATTTTAATTCTCCTATTTGTTGTAACTTTCTTTTTAATTATATTAATGAAATCTAGTCCTAGGAGATTTCCTAGTGGATTGAAAAAAAAAAACCTACAATGCTCAACCATCCCATTATCAATCCCCCCTCCCACACAGGCCAAAACTTCCCTAGACCTCGACCAAAATCTGAGCGAACACATCCGAAACAATGTACAACCATTGCTGAACATATTGATCAGCTGTGCAAAAGAATCAAAGCTGCTGGTTATGTCATCTATATCTTTGCTGCAGAACCTGGGAACTCTTCTCAGTGGGTTAACCTGAACAAATCCTGTGCATACCATTTCGGCATGAAGGGACACACCATCGACAAATGTTGTTCTCTGAAAGAAAAGATCCAGACTCTAATTGATAACAAGATTATTGTGGCAAACGAAGCCGCTCCAAATGTTTAAAATAACTCTCTTCTAGACCATTAGGGTGGAGGTATCCACATGATCGAAATAGAAGATGACTAGGATCCCGAGGGATCAATTGGGTTGATCGCAGAAGGTGATGATCCAAAGAAGCCAATAGTTAGTCTTAATCCGATCGTAGTCCAGATTCATCCCTCTGGGGATGCTGAGGTAAATATGTCTGTGCCACTTGAGCTCGAAGCAACGTCACCTACAAATATACCGGCACCAATTGAGGTCAAATTCATGACTCAAACAAATGCGCCCATACCGTTTGAAGTTGGAGTTTTACCACCAAAGGCACATGTTCTATTCGAAGTGAGGATAACCACACTGATCCCAGTGGAAATGTAGACCACGACCCCATTCCATACAAAGGCTATACCATGGGACTATACAACCAAGACAAGGAGGAATGGAAAGGTTAGGCTCGAAGAAACTATTGCGGCATAGGGTATGACAAGAACTGGTAGAATTTATACCCCTGAACATTTAGCCGAGTCAAACAAGCAGGCCTCGAACTGGCCACCCATCATCAAGATAGGTCCAGATGACCTTTGGAGAAAGATACAGGCAAAGGAATACTCAGTCATCGACCAGATGAAACAAAATACCGGCGCAAATCTCCATTCTTTCTTTGCTACAAAATTCTGAAGTGCACAAGAACCTTCTGTTGAGGGTGCTGAGTGAAGCATACGTGCAAAGCATATCACTGGCGGGGAAATGGCTAATATGGTGGGACAGATATCGGAGAGTCATAAGATCACTTTTAATGAGGATGAGTTGCCACATGAAGGGTTGGAACACAACAAGGAACTGCATTACCGTGCAATGCGAGGACTATTTCATCACAAGTATCCTGATCGATGAAGGTTCCAATCTCAACAATGCCCACTGGTAACACTCAAGAAGTTAGGTAAAGGATGGCACGAGACAAAGGTCGGAGCTATAAATGTGAAAGCTTTTTACGTGTTCCATAGGTCCACTATTGGGGAGATTAATCTATGTTTGCAAATGGGGCCAACCAGGTTCGAAGTTGATTTCAAGGTGATAGTTGTTCCAGCATCATACAATCTGCTTCTGGGACGGCTATGCAACCATGTTGTTGGGGCGTAGCATCAACACTGCATCACGTAGTAAAATTTGAAAGGAATTATAGAGGTGATCATTCATGACGACGAAACAACCCAATATACAGTCGCCAAACCATTCCGGCAGTGGAAGGGTAAATACTGCGGACAAATACAAATAGTGGGATATCAAGATCGAGAGCATACTGAATTTGAGTGGGTATGAACTTGGCAAAGGTCTCGGCAAGAACCTCAAAGGAATCAATAAGCCTATAAACTCAAGAAACATGGCAGCACTTTCGATCAGGGATATGAGTACACCTGGGAAGAATTCAACAACCGGTCGCCACAGTGACGCAGTCCTTACTATCCGATGGAGTAGTCAATACCACATTTGGAGCAGACTTTCCAACCAGCCGATAGTAATTTATGGGTCAGATGAGGAGAATGCAATGGCAACAGTAAATAACTTGTTCTTAGAAGATAATGACATGGACTTGTTCTCGAGGAGGATGGGGAGGAAGGTCCTTCCATATAAGCTGTAAGCAGAGGGGCATGCCTCAATAATTTTACCATCAGGACATCCAGAGCCGGACTAGCCTCGGGGTAGCAAAAGTAGAACAAACATCATGCACTGTTTTTATTTACTAAATGATTTTCTTTTGGCATTTTTATTCCCGCAATAAGATATCCAATGTTCCAAAACAGTTATGCAATTTATCAAAGAGTTTTAACTTTTCTTGTGATTCGACACACTCATTATTACATTTCTCTCATTACTTTACTTATACAACATTACTATTACTTGTCATCGAATTATCCAAAGGCAATGGACACATGCTTTGTGCTCGCCTTTTTACCTTCAATCTCGATCTTCATTCGAAGAGCCATATCCATGAATTTATCATTAAAAACAAAGCACTTCTCAAGAGGGTGACCTACAAGCCGATGGTATTTGCAGTATTTCGGGTCATTTCTTTTTCCAGCTTCATCTAGCCATTTCAGTTCTGGCAGCTCAATAAGCTTTAACTCGAGGAGTTCTTCAAATATTGCAGGCACATCGGAGTCTAGAAATGGGTACTCCCTTTCTTGCATCTCTTTTAGAGTCAACTTTCGATTTGCATTGTCTTGAGAGGAAGTTGTTTTCATAATCTCTTCCCGTTGGCCCAAGTTCAGTAGATGTTTTGAACATTGACAAATAAACTCATGGAAGGACGTGGTCCATCTTGAGAGACACAGTTTGTCATAACCATTGCACATGGGAGGCACGTGAGGAAAATATGTATTGAATATCACGCAAAAAATATCTTCTAAACTGAATCAAAAACATCGCATTGAGTTCTAAAGAAGACAATCTCCTTATAATAAGAGAACACAATGTTAAGCTAGGATAAGGATTGGAGTATCTATTGGTTAAGGACTCAAATCGCTAAGGATAAGCATTGGAGTCTCGATCAAACTCTAACTGCTAATTTATTAAATAACCAATTTGTTCTCTTTTACATGTAATGCACATACGCAGAAGCTAAGCATATTTGAGAGCAAAAAGAGCAAGTCTGATTTGCAAGCAATATATGTGAGATACAAGTGTGCACGCCTAAAGCTACATGAACTAAAATAGAAGAACCACTTCCATCATTGTGTTTACTCAAAGTCTAGTTCAATTTTATTAGGTTTTCATATTGCACCTTTCAGCTTTCTTAGAAGCAATTTTATTAGGTACTGTGAGTATTAAAGTTAGAGTTATCTTGATAGTGTCGCAATAGTTGACGCCGTGTGCCACACTGGGATTAGAGTTTAATCTTAGGTTTACAAAGAGTTATTGTAAATGCTCTTTTGGCGCATTGATTTTAGTGGAAGTTTGGGAAAATCCTACTGAGTAATAGGTCGTGGTTTTTTTTCACCTTTTGAGCAAGGTGTTTTTCACATTAAAATCTTTGTGTTAATTATTTATGTTTATTTAATTTTTCAAACATTGGCTAGTAAGAACACCTATAAGAACCAGGTTCTTCTTAATCAAAAATTGGGTACCATAAAAATCACCCCTCCTCTTGTGTGGTATTGACGATTAATAACATCAATTGGTATCAGAGCAGGTTATCCTTTAGGAGGTTTACACCTTAGGAAATGATCAACATAAGTGCACCACCTGGCAATTGGGAAGGGTAATCCACAGCCAGGCCTCCTCTTTTCAATGGACTCCACTACTTTTGTTGGAAAAATAGAATGAGAAACTATATCATGGGTGAAGATTATGAGCTTTGGGATATCATTACATATGGTCCTTTAGCCACAACCAAGAAGACTGTTGAAGGATTGGATGTTCCAAAGACCAGAGCAGATTGTACTGCTGAAGACCTAAAGAAGTGGGAGAAAAATGCTAAGGCCATGAAATGGCTAGAGTGTGGACTTGGTCCTGATGAGTACAGCAGGATTAGAGGCTGCACTACTGCCAAGGAGATTTGGGACACTTTACAAGTGTCTCATGAAGGAACACCTCGAGTAAAGAGGTCAAGAGGAACACTGTTGTATTCTCAATATGAGAATTTTACTATGAAGGACGGAGAAACTATCCAAGCGATGTATACTAGGTTTACTATACTGACAAATAAACTTGAGTCTCTTGGGAGGACTATATTGGAAGAAGACAAGGTGGATAAGATCCTAAGTAGAGTTTTGCCAATCTCCTGGGAAAGCAAAATCACAGCTATTCAGGAATCCAAAAACATTGCTACTTTAAAATTGGATGAACTGATTGGAATCTTACTGCCTATGAATTGAGAAGGCAGACAATGAAGATGGATGCTCCAAAGAAAGAAATAAGTCTGGCTCTCAGAATCTCAGAAGGATTAGATCTTGAATACGATGAAATGGCTATGACAACCAGGGATTTCAAGAAGTATCTTATGAGAGGAAAGGGTCATTCAAGAGGAACAACATTCAAAAAACCTAGGGCTCCTGAGAAGCAGACAATTGATGGTTGCTTTAAGTGTTGAAAGAAAAATCACATGATCAAAAACTGCCCTTAGTAGGAGGTTGAATGGAAGAAAGAAAGGGCAGACAGAAGAAATAGGAAGAAGGAACATGTTCAACCAAGAAGGAACAAAGGATTAACTAAAGTTATGGTTGCTACATGGGGAGAAACATCAGATGGGGACTCATAAAGTAAATCTGAAGATAAGCGAGCTTTTATGGCCATCGGAGAATCAGAAGATGAACTGGCGGTAAGTATTCTACATCTTAAAAATAAGTATTAAATTCTTGTCTAAAGAAAAGTTGGCTGAGCTATTGTTGGACTTCATAGATGAGCCTGAAATAATAAATAGTGAGAAGGATTTTCTGTCTAGGGAATGTGTTATCCTAGAAGCAAAATGCAAAAGGTTAGAGTCTAGGGCTGATGAGAGTGACAAAGCAAATACTGAATTGAAGAACCAGGTTCATCAACTTGAAAATAATTTCCTAAAACATAGATATGAAAAATATTAAACTGAAATTAGGGATGGGAAAGAAAAGGGTTGATCAATAATTTCTCACCCTAGAAAACAATCTAGGGAAAATGAAAGATAAATTGGATAAGAAAGATGATCTGATTAATGTCCTAAAAGAAGATTTATTAAAGGTGAAGCATGAACTAGACAGAACATGCAAAATGGAACTAGGCTTCCGATGCATTCTCTTGGCTGCAAGAACATCATAGTAGCAATAAGAGATGATTTGGATTTGGGGCACAAGCTCCAAAATGGGATCGCAAAAACAAGTACCTCACACTTCCTGAGAATAAGAACTACACACACTGTGGTAAGATTGGCCATTACAATAATGAATGCAATGCAAAAGAAAAGGACAGTCAAAAGAACAAAGCTGTTGTTCAAGAAAAACACAAACTGCCTGGTTGGGCAAAGAAATATTTAATTCATCCTTTTACCCATAGAAAAGGACCCCAACTAGTTTGGGTTCCTAAGACTAATCCATAATTTCATTTTACAGGTCCAAGTGAATGGAGTGGCCAAGTATGGTGCATAGATAGTGGCTGCCCAAAACATATGACTGGTAATAAGGACCAGTTCCTTTCAATTGGGAACCTAAAAATAGGTAATGTCTCCTTTGGAAATGGAAAGAAATGTGAGATTATTGGAGTTGGAAAGGTATGAAAGAAAGACTTTCATTCCATAGAGAATGTCTATTTGATAGATGTCTTGAAATATAGCCTGATAAGTGTGTCACAATTGTGTGATAGAGGTAATCTTGTGGCTTTCACTTCCACAAAATGTTTTGTGATTAGCCTTGCTACTAACAAGATTGTTTTGCAGGGAAGGAGAGATAACAATATTTACATTTTAGATTTGTCAACTATCTCTGAAAATGAACTCACTTTCTTAAGTATGTTAATTAATGATCCCCTCCCTTGGCACAAAAGACTTGGGCATACCAGTCTAAATCAACTGAACAAATTAGTCTGCAAGAACTAGGTGATAGGGTTACCTAATATCAAGTTCAAGGAAGACAATGTTTGTAAGGCATGTGCAAGGGGGAAGCAGGTAAGGTCATCCTTCAAACCCAAGAAAATGGTAAGTACGTCCAAGATGTTGGAACTGGTTCATATGGATCTCTGTGGTCCAATGAGACCCTTGAGAAGAGGTGGCAAAAGATATGTAATGGTGCTTGTTAATGATTATTATAGATTTATCTGGGTGTTGTTTCTAACCTCTAAAGATGAAGCATCTGAAATATTCATTGCTTTTGTTAGAAAACCCCACAGAAACAATTAGGAAATCAACTTGCATCCAATAGGTCTGATCATGGAACTGAATTTGAAAATGGAAAGTTTGCTAACTTTTGTGATGAAAATGGAATAGATCATAATTTCTCTGCCCCTAGGACCCCGTAGCAAAATGGGGTAGTTTAGAGAAAGAACCGGACCCTTGAGGATATTGCAAGGACCATGCTTCTTTCCAGTAAACTACCTCATAGCTTCTGGGAAGAGGCCATAAACACTGCTTGTTATATAATAAATAGATGCATGACTAGACCTCTAGTGGAGAAAGCTCCCTATGAGTTACTTAAAGGGAGAAAACCAAACATATCCCATCTTACGGATTTTGGATGCAAATGTTATTGCACAACAATGGCAAAGACTCCCTAGGTAATTTTGACCCCAAAAGTGATGAGGGAGCATTCTTGGGATATTTTTCATATAGAAAAGCATATAAAGTGTTTAATAAAATAACCCTGTGTGTAGAAGAAAGTCTACATGATGTATTTGATGAATCTAACACTCTTTCTGAGAGACAGGAACATGAAGACGAAGCCATCGGACTGGTGAGACAATTAACTGAATCCACCGTGCAAGTAAAGGTGGCATCAAAGGAAAGAGAAGGTGATGGAACATGTCCTTCCACCCTGGGCAATCTGATAGGGGGAACCAATCTGAGAGAAACTGAAGAAAATTCTCTAAAGGAACTTGTACTTGATCTTGTTCCTCTGCAGTATAACAAAGAATGAGCATCTAGCAGGAACCAGCTTGTTGGGAAATCTTACAAGTACGTGAGTTCTCATCCTATTGAGAACATCATCCATGATCCCAACATCTGGAGTCAAGACTAGATCTCAACAAAAGAACATGTGTGTATTTGATGCCTTTTTGTCCCTCATTGAACCTAAAATGTGAGTGAAGCTCTACAGGATGCAGATTGGGTAAGTTCTATGCAAGATGAGCTTAATAAATTTGAAAGAATCCAAGTTTGGCATTTGGTTCCAAGACCAAAGGACAAATTAGTCATTGGGACAAAATGGGTCTTCAAAAACAAACTAGATAAAGATGGAACAGTTACAAGAAACAAGGATAGGTTGGTGGTTCAAGGATATAGTCAAGTGGAAGGCATTGACTATGATGAAACATTTTCTCCAGTTTCTAGACTTGAAGCAATTCGACCCCTCATTGCCTTTGCAGCATATAATAAATTCACTCTTCACAAAATGAATGTCAAAAGTTCCTTCATAGATGGCTATCTCAAAGAAGAAGTGTTTGTGAAACAACCTCCATAATTCGAAAGCAAAGAATGCCTTGATCATGTATACAAGCTAGATAAAGCTCTCTACGGTCTCAAGGAGGCCCCAAAAGCTTGGTATGAAAGATTGTCAACATTCCTTCTAGAGCATAGATACAAAAGAGGTAAAATTGACAGCACTTTGTTCCTAAAGGAAAAAGGTAAAGATCTTCTTGTTGTTCAAATATATGTTGATGACATAAAATTTGGGGTCACTACAGACAGGTTAAGTAAGGACTTTGCTAAACTAATGGTAAGTGGGTTTGAAATAAGCATGATGGGTGAACTCAATTTTTTCTTGGGGCTACACATTAAACAAAGTCTGAATGGAACTATGATCCATCAGCAGAAGTACACAAAGGAACTAATCAAGTAGTTTATAATGGAAGAATCCAAATAAATAGATACACCTATATCAACTGCCACAAAACTAGATGTTGATGAACCTGGTTCATTAGTTGGTCAAAAGTAGTATAGGGGTATGATTGGTTCACTTTTATATCTTACTGCCAGCAGACCTTAAATTGTATTCAGTATAGGACTTTGTGCTCCTTTCCAGGAAAATTCAAAGGAGTCACAGTTGATAGATGTCAAAAGAATAGATTTAGATACGTGACAGGCATAGCTGATCTGTGTCTATGGTATCCCAAAGGTAGTAATATAGACCGTGTCCAACAATCCGCTTTTGTTTCCAAAAATTCTCAAAAATTCTCTTAAGGTTTCCAGAAAGTCTTCACCATGACAAAACCCAAAACAATCCTGCAAATCCACCACCTGTTTCACCCAACACAACCTCATATTCCACACCACCTGTTAAAACCCCAAAACCAAGATTCCATTGCCAGAAAATGCTTGCAAGAAAACCTGTATCTACTGGTTCCTTGAGGAAAGCTTTGCATGATAAATTACATTCCAATCATACGAAAGAAGTCTCAGCAAAGGAGACCACATCTATCTCTGAATCTGATGACTACATCTCCGATAGTGAAAAAGATAAACCCGGGTCTTCTGAAAATGTCAAAACTCAAGAAACCCAAGGAGAGGTAAACTCATGCTTTCTTTTTACTAATGCAGTTCAAAGGGAGGAAAATGATCGGGGCTGCTAGAGATGTAGGCGGGATTGACTCTGGGAAAATGAGAAAGAAAAAGAAGAAAGAGTTTCTATCCATATGTAGGAGTGGGAAGGAGGGAGTCTCGAAGTCAGGATGAAGTGGATCAGGTGAAGCTGTTGAGGGATTGGTTAATCTAAGAAAACAACAGGATGAACCTGGTTCATATGGGGAGGGTAGCATGGCTAATTTACTGAAGAAGGTGGGGTCCAGTTATGACCCAAAGAAATGCAAAGCATCCTCGCAAAGTACCTCTGCTGCATCCAAACCAACAAAGAAAAGCAAACCTTCATCACCCAAGTCTGCTCCTACGTTTAGATCCACTAGAAGTAGGATTAGGGAGAGTGAAGTAGAGTTGAAGAGATCATTAGAAGAGAGTAGGAAAAAGAGAAAGGAAAAGGGGAAAGCAAAATTAGGTGAAAGTTATGAGGCTGTGGATGAAGAGGAGGAAGAAGAGATTGAACAGGTCCAGCTATAAAAGAGTACTACTATGGATGTTCCCTCTACCAAATCAAATGGAACTATAACTTTTACCAAGAATGCCTCCAAGACAGTATCTGTTGAACTTTCTCTTGCAAAGAGAACTAGGTCAGCTGCAAAAGGAAAACAAGTGAGGATAACTGAAGATGAGGATGATGGGTGGAGTAAGGATGAAGAAGACGAGTCAGAAAAGGAACATGACAGGTATGCCATGTTTGGAAAGAGGAAACTCTTGAAAAGAAGACCATTCAAACACCTGGAAGAGCCAGGCATGATGAGACTTGTGATTGCACTAGAAGCACATGGGTAGAAGGACATAGTCCTTCATATGGATGGTAAATGGACCAGGAAAGAACTTGTTGAGTTCATGGAAAATTGGACAGTGAAAAATGGGTTGGTGATTAGCACAGTGAAAGCAGGAAAAGTGAAGTTCAATGCTGCCAAGCTGGGCAAGATTCTGGACATCCCTACTGAAAGATATAATGACTATACAAGGTAGAGGTGGCCATGTCAGGATGGACTGCCTATTTATCATCAGATCACTAGGAATTTCTACGACACCACATCGGATGAGGAGGTTCCTGAGGTAAGAGCAGTTTAGAAAAGTGAAATGAGTCCAGAACACAAAGTTCCCTTTGAGTTTGTGAAAAAATGACTTTTTCCCAGACATGAGAGAAATCATACATCAAAAAATATGGACCTGGTTCTTATGGAATGCATGAACGAAGGGAAGAAGATCAGTTGTCCTACCTTAATTGTTAAGCTGCTTGAAAGGGTGCTAAATGGATCAAAGGCTCATGACATTCCCTATGCATTTATCTTGACAACTGTGCTTGAAAGGTTGAATGTTCCCCTGAAGAAGTGGGATATGGCTTCCAGTAAAGAGTATTTTGGCTTCAAGACCCTTGAAGCTTGTGATTATCTACTCAGAACAGGCCTAGTTAAACCTGGTTCATCTGTAAAGACTCATGTGAACACCAAGCTCAGAGCCTTGGCTCAGGAGGTTGGGAAAAAGGATGGTGAGATAGCAAGGCTTCAGGCCGGAATTGCTGAATTGGAGGAAGAAAGAAATGGGTTGAGAGCTGAAATTGCGAAGGAGGAGGAGAAAAATGAAGGAATGCTCCAACAAATGCTCAATATAATACAAAGCCAATCATCCATCTCTTCTAAGCCTTATGTGTCCTGTCCTACTGTGAATCAGTGTAGACCCCCTTCAGTGACCCAGATTTTGTATATTATATGTTTGTTTCCTTTTGATTTTTCTCATGTTTGTAATTCTGTTTTTCTTTTTGTGGACTACAATGTAGAAACACCACTAATCAATGAATCCACCTTCCTTGCCTTTTCTTAATTATATTCATAAAAGCCATTTTTGATGAGTTGATTTTTGATTAACTAAAGCATGTATTCACTTGCAGTTTCCCCAGTGGCCATGAGTACTAATTATCTTTCTGGGATTCACATTATTTATGTAACTTTGCGATGATGCCAAAAGGGGGAAGATATTGTGCTTATATATCATTATCTAAACAAGTGATGTTTATGACCAAATTTAAATCTGGCCCTTGGTGATAAGTTAAAATTTTTCTATGTATTGATATTTCAACTGAGTTCCACGGGTTCTATGATCACTAATAGCACAAAGTTTTTCATTATCAAGAAGGGGGAATTTGTTGGCCCAAATTCAGTTGATGTTTTGAAGATTGACAAATGAACTCAGGGAAGGACCTGATCCATCATGAGAGACATAGTTTGTCATAACCATTGCACATGGGAGGCACCTGAGGAAGATATGTATTGAAGATCACGCATCAAATATCTTTTGAACTGAAACGAAAAGATTGCATTGAAATATAAGGAGGACAGTCTCATTATGATAAGAGAACGCAATCCTAAGTTAGGATATGGATAGGAGTTTGTATTGGTTAAGGACTCAAATCGACTAAGGATACGCATTGGAGTCTCGATCAAACTCTAACTGCTTATTTATTAAGTATCCAAGTTGTTCTCTTTTACAAGCAACACACATACGCAAACGTTAAGCATATTTGGGAGCAAAAGAGAAAGTCTGATTTGCAAGCAATATATATGTGAGATACAAGAGTGCACGCGTGAAGCTACATGAACTAAGATAGAAGAACCAGTTCTATCATTGGGTTTACTCTAAGTCTAGTTCAATTGTAGTAGGTTTCAATATTGTACCTTTCAGCTTTCTTAGAAGCAATTGTATTAGGTACTATGAGTATTCAAGTTAGAGTTAACTTAACACTGTCACAGTAGTTGAGGCTGTGTGCTACACTGGCATTAGACTTTAATCCTTAGGTTTACAAAGAGTTTTTGTGAACGGTATTTTGGCTCATTGATTTTAGTGGAACTTTGGGAAAATCCTACTGAGTAGTAGGATTTTCACCTTTTGAGCCAGGTATTTTCCACATAAAAATCTCTGTGTTCTTTATTTTTGTTTATTTAATTCCACAAACATTAGCTTGTACGAACACCTTGAAGAACCCGGTTCTTCTAGATCAAAAATTGGTACCATTAAAATCTCCCCCCCTCCCCCTTTTGTATGGTATTGAAGTCACTTTCTTGCTCACCTTGGTAGTAAACTTCAAAGGAGAGGCATTGGCGTTCATGGATTCTTTTCTTTCATTCTTGGGTACGAACTTGCTCCATTTCTTAACTTCTTGCTTATCTCTTCATTTCCCGTAGAAGTTGTGCTCAACTCCATATCATGAGCACGGGTGGAAAGTTCTTCAAATATCTTTGGCTTAATTCCTTGCAAGATGTAACGAACTCCCCAATGCATTCCTTGGATGCACATCTCTATACCAGAAGCTTTTCTTAGCCTATCTTTTTAGTTAATACTTGCATTCCTCCATCGGTTGATAAAGATAATAACTGGCTCAAATTTTAATTGGCGAGTGTTTGTATGTTCCACCATTCTCACAGTATGCCTTGTGCTATAAAAACGATTGCGAAACTCTTACTACAATTGGTCCCAACTATCAATAGATCCAGCCTCGAGGTAGGTGTACTAATCAAAAGTATTCCCCTTTAGTGAACGAACAAAATTCTTAACAAGGTAATCACCATATTTCCTTGCATTGTTGCATGTCTCAACAAAGTGCCTGACATGTTGCTTTAGATTTCCCTTGCCATCGAACTGCTAAAATTTGGAAGGTTAATAGACGGAAGGCATCTTGAAGCCATCGATTCTTGCATTATACGACATTTCATACGTGAGAGAAGACTTTGAAGAGACCTAATACTTATATTTGATAGTTCCCATAATGATTCCTTCAATTATTCAATGGGAATTTATCCTTCAGAGGATGCATGAAGTTCTTTGGCAGATGACACTTGTTTTGTTTGAGGATCAGCCTTCAAGTGCACTTCAGGAAGCTTTCCAAGTGCATGACTTGATTCTCTATCCATCATTCATTCAACTATGCCTGTCAATTTTACGATAAAAACATCTTTATCTTAAGCATACTTTGTTAAGCCATCAATTGCCTTTGTCAGGTTTGCGAGTTTCTCCTCCATTGTCGATGTGTTAGTCCTGATTGCCTCCCTGATTATTGCAGATGATGAGGAATAACTGAGACCTTCCCACTAATTGAACTCAATTTGGAACATGTCATGTGGCAAGATTGGCATAGAGCCAACACTTAAAACTTTATCATGAGGTTGGGTAAGCTGACTCTTGGTATTGTATAAAGTAATTTGAGCAACAACTTTCTCCACAAATTCCGCAACATTATCTCCTCTCTTTGACTAGCTAGCAGAGGACCTTTCTTCTTCGGATGATGAAGATCTCAAAGCATGCATTGTTGCAGAGGAAACTTGGAGTGCTTACTCTCCGAAGACTCTCGCCTTGGTTCGGGGCAATTTGCCCAAGTCTCTCCGTAATAACGTTCAGGATACATTCAACTTCAGAAGAAAACTTGGAGTCAACAACTTTTGAGTCGATCATCTTTGAAGCTATCTTAGTGATCTTGAATGTTGGGAGTTGAGAAGAGATGAGAGGTAGAGATAGTACCGCTGGGCGTGCCAAAATTTGTAATAACTAAATTTCGTTCCTGAAAAATAATAATCAAGACAAGAAATATAGTGACAAATATAATATTCGATTTCATGTGATGAGGTTATCTCTAAGATTCCTCAAAATCTAAAGAGATGTAGTCCTCTAATTCTTCTCCTCGCGAACGATGGTTCAGGAGCTTGAGAGCTTGGTCTTGAACTTGATGGATTTCAGATTTGTAGTACGTCACGCACTATTTGAAGGTCATCACGAACCAGGATTTGGTGTTGGGTTATTAAGAACGGACGATTTGAAGCCGCTCGCCTATGATATGAGTTCGCCATTGCAATTTGACCACATATGATGATTGTTGATATGGATGGAGACCTTGATGCTACTCTTTAAAGCTTCTTTAGGCTTTCTTTCTGCTTACTTGCTTGTGTCTTAGCCTTCTCCATTGATCCGTTTTTATAGGTACGGGACGGAGTAATCTCCAAGAAAACCCTAGTGGATCATTGGGTTTGAGGCTTATGGGATGCTCCATTTGATAGAAGATCAACTGACGGGCTAGCCCACTAATACATAAGACTTCTATTTAAATCAATTTATTTTAAATTTAAGTAATCAACCCGATTATACTAGCCCCTAGTATCATTTGGACTAATATGTATTTAATATATGATCAAATAATTACTTGTGGATTCAAATTTTATAAAATTTTATTTGACAACAGACACTAAGATAGTAGAAGACTAATCCAAGGTCAGGAACTATTATAATATCGTCGATGTAGGCCAACAAATATCGCATTCCAAATATATTTGAAAAATAATCCTCGCTCACAACAGATAAAATAACATTTATTTATGTTTCATTTAAGATTTACGGAATTTAACATACATAATATTAAATTATTAAAATATTAATAATATCGATATGCAAATGTGCAGAGTCTAAATCAGATAGCAATGTAATAGAATACGATTATAAAAAATCTCATTAACTTAACTTTCATCTCCGAAATATTGGAAAAAATATCTAAAAATTCATCAATTATAATAAATAGTAATCACGCTATTATATAATGCCATAAATAACCAACTGTTAGTATTTTAGCATTTTAATATTGAAACAAAATATATTATAACTCTCACTACTCCATAATGTATAAAGTGGTCATAACTCCCATAACTCTCACTACTTCATGATGTAAAAAATTGTCACAACCCATATTTTCTACAAAGCGGGAGTCATGATGCTATTCGTAGAAACTAGGTAAGCCATGAAATTATGAATTCTTAACTCTTTTGTTATTAGCCTTTCTTACAACATATATTAACAAGCGATAAATATCTAAATAACAGCGGAATATGAAATAGAGTGGAAGACTTAAACAAAATGAACCAAAATAATAAGAAAATCCAATATGCATCTACCCATGGTGTCACAACATTTACGGACTACTAAGAGAACTACATACAACTGTTTGAAAAAAAGATAATATTGTCTGTCTCGAATACATGAAATAAGAAAACATAATAAAAATAGAGGAGACGTCGGCCCCGCGGATGCCTGCAAGGCTACCTCGGTGTCTCGGTATACTGAAGACTAGCTCCCCTACTGGTGCTGATCAAGCGATGCTCCTGTATCAGCATATAAGTGCAGAGTGTAGACTCAGCACAATCAACCCTATGTGCTGGTAAGTGTCCGGACTAATCCCGTCGAGGTAATGACGAGGCTAGGACCAGACTCCAAATAAACTTGTACAAGAATATGCATATATACGGAGAGAAATAATCTGAAACAAATAATTAAAGCTGGAAAGGGAAAACATGCTTTGGGGAATAACAGATTAGGCAGAATCTCAATAAAATTGTAGAAAAGGAAACCAAAACATGCAACCCGATAACATTTTTCATATCTTGTACCACCCGCTCCCATTTCATTAACTCTCGAGGTAGGTGTACCACCCGCTCTTATTTCATCATATCTTGTGGTAGGGTACAACCCGCTCCCATTTTATTATAATTGTGGTAGGTGTGCCACCCACTCCCATTTCATTTTATCTTGTGGTAGGCGTTTTTGCCGTTTCCACTTATAAGCCAACACAGAGTCACAAGGAATCCCGAATAGGGAATAAAATCAATAAAGTAACTTCCCGGCAAGGGACAAATAATATCAAAATAAATTTTCCGGCAAGGGAGAATCAGCAATAACCAATCCTAACTCAATTCCTACTTAGCTCAATTAATACCAATGCTCAACCATAATTAAAATCCACAAGAATAAACTAAATCTTTGCTCAATATCGAGAATCATCAATTAAAAAATTCGTAGAATCATTTAGGGTCACGACAAGTATCAAGTTAATACTCACGCTCATTCTAGACACCAACGTATACATACTCGTCACCATGCCTATACGTCGTAATCAACAATAAACAAATAGCAAATAGGACTGAACTCCTGATCCCTCAAGCTAAGGTTAGACCGAACACTTACCTTAAACTTTCACGGCCAACTCAAGCCTCATATACCACCTTTCTTCTCGATTTCGTCTCCAAATCAATTATATCTATACGTAATTGACTTTATAATATCAATAAATGCTAGACAATTCAAACCCAATGCCCAATTATAATTTTCCAATCACTCTTCCAAAAAATTAAAAAATCGACCCCGGGCCCTCTTGGTCAAATCACGAGGTTCGAACCAAAATCTGATCACCCATTCATCCATGAGCCCAAATATATAATTGTTTTTAAATCCGACCCCAAAACGAGGTCTAAATCATAATTGATCAAAAAGCCCTAACTCTACCCAAATCCCTATTTTCTACCCTTAATCTCATGATTTAATCCCAGAAATCTAAAGGGAGTTAATGGAAATTGAAAAATGAGTCTAAGATTATATACCTATGAATTTGTGGTTAAATCCTTTTTAAAATGTCACGCAATTTGGATTTAAGATGAAGAAGTTATGAAATTTTGAATAAATCCCCAAATGGATATTGTTATAAGTGTTTGGCGACATTGTTCATCGCGTTCGCAAGAACACTGTCATGATCGCGTAGGGCTACCAGTAATGGACTTATATGATCACGAGTTCTTCCACTCGTTCATGAAGGGTCGACCCCCTAACCTTCGCGTTTGCGTAAAAGAACGACCATATCCCCAGCCATCCTCCGACAAACATTACACTTTCCAGTAGTATAGCCTATATATTTTTAAATCTTGAAGTGCATATACTTATAGATTCATGTGACGCAATTTTTCATGAAAATAAATTTTTATTTGAGTCTAAAATAGCAGGGGTCAAAGTGATAAAGATAATTTTTGTCTATGACTAGTTATTCTACTTATATTTTGTTAAATTAAAAAATGATGCCTTTGAGTTTAGAAGGAGTAAAAGAGCTAGAATTAAAAAAGATTTTGGTCCTGATTTTAATGTCTTTTAATATTGAAAATGACCATCTTCCTTTACAAGAAGCTTTATAATCACATGATGCTATGTTTTTGAAAGAGGCTGTAAATGATGAAATGGAGTCACTAATTTCTAATAAAACTTAAAAGTTGGTTGATCTACCAACATGTTGTGAAATAATTTGATGCAAATGGGTATTAAGAAAAAAATTAAAACCAGATGGATTTTTTGATAAGTATTAAGCTAGGTTAGTTGCCAAAGGTTTTAAGCAACTAGACGGCCTAGAATTTTTTGATACATTTTCTCCAGTAACTAGAATTATATCCATTGGATTTTTATTGTTGTTGTTGCAATTTTTGTTTTTATATTTATCAAATGGATGTAAAAACTATTTTTTTAAATGGGGACCTAAATGAAGAAATTTATATGAGTCAACCTGAGGGTTTTATAAAAGCAAGCCAAGAAAGTAAAGTGTGTCAACTTATTAATTCCCTATATGGATTGAAACATGCACCTAAGTTTGAGGCATGATTAAAAATGATTTTAAATCAAATGAGTATGATAAGTGCATCTATCATAACTCTTGGAATAACTAACATGTAGTTGTTTGCCTCTATGTTGATTATTTGTTAATATTTGACTCTAACATGAATTTTATTGGAGAAACTAAAAGCATACTTAGTAGTCATTTTGACATGAAGATTTGGGCAAGGAAAAATTCATTCTTTGAAGGAAAATTACTAGAACATGTGATAGAATTTCCCTTGACCAGTTATATTATATTGAGAAACTTCTGAAAAAAATACAACTTTTTTTATTTCCAGCATGTTGTTATCCCTTTTGATTCAAGTGCTCATTTATTTTCAGTACAAAATTATAATGATGTGATAAATCAAAAGGAATATGCTAGCTTAATCGGAAGTTTGAGATATGTAATTGATTGTACTCGACCTGATATTTCATACGCAGTAGGAGTACTTAGCAGATTTACAAGTAAGACATGTAGTGAATATTGGCATGCTATAACAAGAGTTATGAGGTATTTACTTGGTCCAAAAATCTAGGGCTTATTTTATAAAAAAATATCATGTTGTACTCGAAGGATTTTCTTATGCATATTGAAACACTTTATCTTGTGATTCCTGTTCTACTACAGGTTATACTTTTACTTTGGGAGGTTGTGCTATTTGTTGGAAATCGAAAAAGCAAACAATAATTATTAACTCTACCATGGAGACTGGGCTAATTGCTTTAGCTTCAGTTAGTGAGGAAGCGAATTGGTTGAGAGATTTATTATTTCAATTACCTTATTTTGAAAACCAATTTCTCCTATTTTGATTCATTGTGATAGCATTCCTGCAACTGGTAGAGTATCAAACCGTTACTACAACGATAAACCCAGACCTGTAAGGAGAAAACATAGTACTATGAGATTATAATTGATAAGTGGTATCATTAATGTTGAATATGTTAAATCTCGTGATAATCTTTCAGATCCATTAACAAAAACCTTAGCAAGAGAAATGGTATAGAGCGTATTGAGGGGGATGGGATTGAAGCTCACAAGCTCATAAATCATATATGAGGAAACCCAAACTGGGGGCTAGAGATCTTATAACCAGTTTCAATGGGAAGAACGAATCACATGATGGCCCGGTTTGGAATGCGCTATTTTTTTATTGTTCCATCCCTATGGTGTGAGTGCATTTATCCTATAATGATTTGCGAGGTTTAGTTTTATTAACTCTTAATGAAAATTTGTAACTCGTATGAGTGGAATGTTAGAGTAACAGGAGCAAGCTTGATAGCTTTCAGCTATGTGAGTGTAGAAGTAAGTCGCTTCAATGCGAATTTGGCTTGTTCTCAAAAGCACTCATGAAAATCGGGATAGCACATGACCGTAATGTGCACGATAATAAAGCTCATGTCAATACCTTCATTATTATGTGTAAGAAGTGATAATTTATTTTCCTAAAACACTCATGTCATGACCCGGATTTTTTACCCTCGGGAGTCGTGATGGCGCCTACTCGTAAAAGCTAGGTAAGCCACGAAATTTAGAAATATTTAACTATTTTGTTTAAATTTTGTTAACAACTTGCATTAACAGATGATAAATGTTCAAATAATAGCGAAATAAGAGATTAAGCGGAAGACTTAGACAAAATATAAAACCAAGATAATATAAAAATCAACATATAGCCTCTACCCAGAAACTGGTGTCACAATGTTCATGGACCCTTAATGATTACTATATACAATGTTTGAAAGAAAGAACACCATCTATCTCAGATACAAATGATAACATAACAAATAATAGTTAGAGGAGACGTCGGGCATGCGAACGCTAGTAGGACTACCTCGGAATCTCAAGGAACTGAAGGCTGGCTCCCCTACTGCTGCTAACCCAGTGCTGCTCCCGTATCTGTACATAAAAGCAGAGTGTAGCATCAGCACAACCGACCACATATGATGTGGCCTAACCCCGGCGAGGTAGTGACGAGGCTAGGATCAGAGTCCAGATAAACATGTGCAGTTATATAATATACGGCTAAAAAATAAACAGGAAATAAGTAGTTTAAAAGGGAGGGGGTACATGCTTCGGGGGAAACTATCAAATTTCGCTAAAACTAAATAGAAATCTAAAAGGACAGTATGATAACTACAATAATATAGTAATACTACTGTTTCAGCATACAACGCGATCCATTATGAATCAACACTATTGCGGCGTGCAATCCGATCCACATATATATTTATTGCATCGTGTAACCAAATCGAATATAATATTTATTGCAGGGTGAAATCCTATCCAATATATTATTGTTGTGGAGTTCAACCCGATCCACATAATTAAATGTTGCGGCGTGCAACCCGGTCGATATATTATAATAATGTTGCAGCATGCAACCCGATCCATATGTACGACCGACAATAATCATAATAATCGTCTCGGCAAGGGATGAACAGTAGACTACACTATTCCGACAAGGGAAAATCAGCTATAACCAATCTTAACTTAACTCCTACTCATCTCAGTCATTACAATTTCTCAATCATAAGTAAGTTCCACGAAAATAAATCATGTCTTTTCTCAATGTCAATAATTTAACCAGTAAAGCATCCATCAAATTAAGACTCACGGTTATATTCAACACCAACGAATAGATACTCATCACCAAGCGTATAAATCGTACTCAATAAGAAGCAAATAGAAAATAAGACTCAACACTAAATCCGTCAAGCTAAGGTTAGACCGAACACTTACCTAAAACATCCACAGCTAACTCAATCTTCAAATACCGCCTTTTCTTTCAAATTTGGGTCCAAATAAATCGTATATATACATAATCGACTTCATAATATCAATACATGCTAAGCAATTCAAATCCAATGCGTACTTATAGCTTTCAATTCATTCTTCCCAAAAATCCAAAAATCCACCCCAGGCCCTATTGGTCAAAACACAACGTTCGAACTAAAATCCAATCACTCATTCACCCACGAGCCCGAATATATAAATTGTTTTCAAATCCAACCCCAAAACAATGTCTAAATTATAAATAATTAAAAAGCCCTAACTCTACCCAAATTAAAAAGCCCTAACTCGCGTATCACGAGGGTTCTCCCGCGAACGCGAAGAAGGACATGACAGAAATCCAACAGCTGAAAGCTGCAAATTTTAAGTGCTTTAAAACCCTCTGAAACACTCCCGAGCCCTCGGGGCTCCTAACCCAAAATACGTACTAACTTAACAACATCATACAAACTTATTTTTGCGATTATATCGCCAAAATAACCTCAATAACAATGAAGTAAACCTAAAAGTCAAAGAATTTTTCTCAAACTTCATAACACATCAACTTTAGCAATATATGTCCGAATCAAATCTAACTACATCCGTTTTTACCACATTTTACAAAAATGTCTTAAATCATATATAAGACCTGTACCGGGTGCCAAAACTAAAATACGGGCCCAATACCACCACGTTCTAATCACATTTCATTTTAATTTTCCTTAAATAATTTCAAAAAAATTATCTTTAAAAACTCATTTATTGTGCTTGGGACCTCAGAATTAGATTGTGGGCATACGCCAAGTCCCATATTTTCCTACGGACCCTCCAGAACAGTTAAATTACTGATCCGGGTCCATTTACCCAAAACGTTAACCGAAGTCAAATTAACTCATTTTTAAAGCAAAACTTTTATTATTTTTCACAGATTTTCATATTTAAGCTTTTCGGCAACGCGCCCGGACTGCCTACCCAAATTGAGGTGACTCTAAATGAGGTTTTCAAGGTCTCGAAAACACAGAAGTTAATTTAAAGTAAGTGATGACCAATTATCGACCTCTAATACAATTGTTCATCCTCGAACCGACAGAAGAAGGAAGTATCTTAGTCGGGGAAAAATTGAGGAAAACGGCTCTGCATGTCGGTCTCGGAATCCAAGGTCGATGCCATAGGAGACTTACCTCTCAACTGAACATGAACATAAGGAAAGCTCTTTGACCTCAACTGATGAACCTGCTGGTGTAGAATAGCCATCGTCTCCTCCTCAAAAGACAAGTCCGTGTCCAACTGGACAATGCTGAAATCTAACACGTGGGATGGATTGTTGTGATACTTCCGAAGCATGGATACATGAAACACTGGATGCATGACTGATAAGCTCGGCGGCAATGTAAGTGTATAAGATACCTCTCCCACTCGATCAAGAATCTCAAAAGAACCAATAAACCTAGGGCTTAGCTTGCCCTTCTTCCCAAATCTCATCACGGCCTTCATAGTTGACACTCGGAGCAATACCCGCTCACTAACCATAAAAGCCACATCTCGAACCTTGCAACCTGCATAACTCTTTTGCCTGGACTGTGCTGTACGAAGCCTATCCTGAATAATCCTGACCATGTTCAAAGCTTCCTGAACTAGATCCCTACCCAACAACCGAGCCTCTTCCGGCTCAAACCATCCAACCGGAGACCGACACCACCTACAATATAAGGCCTCATAAGGAGCCATCTGTATACTCGATTGGTACTCTACTAAAGGCAAAAACTGATCCCACGAGCCTCCAAAGTCAATGACACAAGCTCGGAGCATATCCTCCAAAATCTGAATAGTCCACCCGGACTGCCCGTCCGTCTGAGGATGAAATGATGTGCTCAACTCAACGTGCATGCCCAACTCTCGCGGAACTGCTCTCCAGAATCGCGAGGTAAACGACATACCTTGGTCCGAAATAGTAGACACGGGCATACCATGAAGACAAACAATCTTTTAGATATAGATCTCAGCTAACCTCTCGGATGAATAGGAGACTGCCACAGGAAGGAAATATGCTGACTTGCTAAGCCTATCAACCATGACCCATACTGCGCCGAACTTCCTCTGAGTCTGCGGGAGTCCAATAATGAAATTCATAGTGACCCGCTCCCACTTCCACTGGAGAAGCTCAATCCTATGGAATAAACAGACAGGCCTCTGATGCTCCTACTTAACCTTCTGACAAGTCAAATACCGAGCATCGTATGCAACAACATCCTTCTTTATTCTCCGCCACCAATAATGCGGCAGCAAATCCTGATACATATTCGCGGTGCCCCGATGAATAGAGTACAGGGAGTTATGTGACTCGACTAAAATCAACTCTCGGAGCCCATCTACATTAGGCACACAAACTCGACCTTGGAATCTCAAAACTCTATCACCATATAAGGTAACCTGCTTAGCACCTTCACGCTACATCGTGTCCCTAAGGACACACAAATGGGGATCATCATACTGCCGATCACGGATAACCATGGAAGTTAATATATGACTAGGCTTAGAAATATCCAGCCTCACAAGCCGAATGGCCAAAGACTCAACATCCAAGGCAAGCAATCTCTCACAGACTGGAATATAAACAAGACCGCCCACACTGGCTGACCTCCTACTCAAAGCATCGGCCAGCACGTTGGCCTTCCCCGGATGATATAACATAGTGGTATCATAATCCTTGAACAACTACAATCACCTCCTCTGCCTCAAATTACACTCTTTTTGCTTAAACAAATACTGAAGGATTTGTGATCCGTGAAAACCTCACATGACACGTCATACAGATAATGCGTCTAAATCCTCAATGCGTGAGCAATAGCTACCAACTCCAAATCATGAATCAGATAGTTTTTCTCATGAATCTTCAACAGCTGTAAAGCATAGGAAATGATCTTTCCATCCTGCATCAACACTGTACCAAGCTCAATACATGATGCATCACAATAAAATGTATAAGGCCCTGAATCTGTGGGCAAAACCAACACTGATGCCGTAGTTAGAGTTATCTTGAGATTCTAAAAGCTCGCCTCACACTCATCCGACCATTTGAATTGGGCACCCTATTGGGTCAACCTGGTCATCGAGGTTGCGATAGATGATAGCCCCTCCACGAACCGATGGTAGTAGCCTACCAACCCCAAGAAACTTTGAATCTCTGTAGCTTATGCTTGTCTAGGCCAGTTTTTGACTGCCTCAATCTTCTTTAGATCATCCTGAATACCCTCTGCTGATACAGCATGACCCAGCAATTCAAATGAACTCAACGAGAACTCACACTTCGAGAACTTACCATATAACTGACTATCCTCAGAGTCTGAAGAACCACTTTGAGGGGCAGCTCTGCGGGAATATATAAAAATATCATCAATGAAGACTATCACGAATGAGTCCAAATAAGGCTTAAACACTCGGTTCATCAAATCCATAAAAGCTGGTGGGACATTGGTCAACCCAAATGACATATCCAAGAACTCATAATGCCCGTACCAAGTATGGAAAGTTGTCTTAGGGTCATCGGATTCCCTAATCACCTACTGATAAAGGGCAGATCTCACGTCAATCATTAAAAATACCTTGGCACCCTAAAGCAGATCAAACAAATTCAGTCCTCGACAATGGATACTTATTTTAAATCGTAACCTTGTTCAACTGCTGGTAA
Source organism: Nicotiana benthamiana (assembly GCA_034376525.1). Classification (NCBI taxonomy): domain Eukaryota; kingdom Viridiplantae; phylum Streptophyta; class Magnoliopsida; order Solanales; family Solanaceae; genus Nicotiana; species Nicotiana benthamiana. Next base: position 134,514,403 of record CM067334.1, read on the forward strand.
TCAATACACATTCTCATCGATCCATCCTTCTTCTTAAAAAACAACATCGGCGCACCCCAAGGTGAAACACTGTGTCTAATGAAACGTTTCTCCAGCAAGTCTTGCAACTGCTCCTTCAACTCCTTCAACTCCGGTGGGATAGAAATGACCTGAGTGCCTGGATCCAAATCAATGCAAAAGTCAATATACCTTTCGGGCGGCATACCCGGCAGGTCTGAAGGGAAAACCTCAGGGAACTCCCGAACAACTGGCACAGAATCTATAGATGGAGCCTCGGCACTGGAATCAATAACATATGCCAAATGGACCAAAAACTCCTTCTCAACTATGTGCTGAGCCTTCACATAAGAGATAACACTATATGTTGAATGACCAGGAGTCCCGCACCACTCTAAACGAGGCATACCCGATAAATCTAAGGTCACTATTTTTGCATGATAGTCCAAGATAGCGTGATAAACAGTCCATCCCCAATATAACATTGAAATTGACCATGTCCAGAAGCAACAAATCTACTCGAGTCTCTAGACCCCCAGTCATAAGTACACTAGAGTGGTGGACTCGATCTACAGTAATAGAATCACCTACCGGCACAGACACATAAACGGTAACACTTAATGATTCACTAGGCATAACATAACATAGTGCAAAATAAGATGACACATACGAGTATGTAGACCTTGATCAAATAACACTCAAGCATCGTTATCACAAACCAGAACAGTACCTATGATAACCGCATCTGAAGCCTCAACCTCGGGCCTGGCTTGAAGAGCAGAACATTGAGGTTGGGCCCCACAACCCTGGACTACACCTCTAGGGCGGCCTGCAGGTGGCAAGCCTCCACCTCTAGCGTTCTGAGCTCCACCTCTAAATCCATTACCTCAACTTCTAGCACCTTTACCCCCATCTCTATCCAGGTGGCCAGTTTATGGAACACCTTGTGCCTAAATCATAGCACGGGAACTCTACTGCTGCCATTGAGTACCCACCAACATCGGACAAGCCCTCTGAATATGACCATACTCACCACGCTCATAACATCCACCTAAATGTTGTGGTTGAGGAAACTGAGACTGACCCTGGCGACCTTAATAATTAACATATCGCGTTCTCAAGGATTCTCCCACGAACGCGAATAAGGACATGACATAAATCCAACAGCTGAAACCTGCAATTTTTACGTGTTTTAAAACCTTCTGAAACACACCCGAGCCCTAGGGGATCGTAACCAGACATATGTATTGACTCAACAACATCATACGAACTTATCCGTGCGATCAAACCGCCAAAATAACCTCAATAATAATGAATTAAAACCTCAAAATCAAAAGATTTTTCTCAAACATCATAAAACGTCAACTTTAGCAATTTAGGTCTGAATCACGTCAAATAACATCCGTTTTTACGAAATCTTTCAGATAAGTCTTAAATCATATATAAGACCTGTACCGTGCGCCGGAACCAAAATACAAGCCTGATACCACCATGTTCTAGTCATATTTATTTCAATTTTCCTTAAATATTTCAGAAAATAATTTCCTTTAAAAATTTATTTCTAGGGCGTTAGACCTCGGAATTTGATTTCGGGCATACGCTCAAGTCCCATTTTTTCCTACGAACCCTCCTGGACTCGTTAATTACGGGTACGGGTCCATTTACCCAAAATGTTAAGCGACGTCAAATTAACTCATTTTATAGCCAAATTTTTATTATGTTTCACAAAATTTCATACTTTTTCTTTCTGGCTACATGCCCGGACTACGCGCGCAAATTAAGGTGACTCTAAATGAGGTTTTCATGGAATCAAAAATATATAATTTAATTTAACGCAAGTGATGACCTTTTGGGTCATCACAAGTCATAGTTCAACTCTGAGACCACTACAGACTCTCGAGTAAAGATCGTTGTTTTGCTAAGTGGAGATTCAATGCATAGCACACCTTCATTATGCATAATAGTCTCCCTTCAACTGGTAAATTCTGTAATATATTTTATTATTAAAATGCGTTGGGGAATATTAGTATTTTAGCATTTTAATATTAAAATGAATGGGAAAATATTACTCCATAATGTAGAAAATGTCCATAACTCCCGCTACTCCATGATGTACAAAGCGGCCATAACTCTTTCGTAACTCTTCCCCTATGTTCTCCATGATTTTATAACTTACTACCCCACTTTTTTCCAATTTAATTCAGGGAATAATTTCTACGTCTTAAAGGGAGCGACATATATGTACCTCAACTTTAAAGATATTTTATTTTTCGACTGTAATTATATTTTCACCAACACCAACTAAAACTAACCACTTGAAGTTGGTTGAAGATCAAGGTACCCTAAGGTAATAGCATAATATATCATAATAAATCGGCAAAATGGAAATAGCATATCTAAAATTTCCTTTGCACGAGGTGAAAGAAAAGAGATTGGTCTCACACTTAAATTGTAATAAATTATAGTTCTTTTTCCATTTATTGTTTTACGTCACAGTATATAAAGTTTTGAAATTTCACCTTGGGTTAATCACTTAACCCTTATGATGAAATTGAAACAAAGATGGAGGAAATGAGGGAAACGAAGTAAGACTAACGCAACATTTTACATCTTATATTCTTAAGGAGGGAGTCACATCATGAATAATGACTCGATTCACCTTACATGTACACTTGTAGATTGTTTCAAATATTAATAAAATTTATTACGTAATAAAAGAAACTAGACATTAGATTTTAGTAATACTATTTTTCGGTAAGAAATTCGATGGTCATTTCATTTTTGTTTATCAATAAGCGAATGATTATGGCTTGATTAGTTTTACTTATGATCAAACTAAAACCTTGTACCCTCCAAATTGTTACGAGGAGAAGATATCGTAAGCGCCTGATGGTAACAATTTAAATATCATCCTTCTTATATAATAGTTCAGTCAAATCTCTCTATAACAATCTTATTTGTTCCAAATATTTTTAGATGCTATAGCAAATTATTATTATAGAAAACATATATTCTAATTCCCGAAAAACTTGACTTTTATAGTAAAGTGTTGTTATATAAGGATGCACTTATAAAAATGTATAATTTTATTAACTTATGTTAATTGTGGAAGACTTTAGTTCGCAAAATAAATATCAAGTAACAACAAGTTTTTAATGGAGGATATAGTTTTGAAAAAACATATAAGCATGGACCATATTTTGTAACATGATCTTATCCAATTCTAAATAATGATAGTATAGACTTTTTTTTTGGTCGAAATACAGTATAGGCATTGAGACAATAGAAGACTATTCTAAGGTCACGAAATTCTTATAATCTTGCCAATATAGGCCAAGACGCGATAGTATAGCAAGAATTAACCCACCAAAAAAAATATTTCAAATATGTTAGGAAGTTAACATACGTCATTCATCATAGCACATATCAATAAGTTGTTTACGTTTATATCAAGATTCATTAAATTCAACATCACATAATATATTGTTTTGCGATATTCATGTATTAATATGTGGGTTCGCGCAATTTAATCTAAACCAGATAGCAACTAACTATAGAATACGTTTATAACAAATTTCATTAATTAAGAAGTACTTCCAAATTCATAGCTGTAATAAATGGTAACCACTCTATAATATAAAAGCCATCTGTAACCAAGATCGATATATAAGATGCATTATGTCTTTAGTGTACATTAAATTCTCTCACCGAATGATTCATCAATCTATATCTGTTCTATATAAATAAAAAAGAGGGAATGAAAAAGCTGAGGTGGCACAGTTCATAGATGAGCATTGTCATTTATCCTTTTTTCTATTTTGTTAAGCCTTTTCCCTATTTTTTCATTTATTGTTTTTATTATGTGTATGTGGCGAAATCAGAAGACTTAATTTCTCGTTGACAAGACACTTCGGAAGCATCCCCCGGGACCCCGAGGGTAGGGGGTCGCGACCAAATTCTCGACCTCGGGATTCGTCGAAGCCCGACTCGGAGAAAACGAAGAACGAAGACAGGACATAGGGGGAATCCCTCTAGGCACATGGCTACATCTGACAGGCCCGACCTATCCAGAGTCTATGCTGAAGGATCATGTCAAGCTATCCCATCACCATACTTTGTAACTAATCCCCACGTACTTGTAGCCGAGTCTCCTCTCCTGTATGAAGTAGACTCGCCCCGCCTTGTAAAGGGCTGATGTTGTGAAATTTCTCCAAAAATGCAATAACATCTCTCTCTTTTCTTCTAAGTTGTTCATCCTCACAGGCTCGAGACCTCCTAGGCATTTATTATTTTCTTACTTGTTCTTCACCATATCATCTAATATTGGCAATATAGAGTCTTGCTTAATCATACCTTTAACTGTTATCCCATCCTCGGCTGCCATGTTAGTTCGAGGTCAATACCAATGCCGACCCAGAGGTCCTATCGATCACCCCTATGCTCGGGCAACAAACCCCTTCGGTTTGATTGCTGCCTCGTATTAGCTCAGATTTTACCATTACACTTTGTGTTCTTAGCATCAACTGCTTTAACAACTAGCTCGAGAATAGATCAAGTATTTTTAGAGTCCCATTTACAAATTTAATTGTTGTTACTATTTTCACGGGAAACAGTTTGCCGCCCACCGTCGTGGGGCTAAAAATAATAGTGATTATTTTCTTGTTGGTTTTGTCACACAAATGCACATTATCTTTCACACTTATTCTTGTCCAAGATCATTTGATTTCATGGAAAAATGTCTCGCTCAGTAAACGGAGTTGAGAACGACAACCTCAAAATCAAAGGAAAAATAGTGTGGCTATACCACCAGCTGAAGCATCTCCGCGTAATCTCGATATCGCTCGCGGATAGCGGACGTAGATTCACAGGACGCACAACAAGTCGATGAAACTTCTTACACCGACAGGAACGTCGGACACAATGACCAAGAGGAAGCACAAAAAGTCCCGGCCCAGGTAGAACAGGAAGTTAGTCTTCATGTTATTTTTGAAATGTTGCAGGCACGACAGTTGGCTATCGCTCAGCTACATAGTTGCCCAGGGACTCCCAACGCAATAACGACGGAGACACCTCCTTACGAAGAGCCAGTATCTGAGAGGTCAAGTAACGAAGGGTCAGTAACCAACCTTACTGCAGTGAGGATGCTCGGGAATCTCTTCAAAAGGATCAAATCAGTTTCGCGGAAGCTCTTAGAGCAACCATCTCCAGAGAAAATAGTCCCAGAACTCTCTTCGCATAAACCCGAAACGCTTGAACTCCCTAGGCATGACAGGACCTTGGATAGCTATGGGCGCATCACCGCTTGCACATGCTCATTCAGAGGCAGCGACACCTAAGACGATGGGTTCGAGTCCGTCTTGTTGAGGAAGTTCGAAGAAACTCTTTCTAGAGGAATCGCGATGTAACGCCATTACCTGGCACCTAATCTCATAGACTCTCTTACTATGCCAGCACGGTCCTTTACGGAACTACGTGCGAGTACCACTAAAGAAGTATCGAGATGGCCCAATACACCCAAGGCCAAACAAAGAAGAAATGAAACGACGTAGGAAGTCACACCCATCCCCTCATAAGACAAATGAGATCACTCCTGGTTTTGGATGACTAGACAACACATGCCCTCACCCGAAGCCTAAGCAAAGCATGACCAATGAATCCGGGGCATTTTGAGCGCAACCTTATCAAGTACCCAGCTGAGGTCCGGTTGGATGCCCACAACCGGTACCAATCCAAAATCGGGGCCACAAACAACCCTCTAGAAACCTCTTCGAGTTAGATATATCAACACAGATCCCTAACAAAGAAGTTGATGCAAAAATGGTAGAGGTATCGTCCATGCACGGCGAATTGAAGGAATGACCTGAGATGCAACTTACCTCACAACAACATGGAGATTGCCGGAGGACAGCATCCTCGAGGAACCTCCGATGTAACCAGATTCAACAAGGCACATCTGGTAGGGAAATCCCATCCAACCAAGGGCGATTTCAGCATTGTTGTACCAAACATCGTGATCACCATAAGAAAATCCAGAAATTCCAGGCAGCTAAGACTTTTTCGACCAAGACTCCTTCAAAAGGACAATGGCCTGGCGCAGGAACCACATGGCGCACGAGGTCACCTGCCCAAAGGAACAACAACCATTCTATTCAATAGAGGTTGCCACGAAGTATCATCTAGCAGGAAGGCTCGAATCCAGCTCCAAGTTAGGAAGGATATCGGGAAAAACGAAGTTGACAATCACAGCGTATTGCCACGATAGTAGAGGGGCGGCAACACCCTTCAAATATCCGTAAAATGTAGAGAGCAAGTGCTCATTGCTAGGAAAAGGCGAGTTCGGGGAATATACCCAAAGGATAACCTTGCATCCAAGGAAAGGGACGCCAAGTCTTCTCTTTGGCCTCGTATTCATGCGTTGGTAACCCCCTCCCTCAATTAATCTATTCCAAGTAAAGCATGTGTTCATGAGTGCAAGTCTTTCTACCAACTATACCCATGGCATCAGGCCAACGCCAATAAGGAAATTTGGACTAACGAACCAAATAACTCCCACACCTCAAATATTTGATAAATTCCAAACGTCGATCGCTACAACAATCAGGAAGGCCACTCCCTCTATACAGCTCGCTTGAGCTCGGACTGGAACGCTAAGCCCGCGAAAAATGGACGTTTTATTTCGGACGACAACGGGCACACCGCCGAGAGACGGTTTCGAGCCCACTCTGCCAAAGGGGTGAAACTCCCCGACAAAGGTGGGACTAAGGCATTCGACAAAAATCTACACGGGATGGCAGGAAATTCCTTACCATATGACCAGTTGCCAGCTTCAATGCCTCCACCCTCGAAGGGATCAAAGGGTAAGTAGAACAGCATCTTCGGACAAGCCCAAACGCGGCGGAAGGCTACATTAGGGCTCGCGCCTTCAAACAGAAAGAACATACCTAACCTCTAAAAATGGCGCCTAGACACCCCGCAGCAGGGAAGAAATACTCCGTTCCTTTGATGTTTATTTCATTTTACTAACAAACATGCACATAGTTAGCCAAGGTGTTCAGAAATTCTAAACTCCACTCGGAGATCCGAGGCCTCCACGGGACCGGCTGAGCTCTCTTTCCTCGATTGCGTTTCCAACCTAAAGGTCTAGCCAAAAAGATTATTTGTGTAGCAACGTACCCCCAAGAAAAGGATCTGACAAGATCGTATTCCTTTATTCCACAATCAGATGACTTGTGATGACCTCCTTTTAAGAGCACCATCCCCTCGGAAGGGCCAACAATTGGCACGCTAAGTCCCACAAATGGAATCATATAAATTGATTAGATAATCAGAGGAGCCGTACCCATGCGGGTCTAGCTCATAGCAATGGTACAATATGTTTTTATAGCATATATTTATGCCAAGCAATAAATAATACCTTTTCGGCATTTCATATTTAGGAAAAAAAAAGTTTTTGCATACCCGTGGCAAATGATTCTCCATAAAATGAGTCCCGCTATAATTGCAGACTCTGCATCAACGATTCGACAACTTCCACGACCCCAGGGTCGGAACTCCGGGATCACCAAGCCTCTGGAAGGCAACTCCGAGCTCACGAGAAGTTGTCTTCGAGATCAAACAAACTCGATGACTTAGAGACTGCTGATAATTTCGATACAACTAGAAAACCCAAATATGTTAGACCCCTAAAGGGCAGCCTCGGTGTAATCAGATCTATTCTACAAGTTATAAGACCTCAATAGGCATGGAAAACTCTAAGACCTCAAGAGGCATGGCAAACTCTAAGACCTCAACAGGCATGGCAAACGCTAAGACCTCAATAGCAATGGCAAACTGTAAGACCTCAACATACATGAAACATTCCGAAATTTAGGCTATACATCTCATTTATAAGAATCCCTAAAGGGAAAGCCCTCGATGTAGATGCCCGCTAGGGATCAAAAATTTCTATGGCCAAACCCATATGACTACAGTCAAAATGGCTGATACAGCCAAAATAACGCGACTCGAGGCCGACCAACAGTCGCTAAAAAATTGCTGGCCACTACTCTTAATATACTTCACAAAGAACCGATTAAAATAGGCTTCCATCCACAGGCAAAAATGAGCTCCGACAATGTCGGCTCCAAAATGCAAGAACGTCAATCTACTCGACCTACGAGGTATTCGAAACATCACCGGCAATGACTTGAAATCGAGGTGGCTCTGGAACCAATGACGATTCAGGAAAAAATATTATAAAAAGACTTTAACGAGCGAACTCAAAGCCTACAAAAAGCCCATGGGAAAAAATAGCGTAAGAGCCATTTTCACCAGCTAAGCAAGCCTATGTGCCTCATATTGAAAGGTCTCTATGATCGAACAACGTAAGCGCCGTTGTCGCTAGGAAAAAAATCTTGACAACTTGAGGATTAAAATGAGCTCAAATTGTAACCCGATTCGGAGACCGGATCCAAAATAGTTAACTATGAAAAGCCTCCGGGCCACATACTAAAAGGCCTCAAACGATCAAACGACATAAAAGCCACTATCGTCGGTCAGGGAATCATGAAAATTTGTCGGTCGACTACATCTCAAATCGCAATGCGACTAGGATACTAGAACTAGAAGCTACAATGTGCCTAAAGGCACAACGTGAATGTCACCATCTTCGGCCAGAGAATCATGAAAATTTATGGGTCGATTATAGCTCGAATCTTAATACGAATCAGAGGCTGGACCCAAAAGATGCAATATGCCTAAGAGCATGGCGTGAAGGTCACCATTGCCAACCAGAGAATCATTAAAATATATGGGTTGATTATAGCTCGTATCGCGATGTGAATGGGAGACTGGACCCAAGAGCTACAATATGCCTAAGGGCACAACATGAATATCACTATCACCAGCCGAGTAAACCTCCGAAACAAGCACCCATTAGGTCACTTGACCCAAAAGCAGAAAATCCATCATCATACGTCCACGAAGGTAGGAAAGATCCTGAGGGTCAATTAAAGCACGAGCCACAATGCTACTCGGGGACTAAGCATAAACAGTCAGACAAGGCACATAGGCCCCAGCACCTACTGGCGTCAGGGGTTGCAATGAAGGACCCCCAGGCTTGTCTTATCCATTCTAAATCAATGATGACCTCGCCAAACATCAAAACTGGCCTGACCAGTCAGAAGCAACAACAAAATAAAAGAAGAAATAAAGTTTCAATTTTTTTTATATTACACGCGCGAAAAGGATGCATTCTCCATCTACAGGTGTGACGACCCAAAAAGTCATCGCTTGTTTTAATCAATTTTTCGTCTCCGAGCCCTTGAAAACCTCGCTTAGCGTTTCCACAATTTGTATTCGTAGTTGGGGCACATAGCCGAAAAGCTCAAATTTGAAACATTGTGAAAGTTGTTAAGTTTTGGCTCTAGAATGAACCAATTTGACTTCAGCCAATATTTTCGGTAAATTGACCCGGACCCATGATTTTACAACCTCATAGGATCCATAGAAAAATATCGGACTTGGTCGTACGCCCGAAATTGAACTCCGAGCTCTTGAGCCCAAGATATGAATTTTAAAGTGAAATTATTTTCTGGAAATGTTTAAGAAAAATTTACGTGAAATTTGATTTGTAAGTACCGGTATTGAGGCTGTATTTTGGTTCTCACACCCGGTACAAGTCTTATATATGTTTTGAATCACTTCTGTAAAGTTTGGTTAAAAACAGACGTCGTTTGACGTGTTCCGGACCCTAATTTGGAAAATTGTTGTTTAAAAGGAATTTTAAGAAATTTCATTGATCTTTAGGCTTAATTCGATGGTCATGATGTTATTGGTGATTTGATCAGACGAATATTTTTGTGTGGTAGTTTTGAGGTAGTGCGCATACTTGGCTTACAGTTTTGAGGGCTCGGGTGTGATTCGAGTAGATTTCGGGATGCCATAGGTTTAAAAGATCAGATGGTGAAGGTTCAGGTATTGTTGCAGGTCTCTGAACCCTCTAGCGCGTCTTGTGAGAAATCAAGTGCAGCCGCGGAGGGGCTAGTGCGGCCGCGGTCGCCTTTGAGTGGTGCACTATGGGTGTTGTGCGGCCGCGGTCGGCCTTGTGCGGTCCGCATGGGGCTAAGATCCACATTTCTACAGGGAGGCATGTGGAGCCACGGTCCTTTTTTGTGCAGTCTGCACAAGGAACGTCAGAGGGTATAAATAAACATGAAATTCAGTTATTTTACACGTTTTAAAACCCAAAAAACATAAGAAGTGATTTTCCAAACAACGTTTCTTCTCCAAAATGATTGGTAAGTGATTTCTAACTCATTTTCTTCACTCCTTAATATCTTTTAACATGACTTCAACTTCAATCAAGGATTTTCATGGGGAAAATTTGGGGTTTTGGGTAGAACCTGGGTTTTCTAAAAATTGGGGAGTCGAACCTTAATTTGAGGTCCGACTTCAAAAAAAATCATATATTTGGATTCGTGGGGGAATGGGTAATCGGGTTTAGGTCCGAACCTTGAGTTTTAACTACGTGGGCTCGAGGGCATTTTTGACCTTTTTGGATAGAAACCTTGTAAAACTCATTTTCATGCATTGGGGATGCCTAGTTTAGCATTTATTCATGTAATTAAGAAACTTATGATTACATTTAAACGATTTGGTGGCAGAATCAAGAGGTAAAATTGTACTTGAGACTTGAGTGGTGTTAATGGCATCGAGGTAAAGCTGTAATTGAGACTTGAGTGGTGTTCAAGGGATCGAGGTAAAGTTGTACTTGAGACTTGAGTGGTGTTCAAGGCATCGAGGTTAGTGTTTGGTCTAACCTTAGCTTGAGGGAATATGAGTTGTGTCTTATTTGCTACTTGCCAATAGTCGAGTACGATGTATAGCCATGGTGACGATTATATATATATATTGGTGTCTAGCATGACTGTGAGTCCGTGTATTGAGAATATTTTGTTTTGTTATAGCTTCCATAATTAATTGATGATTTCTATATGTGGTAAGGAGTATGTGAAAAGAAATTGTGAGATTTGAACTTCGTGGAGCGTTCGCTGGAGTTGAAATACAAATTATGAAGGTACATGAGATATTTAAATCTTTGGAGCATTGGCTCAAGTGATAATGTGAACTATGAGATGAAAGTGAAAGAAAGAGAAAGAGTTATTGGTTTATTCTCTTGTCGAGATATTTTGTTGATTTTCTCCATTGCCGGGACATAGAAATTTATTAATATTGTTCCCTTGCCGGGATTTAACTATTTAATTTCATTCCCTTACCGTGATTTCTTTCATTATTTGTTTACTTCTTCCCCTTAATTGTGATTGTTGTTTAGGTTAGTGAGAGTGATAAAGCATGAAGGGTAATATTGTGCATTGTATGATATTTGTTGATCGGGTTGCACGCTGCAACAATGCTAAATGACATGGACTGGGTTGCATGCTACGACAATGGTATTTATGGATCGGGTTGCACGCAACAACAATGTTGTTATATATTTGTGGATCGGGTTGCATGCTGCAACAATGATAAATGACATGGACCAGGTTGCACGCTGCAATAATAGTATTTGTGGATCGGATTGCACACTGCAACAATGCTAAATGATATGGATAAGGTTTCATGCCAAAATAGTATTATTATATATTGGGATATTAGTTTCTTTTGTTCGTTGTAAATTTTAAGTTGCCCTTACTCTGTTACTCTGGATTACTGTAAATACTGGTATACCATTGCACAATTTTTCTGCTTCCCATCTTTACTTGTTTATTACTGCTTTATTTTCTGTTGTATATTATATAACAGCACAGGTTTACTTGGTAGTCTGGTCTTAGCCTCATTACTACTTCGCTGAGGTTAGGCTGGGCACTTACAAGCATATAGGGTCAGTTGTGTTTATACTACACTCTGTTACATTTGGCACAGATCCAGGCTTTGGATATTGGCAGCAGTAGCGTGGGACTAGGCCTTCAGTCTAGTAAGACCCCGAGGAAGCCTTATAGGCTTCCGCGGGCTCGGCGTCTCCTTTATCATTCTTTTCAGTATGTCGTCTTTTGTATTCGGGACAAACAGTTACACTTTCTTTCAGACATTGTAATTAGTAAATCTTAGTAATTCGTGAGCATTGTGACACCATTCTTAGGTAGAGGTTTATGTTGACGTTTCCGCATTTCTATTCAGTTTTCTATTATTTAAGACTTCCGCTTATGATTTTAATTCTGTTGCTTTTATTTTAATGCTGATAATTATTAAAAAGGATTATGCCATTAAAGGAAAAAGTAATTAAGTTTGGGTTGCCTAGCTTCTATTAGTAGGCGCTATCACGACCCCGAGGGTGGAAAATCCGGGTCATGACAAGTTGGTATCAAAACACTACGTTACATAGGTCTCACAACTCACGGACTAACTTAGTAGAGTTTGAGGGATTGGCACGGAGACGTCTTCATTTATCCCCCAGAGGCTATAAAGTTAGGAAAACTTCCCATTTGTTCTTTCTTGTCGTGCGCTTCTGTTTCCTAACGCTGATTGAATTTCTACTATGTTCTTCCGAGATGGCGAGAACACACGCTTCCTCATCTACTGATTAGCAGCCCGAGCCCCTGGCAGTAGCTCTTGCCAGAGGCAGAGGGTGAGGCTGAGGTTCAGGTAGGGGCAGAGCTCAGCCTCGAGTAACAGCACCAGTGGTGGAGCCTCATGGTTATTTCGAGGAGGAGGTTCCAGCCCCAGCAGTTCCAGTGGGCCCAGATCAAGTCCCATAGGTGTTAATTACCACCCTAGTTCTTCATGATTCTCTAATCCAATTGGTAGGCCTCATGGAGAGTGTCACCCGAGCAGCTTTGCTTCCAGTAACAGCAGCCGCTTCTCAGGCTCGATGAGGGGTTCAGACTCCTGTACACGCACTCTAGAGCAGGTATCTCCCCATGTTCAGGTTCTAGTTATTCAGCTAGTGTTGGAAGTTCAGTCGGGTATAGTGGCTCAGGCCAGAGATGGAGCGACTATGTATACCGATGCTTTATGGAGACATGATAGGTTCAGCAAGCTCGTTGCTACTACATTCAGCAATGCTTCTTCTGAGAATCCTCATGATTTCTTATATAGCTTCCACGAGGTTCTTCGGAGCATTGGTATTGTTGAGACCAATGGGGTCAATTTTGCCGCCTTTCGCCCATCTGGATCCGCAAAGACATGGTGGAGAGATTATTGCTTAGCCAAACAAGCAGGGTCACCGTCTTTGACTTGGGAATAGTTTTTAGAGTTATTTTTGGAGAAGTTTCTCCCCTTTACTTAGAGAGAGGCTCTACGGAGGCAGTTCGAGCGCCCCTAGTAGGGTTCCATGACGGTCACTCAGTACGAGACCTGGTTCATTGATCTAGTTTGTCATTCTCTTGTTATACTTCCCGCAAAGAGAGAGGGTAAGGAGGTTTATAGGTGGCCTTATTCAACCGATTCGTCTTCAGATGGCCAATGAGACCAGCAATAAGATCATTTTTCAGGAGGCAGCCAATGTGGCTCGCAGAGTTGAGATGGTTCTGTCATATGGGAGGTGGTCATGGGCCAGATAAGAGTCCCCGTCATTCAGGAAGATTTAGTGGAATCTCGTTTGGAGGTAGAGATTTTAATGGTAGAAGCCATCCTCCTAGGCCCTTTCAGTCGGCTCTCTAGGTCTCTCATGGTACTTCAAGTGTCCTGGTTATCAGACACACTATTCTGATCAACAGCCTTATAGTGCACCACCAGCTCCCATCAGTACACCGCCACTTTAGAGTTTCCAAGGTGGTCATTCAAGCTGCCGTGTCAGCCTCACTCTCCTCAGCTAGAGCATTTGGGTGGATGTTAAGAGTGTGGTGAGTATGGTCATATCAAGAGGGCTTGCCCGAGATTTAGGGGTTCTCAGCCGCAACATCAGGGTCCCCGTTCTATGATTCAGGCACCAGATCTTCCAAAGGCCAGCCAGTAGTCGACCATCCCAGAGACGTGGTTTAGGGGAGCGGGGCCCAACCCCGATGTTATGCTCTTCCAGCTAGGCTAGAGGCTCACTCTTAAGATGTAGTCATTACAGGTACTATTCTGGTCTGTGATAGAGATGCTTCAGTGCTATTTGATCCAGGGTCTACGTATTTGTATGTGTCAACTTATTTTGCACCATACCTAGTCATGCCCAATGATGCATTGAGTATTCTTATTTATGTGACTACACCGATAGGTGATTCTATCATGGTCGATCGAGTCCATCGTGCTTGTATTGTGGTGATTTGGGGCCTTGAGACCCATGTTGACTTGTTGCTTTTAGACATAGTTGATTTCAACTTTATATTAGGGATGGATTGGATGTGCCCGTATCATTCTATCTTGGATTACCATGTCAACACCGTGAACTTAGCTTTACCGAGTATACCTCATTTATAGTGGAAAGGGACTCATGGTCATTCTACCCATAGTGTTATCTCATATGTGAAGGCTCGGTGTATGGTTGAGAAGGGATGTTTGGCTTATTTGGCGTATGTTCGAGATTCTAGTGTTGCGGTTCCCTCCATCGATTCAGTGCCCATGGCTCACGAATTTCCTAAGGTTTTCCCTTCAGATTTTTCGGGTATGCCACCCGACAGGGATATTGACTTTTGAACTGAATTGAATCCGACCACTCAGACCATTTCTATCCCGCCGTATTGTATGGCCCAGCCAGAGTTGAAAGAGTTAAAGGCTCAGTTGTAGGATTTGCTTGAGAAGGATTTTATAGACCCATTGTTTTACCTTGGGGTGCACCGGTATTGTTTGTGAAGAATAAGGATGGCTCGATGAGGATATTCATTGATTACCGACAATTGAACAAAGTTACAATCAAGGATAAGTGTCCACTATCGAGGATTGATGATTTATGTGATTAGCTTCAGGGTGCCAAGGTGTTTTCAAAGATAGACTTGAGATATTGCTACCATCAATTGAGTATTAGGGCATCTGATCTCCCTAAGACAGCTTTCCGCACTCGGTACGTGCATTACGAGTTATTGGTCGTGTAATTTAGGTTGACAAATGCCCCAACAACTTTTATGTTTTTAATGAATTATTCATGCCTTATTTGGCATCGTTTGTGATAGTCTTCATTGATGATATATTGATCTACTCCTGCAACCAAGGGGAGAAAGAGCAGCATCTCAGAGTGGTTCTTCATACTCTGAAGGATAGTCACTTACATGCTAAGATCTCAAAGTGTGAGTTCTGGTTGCATTCCTGGGTCATGTTGTGTTAGCAGAGTGTATTCAGGTTGACCTGAAGAAGATTTAAGCAGTCAAGAACTGGCATTTACCATCATCATCTACAGATATTCGGAGTCTCTTGGTGTTGGAGGGCTACTATCGTTGGTTCATGGAGGGGTTCTTATCTATTGCAGCCCTAATGACCAGGTTGACCAAGAATGGTGTCGAGTTCAGATGGTCAGATGTGTCTGAGGTGAGCTTTTAGAGGCTCAAGACAGCTCTGACTACGGCAACGGTATTAGTTTTCCACACATGTTCAGGGCCTTATGCAGTTTATTGCGATGCTTTATATATTGCGCTTGGTGCAATGTTGATGCAGGATGGCAAGGTCGTTGCCTATGCTTCGAGACAGTTAAAGATCCACGAGAAGAATTATCCAATTCATGATCTAGAATTGGCAACCAGTGTTTGCATTGAAGATTTTGAGGCATTATCTATATGGTGTGACGTGTGAGGTGTACACTGATCACAAGAGTCTTTAGTATCTGTTCAAGCAAAAGAAGTTTAATTTGAGGCTAGAAGGTGGTTGGAGTTGTTGAAGGATAATGATGTCACTATCTTATATCGCCCGGGGAAGGCCAATGTGGTGGCCGATGCGTAGTGTAGGAAGTCAGCTAGCATGGGCAGTCCTTCTTATATTCCGGTCAGCCAGAGGCTGCTTGCTTTGGATATTCAGGCTTTGGCCAATAAATTTGTGAGGTTGGATATTTCTAAGCCTAGTCGAGGGTTAGCTTGTACAGTCACTCGTTCTTCATTATTAGAGTGTGTCCATGATCGGTAGTTTGATAATCCCCATTTGTGTGTCCTTAGAGAAACGGTGCAGTGAGGAGGTGCCAAGCAAGTGATTGTAGATGGTGATGGAGTTTTGAGATTGTAGAGGCGAATTTGTGTGCCCAATATTGATGCGCTTCAAGAGTTGATCTTAAAGAAGTCCCATAGCTCTCGGTACTCCATTCATTCGAGTGCCACAAAAATGTATCAGGATTTACGGCAATGTTAATGGTGGCACAGAATGGAGAAAGATATTGTTTTGTATGTGGCTTAATGTTTGAACAATTAGTAGGTTAAATATGAGCACCAAATGCCTGGTGGATTGTTTCAGAGGATTGAACTTCCCGAGTGGAAGTGGGAGAGGATCACTATGAACTTTGTTACTGGACTTTCGATGACTCAGAAGAAATTCGATGCAGTTTAGGTCATTGTTAATAGGCTGACCAAGTCAGCGCATTTCTTTCATGTCGCAGTCTCCTATTCATCCGAGAGGTTAGGTGAGATCGATATCCGAGAGATTTTCCGCCTTCATGGTGTGTCGGTATCTATCATTTCGGACATAGGTACGTAGTTTACCTTGTGCTTATGGAGGGAAGTTCAGTGAGAGCTAGGCACCCTGGTTGAGTTGAGTATAGCATTTCATCCTCATACAGATGGACAGTCCGAGCGGACTATTCAGATAATGGAGGATATGCTCCGAGCTTGTGTTATTGACTTTGGAGGTTCATGGGATCAGTTCTTGCCTTTAGCAGAGTTTGCCTACAACAACAGCTACCAGTTGAGTATTTTGATGGACCCTTATAAGGCATTGTATGGTAGGAGATTTTGATCTCTCGTTGGATGGTGTGAGCCGGGGGAGGCTCGGTTATTGGGTATAGATTTGGTTAATGAGGCCTTGGACAAGTTCAGGATCATTCAGGATAGGCTTTATATAGCTCAGTCCAGGAAAAAAAGCTATGCAGATCCTAAGGTTCGGGATGTAGCTTTCATGGTTGGTGAGTGAATGTTGCTCTGAATGTCCCTATGAAGGGCATGATGAGATTTTGGATGAAGGGCAATCATAGCCCTAGGTTCATTGGCCCATTTGATATTCTTGATAGAGCAGAAGAGGTGGCTTATAGATTTGCATTGCCGCGTAGCTTATCAGTCGTGCATCCATTTTTTCATGTGTCCATGCTTCGAATTCTGTGATAGTTTCGAAAACCTTTTCTGGGATCCATACCACGTGATAGATTTCGGCATTGTCCAGTTGGACAAGGACTTGTCTTATGATGAGGAGTCGGTGGCTATTCTAGACAGGCAGGTTCACCAATTGAGTTCGAAGAGTTTTCCTTCTGTTCGTGTTCAGTGGAGAGGTCGGCCTCCTGAGGCATCGACCTGGGAGTCCGAGTCCGATATGCATGACCATTATCCTCATCTTTTCCCCAACTCGGGTACTTTCTTCTTCTGTCCGTTCGAGGACAAACGATTGTTTTGGAGGTGGAGAAAGTTACAACTCAAAAGGTCATCACCTATTTTAATCGAATTATGTGTCTTCGAGGTCTCAAAAGCCTTGCTTAGAGTTGCCACGGTTTATGTGCGTAGTCTAGGAGCGTAGCTTAAAAGCTCATATGTGAAACTTTGTCAAAATTGCAAAGTTTTGGCTATAGTATGAACAAATTTGACTTTGCTCAATATTATAGGTAAACGAATTCGGAACCATGATTTAACGGTCGCGGAGGGTCGGTTAAAAAACATAGGACTTTTTCGTATGCTCGGAATTGAATTCCGAGGTCCCGATCCCGAGATATGAATTTATAAGTGCAATTATTTTCTGGAAATGATTAAGGAAAACTTAAGTGAAATCTTAGTTGAAAGCAATGGTATCGGGACTGTGTTTTGGTTCCGACGACCGGTACAAGTCTTACATATATTTTGAATCACTCTTGTAAAGTTTGGTAAAAATGGATGTCGTTTGACGTGATGTGGACCCTAATTAGGAAAATTTATGTTTAAAGGAATTTTGAGAAGTTTCCTTGATCTTGAGGCATAATTCGATGTTCATGATATTATATTGGTGATTTGATCACAGGAATATGTTCGAAAGGTATTTTTGAGGTAGTGTGCATATACACTTTAGAGTTTTGATGGCTCGGTGCGTTTCGAGTAGGTTTCGGGATGCCTTGGGCTTAAAAGATCAGATATTGGCAGGTTCAGGCATTGTTGCAGGTATCTGAACCCTCCAGCGCGGCCCGTGAGAAATCGAGTGCGGTCATAGAGGGACCAGCGCGATCGCGACTGCCTTTGAGCGGTTCGCGGTGGGTGCTTTGCGGCTGCGATCGGCCTTGTGCGGTCCATGCGGGGCTAAGATCTGCAGGTCTACAGGGAGGCCTGTGCATTTGCGGTCATTTTTTCCGGTCCGCATAGGGAGCGTCAAAGTGGTATAAATACACGTCTATTTAAGTTATTTTACACTTTTCAAAACACCAAAAGCATAGAGGCGATTTTTCCAAACAACATTTCTTCTCCAAACAGATTGATAAGTCATTTCTAACTCATTTTCTTCACTCCTTAACATCTATTAACATCATCTTCAATCAAGGATTTTCATGGAGAAAATTGGGGGTTTTCGGTAGAACCTAGGTTTTCTGAAAATTGGGGAGTTGGACCTCAATTTGAGGTCCGATTTCAAAACAAATCATATCTGGATTCATGGGAAATAGGTAACCGGGTTTAGGTCCGAACCCGAGTTTCGACCATGTGGGCCCGAGGGAATTTTTGACTTGTTTGGGTAAAAACCTTGTAAAACTCATTTTCATGCATTGGGGTTGACACATTTAGCATTTATTATTGTAATTAAGCAACTTATGATTAGATTGAAGCGATTGGGTGGTGGAATCAATAGGTAAAGCTGTACTTAAGACTTGAGTGGTATTCAAGTCATCGAGGTAAGTGTTTTTTCTAACCTTAGCTTGAGGGAATAGGAGTTGAGTCTTATTTTCTACATGCTAATTGTCGAGTACGATGTATAGGCATGGTGACGAGTATCTATACACTAGTATCTAGCATGACTTTGAGTTCTTATATTGAGAATATCCTGTTTTGTTATAGCTTCCATACTTAGTTGATGATTTCTATATGTGGTAAAGCACATGTTAAAGGAAATTGTGAGATTTGAACTTCGTGGAGCGTTGGCTCGAGTTGAAATACAAATTGTGAAGGTTAATGAGATACTTAAATCTTTGGAGCATTGGCTCAAGTGATAATGTGAACTATGAGCTGAAAGTGAAAGAAAAAGAAAGAGTTATTGGTTTATTCCCTTGCCGGGGCGTTTTGTTGATTTTCTCCCATGCTGGTACATGGAAATTTATTAATATTGTTCCCTTGCCGGGACGTTTTGTTGTTTTGTTGATTTTCTCCCTTGCTGGGACATGGAAATTTATTAATATTGTTCCCTTGACGGGATTTAACTCTTCAATTGCATTCCCTCGCCGTGAGTTGTAACATTATTTGTTTACTTTCTAGCCCCTTAATTGTGATTGTTGTTTGGGTGAGGAAGAGTGATAAAGCACGAAGGGTGATGTCATGCATTGTATGATATTATTGGATCGGGTTACATGCCGCAACAATGCTAAATCACATGGACCGGGATGCATGTTGCAACAATGGTATTTATGGATCGAGTTGCACTCTTAAATAGTGTTTTTATATATTTGTGTATTCGGTTGCATGCCGCAACAATGCTAAATGACATGGACTCGGGCACGCCGCAACAATGGTATTTGTGGATCGCGTTGCACGCCGCAACAATGCTAAACGATATGGATCAGGTTGCACGCCGCACCAGTGTTGTTATATATTAGGATCGGGTTGCTCGCCACAACAATTATTGAAACAAGTGTGTTTATTTGGAAATTAGTTTCTTTTGTTCACTATAAATTTTAAGTTGCCCTTAGACTGTTACTCTGGATTACTGTTAATACTGGTATACCCCCGCAGCATGTTTCCCCCTCCCATTTTACTTGTTTATTCCTGCTTTATTTTCCGTTGCATATTATTTAACTGCACAAATTTACTTGGTAGTCTAGTCGTAGCCTCGTTACTACTTTGCCGAGGTTAGGCTAGGACCTTACCAGCACATGGGGTCAGTTGTACTGATACTACACTTTGTGCTATTTTGCACAGATATAGGCTTTGGACGGCGGCAGAAGTAGCGTGGGTGCGGGCCTTCTGTCCACTGAGAAACAGAGGTAGCCTTGCACGTGTCCGCAGGCCCGACGTCTCCATTATCATTATTTTCATTTTGTTGTCTTTTGTATTCGTGACAAATAGTCACATTTTCTTTTAGACACTATAGTTAGTAAATCTTAGATGTTCGTGAGCATTGTGACACCAGTCTTGGGTAAAGGTTTATGTTGACTTTTCCTCATTTCTATTCATTTTTCAATAATTTAAGACTTCTGCTTATGATTTTAATTCCTTTGCTTTTGTTTTAATGCTGATAATTATTAAAAAGGATTATGTCATCAATGGAAAAAGTAATTAAGTTTTCCTTGCCTTGCTTCTATAAGTAGGCGCCATCACGACCCCGAGGGTGGAAAATCCGGGTCCTGAAAATAGGGATGTCCTACGTATATCAGAGACAAAAAGACAAAATGGCAAGATCTACACTCTGTGCCAAAGGTCTACAACTTGTCAAATTCGTCGTTTGCATCATCAACAAGAAGTAACCGAGTGGCGCGCTCGTCCGCCCTTTCTCAAACTAGTTCTTCCAAGAGAATGAAGCCCATTGCACCGAACTCCTCAAGTAATTTTATATGGGACCCACAGTGAATGTATTCCTCGAAGCTCTTCCCACGGTCGAGGGCTCACTTCAGTTCATCCTGGGCATCAGCAGCATCTTTCACACGAATTGCCATCTCTGATCAGCCCTGATTTGTCTTAATGCCACTTCTTCCTAAGCATCGATTATCTTGGATCTGACCTTTGAGAGATCGGATTCAAGTTTCCTAATCATGTTCGCCTGATTTTTGGCGTTGTCATGAGTCAATCTGAGCTGGGCCTCGAAGGTCAGGACCTTAGCCGAGGTGCGCATCTCCTCTAAAGCTCGAGCCTGCACATGGGCCCTTGGCTCCTCGCAAGAAACTCTGATGCGATTGACGTCACCCTCGAGGTACTCCAAGGCCTCTAACATTTTATGCAACTGATACAGCAAAAGAGAATTAGCCATAAGGTTAGAAAGGGGTGAAGCACGCACTACATGAAGTTACCTGCTCTATCAAATAGCTCTCATAGTTTGAACTCTAGTACGCCTCATATATCCAATATTGCAGCTCAACTTCCTTCTCCTCTCTAAGGAGCCTGAGAGATTCGCCCTCACCCAAAAGTTTCAGAAGCTTGGCCCCTTGACAGAACAACTCAGACCTGAGCCCATCAGAGGCCTACATGAGGAAGATTCAATAGAGGAAGGAGGACATGGGATATAGGAAAAATGTACATAAAACTCACCACAAAGTGAAGCCGATTGACTTCCTCGAAGTAGGAACACACCCCTGTTGGTCCTGTCCGTGAGGCCCTAGAAGAACCGACCTGGGCACATCATATTCGCTCAAAAGAACTGCCGGTTGGGAATGAAGAACTCTCGGAGCAGCAGACTCGGGCAACGCCCTTTCTTGGAAAAAGTGAGCCTGACCAGAACCATTTTAAGCTCTGTCACACCGCTGGTGCCGATCTCTCTTATTGCCATTGCCGTTCGGCCCGAAAACCAATGACTCCTTCTCCTCTCCAGAAGAGCATTGCCCCCTCCCAAGAGACCACCCAATATCTGTAAATGGCACGAATGGAAGGGGAAAGGGTTACCTATGGTATACAAAGGCAGGAGAAAGGCAACGCACACACATACCTTGGTACCGCACTCCTCATCCAGTATGGAGTACAGCTCGCCATCTGCGCTCATCGAAAGATGAATAGGTCACCAGCCTCCGGACCCAGCCGGGCAGGTCATGAACCTCAGACGCCATCCGTGAAGTTTCTGTTGCCAGGGAAACAACATTATTACTCAGCTAATTTTTGTTATGTGCGAAATCTGAAAAACTGCCAAAACGCCTCACTCACGTGCATAATTCCACCCTTTGGGAAATGGCAAAAATTACACAGGGATAATATTGGTCATCTGGACAAAGATAAACCAACTAGCCCACTCTCATAAACAATGAAGGGCATGGACAAACGAAACCTAAGAGTTAGCAGGCCTCGATAATGAAAGGGTCAATATAGCCTGATAAGGTGGTCATGCGTGAATTCAATCCCGGCCTTCTCCACAAAGAATCTCATCATCAGCGCCCTTTGCCAAAATGACGGATAAATTTGTGCTAAGGTGACCTGATACTTCAAGCAGAAATCAAGCACAACCCTATCAGGGGGCAAATGCAAAAGGGTATAGGTATACGCTCAAGAATCCATTAGTGGAGTCCGCGATGCCCTCATTTGGGGAAAGCACTTGCTGTGTTACCCCTTGGTCCAGCCGCAGAACCTCCTCGCTATCTCCAGATGTTCCTCTTTTATCAAAGACGTCATCTCTAGAAGGAAGTCCCTCAGTTCCTGATCACAAGGAGCAGCACCGCCTGTCACCTACCGGATCGGCCTCGAAGTGGTTCCCATGACTTTGGTGAAACTGCAGGTCAAGGCAAGGGCGCGCGCCAGTGCTTTTTGCACCTAAAGAGATGAAGTATATCGTGCAAAAGATGAAAGGTAGCTACCTATATTAGTGAAACCTTGCTAGGGAGTGGAAGCCACCACACATATATGTGAGAAGCAGCTATGATTCACCTGACCGAGACAAGCCCCGACAACCCAATAGCCTCGATACAAATCGACGGATCGACACCCGGTCTAGAAAGCACCCCCAATGAGGAGTCAACACTAAAGGGGCCATTTGTATTATCTATATGCTCGGAGTAGCGCTCTATGTCAAAAACCTTCGGTCCAAGGAAGTCAGAACACGGTAAACTTTAAATGCCGACATTCGACACAAGGCAAGCACCTAGTCTCATTATTCCCTCTTCTTGTAAATAGGAGTAAACGCGGGAAGCTCCAATCGCAAAAGCTCCACGAAGGTCCGAGGAAGCGCCCAAATATGAGTAAACTCCACAGTGGAAGTCAACCAAATTCATCCGAAAAGGGTTATCTACGTCAAAATCAATAGGGACCCCCGGGTGCCCGGAGATGACCTTCATCCAAGGTAACATTCCCGAAGGCCCCAAAATTGGACGCATGATCTCCAAATAACTCGAGGGGCCTCGGTACCCCTGAGCTATCAGAATCGATCCAAGATTGGTCAGAAGAACGAGGATTGGTCAGGGAAATATCATGTTGATCAGCACAAGATCAGAATGAATGCCCACGCTCAAGTCAGATATCAGCTATCAACAAACAAAGGAAGGCATTCGAAGGGCCTCGAAGGGCATGGGAGCTAGAAGCAAAGAAAAGTAAGGAAAGCAGAAATCAGCAAAGTATATTCCTATTCATAAAAATTTATGTACAAGCAGCCCTCAAGGGGTCGTTACATACAATTACAAAGGCCTACAAGAGTCTGCGCCTAGAGAAAATGCAAAGGGATGCATAAGCTACATGAAAGACCGAAGATCAATCCACCTTTGAAAGTCCACAACAGGCTCCTCCGGGCACTTGTCCTTGGAAGTTTCATTCCAACTTTCCACACTGATATCCCCAAGAGACAAGCAAGTGGTAGGGAGGGATGAAAAAATGCCATAGCTTTCCAAGGCTCGAGGACCTTCTTTGGCCAATGAAGCCTCGGAGAGACGGCGGACAAACAATTCCTCAATCTTGCTTGCACCGGTACTGTTAATCCACTTCTTGGGACGTCCAGCCGTGAAAGCCCCCAAGTCGGAGCAAAGCGCCACGTCAAGCCAGGGTATGAAGGTGAGCAGGGAGGTAAAATCCGAGCTCCCTTTTGAGCAGCAGTGCATAATTCGAATAGCTGTCTACATAAAGTGGAAGATGGCTACTGGTCCCCCATCACCACGGGCCAGTAGCAGAGATAAGGGCTAGCATACAAACGACCACAGCAATAGCGGGACAACACACTTACGTTTGATTAAGGGAGACCCCGACAGTGTCACGACCCAAATCCTGAACCTTGTCGTGATGGCGCCTCTTCTGAAGACAAGGCAAGCCAATCAACCCAATTAATCCTTTTAAAATAATTATTTAACAAAGATATAGTGCAAAATGGTTTTAGTAACACCCAAAAGCAGAAAATCCAACCCAACATAGACCTAACCGAGGCTTCACAAGTCATGAGCAACTAAGAAATCCTGACACAAGTCTGCTAATTACAGAATCCAACACAATAATTAGAATAACATAGGAATCATAAGATAAAGGAGTCACGGGTGCTGCGAACGCCAACAACTACCTCGTAGTATCCGAACACCACCTGGACTAGAAAGGTCAGCTCTCAAGTATGAAAATCTGCTATGCGTGAATCTGCACAAACAGTGCAGGGAGTAATTTGATAACTCAGACCCATTGAGTAAGAAAAATAAATAATGACTGAAAGCATGAAATCTCATAAAGGCACAATATAGCGATATCTCAAGCAGTAAAATTCATTATACAATAAAGCCATGAAACATCAGATAATTCTCTTTTTAAAATAGTGAAGAGAAATAATTTCAACAGTAAGGAATAATCAAAAGCTTGCCCCTCAAGCTCAATATTAAACTCACAGCACAGTATAATCCCCATGGGCTCACTCCCAACTCACCAGCACACAACATCAGCCCCTTGGGCTAACTCTAAACTCACCACACACAAACAACAGCCTCTCGGGCCCACTCCCAACTCACTTGGGTACCCTGTGCTCATTGGGGGTGTGTATAGACACCGGAGGGGCTCCTACAGCCCAAGCACAATATCAATTGGCTTGAAAACATTCACACATTACTCACAAGTCCGGAAAGCCTCATCACATAATACTCGAGGCCTGAAAGCCACCTCACATAACACTTGAGGCCCGAAAGCCTCCTCGCATAACACTTGAGGCCTGAAAGACTCCTCATATAACACTCAAGGCCTGAAAGCCTCCTCACATCACTTAACATATCCTCACGTATGGCCCCCGGCCTCAATCAGTCCAGAAAATAATCATAAGCCTCTTGGGCATTAGTAAATCAATAGGGCTCAGCTTAACAACATTATAAATATCATTAAGTCTCGAGTTAAGTATAAATGTAGCTAAGTTCACAAAATAATATAATTCAATTGGACTGCGTTCAAATAATATTTACATTCGTGAGGAAAATTCACAAAAGATTTCAGATATTTTGCATGAAGCGCAAATATGGCGATAAGCCCCAATCATAGTGAAAAACAATAAATCTTTATCAAATACGCGGTAAAAATATCAATTGGGATGGACCAAGTCATAATCCTCAATAGTAAATTACCCTGTGCTCATCATACAACTCGTCTCTCATCTCAACATAGCAGTATGTTTTGCAATCCGGGGTTTCAAATCCTCGGTGCATCATTTAAAATCATTACTCACCTCAATACGGCCAAAATACTACTCCGCGATGCCCTTTTCTTTCGAATCGGCCTCCTCGCACGTCGAATTTGGCCAAAACTGCAACGAATATATTACAATAGGCTAGTGGAATATAATCCAATCGAAAAGACCTGAAAAATATCAAAAATCACGAAATTTGCAAAACCCGAGCCCCGGACACACTTCTCAAAAAATTACAAAAGTCACATCACCGGATTCCTCGTTTTGCCACGAGTCCGTACATATAAAATTTACCAAAATCAGAGTTCAAATGACCCCTCAAATCTTCAAATATTATTTTCAAATCTCTAGGCCTAAATCCTCAATTATTCTATGATTTTCATGCTCAAATCCATACATAATTGATGTACTTAATTCAAAATAGGTTGAGATAACTTACCTTCACATTGATGATGAAAATCACCTCTTGAACCTCTCCAAAAACCGTCCATACTTTGAAGAAATGAAGAAAAATGAGCTAAACCCGCTAAAATATAATTCTGCCCAGATATTTCTTCATCGCGATCACGGAAATTGCTTCGCGATCATGGAGAGAAAATTTTTCCAGCCCAAATTTTACCTTTCGCGATTGCGGAAAAGGCTTCGCAATCACGGAGAGCAATTCCAGCTCCTCCGGGCAGCCTTAAGTATAATCTCCATAACATTTTGCACACAACTCCGAATGACAAATGGTTTGATGTTCAGGAAACTAGACACAAATGTCTATAACTTTCATATGTTACTCATTTCCTAAATCCTTGTATATTGGGATATATAAGCTTCCAAATTCATCAATTTGTATTAGAGATCCTTCCCGGATATCCTGTCGTGTAACTTCCATAACGTTTGCTACAGATGTCCAAAGTATGATGTCCTTATCTTTCTGGAAACTAAATTCAAAGGGCTACAACTTTTATTTGGAATTACCTCAAATTTCCTTGTAGATAAAAAGATATGAGCTTCCGAAGTAGGATCAATGCACCAGAAAGTTTCCTTCTTTGCGATCACGAAGCACTGTACGCGATCGCGAAGCACTGGCAATTTTCTCACATTTTACCCGCCGCGATCGTGACCAACTAAACACGATCGCGTAGAGCACTGCTGTGGCCAAAAACCAGCAGTTAAAATGGCCTAGAAATCGTCCGAAACCACCCCGAAACTCACCCGATCCCCTCGGGACCCCGTCAGAACGTGCCAACAACTCTGGAAACATGTCACGGACTTAGTCGAGGTTTCAAATCACATCAAACAATGTTGAAATCAGGAATTAACCTCCAATCCAAGCTTGATGAACTTTGAAATTTCCAACATCTATTGTCGATGCCGAAACCTATCAAATCTCGTCTGATTGACTTCAAATTTTGCAAACAAGTCCAAAATGACATAATGAAGATACAGAAATTCTCGGAATTCCATTCCGACCGTCAGATCGAAATTTGACATATCAACCGGAATTCTCCAAAATACTAACCTTGCCAATTGAAGCTTAAATTCCACACCGGTCATCACAAAAATATTCCAGACACACTCCTAAGTCTCAAATCACCTAAAGAAGCTATCCGAACAATAAAATTCACATTTCAAGCCCGATATCAAAATTTCCACTTCCAGTCGAATTTTTATCAAAAACCTTTAATTTTCTATCTTTAGCCAAAGGACTCCAAAATGACCTACATACCTCCAAATTCACTTCCGATCGCTATCCCAAATCAAGAATCACCATACTTAGCTTATCCTAGTCTCAGAATCCCAAACAAACATCAATAATACATAAATGCATTCAAAGCCAAACTGATGCAATTTCTTCTAAAATGCTATCTTCCATAATAGGCTCCAAAACGCTCTCGAGTTATCCAAAGCCGATCCGGGCATACGCCCAAGTATTTTATCATCGTACAAACCTGCTGAAACCTTCGGATCCCAGTTCTGAGGTCGTTTACTCAAAATTTCAATCTTAATTCATTTCTTCAACTTTAAGCTTCTAAAATGAGTAAGTTTCATTTAGATTTGGCTCCAAACTTCCTGAATTTTAATTCTGACCAAACACACAAGTCAATATACCTGAGATGAAGCTGCTCATGGCCTCAAACTGCTAAATGATGTGCCGGAGCTCAAAATGACCGATCGGGTCGTTATAAACTCCCCCGCTTAAACATATGTTCGTTCTCGAACGTGCTAAGAACTACACCGAAGTAATCTGAAATCACTTGTTTAACGCCTCATGCACCTTCCTGTGCTACCACAACTCAGTTGAGCACATTAGCTCGATAACTCTGTAGATATACTGCTTTATTTAAGCAAATAAGGCATTAGTCCCAATCCAACATCCGGAATTTCCTGCCAAGCCTGTTTCAATCATACGACCACTATATCAATCTCCACACGTTGTACCCAAATATGACTGCATTTTTACTGAATTCACACTTTGCATCACTTTACTCATATGACTACAATAACATTCTTTAAACATCATAGTCGAAATTCCACAAATCTATGCTCCTATTGCATCTCATGACCTACACAAGTCTTGGTGTAGCTTTTGCAACACTGATACGACGGAAAAGATGTGCCGAAACTCATAACCAACTGTTGAATCAATAATTCCTTAGATCTATACTCCTGAGAAGATCCATTACCTTGTCCCAAGCCAAAGAATGATCTTTGCTCTATAATATACTTCATATAATCTATTTGCACTGATCCTAAATCAAATAATCTCATTTCATCCAGGTACGAACTGTTCAAGCAATAACCCACCTTGGACATAATAAAAAGTCCAATATAATGCCACAATGTGCCAATCGGCTACCACTCAGAATGCAATACAAAAATCAAGCCTAACTCTAAAAAGGAGATCTAATTACCCCACCCGCAAATCATACATGTGACGCGGGCTCACGGCTAGAACTAAAATTTTGGGAAAAATAAGAGATAGAACACATAAAAGAAAATAGGGGGGGCTGTACTGAACATCATATTGTTGCAGCATGCAACCCGATCCAAACAACTTACCCATGGTGGCGTGCTACCCAATCCACATATACAACTCACATAAGGAGACATACGACGAGCTGAATAGCTCATCACATCAAAACACCGGATATCGGTCATAAGCACACTAAGGTGCATAATATCATCCCTAAGGGAACACATAGCATTATAGGCTAAAATTTGAGCACAACGGAGGTACGATACATGATCCGAATATCAAGAGCCATCCTGCTCGTATAACATCACCGCTGAGCGGAACCTCAACATATAAGAAATTTACCAAGCCGTTTCACAACTCATAGGGTACAATATATCGTTACATGAATTAGCTGACCACGAAATAAGACCGTGACTATCCTTTGATAAAGAACGCATTGCATAAATAAACACAACTAGCCTGACGTAAGACTCACTTCCACATTTGAATTTATCCATCAACCTCAAGTCGACCATGATCGTGCTAAGCTAGGCCAATAATCTTTCATTGGTTCATAACCTAATAAACAGAGTGCCCTCCAAGCATAAATTCTCAAATGGATGATACTACAATAATCGTCATACATGGTTTAAATTTCTAATAAATCAAGTGACTACATGTCACACTTATACATTCTTCCAGTGGGACAAGCTCCCACCATCTTCCGAAATAATTTAACGGGTTTGCACATTCAAACCACTGGATGCACTAACGCTGAAAAGCGATCAAGAGTCCATAACCAGGATGCAAAGACATTCTCATAGAACACCGATCATCAATACCCATCTTACTCAAAACACTAAACTCCTTTCCTGCTCATCCGAGCACGTGACATCACAGTCATTATAGAAACTGCAACCTTGGTCCTTACTTCAAATTCCATACCACTCAATGCAACTCATGTACTAATATATTATAGACGTGATTTCCACCACAACTCTGGAACTGCCGATAGGCTAACACTTCATCACATAAAACGTTTCATTTTAACTCCCTTCAGGAGAACTATATATACAGACGGATTCTCATAACCATCGAATATGTAAATCTCTAAACAGCGGTCCAAGCCACCATAATCCTTTCCGAGATCCGCCTACTCATAACAGGCTATAACAGAAGAATGCTTATGAATAACATCAATAATTGCGGCCGACAAGCCTCACACGTACCGCCACATATCACATGCATAACTCGATCACGCTGAACGTACTGATCACTGACACCAATATGCCAATTCAACTATGGCTAATCAATCTACTTCCTTACAATTTATCCTTGACTGCCTTGGGAATAATAATAAATCCATTCAATTCCTAACTTATTCCAACCGTACTCACCCAGAGTGACCTTAAATCGTGAGACCATGCTGTCTCAAATCACATGACCATTTCATGTCTCTCAAATGCTACCCCACAAGTCAAAACACCATAGAACATTTTGTGCCTTTCTTCATAAATTGCTTCAAAATCTTGACTCTTAACCGTACTTATAGACTCAAAATAATTAGGCACCAAACTTTAACTCTTGAAATCACTAGGACCGCTATTGAGAGCGACCCGGCTCTGACTTGGCCCTGAATGCAACCAACTCTACTGAATTTTATAACATATGAATACCCTCTTGATAAAGCACTCAGAGGGATCACTTTCCTCGAAGCATGCACCTATACGAGGCATAAATAATGAATCTTCCCTCAAGTCTGAACATGAGCCAATAAGGCTAACCATAGCATGCATTAAGCAATTTCAATTACTCAAATTTCCACCCATGGTCCTTTTCCGTAGCTACAATAACCCATCAATACGCTAATAACAACAATTCACGCCGGTAATTAACCATGCAACCCAATCGTAAGCGGTGGGACTCTCCCACTTAGTTCAAAGCCACTATTACATGACTCCGAACACACTAGAACCATTCTCTCAAGTCATTTACTCTTATTCAACCTGCAGTTCACCGGATCTAACAAACATAACCACTTGTGCCTCATTAACGCTCTGACACCACAGTGCATGACCTCATTCCAATACAACCAAACATCCTCCCTCTCCATGTACCGAGCATTCTTTACCAATGACAGCTTAAGACATATTGTGATTCTCACACATCTATGAAGCACCATGTAGCCTTTGTCAAAGTTCTCCCTCGCCAGTGCCATCTTCGGACCAATTTACGCAACCAGAGTTGATTCACCACCATGCCTCGAACCTGAACCAACATAGCACATGGCCGTACAATTATTTAATCAATAGCAAACACCCCAACTTGGCTCGAAGCCATAGATCACAACACATATACTATATTGTTGCCCTAATACCATGGTGATATTGAACTCACTCCTTCATAAGCTTGTGGAAACACGAATCATCGAAAATTTTAACTCTTCTGCCCACTCTTTAGGCGACAAATTTTTTTTTCAAAAATTTCGGCAGAGTTTCCTTTTGTAGTTGGGGTCTATCCACCTGCCATAGAATCACCAAAACTATTCTAACGACACATCCACAACTTCACAAAGCCTCACAATAAAAATCAAACGCTTAATAGTCCACCTATCATTAAGAAGGTCTCCATCGTCACTTCCAACTCATATAGATACATCCCGCAGTTGTAATATACTCATCACGCACCTATCCATCCATCATTCCCACTAATAGGGACAACAACGAACATATTAGTTCAAAACACTTGGTCACATAATCAGCACCTCGGTGCACAAGACATAGGCAAAGATCCGGCTTCAAGTCCTCCATACTGGCCTAACATCAAACTCAAAGGGATTACAGCTCGCCCCTCAATCAGGGAATTACAAGACATCGAGGCACATCTAATACTGAGCACTCGTTCGCGCATACGAATATGTGGAAGGAACTATAAAAGTTACCTTTTCAAGATGAATCAAGGACGCACGATAAGATTTCAAGAATGTGAAGTTTTCCTAAAGGTTATGCAGTCTCCCGAGGATAAATAAAGATGTCTACGTACCGATCCACAAGACTCTACTAAACCTGCTCAAGACTCGCAAGACCTAGTAACCTAGACTCTGATACCAACTTGACACGACCCAAATCCACAACCTGGTCGTGATGGCGCCTCTTGGGAAGACAGGGCCAGCCATTCAACCCAACTAATGCTTTTAAACTAATTATTTAACAAAGATAGAGTGCAACATGGTTTTAATAACACCCAATAGCGTAAAATCCAACTCAACATGGCCCTAACCGGGGCGTCAAAAGTCATGAACAACTAAGAAATCCTGACACAAGTCTACTTAATACGGAATCCGACACAATAATTTGAATAACTTAGGAATTATAAGATAAAGGGGTCACGGGGGCTGCGGACGCCAACAGCTACCTCGTAGTCTCCGAACACCACCTAGACTGAAGAGGCCAGCTCTCAGGTATAAAAATCTGCACACACGGTGCAGGGAGTAATGTGAGTACTCCGACCGAGTGAGTAATAAAAATAAATAATGAGTGAAAGCATGAAATCTCATAAAGGCACAATATAGCGCTATCTCAAGCACTAAAATCAATTATTCAATAAAGCCATGAAATATCAGATAATTCTCTTTTTAAAACACTGGAGACGAATAATTTCAATAGTAAGGAATAATCAAAAGCTTTCCCCTCGGGCTCAATATCAAACTCACAATACAGTATCAGCCCCACGGGCTCACTCCCAACTCACCACACACAAACAACGGGCCCACTCTAAACTCACATGGGTACCCTTCGCTCACTAGGGGTGTGTACAAACTCCGTAGGGGATCCAACAGCCCAAGCGCAAAATCGATAGGCCTGAAAGCCTTCACACATAACACACGAGGCCTGAAAGCCTCATCACAAAACACTCGAGACCTGAAAGCCTCCTCATATAACACTTGAGGCCTGAAAGCCTCCTCACATAGCACTTGAGGCCTGAAAGCCTCCTCACATAACACTCGAGGCCTGAAAGCCTCCTTACATCACTCAACGTATCCTCACGTATGGCCCTCGGCCTCAATCAGTCCAGAAAATAATCATAAGCCTCTTGGGCATCAGTAAAACAATAGTGCTCAGCTCTACAGCATTATAAATATTATTTAAGTCTTGAGTTGAGTATAAATGTAGCTGAGTTAACAAAATAATATAATTCAATTGGACTGAGTTCAAATAATATTTCAATCCCTGAGAAAAATAGTGATGTAAATTCACAAAAGATTTCAGGTATTTCGCACGAAGCCCAAATATGGTAATAAGCCCCAATCATAGTGAAAAACAATAAATCTTTATCAAATACGCGGTAAAAATATCAATTGGGATGGACCAAGTCACAATCCCCAATAGTAAATGACCCCAGCTCATCATATATTGCGTGTCTCATCTCAACATAGTAGTATGTTGTACAGTTCGGGGTTTCAAACCCTCAGTGCATCATTTAAAATCATTACTCACCTCAATACGGCCAAAAGTCTACTCTGCGATCCCCTTTACTTTCGAATCGACCTCCTATCACGTCAAATCTGGCCAAAACTACAACAAATATATTACAATAGGATAAGGGAATATAAGTCAATCGAAAAGACTCGAAAAAAATCAAAAATCATGAAATTTGTAAAACCCGAGCCCCGGGACCACTTCTCAAAAAATTATGAATGTCACATCACAAGATTCCTCGTCTATACACGAGTCCGTACATATAAAATTTACCAAAATCGGAGTTCAAATGACCCCTCAAATCTTCAAATCTTATTTTCAAATTCATAGGCCTAAATCCTCAATTTTTCTACGATTTGCATGCTCAAATCCATAAATAATTGATGTACTTAACACAAAATAGGTGGTGATAACTTACCTTCACATTGATGATGAAAATCCCCTCTTGAAGCTCTCCAAAAGTCGTCCATACTTTTAAGAAGTGAAGAAAAATGATCTAAACCCGCTAAAATATCATTCTGCCCAGGTATTTCTTCATCACGATCATGGAAATTGCTTTGCGATCGCTGGAGAGAAAATTTTTCCAGCCAAATTTTATCCTTCGCGATTGCGGAAAAGGCTTCGCGATAGCGGAGAGCAATTCCAGCTCCTCCGGACAACCTTCAGTATAATGGCCATACCTTTTTGAACGCAACTCCGAATGACAAATGGTTGGATGTTCTGGCACTATACACAAAGGTCTATAACTTTCATATGTTACTCATTTCCTAAATCCGTATACATTGGGTTATATAGCTTCCAAATTTATCCATGTGTATTAAAGATCCTTCCCGGACAGCCTAGAGTATAATGTCCATAAGTTTTGCTAAGATGTCCAAATTATGATGTCATTATCTTTCTGGAAACTAGATTTGAAGAGCTACAACTCTCGTTTTTGAATCACCTCAAAATTCCTTGTAGATAAAATGGTAAGCTTCCGAAGTAGGATCAATGCTGCCGAAAGATTCCTTCTTTGCGATCGCGAAGCACTGTACGCGATCGCGAAGCACTGGCAATTTTCACAAATTTTACTCAACGCGATCGCGACAAAATCCCCGCAATCGCGTAAAGCACTGCTGTGGCCAAACACCAGCAATAAAAAATGGCGTAGAAATGGTCCAACCCCCCCCCCCCCCCGAAACTCACACGAGCCCTTCGGGACCCCGCCCGAACGTGCCAACAAGTCTGGAAAATGTCACAGACTTAGTCAAGGCTTCAAATCACATCAAACAACGTTGAAATCATAAATTAACCTCCAATCCAAGCTTGATTAACTTTGAATATTCCAACATCTATTTCCGATGCCGAAACCTATTAATTCCCGTCCGATTGACTTCAAATTTTGCACACAAGTCCAAAATGACATAATGAAGCTATAGAAATTCTCGGAATTCCATTCCGAACTTCGGATCAAAATTTCACCTATCAGCAGGAATTCGCCAAATTACTAACTTTGCCAATTCAAGCTTAAATTCTACACCGGTCATCACAAAAATATTCCGGACACACTCCTAAGTCCCAAATCACCTAACGTAGCTACTGGAACCATAAAATTCACATTTCGAGCCTGATATCAAAATTTTCACTTCCGGTCGAATTTTTCTCAAAAACCTATTATTTTCTATCTTTAGCCAAGTGACTCCAAAATGACCTACGGACCTCCAAATTCACTTCCGATTACGCTCCCAAATTGAGAATCAACATAAGGAGCTAATCCTAGTCTCGGAATCCGAAACGAACATCACTAATACTGAAATGCATTTTAAGCCCAATTGATGCAATTTCTTCTAAAATGCTATCTTCCATAATAGGCGCCAAAACGCTCCCAGGTTATCCAAAGCCGATCCGGGCATATGCCCAAGTCTGAAATTATCATACGAACCTGCTAGAACTTTCGGATCCCAATTCTGAGGTTGTTTACTCAAAATTTCAGTCTTAGTTCATTTCTTCAATTTTAAGCTTCTAAATGAGAATTTTCATTTAGATTTAGCTCCAAACTTCCTGAATTTTAATTCTGACCATACACACAATTCAATATACCTCAGATGAAGCTTCTCATGGCATCAAACTACTGAATGACGCGTCAGAGCTCAAAACGACCGGTCGGGTTGTTACAGGCAAAAAGACACAATGCTGCCTGAGGGAACTCCTTCAAATGACCTTAATGTCATAAGCCCCTAACATGATGTTTAAGGGTGAAAGAAATTAAGAGGAAGGAAAAAAGCAAGAAAGCCAGCGGAAGCATTGAGATAGGAGAAACAAATCCAAGGCATCCCCCATTTATAGGGGATTACGGCATGGTCATCTATGCTTTGAAAGAGTGATCGATGAGCGCTGTTAATGCACCCATAAAAGACTGAACCGGCAGCTACTTGTACCTTAGAAAGCAAAAAACAGGGAGTGCAATGAATGAGGTCGAAAAGCAGGAGCCAGGGGTGAAACTATCAATATGGCATCGCCGGAAGAAGCTCGAGGAGTTAGTGTCAGAATCATTTTCGATCACTTCGTTATGGGAAACGCGGAGATTATCTGTACGCGGCAAAAAATCAGAAGACTTAGTTTCTCACTAACAAGACACTTCGGAAGCATGCCCCGGGACCCCGAGGGCAGGGTTCGCGACCAAATTCTCAACCTCGGGACTGGTCGAAGCCCGACTCGGAGAAAACGATGAATGAAGCCATGGCAAATGGGGAAGCCGACTAGGCACATTGCTACATTTGAAAGGCCCGGCCTATCCAGAGTGTATGTTCAAGCATCATGTCAAGCCATCCCATCAATGTACTTTGTAACTAATCCCCACGTACTTTAGCTGAGTTTCCTCACTTATATAAAGGGGACTCGCCCCACGTTGTAAAGGGTTGATGTTGCTCAATTTCTCCACAAGTGCAATAATATATTTCACTCTTTTCTTCTAAGTGGTTCATCCTCACAGGCACGAGACCTCCTTGGCATTTATTATTTTCTTACTTGCAGGATAGGGGCTCTTAGAGTCCTTCGTTCGCCTCACCCGGGGTTGGGTGTGGGATAGTAGGGTTACCCATCGATGTCTAGTGTTTTAGCCTAGGTCCCCTCTTGGTTGCGACGGTATTTATGTTCCTTATGTTTACATAACCATTTACGTTATTTCTGCAGGATTACTTATGCTTTGTTTTGTTATTTTGTTTTGTCTTGCCTTGGTTACTAATTTTGTCTTTGTTTTCCAATGCAGCTTTTCATTCT
Source organism: Nicotiana benthamiana (assembly GCA_034376525.1). Lineage (NCBI taxonomy): Eukaryota > Viridiplantae > Streptophyta > Magnoliopsida > Solanales > Solanaceae > Nicotiana > Nicotiana benthamiana. The sequence continues at coordinate 134,550,595 of CM067334.1, forward strand.
GTCCTATGCGCCGAGGGTCGCATGGAAGCAGCCTCTCTGCCCTTTTGGGTAGGGGTAAGACTGCCTACATATTACCTTCCCCAGACCCCACCTGGTGGGAGTATACTGGGTAGTTGTTGTTGTTGTTGTTACTTGTTCTTCACCATATCAACTAATATTTGCAATATGGAGCCTTGCTAAATCATACCTTTAACTGTTGTCCCATCCCTGGCTGCCCCGATAGTTCGAGATTAATACCAACGCTGACCCCGAGGTCCCGTCGATCACCCCTGCGCTCAGGCAACAGGCCCCTTCGGTTTGATTACTGCCTCGTATTAGCTTGCATTTTACCATTACATATCATGTTCTTAGCATCAACTACTTTAACAACTAACTCGGAAATAGATCACGTATTTTTAGAATCTCATTAATAAATTTAATTATTATTACTATTTTCACGGTAAATATTATGATTGAATTGAAAACATTCATTTAAGATTGTTATTTATGTTCTGAAAAGTCATGCTTCCGAAATCCGAAAGAGTGAAACTGTTGCACTACTAAATTTAAAAAAATGGTTGCTATTTCAAAAGACACCAACCTAGGTATCGGTAAGGTTACTACACATTATTTCACTATTTATTACACATAAATGCAGAATTTTCTTACAAGTGTTGAGGTTATTTAATTTGATGTTTATGACAAACAAGAATTAAGCTTTTCATACCCTAGACTCGTAAAATTTCCTTTGCCTTTCCTTACTTGTAAATTCATTTTTACGTAATGCAAATAATATACCTCTGAAAAGATTCTATTCTTCCAACGATATTCTTGCCATAAATTTATCTCTCTAGTTAAACTGGATTGCTTGATCGGAGGGTTATCTCCATTCCAGCATTCTATTATAGTTTCTTTGTAAAGGAAGAATCTATGGCTATATAAGGGAAGTGATGATGGAGTTGTGGAAAATGAAAAATAATAAAAAACTTCATGATATTTTATTAAAGTACCATATTTGAAAGTGGTTCTGAAGTGGCTAGCTAGCCAAGAATAGTTGAAAACATCGAATATGGCTAGCTACATTGGTATATGTTTCGGTATTTCAAAATGATCATTATGTGTTGTCATTTCAACATTAGTATATTTAACTCTATTTTTGGTATCTTTAATAATTTGAAGGGGGGAAAACACGATTACTTTGATCTTAGTTAAAATAGGTGTTACTAACTTCTAGTGTTGGCGTCGTCAAAAAATGAAAAAATAACTCATCGGCTTGACTGTAAAATAAGAAATTCTAGATGAACTCACACATCCAGGCTCTTTATCTTCGAAAACTTCGAATTTGTTAATTATGCTCTGTTGTTTTTGTCCCTTTTCAGGTTTAATCAATTCCTTTGTATATAATCATTTCATGTCCCTTTTCATTCTCTTTTTTCCTATAATGAAGTTCAATAATGAGTATTTCATGGATTCGTTTTCAGCGATTTACCCTATGAGATAGCACGATTAATTCGTGATTTTAGATGAAAAAGTCATAATAGTAGAATATAGAGGGGAAAAGAAGGATATGGGTTGTTACTTTTGTGATGTTAGAGTCAAAGTTATTGATTTAAGTTGTTGGAATTGGAGCAGGGGAAGAATATAGTATAAAGATATCTAAAGAAATTATTAGAAACTCGAAAATTTAGTCCTACTAATAACATGATATATTTAATCGATTTTTTTCCTTTTTCTATTTCTTTTGTTTTGGTTTCTTTTCCTTTTTAGTTTATTCCATTATTTTTATTTAAGAACACTTAATGAGTCTATTACCTTGCTTCGGAACAAAAATCTAAAATAAAAAACCTAACAAGTATTGGAATATATATTATTAACCATGAATATTTGTTTGGATATAGTATTTATTATGGAACAATTGCTTATTCAGTTTTAATAAAGTCTTAAATAGATCATATATTCGTCTGTGTCTTTTACTCATATAGTAGATGATTTAGTATATAGAGTTTAGCCTATACACAGAAGATTAAATCATCGATTCTTATAAGTATAAAGATCATGTTCACAGTCTAACGATGGAATTGGACAAGCCATCAGGAATGATTGTAGCACAGGATTAAAGATATTTTATCTTGACTATGGGAATGGTTTAATTCAAACTTCTTGTGCTAGTACATTTTGTATGTATTGAACGGACCAAATATAGATAATATTTTATACTGACTTGATATAATAAACTCTCTAGTAATTAAGTGTACTTATACTCTTAATCTTGATATAATTTAATTAATTTTATTAGTATCTGAATCTTAACATGAAGAACTAAATAAGATTTAATAAAAGAATTTCGAAATTGAACGGGGGAGTGCAGTTACGAATTTTTATGGAATGATTTCTTGGTGGAAAAGGAAGACCCAATAGGTTTAGGAAAAGTGTTTCAAACCCTAAAACTTGTGTCCATATAAAGAGGTTTTATTTTATAAGGAGACAAGTTTTTACTACATGCTTTTCCTAGGAGAAATTCGCGCACATAAATTTCGCTAATTCCAAGCATTATTCGGGTCACACAGCAGAAGACCGTGGAACTGAAAGATGAACTCGTGGATGATTTTTGCTCATGCTTGGAGATTTTATTCGCGGTCACGCTTCAAGAGATAAGTATCGATTTTATGTTCGATTAAAATCTGTTATTATGTATTGTCTATATTACTTGCAAGTGATCCTGGCTATTTGCTTATGTTGTTCATACCTACTTACCATCAATTGATATCTGAGCCTGCTTGCATCTGAATAGATAACATAGAATATATATATATATATATATACGTGAAATTATGTGCGAATGTCGATTGTTGATTTGAAAATTAAGCAAATGAAAGTTTTTCTTGTTGGTCGGCTACGGAGGAAAGGCCGTGAAAAGCCTGATCAAGTAACCTGTTGGGATTTCTCAAAAAGTTTTTTTTTAAATTAACAAACAAAGGATAGAAAATTTCTTGTTTTGTTGAAAGTTTGTTTTGACTTTTGACCAATGTTTTACCAAGTGAAAATATTTGTTTAAGAAAGTAAGTCATTGCCGGTGACGAAACATCTTGGATTTTTAATCAATGTGAAGTGTTGATTCTTCATGTGACTTCTGTATATTTAGGTTGATCAAAATTAATTATTACCGTAATTTGGTTTCTTCTGTTGTAGCTCGCTAGGAATTGTAAGCTTTTGGTAATTTTGAAGGTGTGTGCAATAGCTTGGTTTTTTGAAGTTGTTAGTTATTGGCACATTCAAACTGAAGTAGTACAGATATATTATGGTGGAAATTGATAGATCATGAGCTAAAGTTATGCATCGTGTTCGGCAGTGGGTTAGCAATTTAACGAATAAGCCGGGATTTAACCCCAGGTGTTCATGAAATCAATTTTTGTGTCGGTTAAATATATAAGGTTTACTACTTGGCCATTGTTTTCATCTTTTTATCCTCATGTGTTTAATAATATTATAGATTGAGAATTTATGATTAATAAATAGTTATCACTAAAATAGTTTATGTATTTTCGGGTGTTTTGAGGTCGTTTAGATGGGATTTTAAATATTTTATTAGATTAAATAAGATTTAAATATAAAAAAATATTTTTTATATATCAGTTTTATTTGTGTTAAATCTAGAACATGATTACACATGATAATTTAATTTATTATGATATACTGAAAAAATATAAATCATTGTTGGTTTAATCTTAAATTCGCCTAAAAGGGCTTATTCGAATTTTGTCTAGTTTTGGCGATCACCATCTCTAGTTGGCTTGAAATTTTGTGTGTTCATTAAAAAGAACCTGATAAGAAATACTCATTACTATGCAGATAGTTATGTCGTATTTTGGCAGTTCAGGGTATTTAGATGATTTTTTTTGGAAGTTTGCGGGATTAAAATGTGATTTTGAATATGAAAAGTCATTCCTTTTATGTCAGTTTTATTTTGTTAAATCTGGAACATGATGACGCATATTTATATTACATGAACTGATATATAGTTAGAATGTATGCCATGTTTTAAATTCTTAAAAATGCTTAAATGGTAGCTTTTCAAATTTTGTTGTTGTTTTGAAGATCATGACTTTTATGATCTCCAATTGACCTGAAATTTAGTAGGTCTATCGGAAAACCCGGTACATAATACTTGTTGTATGCAGCGAATAACATTAGTTTAGTGTTTCATGACTGTCTACATGGGTTTTTAAGCATTTTGTGAATTTGGAACTTAATCCTTTGAGAAAATTCCGTGGTTGTAATCAAGTGGTGATGGGACTTAACCTTTAAGGTCTCCACTATTTATTTATAGTACGATATTCAATTTACGTGTCGACTTTAGGTCTTCCTCCATATTGGATAAATTTATTATAAACTTACTGAATATAATTACTGGTAATTGATAACATGTATTGACTCTCCATCTGAGCTCACACGTGAAATTAATTTTGTAATTATAATGCAGCCATGATTAAGTGATGATAGAAATATGTTCTTCCACTATTAATTTCAAATGAGTGTAAATTTATGCATCGACTTTAGGTCTTCCTTCATATCGGATAAATTTATTGTAAGCTCACAGGGCGAAATACTAGTTATTGATATCATGTACTTACTCTCCATCTGAGTATACATGTTGGATCAATATAACCAGAGCTATTAGTTAAGATATACACAATTGACTAAAAATAACAGTTTGCTCTCCATCTGAGTTGGTTCTGTTTCTTTTTTGGATTGTATAATTCTTGCATTATATAATATACTTTGTATGAATGGCTCTTTTCCCATCGAAACTTTGCTACTCAAGATGCATGTATGTATATATATTGAATGCAGTCTGAATTTTATTATTCAGAGTTAATTGACTTCTTATAATCTATTTAATATTGTATATCTCAACTCCACAATAACTTCATGTAGTTTGTCGTATGACTATTAAAAAGAATTTCTTTGGTCATTATAGGATGTTAATTTGATGGATGCATTGTATGTACCATTTGCAATAAGGAATTTAATTCCGGTTTTTGAGCTAAATAAGAGATCAATATTTAATTATTTTGCAATAATCATTGTATGTACCATTTGCAATAAGGAATTTAATTCCGGTTTTTGAGCTAAATAAAGGATCAATATTTAATTTATTTTACAATAATGATTGTGTTATTGAGCTTCATAAATACTCTCTCTCTTGTTGTGCATAGATGCATGACCCTGTTATTAGTTGTTAATGTAGATCTCCCGAACTGAATAATATTCGTCTACCTTATAAGAGAAAATGTTCTTTAAAGTTTGAGTGAAACTTATCAGTGCACTTCTGTGTAAGTCATATTAATTTGGATATAATTTCAAGTTGGTCAAGGATGAACCTTAAAGTTCATTAAAAGTAGAGACACTACCAACTTGTGGATCTTGTTTAAAAGGATATGACTAAGAGACTTTGCTGCTCTAAAGGAAAGAGAGCTGGTGATAAGTTAGAACTAATCTATGTTTGATTGTGTTATCCAATGAATACATAGAGAAGAAGTGATTTTGAATATTTTTATGACGTTCATAAATGGTTATTCAAACTATGAATATATTTATTTGATGTATCGTAAGTTTGAATGCTTTAAATAATTTAAGGATTTTAGGGCTTGATACGGAGAAGCACCATAAAAATATATTAAATTACTACGATTTGATTGTAGGTGGCTAGCACTTCTTTACATAGTTCATTAGTTACTTATCAAATAGAAGATTATATCTCAATTATCTACATCGGATACTCCATAATAGAGTGATATAGTAGAGAGAAGAAATAGGACTCTTGTGGAGATGTTTAGACTAATGGTGAGTTATTCAGATTTATTTCTTTTTTCGTCATGGATGTGCCGTAGAAACTGCAATTACATTCTTATTTTAGTTCTTTATAAATTAGTATCTTGGACCCCATAGAACTTTAGATTTAACGTAAGTCTAGTCTGCGGAGAGTCCGGATATGAAATGGTACAATATATATATATATATATATATATATATATATATATATATATATATATATATATATAGGGAAAACGCATAAGATAAAGTCAAGGATGAATGTTTGGGCATTTATTGAATATCCAAGGGAACGAAAGGAGGTTTATTTTGTTTTCCTAAAGAAAAGAAGGTAATTTTTAGCACAAATACCGGTTCTCTATAATAGGATACATTTAATAAACTATGTTCCTAGAACTAAACTAGTACTACAGGAACTAAGCAAAGAAATAACAAATGAATAATCTGAAAATTCAAATGCTCAAGAAAATACAACTTTATTTGTTGAAGTTAACATTCCATTGCGTTTAAGTAGTAGGAGAAATGTTAATAGACAAAAATAAATTTACTATGACAGGTCTAAGCATCGAAAGTAAGAATTTAAAGTTCTAAAGTTCATAAAGCTTGGATTGGAGGTTGATTCATGATTTTAGCATTGTTTGATATGATTTACGGCCTCGAGCAAGTCAGCAATATGTTTTAGGACTGGTTGGTGTGATTGGTTGGGGTCACGGGACCTCGGGTGTGTTTCGGATTGTACTGCGCTCTTATGTAATATTTCAAAGCCATTTATTTGGACATAAAGGGGTACCATATTAAGAAAATGAGATCCAAATTAAGTTTTTATTGAACAATTAGATTTATATCGTAATTTCGAATTCATAGCAAAAAGAATCGTCGAATTTGGACATTGTATGAGGGAGTTATGCTCATTTCCGTATCGGAAAAAAGTACAAGTTTCTGGTGCGAAGATTTGCTCTTCCCGAACGCGAGAGAGGTTTCGCGAATGCGAAGAAGGATTTCTTGGTTGACCGGTCAATGCAAAAGTTTCTCTTCGCGAAAGCGAACATCTCCCCCGATGTCGATGAAGAAAAATCACCTGGACAGTGTTATAAACTGATAATTTTAGTATTTTGAGCCTATCTTGAGTTCTAGAGCTCCGTTTGAGGTGATTTTCACGGTGTTATTCTCGTCTCAACAAAGATTTACAAATATTCTAAGTATAGCATGCTTTTGGTTCCTAGACTACCCGGACAATAGCATAATAGTAGCTATGCTATCTTCGAGATTAGACGGATACTCATTGGTTACACGTTATTTTCGTACTCATACTACACTTCTGTGCTTGTTGCACGGGTATGTGTAACTCCAGTGGCCTACTGCACGAGCAGCACAAATGTTTCGGGGACTAGGTAAGTTGCATTATTCGAGGCGGCCCGCAGCTAGTATAGTCCCTTCCAGTACATTATATTTGCTTTCTGTCCACTTTATTCCAGATGGATGTTGTCTTTTATCGGTTTTTCATAAAAATCGCTAATGTACATGTGACACCGGGTTCTGGGTGGATTTTTAGATTATTAAATGTTAAGTTTTTATTAATGACTTTGCGATTATTTTTGTTAACTTAATTATTCTTTATTTAATGAATAAAGAAAAATGATTTTAGACAATACAAAAATTGGAATGTAATTAAGTGTTTTGGTTGGCTTGATTGACAGCGGTGTCCGGCGCCACCACGGCCCTGAGTGGATTTTGAGTCGTGACAACATGCTATTAGAGCACTAAGTTCCCGTAGGTCTCACGAGTCATGATCAAGTCTAGTAGAGTCTCGCGGATCGGTACGGAGACGTCTGTACTTATCTTCGTGAGGCTACATGGCTATTAGGAGTATTTCCCTTCTTGATTTCTTATTGTGCAATTTGATTCCTATCAGCCTTATGCCTTTGTTTCTTTCTTACTTAATCTTATGCGACGCGAAGCGCTTGTTATAAATCGAGAATTAAAGAATTGTAATGGCACTACGAATGTAATGCGAGTGTTTCTCCCTGCGAGGTTATTTGAGTTATTATCGTCGCATTGTGGAAGGATATTCTGTTGTTTCGGCTCAGTAGCAATACTTCATAGAGCCTTGAAGCTAGGCACAAATTGCCATGATGCTTATGAGCGATTATTCCGCTGTATTGTTTTGATGGTAGCTGTCATGATCCGGATTTCCCACCATCGGAGGTCGTGATGACGCCTACTGTCGGAGCTAGGAAAGCCAACTTAAACATACATTTTCAACGAATTTTCCAAAACTAATAATAATAAAACAATAATTTCAAACGGAAGTCTTAAAATAATATTAAATGAAAGAAAAATGCGGAAAAATTAACATCATCCTCTACCTAAGATTTAGTGTAACAGTACTCACGGACTACTACGAAATACTACAAATAAAAGTTTGAAAGATAATACATAAGGAGTTTGTTTCGATACAATGAAAACAAACAGAATTTAAATAGAAGAGACTCAAGGTGTCACGACTCGGATTTTTCCCACCATCGGGAGTCGTGATGACGCCTACTATCGGAGCTAGGCAAGCCAACTCTTTTAAACGTTTCACAAAAACTTTAATCCAAATTAGTATAATAACTGAAATAATTAATTAGAAACCGCACGGAAGACTCTTAACAAAAATAAAAATGGTAAGGTGCGGAAATTTGTAACATGTTTCTACCCAGTATCTGGTGTCACTACTCACGGACTACTAACAGAATACTAAAACATCAGTCTGAAAGAAAATACATGACAAGTCTGTTTCGATACAATAAAAACAAACAGAAAGAAATAGATGAGACTCAGGGCCCATGAACGCCAGCGAACTACCTCGGAGTCTCTGGACTGAAGGCTCTCTCCCTAGCTACTGCTGCGGTCCGTAAGCTGTATCCTGACCTGTGCACAAAAGGGCACAGAAGTGTAGCATCAGCAAAACCGATCCCATGTGCTGGTAGGTGCCTGGCCTAACCCCGGCGAGGTAGTGACGAGGATAGATCGGATCTACCACAATCAACCTCTATAGATATATGTGCAATAACGAAAACACACAAAATTTAAACAGCTAATGGGAAGGGGACATACTGGGGGGGTGTAACAGTTCAATTATAAGTCCAACGAACAAGAAATGGAAACTGAATATTTAACATCAATCAAAGAAAGCCAGTAAATCAACAACTGCATGACACCAACCTTCGTGCTTTTACTCTCATTTCTCACCAAAGCTGTCAAATATAGTGCATGACCCTTCATGCTTTCCTCACCAAAACTGTCAAATATAGTGCACGGCATCACCCTTCGTGCTTTGCTCACATAACTCTCACATGAAGGCACGAAATGACCTTTCGTGCTCAAATAATCAAGAAACATGGCACGGAAAGACCCGTGCAAAATTATCAAACTGTGGCACGGAAAGACTCTTCGTTCAAAATTATCGAAACATGGCACGGAAAGACCCTTCGTGCATAATCTCTCTCTTCCTCACCAAATCAACGGTTACAATCAAATGGAAAAGAAATATACAACAGGATAAAATATCCCGGTAAGGGAGAACAACTCAACAATAAGTCCCCGCAAGGGAGAACAACTCAACAATAAGTACCGGCAAGGGAAAAATACCAAAATTCCTTCTTTAACTCATTTGCTTCTCAAATATCACTTCATAGTTCATTTAACGAGTAATTAACACAATTGTTCACTTCTTTCGAATTTTAAAAGCAATTATGACTCACAGTCATGCTAGACTCGGGCGCATAGGTATCTATTTCCATACCTATACGCCGACCCCATATAGCACACATCAAATATTATCCTATGCTATTCCCTCAAGCCAAAGTTAGATTAAACACTTACCTCGAATCCAAAAATAGAAACTCAAAGATCAACAATCACCTTTCCTCTAGAATTCGACCCCGAACCAACGATATCTAAACATAAATCGATTCAATATTATCAATAATAGCACAAGGATACAACTTCCTAACTTAGAAATGCATTTTCTAACTTTCTTCCAAAAATACCAAAATCCGACATCTGGCCCACATGGTCCAAACTCGAGGCTCAGACCAAATTCCGATTACCCATAAACCCACGGGTCCAAATATATGATTTGTTTTACAATTTGACCCCAAATTGAGGTTGAGTCGCCCAAATTTTTCAAAAACCCTACTCTACCCAAAGGCCCTAATTTCTACCATTTCATGTTTTAGGGTCATAAAATTGATGTTTAGATGAAGGAAGCAAGAACAAATGAAGTTAGGATTACCTACCCAAAGAACTATAAGAAATGGGAGCTTGAATTTCGTCCAATGGAGGATTTTAGGAAGAGCTCGTGTGAGAATTTGGGAAGAAATCCCGTCACTGTTCTGTTTTTAGGCTTTTAAAATCACTGGGCAAATAAGGCCTATGCAATCGCGGGGCAACTGATGCAATCGCATAGAGGAGTGGGAAGCTAGCTTATGCTATCGTAGACAAGTTATTGCGAACGCATAGAAGAGAGGGAGGCCATAGTTCCAGGTGAGGCTTAATGATGTGCGATCGCGTAGAAGGGGATGTGATCGCATTGAAGAGGATGGCCAAGCTATGCGATCGCGTACTAAGGAATGCGATTGAATTGAATAAGTGGCAGGGCTGATAAGGGACTCTATGCGATCGCACACAAGCCTATACGATCACATAGAGGAAAAGACCTGTGTAAAAATTGCAGAAAAATCTGCTATGTTTTTAAGAACAAAACACCCCGAACCACCCCCGAAATTACTCTCGAGCTCTTAGGGCTCCCAACCAACCACACACCTTAACTCAATATCATCATACGAACTTGCCCGGGAGATGAATCGCCAAAATAACATCAAAATCAAAGAATCAACCTTCAAAAATCATAATTTTCATTTCAAAGTTCAAAACTTTCAAATTTTCCATTTTTAGTCTGAAATATGTCAAATGACGTTCGTTTTCAACAAAACTTTACAGGTAGCGGTTAACGCTCATTTAAGACTTGTACCGGGCATCAGTAACAAAATACGCGCCTGATACCATTACTTTTGATCAAATCTCATTTTTATTTTTCCTTAATGCTTTTTAAGAAAACAATTTCACGGAAAAATTCCATACTCGGGCCTGGGACCTCTGATTTCGATTTCGGGAATACACTCAGTCCCATATTTTTCTACGGACCCTTCGGGACCGTCACATCATGGGTCCGGGTCTGTTTACCCAAAATGTTGACCAAAGTCAAAAATAAAAATATTATTATCAAAATTTATAGTTTTAACACAGATTTCATATATTTCCACATAAAAATTTTCTGGCTTCGCACCCGGACTGCGCACGCAAGTTGAGGCAACCAAATAAGAGGTTTTCAAGGCCTCGTATGCACAAGGAAAGGTAGAATGACGGTAATGACCCTTTGGGTCGTCACATCATCCACCTCTAAAACAACTGTTCGTCCTCGAACAAACAAAAGAAAGAAGTACCTGAGTCGGGGAATAGATGGGGATAACGGCTCCGCATATCAGACTCGGACTCCCAGGTCGATGCCTCAAGAGGATGATCTCTCCACCGAACACGCACTGAAGGAAAACTCCGCTACCTCAACTGTTGAACCTGCCGGTCCAAAATAGCCACCGGCTCCTCCTCATATGACAGATCCTTGTCCAATTAGACAGTGCTAAAATCTAACACGTGGGCGGGATCACTGTGATACTTCCGAAGCATGGATACGTGAAAACCTGGATGCACGGCTGACAAGCTAGGCGGCAAGGCAAGTCTATAAGCCACCTTCCCCACGCAGTCAAGAATCTCAAATGGGCCAATAAACCTAGGGCTAAGCTTGCCCTTCTTCCCGAACCTCATCACGCCCTTCATAGGTGATACACGGAGCAATACTCGCTCACCAACCATGAAAACAACATCCCTGACCTTACGATCTGCATAACCCTTCTGCCTAGACTAAGTTGACAAATGTCGGTCCTGAATGATCTTGACCTTATCCAAGGCCTCCGGTACAAAATCTATACCCAATAACCGACCCTCTCCTGGCTCAAGCCATCCAACTGGGGACCGACACCACCTACCATATAACGCCTCATACGGAGCCATCTGAACACTGGACTGGTAGCTGTTGTTGTAGTCAAACTCTGCTAAAGGAAAGAACTTGTCCCACGAGCCTCCAAAATTAATAACGCAGGCTCGGAGCATATCCTCAAGAATCTGAATAGTCCTCTCGAACTGACAATCCGTCTGGGGTGAAATGTTGTACTCAACTGGACCTGGGTGCCCAACTCATGCCATACCACTCTCCTGAAATGCGAGGTAAACTGCTAATCCCAGTCCGAAATAATAGATATGAGCACCCCATGAAGGCGAACGATCTCTCTCATATAAATCTCAGCATATCTCTCGGATGAATAGGTGGTGGCAACTGGAATAAAATGCGTTGAATTGGTCAGCATATCAACAATAACCCATGTAGTATCGAACTTCTTCCGAGTCATCGGAAGGCCAGTAACAAAATCCATTATGATTCTCTCCCACATCCACTCGAGAAGCTCAATCCAATGAAATAACCCACCGAGCCTCTGATACTTGTACTTAACCTACTGACAATTAATACAACGAGCCACATATGCAACAATGTCTTTCTTCGTTCTGCGCCACCAGTAATGGTGTCTCAAATCCGGATACATCTTCGCAACACCTGGCTGAATAGAATGTTGAGAACTGTGGGCCTCTGCTAAGATCGACTCTCGAATACCATCAACATTGGGCATAGAGACTCGCCCCTGCAACCTCAATACGCCATCATCTCACAAAGTCATCTCTCTGGCACCTCCCCGATGCACCGTGTCTCTCCGGACACACAAGTGGGGATCATCAAAATGTCGCTCCCGGATACGCTCCATCAATGATGAACGAGCAACCGTGCAAGCCAAGACCCTGTTGGGCTCAAAAATTCCAATCACACAAAATCCATTGGCCAAGGCCTAAACATCCAAGGCAAGCGGTCGATGGATGACCAGAATATAGGCAAGACTACCTATGCTGGCGGACTTTCCTTTCAATGCATCGGCCACCACGTTGGCCTTCCCCAGGTGGTGTAAGATGGAAGCATCATAGTCTTTCAACAACTCCAACCACCTCCGCTGTCTCAAATTCAACTCTTTCTTCATGAAAAAGTACTGAAGGCTCTTGTGATCCGTGTACACCTCACACGTCACACCATACAAATAATTCCTTCAGATCTTCAAGGCATGAACAATGGCTACCAACTCTAGGTCATGAACTGGATAATTCTTGTCGTAGGTCTTCAACTGCGTCGCAGCATATGCTATGGCCTTGCCATTCTGCATCAACACTGCACCAAGACCGATACAGGAAGCATCACAACACATACTATAAGGCCCAGATCCCATGGGCAAAACCAATACCGGTGTTGTAGTCAGAGCTGTCTTGAGCTTCTGGAAGCTCGCCTTCCACTTATCCGACCCCCTGAACTGGGCCCCCTTATGGGTCAATCTAGTCATCGGGGCTGTGATGGATGAAAACCCCTCCACGAAATGTCTGTAGTAACTAGCTAACCCCCAAGAAATCCGAATCTTTGTAGTTGAAGCTGGTCGATGCCACTTCTTGACTTCCTCTATCTTCTTCGGGTCCACCTAAATACCCTCTTCTGATATGACATGACCCAGGAATGCGACTAAACTCAACCAAAACTCGCACTATGAGAACATGGTGTACAACTGACTATCCTTCAGAGTCTAAAGAACCACTCTAAGGTGTTGCTCATGCTCCTCCTAGTTGCGGGAGTATACAAAGATGTCATCAATGAATACAATCACAAACAAATCCAAATAGGGCCTGAACACTCGGTTCATCAACTCCATGAATATTGTCGGGGCATTGGTCAACCCAAACGACATGACAAATATCTCATAATGCCCATACCGAGTACGAAATGCTGTCTTAGGGACATCACACGCCCTAATCCTCAGTTGATGATAACCAGACCTCAAATCTATATTCAAGAATACCCTAGCACCCTGAAGCTAGTCGAACAAATCGTCAATCCTCGGCAGTGGATACTTTTTCTTTATCGTCACCTTGTTCAATTGTCGATAATCAATATACATCCTCATCGACCCATCCTTTTTCTTCACAACAAACCTCGTGTACCCCAAGGTGATACACTAGGTTTAAGGAAACCCTTATCAAGCAAGTCCTGAAGGTGCTCCTTCAACTCTTTCAGCTCTGGAGGGGCCATGCGATATGGCAGAATGGAAATAGGCTGAGTGCCAGGAGCCATATCAATACAGAAATCAATATCCATGTCGGGCGGCATACGCATCAAGTCTGAAGGGAAAACCTCGTGGAATTCCCGAACAATAGGGACAGAGTCAATAGATGGAACCTCTGCGCTAGAGTCGCGAACATATGCCAAATATGCTAGACACCCCTTCTCAACCATATGTCGAGCCTTAACATACGAAATAACACCATGGGTGGCATGACCTGGGGTCCCTCTCCACTCTAGCCGGGGCAAATCTGGCAAGGCCAAAGTCACGGTCTTGGCGTGACAATCCAAAATAGCATGATATCGGGACAACCTATCCATCCCCAATATAACATCAAAGTCTACCATGTCTAATAGCAATAAGTCTACACGGGTCCCAAGACCCTCAAATACAACCACACAAGAATGATGCACTCGGTTGACCACTATAGAATCACTAACCGGTGTGGACACACATACAGGAATACCCAAAGCCTTACTAGGCATGATCAAATAGGTTGCAAAATAGGACGACATATAAGAATAAGTAGATCCCAGATCAAATAATACTGAAGCACCTGTATCACAGACCAGTATAGTACTTGTAATCACAGCATCAGATAACTCGGCCTCCAGCCTAGCTGGCAATGCATAGCAACGGGGATGGCCCCCTCCTCCCTGAACTGTATCTCTAGTACGATCTGCTTCGGGCTGACCCCTGCCTCTGGCTGTCCGAGCTCCACCTCTACAGTCTCTACCTCCACCTCTATGATCCCTACCCCCGCCTCTAGCTATCTGGGCGGCCTATGGATCATCTGCTGCCTGAATCGTAGGGCGAGAACCCTACTGCTGAGAACTACTCGAGGCTCGAGGGCAAAACCTGACAATATAATATGGGTCACCACAACCATAACATGCCATCTGCTGCTGAGACTGCTGGCCTTGTCGATCGGTATGTCCTCCCCTGAAGCTCTGAAGTGGCGGTGCACTGATGGGGGTTGGTGGTGAGCTGAAAGTCTGCTGATTCGAATAATACTGCTGAGGACCACCACCACCTGGAGTACCATGAGACACCTGAAGTGCTGACTGGAAGGACCTCGGGGGATGGCCTCTGTCATAGGAATCACTACCTCTAGATGAGGTACACTAAATCTACCAGAATGTCGAGGCCTCTTATCTGAACCCTGACTACCTCCTCGAACCAGTGCCATCTCTACCCGGTAGGCCACATTGGCCGCCTCCTAAAGGAAATATCACTGGCAACTAGTATAGCCCTCTGAAGGCAAATCGGCTGAATCAATCCATCAATGAACCTCCGGACCCTCTCTCGCTCTGTAGGTAGTATCACCACTGCATGTCGTGCCAAATCAAGAAATCTAGTCTTATATATCACTGTCATGGAGGCGTCAAACTGTCTACGAAGTGCCTCCCGCTGAGTGACAGGGAGAAACTTCTCCAAATATAACTCCGCAAACTGATCCCATGTCAAAGCTGGAGACCCTGCTGGTCTAGATAGGCAATAATCTCTCCACCAAGTCTTGGTGGATCCTGCAAGCCTGAAGGTGAAAAATTGACCCCATTGCTCTCTACTATCCCCATAGTCCTGAGGATCTCATGACAACTGAATAGAAAATCTTAGGGATCCTCCGATGAAGCACCGGTGAAAGTGGTGGTGAAGAGCTTGGAGAACCGATCAAATCTCCACAAAGCATCGAAAGACATGGCCGTCCCATCTCCCGCCTAAGCTGTAATACCTGTTTGAGCTGCCACTGCGGGTTGAACCACTAGAACCTAAGTCCGGGGACCTACCTGCTCCGAAGTACGTATAGCAGGAGTCTGAACCCCTCCTCCAGTCTTAGAAATGGCTGGTGCTACTGGCAGCAAACCCGCTCTAGCAACACTATCCATAAAGCCTGCTATAGACGAGGGAATCCTTGATATCCGGGGAAAACATAACCCCTCCTAGGACCTAAGTTGGGCCCACTGGTGCTGGTGGGGCTGGAACCTCCTCCTCAAAGTCAATATGAGGCTCCACCTATGGAAGTGCTGCCTGGGGCCAAGCTGTGCCCCGGCTATGGCCTCTGGCACGGCCTCAGCCACTGCCCATCGCGGGAGCTGCTGCTGGGGGCTCGGGCTGCTACGCAGAAGAAGAAGACGCACGTGTTCTCGCCATCTGCTAAAGAACAGAGTAGAACAACAATCAATATTTGAGAAACAAAATCGCATGACAAGAATGAACAAAGTGAAATTTTCCTAACTCTGTAGCTTCTGGGGATAAATAACAGACATCTCCGTACTGATCCCTGAGACTCTACCGAACTGTCTGTGAGTGTGAGACCCAAGTAACCTAGTGCTCTGATACCAACTTGTCACGACCAAGATTTTTCCAACCATCGGGAGTCGTGATGGCGCCTATTGTCAGAGCTAGGCAAGCCAACACTTTTAAACGTTTCACAAAAACTTTAATCTAAATTTGTATAATAACTGAAATAATTAATTAAAAACCACACAGAAGACTTTTAACAAAAATAACAAGGGTAAGGTGCGGAAATTTGTAATACGTTTCTACCCAGTATCTGGTGTCACTACTCATGGACTACTAAAAAAGTACTAAAAACATCAGTCTGAAAGAAAATACATAACAAGTCTATTTCGGTACAATAAAAACGAACGAAAAGAAATAGATGAGACTTAGGGCCCGCGAACACCAGCAAACTACCTCGGAGTCTCTGGACTGAAGGCTCGCTCCCTAGCTACTGCTACGGTCCATAAGGTGTATCCTGACCTGTGCACAAAAGGGCACAAAAGTGTAGCATCAGCACAACCGACCTCATGTGCTGGTAAGTGCCTGGCCTAACTCCGGCAAAGTAGTGACGAGGCTAGACCGGACCTACCACAATCAACCTGTACAGATATTGTGCAACAACGAAAAGATAAGAAAATTTAATCAGCTAATGGGGAGGGGACATGCTGGGGGTGTAACAGTTCAATTATAAGTCCAACGAACAAGAAATGGAAACTGAATATTTAACATCAATCAAAGAAAGCTAGTAAATCAACAATTGCACGGCACCAACCTTCGTGCTTTTACTCTCATATCTCACCTAAACTGTCAAATATAGTGCACGGCATCACCCTTCGTGCTTTCCTCACAAAAACTGTCGGATTCAAGCCTAAGTTGCTTTACCCTTTGGTTGCACCACCAAACCACTCGATTCTAGCTATAACTTACTTAAATACATCAGTAACTACAATTGGAACTAAACCCAATGCATGAAAATGGTTATTACAAGGGTTTTCCAAAAAAAAAAGTTAAAAATGCCCCCGGACCCGCGAGGTCAAAACTGGAGGTTTGGGCTAAAACCCGGTTACCATTCCCTTACGAATTCAAATATATGATTTGTTTTGAAATCGGACCCCTAAAAGAGGTCCAACTCCCCAAATTTAGAAAAACTTAGGTCCCACCCAAAACCCCAAATTTCCATTTTTGAAAAACCTTTGATTGAGGTTGCAATCATGTTAAAAGATGTTAAGGAGTAAGAAAATTAAGTTAGAAATCACTTACCAATAGTTTTGGAGAAGAAAAGTTATTTGGAAAATCGCCCCATAGGTTTTGGATTTTTGAAAAGTGTATATTGGCTCATATCCCGAGTTTTTATACTTTTTAGGTGATTAGCGCTGACCCTACAGAAACGCACCGCGACCATGCCGGGGGAGGAAAATTGTGGACTCTCTGAACCCACCCAGCGCGGACCGCACTGATCTGGTACGCGGCCGTGCTGGTTGACTTGAAACCCCTAGCCCTCAGACTCAGCCACGCGGACCTCATAGAAAGGCATCGCGGCCACGCGGACCACGGAAAATGACCTCGGCCGCGCTGGTATCTGCAACACCTGAATATGCTTTCTCTAAGTCTAATACCTACCCGCCTTACTCAAAACTCACCCGAGCTCTCGGGGCTCCAAACCAAACATACACACTACCTCAAAACATCTTACGGGCTTACTCGTGCGATCAAATCGCCAAACAATATCAAAATTTATGGATCAAGCTTCAAAACTCATGATTCTTCATTCAACTTTCATAAACTTCGAATTTCTCATTTTTACGTCCGAAACACGTCGGACGATGTTCGTTTCCAACAAAACTTTCCAGATAGTGCTTAACACATATTTAAGACTTGTACCAGGCGCCGGAACCAAAATACGGCCCCAATACCTATATTTTCTAGCTCATTTTCTTTTCAAAATTCCACATCATTTTATAAAAAATAACTTTTATACAAAATTCATTTCTCGGGCTTGGGACCTCGGAATTTGATTCCGGACAGACGCCCAAGTCTCATATTTTTCTACGGACCCTCCGTACAGTCACATCACGGGTCCTAGTCCATTTACCCAAAATATTAACCAAGTCAACTTAAGCAATATTAATATCAAAATTCTTAAATTTCACCCATAATACACATAAAAGCTTTCCGACCTCGCGCCTGGACGGCGAAATCAAATCGTGGCAACGAAACGCGAGTTTTGAAGGCCCTCAGAAGCACCAAAAAGAAAAGAGTTACAGTGATAACCCTTTGGATCGTCACAAAGACCCAACTGGTTTAGGAAAAGGGTTTCAAACCCTAAAATCTGTGGCTATATAAAGAGGTCTTATTCCATAAGGAAGCAAGTTTTTTACTACATGCTTTTCCTAGGAGAAACTCGCCCACACGAATTTCGCTAATTCCAGATATTATTCGGGTCACACACCAGAAGATCGTGGAACTAGAGGATAAACTCGTGGATGGTTTTGACTCATGCTTGGAGGCTTCTCGCGATCGCGATCACACTTTAAGAGATAAGTATCGATTTTATATTCGATTAAAATTTATGATTATGTGTTATCTATATTACATGCAAGTGATCTTGGTTATTTGCTTCCGTTGTTTATACCTGCTTACCAAGAAGAACCGGATGTATCTTATGTTTATCTCCCCAAATTATTACTATACTTTTCTCTTTTTTATGATTTTTTGTTTTGTTTTTATTCTTCATATTTACATATACTGATTTAAATGGGCTGGGGTATTTCCACTTTCATATTTAACATGGATTACAATTTGACGTGTTATTTCTGACAAAGAGTTTTAAGTAAATATTTAAAAGATTTCCTTATATAGTTTTTGCGCGGTAAAGATTGAGTTTTTTATTAAAAATTATATTGTATATATTAATATTTTATTATATCTAACGTGGGAAGCGTGGATAGTTACACTAGTGTATATATATATATATATATATATATATATATATATATATATATATATATATATATATATATATATATATATATATATATATATATATATATATATATATATATATATATATATATATATATATATATATATATATATATATATCGTTAATTTCTTAAAGAGCATTACTACTTTACCGTCATGACTGTTACCCTTCAAATTCGTTGGGATTCTTATTGTTTATATTGTTATGAAATAATATAAAGACAAGAACAATAATGCAAGAACAAGAGCAATAGAGAGAGAGAAGTATTCTTATTGATACTTAGAGCTTGTTAGGGATGATTTACAATGGTAGAAGACCCCTTTATTTATAGGGAGCGGGATGATTTATCTACCAAGAATAGAACTCTAGAATCTCTCTAATTATAGACATTCACCTTAAATAGGAGATTTCATAACACTCCCCCTTGAATGTCTATTCAACAATGTGCCTCGTTAAAACCTTAAAACCAAAACCCAATGGGAAAAATTAAAGAAAGGAAAAAGAGTACACATGTTTGAATATGCGCCTATTGGTTGCCTCGTTAAAAACCTCGCAAGGAAAACCCAGTGGGACAAAACCTTGTAAGGGAAAAAGAGTGCAACGCGCATTAACTCCCCCTAATGAGTACATCAATTTATATCCTTGAGCATTTGCATTCCAATCTTGTGCATCATCTTCAAAACGATCTTTTGTAGACGTTTGACAAATCAACCATATTGACTTGAATAAATATTCCGCACCTTGAAATTATCATTCTTGATAGATATGAACATCTTCATATAATGTCGTGGAATAACTCTTCAATATCTCCATAGATGCACTCTCAATGCCATCATGCTTATAGTTATAGCAAGATACATATGTACACAAATTGCACTTAGGATGTGGTACTTCAGGACCACGAATTGCATATGCTTCAAGCAACTTAAATCTTTCAAGTTAAGTCATATAAGCCATATAATAGACTTTAGATGCATATCAAGTTTTCCATGTCATGCTAGACAAATAAGATATGGAAAACTGACTATACATACCTTTGACTTTTATACTTTCAAGCATTTGAACTATAGGTTCAAAACTACATGTCTTTCATATGGAATCAATTCTTCTTGAATTGTATCTCTTCCATTTAGTTTCTTTCTTTGGGTCAGCAAATGCGTATAGCATGCTTTGCAATATGTTGCAATTGAATTGTCCCTTTTATGAACTTCAGGTTCATATCATGATATTCGGGGATATACATATACAAATGATAATTCATCCCATGTAACCTTTTCTCAAGTGTTTATCATGTCTCCCCCTCATGTTAGAAAAGCTAACTTGTTTCCTCAACTTTGGGAAATCATCTTTGTGCATTATCATGTCAATATACACGGCACATAAGATGAAATAATTTGGTTCCTGACCCTGAACCACTTGTGAGGGGAGAATATAATATACTCTCGTATACAACGTATATCAAGCTGATATATATAACTTTGTTCTCATAAGAAACAGTTTAGCTATTAAGTGGAAGCACTCAATAATTATCTTGCTAAACCAACTTTGATATAAACCAACTTATCAAGATGAATTATCTTGAGTAGAGAATCTGGAAATTATGCTCGAAGTTAGATTACTGAGAAATTTACCTCGCAAGCACCGGCCAGGCTGCGGGTTAATAACAATTGCGCATGTAACCATCTCATAGATGCATCATATGTGGTATACATGGCAGGTGAATGGGCCCATATTCACCTTTGATATTTCAAGAATTTATGGGCTTCAACCCGAACTCTTTAGTTGGTCAGTTCATTAATGAGAACAAGTGATACAAGAGAATTCGCAAAGAACTTTCTAGTTCTTTATTATTCACCTATGTGAATTTGCACATCATACATAAAATGAGATGGCTAACACGAATGTCAACTGAATAAATTATCAATATTGGTAAACTTCAAATTTACACCATGACATGTGCACTTATCAATAAACTTCAGGTTTATTATGACATAGGTTTTTATACCAATAGATATCCACTTTATTGTGGCATTCTTTCTTTTGTGTAGTACAAATTGGAGAACAAAGCGGGTAGCTTTTCATTTACAAATTACCCCGCTACAAGTTGTAGTAATAGGAGATATCAAAGCCTTCCTTTATTTATAGTCTCAATATAATCAATCGCTTTCGCGTGTACTTTGGAAACTGAATAAGTTTCTTTGAGACTTACTACAGCACAATACTCAATTGTGTTTCTCCAACATAGTAATAATTGGCTCTTCTAGAGCTCTCAATTAATTTTGTACTACCACAGATTCATCAACATCCATGTGGTGAATATCTTTCTTAAAGAGAAAGTTATACCATTAGGGTCATGTCAAACTTGTATGCAAGATATGTTTCTTGCATTATCGTTGTCCTTTAATAGTCATATTTCCAAAATACTTTGGCGTACAATAGGTACGTGACCAACGATCATTCATGCCATATATCATCTCAAACCTCCTTCTAGGGGTGAGTGTGGTATATTCAATACCAGTTTCATGTTCATATTCTTCCAATAATGAATATGTATTCGTGAATCAGATGTTGTCACATTCACTTCGGGGATATGTGATTTTGTTATCCTTTTCAAATCTATAAATGCGTCGGGCATTTGATTTGCTATTCTTTGCAAATGGATAATCTTTTGTGCCTCTTTCTCACAAAAAAAGATGTGTGGATCAAGATGAGATAATGATGCATTTTTCCACAAAATTTCCCGTTTGGTTTCACCAACTTCTCCCCCTAATTTTGGGAAAAGTGTCTCATCAAATTGACAGTCTGCAAATCGTGCAGTGAACAAATCTCCTGTCAATGTTTCGAGGTAGCGAATAATGGAGGGCGATTCAACCTCAACATATATTCCTAACCTTCTTTGCAGACCCATTTTGGTGCGGGATGGCGGTGCTAAAGGCACATATACTGCGCATCCAAAAATTCTTAAATGGGATATATTGGGTCCATGACCCAAAACCAATTGCAACGGGGAATATTTGTGTCAATTCGTCAGTCAGAGACGAACTAGCATTGCTGTATGCAAAATGGCGTGACCCCAAACCGAAGTAGGCAGCCGACAAACTAAAATGCTGCATGCAAAATGGCATGAACCCAAACCAAAGTGGGCAGCCGACGAACTAGCATTGCTGCATGCAAAATGGCGTGAACCCAAACCGAAATGGGCAGCCTCGTTTTCATGAAGAATTCAAGATTATTCTCATCTATTGTCTCAATATGATATCCATTTTGAATGATATCTTTAAAACTCAACAAGTTCTTCTTAGACTTGGAGGAGAACATTGCGATTGATATCATTAAAACTCAACAAGTTCTTCTTAGACTTGGAGGAGAATATTGCATTCTCTAAGATAAACGTCATGCCTTTGGGCAGAGTTACAGTTGATCTTCCGGAGCCTTCAATCAATTTAATTCCCATGGTTTGATATACAAAAGAAATACACGAACATAATAATAAACAAGTTCAATTCTTTTGTGTCACATAATTTTTTTTTTCAAAATCTGCTGCTAACAGTTGACTAACAAAATCAGATATGTTATCCATTACTTTGCAGTTTGAAAATTTCAGTTTAAACGTTTTCTTCAAACAATCGATTGTTGAACATTGACAATCGATTGTTAAACACACACAATCGATTATTTGCTATTTTGAGAAACTTCAGATCATACTGTCTTAAGACAATCGATTGTTAGACATAGACAATCGATTGTTGGTTATTTTTGAAAAATTCCAGACCTCACTGTATAAAGACAACCGATTGTTAGACATAGACAATCGATTGTTGGTTATTTTTGAAAAATTCCAGAGCACACTGTCTTAAGACAATCGATTGTTATGCATAGACAATCGATTGTGGATGATTTTTGAAAAATTCCAGATTACACTGTTTTAAAGACAATCGATTGTTAAACATAGACAATCGATTGTTGACTGTTTTTGAAAAATTCCAGAACACACTGTCTAATGACAATCGATTGTTAGACATTGACAATCGATTGTTGACTGTTTTTGAAAAATTCCAGAACACACTGTTTTAAAGACAATCGATTGTTAGTCATAGACAATCGATTGTTTTGCAGTTTTTATGCGAAATATGAGATAACCGACTAGTTTTTCAGGTTAGTCGATTACCTCTACTGGAAAGTAAAAATATTATTGATATTTGAGCATATTGATACATTCTAAAGAACTAATACTAACATTATATCATGAACTAACTAATACGAGCTAATACTAATGGCTATTAGTTTATTCATTCACTAATACAAACAAGTAAAATAAAATCAAATAGCTCCATCTTCTTTCATCACGGATCCATCACCGATTAGGTGGTCTATCTTCCCCTCGGGTTGCTCAAAGAAGTCTGCCACATCCAAGTGGGTGATGTCAAAGTTGTCGTCAGAGACAAAATTCGTTTCAGGGCGTTTTACTCTTTCGAGATGCTTGATAAAGGTCAACCAAATGTCATGGTATACGGCAAGCCTTTGACCAGTGCCCGTTTCCACCGCAACGATAATATATAGTTTATAAACTATTTGCTTTTGGATTCTTATCGTATCGTGCTGGTGGCAGAGTGACCAACTTCATGTTGTCATATCTCTTCTTTAAGCCATTCCACAAGATAGGCGGATCCTTGACGGTGAGATATTCAATCTTCAAACCTTCATCAAGGTGATGGCGCAAGAAAATCAAGGCCTTCGCACATTCTTGGGTGGATGATTTTTCTCTATCTTTGATGGTGTCTCCGAGACCCATAGCATCTAAGTGGATTTCAGCATCCAACACCCATGTCATATAGTTCTCGCCCGAAATTTCAAGGGCAACGAACTTTCTTTTCATAATGTCAGACATAAAACAGATTTACATTAAGAGCGTGTTCATACTTACGGGCTCTATTACAATTATCACATTCACTTCAGGGAATGGATCATAATCATGTGCTTTACACAATCTCATGTCAAATATTACTTTCATAAAGTGAAAGATTATTTTGAGCATCTTTATTATTCTCATTATCACAATAATGACGATTATAACTTCGTCTATTGCCATGTCCACATCCATTGATACCTTTACGGTAATTAGTCTTCTTTCAGACCTATCACATACTGCTACCACATTCTCTAAAGGGAATGGAGCAAATTCAATTGGACGGAATTCTTTGTCACGTCCACATTCATTGATACCTTCATGGTAATATTTTAGTCTTCTTTCAGACTTATCATATACTGCTTCCACATTCTCTAAAGGGAATGGAGCAAATTCAATGGGACGGATTTTCAATTATTTGCCCACAATCATACATGAGTTTAATCATGGCAGGACATAGAGATTTTACCACTTCATGTGGTTATAATTTCTTACAAACTCCATTAGAGTTATAATCAAACTTTGTTTGTATATTAAATCAAATCGTAGAATTTCAAGAATTTGAAAGGGAAAAGTAAATTACTTACCTTTAAGGTATACCAATTATATTTTCAATGTTTTCTTCCTTTTCTCCACTGATGCAGACGACGGCGGCTCCGATGCGGATAAATTGACGGCGGCTTAATCTTCTTAAAGAGCTTCTTGAGACGGTAGAGTCTCGTGCTGATAACGTGTTATGAAATAATATAAAGACAAGAACAAGAGCAATAGAGAGAGAGAAGTATTCTTATTGATACTTAGAGCTTGTTAGGGATGATTTACAATGGTAGAAGACCCCTTTATTTATAGGGAGGGGGATGATTTATCTACCAAGAATAGAACTCTAGAATCTCTCTAATTATAGACATTCACATTAAATAGGAGATTTCATAACATATATTTATATGTTTTATTTTTTTCTTTGGTTTATGAACAATTTAGGCTGATTTGAAATAAGGCGTAAATCGTGGGAACAGCTATAACAATAGAAGATTAAGCAAAACATACATGCTCAAGGAGAGTTCTTATGGTTCTCCTATATATAGTATCAATTTCCAAGTATTATTTATCTATATGAACAACAAATACAATAATAATTACTACGAAATATATATCATTTAGGTAATACTAAAAGAGAAGCAAATAAGCAAACGAGTTGAGTACACACTAGAGGTAAGTGGATTTTTTTGCAGCTGCTAGGTTTTACCCACACTAGAATGATTTGATAGTAATAAATATGGTACATAATACAAGTTCCACGATTTTCTTTCTTTATATATATATATATATATATATATATATATATATATATATATATATATATATATATATATATATATATATATTAGGGCATGTGCTTTGCGCGTGTACATATATCAATAACTATTTAATTTTAAAAAATTACGTAAATATTATTAAATATTGTATTTGACTTATTGAATAAATATTAAAAATTATAAGTTCCTAAAAATAATGTTTTTACTGAGCTAGCTTAGTGAGATTAATATTCATTATTTTTAGGAACTGATATTTTTCAATATTTTTTCAATAACTCAACCATACCATTTAATAATTGTCACGACCCCGATCCCGATCGTGATGGCGTCCAACACAATTGCTAGGAAAGCCCGACCAATCAATGCTCAAAACCCAATCAAAAGGATCCCATTACCAAGTAACCACATCTAATTAGCAGTTTGTTAAGTTTATTATCCAAATAACTTAAATAGAAATGGTATGAAACACTGACATAGCCAATATCTCCCAAAGACCTGGGGTCATGAGTCTAGGGCCTCTAAGATAATATAGTGGCAAATCCTCATGTAATACAGAGTTCTAGAATGCGGAAAGATTAAAGGGATAAGGGGAGGAGTCGGGTTATGCGGACGTTAGGAAGCTACCTCGACAACTCCTGAAAGCTTTGGAACAACAAACAGCTCGACTAAGCTCCCGATGCTCCTGAATCTACACACATAGTGCATGGAGTAAAGTGGGTACTTCCAACTCAGTGGTAATAGACATATATAATGGTTGAAAGTAAAAAACATCGAAAATACCACAATGTAAAGCTAAAACTAACAATTTAGCATAATTAACGGTGAAATGGCAACAAAACAAAATTTGATAATTATGATAACATCAAAGCATGAATTCAATGAAATGCACATGACCGCTGCGGCGTGCAACCCGATCCATTTGGGTACCCGCGCTCACTGTGGGGGTTCAGGCTCTAGAGGGTATCCTACAGCCCAAGCGCAATATCAGTGTAATATCGCTACGGCGTGCAGTCAGATCCTCACTCATTCCAGAATATGCATGTGAGTTACACAGCAAAGTCAGATTTTAGTTCTCAGTTCCAATTATTAGGAAATTATCGTTTAGGTCTTTAAAACCTTAGGAGTGTGACTAAGTATTTTTAAATAGTGTTTAAAACTCAGGACTGAAATCATATGGCATGCTAATCATTATGGAAGCAGTGATAATAATCCCCAAGGGATTCAAATAGTTGGCACACAGCCCCAATATATCATAATAATCCAAGTAGGATGTTACTAATCAGTCTATAGTCCAAAGCATAACTTCGACACCGTTCGGGGAGGACTAAGCCAAAATCCCTAATCACAAACGACCCCGCTCTCATCATGGAGTGATTGTCTCGCCTTAATATAGCATCATAGTGTGATATACCGGGGTTTCAAACCCTCAGGTCATCATCTACTTCTATTACTCACCTCTAGCAGGATGAATGCTGGCTCGCAATGCCCTTTACTCTCGAATCGACCTCCTCGCTCATCGAATCTATCCAAAACCACGACAAATGCGTTACAATGTTCCAAAAAGAACATAACACAATCGAAAATACTCGAAAAACACCATATGAAGTTGTCAAAACCGAGCCCCGGGCCCACTTCTCGAAATCTAGAAAACTTTACATCAAAACGATCCTTATCTTGCCACGAGTCTATACATATCAAACTTACCAAAATCGGAGATCAATGCTCCGTCAAATCCCAAATTTTCATTTCAAAACCCAAGCCCTAGTTCTTCAATTTTTCACCCAATTTTTCCAAGAACTAAAGATGGAGTCTTCAACAAAATAGCATTTCTAGGTCATGAGACTTACCTCCACTCGATTCCCGTCAAAAACCATTTTTAATTTCTACCAAAAAGCTCTTGAGGTGGTTCCAAAATGGAGAAAATAACAAATGGGTCGCAGATGAAATAATATAAAAACCCCTCTGGACGCCCAGTTTTCCTTCTATGCGAACGCGAGACACGCCTCGCGTTCGCGATGCACAAGAAATTCTCCAATCATCTTAACCCTTCGCGAATGCGGTACTCCAAATGCGAACGCGATCCTCTAACTTCTGATTCTATGCGATCTCGATACTCTATGCGCGAACGTGATGCACAAGGAACTCCTCTTACGCGAACGTGACTCCCACATCGCGAACGCACTGAACAAACTAGGCAGGGCCCCCAAGCCCCTTCTACGCGGACGTGGGGCCATTATCGTGAATGCAATGACCCATAACTTACCACTATGTGAACGCGAAGACCCCTCCGCGAACATGATGTCCAAATGTGGCCTGCAATAGCTGCTGCATTTCTGCAATAAATCCCAAGTCCAAACTTCTCGTTAAACCATCTGAAATCACCCTGAGGCCCCTGGAACCTCAACCAAATACACCAACATATCCCAAAACATCATAAGAACTTATTCCAATTGTGAACACCTAATTCTTTACCACACTCAAATTCTATACTATTTTAGTATAAATATCACTCTAAGGTCTAATCTTAATTAAAAACTACAAAAATAATAACACTCTTAGAGTATGAATTTTCTTTTATTTAATAACAATATTTAAGTATAAGGTAGCAAACTAATATTTTTAACTATGCAATTTACTTTATAAATAATAAGTAAATGTAATTAAATAAATAATAATAATAATAATAATAATAATATAATAAGAAAACTAGTTCAGCAAATTAACGAAAAAAAAGAGAAATAAAAAAAATAGAAATAAATAATATAACAACAAAAAGGGATAAATCTTGAAAGATTCAAAAAACAAAATTATTCTAACTACTCATCATGATTTTCCCAACCATATTCTCCCACTCCAACTCTAACTCATTGTTCTTCTCTATAAAAACAAAACACTTAACAAAAAAAAGAGGGGGAGAAAAAACGAAATGGAAAAGAAAAAAAGGAAAAAGAAACGAAATGGAAAAGAAAAAAAGGAAAAAGAAACGAAATGGAAAAGAAAAAAAGGAAAAAGAAACGAAACTGGAGGGAGAACAAATAAAAGGAAAAGAAACGAACAAAAAACAAAGGAACGGAGGAGGATCTGGGGGAAAAAAAAAAAGAACGAGAAAAGAAGAAAAACGAAGAAAAAAGACAAAAAAAAAAGCAAGAGAAAAAGAACGAAGAGAAGTCATAAGAACGAAAAGAAAAAGAGTAAAAATTGTGCAAGTTAGAAAGAAAGAGAGTTTTTGAGCCATTCGAGATTTTGTTTGTGGTTTTGAGTTCGAGATTTTAGAAAGTTAACATTGCTAGCTTTGGAAATTAATAGATTATGGCTATGATTTTATTGTAAAAAGGCTTTCCACAAAAGGTAATATTTAAATTTTTATCATCAACATGAAAAATAGTTTTGTCGGTTCTCACTATTTTGGCTTCATCTTTTTATTTCCATTTCTATATCTTTGAGTTGCTATCAATATTTTTTTTTTCCGAACTAGAGTAAACTGAATATTTGTTTGGGTGTCACATGGCCTAAAATAATATTTCCATTGATAACTAAGTTTAAATCTTTCAAGAATCATGTTATTACATGTAAGTTAGTTTACTTACTTTACATAGTTTTTTTAAAGTTTCTTCATATAATAATATTAGTGTAGTATTACATGGATTTGGTTGGGATTCCACTAGTTAAAAAAAATAAAGTTAGTTTAAAGTTAGATTTTCTTATTGCTTTCAACGTAAATTATTTTCAACGTAAACATCATTCCAATTCAATATTTAGTGGGTCAGTGCCAATGGATATATGATGATTCATATTTTTACGTGTTCTTGTTTGATTATTTTGTGATTGTCTGCCATATATCTTGATTTTAAGCATATCATTCTATTTTTATGCTCAAACAAATTTAAGATTATTAATTTTTAGTTTAGTTAAATAAGCATGTGTGTGATGATTAAAAGTCAGTTAAATCTTATGTTTTCAATTTTTAGTTTATTTTATTTTTGGGTTTCATGTGTATTCATTTTGAGTGTTATTCAAGAATGATTATTTTTCATTATTATTGTTTGTGCAAGAATGTTATTTAAATAGTTTTTATTAAAGCTTCTTTTGTTTTAGTCATAATATTTGTTAAATAATATCATTTTAATCAGTTCATTAATTTGATAACAATAAAACAAAAAGAGTGATACATTTATTAGATAGCAAGATGAATCACAAACTAATTAATAACTTGTTGCAATAGTAAAATAATAATAAAAATATACAAATATATGTATCGAAAAGAGACGCAATAATTGGAATACTTTAAATACACTAGAAAAACTTTAAATGTGCTTTTAATATTGGCCCATGTGTTCATATACGAACCTTGGATTGCTATGCTTTAAAGAAAAGGATCATGTGCGCATTCCACGTCTTGATACATTTAAATTTAAAATAATTATATTTTAACCATGTGTACATTCCGTACCTTGATTTAATACTTAATTTCAAAGAAGTACCTCGTTTGCGTACTGCACCTAGGTCAAAGCAATTAGTAAAAAATTTAATAAATTAAGCGAAGCGGTAATAGACAAGCCATAAGTAGTAAAATACAAGAATAGTCAAGAATTGATTTAAGCCGAACATTAGTCAATAAAAGTGACCTTGCTAGAACCGCGGGACTCGAGGGATGCCTCACACCTTCCCCTCGGTCAGCATAATTCCTTACTCAGTCTTCTGTTTTCGTAGATCATAAATAAGAGGCAAACATTCTTTTTAAAAGTGATTCGAATAAAAGGTGACTTGTAACACCAAAACTCAATTCCAAGTGGCGACTAAGAAATAATCCCTTTAATATCACTTTAATTGGAAAAACTCTTCCAACTCGACCTCGTAAAAGGGTTGCGAGGGAAAAAAGAGGTGTGACAGCGATGTCGACTCTGCTGGGGAAAACGAACCCAGAACTTCCGGTTCAGGGTTCAAGAATTCGAGCTTGTTAATGTGATTTTTATTTGGCATTATTGTTGATATTATTGTATGTTGTGGACCTAATGTGCTAATTACCATTTACCGCTTTGATATTCCTTGAATTGTATTTAAATTTCTTCTTAAGCCACCCGTCTGAGTCTTCTGAAAATGATGCATACGTTTGCGTAGACCGCTTTTTCTGTAGAAAATACGCCAAATAGAGTGAGGCTGGGCAAACGATAAGGCCGGGCAGACTTTAGTTCTCCCAGTACGTCGCCCCCTCCTCGGCTCCAGTTGTCTGCTCGGTAACCCAAGTTTAGACCACAAAACCCAGGTTTTAAACTTAGAATAACAACCTCATGCCGGATCCCTAGTAGGAACGATTATTTGCATCACGTACATTCGACCTTGGGGACTTAACACAAGGGTTGGGTCCGTCTAGGACAGGTGTACCTAAAAATAAAGACCATCTTAATGCATCCTACGTGCTATGTAAATATTTATTTGTTTTGGCTTGCATGTTGACCGGTTAAAAGAGAAAAACCAAGAGTGAGGTAAGATAAAGAATTTACCCAGTTTCTAAAAAATCTATGTATTTGAAAATATCCCAAAACTCTACCGAATTTTTGAAAACAAGAAAGAAAGAAAAATGTACTTCAAAAATACAGTGAGTCAAGTATTACATATTTTTGTGTCAAAATTGCCCGAAATATGCGGGTCTGATTCTCACCGAATGTGAGATACGTAGGCAAACATCACCGGTTCCGACCCCAATTTTCAAAAATCCAAAAATATTTTCATTCAGTTCTTCATTAGAAATCTTTTCTTAGAAAATACAAAGTATTTAAAACTATAAAAAAGTAGTTTTCTTTCTTTCGGAAGTCTTTCATACGGAAAAAAGAAATAAAAAAAATAAATCAATAAAAATCAAAATTCAAAATATGGGTTTCTTTCATTTTGAAGTATTTTTTCTCAAAATTTCAAAAATAAAACAAAAAAAAATCTTTTCCTTGTTTAAAAATCTTTTTTTCAAAAAATGAATTAAAGTCCAAAAATATTTTATTTTCTTTGAAATAAATAAAAAGCTCAAAATTTTAATGCTTTTATTTTAAAACAGTGCCTTTTTTGAAAAATAAGAGGCAACTTCAAAAATAAAAAAATATTATTTCTTATTCCTTAGAAAAGAGAAAACAAATGAAAATTCAAACAAAATTTTTTTTATTTTTACTTTTAAAAAATTTAAAGTTCAAATCAAAAGCAAATGAATTTTATTTTAGAAGTCTTTATTTCAAAAAGCAAAAAAAACATCATCAAAATCAAATACTCAAAAACAATATTTCCTTTCTTCTTTTAAAGCATTCCTTTCAAAAATTCCAACAACAAAAAAAGAGTTAGTATATTTACTCCATTCTCGATCTTCCCGAACGACGCAAGATCTAATTCATGTCTCCGCATGATACGTAGGCAACCTACACCAGGTTCGATCGAATTATTTAAATAGAGAGAGAATAAAGTGGTGAAAAAGAAAAAAAAGGGGAGAGTATTTATTCTAACATGTTTGTTGTTTTGAAATAAAAGCTAGTTAAAGGTGGTCGGTTTGTTGGTTTGCAATGGCGAGTCACACAAACAATCCAAGATCCATTGGAAGAAAAAACACCTTCTCAACAGCTGGAAGAAGCACCAATGTTGTTGATCCAAGGTCACAAAAAGGCAAGTAGGCAAGTTGATAGTGAAAAATAAAAAAATAAAGGAAAATATGGGGTTGACTTTACCAGATTTGAACAATAGGACATGGCCTGCTCGGGATGATTTGATGATTGGGAATTTGATCCTGTCGTGGCAGAAGAGAAACCTAAAAAGGGGCGCCAACCAGAAACTTTTTCCATCAGACGGGAGTCTCGGTGGCCGGTGTTGCTATCTTTTCTGCCTTTTGAGTTATTTCATTGTGTCATCCAAATATTTTTTCTCTACTGTCTTACACTCTGACGTAAACACTTCTATCTTTTTGTTTTTTTTAAATATTCAAATAAATAAAATCAATATGTCATCATCCATGAATGTCTCTTTTCTTAATTTTTTCACCTTTCTTATTGTCGTTTCAATTCAGTAAATGCAGATTTTAATAACATGACATGCTTGCGGACTTCATACCCAGATCCTAAAACGCTGTCAGATTTCAAAATAATGAACCAAGAAGCATAATATGTTGAAGATACGGCTTGTAAGAAAATAAAGAAAGAATTGAAACGAAAATGAGATTCCCTCTCTTAGGATCATTGTTGAAGCTGAGATCGATGATTAAGATTGAGTCAATATCTGATTGAAACATTGCCTTTGATTGTTGGAAAGTGATTGGCCAGAGGCTACCATGGGCAGTTGTACAACAAAGATTGCCCATGCTTACAACAAAAAGTACGTCCCAAGAAATTTGAAGTGGGGCAACTCGTCTTGAGACATATTCTCCCGCACCATGAAGAAGCTAAGGAAAAATTTTCTCCAAATCGCAAAGGTCCATACATTGTAACAAGAGTATTGCACAAGTCCATTGTATTTGGAAGACATCGAAGGAAATATCCCCGAGACAATAGTCAATGCACATGCAGTCAAAGTTATTATGTTTAACTTGTTACTTGGTGTTAACACTCTTTGATTGGGATGACGAAGGCTTTCTTTCTCACTAGCCAAATATCATTAACCCTTTTTGCAAACCCTTTGAGCCGGTTACCTTTCTTTGATTACCCTCTTTGGAACCTGAAGGTGTTATTGAAAAAGAAAAAAAAAGCGAATGAGAAGATAAAGAGAAGACAAGCAAAAGAAAAAAATGAAAAAAAAGTAAATAAAAAACAAAGTTCCCTGAACTACGTTCGACTTGATTCCGAAAGGATATGTAGCCAGCCTTTCTCTAAGGTTCAGTCACACCAAAATAAAAATCCAAATTTCCCATCAAATGAAACTGGGGCAGATATTATTATATTTTGGCAATAGTTTGCCTGAAAGATTCCACAGTTGTAATTCAGTCCAAATTCGTTTACCCAAATCCTTTCAAGTCCTTCTGATCAATCGACGAGAATGTTTAAGAATTGAAGGATACGGTTACTTGGATCAGATACAACCAAATGAGAGAAATAAAATAAGAGAGTCCTATTGGTGAAAACCCTTATGGGCACTGCAGGGCAATGGTGAGTAGAGAAAATAAAAATGAAAGAGTCTTATTAGTGAAAACCCACAAAGGGCACTATAAGACGATGGCGAGAAGAGAAATGAGAGATATCAACTAGTGAAAACCCGCAAAGGGCACTGTTGATCGAAAAGATGATCCACGCAGTCATAGCATCAACACAATCATGATCAAGATTTCCCGCTTCAAGTCAAACATTGTGATGAGTTTCTGAGAATCAGACCGTTTATACAGATCAGTCATCCAGTCCAAAAGACATGTCATGTTCATTGAAGTTTGTATGTACTCCTAGATAATTCCGTATTTCTATTACCCGAAATGGACACCTCTTGTTTTAAACCCATTCTCTATTCCATTTTTTTCTTTTTCTTTGAATCCCTTTCAGTGCAACTTTGTTCCAAAAATATGGCAAGACCGATTTACAGGGTTCTCGTTTGAAGTGAGCAGATATATTCAAAAGACGCCCAACCTCGATAAGGGAATCAAGTCAACCCCAACTATCCATGATTGGCCGATGTTTTGAAATGGAAAACATTGAAAGACGTCAAAATCTAAATTGTCACAAAAGCAACATAAAGTTTCAAAAGGTTAAGTACCTTCATGGCAAAGTTTGGAAAAGCTAAAGGTTCTCCAGAGTCAAAAATGCAGTTATTCAGAAAATAATCAATTGCAGTTGAAATCATTAAAGAAGATGGAAGAGATCAAGAGACATAAATAGCTAAGGCCACAAACTGACCTCCATTTTAAAATTAACAAATCTTTTTTTGTTCAGAACATGAACAAATAATATTAAGAAACAATTTGTGAAAAGACGAAAACCACCAAGTGAAGTTCTCAGATCCATGGTTTCCTTCCAATATGCATGTACACATGTTATTTTTAGTTTCATTATAGGGAATCAACACCCTATCTGTCAACATAGGGTACTATATCCCCTGATTGTATTATTTTCTACATAGGGTACAACATTCCCTAGTAGCATTTCAGAGTGCCACGAGCCTCATTTTATTTCCAACACAGGGTAATACATCCCCTGATTGCATTATTTTCTACATAGGGTACAACATCCCCTAGTAGAATTTCAGAGTGCCACGAGCCTCATCTTGCTGTCAACACAGGGTACAACATCCCCTGGTTTCATTATTTTTTGCCAACACAGGGTGCAATATCCCCTGATTGTATCATTTTCTGCCAAAACAGGGTACTACATCCCCTCGTTATATTATTTTCTACATAGGGTACAGCATCTCCTAGTAGCATTTCAGAGTGCCATGAGCCTCATTTTGTTGCCAACACAGGGTACTACATCCCCTGGTTGCATTATTTTCTACATAGGATACGACATCCCCTAGTAGCGTTTCAGAGTGCCACGAGCCTCATCTTGTTTTCAACACAAGATATAACATCCCATGGTGGCATTATTTTCTGCCAACACAGGGTACTACATCCCCTGGTTGCATTATTTTCTACATAGGGTATGATGTCCCCTAGTAGCGTTTTCAGAGTGCCACGTGCCTCATTTTGTTGTAACACAGGATACTAGATTCCCTGGTTGCATCGATTTATTGCCAACACAAGGTACTACATCCCCTGGTTGTATTATTTTATACATATGGTACGACATCCCCTTGTAGAATCTCACAGTGCCACGGGCCTTATCTGATCGTCAACACAGGGTACTTCATCCCCTGGTTGCCTTCCTTCTTGTTAGCACATGGTATAACATTCTCTGTTTTTTTAAAAAAAATATAATAATATCTTTTTCAATTCTTTATTCTGCAATAGAAATGAGAGTTTAATGTGTTGTCAATAACTCACAAGAATTTCCTGGTGCAAACTGAGGCAGAAAATTTTAATTCGTTTTGTTTGTTTGTGATAGCTTGTAGGTTTTTCTGCAAAGCACGGATTGGATATGCAAAAAGTAAGATTCTAGCTCTCGCCAGAGAAAGTGGAACGTTTGATCTCAATGCCGGTCGAACCAGCTTTGACATAATGCATGCAGAGGTGCAGAATTCCAAGTTCCATCTTCTTATCATCTGATCAAGAAACAAGCATGAAAGAATATTGCATAGTATGTTGCATCGAGAGCATCAAATTTCAATCCCAAGTCACTGGGAGAAGCAAGCCAAGAATCAAGACAAGACTCCAGATGACATTTAGATAGGAATTTTATAACTCTTAGATTTCAAGAGTATGTAATTTCTTTTTATGTAATAGTTCCACGGATCAGAACCTCGACGGAACTTCACTCGCCTCTCTCTCCAAGAATACTCCATCACTCATCTTTCACTTGAACTACACGCGACATGATTCCCTTATAACCCGGGATATGTATGCTACCTAAAACTAAGGCTCAGTCACATCTTTTTTTTTAAATAACAGTGAGGTAAAAAATGAGTCGCCGTGTTCATTTTCTATGCCTGAAAACTCTTCATGTTTCTAAGCAAAGAGGGGCATGCTGAGCACACCTAAATTTTGACCACACTCAAATTCTATACTATTTTAAGATAAATATCTCTTTATGGTCTAATCTTAGTAAAAAAAAACTACAAAAATAATAACACTCTTAGAGTATGAATTTTCTTTTATTTAATAATAATATTTAAGTATAGGGCAGCTATCTAATATTTTTAACTATGCAATTTACTTTCTAATTTTTTCATTAATAAAGAATAAGTAAAAGTAATTAAACAAATAATAATAATAATAATAATAATAATAATAATAATAATAATAATAATAATAAGAAAACTAATTCAGTAAATTAACGAAAAAGCAAAAAAAAAAAGAGAAATGAAAAAATAGAAATTGTTATGAAATAATATAAAAGATAAGAACAATAATGCAAGAACAAGAGCAATAGAGAGAGTTCTTCTTATTGATACTTAGAGAATGTTAGGAGTGCATTACAATGGTAGAAGACCCCTTTATTTATAGGGAGGGGGATGATTTAGCTACCAAGAATAGAACTCTAGAATCTCTCTAATTATAGACATTCACCTTAAATAGGAGTCTATTTATAACACTCCCCCTTGAATGTCTATTCAACAATGTGCCTCGTTAAAACCTTAAAACCAAAACCCGATGGGAAAAATTAAAGAAAGGAAAAAGAGTACACATGTTTGAATATGCGCCTATTGGTTGCCTCGTTAAAAACCTTGCAAGGAAAACCCAGTGGGACAAAACCTTGTAAGGGAAAAAGAGTGCAACGCGCATTAACTCCCCCTAATGAGTACATCAATTTATATCCTTGAGCATTTGCATTCCAATCTTGTGCATCATCTTCAAAACGATCTTTGGTAGACGTTTGACAAATCAACCATATTGACTTGAATAAATATTCCGCACCTTGAAATCATCATTCTTGATAGATATGAACATCTTCATATAATGTCGTGGAATGACTCTTCAATATCTTCATTAATGTATTCTCAATGCCATCATGCTTATAGTTATAGCAAGATTCATATGTACACAAATTGTACTTGGGATGTGGTACTTCAGGACCAAGAATTGCATATGCTTCAAGCAACTTAAATCTTTCAAGTTAAGTCATATAAGCCATATAATAGACTTTAGATGCATATCAAGTTTTCCATGTCATGCTAGACAAATAAGATATCGAAAACTGACTATACATACCTTTGACTTTATACTTTAAAGCATTTGAACTATAGGTTCAAAACTACATGTCTTTCATATGGAATCAATTCTTCTTGAATTGTATCTCTTTCATTTAGTTACTTTCTTTGGGTCAGCAAATGCGTATAGCATGCTTTGCAATATGTTGCAATTGAATTATCCCTTTTATGAACTTCAGGTTCATATCATGATATTCGGGGATATACATATACAAATGATAATTCATCCCATGTAACCTTTTCTCAAGTGTTTATCATGTCTCCCCCTCATGTTAGAAAAGCTAACTTGTTTCCTCAACTTTGGGAAATCATCTTTGTGCATTATCATGTCAATATACACAGCACATTAATAATAAGATGAAATTATTTGGTTCCTGACCCTGAACCACTTGTGAGGGGAGAATATACTCTCGTATACAACGTATATCAAACTGATATATATAACTTTGTTCTCATAAGAAACAGTTTAGCTATTAAGTGGAAGCACTCAATAATTATCTTGCTAAACCAACTTTGATATAAACCAACTTATCAAGATGAACTATCTTGAGTAGGAAATCTGGAAATTATGCTCGAAGTTAGATTACTGAGCAATTTACCTCGCAAGCACCGGCCAGGCTGCGGGTTAATAACAATTGCGCATGTAACCATATCATAGATGCATCATATGTGGTATACATGGCAGGTGAATGGGCCCATATTCACCTTTGATATTTCCAGAATTTATGGGCTTCAACCCGAACTCTTTAGTTGGTCAGTTCATTAATGAGAACAAGTGATACAAGAGAATTCGTAAAGAACTTTCTAGTTCTTTAATATTCACCTATGTGAATTTGCACATCATACTTAAAATGAGATGGCTAACACGAATTCCAACTGAACAAATTATCAATATTGGTAAACTTCAAATTTACACCATGACATGTGCACTTATCAATAAACTTCAGGTTTATTATGACATGGGTTTTTATACCAATAGATATCCACTTTATTGTGGCATTCTTTCTTTTGTGTAGTACAAACTGGAGAACAAAGCGGGTAGCTTTTCATATGCAAATTACCCCGCTACAAGTTGTAGTAATAGGAGATATCAAAGCCTTCCTTTATTTATAGTCTCAATATAATCAATCGCTTTCGCGTGTACTTTGGAAACTAAATAAGTTTCTTTGAGACTTACTACAGCACAATACTCAATTGTGTTTCTCCAACATAGTAATAATTGGCTCTTCTAGAGCTCTCAATTAATTTTGTACTACCACATATTCATCAACATCCATGTGGTGAATATTTTTCTTAAAGAGAAAGTTATACCATTATGGTCATGTCAAACTTATATGCAAGATATGTTTCTTGCATTATCGTTGTCCTTTAATAGTCATATTTCCAAAATACTTTGGCGTACAATAGGTACGTGACCAACGATCATTCATGCCATATATCATCTCAAACCTCCTTCTAGGGGTGAGTGTGGTATCATCTCAAACCTCCATCTAGGGGTGAGTGTGGTATATTTAATACCAATTTCATGTTCATATTCTTCCAATAATGAATATGTATTCGTGAATCAGATGTTGTCACATTCACTTCGGGGATATGTGATTTTGTTACCCTTTTCAAATCTATAAATGCGTCAGGCATTTGATTTGCTATTCTTTGCAAATGGATAATCTTTTATGCCTCTTTCACAAATAGAGGTATGTGGATCAAGATGAGATAATGATGCATTTTTCCACAAAATTTCCCGTTTGGTTTCACCAACTTCTCCCCCTAATTTTGGGAAAAGTGTCTCATCAAATTGACAGTCTGCAAATCGTGCAAATCTCCTGTCAATGTTTCGAGGTAGTGAATAATGGAGGGCGATTCAACCTCAACATATATTCCTAACATTCTTTGCAGACCCATTTTGGTGCGGGATGGCGGTGCTACAGGCACATATACTGCGCATCCAAAGATTCCTAAATGGGATATATTGGGTCCATGACCCAAAACCAATTGCAACGGGGAATATTTGTGTCAATTCGTCAGTCAGAGACGAACTAGCATTGCTGTATGCAAAATGGCGTGTCCCCAAACCGAAGTAGGCAGCCGACGAACTAGTATTGCTGCATGCAAAATGGCGTGACCCCAAACCAAAGTGGGCAGCCGGCGAACTAGCATTGCTGCATGCAAAATGGCGTGAACCCAAACCGAAATGGGCAGCCTCGTTTTCATGAAGAATTCAAGATTATTCTCATCTATTGTCTCAATATGATATCCATTTTGAATGATATCTTTAAAACTCAACAAGTTCCTTTTAGACTTGGAGGAGAACATTGCGATTGATATCATTAAAACTCAACAAGTTCTTCTTAGACTTGGAGGAGAATATTGCATTCTCTAAGATAAACGTCATGCCTTTGGGCAGAGTTACAGTTGCTCTTCCGGAGCCTTCAATCAATTTACTTCCCATGGTTTGACATATAAAAGAAATACACGAACATAAGAATAAATAAGTTCAATTCGTTTGTGTCACATAATATTTTCAAAATCTGCTGCTAACAGTTGACTAACAAAATCAGATATGTTATCCATAATTGATTACTTTGCAGTTTGAAAATTTCAGTTTAAACATTTTCTTCAAACAATCGATTGTTAAACACAAACAATCGATTGTTGAACATTGACAATCGATTGTTAAACACACACAATCGATTATTTGCTATTTTGAAAAAATTCAGATCACACTGTCTTAAGACAATTGATTGTTAAATATAGACAATCGATTGTTGGCTTATTTCGAAAAATTCCAGAGCACACTGTCTTAAGACAATCGATTGTTATGCATAGACAATCGATTGTGGATGATTTTTGAAAAATTCCAGATTACACTGTTTTAAAGACAATCGATTGTTAAACATAGACAATCGATTGTTGACTGTTTTTGAAAAATTCCAGAACACACTGTTTTAAAGACAATCGATTGTTAATCATCGACAATCGATTGTTGACTGTTTTTGTAAAATTCCAGATCACACTGTTTTAAAGACAATCGATTGTTGATCATTGACAATCGATTGTTTTGCAGTTTTTATGCGAAATATGAGATAACCGACTAGTTTTTCAGGTTAGTCGATTACCTCTACTGGAAAGTAAATATATTATTGATATTTGAGCATATTGATACATTCTAAAGAACTAATACTAACATTGCATCATGAACAAACTAATACGAGCTAATGCTAATGACTATTAGTTTATTCACTCACTAATACAAATAAGTAGAACAAAATCAAATAACTCCATCTTCTTTCATCACGGATTCATCACCGATTAGGTGGTCTATTTTCCCTTCAGGTTGCTCAAAGAAGTCTGCCACATCCAAGTGGGTGATGTCAAAGTTGTCGTCAGAGACAAAATTCGTTTCAGGGCGTTTACTCTTTCGAGATGCTTGATAAAGGTCAACCAAATGTCATGGTATACGGCAAGCCTTTGACCAGTGCCCGTTTCCACCGCAACGATAATGTATAGTTTATAAACTATTTGCTTTTGGATTCTTATCGTATCGTGCTTGTGGCAGAGTGACCAACTTCAGGTTGTCATATCTCTTCTTTAAGCTATTCCACAAGATGGGTGGATTTTTGACTGTGATATATTCAATTTTCAAACCTTCATCAAGGTGATGGCGCAAGAAAATCAAGGCCTTAGCACAGTTTCAAACCTT
Organism: Nicotiana benthamiana; assembly: GCA_034376525.1. Classification (NCBI taxonomy): domain Eukaryota; kingdom Viridiplantae; phylum Streptophyta; class Magnoliopsida; order Solanales; family Solanaceae; genus Nicotiana; species Nicotiana benthamiana. The sequence goes on from CM067334.1 coordinate 134,591,648, forward strand.
CATCAAGGTGATGGCGCAAGAAAATCAAGGCCTTAGCATAGTTTTGGGTGGATGCATTATTTCTGTCTTTAATGGCGTCTCCAAGACCCATAGCATCTAAGTGGATTTCAGCATCCAACACCCATGTCATATAGTTCTTGCCCGAAATTTCAAGGGCAACGAACTTTCTTTTCATAATGTCAGACATAAAACAAATTTACATCAAGAGCGTGTTCATACTTACGGGCTCTATTACAATTATCACATTCACTTCAGGGAATGGATCATAATCATGTGCTTTACACAATCTCATGTCAAATATTACTTTCATAAAGTGAAAGATTATTTTGAGAATCCTTATTGTTCTCATTACCACAATAATGACGATTATAATTTCGTCTATTGCCACGTCCACATCCATTGATACCATCATGGTAATAATTTTGTCTTCTTTCAGACTTATCATATACTGCTTCCACATTCTCTAAAGGGAATGGAGCAAATTCAATGGGACGGATTTTCAATTCTTTGCCCACAATCATACATGAATTTAATCATGGCAGGACATAGAGATTTAACCACTTCATGTGGTTATAATTTCTTACACACTCCATTAGAGTTATAATCAAACTTTGTTGTCTATGTTTGTATATAAAATCAAATCGTAGAATTTCAAGAATTTGAAAGGGAAAAGTAAATTACTTACCTTTAAGGTATACCAATTAATGTTGTGATATCAAATATACCTCTTGAGTTTTCCAACTTTGCATCGTCTAAAATACTGACCAAATATCCTTCAATGACCTAAATCTTAAAATCGTGGCTTGCTGTAGCCGGGCGTGTAGCATATAAATATAGTACTCTAAATCCCATTGTTGCTTGCTTAAACAGAAGTTCACGTCCTCTTGTCTTCATAAGTTTAAAGCAAGTTAAAGAAAAGAAAAAAAAAACTTGACCATCACTGTAGCTACCTTCGCAGAAGTTGGCATTGTCACAAATTTATGACAAAGACGTGGACTATTGGCTTCTTTTATAGAAGTTGTTCCTCCTAATTCTGTCAATAAAATCAGAACAGCACCAAAACCTAAACCTTGCACAAACGAAAGTTAAAATAATCGAAAATTTCAATTGTTTAGAGACTCGTGCTGATAACGTGTTATGAAATAATATAAAAGATAAGAACAATAATGCAAGAACAAGAGCAATAGAGAGAAGAATAGAGAGAGTTCTTCTTATTGATACTTAGAGAATGTTAGGAGTGCATTACAATGGTAGAAGACCCCTTTATTTATAGGGAGGGGATGATTTAGCTACCAAGAATAGAACTCTAGAATCTCTCTAATTATAGACATTCACCTTAAATAGGAGTCTATTTATAACAGAAATAAATAATATAACAAAAAAAGGGATAAATCTTGAAAAATTCAAAAGAATATTATCCTAATTACTCACCATGATTTTCTCAACCCCATTCTCCTACTCCAACTCCAACTCCAACTCTAACTCTAACTCTAACTCTAACTCCTTGTTCTTCTTTATAAAAACAAATAACTTAACCAAAAAAAAAGGGAGAGAAAAAACGAAATTGAAAAGAAAAAACGAAAAAGAAACGAAACTGGAGGGAGAACAAAGAAAAGGAAAAGAAACGAACAAAAAGGAAAGGAACGAAGGAGGATCTGGGGAAATCAAAACAAAAAAAAAAAACGAGAAAAGAAGAAAAACAAAGAAAAAAGACAAAAAAAAAAAGCAAGAGAAAAAGTTTTACAAAGAGAAGTCACAAGAACGAGAAGAAAAAGAGTAAAAATTGTGCAAGTAAGAAAGAAAGAGAGTTTGGAGCCAGAGAGATTTTGTTTGCGGTTTTGAGTTCGAGATTCTAGAAAGTTAGTATTGTTATTTTGAAAATTAGTAGATTGTGACCGTGATTTTATTATAAAAGGGCTTTCTAAAAAGATGTAATATTCGAATTTTTATCATCAACATGAAGAATAGTTTTGTCGGTTCTGATTATTTTGGCTTCATCTCTTTATTTCCATTTCTATATCTTTGAGTTGCTATCAGTATTTTTTTTCCCGAACAAGAGTAAACTGAATATTTATTTGGGTGTCACATGGCCTAAAATAATATTTCCATTGATAATTAAGTTTAAATCTTTTAAGAATTATGTTATTACATGTAAGTTAGTTTACTTACTCTACATAGTTTTCCTTTTTTTAAGTTTCTTCATATAATAATATTAGTGTAGTGTAGATTACATGGATCTGGTCAGAATTCCACTAGTTAAAAAAATAAAGTTAGTTTAAAGTTAAATTTTCCTATTGTTTTCAACGTAAATTATTTTCAACATAAACATCATTCCAATTCATTATTTAGTGGGTCTGCGCCAATGGATATATGATGATTCATATTTTTACGTGTTCTTGTTTGATTATTTTGTGATTATTTGCCATATATCTTGATTTTAAGTATTATCCATGTTTGAATATTCATATCATTCTATTTTTGTGCTCAAACAAATTTAAGATTATTAAGTTTTAGTTCAGTTAAATAAGCATGTATGTGATGATTAAAAAGTCAGTTAAATATTACATTTTCAATTTTTACTTTATTTAATATTTAGGTTTCATGTGTATTCTTACTAATTTGAGTGTTATTCAAGAATGATTATTTTTCATTATTACTTTTTGTGCAAGTATATTATTTAAATAGATTTTATTAAAGCTTCTTTTGTTTTAGTCATAATATTTGTTAAATAATGTCATTTTAATCAGTTCATTAATTTGATAACAATAAAACAAAAAGAGTGATACATTTTTTAGATAGCAAGATGAATCACAAACTAATTGATAACTTGTTGCAATAAGTAAAATAATAATAAAAATATATAAATATATGTATCGAAAAGAGACGAAATAATTGGAATACTTTAAATACACTAGAAAAACTTTAAATGTGCTTTCAATATTGGCCCATGTGTTCATACACGAACCTTGGATTGATATGCTTTACAGAAAAGGATCATGTGCGCATTCCACGTCTTGATACCTTTAAATTTAAAATAATTATATTTTAACCATGTGTACATTTCATACCTTGCTTTAACACTTAATTTCAAAGAAGTACCTCGTTTGCGTACTGCACCTAGGTCAAAGCAATTAATAAAAAATATAATAAATTAAGTAATAGACAAGCCATAAGTAGTAAAATACAAGAATAGTCAAGAATTGATTTAAGCCGAACATTAGTCAATAAAAGCGACCGTGCTAGAATCACGGGACTCGAGGGGTGCCTCTCACCTTCCCCTCGGTAAACAGAATTCCTTACTCAGTCTTCTGTTTTCTTAGACCATAAATAAGAGTCAAACCTTCCTTTTGAAAGGGATTCGAATAAAAGGTGTCTTGGAACACCAAAACTCAATTCCAAGTGGCGACTCTAAATAAGAAATAATCCCTTTTCAAAATATCACTTTTATTGGAAAAACTTTTCCAAATCGACCTCGTAAAAGGGTTGCGTGAAAAAAAAGGTGTGACACCAATCATCAAAACACATCAAACAATACAAAAATCATCAATTCATATCGGATTCAAGCCTAAGTTTCTTCAATACTTCCGAGCTTCTCACCCACCATATAAGATACATCTCGAACCTTCCGGTCTGCATAACTCTTCTGATGCGACTGATGTAGTAAATCATTCTATCTATGATATGTGCGCTTTGGTTAGCATGATTTTCAGGTATAGGTTTTGATGAATGACAAACAATGAAGTCAAGTGTCAAACAACGATATTATATGACAAACAATCAAGCTTGAATGCCAAGAAGCATATTGATGACGGAATTGCATAGACAAGCCAAGGACGAGTTCAAAAGTTCAAGACCAAAGACCCAAGGCGTAGGTCGTTAGGTAGAACAAATGTAAGAGCAACGTTTAAAGTTATCTCGTCTTTTTGCTCAATATTAGGTCATCATAAATATGCATTAAATCATTTTATTAAATCATATTTATCATAAACATATTTTAAATACTTCAAACAAAATGATTTTAACGTTTTCATTTTAACCAAAATGGTTTTTGAAGAAAGTTTTCAATTCTGGTATATTCTGGTATATTACATAGGTCATCATTAATATGCATAAAATCATTTTATTAAATCATATATATCATAAACATTTTTAATATATTTCAAACAAAATAATTTTAACGTTTTCATTTTAACCAAAATGGTTTTTGAAGTAAGTTTTCAATTCTAGTATACTGTGGTATACACAGTGTATATCAATGGTATATAATCGATTATAATTCTTAAATAATCGATTATCTTGCATCCGTTGCCAAAGTTTTGAACACTGGAACAAAATAATCGATTATGCCATCCAAATAATCGATTATTCTTGAGCAGAATCTCTTCCGATTTTGTAACGGTAAAAGGATAATCGATTATGCAAATCAAATAATCGATTATCCTTGTATAAAATCAGCATAATTGATTGCCAATTAAGCAACGGACATCCACCCTTTAACCCATATGAAAAGAGGTCTTTTGAGATGTTTTTAACGACACAACACCTCCCAATATTGATATACATATTGACATTATTTGAGCATCATTTTAGAGCTTTTGTTGAGCCATTTGAGAGACAACTTTTAGTTGTTCATAGAGCTAAATTTGTATCTCTGTATCTACTCTTTTGAGAGAGTTCTTGTTGTAAAAGAGAAAGGTGTTTGAGAAGAACATATCTTCTCATTGATTGTCGGGTTCGCTAAGTACCCTAAGTCTTAGTGTGTGAAGTCTTGTGGTGCGGTATCCACGAGCAAGGTTGAAGTCTTGAGGTGCGGTATCCTCGAGCAAGTTGAAGTCTTGTAGAGTGTACATCTACGAGCAAGTGTAACGGTTTGTTAGGCACCCGAAAGCTTAACGGAGTTAGTGGAATCTCGAGAGAGTCTCTCGGGGACTGGACTAACCACAAGTTGTGGTGAACCAGGATAAATTCGGTGTGTTCTTTCCTTGCTATTTTTATTACCGAATTTATTTTATTCCTGCATTTTTAAATTCCGCAATATTTATCAATATTCTCGTGCCGCACTATTCACCCCCCCTCTAGTGACGGGCATAAATCCTAACAATTGGTATCAGAGCCTAACTCTCTGACAGCCTTAACCGGTTGAGAGCGATATATTTTTTTTTTGTTGAGAATGTTGAACACAGGAATGATGAGCGAAGGTCACTTCACCACTATGCCTCCACTATTTGAAGGAACTAATTACACATATTGGAAAGAGCGGATGAGAATCTTCATCCAATCAAATAACTTTCGTTTGTGGCAAATCATTAAGAACGGTATGCCGACAAAGAAAGTTGGAGAAGCCATGGTTCCAAAAGAGGAGAATGAATATAATGCCAAGGCCATAAATATGTTATATTGTGCGGTGAATTCAAATGACTATCGGAAGATTTCCTATTGCACAACCGCCAAAGAAATGTGGGAGAAACTTGAAGCCGTTTATGAAGGTACGCCTCAAGTCCAAAAGCATGTGACATGGGACTCGGACAGCTCGTGTGATGAAACGACTGCCCTATGCTTCATGGCCGACGAAGAAAAAGAGGTAAGCACTTCTAATTCTTGCTCCTTTGAAGAAATGCAAAATTCCTATGATGAATTATATGGTGAATTTATTAGAGCTTCCAAAACCATAAAAGAATTGAAGAAAACACTTTCTTTGCAAGAAAAGGATTTTGAGAAAACACTTTCTTTGCAAGAAAAAGATTTTGAGAAAACACTTTCTTTGCAAGAAAAAGATTTTGAAAAACAATCTTCTTTAAAAGAAAAAGATTTTGAAAAATTGACTTGTGACAATGAAAAACTAAAAGAAGAAAATGATCTTTTAGAAAATGACAATACTGTTCTTAAAAATAAAATCAAAATTTTAGAAGAAGAAAATAGATTTTTGGAAAATGACAATGTCGATCTCAAAAATAAAATCAAGGAGATGAATGAAGCCTCTTTAATTGTTCAAAGTTCAAATTGTTCTTCTTGTAGCTCTTTGAAAATAGAGAACGTAGAACTTAGAAATACACTAGAAAAATGTAGTGTAAATGATTCTAAAACAAGTGAAGTAATTAAAAAGGATGATAGAAATGAGGTTAAACCACCTAGACACAACTCTAGGAATTTTATTAATGAGCCTAGAATTAATCATTTTAGGCCACCTAGAAATGATTCTAGGATTTTTGTTAATGAGTCTAAAATTAATAATTTTAGACCACCTAGAAATAACTCTAGGAATTTCAACGCTTCTAGGAATAACAACTTTAGATCACCTAGAACGCATTTGGCTCAACCAAGGCATATGCACAACCCGAACGTTATATGTCATTACTGTAACCGGGTAGGTTACATTGCACCCATATGTTTTGCTAAACATAGAGATTCATATTATGATTATGATTATTATTTGCCTAACCCCCAAGGACCCAAAAGAAGTTGGGTACCGAAAACCTATTTTTAGGTACATTTGCAGGTGTGATTGAAGACTACAATATCGTAGTAGATGCACCAAGCACGAAACCTTATTGCATCAAGGGGGAACGTCGGTTAGTTATCGTATTTTTGATAAAAACGTAATAGTTGATATGTGCTAACAATTGATATTAATTATTGATTCAAGTTGTGATAAGTGTTATTTTGAATAACAATTGGTATCAATTATTTTTATATTAAATGATTGATTCATGTTTTGATGAATACTTTTAGTTTAAATAACAGTTGGTATATTTGCAAAAAAAAAAATGACCGTTATTATGGTTAGTAAGTTTTTACTAACGTTTGGTATTATTTGATGTTGATATGATTTCTTTACAAACAATTGGTATCATCAATAGTTTAAATAACAATTGGTATACTCTTTTTGCTAATGTCAAAAGGGGGAAGAATTTAGGCGATATGCATCGAATAAGGGGGAATGTCTTCACATTCTAGTATGCTTTAATTGAGGGGGAATATTCAATTAAGGGGGAATTATATTAAATTGTTTACATGAATTGTATGTTGAGATATAGCATGAATTTAGGGGGAATCCAATATGCATATCTCCTATTGTTTGTCATTATCAAAAAGGGGGAAATTGTAGAAAATCATTCTATCTATGATATGTGCGCTTTGGTTAGCATGATTTTCAGGTATAGGTTTTGATGAATGACAAACAATGAAGTCAAGTGTCAAACAACGATATTATATGACAAACAATCAAGCTTGAATGCCAAGAATCATATTGATGACGGAATTGCATAGACAAGCCAAGGACGAGTTCAAAAGTTCAAGACCAAAGACCCAAGGCGTAGGTCGTTAGGTAGAACAAATGTAAGAGCAACGTTTAAAGTTATCTCGTCTTTTGGCTCAACATTAGGTCATAATAAATATGCATTAAATCATTTTATTAAATCATATTTATCATAAACATATTTTAAATACTTCAAACAAAATGATTTTAACGTTTTCATTTTAACCAAAATGGGTTGTGAAGTAAGTTTTCAATTCTGGTATATTCTGGTATATTACATAGGTCATCATTAATATGCATAAAATCATTTTATTAAATCATATATATCATAAACATTTTTAATATACTTCAAACAAAATGATTTTAACGTTTTCATTTTAACCAAAATGGTTTTTGAAGTAAGTTTTCAATTCTGGTATACTGTGGTATACATAGTGTATATCAATGGTATATAATCAATTACAATTCTTAAATAATCGATTATCTTGCATCCATTGCCAAAGTTTTGAACACTGGAACAAAATAATCGATTATGCCATCGAAATAATCGATTATTCTTGAGCAGAATCTCTTCCGATTTTGTAACGGTAAAAGGATAATCGATTATGCAAATCAAATAATCGATTATCCTTGCATAAAATCAGCATAATTGATTGCCAATTAAGCAACGGACATCCACCCTTTAACCCCTATAAAAAGAGGTCTTTTGTGATGTTTTTAATGACACAACACCTCCCAATATTGATATACATATTGACATTATTTGAGCATCATTTTAGAGCTTTTGTTGAGCCATTTGAGAGACAACTTTGAGTTGTTCATAGAGCTAAATTTGTATCTCTTTTTCTACTCTTTTGAGAGAGTTCTTGTTGTAAAAGAGAAAGGTGTTTGAGAAGAACATATCTTCTCATTGATTATCGGGTTCGCTAAGTACCCTAAGTCTTAGTGTGTGAAGTCTTGTGGTGCGGTATCCACGAGCAAGGTTGAAGTCTTGAGGTGCGGTATCCTCGAGCAAGTTGAAGTCTTGTAGAGTGTACATCTACGAGCAAGTGTAACGGTTTGTTAGGCACCCGAAAGCTTAATGGAGTTAGGTGAATCTCGAGAGAGTCTCTCGGGGACTGGACTAACCACAAGTTTTGGTGAACCAGGATAAATTCGGTGTGTTCTTTCCTTGCTATTTTTATTACCGAATTTATTTTATTCCTGCATTTTTTAATTCCGCAATATTTATCAATATTCTCGTGCCGCACTATTCACCCCCCCTAGTGACGGGCATAAATCCTAACAACTGAGTTGTACGAAGTCTCTCCTGGATCACATTCACCTTCTCTAAGGCATCCTGAACTAACTCTGTCCCCAATAGTCTAGCCTCGTCAGGCTTAAACAAAAACTGAAGATCTATATCCTCTCCCATATAATGCCTCATACGGCGCCATCTGAATATTGGATTGCTAGTTGTTGTTGTGTGAAAACTCTCATGTGGCAAGAACTCAGCCCAAAAACCTCCAAAATCAATAACACAGGCACGCAACATGTCTTCCAATATCTCAATAGTACTCTCGAACTGCCCGTCCGTCTGAGTATGAAACGCCATGCTCAACTCTACATGTGTACCCAACTCTCGATGAAAAGCCCTCTAGAATTGGGAAGTAAACTGAGTACCCCTATATGAGACAATGGAAACTGGGACTCCATTCAACCGTACAATCTCCCGAATGAAAATATTTGCAATCCACTCCGAAAAATAGGTAGTACACACCAAAATGAAGTGGGCTGACTTGGTTAGCCTATCCACAATAACCCAAATCGAATCAAACTTCTTTGAGGTACGAGGGGGACCACTCACAAAATCCATAGTAATCCTCTCTCACTTCCACTTGGGAATATCAACCGTTGAAATACACCACCAGGCCTCTGATGCTCATATTTGGCCTATTGACAGTTGAAACACCGAGCTACATAACTCACAATATCCTTTTTCATTCTCCTCCGCCAGTAATGCTGTCTCAAATTTGATACATATTTGCGGCACCCGGATGAATGGAATACCGCGAGCTCTGGGCCTCCTCTAATATCAACTACCGAAGCCCAACCACATTGGGCATGCAAATCTGGCCAAGCATCCTCAACACACTATCATCACCAATAGTAACATCTCTAGCATCACCATACTGGACCCTATCTTTCAGGACAAGCAAATGAGGGTCATCATACCAGCGCTCTGTAATGCGGTCAAACAAGGAAGCTCGAGAAACCATACAAGCCAACACCTGACTAGGCTCAGAAATATCTAATCTCACCATCCGATTGGCCAAAGCCTGGACATAAATTGCAAAGGGCCTCTCCCCAACTGGAATGTAGTCCAATCTACCCATACTAACCGCTTTCCGGCTCAAAGCATCGGCCACTACATTGGCCTTCCCTGGGTGATATAGAATGGTAATATCATAGTCCTTGAGTTACTAAAGCTACCTCCGCTGCCTCAAATTAAGATCATTCTACTTGAACAAGTGCTGAAGAATGCGATGGTCTGTGAACACCTCACAAGATACGCCATATATGTAGTGCCTCCAAATCGTCAAAGCATGAACTATAGTAGCCAACTCTAAATCATGAACAACGTAGTTCTTCTCATGGGGCTTTGTTGGAAACACGTTCTCAATGCAATATACTAAAGCGTGTGTTCTTTTGTATAGGTTTTAATGAATGACAAACGAAGCGAAAATTGATATATGACAAAGTTCAAGAAACAAGCGCACAATTGATATACAACGAGATTCAAGCTCAAGACAAAGTTTTATAAGTTTAATTGAGTCATTCTTATTTGTGATCTTGATCCTACGACTTGACTCGTAACATGGCTTCTCTCATAAAACTATTTTCCAAAATCATGCATATTTAAATTAATGTCAAATGATTTTAAATCATGCATATTTACAGTAGTCAAAACATTTTTAGTCATGCCTTAAAAATCTGGACTAAGATAATCGATTATGTACTTATGATAATCGATTGTTTTAAGCCAAGACTGCATGATAATCGATTGTGAACTAATGACAATCGATTGTGTTAAGGCAGTGAACATCAGGTTTTTTCAAACCTGCATGACAATCGATTGTGAACCTTATGACAATCGATTGTGATGAGGCAGTGTCCATCAAAGTTTTTCAAAACTCAGAATAATCGATTGTGAAGCTACTGACAATCGATTGTGAAGAAACAGTGTCCTTCAGATTTTTCAAAGTCACAAAATAATCGATTGTGAACTTATGACAATCGATTGTGTTGAGGCAGTGACTTCCAGACTTTTTCAAAACTATTAAATAATCGATTGTGAGTATATAACAATCGATTTTCAAGAGGCAGTGTTTAAAATGATTTTCAAAAACTGATAAGTAATCGATTGTTGACTTTGTGCAATCGATTGTGAAGCTGACCGTTGTCGTAAAGTTTTCAAATACCGTCAGGTAATCGATTATTGATTCTGTATAATAGATTGTTTTAATTAAAATCCAGAAAAGATTTTTTGAATGTTATTGGGTAATCGATTATTGATTTTGTATAATCGATTGTTTTGATTGAAATCCGGAAAAGATTTTTTGAACGTTGCTGAGTAATCGATTGTTGATTCTGGACAATCGATTGTTTGTGGTAAAATCTGGAAAGGATTTTTTGAACGTTGCCAGTAATCGATTATGGATTGTAAGAAATCGACTATCAAGCGTAAAATCTGGGATTGAATTTTGATATGACTGGCAGACAATCGATTGTTGGGGTTTGACAATCGATTGTCAGTGAGTAAAATCAGCAACTCTTAATTGGCAATTAGGCAACGCTAATGCCAAGTTTTTCAACTATAAATACAGCTTCATTTCAGTGTTTTAAACACAACAACATACTACAACTGATCATTACATTGCTATAAGCTTGCATACTTTTGTTTATCATTTTATATTCAATTTCATAAAGCTTTTGAGAGCCATATTCTTGTCCAAAGTTGTTGTGATCTAGAGCTTACTTCTTTTACTCATACCTACTCATAAAGGAGTATTTTGTTTGAGTGTTAAGTGTTTTACACACTTGTAAGAGAATTGTGATTCTCTTGTTGTAAGGAACTTGTGTTTCCTTGGTTGAAGTCTTAGAGTGTTGTATCCCCGAGCAAAGGTGTTAAGGCTTGTGTCCTTACTTTGTAAAGGTTTGTTGAGCACCCGTAAGCTTAACAAGTTAGTGGAAAATCTCGAGAGAGTCTCTCGGGGACTGGACTAGCCACGTGTTGTGGTGAACCAGAATATATCGGTGCGTTCTTTCCTTTTATTTATTTAGCGCACTTAATTATTTCCTGCAATTTTTAAATTCCGCAAGTTTACGCTAAATTTTATTATAACTCTATTCACCCCCCCCCCTCTAGCGTTAAGCGTATTTTCTAACAATTGGTATCAGAGCCCAACTCTCTGAAAACTTAACAGTTTGAGAGAACCATCCATGGCTTCTACTCGTGATTCTTTTGCAGGAATTGATGAAGGACAGTGCTCCACACGACCACCTCTATTCAACGGTACAAATTAAACGTACTGGAAAGAGAGGATGAAGATCTTCGTTCAGTCCAACAGCTTTCACCTTTGGAAGGTGATAATGAAGGGAAACCAAATTCCAACAAAGAAGGTGGAAAACGAATGGGTTCCCAAGTCCGAGGATGAGTATGACGCGGATGACATCCGAAAGGTTCAAAATAATGCTAAAACAATTAATTTGTTATATTGTGCTGTTAATGCTGACGATTACAGGAAAATATCGTGTTGCACAACGGCAAAGGAGATGTGGGACAAGCTAGAAGTTACGTACGAAGGTACGGACCAGGTAAGGGAAGCAAAAATTGATTTCCTAACTCATTCTTATGAATTATTTCACACGAAGAAAGGTGAAAAGGTGGACGAAATGTTTGAGTGATTTTCAATAATCGTAAATGACCTACATGCTCTCAAGAAAACATTCACGGATAGAGAGCTCGTGCGAAAAATTCTTAGAAGTCTCACACCGGCATGGAGATCAAAGGCCGATGCAATTCAAGAATCCATTGGCGTTTCAAACGTCACCATCGACGCACTAAGAGGTAACATTAAGACCTATGAATCTACTATTCTTAACCCTTTTGTTGATGATCAAAGGAGGCAAAGAATAGCTCTAAAGGCGAGCACAAGCCAACCGCAAATTGATGAGGAAGGAGACAACGAGTTTGGACTCGTTATCAAAAGATTTCAAAAGTTCATGCGCAAGGAGTATGAACGCAAGGGCAAAAAGCAAGGCGAACAAATCAAGTGCTATGAATGTGGTGAAACCGGGCACATCAAATCAAATTGCCCAAACATCAAAAAGGAGAAGAAACCTTTAAAAAGCAACGTGCATACATTTCTTGGGGAGGCGACTCCGGAGATGAGTCAAGCGAAGGAGAAGAAGACGAAGCAGCAAATCTTTGTCTTATGGCACATGAAGACAACAAAGATGAGGTATGTCAAATTTCGTCTAAAAACTTCTTTACTCTTGAAGAAATGCGAACTGCTTTTGATGAATTATATGGTGAGTTTATTAAGGCCTCAAAAACTGTTAAGGGCATAAAAGAAAATGCTTCATTAAAAGAAAAGGATTTTCAAAAACAGCTTTCTTTGAAAGAAAAGGATTTAGAAAAACTGGTTTTAGAAAATGAAACGCTGAAAGAGGAAAACAAGTTTTTTGGAAAAAGAAGCGCCGATAAGCCCGAAAGTTCTACAAAAAATTGTTCTTCTTGCTTGCATCTCAAAAATGAGGTAGATAGACTCAAAGGTACCTTAGATAAGTTTAATTCTTCCCACAAGAATTTGAATGAGGTCCTTGTTAATTTGAAATCAACCAAGCATGGCATAGGATTTAAGAATGAGGTTAAAGAAAAGGTTGAAGCCAAACCCCAACCACCTAAGGCTCAACCTAGGACTAATAAAACAAATGCTTATCCTAGAAATAGCAATCCTAGAACCAATATGCATGCTAGACAAAATGTTGAACATTTTAGGAGACCTAGAAATGACTTACAACCTAGAAATAGTTACCCTAGAAATGATGCATATTTTAGGCCAAATGTTGAACCTTTGAGAAGACCTAGAAATGGCCCTCAACCGAGAAACAATCACTCTAGAAATGCTGCCCACCCTAGAGCTCATGGTAGAAGAAATAATTCTCATGAAATGCGAAATAGTCATAGTGCTCAAAATAGAGTAAGAAATTTTCATCCGTCTAGTTACTATGAACCTAGAAGGATGCATAACCCAAATGTGACTTGTCATTATTGTAGACGTATTGGTCATATTGCTCCTGCATGCTTTACACGTCATAGACATATTACTCAATCGCATCATTATAATATGCCTAACCCCCAAGGACCCAAGATGACATGGGTACCTAAAGAGCATTAATTTGTTTTGTAGGTGTGCTTGAAGGGATAAAGTGTACTATGGTACCTTGATAGTGGATGCTCCAAGCATATGATGGGAGATGAATCCAAATTCCTTCAATTAGAGCACAAAGAAGGAGGAAGTGTTATCTTCGGTGATAACAATAAAGGAAAGATCATCGGCATAGGCTCGGTCGGTAAGAATGAAAATTCCTCTATTAAGCATATATTACTTGTTAAAGGATTAAAGCATAATCTCTTGAGCATAAGCCAATTGTGTGACAAGGGAAATCTTGCTTTATTTGATTCGGATGAATGCTTAGTATTTAGACGTAGTGATTTCAAAATCATACTTCGTGGTTTTAGAGTGGATAATATTTATATGGTTGATCTTGCTAATTCCTCACCCGATTATGTTGATTGTCTAATGAGTAAAGAGGATGATACTTGGCTATGGCATCGTAGAGTAGCACATATCAATATGCATCTTTTGAACAAATTGATTTCTCAAAACTTAGTTGTTGGTCTTCCCGATTTAAAATTTGAAAATGACTCTATTTGTGACTCGTGTCAAAAGGGGAAGCAAACAAAAGCATCTTTCAAATCTAAAAACATTGTTTCAACTTCTAGACCATTGCAATTTCTTTATACGGATTTATTTGGTCCCTCTCGCATTGAAAGTCTAGGAAGAAATAAATATGCCTTTGTGATTGTTGATGATTACTTAAGATTTACTTGGACTTTATTTCTTGCCAATAAAAGTGATGCTTTTCAAAATTTTAAATATTTTCTTAAGCGTGTTCAAAATGAGAAAGAAACAACCGTCACTTCAATTAGAAGTGATCATGGGGGAGAGTTTGATCACAATCTCTTTGCGGACTTTTGTGACGAACTCGGTATCAAGCATACCTTTTCCGCTCCACGTACACCACAACAAAATGGGGTGGTGGAAAGGAAAAATAGGTGTCTCGAAGAGATGGCTAGAACCATGCTCGACGAAGCTAAGATACCCAAACATTTTTGAGCGGACGCCGTGAGTACCGCTTGCTATGTTCTAAATAGAGTAGTAATTCGGCCGATACTCATGAAAACCCCCTATGAACTTTATAAGGGAAGAAAACCAAATATTTCCCATTTTAGAGTTTTTGGTTGCAAATGTTTTGTTAATAACAATGGCAAAGACCAATTGGGTAAATTTGTTGCTAAGTCGGATGAAGGTATTTTCATTGGATATTCCTCACGTAGTAAAGCATATAGGGTCTTTAATAAAAGAACCCAAATTGTGGAGGAATCCCCTCACGTTGTATTTTCCGAAAATAATGCTCGCTTGGCGAGAAAGGATTCCGGTTTTGATCTTGCAGGTATCTTAGATAGCTTGAAAGACAAAATACAAGAGGAACCACCCAAGGAAAATAAAGATGAAACTGAGGAACAACCAACGGAAGAAGCGCCACAATTGAAAAAAGAAACAAAAGTGCCAAATTAGTGGAGGACGATCAAAGATCACCCTCTTGAACAGGTAATTGGCAACGTCGGAGGAAAGGTAAGTACCCGAAACTCTCTTAAGAACACTTTAGGACACACTTCTTAAGAGCTCACGTTCTCACTTGGCAACACTAGTTTAAGTTATTACTTCTTTACAAATTACTGACTTGAGCGTCGGAGACGTTTAATTCTATTTTGCAGGTATCGCCCTAAAAGATAGGGGGAATTATGAAGTTTTGGCACAGAACAATCGATTTTTCCAAGCAAATAATCGATTATTTTACTGTGCTGAAAATCGATTAGCAGTATCACTAATCGATTGTTTATGGTTCATGTTTATTATGAAGTTTCGTTAAATAATTGATTCCTTAAACTGCAAAACCGATTTCCGTCTCAATCATTCGGCAAGGCTTTTCCAAAACAATCGATTGTTTCAAATATAATCGATTATTTTCAAAATCAGAAAATTTCTGTGCTCACTGTAACATAACAATCGATTACCATATTTTGACAATCGATTATTTCATGTCAGATATTTAAACTCTTGTTACCGTTTGGCTCCTCAATCGATTTGTGTCAGTTCCAAGTCAGGTCATAACTCTTCAACAATCGATTATTGCATCTCAAAAATCGATTGTCTAACGGTTAGTGAATTTATTTTACCGTTTCTAACTGATTTGGCTTTAAATTCTCAGCAGATTTCTTCCATAAATGATAAGCCACTCTCCCCTCTATAAATAGGCTTCATATATGTTCATATGCATTCACTCAAGCATCAATTGTAGCTTTCAAAATATCAAATTCTCTCTAATCCTTTGCAAAATCCAGAAGCTTTCATTAAAAATGTCGGACCGTCACTCAAAACATTCCCGTTCTGCTAGGCACGGCGCATCCTCCTCTGTTGCCCCTCCTCGTCCGAACTATCCCTATCAAGATGGTTCCGTTCTATATTTTAATTCCGACATCGAGCTTACTCGATTCTTAACCAAATTTGAAAAGCGCGACATTCTTCCACCCCGCTTTTCAACCCACAAGTATCTTGAATCATTTGGGCCTGCTGCAAATATGCTTACAAATTCTCAATTTCTTGACTTTTTACTCCTTACCCATCCTTACATCAATACTACATTGGTTCAAGCATTTTATTCCAACCTCCATGAGGATGATGATGGTGAGCTTGTCACCAACATTAATGGTGTTTAAATTCTTCTTTCCGATGAAAATGTTCATACCATTGCCCGTCTTCCTCATAATGGTGAAGACATTTTTCGGTACACCGGAGAGGCCGGAGCCCTTTTTGATGAAACAGCCCTCTTACACCAAATCGGTCTTACTTCTTATGATCCAAATCTTTCTTCCCGTCGTCCTACAATTACGGGAATGGATCCCAATTATCGGTTGATTTTCTATTTCATCACCCGAGTCCTCAAGCCTCGTAAGAATAACCATACTACCATTTCTCAAGAGGACACTAAGCTTATGCATGCCATAATAACCAGAGCTAACATCAATTAGTGTCGGCTTATCAAAATTCACATGCGTGACGCTATCGGAGATGATAGACCTCTTCCTTATGCTCTCCTCATCATGAACTTTCTTGAAGCCACCGGATTCGTCACTGGAAATGGTCCTCTCAAAAAGAGTACCAAAAGTGGGAAATTTCGGAATTCTCCTTTCATCATGACGGTGATCATGTAGCGCCTGCTCCTCCTCCATCCCGTCGAACTCGTCCGCCTCAAGAACCCACTCTCCAATCCATTTCCGACCAAATTGCTTCCCGACCACTTCTGTCGGTCAATTGACTCACGAGATCCATGGATATTTTGACCACATTCATTATCCATATGCGGGTCTTGTTCCATATGAAGCAGCGCCGGATGATGAGGCGGAAAATGATGAATGAATAATTGTAGTTTTTACGTTTGTTTTTATATGTTGTATTGTCTTCCCTGTTGCTGTAATTTCTTTCCAATAAATAAACAAGGTTTATTTACATCTTTGGCATCTTATTATTATTTTTGCTAATGGCAAAAGGGGGAAGATAATGGGTATGCAGTCTCAGTATTTATAAGCTTAAATTGAGGGGGAATTCTCAAATTGAGGGGGAACAAATTGCATACTTGTTACATGTATATACTTGTCTTGAATCGTTAATATAAATTGCTTGTCTTGCATATCCCGCTTAATGTTTGCCATTATCAAAAAGGGGGAAATTGTTGGAAACACGTTCTCAATGCAATATACTAAAGCGTGTGTTCTTTTGTATAGGTTTTGATGAATGACAAACGAAGCGAAAATTGATATATGACGAAGTTCAAGAAACAAGCGCAAATAGATATACAACGAGATTCAAGCTCAAGACAAAGTTTTATAAGTTTAATTGAGTCATTCTTATTTGTGATCTTGATCCTACGACTTGACTCGTAACATGGCTTCTCTCATAAAACTATTTTCCAAAATCATGCATATTTAATTTAATGTCAAATGATTTTAAATCATGCATATTTACAGTAGTCAAAATAATTTTTAGTCATGCCTTAAAAATCTGGACTAAGATAATCGATTATGTACTTATGATAATCGATTGTTTTAAGCCAAGACTGCATGACAATCGATTGTGAACTAATGACAATCGATTGTGTTAAGGCAGTGAACATCATGTTTTTTCAAACCTGCATGACAATCGATTGTGAACCTTATGACAATCGATTGTGATGAGGCAGTATCCATCAAAGTTTTTCAAAACTCAGAATAATCGATTGTGAAGCTACTGACAATCGATTGTGAAGAAACAGTGTCCTTCAGATTTTTCAAAGTCACAAAATAATCGATTATGAACTTATGACAATCGATTGTGTTGAGGCAGTGACTTCCAGACTTTTTCAAAACTATCAAATAATCGATTGTGAGTATATAACAATCGATTGTCAAGAGGCAGTGTCTAAAATGATTTTCAAAAACTGATAAGTAATCGATTGTTGACTTTGTGCAATCGATTGTGAAGCTGACCGTTGTCGTAAAGTTTTCAAATACCGTCAGGTAATCGATTATTGATTCTGCATAATCGATTGTTTTGATTGAAATCCGGAAAAGATTTTTGAACATTGCTGAGTAATCGATTGTTGATTCTGGACAATCGATTGTTTGTGGTAAAATCTGGAAAGGATTTTTTGAACGTTGCCAGTAATCGATTATGGATTGTAAGTAATCGATTATCAAGCGTAAAATCTGGGATTGAATTTTAATCTGACTGGCAGACAATCGATTGTTGGGGTTTGACAATCGATTGTCAGTGAGTAAAATCAGCAACCCTTAATTGGCAATTAGGCAACGGTAATGCCAAGTTTTTCAACTATAAATACAGCTTCATTTCAGTGTTTTAAACACAACAACATACTACAACTGATTATTACATTGCTATAAGCTTGCATACTTTTGTTTATCATTTTATATTCAATTTCATAAAGCTTTTGAGAGCCATATTCTTGTCCAAAGTTGTTGTGATCTAGAGCTTACTTCTTTTACTCATACCTACTCATAAAGGAGTATTTTGTTTGAGTGTTAAGTGTTTTACACACTTGTAAGAGAATTGTGATTCTCTTGTTGTAAGGAACTTGTGTTTCCTTGGTTGAACTCTTGGAGTGTTGTATCTCCGAGCAAAGGTGTTAAGGCTTGTGTCCTTACTTTGTAAAGGTTTGTTGAGCACCCGTAAGCTTAACAAGTTAGTGGAAAATCTCGAGAGAGTCTCTCGGGGACTAGACTAGCGACGTGTTGTGGTGAACCAGAATATATCGGTGCGTTCTTTCCTTTTATTTATTTAGCGCACTTAATTATTTCCTGCAATTTTTAAATTCCGCAAGTTTACGCTAAATTTTATTTTAACGCTATTCACCCCCCCTCTAGCGTTAAGCGTATTTTCTAACAGGCTTCAACTGACGGGAAGCATAAACAATGACTCTACCCTCCTGCATCAATACCCATCCGATCCCAACTCTAGAAGTATCGCAATACACCATTTAAGAACCTTAAGGTGATGGCAATAATAGTATCGGAGTTGTGGTCAAAGCTATCTTGAGCTTCTGAAAGCTCTCGTCTCACTCATCCGACAACACACATGGAGCATTCTTGTCATCTTCGTCAAGGGCGAAGCAATAGATGAAAAACCTTGAACGAACTTGCGATACTAACCTGCCAAACCGAGGAAACTCCAAATCTCAGTGGCTGAGGACGGTCTAGGACAACTCTGCACTGCCTCAATCTTCTTTGGATCAACGTGAATACCATCACTGGACACCATATGTCCCAAAAAAGCCACAGAACTAAGCCAGAACTCACACTTGGAGAACTTTGCATAGAGGTTCTCCTCTCTCAGTCTCTACAATACCACCCTCAAATGTTGTGCGTGCTCTTCCTGGCTACACGAGTACACCAACATGTCATCAATAAACACAATCACAAATGAATCCAAATACGGCCGAAATACACTGTTCATCAAGTGCATGAACATGGCTGGGGCATTAGTCAGCCCAAATGACATAACCAAAAACTCATAGTGCTCATATCTCGTCCTAAAAGTCGACTTCATAATGTCTGAATCCCTAAACTTCAGCTAGTGATCGCCTGAACGGAGATCAATCTTAGAGAATACCTTTGCCCCCTGAAGCTGGTCAAACAAATCCTCAATACGGGGTAGTAGATACTTGTTCTTCACTGTAACCTTGTTCAACTGTCTGTAGTCAATGCACATTCTCATCGTACCATTCTTCTTCTTTACAAATAAGACCGGTGCACCCCACGGTGACATACTCAGGTGTATGAACCCCTTATCTTTGAGTTCCTCAAGCTGCTCCTTCAACTCCTTTAACTCAGTTGGCGCCATACGATAGGGAGGAACAGAGATGGGCTGAGTACCTAGCACCAGATCAATACCATCATCAATGTCCCTATCCGGCAGCATGCCCGGTAGGTTTGCTAGGAACACATCAGGGAAATCCCTCACAATGGGAACCGAATCAAGACTAGGTCTCTAAGCTCCGACATCTATAACGAAAGCCAAGTACGATAAACAACCTTTCCCAACCATCCGCTGGGCCTTTATGAAATAAATCACTCTGGTGGGCACATAATCAGTCATACCTCGCCACTCGATCCTCGGAACACCCAAAATAGCCAACGAAATCATATTGGCATGACAGTCCAGAATAGAAAGGTACGGGGATAGCCAATCCATACCCAGAATCACATCAAAATCTACCATGCCCAACAATAACAAGTCAACTCAGGTATCCGGACCCCCAATAGTCACCAGACATAATCGATATACATGATCCACAATAATAGTATCACCCACCAGGGTAGACACGTGCACAGGCAAGGCAAGACAACCGCGGGTCGTACCCAAGTGATGAGAAAAATATGAAGATACATACATAGGAATAGGTAGATCCGGGATCAATCAAAATAGAGGCATCCTTGTGGCAGATTGAGATAATACATGTGATAATAGCATCTGATGCAACGGTGTCTCTCCTATCTAGAATAGCATAGAATCGAGCTTGACCTCCGCCTGTCCGGCCTCCACCCCTTGGGCGGCCACTGGCTACCTGGCCTCCACCCCTAGCTCACTGAGTGGGTGCTGATGAAACAGGAGCAGAAGATGAGGGTTGATCCCTCTACTGAGACTAAAGACCACTAAGCCGAGACACTAGATCCTCATGTGACCAAACTCACCGCACTCGTAGCAACGACCTAGATCTGGAGAAGAAGACTGAAGGGAAATCCTCGCCGCAGATGAACCCTGGGCTGAAGAGGCAGGAGTAGAGCTCTGAGCTGGAAGGGCACCAAGAGAATACTAGCCCTGCTGATATCTCTGATAACCACGGCCTAAAGAATCCCCACTGGACTCTGTGCGACCTGACTGAGGAGGTCTGGAGGAACGACCTCTGCCATGCTGGAACTGGCTCCTAGATGGATCACCATTGAAGCTACCTGAACCTTGAGGCCTTTTTGGCCTCCCTCTCCTCACGCTCCCGACAGCGATCTGTCTCAATCTGTCGAGCCATATAACTACCTCCTCAAACGAGGCGGCCACATCCCTCTCTCTAGTCATAAAAATGCGGGCTGGATAGTTAAGACCGTCCACAAACCTCCTAATCCTCTCCCAATCTGTCAGGAATATCCAAGTAGCATGCAGTGCTAGCTGCGTAAACCTCAACTAATACTGGGTCACAGTCATGTCTCCCTGAACCAACCACTCAAACTGACGACGCAGCTCCTTCCTGCGAGACTACCGTACATACTTCTCTAGAAAGAGAATGGAGAACTGCTGCCATGTTAATGCAGGCCCTGAGAACTGGAAAGTAGTAAAAGCTACTCCACTTGGCTCCAAAATCCCTGCAGTGCGAAGCATACGCTAACACTTGTCTGGAAATCCCTAGGCATCCTCGCCCTCAGTACCACTGAACGTTGGAGGCTAGATCCTACCGAACCTCTCTAGTCGACGATGATCCTTATCTGGTATAGCTCGAACCACAAAGTCTGGAGCTGGTGCGACTGGCGCAAATGGGGCAACTGGTGCAACTGCGGCAATTGGTGCAACTGGTGCAACTGGTGCGAGCGGTGAGCTGGGGATGCTCTAGGTGTGTGCAACCCCAGAACACCCTGCTCGGGTGTGCGAGTAGTGAGGGTCTACTGACCACCCCCGGTTTGAGAAGTAGCTGCTATAGTAGTGGCTGAGACATCTTGAGCCAGGCCAGTGCATACGGATAAGATCTGAGCTAAAGCCTCCTGAAGACCAAGAACTACAATGGGCACTGCCGGTGCCGGAATAGGTGATGCTGGAGCATCTATAGCTGGAGGCTGTTCCTAAGTGGGGGCAGCAGGTGGGTCTGCAGGTGCTGCCCTCGTTGGTATGCCTCGACCACGACCACGGCCACGCTCGCGGCCTCTAGCGGGTGGTAATGGTGGTCATCCGTCACGCCGCTAGCACGTGTTCTCGCCATCAGCGAGAGAATAGAATATAGTTTAGTTCTCAGAACAACAAAGCCGCACGACAAGAGTTCAAGAATATGAAGTGTTTCCTAAAGATTCTGCAGCCTCTCGAGGATAAATACAGACGTATCCGTACTGATCCGCGAGACTCTACTAGCCTGATCATGACTCATGAGGCCTAGTAACGTAGACTCAAATACCATCTTTTCACGACCCCAATCCTGGTCGTGATGACGCCCAACACAATTGCTAGGCAAGCTCAACCAATCAATACTCACAACCCAATCAAAAGAATCCCATTATCGAGTAACCAAATGAAAATAGCAGTTTGTTAAGTCTATTAGCCAAATAGCTTAAATAGAAATGGTATGAAACACTGACATAGCTAACATCTCCCAAAGACCTGGGTCATGAGTCTAGAGCCTCTAAGATAACAAAGTAGCATATCCTCATGTAATACAGTGTTCTAGAATGCGGAAAGATAAAAAGGATAAGGGGAGGAGTCGGGTTCTGTGAATGTTAGGCAGCTACCTTGACAACTCCTGAAAGCTCTAGAATAACAAATATCTCGACTAAGCTCCCGATTATCCTGAATCTGCACACATGGTGCATGGAGTAAAGTGAGTACTTCAGCTCAGTGGTAATAGAAATATACAATGGCTAAAAGTAAGAAATCTGGAAAATACCACAATATAATGTTAAAACTAACAATTTATCATAATTAACGATGAAATGGCAACAAAATAGAATCACATAAAATCAAAGCATGAATGCAATGCAATGCACATGATTGCTGCGGCGTGCAACCCGATCCATTTAGATTACCGCGCTCATTGTGGGGATTTAGACTCCGGAGGGGTTCCTACAATCCAAGTGCAATAACAGCGCAACATCGCTGCAGCGTGCAGCCCGACCCACACTCAGTCCAGAATATGCATGTGAGTTATACAGCGAAGTCAGATTTTAGTTCTCAGTTCCAATTATTAGGAAATTATCGTTTAAGTCTTTAAAACCTTAGGAGTGTGACTAAGTATTTCGAAATAGTGTTAAAAACTCAGGAATGAAAAAATAATAGCATACTAATAATCATGGAAGCAGTGATAATAATCCTAAAGGATTTCAAATAGTCGGCACACAGCCCAAATATATCATAACAATCCAAGTAGGATGTTTACTAATCAGTCTGTAGTCCAAAGCATAGCTTGGACACCGTTCAGGGCGGACTAAGCCAAAATCCCCAATCACAAACGACCCCGCTCTCGTCATGGAGTGCGTGTCTTGCCTCAATATAGCGTCACAATGTGATATACTGGGGTTTCAAACCCTCAGGTCATCATCTACATCTATTACTCACCTCTAGCCGGCGGAAGACTAGCTCACAATGCCCTTTCCTCTCGAATCCACCTCCTCGCACGTCGAATCTGGCCAAAACCACAACGAAAAAATTACAATATGCCAAAGAAACATAACCCAATCGAAAAACACCAAAACTCACAAAGTTGGCGAAAATCGAGCCCCGGGCCCACTTCTCAAAATCCAAAAAGCTTTACATCAAAATGATCCTTATCTCGCCACGAGTATATACATATCAAATTTACAAAAATTGGAGTTCAAATGCTCCCTGAAATCCCAAATATTAATTTCATAACCGAGGCCCAAGTTCTTCAATTATTCACCCAATTTTTCCAAGAACTAAATATGGATTCTTCAACAAAATAGCGTTTCTAGGTCACGAGACTTACCTCCAATCGATTCCCGTTAAAGACTCTCTTCAATTTCTACCAAAATGCTCTTGAGGTGGTTCAAAAATGGAGGAAATAACAAATGGGTCGCAAATGAATTAATATAAAAAACCCTCTGGACGCTCAGTCTTCCTTCTATGCGAACGCGAGACCCCCCTCGCGTTCGTGATGCACAAGAACTTCTCTGACCATCTTAACCCTTCGCGAACGTGGTACTCCAAATGCGAACGTGATCCTTTAACTGCCGATACTATGCGAACGCGATACTCCAGGTTCGAACGCGATGCACAAGGACCTCCTCTTACGCGAACGCGACTCCCATATCACGAACGTACTGAACAAACTAGGTAGGGTCCCCAGGCCCCTTCTACGCGAACACGAAGCCATTATCGCGAACGCGATGACCCAGAACTTACCACTACGCGAACTTGAAAACCCCTCCACGAACGCAAAGGCCAAAAGTGGCCTGCAACAGCTGCTGCATTTTCCAAACTTCCCGTTTAACCATACGAAATCACCCCGAGGCCCCCGAGACCTTGACCAAATGCACCTACATATCCCAAAACATCATACGAACTTATTCCAATAATCAAAACACATCAAACAACACTAAAATCATCAATTCACATCAGATTGAAGCCTAAGTTTCTTCAGAACTTCCGAATTGCACATTCAATCAAAAACCCGACTTAACCACCTCCGAATGACCTGAAGCTTTGCACACATATCCTAAATCACCTAACGGAGCTGCTGCAACTCTCGAAATTCCATTCCGACCCTCGGATCAAAACCTCACCTATCAACCAAAATTCGTCAAAATTCAAACTTTGCCATTTCAAGCCTAATTCTACACCGTACTACCAAATTCAATTCCGATCACACTCCTAAATCAGAAATCATCTCTCGAAGCTAACCGAGTCACCAAAATTCTCATCCGAGCCTCTAACTACATAATCAACTTTCGGTTGACTTTCCAAAACAAACTTCCCTTTAAGAGACTAAGTGTCTCATTTCCATCAAAAACCAACCCAATTCTACTTGATCACCTTAAATACTGATAATGAAGCATAGAGAAACATAATATGAGGGAAACGGGGCGGTAACTCACGTTTTGATAGGTCGGGTTGTCACAATAATATTTACATAATTATTAAAAACTATATATTTATTGATATAGATACACGTGCAGATAATAGAAGATATAAATTATTTTCGAACTTTTTCCCTATTCGAATAATACATTTTTTATCAAATTTTGTTATATTTAAAAACTATATTAATAATTAAAATATATAATTAATTAGGTACCAAATCTCTTACTTTTAGTAGTATATCTTATTAAAATCATAAGTTCCACAATATAAGAAGAATGAATATGAAACGTATTCTGTTGAAATTTGTCGTCGGATACACAAGAAAAAAACGTAATATTACTTCTACTTCCTCAAATAATACCTACCTTACGGTCCTTAATATTAGGACTTCTTACCTAATTCATATAAGGAAATATTTAATAATAAAAAGATTATTTAATTTTAAAATCCTATATATTGAGATAATAACCAAATTACAATTTTTTCTAATGTAAAATTTATTTTTAAAGGATATAAAGGCAAACGATACTTCGCTAAGAACTTTCGTGCTTTTAATAATATGTCTCTGAGCCAACAATGATAGTGATAAAAGTGGTAAGTACTCATTCATCCTTAATTAAAAATTATAAATTCGAATCTGAGTCAGGAATTGTTTTTATTAGAAATTTTAATATGAAAATTTTCCGGATGGATTTAGGTTGAATCGAATCTCAATAGAAATATTACATATCGAGTGGGAAATCATAAGAAAAAGTAAACATGCAATCTTCCAAGGATAAAATTTTGCCTCTTTTGAGTTCCCAGCTCAGCAGGTTGGTTTAATTTTGAGGTACTCATTTTTGGTAGGTCAGTGCTAACTGGTGCTATTGCTAGAATAGTTTATATTCACGTTATTTCAGTACAACTTTCAGTTTTCAATCGAGTAAGGAATAAATCTGGCATTGGGGGAGTTTTTCGTAATTACAAAGGGAATTGAATATTAGAATATCTAAAATTCGACAAAGCTCTCTAACCTATGCATGCAGAACTCCAAGCATGATTGAAAATTGCTACTAAATACAACCTGCTTTCATTAGAGATTGAATCGGACTCCACAGAAGCCATTTATACACGAAACAAACAATCACTTTATCATGACTAATATTATCTATTTTTGTAGATTATTGATGCTCTAGTGAAAGGAAATGTCAATACGGCATAACTACCGGGAAGGAAATCAAATAACTCCTTTTGGCCAAGGACGCACGCAAGGAGATTTTTTGGCAAGCTTGGAAGGATACCCCTAAACTACATCCATCTCCTCCCTCTTTTGTAATAGAACAAGTTGCTAAAGATATGGATGTTTGCTACTTATCTAAGAAGTCACTTGATAATATGGCTTGTAATAGACTAAGAATTTTAGGCAACGAAAACGTCACAAACACTGATTTACTATGTTGTGACAATTTCCGGTCTCTAAGTTTATGTACGATGGACTATGTTTAATATTTATATAATATAAATATCCCTATTAATAAAAAAAGTACAACTTTCAATATTAGTATACATTGTACAATACTATCCTTAGATTAAGACAAAATATTAAAGTAAATCATTGGTATTCCGTTTGTTTCAATTAATTAAGAGTAATATGTTTAATATGCATTCTATCAGTCCAATTTGTCTGGGAAGCTCTCTTTTTTGTCTGTCATTCGAAAATATATTGTCTTTCTATATTCAGAAACTAGTTCATTTTAGTTCCAATTTTACTAATGACATGATTTATTGTAGGGATTTTTACCTATACATCCCATATAACAAACCTTATTATTATTATTGTGCATTGTTTGTTTATTACCCTCATATCCCATGTTTTTGTTACACAATATGTACCAAACGGAATCTTTCCAGATGTTGCCTCCTAAAATAACGCTTTTTATTAAGGCTCAAATCTATGTTAAATGAATGATATCCTAAAATAACTCCTGTATTTATGGCTCCTAATTACTCTTTGATTTTGTACCAAATAAATACTAAATCAGTTAAAGTAAAATCTTAAATGCTCATAATTGAATCTCACCTACTAATCTGTATTTCTTTAAAGGGAAAAAACACACGCCATTGACTTTTGTTTTTTGGTTACAAAGAAAAAAAAGCTACTAAACATATAAAGCAATACAATTAAAGAACTTAGTACGGTTTGTTGAAAGTTTACATTTGAATCATACATATATCTATCCCACCAAGCTTTTGAAAAAGTAATAGTGCTTAGTTTTCAATAATAAAAAAAAAGTAGAGTGTGTTTGCTCAAGTTTTTTTACCTACATTTAACTACATTTTAAAAATTTACTGGAAACACTTCATATAACTTTAACTACATTTAACTACATTTGACTACATTATAAAAACTCACTGGAAACTCTGCATATAACCTTAACTACATTTACCTACATTTGACTACATTTTAAAATTCACTGGAAATACTTCATATAACCTTAACTACATTTAACTACAATTGACTACATTAGACTACATTTTAAAAACTCACTGGAAACAAGTTCAACAACTACTACTTTTACATCTTGGAGGGTAAGGAACTTGAGTTTTACATGAAGAAACTCCAGAGAAAGAAAGGAAAGGGTGCCAGTGGTGCTGCTTAGAGTTGCACCTCCATTTTTTCACATTACGATAAATCGAGAACAAATGAGATTAGTCGTTATTACCTATTCAATAGTCTTGGTGCTACTCTTCATTGGGAGGGAATGATAACTTCTTGTAACAGAGTTTGATTCAAGTTTCTTTTGCATATGGTTATCTAAATGTTTTGAGAACTGACTAATTTATCAAAAGAAGAAATTTGAGAACAAAAAAAAAAACGTGTTCCACAAATCAAGCAAGAGAAAAAAGTGGACAAAAATAAACGTGGGGGTAATTAAATGTAGTAAAAATCGGTTGGAAGAAAGAGAAAAAAATGGGGAAAGAAGATATGGAAATATTTTGTTCCACAAATCAAGCCCTTAATAAATCATTGATAATTAAATCTTAAAAGTAAATTTTAGTACATAAATTGAAACATGGTATACTTAAATGTAATAAATACTAACCTTAAACATGAGTGGTAGTAAGGTTTGTTATATGGGATGTATATGTAAAAATCCCTTTATTGTAGGCCGCGTAAAATTCAAAACTAATAGTTTGATACTCCATATGTCTAAACGTATATGACACATTTTCATTTTGGTCACTTTCAAAAAATTACCAGTCCTTTTATATTTAAAAATAATTTAAGTCTAAAATACATCTTACACTTATAGAAATAATTTATAATCACATAAACATTTATGGTTAGATCTCAAGTTTGGAAAAAAACAAAAAAATCTTTTTCTTAACTTTTATGTTCAGTCAAAGAATACCACATAAGTACTAAGTTACTAGTAGTACGTTTTATATCTTTTTCTATCTTTGTATTAAATCAAATACAATTAAATAAATAATAACATGGAAAATAATGCTAATAAAGGAAAAGCATTTAATTACTAATTTGAGATATAACAAAGAATATACTCTCTTATTTCATTTTATTTCTTATTAATCCATTCCAGAAAAATAAAACATTTATATATTTGAAAAATGTGTCTAATTTAACTAAATGTGCCGAAAGTAGTAATTAGCACATGTGAAAATTAAGAATAGTGCAATTTATGCCAGTTTGAGTTGTTGAGCACTAAAAATTATTTCTATTTAAGAAATTAGTCTTTTGGACCACGCTAAAAGAAATGGAATATTCAAAGCTTTTTGCTTAGCTCTTTCCTTCCATTTCCCCAGTTACATCAAACACTTTATCCTTTTCGCAGGTTAACACTCGTATCATTACACATCCACAAATAATCAATCTTCCCTCCTCCGTCAAATGGACTTCCCACCACCGGATTTTTTCGACGGCGGCGGCGACGGAAGGCCATCTCCGACGAGGAGAGGAGAACTGCAAGGTCCTCGTCCTACTCCTCTTAAAGTCAACAAAGATTCCTACAAGATCAAGAAACCTCCAGTTGCTCCTCCGCCGGATCCTCCACCTCATACCGCTTCCTTAGCTCCGTCGACGAGCCAGAACCCGCAAACGGTGATAATCTACGCGGTTTCACCGAAAGTGTACCACACGACCGTTAGTGACTTCATGAGTGTTGTACAAAGACTTACTGGATCTTCAACTTCCTCCATGGAACCCTCCACCTCCGGCGCCATCTCTGGCGATGGGAACTTATCGCCGGCGGCGAAGTTGGCTTCGATAGAAAAAGCGAGTAGTTCTTCTGCTTCTGTTCCTCCGGCTTCTGCTGCTTCTGATTCGTTGGATATTTTGGATATAATTGGGAATTCGAGTGTAGAAATGTGTCATCGGATCCCGGGGATATTGTCGCCGGCGCCGGCAACATTACCGCCCGTATCGCCGCCGGGACTCTTTTCGCCGATACCGGCCGATCCTTTCATGATGATGATGTTAAGTCCAAGTCCGTCAACGTTGTTTTCTGCTCCACTGATTTCTCCTTCGCCAAATGCATCTGATCTATTCCATCCATTCTTTGACTTTTAGGTAGACTTTTCTTTCTTCTTTTTCTTTTTTATTTTACTTATTTTTGAAAAATTGCTTTTTAGCTTCTTTTTTTTCTTCCTTTTTTTTTATTCTAAAAAGTTCCTTCTTCTTTTAGTTAGGTAGTCTATGATGAGGTTAAATTATATGTTTGCACATTAAGCACATTGATGTTTGTACGATAATGTATTTTGCCACATTAGTGGGATTCAATGACAATTGTATCATAGTTGAATTTGCTTTTAGTTTCACATTCTAGCTTTCTATGATTCTATCAGGAACTAGCTCATTTAGCAAATACAAAAAAGTTAATTGTATTATATTATCTTCACATTTTAGCTAGCTTTCTCCTTTTTTCTCACATTGTAGTACCTTTTTAATTTTTTCTCCCTCCGTTTTAAATTAGATGGTATAGTTCTCTTTTTAATTAATTCCAAAATAAATTACATATTTCTAAACTTGTAAATAATTAAACTTTTAAAATGTATGGTTCAAAATCTTAAATTAGATGATATAGTTTCTTTTTTCGTTTGTTCCAAAATAAATAACATATTTCTAAACTTGTAAATAATTAAACTTTAAACTGTATGGTCCAAAATCTGACTACCGTACTCGACCCAGCTAGGATCCCGCCTAAGTGGCGATATAGCAAGGAGCATCACGACCTAATAGGGTACGAGCACCTACAGTATACGTTGAATAGGAAACAACACTCGAGTAACAAAAAAAAAGGATGCAATGTAGAGGCAAAGGGGGAAAAGAAGATAGCAAGGGTCCCAGAACTATATATTGTAAGTGATTCTCAAAGGAAAGGGGGGCCTTTTAGTTTTCTCTCTCTATATCCTCTCCTTCTATTTTTTTTTCTAATAAGGATGTAAAATCGATGACCTCTTGGCCATCATGAAAGAGGAAATAACAAAAATGAATGAAGATTGTTTGCTCTAATCTCATTTTATTCATTACTTTTCGATTTATTTCAAGATTTGGGGTTTACTATGCTCGACTAAGATTAACATCACCATTATTATCAATTGTTTTAATCAAAAGGCTTTTGACATCTTTTGGTCAAACAATTTAGCGCTATCTTTGGGGACTTCTTAGTGAAATTTTCTAGTCTCTACCAGATTAAAAATCTGAAACATGATCACCCACCAAAAAGAGCAGTGTAAACTTCACGTGCTAATCTAGATCATGATGCTATATGCAAGCAGAAGTTACAACCAACATCTTCCCAAATACATCGGGCGATCCATGAACCAACTAACGTATGCCCAACCCACGCAGGGCACATGTACAAAATAAAAGGAGAAAGAGAGCTGAATACGGTCACTGAATTTAGAAACCACCGGCCCATCAACCATTGAAACGCCAGGCAAAACGCGCAATAGTATAGACCCACCCTCATTCGCCGACTTATCAGATCGGGGTAAGGAAAATATCATTTTGGCTCACCTTCTCTTGTTTTCTCAAATAGGAACACAAGCGCCGCGCGGGCAAGCGAGCAAAGAAACATCACAAATGGAGAATAGGAAACTTCTACAAAATGACCGAACCTGACAATCCAACTTCTAGAAAATGACGCCCCTTAAGCTGTACTCTCTCCCCCTCACTAAGGAGTTACCCCAATAGGGTTTTCCCGGGGTTTCAATGACCGAGTCGATAAGAGGGGCATCCCCAAGTTCAAAGTATAATTCATCATCCCGCCCACCAATGACATCTCCAGACTGGAAAACGAAAAGATTAAATAAGGAAGCTCTAATATGTGCACAAAACGAACGTGAGCAAAACATCAAGGTTTCATACTCTCCGAAATTACGCGCTCCGATGGGCACAAAATCAAGAGAACTCGGACTCACCTAGGAAGCGCACAGGTTGAGCAAAATTGGGACTTCCCCAGAGGATACTCGACACTCCAAAAAACTGGACTTCCCCAAAGGATACTCGGCTCATGAAAAAACTGGGACTCCCTCAGAGGATACCCCACTCTCGAAAAAACTGGGACTCCCCTAGAGGATACCCGAATCTCCAAAAAATTGGGACTAACGACAGGTTAATATTTGAAAAAAGTTTGAAATATTACCCTTAAGGCCAAGGGTAGTCTCCAAAGAGAAGAGTTTAACCTTGATCGGACTACGAAGGGTTAATATTTCGATGAAAGTTCGAAATAATACCCTTATGGCCAAGGGCCGAACAATGATGGGTTAATATTTTGACCAAAGTTCGTAATAACACCCATAAGGCCGAGGGCCATCGCCAAAGAAGAAGAGTTTGACCTTGATCGAATAACGACGGGTTAATATTTCGACAAAAGTTCGAAATAATATCTTTAAGGCCAAGGGCCATCGCCAAAGAGAAGAGTTTGAACTTGATCGAACAACAACGGGTTAATATTTCGATGAAAGTTCAAAATTATATCTTTAAGGACAAGGGCCAGTGCCAAAGAAGAAGAGTTCGACCTTGATCGAACAACAACGGGTTAATATTTTGACAAAAGTTCGAAATAATACCCTTAAGGCCAAGGTCCATCGCCAAGAAAGAAGAGTTCAACCTCGATAGAAAAACGGCGGGTTAATATTTCGACAAAAGTTTGAAATAATATCCTTAAGGCCAAGGGCCATCACCAAAGAAGAAGAGTGCTACCTTGATCGAACAACGACAAGTTAATAATTCGCCAAAAGTTCGAAATACTACCCTTAAGGCGAAGGGCCATTGCCAAAGAGAAGAGTTCGACCTTGGTGATCGAATAATGACGGGTTAATATTTCGACGAAAGTTCGAAACAATACCCATAAGGCCTAGGGCCATCGCCAAAGAAGAAGAGTTCGACCTTGATCGAATAAAAACGAGATAATATTTCGATAAAAGATCGAAATAACACCCTTAAGGCCGAGGGCCATCACCAAATAGAAGAGTTCGACCTTGATCGAACAATGATGGGTTAATATTTTGACGAATGTTCAAAATAACATCCTTAAGGCCAAGGGCCATCGCCAAAAAAGAAGAGTTCGACCTTGATCGGGCAATATCGGGTTAATATTTCGACGAAAGCTTGAAATATTACCCTTAAGGCCAAGGTTCATCGCCAAAGAGAAGAGTTTTACCCTGATCGAACAACGACGGGTTAATATTTCGACAAAATTTTGAAATAACACCATTAATGCCGATGGCCATTGCTGAAAGAAAAATGGCTTCGTCCGAACCAATGATAGTTTGATCTGACCCGGACGACCCAAGTCATGACCGGCTTCGTTTGAAATGACAAATATGTTATAAAATCCTGTTCCGAATCAAGAATGAATATGCTCAAGGAAATAAACCACCCGTTGACCTCGACCAATAGACAGCTCAACGACGCAACTCAGATTCGCGCGTCGAAGTTCAATCCGGCTAAGAATATATTCCTTGAAAATAAGAAATCAACCGTGTGGAAATCCAAAATTTCATGCCAAAAATTATGCAAAGGAAAAGGAAGGCAAGTGCAAAAAATGTACACCAATGAAAACTTCTTTTTATTTAAAGTAGTTGCGCAAGTATTCACAAATTACCTACGGCTAAAAGCCGGGAAACTCCTAAAGAAAAGAGTAACACCAAGACAACAAATAAAAAAGATAGCATAAAGATAAATAATTCTTTCACTCGACGTCATCATCGTCGTCCTCCTCACCACCATCTCCAGGAAGTATCTCTTATCATCAACATCCTCGTCGGGACCGGTGTCGCAAAATCATATCAGTAGTTAACACGAGCCTCTCGTTCCTTTACTCGTGCTTCTTCATACGCTGCCACAGAATACATTGACTGCTTCCTACAAAATCTTATATATGTCCCGATGGGGCCTCAGCATATACCTAGGGCTCATGTAGTTGACGGGGAACGACGGCGGAGGCAAATTCAACTTGGGCCAATAATTGCGCCTTCTCGGCTTCAAGAGCATTGACACGGTCCCCCAAAGTTGACATTTACCGATTGATTCCACCAATACGATCTTCAAGATTCGCCTCCCTAAGCGCCATCGTTGCCCTCTCAGATTCCTGCTCGGATTGAAGAACATAGATAGTGTCCTCTAAAGCTAACGCCCTCGCTGAAGCCGATGCCCGCACTCTCAATATTCTCCAACTCAGAAACCTTTCTCTCCCGTTCTTCTAACTTTCCCTTACATTCCGCCCTAATCGCCTCAACCCTGATGGCATTCTGATCCATCTCGGACTGCATCGACTGTACCTTTTCCTGAAGATGCTCGCACTGTGCAGCAACCCATTTGCCCAACTCAAGTTATTCATCCTTTGCAGGAAGTTTCTCAGTGAGTACGTTTCTCCTTTGGATAGCCTGCATCAATTCCTGATCCCTCTTCTCCAATTCCTCGCTAATGTATCGATCACCAACGTTCGCCTTCAGCCGCTCGTGCATCTCACGGCACTTGTAGCGGTAGCGTCGGTACTCTCCAACAATATCAGGAAAATCATGGTCCGAGTGTCGACCATACGAGTACTCTCAATCTACACCATGTTTGTATGAGAAATGAAAAGATGGGTTAAGGCCAGGTCGCCAAAAATGAAAAGAACATAAAAGAAAAGAGAAACCTACCCTCAAGCCCATAGCGGCCACTTCATGCATCAAATAAATATTGCGAATGTATCAGAGAGCCTCGCTCTCGGTGGTAGAACACAAAAAGTCAAACTGCGGCACCAGGTCCTCCGTATCCCCCAGTAGCTTGATATCCGATGATATTTTGAAATATACAGAACGAGCCTCCCGCATGAACCACCGAATGAGTAAGGCCCTCTTCAAACATCCTGACGTATCAGGATCAAGATCGGACTCAGATTCGTAGTCATTGACCACGACGCCTTTCCCGTCTCTACGGCCAAAGAAAAGGCACGGCTCGATCTAGAAGATGAAGGCCCACCCAAAGTAATGAACACGTCTTCGGGACCCCGACTCCCCATCGCAGTAGTCTATTGGTCACTTATAACGGTCGGGATCTCTATCGACGAGTTGATCATGGCGACAAGTTCCACCTCTGTAGATATATTAGTATCATTCCCCGTCTCTAACTCTATTAAGGAGGCGTCGTCCTCTAAGCATATCATTGCTAACGGAGCTATTTTGGACTCCACTCGTAGTCTCTTTGATGGCCCCTCACCATCCTCAGCACGGGAAGGCTCCACCGTGGGAATATAGCAAAACCCGGGGCCCCAAATTGAGGAACAGTTTCTGTGCACATGGTCGCAAACTCAACTTGAGCAGCCTTTGCAGTAGGTCGGGCAGCACGCCTCAAAACAGGGCGAGCAGAAGACGTCGGCTGACTAAATGAAAGTTGAGGAACCCTTTCCCTTTCACACTCTACCTGTTAGAGATAGAAAACCATATAAATAATAAAGCCAAATTGCAAAACGGAAAACAAAGATAGCGGAAAAAATACTTACCATTAAAGGGCTTATGCCCATATTTCTCATAGAAGGACGACCATGTGGGAAATCCCGCCGTATGAGGAAGAATAGTGTTCACCCAATCGTGGATGTCGTCGACAGGCGCAACGTGGTAGTCTCGGAGTTGTGAAAGTAAAAACAGCTCAATACCGCTTAAAGAGAAGCGGTCGACTATCATTTCGATCGAAAATATAAAACTTACTTGAAAAGATCCATCTCTCAGTTAATCCTGCTGGATCCGCCACAAGGTGCTCGGTCCGCACATAAAAATAATTCTTATAAAAGCGACGGTTGGCCCTGTCTTCCATCTTCACCACCAAGCTCTTCGTCCCTTGATGGCACATGTGGATCATCATGCCTCGGATGAGTTTAGGGGCAAAGATATTGAGTTTATGTCTCAAAGTGATCTCCCGACCATCAAGTTCCGCGAACTTGAGCAGCAGGAGGAACAATTCATACAAGTACGGCAAAAGTTGAGCCAGACACACCTCGTAGAAATGGCAGAAATCTACAACCAAGGGGGGGGGGGGGGAGAGAAAGCGTATACTTGACGATGAAGGAGTAGGCATAAAATTGACAATATCTCGGGCGATCAAAATGAATAATATCGTCTCCCACCGCTGGCAGTATTTCAACATGACGAGGAATCCCCATTTGGCCTTCAACTCCTTAATCCCTGTCTCACTCATAACAGAGGAGGTAGGTTCCGGCTGTTCTCCTTCTGGATTGTGAATATCGTTCCACGGATTTCCAGGTCGAGGCAATACTTTGACAGCCGTCGGAACCCCCTCATCCTCTATCACTTCCGCTCCTCCGGGAGCAGGAACATCACTTTTCGGTGCCGGAGTTGCGGTAGGATTGTCAGTTTGGGAAGAGCTACCAATATATATATCGATTTAAGGGAACAAATGGGTTAAGAAAAAGAAGAGAATGGGATGAAAAATTCCGGTTAATCGGAGAGGATCGAAAATTTTGAATATCAGAAAAGAGGAAAGATTCACGAACCTCTTTCAACAAAGGCAAGAAAAGTGTGCTAGTCAAATGGTGTCTTTTTTCTATTTATAGAGACATAAATTCCCCAAGCGGGAAACCCAAGAGTAGCCAATCGAAACTGAGAAGGCACGAAACGGTTCAATCCCCAAGAAACATATATCATAACGATAGTAACCACAAATGCCGTTTCAAATCGAACGACGCTTCCATTTCGAACGGTCACGATGGTCCAAGGGCATCGCTAGAGCGTCGTGCCATTGTCCCGATCTAAAATCCATGCCCAAGGAACGAGCAGTAAAATTTCTCCTAAATATTCAATATCATAATCCGCCCACCGATAGATGACCCCGACCGGTGGAGGGACTAACTCTATGGGTTAAAATCTGACCATCATAGTCGATACAGCTAGGGTCCCGCCTAAGTGGCGGTAGAGCAAGAGAAATCACGACCTAATATGGTACAAGCACCTCGAGCAACAAGAAAAAAGGTTGCAGTGTAGAGGCAAAGGGGGAAAAGAAGATAGCAAGAGTCCCAAAACTATATATATGAAGGGATACTCAAAGGAAAGGGAGGCTTTTTTGTTTTCTCTCTATATTCTCTCCTTCGACTTTTGTTCTAAAAAGGATGTAAAATCGATTACCTCTTTGGCATCATGAAAGAGGAAATAACAAAGATGAATGAAGATTGTCCACTCTTACCTCATTTTATTCATTACTTTCTGATTCATTTCCAGATCTGGGGTTTGCTATGCTTGCCTAAGATTAACCTCATCATTATTATCAGTTGTTTTAATCAAAACGGGTTTGACACCTTTTGGTCAAAATAACTCTCCATTTTACCTATTTTACTCTAATGAGAAGCTTTTATAACCATACAAATATTATGGCCCCACAAAGCTTTTACCCCTTAAGCTTTTAAGATTACAAATTTCAAAAGTCTTCTTCTGTTTTCTTAAACTCTTGCCGAGCTAAACTACTTCATCTAAATTGAAACAGGTGGAGTATTTTGTAAAATATTGATGTGAATGAGCTATGTTGGAATAACATGATAAGTGAGGAACCATACAATAAAGCCTAATGGGCTGCTCTAACTAAACCACCATCTTTTTGTATATCGATGAACCAAGTGAGTATTTATACATTTAATTTTGACTTATTGGAAATTAACGCATATTATTATGAATCTTTATATGTAATTTTGAGATGGGACGGTTCTCAACGATAATTCTTATCCTACTTGTGTACATATGTAATAGACTACAAAAATTAGGCGGTTGAACTCTAAATGAGGGACATGCCTTAGGAATTTTTTATATTAGAATGGATGAAGAAAGTTAGGATCATATAAGACAAGTTTAACTTTCAATTGTTAGCCGCCTTTTGCCTTAAAGTTTAAGGGACCATTTGGCAGGAGGTTAGGAGGTGTAAGAATAATGCTAAATAAATTATATTAGAAACGGTGATATTAATTATGATGAGATTATTTTTTATTCAGTTTTTAGTTTGATGTATTAAAGCGTTATATAATTTCTAAAAAAATTGGGTATTTACAAAAATATCCTCCATATTCATTAATTTGATATACTTTTTTATTGCAATAATTTTATTCGTAATTGATATTTTGTATTATATGTCATAACAATTAAAATTTTCTTCTATTTTAACTTTAATATTTCAATTAAATTTCTCTTTTAATTTTGCTCCCTTGTGAAAAAAGGTTGACTTTAGACAGAATAAAGAATGTGGAGGGAGTTTAGCTTTCAATTGTTAGGCGCTTTTTGGCTTAAAATCTAAGGGATCTTTTTGTAGGAGGTGTAAGAATAGTGCTAAATAGGATGTATTAGTAATGTTGAGAGTAGTTATGCTTATTTAACAAATAAGAAAAACTTCAATTTATACTTTGAACGAATTTCAAAATCGAAATTTGGTATTATTAAATACTATGATATTATTTTGATTATAGTAGAATGCTAAAAGAAACAAATTAATTAAAATATCATAGTATAAAAATATACAAAATATGGCAAAAAGTTTTTGGAATAGGTTATGAGAAATTTGAGGGGCAATTATATCTTTAACCATGTTTATGCAAACACTAAAAATTTTTTACATTACTAATACCATAATTTGTTGTTTATTAATTATACATAGAATAATATCAAATAGGATGTATAACTAATACAAGTATTAGTTACACATAGGTTGACAAAATGTACTAAACAAATGATTAGAAATGCACAAAACTAATGCCTGCTTTGGTTTTTCTAATACCTCCTATCAAACGACCCCGAGAACAAAATTAGGTAGGCTAAAAGCCTTGAGGTGGCCCAAAAGGATTAGGTAAAAGCAAAAAATACCTTGATAGTTGGGCCTCAGACGTGACATGTTATATTAGAAGCGGTACCTCCCCTATTATTGTTGTGGGGCAAACCTCAATGAGGATTCTAAGTTCCTAAATTAGGTGAATGTAACAACATACCAGCCACTAGCGGTTGCACACGAAATACGTTTTTGTTTGTGTGAAACTTACCTTAAGCAAATTTCACATCGAAATGAGAGCAAAAAATTAGAATTCATATAAAGATGAGTTCAAGATTCAACTATTAAGTCGCCTTTTATGTTAAAACATAAAGGGACAAATGTGTAAAGTCCAAAATCCTTGGTGGCTCTGAGGGGTTGTGCTAAGCGAACAATATCTGCAAGTTAAGCTTCGGCCTTGAAAGGTAGAGCCAATATCTCCCCCTGTATGAGTTGAATAAACAACAACTATGATGTTGAGTCCTTCAAGAGGTGAAAGTGATATCCAATGGAACGCTTATGTTTGAACTCAAAAGGGGGTTTGTATGAGCCAAAAAAACTCACATATGCTCAGCAAATTGAAACAAAAACAGATCCCATACATCACACATCTACAAAACTCAAACCGGTCCAGTTCATTCATGGTGAGCCTACTGTAATTTTTACCATAGAGGAACGACAACGATTTGCTGTGGAGGAAGGCTTGTATCAATCAGTAGTGATAAAACTATCTACATGAGCTCCAGAACTGAATGAGCTACGAGATATGCTGCCCAAACACTTAGGTGTTAAAGGTCGATGCATCATCGATTTACTCTCACCAAGACAATTACTCCTAAGGTTTGATCGTTATGATGATTATGTAATTGCCTTATCTCGGTCAGTTAATTATATGCTGCATAAGGGTGTGCAGCATAAATATCGTGTATTTGCATGGACGATTGGTTATAATCCATATGAGGAAACAACAAAAGCAGTGGTTTGGATATCGATGCCGAATATTTCACCAGATTTGGTCGCGATGCCTTCTTTGTTGTCTATTGCATCAGCTTTAGGAAAACCAATTCCCATAGATAAGGCAACACAAACTAAATCCAAACCTAGAGCATCTAAGGTGAGAGTAATTTTAGACTTAATGGACAAACACCCTACTAGTGTGAGAGTTCA
The DNA here is from genome assembly GCA_034376525.1 of Nicotiana benthamiana. Lineage (NCBI taxonomy): Eukaryota > Viridiplantae > Streptophyta > Magnoliopsida > Solanales > Solanaceae > Nicotiana > Nicotiana benthamiana. The sequence goes on from CM067334.1 coordinate 134,631,084, forward strand.
AAGCATTGATAAAAATTCTGAAAATGTTTCTGAATTTTTCCAGCAAATCGTCTAAGATAAATTACCTTTGTATTTTAATGGTTGTAAGCGCTAGGGTCATGATGAGACTACTTGCAGATTACTTTTTAAACAAAATAATGGTGATGCTCATATTGAGGAACATCAAATTCCCGGTGATAAATACAGAGGGGATTTAAGACAACTATTGAATGAGATCGATGAAAGGGTTACTGCTAAGAGTTCTCAAAATGTAACTGGGCAGAGTAACTCACACCCAACCTCTTTGGCTCCTGATGCTTATCGACCTAACAAAGAAAAAGTAGTTCATACAATTAAAACTACAAGGCAAAATATTGGAATGGCTGCTTCAGTTGCATCTGGTGTAGCATCATCACTTGGTGTAATGCAGGCTGATCATGCTCTTGTTAGAGGGTCCCAGTTGAATGAAAAAGGCTGTGAAATGGATACTGTGAATCATGAGCAGCAGTGGGCAGTTTCACAGGCTGGAAATCCAGTTTTGGTTAATGCAAATTCTCCGCATACAGCTGCTGTAAATGCTTCAATTGATGGTGCTGTTACTCATCGATTTGTTGCATCTGTGAAACAAATTACTGCTGCAGCTGTCCAAACTGGTGACGTCAAGAAGAGTTTTGACTTACAAGAGGCTGTTAATCGACCTGAGCAACCTATGCAAATTAACTCTAATGATCGAGCAAGTTTGGGACAGTGCTCAGGGGCTAAGGCCTCAAAGATTGTACCTGTAGTTGAGGTCCAAATTTGGGCAATAACACAACTGGACAGAGTAAAAGAGATGGTTGGAAAGTGGTAGACAATAGAAAGTCTCTTACAAAGAAAGGATCGTCTCTAAATATGCAAAACCAATGTCCTCGAACAAATGACTTACAACTTGGCTCTACTCCAAATTATTTTGAGCCCCTTGCTACACATTTGGGCAGTGAATTTAAAGGAGCATCTGGACAGCTCATGATCTCATCTGGAAACATGACGGATAGAGTTTCTAAATCAAAATTTTGGAAAGAACACCGGGAGGAGGATGAAAAGGACTGGGGAGAATTTTCTGGTTACTCTTCTGAAGAAAATGACTTGGAGGTTGATCAAGATAGTGCAGGGGAGGACTTGGATGCTGTCAAACCGCAAGGGACATCAATAAACCTCAAATTAAACCTTAATGCTCCTGTATTGATCCCAAGATATTCACCTCCTGCTGGTACTACAACTGCAGGATCAGGAAGGGCTATACAAGCTGCAGAATCATCTCTCAAGCAGTCTACTAAAAGTGCTACTACAAGTCAAATGCAACTGCTAACAAACACTCAATCTGGTATCTTTAATAATGCAATCGCAAAAATTAAATGTGAGCAGCAGCAACAGCAGAATGCAAGGAGATTAGGAGCTGCTGCGACATCTTCAACCTTTGAACAACACAAATTTTTACAACTACATGCGACAAGTATGCAGCAACACCAGAACAGTCCCAATAAATTTGTTACCAGTTCAGACGATACAAAGGCTTCAACAACTTCAAATTTTGGGTAGCAGATAATGTTGGAGGAAAGAATGCTACTGGATGCATTGGAAAAGACAATATTGACAAAACCACAAGATGCAAATAATGTGATGGCAAAGGCACAATACAATTTTTTCCAAAACCAGTAAATGTGGGAGGGGACACATATGAAGAAAGACAAGAGGATACAATTTTGCAAGAATGCCGCGCAAATGCAGGAAAACAAGGATACTTATCACCCATGCACAATGGATGTAACAAGAAGCATCACACAAGAAAGAATAGTTGGGACGACAAGGTGAGTGATGGAGCAATTGGTAGGAGACTTCCAATGAGAGCTTCGAAACAAAAGCAGGTTGCACCAACTACATCCACAACGTCCAACCGATAAAAAAATAAGTCATGAATTTCAAAATCCTTCTGAAGAATTGTGACACTGATGACAAAGAATTACAATTTCAAAATTTCACAAGTTTGGCCAAGAAGGGACAACAATTTCATTCTATCCTCATTTTAGTCTTACATTTATTAAGTATTATCATATGTGATATCATCACAGAATATGTTATAAATTCTGTGATGATCATACAATATTTGGTCCATGCAACTTTATTTTTCTTACACGCTTGCTAGTAGATGAGGCTATTTTGGCCTCAATAGGATTTGTCAGGTAAGGTTTAGCGCGATTTTGTTATTGGGTAAGAAGACCGATGCTATTGTCCCCCTTATTTTACTTTTCCTAATTGTTGTATTTTCTTTTTTTTTTCTTTTATTAATATAAAACTAACCCTAGGCGCTTGCATAGCGGAGCCAAAAAAAAGAGAGGAGAAACTATAAAATTGACCCTTTATGTTTGGGGATTGGTCTAAAGTATAATCCTTAATTATGTTCATGAGCAGTTTTGGCCATTTAAGTTTGTCAAAAGTTACACTTTTCATCTCTGCAAAATATTTAATAAGCTTTGATTGTTAAATTTAACAGGAACAGTAAAAGAAAAGTTTAACTGAAATCACATTTGGAATAAACTTTATAGTTTATGTTATTTTTGATTTATTTGTGGTCTTTGGTAAATTTTTAGGTTTAATTTCTTCTTTATTTATTTGTCTATATCTATTGTAAAGTGGAGTTTCTAGTATAACAATTTTTGGAATTTTATGAGACTTTCCTGATGTTTATCATTATATCCTTTTTTGTCATATTTCATGTGAATGTAACTGCCAGAATTTATTAATATTTGATAAAAACTAAAAGTGCTTAATTATATCACTGTAAAGGAGTAAAATTTCTTTAAAATATGTTTAAGAGACTATTTAAACCGACTCCAAGAAGAATGAGCCATTTTAAAATTTTTTATAAATCTTTCGTTCTGCAAAGGGCATCCAACACTTTTCTTTCTTATTTTTTTCTTTTTTTAAAATCAAATATCTAGTGCTTAAACTTGACTATTTTTTCCTATAGTCAACCGATGGTCCAACAAGAAAGAAATATAGGAAATAGATGAATTTTGTTTAAAAATAATTTAACTAAAATCTGTTAAATAAGAAACAATATAATTTTTCTTACAGCTTATGGACTAATAATTAACATTCAACAAGCTTACTATAAAGCTAAGAGCATATTTTCAATAGAACGGACTAGTATAATTTTTGAACTCTATTGTCAAGCAATGAGTAACTAGATTTACTTGTCTCTTAATTCAAATCAGAAAAATATTAGGATTTCTCTTTAATACTAAACAATACTTCTCTAAACTCTAAAGGCACTCCAACCCCGTCTATTGCTATCACACTAATGTACAGGGTAAAACAAGCTATGCCAAGGGGCCGTTTAAAAGGATGGCACGTGGAACGGAAGGCAATTGTCCCGTTTGGAATCGGAAGGAATAACGCTTATAAAGAGGCAATAATATTCTTCGCCTGGTGGCATTAATGAAGAATATTCCACAAAATTAAATGCACTGCCCGTTACAAAGAATTTATCATTTATACTCATCTTTGTACCTTCATCAGTGACCCTCATAATTGACATTAAAGAAGGGCATGATCCGAATTCCTTGTTCCCAAATTGTAGCTATAAATAGTGAGTTTTTTATCATTGTACGAGACACAAATTTTTTCCGTAAACTGATACTATAATATATTCAAAGATCTATGCAAATTTATTTTCTTGATTTTTGTTCTTATTACTGTTGCATCCGAAGGCCTCGCTACCGGAACCATTATTTTTGCTATTTAGTCTTCATATCAAGGCTAAGTTTTACATATTTCTTCATGTCACGACCCAAAATCCACAGAGTTTCGTGATGGTACCGGACGCCGCTATAGGAAGTAAAGTGAGTACTCCAACTCAGTGAGTAACAAGTGTAAATCACGACTGAAAGTAAGAAAACACGTAAAGCTCAAGGTATTCTATAATGAAGCAGTAAATCACTTAAAATCAGTAATACCAGTAGGAATCAAGTAAAATCCTCATTTAACCAATAAAATAGGTAATTAACAGATAATTAAGATAAAGTAAACAAATACAAGTTTTCCACTAAGACATAATATTAACAAATTCGCCCCTCAGGCAATATCTAAGATCAGAATGAGCCCCTCGAGCTCAATCTCACATCACAATGGGTAGCCGCACTTACAGAGGTTGTGCAGACTCCTGGAACAGCCCTTTACGGCCCAAACGCAAAAATAAGCCATCTCGTGACATCCAATGTAGGTCGTCATACTCATATCAATCAAGCCACCATATGACGTATATATATCTCAGGCCCTCGACCTAAAATCAGTATCAATGTTACTTCACAATATAGGCCATCGGCCGTACTAAGTCCGAAAAATCATCACAAGCCTCTTAGGCAACACTAAAACAGTGGTTCTCAGCCCAAACATCATTAAATAGTCTTAAAAACCGAGAAAGAATGGTTGAATAGTAAAACAGTGAAAATTATCATGACTGAGTTCAAATAATGAGTCAAAACAGTGAGGAAATAGTAATAAAAATCCCCGAAAGGTCCAAATAGTTGGCACGAAGCCCAAAAATGGCATTCAGCCCAAATAATGATGATAACATGTAAGTTCTAGTCAAATACGCGGTAAAATATCAATTAGGACAGACCAAGTCACAATCCCCAATAGCATACGACCCCATGCTCGTCATCAATCGTGTGTCTCACCTCAATATAGCAGCACGATGTGCAATTCGGGGTTACAAACCCTAAGCGCATCATTTACAATCATTACTCACCTCGAATCGGCTATATCTCTAGCTCGGGATTCCTTTGACCCTCGAATAGGCCTCCACGCGCATCGAATCTATCCAAAATCAGAATGAGTACGTCAAAATATGCTAAGGGAACAAAGCCCAATAAAAAGCAATCAAAATACTACAAAATTCCCGAAATTAAAAAAATGTGAGCCCCGGGCACACTTTACGAAACTCAAAATTTTTTATATCATTGGATTCCTTATCTCTTCACGAGTTCATACATATCAAAAGTTCTCAAATCCGACCCCAAATGGTCCTCTAAATCCCAATCAAAATTTCAATTTCTGAAACTTTACTTCTTCAATTTTAAGCTTAGCTTTCATGATTTTCTAGGTGGATTTCACATAATATTTGAGCTTTTTTGTCCAAGAATATTACCTCCCAACGATTCCCCTTGAACCCATCCTCAATCTCCTTTAAACATCTCCAAACACGAACAACTATGGATGAAAATAGACCCACATTCACTAACAAGACGAGTTCAAAAATATTCCGCCCAGCTGGCACGATCCTGTTGCAGCCTCGCACAACAGAGTATGATTAGTGGTAGTATCCTCCACCATTTGCACAACTTTCCATCGAAATAACCAACCTTGGCTCAGGCATTTGATCATAGACTCTGCAATAAAATTGCAATTGTACCTTCAGATTAGACTCCTTAAAACAAAATGTAGCGCAAAGCACAGTAAAATCACTTTGCATCTTAAAAAATAAATCAGCAGAGACAATCAATTATCCTCTTTTTCATTGTTATTTTATGGGTGGAAAGGAGGTGATGCTAACTAGACAAATACTGAACACAGACCGAATTATTCTAGATGGTTGACAAGATTTCCTCAAGAACATGATAAAATTATAATGATATTCCTGATGTAGACTGTGACTCTACACGCGTTGCGTAAAGCAACAGCAAAGCAAAAGATAAAAGAATTCAGGCAGGTTTTGAGGAAAAGTCAACAAGCACAAAAATCCAACTCTAAAACCAAATGACCACCCGAAACTCACTCGAGGCCCCTCAGACCTTGACCAAAGGAACCAACATATTCTAATATCTTATTCAAACTCGTTTCAATCATCAAAACACCTCAAACAACATCAAATCACCAAAAACACATCGGATTCTAGCTTAAGATTCTAAAATCTTCCGAAATACGCTTTTGATAAAAAACCAACCAAACCACGTTTGTATGACATGAAATTTTGAACACATCCCAAATGAATCAACGAAGCTATTAAAAATCTCCGAATTCCAATCTGACCTTTATACCAAAATCTCACATATCAATCGGAAATGGCCAAAATATCAACTTCGCCAATTCAAGCTTAATTATACTCCAGACCTCCAAGTCCCATTCCGATCACACTCCTAAGTCGTAAATCACCTCCCTAAGCTAACCGAACCATTGGAACTCACATCCGAGCCCTCTATCACATAAGTTAACATCCAATTGACTTTTCCAACTTAAACTCTCTTAAAAGAGACTAAATGTCTAAAACCTTGTCAAAATCATTCCAGACTCGATCCGACCAAACCGATATCATAAAATACGAATAATGAAGCATTAAGAAGCGTAAACGAGAGAAATAGAGTGGTTAACTAATGAGATGACTGGCCGGGTCATCACATTCTCCCCAACTTAAACACACATTCATCCTCGAATAAGTCAAGAAAAATACCTGAAGCCTCAAATAGGTGAGGATATCTGCTAAGCATTTCCTGCTCGGTCTCCCAGGTAGCCTCTTCCACGGGCCTACCTCTCCACAACACTTTCACCGAAGCAATATCCTTTGACCTTAACTTCCGTACCTAATGACCCAAAATAGCTATTGGCTCCACATCATAAGTCAAATCATTATCCAACTGAGACGTGCTGAAATCCAAAACATGATACGGACCCCCAATATGCTTTCGGAGCATAGAAACATAAAATACCCGATACACACTCGACAAGCTGGGTGGAGCAAGCTCATGAGCCACCTCCCAATCCTCCGAAGCACCTTAAAAGGGCAAATGAACCATGGACTAAATTTTCCTTTCTTTTCAAATCTCATAACACCCTTCATGGGTGAAACCTTCAGTAGAACCTTCTCGCCAAGCATGTAGGGCACATCTCGAACCTTTCTAGCAGCATAGCTCTTTTGCCTCAACTTCGCTGTATGAAGCCTCTCCTGAATCACCTTCACCTTCTCCAAAGCCTCCTGTACTAAATCAGTCCCCAATAACCTAGCCTTACCGGGTTCGAACCAACCAACTGGAGATCTACACCGCCTCCCATACAAAGACTCATATGGAGCCATCTGAATACTCGATTGGTAGCTTCTGTTATAAGTAAACTATGCCAGCGGTAGAAACTCATCCTATGATCCTCCGAAGTCAATGACGTAAGCACACAATAGGACCTCCAATATCTGAATAGTATGCTCGGACTACCCGTCCATTTGAGGATGAAAAGTTGTGTTCAACTCTACATGAGTACCCAACTCCCGCTGCACGACCCTTAAAAACTGTGAAGTAAACCGGGTACCTCTATCTGAAATGATGAAAACCAGAACACCATGCAGACGAACAATCTCTTAGATATAAATCCCTGCCAACCACTCTAAAGAATAGGCAGTACACAGATGAATAAAGTGAGCGTACTTGGTCAGCCGATCCAGAATCACCCAAATAGCATCAAACTTCTCCAAAGTCCATGGAAGTCCAACAACAAAGTCCATTGGAGTGACTAGCAGATGCACTCGGCATAAAAGAGCCCTGAGCTGATCGGGCACACGAGATGAACTCTAAGCTAAAGGGCAGTGAGTGAAAACTGCCCCTGCTCAGCTCCAAGATAACCATGACCCAAAGATGTCCCATGATAACCTGGGCGAGCTGACTGAGCACGCCAGAATGGATGACCTCTACCATGCTGAAACTGTCCCCTCGAAGGAGCACCACTATAACTGCCTGATCCTCGAGGCGTCTTGTCCTCCCTCTCCTCTCTTTCCTAACAGCTAACCAACTCAATATCATAGGCAATATGAACTACCTCCTCTAATGTAGCACCAGATACCCTCCCCCTAGTCATAAGTATACAGAACTGCTAAGTAAGGCCATCAAGGAATCTCCTTATCCTCTATCGATCTATCGGAACCAACCAGATGGAATGAAATGCCAACTTAGAAAACCTCAACTCATAATGTGACTCAATCATATCCCCCTATCGCAACCACTCAAACTGTCTACACAGCTCCTCTCTGCGGGACTACGACATATACTTCTCCATTAAAAGAATGAAGAACTACTGTCAAATAAGGGGCACTGCACCAGCAAGCCTACGCCACTCATACGCCTTCCACCAAGTGAAGGCAGCCCCATAAATCTAAAAGGTAGTAAATTCCACACCACTACTCTCAAGAATCCCAGTCGTATGAAACATCCGCTAGCACTTATCCAAGAAACCCTGGGCGTCCTTCAAAAATCTCTAAAAACGAGCAATTATGGGTGAAAATAGTCCCACATTCGCGAACAAGACGAGTTTAGAAATATTCTATTATGGCCTCATCGGCTTCTATGCGATCACAGAAAAACCTTCACGATCGCGAAGCCCAAAATCCAACTCTCAAAATTTCTCTTATCCGATCGCAATAAAGCCTACACGAATGCGATGACTGGGCTACCGATCCTACGTGATCATGGACCTCCTCCCGTATTCGCACTGAACAAATTCAATCCAAGAACCCTAGCTTGCCTTACAATATGCGATCGCAATAATATGCCCGCGTTCGCGATGAACAACTCCCCCATACTATGCGATCGCGAGCCTATATTCGTGAACGCGAAGAACAACTGAACGCCCTCCTTAAATCCTTTTATGCGATCGCGAAGGGTAATTTTTCTGCAACATTGAACCTGCAATTTCTGCTACCTTTCAAACTCCAAAATGATCCAAATGACAACCCGAAACTCATCAGAGGCCCCCGGGACCTCAACCTAAGTCACCAAAATATCCTAGAACCTTATTCAAACTTGTTCCAATCATCAAAAAAGTCTCAAACAACATCAAATCACCCAAAACACATCATATTCACGCATAAGTTTCTAAAATATACCAAAATATGCATTTGATAAGTAACCCAACTAAATCAGGCCCGAATGACCTGAAATTTTGTTCACACATCTCAAATGACACAAAGAAGCTAGTGAAACTGTCGGAATTCCATTCCGACCTTTATATCAAAATCTCACCTATCGTCCGGAAAGCGCCAAAATATCAACTTCGCAAATTCAAGCCTAATTCTATTCCGGACCTCTAAAACTCATTCCGATCACACTCCTAAGTCATAAATCACCTCCCAAAACTAACCGAACCATCAAAACTCACATCCGAGCCTTGTATAACATAAATCAACATCCGGTTGACTTTTCCAACTTAAGCCTTCTTAAAAGAGAGTAAGTGTCTCAAACCTGGTAAAATCATTCCGGACTCGATCAGACCAACCCGATATCACAAAACATGGATAAAGAAGTAGAATGGTGAGTAACGGAGCGGTAACTCATGAGACGACTGGCCAGGTCATCACAAATACAAAGTGGATAGGAATGAAAGTAATGTACAATAAGCTGAAGGAAAATCTGCTGGCTGCGGGTCGTCTCGATAAATGCAACTCACCTAAGTCTCTATATCAACCATGCCGCTATGCACTAAGACACTAGCTACACATGAACCTGTGCAACAAAAATGCACAACAAGTGTAGTATGAGTATGGAATGCATGTAAACAACTTCTCAAATAATAAAGGATTTCCAAAGATTTGATTTTAATTATCTTTGTCAATTTATCTTTGGCTAGGAGAGGCAAGTATCAACATTTATAATTCTCAGGCAAGCAATATAAGAATGTGCATATTATGCCGAGGTAATACAGCCCGCTCCAACATAAATATCAAATGTGCACTGCAGAGGGTCAAACGGCGCGAACAAGAGATACATCTATTACCCCACTCGCGAATCATATATGCGACACAGGTACACATAGAAACACACATTCAACCAGTCAATCAAAACTTCATCAAGGAGACAATTATTCAAGGACGTGTCAATTTTACTTTTACATGCCGAGAAAATGAAGTTTAACTCTTTTGGAAAATCAGTTACCACTTTGATGCAATTAGAACAATTTAAATTGTCAATAAGGTTACCATTACTGCAAGAAAAGAATGCTCTTTGGATCCTAAATTACCAGGAAATAAGCAAAATAGTAACTACGCACGGACTCTCATCACCTCGTGCATATGTAGCCCTCAAAATTAGGAGAATATATTCAATTAATTCACCTATGGGGACAATTCCTTCTTACAAGGTTAGAAAGGAGACTCATCTTGCTTTGAAATTCCAAAATCGGCTTCCCAGCCCTTCCGATGACTCAAATCGATGCACAACGCTCCAAAACTAGCCAATAAATGAGAAAATCCATAAATATGTGCTCTTATGCTCACAACAATTCAATTTAGATAAATTTCTAACTCCATTCAAAAAGTTGACAAAATCTCCCTCGAGCTCACGTGCCCGGATTCGGAAAAAAACTCACAAAATTGGACAACCCATTCCGATACGAGGTCAACTATACCAGTTTATCAAATTCCGATAACAACTTGACCTCCAAATCTTGAATTTTCGTTCTTAAAAAGTTTTACAAAAATCATGATTTCTTCCATTTAAAAAAAAATATGATGAATCTAACCATAGAATCATGAAGTACAAATACTTTCGGATATGGAACACTTAAACCAATCCATATGATGAAAATCGCGTAATAATCGCTTCAATCCAAGATGCGTAGCTCCAAATATGATAAAAAGCCAAAACCTCGAAATATAGCTTCTTCCCAGGTATTTACTCTGTGCGATGGCGGAATATTCTTCGAAATATGGAAGCACAATTTTTCTCGGCCCAAGATTTGCCTTTCGCGATCGTGGAAAATGCTTTGCGATCGAGAAGAACAAATTCCCATCTCTTCCAGACAGTCTCTAGTATAATGGCCTTAACATTTGTTAAAAAAAAATCCAAATTTCAAATGATTTATCTTTTTGAAAACTAGACTCCAAGGACTAAAACTTTCATACTTTGCTCATCTACTAGTTCTTTATAGATTACAAGATATAAGCTTCCAAAATCTGCCCTATGCACCAAATATTTCTTTTTCGCGATTTCCAAACTCTTCTCGGATAGGATTTAGTGTACTACTCATAGCTTCTGTAAACAACTCCAAATTCTAAATGGTTTTATTTTATGATAAATAGACACAAAAGGCTACAACTTTCATTTTGGGATTACCTCCAAATTCTTTATAGATTGCAAGATACAAGCGTCCAAAGTTTGGTCGTTGCAGCAGAAACTTTACTCTACGTGAAAGCGAAAGCCCTTCCGCGATCGCGAATGACTGGCCATTTTCTCCCATTTTACTCATTATGATCGCAGCCGATTCCCCGCGATCGCATAGCACACTGCAATAGCCAAAATCGAGCAGCTAAAAATGGACTAGAAATGGTCCGAAACCATCCCAAAATTCACCCAAGCCCCTCGGGACCCCGTCCGAACATACCAACAAGTCTAAAAATGTATCACAGACTTAGTCGAGGCCGCATATCACATCAAACAATGCTACAATGAATTGCACTCCAATCCAAGCTTAATAAACTTTAGAATTTCAAACTTCTATATTCGGTGCTGAAATAAATTAAATGATGTCCGTTTGACCTCAAATTTTGCACATAAGTCATATTCGACATTACGAACCTACTCCATTTTTCGGAATGTGAATCCAACCCATATTTCAGAAAGTGGACTTCTGATCAAACTCCTCAAAAACCTTCAAATTTTTATCTTTAGCCAAATTACTCCAAAATGACCGCTGGACCTCCAAATTCACTCCTGATTGCGCTCCGAATACCAGAATCACCATGCGGAGCTATTCCACACTTGGAATCCTAAACAGACATCGATAACACAGAAAAGCACTTCAACCCAAACATACGAAATTAATTCAAAAATGTGAACTTCCACAATAGGTTACGAAATGTTCAGGGATCTTTCAAAACCCGATCCAGACATACTCCCAAGTTCAAAATCATCATACAAACATGTTGGAACCTTTGAATCCCGATTCTAATGTTTTTTACTCAAATATCCAATATTAGTCCATTTTTTAACCTTAAAACTTCTGAATTGATAATTTTCTTAAAATCAACTCGGAATTTCCCGAAATTCAATTCTGACCATGCATACAAGATATAATTCCTCAAGTGAAGCTGCTCATGACCTCAAACCGCCGAAGAATGCGCTAAAGCTCAAAATGACCGGTTGGGTCGTTACATTCCCTCCCACTTACGCATACGTTCGTCCTCCAACGTGGTATGAACTGTGTAGGAGTTGTCCGAAATCACTGTTTAACACCTCCTGCACCTACCCGTGCTACCACAACTCAGTTGAGCACATTAGCTCTTCAAATTTAAAGATATTCTCTTTTGTTTAGGCAAATAAGCCTTTGAGCCAAATTTCAACATCCGAAAATCTCTAATAGGCCTGCTTCCAACATATGAATGTCTTATCGCTCACTATACGAGGCCCCCATACATGATTGCATAACATTGCTGAATCCACACAATGCATTGCATAACCCACATGACCAAAATAATATTCTACGACTATAACCGCCAAAGTAATACGAATCTGACGCTCACAACACACCTCATGACACATATAAGTCCTGTTCCAACTCTTGCAATACTACCATGTTAAAAGAGGTATGCAGAAACTTATAACCATCTGCTGAGTCAACAAATCATTGAGCCTTTCCTCTTGACTAAAACCATTGCCCTATTTTGAACCAAATAACTATATTTGTCTTTTAATATACTTCATGCAAACCCGGTTGCACCGAATCCCAAGTCCAATAATTTTGTCTTACCCAGTATAAGTTGCCCAAACAATAAGCCACTTCAAACACTTCCAAAACACATATAATGCGGCAATATGCCAACAAACTACAAACTCGAATGTGATGCATAAGAAACAAACTTTAGAAAGGACTACTCTATCTACGTAACTAATTAGACAATGAAAATGATGTTATGAACCTTTCTCAGAAAATGAGAAGCAAAACATATAATAATAGATATAGGAAACTATACTCAACGTCATACAGTTGCGGGTGCAACCCAACCCAAACAACATATCCGTGGCGGCATGCCACCCGATCCATACATAGGACTCACAAAAGGAGATACATATCGAGCTAAATTGCTCATTACTAATAAATACCAAATATCGGTTGCAAGCATGCTAAGTGCATAATACCATCCCTGGGAGATAGATAGTGCCATAAGCTACAAAGCTCAAGCACAACGAAGGTGCGATACATAATCTGAATCACAAGAACCATCCTACTCACATAACACCATCTCTACGCGGAACCTCAACACATAAGAAATTATAAAGCTGTATCACAGCTCATACGACACAATATAATATTACATGAAATAGCCGACGATGAAACACCATCCAACGTCTGGATACTCCTCCATGAGGAGCGCCATGATAAAATGAACACATCTGGCCTGATGTAGAGCCCATATTCACATATAAATCCACCCACCGACCTCGAGCTGATTCTGACCGCACCGTACTAGGATAATAACCTTTTAAGGGTCCATAATAAGCCCTTTTTCCATAACTCACAAGAACATCCCTCATATCCGGAGCCAACCTCCACAATGCATAACCCAATAAACTAAGTGCCCTCCAGGCATAAATTCTCAAATTAGTGATATTACCACAATCTGTATACTTTGTTTAAATCTTTAATCAATCTAGTGACTACATGTCACACTTATACAATCTTACCGTGATATACGCTCCCACGACTTCTGCACTAGATAACGAGTCTGCACATCCATACCACATGTCACACTAATGTTGTAAAGCATACCAAGAATCGTATCCAAGATTCAAAGCCTCCGACATAATACGCCGAACTTAGGTGACGCTGAAGAAAATAACAACTTACTCTAAATATAAAATCCCCTTCTTGCTCATCCGAGCTCGTGACATCCTCGTCAAACACCAAACCGAAACCTTGATCATCACTTTCAAATTTCATACTGCTCATTGCACTTAACAAGCCAATATGCGATAGTACAAGAATTTCATCATAACTCATGAACCACTATTAGGGTAAACACTTCATCACATAGAAATATTTTACTTAACTCATTCCAAGAGAACCATATCTACACACAAGTGAATTATCATAACCGTAGAACATCCTAAACCTGAAGTAGTGATCTTAACCACCATGACCTTTTTGTGATCCGCCTACACATAACAAGTCCATAATACTTAAATACTTCCAAATAAAATCAATTACGGCGACCGTCAATCCTCGCATGTACCCCCATAAACCACATCCATAACGTAATCATGCTGAAGGAACTGATCATCGCAACCATTATGCCAATGAAAGCATGGCTAATCAATCTACTTCTGATTCACACTTAACTTGCCTTAGAGATAATTATAGCTCCATTCCTTACATCACCAACCTAAATCCACACTCATCTTCAGTATCCCTATTCTACGAGACCACATTGTCTCCAAACCCATGAACCGTTTCACACCCTCCTTACACGCACATTTGCATCTTCAACTGATACACCCATTTCTGATAATTCCTCTACAAATTCAAAGTCTTTTTCTTATTTTTCGCCCAATGCTACACTGCAAGTCGACAATATCATAGGACATTTTGAGCCTCTTATCATATTCTTCTACAAAAGCTCGATTATTCACCATACATATGGACTCAAAATCCTTAGTGTCACGACCCAGATTTTTCCAACCATCAGGAGTCGTGATGGCGCCTACTGTTAGAGCTAGGCAAGCCAATCCTTTTTAAACATTTCACAAAACGTTAACCTAAAACAGTGTAGTAACAGAAATAATTAATTTAAAACGGCACATAAGACTTTTAACAAAAATAACAATAGTAAGGTGAAGAAATTTTTAACATGTCTCTACTTAGTATCTGGTATCACTACTCACGAACTACTAAAAGAGTAATAATAACATCAGTATGAAAGAAAATACATAACAAGTCTGTTTCGATACAATTATAACAAACGGAAAGAAATAGATGAGACTCAGGGCCCGCGAACGGTAGCGAACTACCTCGCACTCTCTGGACTGAAGGCTCGCTCCCTAGCTACTGCTCCGATCAGTAAGTTGTGTCCAGACATGTTCACAAAAATGAACAGAAGTGTAGTATCAGCACAACCGACCCCATATGCTGGTAAATGCCTAGCCTAACCCCGGCGAGGTAGTGATTAGGCTAGACCGGACCTACCACAATCAACCTGTACAGATATATGTGCAATAACGAAAAGATAACAGAATTTAAACAGCTAATAGGGAGGGGACATGCTGGGGGATGTAATAGTTCAGTTATAAATCTAACGAACATGAAATGGAAACTGAATACTCAACATTGATAAAAGAAAGCCAATGAATCAACAACTGCACGGCACCACCCGTTGTGCTTTTTCTCTCATTCTCACCAAAACTGTGAAATATAGTGCACGACATCACCCTTCGTGCTTTCCTCACATAACTCTCACATCAAGGAATAGAATGAACCTTCGTGCTGAAATAATCGAAACATGGCACGGAAAGACCCTTCGTGCATAATTATCAAAACATGGCACGGAAAGACCCTTCGTTCATAATCTCGATCTTCCTCACCCAATCAACGGTCACAACCAAATGGGGAAAGGAATATACAACAAGATTAATATCAAAACAAGGGAGAAGAACTCAACAATTCCCGGAAAGGGAGAATAACTTAACAATAAGTCTCGGCAAGGGAGAACAGCTCTACAATGAGTCCCGACAAGGTAAAACGATTCAATAACAAGTCCCGGCAAGAGAAAAATACCAAAATTCCTTCTTTAGCTCATTTCCTTCTCAACTATCCTTTCATAGTTCATTTAACAAGTAATTAACACAATTTTTCACTTCTTTCGAATTTTAAAAGCAATTATGACTCACGGTCATGCTAGACTCGGGCGCATAGGTAACAGTCACCATACCTATAAACCTACTCCACATAGCACATAGCAAATATTATCTTAATCCTATTCCCTCAAGCCAAAGTTATAACAAACACTAACCTCGAATCCGAAAATAGCAACTCAAAGCTCAACAATCGCCTTTCCTCTAGAATTCAACCCCGAGCCAACGATATCTAACATATTTCGATTCAATATTATCAATAGTAGCACAAGGATACAATTTCCTAGCTTAGAAATGCATTTTCTAACTTTCTTCAAAAAATACCAAAATCCGACATCGGGCCCATATGGTCCAAACTCGAGGCTCGGACAAAATTCTGATTACCCATAACCCCAGGAGTCCAAATATATGATTTGTGTTAAGATCCGACCCCAAATTGAGGTTGAATCACCTAAAATTCTCAAAAACCTAACTCTACCCAAAAGCCCTAATTTCTACCATGATTTCATGTTTTAGGGCTAGAAAATTGATGTTTAGATGAAGGAAGCAAGAATAAATGAAGTTAGGAATACATACCCAAAGAACTATGAAGAAATGGGAGCTTGAATTTCGTCCAATGGAGGATTTTAGGAAGAGATCGTGTGAGAATTTGGGAAGAAATCCTGTCAATGTTATGTTTTTAGGCTTTTAAAATAACTGGGCGAATTTGGTCTATGTTATCGCGGGGCAACTGATGAGATCGCATAGAGAAGTGGGAAGCTAGCTTATGCGATCGGAAACAGGTTAATGCGAACGCATAGAAGAGAGGGAAGCCAAAGTTCCGGGTGAGGCTTAATGCTGTGCAATCGCGTAGAAGGGGATGAGATCGCATTGAAGAGGCTGGCCAAGCTATGCGATCACATACTAAGGAATGCGATCGAATTGAACAAAGTGGGAGGGTTGACAAGGGACTCTATACGATTGCAGACAAGCCTATGCGATTGCAAAGAGGAGAAGATCAATGTAAAAATTGCAGAAATATGCTATTTTTAAAGAAAAAAACACTTAGAAACACCCCCGAAATCACTCCCGAACCCTCGGGGATCCCAACCAACCACACACACTAACTCAATATCATCCTACGAACTTGCTCGGGCGATCAAATCGCCAAAATAACATCAAAGCCAAATAATCAACCTTCAAAACTCGTGATTTTCATTTCAATGTTTAGAACTTCAAAATTTTCCATTTTTAGTCTGAAACACGTCCAATGACGTCCCTTTTCAACAAAACTTTGCAGATAGCGCTTAACGCACATTTACGTCTTGTACCTTGTGTCGGAACCACAATATGATCCCGATACCATTGCTTTTGATCAAATCTCATTTTCATTTTTCCATATGCATTTTCAGAAAACAATTTCACGGAAAAATTCTGTACTCGGGCCTAGGACCTCGTATTTCAATTCCGGGAATATGCCCGGGTCCCATATTTTTCTACGAACCTTTGGGACCATCACATCACGGGTCCGAGTCCGTTTACCCAAAATATTGACCAAAATCTACTATATCAATATTATTATAAAAATTCAAAATTATTAACACAGAATCCAAATATTTCCACATAAAAATATTTCGGCTTCGCGCCCGGACTATGCATATAAATCGAGGCAAAAAAATAAGTGGTTTTCAAGGCCTCGGAAGCACAAATAAAGGGAGAATTATGGTGATCACCCTTTGGGTCGTCACACTTAGGCACCACACTTTAAGTTTGAATCTACTAGGACCGTGATTCCGATGAACACCCATCCCATGAAGCACTCGACTGAATCCCTTCCCTTGTAAATCACCTATGTATGAAACATAAATCCCAAATCTTCCAAAAGCCCGAACATGAGCCAATAAGACCAACTATAGCACACCTTTTAACAATTCCTTCACTCAAATTACTTTTTATATTCTTTTCCATAGCTGAAATAACTCGCCAATATACTGGTAACCCTAAAACTTACAAATAAACGACCATGCAATCCAATCGTAGGCAGTGGGACTCTACCACTAAGCTTGAAGCCACTATTACACATCTCTGAAACCCACCAAGATTCCTTAGTTCTTACTGACATGACCTTGCAAAATTATACCGCCAGATTCCTCGAAAACCTTCAATTAGAATTTAATGAACACTTTAAGTCTCTATCAACATCCACTTATTCTTCTCCTTACCGTGTAACCAGTAAAATCCTTCACAGAAGCTTTTCCAAACATGCAACCACTAACCTGCTAACAAGAAATAAACCACCTGAGCCCCGTACTCATTCACCAGTTGCACAAGTCCATGAACTCTTCGAGGACATCAACTAAATGTGCGACAGTATCTTCCAATCCCAAGTCATGTTGTATCCTTCTTTAAATCAAGCAACTCCTTTTCGTCATATTCAACCTCCCGCCGCATAATAGCCAATACTTCAAATTAAATCAATGGACCCAATCACCGTCCACTAGAACTCCTAAATAACTCCAAACTTTCCTCAATGATGTAATTATCCTTCCACTGAATCTATATACTGCTCTACCACTCACCCACTTCGGCCGAACCTTCTTATTTAAGTAACTATTCGACTTTTTCTCCTTATACCTGGCTTCCTTGTAAATTAAACCATCACATGACACTTCCCACCCATCCTTCTTCTTCCCCAGATGCCCACCTGTTGCCTTGATTTGACCCCTATTTCGGCAAAATTTGAATCAACAGATCACTGATGACTTTAAATCTCCTCGAAGAAAATCTTTCTTGGACCATCACTACTAGAATCACCAGTTCGATCCTGAACAACCGCATACCGTGATCTCTAACAGTCACTTCTTTAATACTATTTCACAATACCCATCTCCAAAGACGAATCGCAAAAGATCATAACACCGGCGGCCTTAAGATATTCCATCGAGGATGAAGACACCGCATAACAGATAAAAATTTCCACCACACTCGAAAATACCAAGTCTCATTACTCCATCAATCCAAATATGTACATTCATAGGGAAATTGCTTTTCACCACTGGAAATGAAATACCGAATCTCGAAATCATGCACTAAGTAGACCTTCTTTCAAGTCATACACTGCTTCCACGCATGGACAAACATCCCACTATCACATCAAATATCGTTCAATAACAATTCATAAGAATCATAGAAACCTTTGCATAGCCTCAACTCTCTCAGAAGTACATGTACAGAGCTGAAATGACAGAATACCCTTCCATAATGAGATGACAATAGCCCAAACAACCACGCGGGGAGAAACATCCCGCACCACATCTGTAATACCATTAAAATTCCTCATTTCCTCATTTATACTAAGCACTTCGCGTTGCATAAGATCGAGTAGGAAGGAAACAAAGGCATAAACCTGGAAAGAATCAAATTGCACGATGAGAAATCAAGAAGGGAAGTGCTCATAACAGCCATGTAGCCAATCAAAAATGAGTACGGACGTCTTCGTACCGATCTGCAAGACTCTACTAGACTTTCTTATGACTCGTGAGATCTAAGAGAACCTAGTGCTCTGATGCCATGTTGTCACATCCCAAAATCCACTAAGGGTCTTGATGGCGCCGGACGCCGCTGTCAGGCAAGCCAACCAAATTATTTAATTAAATTCTTATTTTAATTATTTTGGAAAATATGATTTTCCTTCGCATTTACTGGTAAAACATAATCATTTCAAATTAAATATGATGTTAAGAGGTTAATACAAGATACCCCATAATCATCCCAGAACTCGGTATCACGAGTGCATGAATAATTACTATGGAGTGCAATAAAATGTTGTAATTGTCTGGAATACAAAGTGGACAGAAATAAAAATACAGTACAATACTTTGAAAGAGACTTTACTGGTTGTGGGTCGACTCAATAAATGCAGCTCACATAAGTCTCCGTATCAACCATGCCGCTAAGCCACTAAGCCACTAGCCACACACGAACCTATGCAACAATAATATACATCAAGTATAGTATGGGTACGAAAACAACGCGTACCCAGTACATATCCCGTCTAATCTCGAAGAAGTAAAGAAGAGAGGTCGACTTCGATACTTACTAATGGTCCAATGATAATAAAGTAAAAATGTGCGGAAATCATGGATTTCATAAAGCAAAAATAAACTCATACATCCAGAAAGAAGGAAAATAGCTTCTCAAATAATAAAGGATTTCCAAAGATTTACTTTTCATTATCTTTATCAATTTATCTCTGGCACGGAAAGGCAAGTATCAACATTTATAATTCTCCAGCAAGCAATTTAAGCATGCACATATCATGCCGATGTCGTACGGACCATTCCAACATAAATGTAAAATGTGCACTGCCGAGGGTTGAACGACGCGAACTATAGATGCTTCTATTACCCAGCACGCAAATCATACATGCGACGCGGTAAAATACAAAAACTCACCCCGATCGAGATTCATACATGCGAAGAAGGTACACATAGAAACACACATTCAAACAGTCAATCAAAACTTCAACAGGAAGACAATTATTCAAGGATGTGTAAATATTTCTTTTACAACTGAGAAAATGAAGTTTAACTCTTTTAGAAAATTATTTACCACTTTGATGCAATTAAAGCAATCTCAACTATCAATAATGTTACCATTATTGCAAGTAAAGAATGCCTTTTAGGTCCTAAGCTGCTCTGACATAAGCATAATAGTAGCTACGCAGACTCTCGTCACCTCGTGCGTGCGTAGCCCCCACAATTATGATCACATATTCAATTAATTCTCCTATGGGGACAATTTGCTCTTAAAAATTTATAAAGGAGTCTCACCTAGCTCTGTAGTTCCAAAATCGGCTTCCAAGCGCTTCCGATAACTCAAATCGATGCACATCGCTCCAAAACTAGCCAATAAATAAGAAAATCCATAAATATATGCTCCAAAAAACTCAATTTAGACAAATTCTTTATCCTGTTCGAAAAATTAACAAAATCGCCCTCGGACCCAAGTGGCTGGATTCCAAAATAACTCACAAAATCTGACAACCCATTCCTATACGAGTTCAACCATACCAGTTTTATTAAATTCTGATAGCAACTTGACTTCCAAATCTTGAATTTTCGTTCTTGAAAGGTTTTACAAAAATCTTGATTTCTTACATTTAAATCTGAAATAAATGATGAAAATAACCATAGAATCATGAAGTATAATTACTTTCAGATATAAAACACTTACCCTAATCTGTAAGGTGAAAATTGCCTCAAAACTTGCTTCCATCGGAGCTTCAAAGCTCCAAATATCATAAAAATGGCCAAAACAAGCTTCCAAAGTCGGGTCAGCGCAGCAGAAACTTTCCTCTACGCATTCGCCAAAGAGCTATCGCAATTGAAAATCACTGGCCATTTTCTCCGATTTTGCTCATCGCGATAGCGACCATTACCCCGGATCATGTAGCACACAGCTGTAACCAAAAACCAACAGAAAATGGTCTAGAAATGGTCCGAAACTACCCCGAAACTCACTCGATCCCCTCAGGACACCGTCTGATCATACCAACAAGTCTCAAAATGTATCACAAACTTATTAGAGGCTCATATCACACCAAATAACAGTAAAACCATAAATCACACTCCAATCAAAGCTTAATGAACTTAGAATTTCAAATTTCTATATTTGCTGCCAAAACCTATAATATCATGTCTTATTGACCTCAAATTTTGCAAATAAGTCATATTCGACATTACGGACATACTCCAAATTTTGATATTGGAATCCGACCCCGATATCAAAAAGTCCACTTTCGGTCAAACTCAAAAGCCTTCAAATTTCATCTTTAGCCAAATGACTCCAAAATGACCCATGTACCTCCTAATTCATTTTCGATTGCGCTCCCAATAGAAGAATCACCATACAGTGCTATTCTCAGACTCAGAATCCAAACGTACATCGATAATAGTGAAATACACTTCAACCTAAACTTGTGAAATTCTTTCAAAAATGCCAACCTCCACAATAGGTACCGAAATGTTCTCGAGTTTTCCAAAACCCGACCCGGACATAATTCCAAGTCCGAAATTATCATACAAACCTATTTGAACCTTCAAATCCCGATTCTAAGGTCGTTTTCTCAAAAATCCAATATTAGTCCATTCTTTCACCTTAAAGCTTCTGAATTGAGAATTTTATTTATAAATCAACTCCGAACATCCCAAAATTTAATTCCGACCATGCGTACAAGTTATAATGCCTGATGTGAAGCTGCTCATGACCTTAAACTGCTAAAGAATTCTCTAAAGCTCAAAAAGACCGATCGGGTCGTTACACTTGAAGTATTTCATTATTTCAAGATCGAATTAATTCACTTATCTAGAAACTACGTATATATTCAACTGTATCATTTTATAGGTAAACAGTTTGGAACCTATCGTGGGGCCTAGACAACCATGTAATTAAGTTGATCCTTGCCTCTTTTTCTAATGTGTTATGATTATTTGTATTAGAAAAAATCACAAGAAATGGCAAATAACGGTGTTAACAACACATACAATCCTAAGATTCGAAGAGACCAATCTCATTTAGAGGGTTCAATCACTGATAGCCACAATGAGGGGAAAAAAGCCATGCCGGTCCACAACAGGCGATATCCGCGGCATGTTCGGGAGGAAACTCCCGTTGATGCTGAAGAGGAACATGTTGTTGATGTGGTAAGGGTCCTACATGAGCAACAAATGATCATTCTAAACCTCCCCACATGGAAGGATAAGGTTATGACGGAGTTAAAGAAAGAACTATGGGGAGCTTCCAATATTGCGAATATATAAGATCCATTTCTTCCCAGCACTCTCGTAAAATTAAACAACGCATAGGATCGATAACAATACCCCGAGGGGTGAGGTTGGTTCTGATAGAGCTTGGGAGCAGTAGACCTAGCCATTATAATAAAAATAGTCCTATCAATAATGAACTGTTACAATTTATGAGAGAAGTTAATGCCCTCATGGACAAAATTCGGGGCGCACAACCGGTGTTGAAAGGACCAGACTCAAAGAAGTGTACTCAGTTACCGTAAAAAAAAAGCGTGGCACCAGAATTAATCTCGAAGTTTAAAATGCTAGATGTGCCAAAGTATGATGGAACTTCTTTAGGAGCATATTACCAATTATACAACGGCAATGAAGGGGAATGATTTAGCTCCTCACGAGATTGAATATGTTTAGCTGATCAAATTTGGACAAGCATTCACGAGGGGAGCCTTATCATGATATTCATTGTTACGAGATCATTCCACAGATTTCTTTGAGATGCTTACAGATTCTTTTATTAAGGCTCATGCCAGGGCTAGAAAGGTGTAGGACTGAAACTCTGGCATATTAAGAATTGCAATAGGAGAATCCAAGTTGCTGCATGAGTTCGTTATACGGTTCCAAAATGAGAGGATATTTCTCCCGGCTGTTCCGGACAAATGGGCAGTTGAAACGTTCACTAAGGGACTGAATATGATAAGTTCAGACGCTTCCCATAAACTGAAGGAAATCTTGCTTATATTCTAACCAATAACCTGGGTGGATGTCCACAACCGGTATGAGCCTAAAATATGGATGGAAGATGATCAAGTTGGTTTCCCATTGTTGGAAAAGGGATAGGAGAAGAATAAAGAAAGATCAAAAGACGACTTTGACATGGAAAGAAGGTCTTTGAGGGGACTGTTGTTTCCTTATTAACGGATCAAAGACCACGATATAGTTTTCCAGTCAGCAGATAGATTCGCCATCAACACTTGGTCTGATCGCGGTCGAAACAATAGATCATTGCAGGATAAGGAAGTGCAGGTACGCGGGATCTTTCCTACCCCAGTGTATCAGAGTACAATTTCAATGTTCGCGTAGTAGAGTATGTATCAACTATGAGAATATCAAAGAAGCATGGGATCCTAATTTGTGGTGTGAATAAGGTGCCATGTGGGCCGGTCCTGAGCCTAAGTGGATTGGTCCTAGTCCCGGGCCTATCCCAATTTTAATGGGCTTCGTGTTCCCGGACTTGGTGGTTCCTTTGTAGGAACTAGGCCCACGAACTAATTATCTTGGGCTAAGTGGGCCTGTCCCAGGCCTAAGTTGGCCCAAGTGGGCCTAAGTTGTCCCAACGAATTTTTGAAATTTTATTTATTGAAGTTAGAGAAAAAAAGATGGTAATAAGAATATCTAAGGCAATTCCTTATAAATTAAATTATAGAATTGTGATCTAAATTTTTTAATTCAAATTTAAAGACAAAAATATTATAAAGAGAGTCAAAAAAATTCGTTAATTTTTTTTATAAAATTAAAAAAATTGACAATATCTTTCATAGTCTTCCTCCGCCCAATAGAATGAGAACAACAAGGTGCTACTGCCACCATTGAGAAGAAAATGATACTAATCAAGATGTTCCAAAATACATGTTACATACTACATCCTAATTTTTATACATAAAAGTTACATGGTATCTCTTACAAAGTTCATAAATCCATTAAGGGCTGGAAGAATTTCCATTGGTGGTGGCGAAAAAGAAGGGTGGTCATCACCACTTCTAGGCGAAGCAAAATCCTCTGCAAGTTCAGCTAGCATTTCTTAGTAAGCTTCGTCTACCTCTGGTTATGATTCATCAAGGACAAAATTTCTTCTTTTCGAACAGATCCAACCTCTAAAAAGTAATAAACTTTGCAGACTCTCTATCATAAACGCTCTATTATCACCAAGTTTAAGTCTTGCATGACTGAAAGCACTCTCAGATGCTACTATTGAAGCTTGAACAGTTAAAATGTCTTAGGACATCCTTGAAAGTATCAAAAGTATTTTTCTTTGTCCTTCCACCATTTTAAAATATTAAAGGAGCCGTCGATATTCACTTCCTCAATTTCCTATGACAAATAAACTTCAAGCTCATTAAGTTGTGAAAAATCACTAGTAGTAGAACAACGATAACCCTTGAACCCCGCCCAAGAACTAAGTGCTCTTACTCCCACAATTCTTTTAGATGATTGAGAATAAGAAGAAGAAGGAGTTGGAACATTTGGTCTAGTTTGATCTAATGCAACTTGATAAGCATTATAAATAGTTCGAACATTTATTTTAATTGAGGCTATTGCTTCCGTAATTTTTGAAAACTCCTCTTCTTCAAGTGCTAAACCATTATAAATAGATGCATACCAAAATTTATGACCTCCTGATTTCATAGTAGGATTTAACAGGGTAGCAACACCATGATAGGGGGAATAGGAAAAAACATTTTTAAAACTTTTTTCTCATAGAATCAATAAAATATTTGTAAATTTCTCCAACCTATAAAAAATGAGCAAACAAATTTGCAAGTTCTGAAATATAAATTAAAGTGTTAGGAATAGTACGATATTATTGCCCAAAAAATTTATTTGTAGCAACATGAAGTTTTTCTAAAAAATCTACAAGCATTTTAACATTAGCCCAATCCGCATTTGTAGGATACTCATTATCATCACTTACAAACATTGAGTTTATGGGGTTTCTATTTTAATATGCAATAACTAAGCTTTCATACATGTAATTCCATCCAGTTAGACAAGGTGTAGGAGCCTTTCTTTCTCTTAGGCCAAATTAATCCCATATTTTAACATATTCACTAAGTCTACTTTTAAGCTTTGAATTAAAAATCCAATTAAGAGCTATTTTAACCTTTTTAATTTGGTGAAATTGTCTCTTGGCTACTTAATATTGTGCCGGATTTTAAAGCTGATATATAAACTTACATTATTCCTATTTGAAAACTCATATATCCAATAACTAATAAAAGTGTTTGATCGTTGACCATGCACATGTGGCAGTGACAGAGATGATGTGGACATGAAAATTATGCGCATGACTACAATAGTTTTGATTTAAAACCAGAACAAAAAAAAACTACAAATTAATGAAATAAAGAAAATAAACCAAGCCCACTTCCTCATCCCCTGGCAAAATTTCCTTCACCCCCTGTGTTTTTTTCCGCCATTGTCGTCCTCCCATACTCCCCTTCTTTTCTTTCTCCCCATCTCTAATCTACCCCTTCCTCCACTTTTTGTTCCAAAATCCAGGAAAAGATAGTGAAAAATAAAGAATAGAAATGGATTTTATCAAAAACTTTATGTCAGTCCTTTCTCTTACATTAACTCCCTCTCCCCTTTTATATCCAATATCATATCGGAAGAAATATAGAGAAAAACGAAATAAAAATCCATTTACGGAGGCCGTTTTCTTTCCTCTTTTTGATATCACCACTTATTTCCTTCTTTGTTGCACACTAGCGGGCTTACTATAGCATTGGGCGGACTCCATTTATTCAAAATCATGGATTCCCATTGATTTTTTCTGAAATTCCATAATTAAATTTATTTTTCTAGTGTAATCATGAGCATGTTGTGAATTTGAATTAGAAATAAGAGAGAGAACGAGCATTGAATAAAAGAAAAAAATAAGTAAAGGAATGGAGGTGAGTGAACAGAGAATAAGGGAGAGGTGGGTGAACGGAGGAAAGTGTCATGTTCTTTTCTATCTCTTTCTTTTTTCTTTTTTAAATTTTTAACTTCTTTTTCTTCTTCTTATTTTGTATTTATAAATAGGACCCAGAAATAATATATGTCAAGTAATGTATAGTCTTGTATATGACTTGTTGTACATATCAGCGCAATTGATCTATGTAACGACCCGATTGATAGTTTTGAGCTCTAGCGCGTCATGCGACTATTTGAGGCTATGAGTAGCTTCACTTCATGTATTATTACTTGCATGCATAGTCGGAATTGAACTTTTGGAAGTTCAGAGTTTATTTGGAGAAAGAAATCTCTTTTCAGAAGCTTTAAGTTGAAAGAATTGACTAAGATTGAATTTTTAAGTAAACAACCTCAAAATTGGGATTCGAAGGTTTTATAAGGGTTTTATGATTATTTCAGGTTTGGGCATATATCCGGATTGGGATTTGGAAGATCCAGAAACGTTTCAGCATATATTGTGAAAGTTAGCATTTTTTGAAAAATTTCATAAGTTTGGGTTGAAGCTTATTTCTGTTTTATCGATATCCGTTTGGGATTCCAATTTTGGAAATAGCTTCGTACGTTGATTTTGGTATTGGGAGCACGATTAATAGTGAATTCAGAGGTCCGTAGATCATTTTGGAGTCATTTGCCTAAAGTTAGAAATTGAAGATTTTTGAAAAGTTTGACTGAAAGTAGAATTTTGTATATCGGTGTCAGATTCTAATTTTGGAAGTCGGTGTAGGTCCATAATGTTGTATATGATTTTTTTGCAAAATTTGAGGTTAAGCGGACTTAATTTTAAAGATTTAAACATCGAAAGTAGAAGTTTAAAATATTAAAGTTCATTAAGCTTGAATCAGAGTGTGATTCATGGTTTTAGCTTTGCTAGTAATGATTTAAGGCTTCTAGCTGGTCCGTGTTATGTTGGGGGACTAAGGTGTGTGATTAGACGGGGTCCCGGGGGCCACGGGTGTGTTTCGGGTTGTGTTGCGCTCTTATTTGATGTTTCAACGTCGTTCTTTTGGGAATAAAGAGGTATCACAGTAAGCAAATGAGCTCCAAATTAAGTTTTTATCCAATCATTAGATCCATATCGTAATTAAAGAGCCATAAAAAAGAATCATCAAATTTTGACATTGTATGAGGAAGTTATGCTCGTTTTTGTGCCGGAAAAAAATTGTTGGTTCTGGTGTGGTCGCAATTACGACGATGCGCAGTTCGTAATTGCAAACGCTTTTGTTGCAGATGAGACCTTTTCCAATCCTTCGTTGGTTGCAATTGCAAAGTCTTTATTCGCTTTGCGAGGGTTCGCAATTCAAAAATGCGACATCTGCAAGTTGTTTTCAGTTGTATAACTCGAGTTTTTGCTTTATTTTATCATTATTTGAACCCTAGGTCCAAGAGTGGGCGATTTTGAGAGAAGATTATCGTATTATAATGCCCCGACCCATCGTCTCAGATATCTCCGTACCTTTTTTCCCTTTTTATGCCTTTATATGTTTTATTATATGTGTTTGGAGAGTTTGAAGTAATTCAGATGTAGTTTGGTTAAAAATGTCACAATTAGTCTCTTTATAAGAAGGTTAGTTTAGAAAAGTCAACCGAATGTTGACTTATGTGTTAGAGGGCTCGGAATGAATTTTTGATGATTCGACTAGTTTCGGGCAATTACTTGTTACTTAGGAGCGAAATCGAAATTCAATTTGGAGGTCTGGTGTAGAATTATGCTTGATTTGACAATGTTTGAATTTCAGCGAATTTCGGTTGATAGGTGAGATTGTGATCCTGTGGCCGGAATGGAATTGCTATAGTTGCAGCAGCTCTGTTAGGTGATTTTGGATATGCGTGCAACATTTCAGTCGATTCGGAGGTATTTAGGTCGGGTTTTTGATCGGATGCGAGTTTTGGATGTTCTAGCTAAACTTAGGCTATGATTTCATGAAATTTGATAATTTTGATGTTAAAGGTAGTGTTTTGATGGCTCGAGCAAGTTTGAATAAGGTAATAGAACTTATATATGCCTTTGGTTGAGGTCTCGGGGGCCTCAGGTGAGTTTCGGGGTGGGTTCGGACCATTTCTAGGCCATTTTTAACTACTGGATTTTGTCTAAAGCAGTGTTCTATGTGATCGCGTACAATCGATCGAGATCGCGGTGAGTAAAATGTGAGAAAGCTGCCAGTGAATTGCGATCGCGGAGAAGAAAATTTTTGTTGCGTTGCTCCCACTTCGAAAGATTGTATCTCACAATCTATAAGGAATTTAGAGAAGATGTTAAACTGAAAGTTGTAGCCCTTTGTGTCTAGTTTCTAGAAATATAAATCATTAATGATTTAGATTTGTGTACTAAAAGATATGGCTATCAAATTTAAGGGTGACTGGGAAGATGAAGAAGAAAGTCGTATTGCACATGGGCGGACTTTGACGGATCATATCTAAAAATATATAAAGAGTTGGAAAATTATCAACACATGAAAGATGTAATATTTGAATCTAGTTTTCACAACATTCAACCATTTGTCATTTCATGTTGTGTGCAAAACGTAATGGCTGTTATACTAGAGGCTATCCTTATCAGTTGGGCATTAGCTGCTGCGATCGCGAAGACTCTTCTGCGATTGCGAAGAGTAAAATTTGGGCTAGAAAGATTGCTCTTTGTGATCGCAAAGCATTGTCCAAGATCGCGATGAGTAAATACCTGGGAAGAACTTTTTAAAATCATCTTGTTCGCAATTATGGTTCTATTTTCACCCATGGCTGCCCGTTTTTGGAGATTTTTAGAGGAAAAGAAGGTGGGATTCAAAGGGAAGCGACTTGCGACAAGAATCTTGGTCTCAATACTCATTTTTATTGTGAAGTCCATGTAGACATTTATGGAAATTTAGAAAAAAGGGGAAGAACTAGGGTTGAGTTTTGAGATTTTATATTGAGGATTTGAGGGGTCATTTGAACTCCGATTTTGGCATTCTTTATGTGTACGGACTCGTGGCGAGACGAGGAATCTGTTGATGTTACTTGCGAAATTTTTCGAGAAGGGGGATCGGGGCTCGAGTTTTACCAACTTCATGAATTTTGGTGTTTTTCGATTATTTTTGACTGGGTTATGTTTCTTTGGCCTATATTTATGTTTTCGTTGTGATTTTGACTAGATTCGACGCGCAATGAGGTCGATACAAAAGGAAAAGGCATTGCGTACTAGTCTACGACCAGTTAGAGTTGAGTAGTCTGTATAGATGATGGCCTGAGGGTTTGAAACCCCGGTTTATCACATTGTGACGCTATGTTGGGGCATGACTTGCACCCTATGGCAGGTGCAGGATCGTATATGATTGGGAAGTGTGACTTGGTCCATCCCGAGTGCTAAATATAATTTATTGGTGGCTGATACGCACATGGTATTGTTGAAAAAATTGGTCTTATTGCCATGTTTGTGGCCTTTTGTCGATCTGTAGCATCCACAGAGGATGGATATCATTGTGATAGCATGATTTATATAATCATTGATCTCATTCTTGTGATTAATCATTGTTATAAAATGCTATGTCACTTTTGTGGAAGTTAAATAACTAAGTTATATTTCCCTAATAATTGGAAACTGAGAATTTAATTGAATATGTTTTGTGACTCATTTGCATACTGTGGACTGAGCATGGATCGGACTACATGCCGTAACCATGATTATATATTGATATATTGAGGCCGAGATCCAATACCTAGCTGATATTGCACTTGGGCTGAAGGAGCCCCTTCGGAGTCCGTACACACTCCCAGTGAGCGCCGTCGACGTTAAACGGATCGGGCTTGAATTGCATCTTTATCTGGTACTTGACTGTTATATTTGATATTGCTTTGCTATTTGTTCATTGCTGAGGAATAAGACTGGTAGATTTAGCTTTGCTTTGGGGCATTTCGTGGATTTCTTACCTTCATACATTATATATGCTTATTACTCACTGAGTCGGTAATACACACCCCTACTCCCTGCACCTTTTGTGCAGATTCAGGTACACCAGAGTCTTAGCTGACATTTGTAGTCTCCAGATATTTTCCAGAGTCGTTGAGGTAGCTACTTGACGTTTGTAGGACCTGGCTGCTCTTCATATCTCAGTTCATTATTATTATATACATTTCCCGAATTTAATATTTTTTTTTCAGCTATTACTATCCAGCTTTTGTTTAGTGGCTCTAGAATCGTGACCCCAGATGTTATGGGAGAGTTTTATCAGATTTTGTATCTCTCTGTATTATATTATATATTGGATTTTAATTTTCTAAAACACTTACGTTTTCTTTTATTTGTCAGTTTTGAGACTTATTGTCGAATTGAGGGCTTTAGTTGGTTAGGCTTTCCTAGCGTTATGGTTGGGCGCCATCACGACCGGGTTTGAGTCGTGACAAGTTGGTATTAGAGCCTAGGTTACTAGGCCTCACGATTCATGAGCCGTTTTAGTAGAGTCTCACGGATCGATACGTAGACGTCCGTATCTATCCTTGGAGGCTACAGAACTTTTAGGAAACACTCCACTTTCTTGAAATCTTATCATCCGTCCTTGATTCAGCTTGAAAGCGTAACTCTTGAAATTCCTTCCATATGTTCGCATGCACGCATGAGCGCTCGGTATTATATGTACTTCGATGGCTTGCGACTCCCTGATCGAGGGGCGAGATGTACACTTTGTGAGGTTGACATTAGTCCAGCCTGGAAGACTTGAGGCCGGGCCTTGCCTAGGGCTGAGCACTGAGGTGCTGATCATCTAATCAAGTGTTTTGAACGTATATGTTTCGCATTGTCGCTATTAGGCGGAACGGCAGTTTGGTAATCGTGTGATGAGTATGCTAGTACTGCGAGATGCAATTATATGACATGGTAGTGATGAAGGAGTCTTCTAGCTAATGGATTAACTGTCAAGTGATTCATTTCCTATGGTGGTCCGATGAGTAGCCCGAGTTGTGGGTGCGTGAAGAATATTTTCGAGTCTCCTTGTGGGAGTGAAGTAAATTACACGATACGATATGAGTTCAGACTCATAAAGACTAAGTAGCTGTGTAATGTGTATGATGATGGAAGGTATACAGAAATGTTATATGCGGCAAAGCAGGTGGTTTATCTCTTGCAGAGTGTTCTAAAGTGATGCAGTTCATATGTATATTGTGAGAAGATTTCATGTGTAATTGAAAGGTATTTTCCATGTATTAGGATTCAAATAGGTAAAACTCATGCGTATGTATCAATATTTGATAATATAATACATGTAGTATAGAGATTTTAATGTTTTTGATATACATTGTAATGCTTTGTCAAGTTTTGAACGTGTTGTTAGGATGGTTTTGGTGATTCTCTGGCAGGTGGATGGGCTCAATTACAAAGGAAACTCTGCCAAATTTTTTGGAAAATTCGAGACTTTGTAAAAATTTATCGCCTAAAGAGTGGGCTTAACTGTTGTGTGAATGCGTGCAAGAATTGCAGAATAGTTAAAATTTCTGACGTTTCGTGTTTCCACAAGTTCATGAAAGAGTGAGTTTAATCTCACCATGATATTACGGCACTAAAAGACTATATGTGTTGTGGTATATATGGCTTTGAGCTAAGTTAGGGAGGTTGCTGTTGATTAGCTAATGGTACAGTTATGTACTATGTTAGTTCCGATTTGATGCATGCGGGTGAATCAGTTCTTGTTGCAGATATTGAGCCGACGATTGCAAGAGTGAAGCAAAAATTTCGACAAAGGTTATATGGTGCTTTGTAGAAGTGAGAAATAATAGGATGTCTTGAGTTGTGGATAAGGAATGCTTAGTGTAAAGAGAAGGAAGTTGTTTTGTTGTATCTGAATGAGATCATTTACCAAGGTGTCAGAGTGCTGATAAGGCACGAGTGGTTCGATTTGTTAGGTCAAGTAATTTGCAGTGGGTTGGATGACTCTTGAGAATGACTTTGATGTATCGAAGATTCTATATGTAGCACTCAGATGTTTTAAGGTTGAGTAGATGACCAAGTCAGTGTTTTCATTAGAACAGGTCAAGACTGTGGTTTTTTTACATCAATTACGAGATTCTATGTATCAGTATCTAGGAAGTAAATGTAGCGAACTTTGATTCGCAGGAAGTTCTTCAAAGTAGGGTATTTTAGAAGTGGTATTTTTGGGAACATTTGAGAGAGTGTGTAGTGGCCTATTGGTCTTATAAATTGTGGTCTTACGTTCGAGTCTCGTGTGGTAAGCCTCGATTGAGGTATTGTGGCGCTACAGCAAGAGAGTGTATCAAGTTGAAAATGAATCAGAAGAAAATCTAGACAAATGAAGTAGCTTGTTGACGAACCGAATAGGCATGGCAAAGATATGATCAATTCCTTCTTTATGTTCGAGGTAATGAACCCTTCTGGGGAATTAGGCGGCAGGGCTCATAATCTCAGACAGCTTGCTTAAACTAGTGTGGATAGAAGGATTTAGTCCTGGCACTTTAGCTTGTAGTTAGGAAAAAAGAGATGGAGTTCTCAGGTTATTCTTGTATGGTATGGTATGTGTAGTCTGTTGTGGGGGATTGGGATTTGTGTATGTAAGGTACTGTTCATCTCTGAATGGAAATTCATTAAATTCTTAAGCAGCACAGGTAGTTGCACGTGATCCAAAAAAACAAAATTGACCTTTAGATGGTTAGGGTGAATGATCCTCATATGACCAAGGAAATGTTGCTGCTAATCACAATGATTTGACGAGGGTATATGTTCTAGAAAAAGGGAAATGTGATTAAGTTGATAATACTTCGGTGGGATTGCGGCATTCTCTTGATTGGATCGACTGCGATGTTTGAGTTTGTTGATGGTACGGGGAAATTTTAGAATATCTTTCATGGAATGAATAGGTACTTGATGTGTAATATGTATTTATACGGCGGAATGTGGGACCAGGTATAGTGATTTGTGTGTTATATGGAGTTGGAGACTAGGAGTTCTCTGATACAATCTATGTCGCGGTTGTGGATCGTGAGTATTCGGCACTGTTTATTGGCAATTAGGATTTGGAGGCTAGAGTTGATCTTTATTTGTTGATACGATAGATTTTATATGTAATATTGGGTGTAGAGTGGTTGCTTTAGTGTTTGTTTAATCTAGACTATTGTGTTATGGGCTATGCCAGAATATGCCACAGGTTGTATGGCGAGGTGCATCGGGTGATGTTATAGCAAGAGTAGGTTTCATTTAAAAGGCCAGCAGACGACTGGGAAGGATTACTTGTCTTGTTTGGGCCTTTGTGGTAAATGTCAGTGCAGAGGTTTTTCCCGTCGATTCAGTTATAGTATTGAGGGAACTTTTGGATGCGTTTCTTGGTGCCGGACATCGTATCGTACGGCTCCGGCATGAGTTAAAGCAGTGGAAGGAGAGACTTCAAGCTTCTTGGTAATGAGTTTTTTGGTATGATGATTGAATATGTGCTTAGGTTGACTTGGATTGGATAGCCCGGAATTGTATTAATAAAGGATGGGTTGATTCGATTGTAATTGGACCTACTAGTGATCTGGGAGATCTATGAGTTGCTTTGATGTGCTGCGAGGCGTTGGGATTTTTGGGTAATGGCACATAAATTGCAATGCTATCGAGATTCATAGTGGAACTTGATTTTTTTAGCTTACACCGCCATAAGTAGATATGATTATGCACCTAGTGTGATTACGACTGGTATTCGGTATTCTGTGATTATGAGCAAATTCAGCTCGATGTGCATCTCCCTATGTAAGATATTTGAGTGGATTGGGTGACACGCCGCCAAAGGGTATGTTATGTGGATCGGGTTGCCCGCCGCAACAATGTGATGTTGAGGATAGTTTTCGTATGTTACTTGGTATGCCTTGTTTCCTGGTTTCTGAGGAAGTCCGTATAGGGAGTTTCTCGGCGAATAGAGCATCTATTGTGTCCTTTCAAGATTGAATGATGTATATAACCTGCTTCACCGTGGGTCTGATGGATTGCTTTGTTTCAGACACCAATCTGTGCGTGACTGTCTATTTGGAGCATGGTAACTCGAGGTACGACATGTGTAATAGTGTTTGGATAGGATCGTGCATTGTAGCTAGGCCACGTGAAGCTATGGCCTTTCAAGGAGGATTCAGTTGTTCTATTCTTATGATGTGAGACGAGATCTCCGGCTTGTGT
Organism: Nicotiana benthamiana; assembly: GCA_034376525.1. Taxonomy (NCBI): domain Eukaryota; kingdom Viridiplantae; phylum Streptophyta; class Magnoliopsida; order Solanales; family Solanaceae; genus Nicotiana; species Nicotiana benthamiana. The sequence continues at coordinate 134,665,562 of CM067334.1, forward strand.
TGTGATGGTACTGATGAGCTTGAGAAACAACTTTTTTTTTGAGTCAATATCATGATTTGAGTATATTGAAGTCGTTCCTTATTGGTGCGCGTGTTATGAAAGTGTGGCTTAGGCCGGTGATATATCACCAGAATGTTGTGTAGGATTCGAGGTGATCATTGGAGTCATTAATGAATACGAACGAATTTTGTTGTAGATTGTTGGAAGGTTAATACTGAGGTTCAACTCAGAAATCTATTGTGATAGTAGTCTAATGGGAAGTGACTTCATGAATGGTGATCTGAGAGATTGTTACAGTATTGCATGTTTCATTTATTGTTGGCAATAAACGTAAGTGTTGGAATAAGCCCTTGGTTAATAAGAGGTTTCCACTAGTATTCGGGTGTTGTGGGAAAATGTTGTGAGTAGAGACTATCATTTCGTGTGTCGTATTGTGTGGTTTGTTGCATGGGTTCACCTGGAGTTGCAGGTATGGGTTATTACAGCTGGTTAGAGCTTACTCTGGGTATAAATGTGAGGTTCTGATCTTGTGTATGGTTTTGGATGTGCAATGTGGTTCTACAGTTATGGTCTAGATGGACTATGAAAATTTTAGATGTGTGGTATAATAAAGCCTATGTAATTTATAGTGACGTGGGATAACCCCGGGTATATTCATTGGTAAGGTCATTCAAGTATTGGTTCTCTCCTAGTACAACTCTGGGCACGCTCGAGAACGAGCGTTTGTTATGTTGGGGGGGGGGGGGGATGTAACGACCTGACCCGTCGTCTCAGGTATCTCTGCACCGCTTTCCCCATTTTATGCTTCTATATGTTTCATTATATGTGTTCGGAGAATTTGAAGTAATTCAGATGTTTTCCTGTTAGAAATGTGACAATTTGTATCATTATAAGAAGGTTAGTTTGGAAAAGTCAACAGAATGTTGACTTATGAGTTAGAGGGCTCGGAATGGATTTATGATGATTCGATTAGTTTTGGGGGAGGATTTCTGACTTAGGAGCGCAATCGGAATTGAATTTGGAGGTCCGGTGTACAATTAGGCTTGAATTGGCTAACTTTGAATTTCGGCGAATTCCGGCTGATATGTGAGATTTTTATCCAGGTGTCGGAATGGAATTCTGACAGTTGCAGCAGCTCCGTTAGGTGATTCTGGATATGCGTGCAAAGTTTCAGTTGATTCAGTGGTGTTTAGGTCAGGTTTTTTATCGGATGCAAGTTTTGGAAGTTCTAGTTACACTTATGTTATGACTAGATGAAATTTGATGTTTTGATGTTAAAGGTAGTGTTTTGATGGATCGAGCAAGTTTGAATAAGGTAATAGAACTTATATGTGCCTTTTATTGAGGTCCCGGAGGCCTCGGGTGAGTTTCGGGTGGTTTCAGACCACTTCTAGGCCATTTTTAACTGCTGGATTTTGTCTGAAGCAGTGTTCTATGCGATCCGTACAATGGGTGGCGATCGCGGTGAGTAAAATGTGAGAAAGATGCCAGTGAATCGCGACCGCGTAAGGCCTTTCGCGATCGCGGAGAAGAGATTTTCTGTTGTGTTGATCCCACTTTGGAAGATTTTATCTCACAATTTATAAGGAAATTGGAGATGATGTAAAAAAACGTTATAGCCCTTTGTGTCTAGTTTCTAGAAATGAAAATCATTAATGATTTGGATTTGTGTACGAAAAGATATGTCTATTACACTAAAGCGTGTCCGGGAAAATTAAAAAGCAAGTCGTATTGCACATGGGCTGACTTTGATGGATCATATCTATAAACATTTAAGAAATTTTGAAATGATCAACATTGGAAAGTTGTAAATCTTTAAGTCTAGATTTCAGAACATTCAACCATTTGTCATTTGGATTTGTGTGCAAAAAGCTATGGCCGTTATACTTGAGACTGTCCTGAAGAGCTGGGCATTTGCTCTCTGTGATCGCGAAGCCTCTTCCGCGATCGCCATGGGTAAAATTTGGGCTTGAAAAATTGCTCTCCGCAATCGTGATGAGTAAATACCTGGGCAGAATGTTTTAAAATCATCTTGTTCACGATTTTGGGTGTTTTTTCACCCATGGCTGCCCGTTTTTGGAGATTTTTAGACGAAAAGAAGGAGGGAATCAAAGGGAAACGAATTGAGGTAAGAATCTTGGTCTCAATACTCGTTTTTATAGTGAAATCCATCTAGAAATTTATGGAAATTTAGCAAAAAGGGGAAGAACTAGAGTTTTGAGATTTTATATTGAGGATTTGAGGGGTCATTTGAACTCCGATTTTAGCATTCGTCATATGTACGGACTCGTGACGAGACGAGAAATCCGTCGATGTGACTTCTGTAATTTTTCGAGAAGTGGGCCCGGGGCTCGGGTTTTACCAATTTCGTGAATTTTAGTACTTTTCGAGTATTTTTGACTGTGTTATGTTTCTTTGGTCTATATTTATGTATTTGTTGTGATTTTGACTAGATTCGACGCGCGAGGAGGTTGATACAAAAGGAAAATGAATTGCGGACCAGTCTACGACCGGTTAGAGGTGAGTAGTCTTTATAGATGATGACCTGAGGTTTTGATACGCCGATTTATCACATTGTGGTGCTATGTTAGGGCGTGACTCGCACCCCATGGAATGTGCGGGATCGTATATGATTGGGGATTTTAACTTGGTCAATCCCGAGTGCTAAACATAATTTATTGGCGGGTGATACACACATTGTATTGTTCAGAAGATTGGGCTTATTGCCATGTTTGGGACCTTATGTCGATCTGTAGCATCCACAGAGGATGGATATCGTTGTGATAGCATGATTTGTATAATCATTGATCTCAATCTTGTGATTAATCACTGTTATAAAATGCGAAGTCACTTTTCCTGAAGTTAAAAAAATAAGTTATATTTCCCTAATAATTGGAAACTGAGAATTTAATTGAATATATTATGTCACTTATTTGCATACTGTGGACTGAGCATGGATCGTGTTACAGGCCGTAGCGATTATTATATATTGCTATATTGAGGCCGAGAACTTGTTTTGTGCCAATACCTGGCTGATATTGCGCTTAGGCTGAAGGAACCCCTCCGGGGTCTGTACACACCCCCAGTAAGCGTCGTCGACGTTAAACGGATCGGGCTGCACGCCGTAATGTATTCCTTTGCATTGCATTGCTTCTTTATCTGATACCTTATTGTTATATTTGATATTGCTTTGATGTTAGTTCGTAGCTAAGGTATAGGTAGTTTTAGCTTTGCTTTGTGGCATTTCGTGGATTTCTTACCTTTAGACATTATATATTCTTATTACTCACTAAGTCGGTAGTACTCACCCATACTCCTTGCACCTTATGTGCAGATTCAGGTACACCAGAGGCTTAGTTAACATTCGTAGTCTCCAGATATTTTCCAAAGTCATTGAGGTAGTTGCTTGACGTTCGCAGGACCTGGCTGCTCTACATATCCCAGTTCATTATTATTATTATTATATATATTTCCAGACATTTATATTTTTGTTCAGCTATTACTATCCAGCTTTTGTTTAGAGGCTCTAGACTCGTGACCCCAGATCATATGAGAGTGTTTTATCAGATTTCGTATCTCTCTGTATTATATTAAATATTGGATTTTTTTCTAAAACTCTTAAGTTTTCCTTAAATTGTTGGCTTTGAGACTTATTGTTGAATTGAGGGCGTTAGTTGGTAAAGCTTGCCTAGCGTTATGGTTGGGCGCCATCACGACCGAGTTAGGGTCGTGACACATATTAAATCATCGGGTTAGTTCCTCTAACTAATTTTTAATTATATTTTGTAATTAGACCTTAGATTTAACATCAAATTCATGAGAATCTAAAGAAAATTTTGGGGTTTAAAAGAAAAACTTGGAAATTGAGTTTTTTTGATTTTGACTATGCTTTTGGGAAGGGAATTGAGAATATCTATATATTTGAGTTCATGAGGTCATGGATATACTTTATATTCAAAAAATTTTGGAATCCGAGCATGTAGTCCAAGGGAAATCTTGTTAACCTTTCGTTCATGTCACAACCCAAACTTGAAGGCCATGACTAGTACCTGACCAAACTTGCTGAGCACCAACGTATATTTTATATGAAATTATTTATTATTTTTTAGGGCTGAAGAGATCAATATAAATGGTAGAAATGGATCATGGACAATTAATAATAAAATATGACGGTATGAACCTACATAGCATGGGATGACCAGAAAATTAATAAATTGTATATATGGTGCGAGCTACCACGCTATCATGAAAGGCTATACAACAAAAACCAGCCGACAAGGCTTACAAAACAATACATGAGTCGACACCTGTCTATGAGCCTCTACAGGAACATAAGTGCTGCAACATAGCCAGAACAGGGCCCCGACATACCCATAATGTCAATAAAAGTAAATTCATACCAAGACCAAGGCAAGTCCGATGAAGGGATCTTGCCGATCACCGCTAAACTGGAAAGCCTACTGTGGTGGGGGAGCTGCACCTGCCTGTCTATCAGGACCTGCATCACGACATGCAGCATTCGCAAATAAAAGGGCGTGAGTACGAATAATGTACTGAGTATGTAAGGCAGGGAACCATAAATACGAACAGTAATGTAAGCATGGATAGAGAATATACGACCTGTAACATATCTGAGTACCTCTGAGGGCTACTGACATGAAATGCATGATACATATGTATAAATACATAAACTTTAAAAACATACACCTCTATGGGCATCATCACCATCATCATATCGTACCCGACTGTAATTGGCTCGGTAAAAATGTACCCGGCCAACATAAGGCTCATTAGATTGTACCCGGCCACGTGGAGCTCGGTGCAACCCAACTGATTAGTGGTTGCATAGTAGGTGTCGTACCCGGCCGTCTATAGCGCGGCTCAGTAGAGTAAAATATATACATATATATAATGCATGATTGACTCATAGAATTACATTCTAAACCTTTAGGAGTGACGTATGGTATCCTTTCTACACGCTATTAGGACTAACTGTTCACTATGAGCCTTACAAGAATCATGAAGTACCAACAACATTGATAACAAAAGAATAAGAGAAGCAACATTAACATCAATCATTCCATACGAGAGGAAACACTTTAAGTATTGCTAGCTTCTAAGAGTAGAGTATCTTTGGAAGCTCGTTAATTACATTATGTCTAACCGGAGTCGTGCAAAACAAGGAAAGGTATAGCCTCAGATACCTTGTATATATTGCAAAAATCTCAAGCTATGCAATTGTCACACTCCTTAGTCTACAATAAGAGGAACGATACTATCGTTATCATTTAAGCGTCATAACCAATGTGTATCGAACACAACCTATTTTACGATAAACGGACAAAACCTCCCCTATATATATGTCTTAAAACAGTTCAAAAAAATACCTAACAGCCCAAACAACAGTAATAATAATCATATTGAGTCTCCAAAAACAGTCCACCAACCGATAATATTACTACCAAGCCTTTCTATATATATTTCACAAGTTCTAGCTTCAATGGCTTAGCCACAATTGGATAATCTTAAATACATATAGACTGAGAGGTTCCTTACCTTTATACAGAAAGAACAACTCCAATTTGACCTTAAACTGCCATGAAATATCCCTCCAATGCTGCCACAACAACAAGAAAGTGAAACTAGCGGTCAATTAGTTTTTTTTTTGGCACTAGAATTACTTTAGGAGGCTCGAAATCACATACGGTTGTTAAGAACATGAGGGAGTATTTACAGAACATAAACCATCTAAAACAAACTCCCGCACGAGCTGGAACAACACAAAAATGAGCAATAACAAGAAGAATAAGAGACTTACTAGCGCCACAGGATTCCCGACACTTGATTTGTGTTGTTTGCCCTTTGTTTGGTCCTTGAATCTTGAGAGAACCTTGAGAGGGTGTTCTTTGGGTTCTAAGGTCTGAATATGGTGAAAGGAAATGACTAAAAACTGGTTGGAGGTGGCATATATAAGCCCAAATGTCTTAACTGCCATAGTGGGCCCTATAGAGAGGTGCTTAGCGCAGTCTCGTAAACACACGACTATCTCTCTACTCCGAGATCGTATCGACAAACTGTTTAATGAGTTAGAAACTAGACTCATAGATCCTTAATTTGGTGTTTAGATAACTCCATATATATAAGTAAATTGGGAGAAAATTGTAGTAACGTTTGACCTAATGTTTAAGTAAAACTATGAACCTAAGTTGCGACAACTTTTGTTGACTTATGTCTCATAACTCATTTGACTTCAATACTTATTATACATATATTATATGATTAAAATACATTAAAACACTACCTCTTGAGTGTACTAAGAACCTCTAGATGTATCCGAAAATACGGCTGACAACATCTTTGATTAGTTTAACAACTAGTACTTGTTATCCTTCCATATACACCTTTGTATCATTTAAGACCAATAGAATTAACTTCTTATCATCATATAGATAATCCTTTCATGGATTTATGTCGACTACCTTATGGCATGAGCTAACATACGTGACTATGGGTTGTAACATTTTAGGGTTAGGAATTGTTATATATTTGCCTATAATGAGTGATTACATATATTAATGGGTTTATATAATTATTGGATAGTTTTAGAGCATATTGATTTGAGTCTTTGGAAGAGTGTGGACTACCGGTTATGGAACTTCAGAGTGAGGTGGGTCTCCTTTTTAACCTTGTAAGTGGGAATTAACTCCCTAGGTAAACCAAACTAATATGTGCCTCTATTCGTGGGGGATATGTACGCATGAGATGACGATTGTCCATTTGTAGCTACTAGCTATGCCTATGTCCGAGTAGTTTTAAGTTTACACCATGCCTTGTTGATATTTTTATTAATTTATATTTATTTTTTGTCTTGAGAAGAAGCGAGACTTAGTTTGCTTAGTAATCTCTTGAAAAGAGTTGAAATTGAGGAATTTGAGATCAAATAGATATTATTTTAACTTCGTATTTTTGAAATTAATTGAACGAATATTATAATACCTTAAGAAATCTATGTGTAACCGCATTGCATATATGTTTCGCAAGCGGGGTAATTTCATTTGAAAATTACACACTGAATTTCCCTTATTATGAAAAGAATCAAGAAAGAGATATAATTTTAATGTTAAATATTCATTTGACAGTGTCGCAAGTATGATCCGCGAGTGGGGTGATTCCTTAAATTTATATTTTACCATTTCACATGTATGATTTGCGAGCAGGGTATTTCATTCTACTACTCATATGGGATTGGGCCGTTCGTCTCGGTAGGATTTATGTACCACACACTCATAGGAGAGGGATGTTCACCTCAGCAGGTTAATTGATGTATCTATGATTCGCGTTGTTCGGCCCTCCGCAATGCACATTTAATTTTTATGTTGGATCGGGCTGTACACCTTGGTGTTTCTTATATACACACACACACACACACACACATATCATTCTTATGGGACCCGTGCTTAAAACGTTGCTAGTAGCCAGTGTATTTGAGCATCTTTCCCTGATTTGAAATTGTAACAGCCATTTTATGAAAGACACTATACCTTTATATATATGTTCCCGTTACGGATGGAAAATGCTAGTTGAGAGCTTAAGTATAGTCATAAAAAGGGAATTGTTTCATATACTTTATACATGTTTGTTTAATATGTTTACTCTGCTTCATATTTATTCACTTCTTTACTGTATTTGATGTCATTGGACCACTAGTAAGTGTCGAAGACAACCTCTCGTCACTACCTCTTCGAGTTAGGCGAGATACTTACTGGGTACACGTTCTTTTTGTACTCATGCTATACTTTCTATGCATTTTTGTTGCACAGGCACATTGTCTTGTGGTTTAGTTCGGCGCTGTGGCATGGGTTATACGGAGACAAGGGTGAGCTGCATTTCTCGAGACGGTCAACGCCCAGCAGAGTCTCCTTCAGATAAGTATATTACAGTTCTTTACTGTTCAAATTGTATTTTGGACAATTAGTGTATTATGTTGTTTCCTAGAAATTTCTAATGCACTTTGTGACACCGGGTTCTAGGATGACTAAGGATTATTGAGTATTTAGGTTTGTTAAAGACATTATTATTTATTCAGTGGAATGCTTTATTAATTTTTTAATGTTTAGAATAGGAATGATTTCAAAATAGTAAAACGAGATATTTCTATATATTTGGTGTTGTCTTTCCTGACAGTGGTGTCCGACGCCATCAGATCCTTAGTGAATTTTAGGTCGTAACAATATGGTATTAGAGCACTAGGTTCCCTTAGGTCTCATGAGTCATGAGCGAGTCTAGTAGAGTCTTGCAGATCGGTACAAAGACGTCTGTACTTATCTTCGAGAAGAAATAGGGCTGTTAGGAGCACTTCCTTTCCTGATTCCTCATCGTGCAGTTTGATTCCTTTAACAATTATGACATTACTTCTTTCCTAGTCATTATATGTGATGCTAAGCGCTTATTATAAATTGATAATTGAGGAATTTTAGTGGTACTGTAGATGTGGTGCAATGTTTCATCCTGCGAGTTTGACTGGGCAGCGAAGGATGAAGAAGGGCATGTGGCGAGTATCATGTGGTGATTAAACAACTAGAAGGCCAAGTGCGGGAAATAGGAGTCAGGTAGTTGCTCAAAGGAGTGAGTCTGACCAACATGGGGGAGTGGCAGAGTAGCATATGGGTTCAGTGGCAGGGTAAGCACACACTGTGAGGAAAAGTCAGAGTGATTCAGAAAGTCTAATGGATGATGATTAGGTCCAAGGGCATAATTTGAAATATTGGCTATTATATGGCGGGAGATTGGATGCAAAAGAATTGGGGGTTGCTTGATACGAAGAAGGATGCAATATAACTTTGAATTGGATGATATTGTCATACATTTTAGTTGATCTCCATAAGAAGTGAATAGACTAGTACAATTGGTGAATGAGCACGAGTAGAGGGTGGGTTATTGATGTCTTAGTGATTGTACCCCGTACAACAACATTGAAAGGTTTGCATGTAATTTCCACAGGTGGGTTATCTTCTATGAGCAGATCACCGGTCGCATGGTTGGTGAAGCTTTTGTGAAGAATCCTACTAGCTATCCAGTAAGAAGTCAAATATTTAAATATCACGAGAGATACAAATTAATCATGAAATGGTAACATAATGATTTCGAGGAATTTGGTGGTTTATTTCGCAAGGTTATGCCAATGAGAGATAAAGAATTTTGGTGGGCCCCAAAGTTGTGTAATAGTAGCTTCAAGCTAAGCGGGACAGTCCCACAGCCTTTGATTGGGTTGCGCGGTTAACTATATGTGAGGTTACAAGCTATCGGCATAAGGGTGAGTTATTTCAGCTAAGGAAAAAGAATATAAGTGGTAATTTGAGTAAACGGTTCAATATATATGTGATATAAATGACCATATCAAGTATGTTCAGGCTTGGGGAAGGTTCATACATTTCGTGTAGATGTAGGAGCTTCCTTGAGAGGGTGTTCATGTGCTAGAAGAGCCTTGGAGTTGATTATATTCTGGATCAAGTCAAAGTGGGTGACTCTTAATAACGGTCCTAGTGGATTGAGAGGCTAAGGCATGGCGCCTAAGGATTTTGAGTACATAAGAATTGTTAAGAATTTATCTTTATAATGGATTATGAAAAGAGGCTTGGAAGGTTTATGATATCTTCGGCTTGTTTATAGCTTTTGGAGGAATGAAATGGAATGACTTCGAATTTGCAAAGGGATTTTCCAAATGGGTATATCAGACGAAGGTGAGAATAGGTGCACCAGGAGGGCATGAGATGGTTTGTGTGATTTGAGACCGTATAGTCACGTGATACAAGGCCACTCATGAGGAGTGTAGATGAGTTTGTTATGTGTTCAATGGAGTTATTGCTGTTTCTGAGGCGATTAAGGATAAATTAGAAGAAGTTAGATTGGTTAGCCATGGTTTAATTGGCATATTGGTGGAAACAGTCAGTTTCTCTAGTGTGATTGAGTTATGCTGGTGATTTATGATGATATGTGCGAGGCTTGAGGGCCGCCACAATTGATTTTATTTGGAATTATTATAGTGTTATGGCCCTGTTATGTGTAGGCGGATCCAAGAAGGGCTATGGTGATATAGACCAATACTTAGAGATTTTCATTTTCTACGACTATGAGAATTCACTTATGTGTGGCTACGGTTCTCCTAAAATAATTTAAGTGAAAAGTTTTTATAGGATGAAGTATTAATCTATTAGTTGTATGAAAATCTTGTGCTATCAGATATTGGCATGTTGGGTGCAGTGGATGGTATGAAATTTGAAAGAGAGGATCAAGGTTATGATTCGGTGTTTATAAGGATGTCACAAGCTCAGATGATGAAGAAATGGGTTTGAATGTTTAGACTAAGCTGGCATTGTCCTCGACGTTACTCGAGATCGGTGTTTTGTGAAAAGGGCTTTGTATCCTCGTTAAGGATTCTTGATTTCTTTTCAACATTACTATTGCTGGTGGTATAGATGTGCAGACATGTTATCTGCTACAGAAGGTCGTGGGAGTGTGCCCCACGTGAAGGTTGTATAAGTGTGACAGTTAGTCTTTTGATTATTTGAAGAATTAAACCAAGTATGAAGATTGTGGTGATATCGTTAATTTAAGAATTTATGCCTGGAGGGCATTCAATTTATTGGGTTGTGAACTGTGGAGGATTACTTTGGTTATGACGGTTGTTCTTTTGTATTAGGGAAAAAGGGTTATTATGGAACCAGGAAAGATTTTTGGCCTAGTTTGTTACGATCAGAATTGGCTTAAGGTCTGTTAATGGATTTAACTATGAATGTGGGCTCTACATCAGGCCGGATGTGTTTATTTTTGCATAGTTTTCTATATGGAGAAGCACTCAGACGTTGGTTGTTATTTCATCGTCGGCTTTTTCATGTGATGCTATATTGTGCCGTGCGAGTTGTGAGACGGCTTGCTAAATTTCTTATGTGTTGAGGATGGCTCTTGATATTCAGATCATATATCGCACCTTAGTTGTGCTTGAGTTTTATAGCCTATAACGCTATATGTCTTTCCAGGAATGGTGTTGTCCTTTTAGCGTGCTTATGGCCGATATCAGGTATTTTATAGTAATGAGCGATATAGCTCAGTGTGTGTCTTCTTATGTGAATTTTATGTGTGGATCGTGTGGCATGCCGCCATGGGTTTGTTGTTTAGATCGCGTTGCACGCCGCAACAGTGTGATGTTGAGTATAGTTCCCAATATCTGTTTTGTGTGTATTGTTTCCCATATTTTGTGGAAAGTTCTTATTAATAGCGTGAGTTGTGTATTCCCTTATGATTTCGTTTTCCTTATGTATCACGTTCGAGCTTGCAGCCAATTGGCACGTTATGACATCATATGGGACATTTGATCAGGAACAGAGGTGGCTTATTATCTGAGCAGTTCGTACAAGGTGAGACGATATTATTGGATCTAGGGTTGGTGCAGTTGGATTATATAAAGTATAATAAAGAGAAAAAATCATTATTTTGCCAGAATGAGGTAATGGTTCTTTTCAGAGGTGTAGACTCAATGATTTGTTGACTCAGCAATTGGTTATGAGTTTCCATGCACATGTTCCGTCGTGGCGGTATTGAAAAAGTTGGGACACGACTTAAATATATCATGAGGGTCATTGTGAGCATCATATTTGGGGAATGTCGGCTATTATGATCAGAGAATGTTTTTCTGGTCCCATGAGTGACGTGATGCATAGTGTGAATTTTGCAAAGGTATCCAGTCTCGTATCAGTGCATCATGTGCTGATTTCTATAGTAATCATATGTTGAAAGCAGACCTGATAGAGAATTTCGGATGTTGAAACTGTGCTGTAGGGTTTATTTTCCGAAATAAAAGAGGTTATCTTTAGATTTGATCGAGCTAATGTGCCCAACTAAGTTGTGGTAGCATAGCTAGGTGAACGAGATGTTAAGCAGTGATTTCAGACTACTTCAGTGCAGTTCTCAGTACGTTCGAGGACAAACATATGTTTAAGTGGGACAGAATGTAACGACCCGACCGATAATTTTGAGCTCTAGCGCATCGTCTAGCGGTTGAGGCCCTGAGTAGTTTCACTTCAAGTATTATTAATAGTAGCATTATCCATTGAAACTGATATGATTTTACTATTAGTGCATAAATATCTACAAATATCCATTACTGTGCTAGCAATAAATTGCCTTTGTGACATGATATAAATGTTCTATTTGCAATAATGCGCTTTTGCATTATCCAATAACTAATCAATCCAATTACAAGCAACAGTAAGGTAATCAGAGTCATTACAACTTCTGCTAATATGAGTTTTAATATCAACACGATAACATATATGAGTAAATAAATAGTGCAAATTTTATTTATATTCATGCTTATATTTACAAATGTCGCTCCTTACGGTTGTGTGGAAAACCTTATAAGTAGGATAATGTTTTTTCTAATGTAATGCACAAACTGAGGATTAGAAAGAAAACTATAGGGTAAGCAGATAACAGTAATTATTTTTGTCAATTCTTCCAGTTCTTTTTTTGGATCATCATACAAAATACTTCCGGTAACAGTGTTACTTCCCGATTGAAATTTCTTTGACCCGGTACTAGGGTCAGCCTGACTAGGAGTAGGTAAACTTGTCCCCCTCGGCCAAGGCTTTCATACGAAGATACTTGACTTTATCTTGAGGGTGTATCAATATGATTCTAGCCATTATTTCCCCCCAAAGTATTTAAAAGCTAACTCTATGCCACAAGTTTTCACTAAGCCCCATTTTGTAAAATTGGTTGGGTAAAATATGGCCAAACAATAGATGTGTCTGTCCATTTGATACGTTGTCTAGAAAAAGTAGGGGTAGTAACATGAGTGTTAGATGGGGCAACATTTGGATTATCATTAGTTAGGTAAACCTCAGAAGCAGGAATTGTGGGCGTATCGTCATCTGGTTGCGTTTCATCAAAATATATTTCCTCCTCATCATTTTCATCAATAGTATGATTAGAATAAAGAGTATTCATTAATTTATGGTCTAATTGTTCAGTAGAACCAACATTATGGCAAAATTGACTCTCAGTAATTGGTAATAAACTATTATCACTATCAAGAATAGTAGGTGTAAGACGGGTATGGGGTTTGGGTCGGGGAATCGGGGGAAGTGAAGGAACAACAGATTGGCCACTACCTTCGCCACTCTTGGATTTTCTCTTATTTTTGCCAACAAGTTTTTTTAAGGAAGTCATCTTAATTAATCAAATTATAGAAAATATATAAAACAAATAAAATTGTCACGCGCTAAATCCGAGGGACAAGACCGGCACTCAATCGGGTATCCAAAGTCGAGTGGACCTGGGTGCCTTTCCTGACCCACGAGTTACCCCACATTTTCATTACTTACTAATCAAATGGAAACAACTGTTTATAATTGATCTTCCTTTTTACAAACATACATACATAGATGATATTACGCTGTTTACAATTTACAATACAAAAAATACAAAGTACACAGTACACGGTTTGTGACCCACACATCATGTCTACGGAGCCTCTACGGATATAAGATGACAGTACTATACTTGCTAATAACAAGGCTTCCGGTATACCTTTTTACATGAACAAATAAAAAAGACTCCAAAATACAAGAACAAGGGTGGTATGAGCTACGCAGGGCACCAGAAGGAAAGGGGCTCACCAATACAACTGACAGGGAATGAGAAAGAGCTATGGACAGTGGACTGGAGTACTTGCTGAAGATCCACCTACAATCATAACATGAATGTAGCTCCCCTGGAAAAAGGGACGTCCCCACATTTTAATTGTACTGGTATGTATGAACAGAACTTGTCCCGTAAACTAAAGTCATATGCAAGTAGAACAAGAACACAGCAAAAGAAGCAACAACCAAACACACAAATAAGTACAATTAGTCAAACAAAGGGCCAATCAGTGCCTCACATATTACAAACTCTCTTGCTATCTCGTTTCACAATTCCACATCATTGATTTCACAATTTTGTTCAAGTGCCTATATATCAATAGTGATTTCGATCACTTTCACACCCTTATTACCTCGACCATGATTTTCACACAAACCCACACCTTATTACACAGTGTTGCAGTGCGCAACCTGACACCGTCGTACAGTTTCTATTCACAACAAGCACAACCAAATATCAAGTCACAAAGATAAATAACAAGTACACCTGAAGACATCACCACAACAGTGTTAAAGTTGTTTCCATAGCTATTAGAATCAATTCCATTACTATCGACAGTTCGTACACAATTCAAGTTACCACAATTTTCAACAACATTTTTGGTACATTGTTATCACAATTAGTATTGTTTCACCATTTACGGATTCCTTCAATCACTCGTTATTCAACTATTACCATAAGGTGCTTTCACGACCAAACCAGTCACAAGAAGCTTACAGATAATCCATATAGATATCAACTACCAAGCAATTCACATACCAAGAAAGGCAATTTCACAAGAATCAAGGTTACCATACATATCTAGGTGGAATTTCCTTTTTAAGTTCCTACTCTCAGTCACCACGCTATCTAGCACAGTCCTCTACATCTATCCAATTTCCTTCACTAGATTCTAGGTTTTGAGTGACATGCAAGAGGGTTTTAAGCTGTTTGTTGAAAATTAAAGCATAAGACTCCCTCCCCTTAGCTTAAATAAGAAAAATTGGGAAGAGGGTTAGGGATTTTACCTGTATGAGTGGAGATGAAGACAGTAACTTAAACGTTTCCCAGCCCAAATAGTTTTGGAGGATCAATTTGATGAAAAATCCTTTCTCTTTCAAGAACTCTCCCTTCCCTCTCTCTTGTTTTGTTCAAAGAATTTGTGAAAATGAGGGGTTGGAGTGTTTTATTAGAAAAGGGGCGGGTTTAAAAATATTAGAAAACTGATGTTCGTGCTGGATCTGCGATCAACTATGCGATCGCATAGTTGACATGCGGTCCGCAGATTGGACCGCATAATGGTCCCAACTTACATGCCTCTCCATTTGGGTACGTGGTGGGAATGCCGTCCGCATACCCGTTCTCCGTTCACAGATTGCACCGTAAAATTGACCTCCACAAATCCTCGAGAAATTTATGCGACGACTATGCGGTCCGCATATTGGTTATGCAATCGCATAATTGGCCGCATTTTCAACATCCAATTTGGCTACTCTCTAATTCACTCTGCGGTCGATATGCGGTCCGCAAACCTGATCTGCGACCGCATTCCTGACCATAGAAATGACATTTTTCCGGAAAAAGTTTGACTCTAGATTTTAAGTATAAAATTAGTAAAAAAGGGTTCCAACACACAAGTGGACCTGCCTCTATGAGTTGATAGGACTTGAGCACTCATTTTCGCGTGGTCCTACAAATTGAACGAGTTTATCGAATTGACGAATAACTTGTTGAAAATTGATTATTATTGAAGACTTGAAGGCTTTAATTAACAAAATTCACAGTTTTTACACAAACTGTAACAATAATGTAAGCGATAGTAGCAATTATAAAAGCAAATTAGAGAGATATTGATAATTTTGTGAGAAAAATGAAGCAATGAGGGGGTATTGATAGTTGAAAATAGGAAAAAGTGTAATTATAAAAAACAAAGTTGGGGGTGAAATAGCTATTTTGCAAATAGCTAACGATTATTTCGGCAGACCAAACATATCGTTTTTAAACGCCCAAACGGGTAGTTGTTTTTCGAATTTCTGACCATTTAGGCCTACCAAGGACTAGTCAGGTCTCGCTTGTGTGGTACTTTTGTAAAGGACCGTCCAAGAAGATCGGCCCAACTCCATAGTTCCAGGTATATCCAGTTACGGACCGATTAGGCCTAGAAGCCCACATTGTCCGCCGTCCCGGGCCTTGACCGGTCCACATGCCAGCCTTAGTTGTGAATACCACGGGATGAATGGCTACTAGACTGGGGGCTTCCGACATCTCCGAGAAGAACGACGACACTATTCAATAAAGGTCATCTCATAGAATCTTAAATGACTGGGCAAAGAATAATTACAGTTGAAACCGGTATAATGAAGAACCCTTGAAAGCAGGGGAAGATCCCCCGTGCCAGATGATCCGCATGATCTTCGGGGGGAACAA
Source organism: Nicotiana benthamiana (assembly GCA_034376525.1). Lineage (NCBI taxonomy): Eukaryota > Viridiplantae > Streptophyta > Magnoliopsida > Solanales > Solanaceae > Nicotiana > Nicotiana benthamiana. The sequence goes on from CM067334.1 coordinate 134,681,669, forward strand.
GATCAACGGGGTCACTTCTCGGTAGCAAAAAAGATGAAAGCATCAGTAACCCATAGTATGAGACTATGAGAAGTTGCCGAAGACAATTTCACTTCTACAGAGGAGGATGTAGACGGATTGCTTCTATCACACAATGATGCACTAGTAATTTCTTCAAATGTGCTAGACTTAAATATTAATTGTGTTCTAATGGATCCAGGAAGTTCGGCCAATATCATACAATGGAGAGTATTGGAATAAGCTAAACTCACCAGAAGCATCATTCCTGCCACAAAACTCCTCGTCAGATTCAACATCGCGAGTGTGACAACCCGAGGAGAGATTTTGTTTCCTACTAACACCCGAAAAAAGTAATACAGATATTGAGAGACCAACCGACGGCAAGGGAGATGAATGCAATTTCGATCTATAGTATCAAAGGAAAGAAATACAGAGCATAGCAACTATAGGAACCAATACCCACTCCCGAATCAGATGACGTTAGCCTTGGTGCAAAAGCGTCGGAATCCTTTCAGGTGCGAAGGTATTTCCATATTCCAATAGAAACAGATGCAATAAAATTATGGTTGAAGAGCTCGAGAAAGTTCCATTATTCTAAAGACTTCTTAAAAGGGAAGTTTCGCTTTGGGACAAGACTACACCTCGAGCTTAGGTTTGGATTTATTAAATTTCTTAAATCTAATGCCAATTTTTTCCATGGTCGCAGGCGGATATGACTAGCATCCCGGCGGAGATAGCTGTAATCAGGCAATGTTTGGATCCCAAAATCCCTCGGATAAGAAAAATGAAATGCCCTATTGCGGAAGCCAGGAATAAATTTAACAAAGAAGAGGTAACTCACTTACTTGATGTCGGTTCGATATGAGAGGTAAAGTACCCAAACTGGCTAGCTAATGTAGTCATAATTCCGAAAAAGAACAATAAATTTTTCATGTGTGTAAATTATAAGGACTTGAATAAGGCATGCCTGAAAGACTCGTTTCACTGCTTGATATCGATAAAATAATCGATGCGAAGGCCAAGAATGATTTAATGATTTTCCTCGATGTTTATTCCGAAAACAATAGAATATGATAAACCTAGAGGATAAAGAAAAGACTTTATTCATAATAAAGTTTAGCACACATTGCAATAACGTGATGCCCTACGGGTTGAAGAACGCCGAAACACTTATCAGCTGCTCATAAACAAGATGTTTTGAAAAATAAATAGGAAAAATAATGGAAGTTTATATAGACGATATTTCCATTAAGACTTTGAATGCAGGTGGTCACCTTAAGAATATGAAAGGAACTTTTGACGTCCTAAGGAAGCATAACATGAAGCTTAACCCAAAGAAATGCGCGTTCGGGGTCAGCTCTTGAAAGTTCCTAGGATTTTTGGTATCACAAATGGAGATTGAGGTAAATCTTGACAAGATCAATGTCATGAAGACATCCCAGACAAGATTTCAAGCATGAAAGATGACAAAAGGCTCATGGGGAGATTGGCAGCTTTGAGTAGGTTCATTTCCGGGTCATCAAAAAAAATGTCACTGTTTCTCCGCACCACTCAAGAGGAAAAACAACTTCGAATGGACCCCGTGGTGACAGCATAATTTGAGAGATTTGAAAAGGTACTTGGCAAGACCTTTGTTACTTTCAAAACCAAAGAAAAGTGAAACACTATTAGTCTACTTGCTGTCTCGGAAGTAGTGATAAGTGTAGTTTTAGTCTGTGAGGATGAAGGTATGCAATCTCCCATTTATTACGTTAGTAAAATTTTAACTGGAGCAGAAACTCACTACCGGTATTAGGAGAAGCTGGCCTTAGCGCTCGTAGTAGCCGCTCGAAAGCTGAGGCGCTACTTAAATGTCACTCGATAATCGTAGTGACAACTTTTCATCTATGGAACATCCTTCACAAAGCCAAAATCTTGGGCAGGTTTTCCAAATGGGCCATCGAAATGAGTGAGTTTGACATAGAATATAAACCAGTGACTTCGATTAAGTCACAAGTCCTTCCTGACTTTGTGGCCAATTTAAGTCTGGGATTGCTGCCTCTAGCAACCAAATAATGCTGTTAGAATCAATATCGGGGGTTTCGACCTTATTTATGGATGGAGCCTCCAATGTAAAAGGGTATGGGCTTGGCATTGTATTAATCATGCCTTTGGAAGAAACCCTAAGGTAAGACATCAGAATGGTCCTATTAACTAACAATGAAGCAGAGTGTGAGGCTTTGATTGTAGGACTCGAATTAGCCCGGGGACCAAATTTTGAGGTCACAAAAATCAAGTGTGACTCACAGCTGGTGGTAAAGGTCTAGGCTCTACTGGCTTGATTTTGAGAGTGGTCAATTACTCATATCACGAAGGAAGAAAACGTAGAACTAGACGCACTTGCTAACCTCGATTCATGAACAGAAATCAATGGATCATAGATCGAGACGGTAGTACAACTGATGCAATCGGTCCTGGATACATATAGATACTATAAGGTAAATACTATTGATTTGGTTTGGGACAGGAGGAATGAAATCATTGATTATCTCAAGCACATGAATCTATCCAAAGACTCCAAGGCTTCCCAAGCGTCACATGCCAAAGCAGTACGATATAGCTTTAAAAGGAGGCCAATTGTACATAAAATCTTTCCAAGGCCCACTAGCCCGTTGTTTGGGGGCATCCGAATCTAATTATGTTATTGTGATAAGTCCACGAAGGGATATGGATAAACCATTCAGGCATATATTCCTTAGCGTTAAAACTGGTAATGGCGGGATATTATTGGCCCTGCATGGAACAAGATGCCAGAGCCTTCATAAAAAATGCGATAAGTGCTAACGTAACGCACCATCGGTACATCAACTGGCAGAACCATTTTATTCGGTTATATCTCTGTGGTCATTCACGAAATAGGGGATGGACATTGTCGGACTACTGTCGCCTACTCCAGGTAAAGTAAAGTTTCTCTTAATTAATAGAATATATTTCTAAGTGATTGGAAACAGTGCCTTATCAGAAGATCGGTTGAAGCATGGTGGTGTATTTCTTGTGGGAAAACATAATTTTAGGTTCAGAATACTAAAAGAGATATCATGCGATATAGCCCACAATTTACTGGCGCAAAAATTACAAAGTTCCTCAATGATTTGAAACTTAAGAAGATCAATCTTCACCCTACCATCCACGTGAAAATTTCCAAGTGGAGTCAATAAACAAAGTGATTATACAAAACCGCAAGAAACGTTTGGAAGTGGCTAAAGGTAAATGTCCTGAGGAACTACCACGATGTTTAGTGGCATACTGAAAAACGACCTAATAAAGAATAGGAGAAACTCATTTTTCCTTGTGTACGGAGCAAAAGCCTTAATTCCGGTGGAAGTAGGGGATTCGTCCTTGAGATATTTCCAAGAAAATGAAGAGTCAAAAAATGAAGCAATGTCAGTCAACTTTGAGCTACTCGGTGAGTGCAAAGACTTGGCACATATAAGAATGACAGCCCAAAAGTAGAGAATTGAATGATATTATAATCGAAGAGCAAACCATTTAATTAAAAGTAGGAGACTTGGTACTGAGAAAAGTAAACCATTTAATTGAAAGTAGGAGACTTGGTCCTGAGAAAAGTAACTCAAAACAACCAAGAGCACAACATTTGGAAGATAGGTCCAATATGGGAAGGCCTCTACCAGGTTTCAGCTATAACCGAAAAAAGGTTCATATATATTGGAGAATCAAGATGGAGAAAATTTTCCTCAAAATATATTATTGCTGATGAATATCACCTATACCGAAAGTATGTGTTGAACTCTTTTTGTCAAATTTTTGTCGCAATTGACTTTTTCTAGCACGATTTTTAAAGAGGCAACAACGGAAAACAGACCACGAAGAAAGTTTCAATAGCAGAAATAAGACCTTTAATAACAAGGCACAAAAGAGAAGAACCATGTGAACGGTTAGAGAATCTTTCGCTCGATAGTGAAATTACTACTGGGAAATCAAATTTGCTATCGAACAAAGGTTACACGACCGTTCACAAGTGCAAACCACTAATGAATTGTTAGATAATCCTTTGCTTGATAGCATACATTCTTAAGGGGAAGCGAAGTTTGTTACCAAGCATAAGACTGTCCAACAATTCATTAGTTGGGTCGTCGAAGGTGCAAAACTTCTAGTGTTCCAATTTGCATTTTTAGCATTCGAACACTGGGGGAATGGTATGAGGATATAGGAACGACAACTTCCATATTGAACAATAAATGAAAATAAAAAAAATAATCAGATCATCACGATCAGAGACTGCACGACATTATCAAGATAAGGGACTACGTGGCTAGCCCCGTAGAAATAAGTTATACAAGTTATCCAGAAGTAATGGAAATTTATTTTTTTGCATAACAAATGCATATGTAATTTTTTAAAATGGAAGCAATAAAATGAAGTCCTTTTATTTCTATCTTGTTTCTTATTTGATCGATGAAGAAACTTTGTCATTTGAAAGTTAATCATGTACTTTAAATTCTAGTGTTGTAGTGAACAAGAGACGCCTCTTGAAGAGCACCATAAACATAGAGGACCATTTCTTATGAAAATCCTCACATAAAAGGGTTGATTTTTTGAAGAACATATGCCTGGAATCAAAATGCCATCGAGGAAAAATACATTCGAAGACTTGCACAAAAAAGATGCAAAAATATAAACTTGCACAAAAACTTACAAAAACCCACACGTTAAATGGTTAATTTAGGATGAGTTTGTGCCAAAAATCCAGATGCTTTTGGGGAAAAAATTACACCCAAGGCCTTGCATAATCAGACGCAAACAGTAAAACTTGCGCAAAATGCTTAAGCAAAAAAGAATGCGACGGATAAAACTTGCATAAATGTTCAAGCGTAAGAATGCAGAAAGAATCATGCAATACTAGAGAAAATGATGTTTTTATTTACAATAAACGTGCCAAAATAGCACAAGTACAACAATTAGGATGTGAATGTATGAGTTGTGAAACAACTTGATAAATTTCTTATGTGTTGAGGTTTAGTAGGGGTGGTGTTATGTGAGAAGGATGGCTCTTTAGATTTAGGTCATATATCGCACCTTAGTTGTGCTTGAGTTTTGTAGCTTATGGATCTATATGTCTCCCATGGACGGTAGTATGCACATAGCGTGCTTGTAGCAGATATTCGGTATTTAGTAGTAGTGAGAGTTTAACTCAATGTGTATCTCCATATGTGAGTTTTATGTGTGGATCGGGTGGTACGCCTCTACGGGTATGTTGTTTGAATCGGGTTGCATGCCGAAACAGTATGATTTTGAGTACTATTTTCTATATTCTAATTTTTATATGTTTTATTTTCATTTCATGAGGAAAGTTCATATTAGCTGTGTAGGTTCAGTAGTTCCTTCCAGTGTTCATTTTCCTTATGTATCATGTTCGATTTGATAGCCTATTCGCATATTATGAGACTTTTGGTCATGTCTAGGGTGGCTTGCTGCCAGAGTAGTTTGCACTGGGTGAGACAAGATTAATGGATCTAGGACCAATGTGATCGGATTATATGAAGTATATTAAAGAGCAAATACCATTATTTGATTCAAAATGAGGTAATGGTTCTTTTCAGGAGTATAGCCTCGATGATTTGCTGGATCGACAGTTTTTTATGAATTTCGACACATTTCCTCCATCGTTGAGGTATTGTAAAGGGTTAGAAATGGATTTATATATGTCATGGTGAGCGTTTGGAGCATCAGATTAGTGGAATTTCAGCTATTCTATCAGAGGATGTTATTATGGTCATATGACTGATGCAATGCATAGTGTGAATTCAGCAAATCTATGCAATTTTGTATCGGTGCATCGTGTGGCGATTGATACGGTGTTCATATATTGGAAGCATGCCTGGCAGAGAATTTCAGATGTTGAAACTGGGCTCTAAGGCACATTTGTCTAAATAAAAGAGGATATCTTCAGAGCTGATCGAGCTAATATTCCTAAATGAGTTGTGGTAGCACAGGTAGGTGCACGAGGTGTTATACAATGATTTCAGAGAACTTTAGTTCAGTTCTCAACACGCATGAGGACGAACATATGATTAAATAGAAGAGTATGTAACCACCCGACCAGTCGTTTTGAGCTCTAGCATGTCGTTTAGCAGTTTGATGCCATGAGCAGCTTCACATCAAGCACTATGACTTCTACGCATGTTCGGAGTTGAAAGAATTGAGTATGGTTTGATTTATGAGTAAATGATCTTAGAATCCGGATTTCAAGGTTCCAACAGGTTCGTATGATGATATTGGACTTGGACGTATGTCCAGAACAGGTTTTGGATGACCTGGGAGCGTTTCAGCACCAATTGTTGAAGTTAACATTTGGGAAGAATTTCGTAAATCTAGGTTAAAGTGCATTTCAATGTTATCATTGTCCGTTTGGAACTCCAAGTCTAAGAATAGTTTTGTATGGTGATTCTGGTATTCGGAGGGCGGTCGGAAGTGGATTTGGAGGTCCGTAAGTCATTTTGGAGTCATTTTGGTAACGGTAGAAATTTGAACATATTTTAGAAGTTTTACCAAAAGTTGTCTTTTTGATATCAGGGTCAAATTCCGATTTCGCAAGTTGGAGTAGGTCGGTAAAAAATATGATTTGTGTACAAATTTGAGGTCAATCGGACGAGATTTGATGGGTTTTGGCATCAAATGTTGATATTTGAAATTGCAAAGTTCATTAATCTTGGATTGGAGGGATATTAATGGCTTAAGCGTTATTTGATGTGCTTTGAGGCCTCGAGTACATATGTGTTATGTTATGGTACTGGTTGGTGTGATTGGATGGGGTCCGGGGGGCATCGGGTGGATTTCGAGTGGTTAACAGATCGCATTTTGAGTTAGAAGAAGAATACAGTTGACTTTTGGTGTAACCACACCTATGAGGCTTGGGCTCTAGAAGCGGTGCAGAGGTTGTAGACCGCAGATGCGGTCATCTCGCCGCAGAAGCGGGACCGCGCCGCGGAGAAGGCACATAAGCGGGAATGGGCTGGGAGCCCTGAACTGCGGAAGCAGTATTTGGTCCGCACCTGCGGGGCCGCATAAGCGGTCAAGTGACTGTAGGTGTGAAAAGGCTGTAGGTAGTGAGGTTTTTCTTAAACGGTGTTTGCCTTATTTCTACCCCATTTCCTCCATTGGAGTCGGTTTTGGAGAAACATGGGAGGCCATTATCACCACCAAGCATGAGGTATGTAGTTTATTCTAGTTTTAGTTCCATACATCAATTATGTATATGTTTTAACATGGCAATTTGTGGAAAATTTGGGAATTTGAGGAAAACTTAGAAAATTGGTATTCTTAATTTTTGACAATGATTTTGGACATAAAAAATTAGTGTAAGTTATATATTTGAGTTTGTGAACTTGTGGGCAATTTATGTTCAAATATTTTTGGAATCCGGGCATGTGGGCCCAAGGGCGATTTTGTTATCTTCTTGATTAGGGTTAGAAATTGTTATTACTTGGATTACAATGAATTTTTGAGTATATATTAATGTGTTTTCATAATTGTTGGTTTGTTTTGGAGCGTTGCGCATCGGTTTGAGTAATCGGAAGGGCTTGGAAGCCAATTATGAAACTTCGAAGCGAAGTGAGTCTTCTTTCTAATCTCGTAAAAGGGAAATGTTCCTATTGGTAAATTAATTGGATATGTGAAGGGTACGAGAGTCTGTGTGTAGTTATTATTATGCTAAGTCCGGGTAGTCTAGGACTAAAAAACATGCTTTACTGGAAATAACGATAACCTTATTGACAACCTAAATTTCCTTAATCTTATCAAAATGGTAAATAATTTTCTAAAAGTGTTAAACTTCAATTTCTCAACTAGTGAAAGAGAACATGACACATACTTCTATAATTGTTTCCCTAATAAAGTCTTGATTGACTATTTGAATGTGTGTTTTTTGTGTACCTATGTCACATGTATGATTCGCGAGCGGGGTAATAGATGCATCTATGGTTCGCGCCATTCGACCCTCTGGCACTGCACAATTTATATATTATTGTATCGGGCTGTATGACCTCAACTTGATTTGCGCATGCTTGTATTGTTTGACTTTAAAATTTATATGTAATGATATTGCCCCCCTGGCTTGAGATAAATGCATAAATGATCAAAATGAATTTGGAAATTTCTTATTAATAAAATAATTGAGTACTTGCTTCATACAATTGAGTTGCAATCTGTTTTATAAAATATTTGATTTACTGTATTTTTGGTATATTATGATTGGACCACTAGTAAGCATCGAAGTCTACCTCTCGTCTCAACTTCTTCGAGTTTATAGTGCATACTCACTGGGTACACATTATTTTCATATTCATGTTATACTTGCTGTTCATTTTTGTTGCACAGACACATATACGCCTAGTGGCCTCGTTGGGCCCAACGGTATGGTTTACACGAAGACTTAGATGAGATGCATCTCTCGAGATGACCCGCAGCTAGTAGAGTCTCTTTCAGATTATAGTAGCTGTTTTTTGTACAATTATATTTCAGACAGTTATTGTATTGTACTTTATTTCCTTAAAATTGGTCATACACTTGTGACACCGGGTTCTGGGATGATTATTGGATTATTTAATATTATGTTTCTTAAAGGCATCATTATTATTTATGTGAATTTCATTATATTTTTTGTTTAATGTATCAAAGAAATTATTTCAATAAATACTAAAATAGGAATTTAACTAACTTCTTGGTGTTGTCTTGCTTGAAATTGGTGTCCTGCGCCATTACGACCGTCAGTGGATTTTGGGTCGTGACAACATAGTATCAGAGCACTACATTAACGTAGGTCTCACGAATGATGAGCAAGTCTAATAGAGTCTTGAGAATCGGTAGGGAGACGTCTGTACTTATCTTCGAGAGGCTACACGGTTGTTAGGAGCACTTCCTTTCTTGATTCCTCATCGTACAATTTCATTCCTTTGAGGCATATGCCTTTGCTTCATTCCTACTCGTTCTCATGCAATGCAAAGCGCTTGTTAGAAATCAGCTATTGAGGAATTTTAATGGTACTATAGGTGTGGTGCTGGATGTTTCTCCATGTGTAGTTGGTTGGACTATTATTGTCGACTTACAGAATGATATTCTGTCATATTAGCTCAATAGTTGTACTTTTGAGAGCTTTGAAGCTATGCACGGGTTGGTATGATGCTCATGAATTGTTATCGCGCGGTATTAATATGATTATGGGATGCTTGTCAATGCGTGGAAGCAGTGTATGACTTGGAAGGAGGTTTTCTAAGTGCATGATTTAAAGATTCTGTACTGTATTTCTAGCGAAGGAAAGCCAATCAAACTATAGATGTTCGAGATTGATTTGATAGAGAAATGAGCATGTTTCAAGTGTGGTGGATTTTTTGTCTATGACGCGATGTCGCCATCCTCGATTGAATATGTTCGGTTCATCGGTTTTATGATCTTCTACTTATTACTTGTGGAGAAGGATATTGTGAGATAATATTGAAGAAGCAGTTGTTAGAGATCACAGGGTGTGGTGGTTAGGGATTGAATCAATGTTTTAATGTCGGTGCCTCGAGAAAAGATGATCTTCAGAAAGGTTTGAAGTTAGTAGTGGTCTATTGGTTCAGGTGCTACTGAGGTAATCTTGATCTACGACATCAGCTGAGCAACAAAGGATGATGAACTACATGTGGGAAACTCCAGACAATTGTTAAATCTCTAGAAGGTTCGGTGTAAGAAGTGAAAGTCCGGTAGTTTCTTAAAGGAGTGAGTTTGACCAAAGTGAGAGAGTAACACAATAACATATGGGTATAGTGGTAGGATAACTTCACCCCCCTGAGGAAAGTTGTGAGTTATTTGGGAATTTTAGAGGACGATGATTGGGTCTACGAGCTTAATTTGAATTTATTGGTCATTATACGGTGGGAGATTGAATGCAACAAAATGAGGTGCTTGGTACGAGGAAGGATGCTACATAACGTTGAATTGGAAGATATTGTCGTGTATTTAGTTGATGTCCGTGAGGAAATAACGGACTTGTGCAACTAGTGAATCGACATGGGCACAGGATGGGTTACTGATTTTGTAGTAATTCTTCATTCCAGGGTTTCTGGGAGATATGGACATGTAATTTCCACATGTGAGTTATCTCTTGTGAGCAGGTTAGCGATCGCATCTATGAAAAGTTCTACTGATTATCGAGTAAGAGTATGAAAATGTGAATGTTGCTAGAGATACAGAGTGCTCAAGAAATGCAAAACTAAGAATTCCGAGATATTTGGCGATTTCATTGCACAAGGTTATGACAATAAGAGATAAAGAATTTTGGTGGATTGCAGAGTTAGTAAAAGGTGGCTCCTATCTAAGTGGGAGAGTTCCACCGCCTGCAAATGGGTTGCATGGTTACTTTCTTGTGAGGTTTCTGGCTATCGGCATAACGTCGAGATATTTCAGCTAAGAGAAAAGAATATAGGTGGTAATTCGAGCAAATGATCTGAGAGATGTGTTCCATAAATGGCATTATCGGTTCTTGTTTGGGCTTTTTGCAGACTCACGATTTGTGTTACGTGCGGAGGTGGTTTACAAGGAAGTGATTAAATTGGCTACTCCATGGAGATGTGTGTTCATGTGCTAGTTGAGCCTTGGAGTTCATTTGTCACAATTCGAATTTCCCACCATCAGGACAATGATGTCCCTAACATTGTACCCTCTAGGCTAGCCAACATTATTTATCATTTTACATTTTTCCTTTTTCTTTTAATATTTTACAAGTGAACATAAAAAAATCAGCGGAATAAATGCGGAAGAATAGAATTTAAAATAATCTTAACACAAATGCAAAAACGTAATAAAACACCACCCAGAATTGGTATCACAATCTCACAGACAGTCATGAATACTACAAATAATGGTCTGAACAAAGAATTAAACATATGTCTTGGATATAGATAAAACTAAAAAGAAACAAGATAGAAAGGGATGCCAAGGCATGCAGATGCCTGCAGGACTACCTCGAGTCTCCACTGCACTGAAGGCGGCCACCCAACTCTACTCATACGGTCGGGCATCGAGAGCTGCACTGAAATTTTAGAGTGCAGTATCAGTACTACTGACCCAATGTACTAGTAAATGTCGATCCTAACCTCGGCAAAGTAGTGACGAGGCTAGTACATAACAAACATCAAAAACTTTTGAAGTTAATCAATATAATAACAAAGTACAAGTAATTAAAACTAAGCAGAAAGGTACAGGAAGGGACAACATACTGTGGGGGTGTCAACATAAAATATTACAGTAATAAGGCATATAAACAGTTGAAAACACTTCAACCGATAATACCAAATGAACACAACAAATAGAAAATGCACGGCACCACCCTTCGTGCTTTTACTCTCATTCCTCACCATGCAATCAATAATAGAAATGTGCAGGACATCACCCTTCGTGCTTTATTATTGTTCCTCACCATATGAATAATAGAAATGTGCACGGCATCACCGTTCTGGCTTTATCTCTCTTCCTCACCATGTGCATAACTATGAATGTCAATGTGCATGATATCACCCTTCGTGCTTTATCACTCTTCCTCACCATATGCATAAGTATGAATATGAACAACATCACTCATCGTGCTTTCTCACTCGCTCCTCACTGAAACAGTAGAAAAAATAACATCCTAGCAAGGAATCAACAATAGAAACAAATACGTCTCGGCGAAGGGATCAATTATAACCAATATTTTTCCAACGGTTAACTACACAAAATAAATCTCAACTTGAGCCAATTCCTAACACTGGTCAATTTTGCACCCCTTTTTCCCATTTTTCGATGGGGAAGTATGGGTTTCGTAATTCATTGGGGAAATAACTCATTTTTTTTTGGGAATTTGGTATTTGAAGAGTCACCACCTAACGGATTATGGTCTGTTAGGGCAGTTTTAGCAATTAACTCATGGACTAGTTTGCATTACCAGAGATTTAGGGTAAGGACTCGATATAACATTGAGGGGAAGATGTTAGGCACCTCTTGCGGTCCACAACGGTTGGTCCTGACACAACTTAAATTTTGTGAATTAGTCATTTTAACAAATAACTAGTTTTACCACGTACTTGCAAGTAAAGGGCATGTTTTTGATATTCTAAGCATATGTATGATTCAAGTAATGGAACAGAGAAAAGGTTTGAACAAGTTGCATATATATAAAGAAAAGTTAATTTAATTAAACAACATGAGTTGGAAAAGAGGTGTCCTAGGTTGGTTAGCCTGTAGGATCACACCCACACAATGCTCGATAAACAATCTTCAACTAGGGGATAAACGTGACATTATCGCATAGTCATCGTATTCCTTACTACCCCGTTTCCTCCCCTTCGTTATAGCATAAAGCGTTCTCACAACCTTGAAAGATACCCTATGCACACACTACCCGTCCTTTCCTCGTGGCCCTGGAGGCATTTAGGACATCTAATTTAGGTAGTTCTAGACCATCCTAAGGTATTTAATGGAGAAAAGTCTAAATGCTATTCAAAACAATTAGGAATGCATATAAAGAGAACAATTACAGGCTCACATTCACTCCACAAATGAAACAAGTAAGTGCACATCTCAAACAACAGTTACAGATATTTAAGAGAAACCTCTAGAACATGATATATAGGTGAGCAAAGACAATAAAATATTGAATCAGAACCAAAGTGTTAAAAACCTATTCATCTTGGCTGCTAATTTTATAGTTTGCGGAATTTTAATTGCCCTACGGGCTTGCCTAGGTGTATAACACCGATGCCCTACGAACGTGATATCTCTTACTGATTAGGCATGTAGTAAAATTGTTTTAAAATGGACAACTTGAGATCCTATAGGCATGTTCCCTTGTAATATTAATTAAGGTATTTTCTCTAGTAATATTAATTAACACGAAAAGAGTAGGTTATTTACATAAGATGATTTAGAACTTACTAGTATAAGCATAGAGTTGAGCTGATTTTAGTTCTAACTATAGGCATGACTTCTATTTGAACATCATACGAATAAATCATAGTACATTCGACCAAAGTGAAACCCCTATAGGCATGATTTCTATTAAAGTTGCTTTTAGTTCTTATAGGCATGGTATCTAGTTATTAGAAACTGATTTAGATCCTATAGACAAGGTATCTAGTTATTAGAAACTGATTTAAATCCTATAGGTATGGCTCCTAGTTGTTTGGAAGTAAAGCAAACAGACAAATTTTAAAATAGTTCACATATGCATGGCTTCTAAATATGGAGGTAAAGCAAATAGAACTCATTCTAAAAACAAATCCAATAAGCATGTTATATATAAAACACTTGAATCAACATGGGCCCTATCTGCATGATATCTACCCAATTTAACCCACAATATATATGTAAGGCCCCGTGAAAATGAGTGCTCAGATGATAGCAGCTCATAGAGTCGAGTCTACCTACATGGATCAGATTCTTTTTTTCCAGTTTTGAACTTGAAAATGTGAAATCAAATTTTTTTCATAAAATGGTAATAATGCGGTCCAGAATGTGGTCATATATCAACTATGATGACCGCATTCCTGCCACAGAGTGAATTATAGAGCAACACATTGTTGATGTTGAAAATGCGGTCAAATCTGCGATCGCATAATCAATATGCGGACCGCTGAGTGATCGCATATTGTCCCAGAAAAAATTCGAACATCAGTTCTGCGGTGCATTTTGCAATCGCAGAACTCAAATGCGTACCGCATAGTCACTGAATTTCCAACCCGAGAGGTTTGAAATTTGAGCCAATTCAGTGGTCAACTATGTGGATCGCATGTCTGTTCTGGATCGCATATTACGTCACACATCGAACTCGCCTGGTATTTTTCTAAAAATTTTAGACATGACCAACCTTTTATTAAAACACCTTGTCCCTCATTTAAACACACTTCTGATAAAAAATAAGAGAGAGGGAGAGAGGATTCTTGAGAGAGAAAGTGAATTCTTTATCATCCAGTCTTTCAAAATCATTGGAGCTTGGGAAATTCTTGGTGCATTGTCTTCTCTATTTACTTCTCAGGTAAAATCCCTAACCCATTTCCCCCTAATTTCGAAATTAAGCTTGGGAGCGGAACCCCATACACTTGCTTTGAAATTTCTTCATAAAATCTTCATGCATGTCTTCAAAATTCTAAAATCTTGTAAAAAGGAGATTGGGTAGTAACTATGAGTTTAATTTTCTAAAACCTAAGTGTTGGTCATGAAACTAGATTGACTTCTTTATTTTCTTAGCAAATTAGGTTAAAGGTTTAAAGGGAATAAATCAACTCCAAGTATGTATGTCTAACTGTGATCCTTGTGAAATCGCCCTGTGCTAGTTGTGAAATTATTGATAGTTGATATTCATGTGAAAATCATTGTGAAGCTTTTGTGTTGTATAATTGCGTGGTAACACTTTGTGGTGAAAGTTGCAGAACTTGTAATTGGAAACATGGAATCAATGTGGAATAATGGAAATGGAATTAGTGTGGAACATTGGAAATGAAAACAATGTGGAACAATGGAAATTAGAATAATGTGGATCAATGGAAATAAAAACAATGAGGAACAATGGAAATGGGAGTGGAATAGCGGAAATGGAAATATTGTGGAACAATGTGTGTGATTAGTGGTGAATAACTGTTGTGATGGTCTAAATTGTGTACCAATTTGATGAACACGAGGAATTATTGTTGCTAGTTGTGGAATTGCATTACCCCTGTTACGGATCTATGCTAACAATGTGGCATAGTTGATTTCTTGTATTTGTTGTTGTGTTGTTTGTTGTTGTGAATTGAAAACTGTCATGCGGGGTCGGGTTGCGCGCCGCAGCACGCTGAAATAAGGTGTGGGTTGGGGTGATAAAGGTGGGCGAGGTAATAAGGGTGGGCGAGGTAATAAGGGTGGAAAACGTGATCCAATATCACTATTGATATGATATGAATCATGAAATGATAAATGTGGAAATGTGAAAGGAGACAGCACGAGAGTTTGTAACATGTGGGGCACTAATTGCCCCTTTGTTTGACTAGTTGAATCATTTGTGTGAAATGTTTGGTTGTTGGCCATGGTTGTACTTGTATTATTATTGTTCATTCTTATGCTTGTCTATACACTTTGGCTTGAGTTTACTTGGGACAGAGTTTGTTCATACATAACAGTACAATACAAATGTACCGACGTCCCTTTTTTGCCGGGGGCGCTACATTTGTGTTATGATTTTAGGTGGATCCGTGGCATGCACTCTAGTCTACCTTTCGTAGCTCCTCCTTTTCCTTATCAGCAGTATTCGTGTTGGTGATCCCCTTTCCTTCCAGGGCCTTGTGTGGCTCATGCCACATACGTTGTTGTATTTTGGAGTCTTGTGTCCTTTTGTAAAGGTATACCCGGGGCCTTATCGGAGGAAAGTGTTGTGCTATCTTTCTCTTAGAGTCTCTAAAGACAGTGGTATGTGTGTTAGAACTTATGTATAAAGGTGTATGTTTTAGGCTTTGTAAAACTTTTATACCACGTTCCCTGTTAATCATAGTATACGTTTTCTAAAAAATGTTCCCTGTTAATCATAATGTGTTGCTATAAAAGAGAACTCATACGTTTTGACAATTTAAAATTTTTTGCCTTGTGGCTAATTATCATTGAATAATGTGGGGTAATGCGTGGGGAATAGGAAAGGCACCCAGGTCCACTCGACTGAGGGTACCCGGTTGAGTGCCGGTCATGCCCTTGGACTTGGGGCGTGACAAACTTGGTATTAGAGCCTAAGGTTTTAAAGGAGTCCTACGATGCCTCGGAGCCGTGCCTAATAGAGCCCTTCTTATCGGTGTGTTGTGGACCACACATATATGTTGGGGGCTACACGGGCGTTTCAGAAAAATGATCTTCTTCTTTGTTATTCCAAGTTCGTGCAGTGAAGTGATGTTGTGTCTAATTCATGCTCTATTTCGAATTTTAACTGATGGAACCTAAGAAGAAAGCTAGACTTGGCCTAAGGGCCAATGCCATTTCCAGTGTGGCTGTGCATCACGTGCCGACTACCGTGGGTGAGAGTGATTCCCCCGTTTTGAATTTGCCTGCTTCATCCGTTCCTGATCCAGGAAATCATGTTCCACCAGCGGCCGAGAGTGCTACTATCCCTCTTGCCAATGCTCCTAATCCTGATGTTGCTCCAGCTTCCGATCCCTAGATTTTCTGATGGAGACCTTAGGGGAGCTATCCGCATGTTGACCCAGTTAGTGGCCGCCCAGGCCCAGAGATCTCATGATGCCACTGTGTCCTCCAGCACACAAGGAGATTCCTCCAGCTCCAGAGTTCATTAGTTATTTCGACTGAATTCTCCAGAGTTCTCAGGCACAGACCTAGAGGCCGATCCGCAAGAATTCCTTTATGAGATGTACAAGACCTTTCATGTGATGAAGGCTACAGAGATATAAGGGGTAGAATTGGCTTCATACAGGTTGAAGGGGGCTGCGCGTTCGTGGTTCTAGATATGGGAAGATTCCCGTGAGGAGGGGAGCCCTCCGGCTAAACGGGATGAGTTTGTAGATGCCTTCATGGACCACTTTTTGCCTGCCAATACCATGGAAGCCCATGCCACCGAGTTTGAGGTTCTTATGTAGGGTAGCATATGTTTTTGGGAGTATCATGTGGAGTTCGTGAGGTTGTCCAAGTATGCTCCTCAGTTGGTGTCGACTGTGGAGGCTAGAGTTTGGCGATTCGTTCAGGGTCTCAGTCCGTTGGTATTAAATAAGGCTGCTAAAGCGGCTTTACATTCAGACATGAACTATGGAATGATCGTGGGGTTTGCTAAGTCCACAGAGTCCATGTAGTTGAAGATTCGGGTAGATAGGGAGAGGAGCAGCAGGGTCCGGTCTATGGGTCACTCAGGGAGGTCAGCTCTAAGGAGAGGGTCATCAGGACCATCTCAGTCTTATGCTCAGTCCTCAGCTAGTGCATCGTCATCCGTGCACCATTTCCAGCAGAGTAGCCTTTCGGGGCCAGGTTCAGGCAACAGAAGGTCCTGCCAGTTGAGTCATTCCGGGGTGAGACCTCGACAGCATGGAGGTATATGTCCCAGGTGTGGGAGATTTCATATAGAGGCCTGTTACTTGGATGCTCTAGTGTGTTTCAAATGTGGGGTGAAAGGTCACACACATCAGGACTGTCGTGCGCCCAGGCAGGACACATGCAGAGGACTTGCTCACCCATCCAGTCCATCAATTGCTACGTCATCGGTGCGCCCTCTAGCCCCGGAAAGCCATGGTGCAGCCAGAGATGGAGCTAGTGGTAGTGGCGTACCCATCAAGTTGTATGCTTTGAGTGGCCGTTAAAGTGCTAAGGCTTCACCAGATTTTGTCACAAGTATCCTATCTGTTCAGACCTTTGATTGCTATGCTCTTATTGATCCGGGATCGTCTTTGTCCTATGTCACTCCATTTTTTGTTCCGAGTTTTGGGTTGGAGCCGAGATGCTTCTTGAGTTGTTCTCTGTATCGACTTTGGTTGGTGATTCTATTACAACCGCGCGTGTCTACAGGAATTGTGTTGTTATGCTAGGTGGTCGTGTTACCATGGCTGACTTTATCGAGCTTGGGATTGTGGATTTTGATGTAATCATGGGAATGGATTGGCTCTATTCGTGCTTTGCCAAACTTGATTGCCGGACGAGAGTCACGAGACTCGAGTTCCCTAATGAGCCGGTTGTCGAATGGAAAGGAAATGGTGTTGTGCCGAAGGGTAGGTTTATTTCCTACCTCAAGGCTTTGAAGATTATCAGGAAGGGGTGTATCTATCATTTAGTCCGGTAGCGGAAACTACTCCAAAGTCTCCTACCACCGAGTCCGTGCCAGTTGTGAATGAGTTTCTTGAGGTATTTCCAGATGAGCTTCCAGGAATTCCGCCAGATAGAGAGATTAATTTCGGGATTGATGTATTGCCAGATACCCAGCCAATATCTATTCCACCGAAAAGAATAGCGCCAGCAGAATTGCGAGATTTAAAAGAGTAGTTGAAGGTGTTATTGGAGAATGGGTTTATCCGGCAATGTGTGTCGCCATGGAGTGCGCTGGTTCTTTTTGTGAGAAAGAAGGATGGCACTTCGGATGTGTATCGATTATCGGCATCTTAATAAAGTCACCATCAAGAATAAGTACCCTTTGCCTCTGATAGATGATTTGTTCGATCAATTGCAAGGTGCAAGGTTTTTCTCCAAGATTGATTTGCGGTCCGGGTACCACCAATTGAAGATCACGGAGAAGGATATTCCTAAGACCGCTTTCAGGACGCGTTATGACCACTTTGAGTTCTTGGTCATGTCTTTTGGGCAAACCAATGCGCCGGCAGCTTTCATGGACCTTATGAATCGGGTCATCAAGTCATTCATAAACTCCTTCGTGATTGTTTTCGTTGACAACATCCTCATATATTCGCGAAGCAGGAAGGACCATGCCAGTCACCTCTTGGATGTTTTACAGACTCTACATCAACACCTATTATACGCCATGTTTTCCAAATGTGAATTTTGGTTGGAATCTGTCGCTTTTCTGGGTCATGTAGTTTTCCAGTGAGGGGATTCAGGTGGACCCCCAAAAGATTGCAGCGGTGAAGGATTTTCCTAGGCCCACGACCTGGATGGAGATATGTAGCTTTTTGGGGTTATCAGGGTATTATCGGAGGTTCGTAGAGGGATTCTCCACCCTCGCCTCTTCTTTGACTAAATTGACGTAGAAATCAGCGAGATTCTAGTTGTCGGATGTTTGTGAGAAGAGTTTCCAGGAATTGAAGACAAGGCTGACTTCGACACCAGTATTATCCTTGCCAGAAGGCACAAAGGGGTTTGTGGTTTATTGTGATGACTCCAGGGTTGGTTTAGAGTGTGATCTAATGCAGCACAATAAGGATATAGCCTATGCTTCCAGGCAACTCAAGAATCACGAGAAATATTATCCGACGCATGATTTGGAGCTTGCAGAAGATGTGCTCGCCTAGAAAATATGGCGGCATTATCTTTATGGGGTTCATGTAGATGTGTTTTCAGATCACAAGAGTCGTCAATATCTACTCATGCAGAAGGAGATAAATTGAGGCAATGGCGGTGGTTAGAACTGCTTAAGGATTATGATATGGACATCTTGTACCATCCAGGGAAGGCGAAAGTGGTGGCCGACGCCCTCAGTCAGAAATCCATTGGTAGTTTGGATCACTTGAGAGCGGATCAGAGGTTCCTAGCTTGGGAGGGACATTAGTTGGCTAGCCTTGGGATTTGTATCTCAGCCCCGAATGAGAAGGAACTTATGGTGCATAATACAATAGAATCGTCGCTCATGGCAGAGGTTAAAGAAAAGTAGTTTTTTGATCCATCATTGGCACAATTAAAAGAGTCGGCTCTAAGTAACAAATTTATGCATTTTCGCTCAGCATCAATGATGGCGTGCCGCAGTTCCACGACAAGTTATGTGTCCTAGATGTGGATAATCTTCGGGAGATGGTACTGGCGGAGGCTCATCATTCCAGGTATTCAGTGCACCCAGGCTCTACGAAAATGTATCACGATCTCAAGTATATCTATTGGTGAAGTGGTATGAAGAAGAGTGTAGCGGACTTTGTCTCTAAGTGGCCGAATTGCCAGAAGTGAAGGCCGAGCATCAATGGCCGGGAGGGTTTACTCAACTTATAGAAATACCGATGTGGAAGTGGGAAATGATCAATATGGACATCATAACAGGACTACCTCTTACACAGCACAAGTTCGATTCAATTTGGGTAATTGTGGATAGCCTCACCAAATCAGTTCACATTTTGCTAGTCAAGTCCACCGATACTGCGGAAAAATATGCTTATTTGTATATTAAGGAGATAGTAAGGCTTCATGGTACGCCACTTTCTATCATTCGGATCGAGGAGCTCAGTTTACAGCTAACTTCTGGAATAAATTTCAGCAAGGTTTGGGTGCTGAAGTGAATCTCAGCACAAATTTTCTTCCGCAGACCAATTGCCAAGCAGAACGGACTATTCAGACACTCGAGGATATGTTATGGGCATGTGTCTTGGATTTCAAAGGTAATTGGGATGATCAACTGCCCCATATAGAGTTTGCTTATAATAACAACTGCCATGCTAGCATCCCAATGGCCCCATTCGAAGAATTTTATGGAGGAAGGTGTAGGTCCCCGATCGGATGATTCGAGGTTGGTGAAGCGGAATTAATAGGGCCAGATCTCGTGCACCAGACCATTACAAAGGTAAGAGTCATTCAAGAGAGAATGAAGACTGCTCAAAGTCGCCAAAAATCCTATGCGGACGTGCGTCTAAGAGAATTGATGTTTCAAGAACGAGATTGGGTATTCTTGAGGGTGTCTCCTATGAAAGAAGTCATGCGCTTTGGGAAGAAGGGAAAAATAAGTCCTAGGTATGTCTGGCCTTATCAAATCACTCAAAGGATCGGTCTAGTTGCGTATAGGTTGGAATTGCCACCTGAAATGCCTCTAGTGCACCTGGTGTTTCATGTATCAATGTTGAGGAATGTTGTGGGTGATCCGTCTAAAATTGTGCCCGTGGAAGACGTCAAGGTTGCAGAAGAGTTATCATACGAGGAGATTCTAGTTGGTATTCTGGATAGGCAAGTCAGATAGTTGCGAAACAAGGAGATTGCTTCAGCTAACGTGTTGTGGCGAAACCAAAAAGTCGAGGAAGCCACGTGGGAAGTGGAAGATGAGATGACACTAAAATACCCATATCTATTTGAATAAGTTAGAAATGATCATGCGAATCTTGTCCCTAGGAGAGCTAATGTTGTGTTCCGTTAGGTGTAAGTCTCATCCCTTCTTTTTCCAAGTGCCTTATTGTTCTAGTTTCTTCAAGTTGTGCCAACCAAGTTTATGTGTTGTGGCAATTTGAACAATGTGCAACTTTTTTGGTAATGGAAGCTTTTTTCTCTCATGGTAAGGTGATGTCGGAAGTGATAATTAATTTTGCATGGAGACAGTGTATCAAAGTGTTCTAATTGGTAATGATTAGTTTTGCATGGAGGAATTATATTGAAATGAATAACTGTGTTGTACCCTTATGATAGGTAATTGGCTTTAATAGTTCAAACGATTAATGCTTAGTTTGATTATACGTCGTGTGCCAAATTTTTAAAAGTGTATGAAGATGTTGAATATGTGCAAGTGTGAGGATTATGCGTTTTGCAACTGTTGTAAAGGAACAAGTTGTGTAGTAATTCTTGGGAATGTGTTTTGGATGTTCTTTGACAAGTGGTTATGTCCATATTACAAAGGAAACTCTGGCAAAAGTTTTCTACAACAAACTTGAAAGTTAATAAAAGAGTAGAAACTTGCATATCATGTTTTCAAACTCATATGGTTCCCTAATCCTAGTTCAAGGACGAATGATCTTAGCGGGGGAGGATGTAAGGCCCCTTGAAAATCAATGCTCAGATGTTAGTAGCTCATAGAGTTTAGTCTACCTACATGGAGCACATTCTTTTTACTGTTTTGAACTTGAAAAGGTGAAATCAAAATTTTTCCAGAAAATGGTCAAAATGCGGTCCAGAATGCGGTCGCATATCAGCTATACGGACTGCATTCCTACTGCAGAGTGAATTAGAGAGCAACCAATTTTTGATGTTGAAAATGCGGTCAAATCTGCGATCACATAATCAATATGCGAACCGCATAGTGATCGGATATTGTCCTTGAGGAAATTTGAAGGTCAGTTCGGCGGTGCATTCTGCGACCGCAGAACTGAAATGCGGACCACATATTCACCGCATTCCCAACCGAGAGGTTTGAAATTTGGGCCAATTCAGCGGTTAATTATGTGGATCACATGTCTATTCTGCTATCACATATTACGTCACACATGGAACTCGCCTGGTATTTTTCTAAAATTTTAGACACGACCAAACTTTTATTAAAACACCTTCTCTGTCATTTTAACGCACTTCTGATCCAAAATAAGAGAGATGGAGACGGGGTTCTTGAGAGAGAAAGTTAATTCTTCATCATCTAGACTTTCCAAATCATTGGACCTTGGGAAATTCTTGGTGCATTGTCTTCTCTATTGATTTCTCAGGTAAAATCCGTAACCCATTTCCCCCAAATTTCGAAATTAAGCTTGGGAACTGAACCCCATACACTTTCTTTGAAATTTCTTCCTAAAATCATCATGCATGTCTTCAAAACCCTAAAATATTGTAAAAAGGGGATTGGTATTAACTATGAGTTTAAATTTCTTAAACCTAAGTGTTGTTCATGAAACTAGATTGACTTCTTGATTGCTTGGAGAATTGGGATAAAGGTTTAAAGGGAATAAATCAACTCCAGGTATGTATGGGTAACTGTGATCCTTGTGAAATCGCCCTGTGCTAGTTGTGAAATTGTTTATAGTTGATATCCATGTGAAAATCATTGTGAAGCTTTTGTGTTGTATAATAGTATGGTAACACTTTGTGGTGAATGTTGTGGAACTTGTAGTTGGAACAATGGATTTAATGTGGAACAATAGAAATGGGAAAAATGTGGAACAATGGAAATGAAAACAATGTGTAACAATGGAAATGGGAATATTTGTGGAATAGTGGAAATGGAAATATTGTGGAACAACGTGTGTGATTAGTTGTGAATATATGTTGTGATGGTCTAAATTGTTTACCAATTTGATGAACATGAGGAATTGTTGTTGCTAGTTGTGGAATTGCATTACCCCTGTTATGAATCTATGTTAACAATGTGCCATAGTTGATTTCTTGTATTTGTTGGTGTGCTGTTTGTTTTTGAGAATTGAAAACTATCAAGTGGGGTCGGGCAGCGCACCATAACAAGATAAAATAAGGTGTGGGTTGGGGCGATAAGGGTGGACGAGGTAATAAGGATGGACGAGGCAATAAGGGTGGAAAATGTAATCAAACATCACTATTGATATGAATATGAATCATGAAATGATAAATGTGGAAATGTGAAAGGAGACAGCAGGAGAGTTTGTAACCTGTGGGGAATTGATTGCCCCTTTGTTTGACTACTTGAATCATTTGTGTGAAATGTTTGGTTGTTGCACCATGGTTGTACTTGTATTATTGTTGTTCAGCTATGTACTTGTATATACACTTTGGCTTGAGTTTACTTGGGACAGAGTTTGTTCATACATGCCAGTACAATTCAAATGTACTGACATCCTTTTTTCCGGGGGTGCTACATTCGTGTTATGATTGTAGGTGGATAGGCACTCTAGTCCACCGTTCGTAGCTCCTCCTTCTCTCTATCAGAGGTATTCGTGTTGGTGAGCCCCTTTCCTTCAGGGGCCTTGTGTGGCTCATGCCACATATGTTGTTGTATTTTTGAGTCTTGTGTCCTTTTGTAAAGGAATAGTCGAGGCCTTATCGCCGACAAGTGTTGTACTATCTTTCTCTTAGAGACTCCGTAGACAGTGGTATGTTTGTTATAACTTATGTATAAAGGTGTATGTTTTGGGCGCTGTATAACTTGTATACCACGTTCCCTGTTAAGCATAATATATGTTTTGTAAAATATGTTCCTTGATAATCATAATGTGTGGTTATAAAAGAGAAATCACGTGTTCTTTCAATTGAAAATTTAGTAGCTTGTGGCTAATTATCATTGAATAATGTGGGGTAAAGCGTGGGGAATAGCAAAGGCACCAAGGTCCACTCGACTGGGGATACCCGGTTGAGTGCCGATTATGCCCTCGGACTTGGTGCGTGACAATATAACTACCCTCCTTTTTCGTTAATCACCCCCACAGTTTGTTCCCTAAGGACCTCAAGGATCCCGGACACAGCTCGCACCAAGACCTTTCTCAAATAACATCTGATTTAGGTACAGTGTGGAAATGCCAGCTCTAACATGCCAGTGTTAAGAGAAATGTCAAGGGTCTCAAGGCAGTACATATGTTAGAGGGAAAAAAACTAGTATTCTAAGAGTAAGTGCAAGCACATAATGGTTTGAAAGTGCTTAATAGAAAGGTCTTACGACTGGAAAAAACTTTTGCAAACCATTAGTGCTAAACTGCTTGAGGGAAAGTGTGAAGAAAACAATCTGTAATCAAAACAGAAGTCCTAGAACAAGTTTTAGGAACAAACTTTCACACATGGGGATAGGGGTTGCGAACATAGAGGGTATACCTTAATCAAGCATACAAACAATAGGATATTCAGAGTTTTGATGGAGGTTCTACATATGTAGCGAAGATCACAAAAGAAAGTTGCTGAAGACATCTAAACCACCTAACTAGAATCACTTTAAAGAGATTGACTGACTTAGTAGTAGTGCAGCAGAACAAGCAAGGACTTTAAATGAGCGTGTTGGGCAAGTATTAACAATAAAGGCATGCTAATTACATTGAAGCCGGGATTAGAAAGGATAGTAGTTAGTACAAACATGCTTAAGTCATATATGTAGATGTGTTAAACAAGACAACAAATGAGGAAACATAGTGGAAACATGCTGATCACAAATTTGAGTAGACATTATTTTTCATGCTAGTAAAGAGGTAACAGAAGCAAGAATGGACATCATGACACATGAACTAAAACAGTAAGTAAACACATAGGGCTGATTCTTAAAAACTATTTAGAAGCATACCTAGTTAAGCAATGAAAAACACAAGATGTGAGAAGGATAATGTGAAGCTTCCCGCCTTGGCTTGCAGTCGGCTAGAATGAAAAAAATCACAAGCAGCAAAGAGAGCACAAATAGAGCCTTTTAGAGTGTAAAAAGTAGCAGTTTTCATCTATTGTTCGTTATCAGAAGTTATAATAAGAGAGAGTTTATATAGTAATCAAATCTTAACAAAATAAGGTAAGGGATCAATTAAGTAGAAATTATAGAAATTCATGGAATCAATCACATGCAAAATTAGTAGGTCTTCCCTTTAATCAAGGGATAATCAATCAATGGTAAAAGCATGATTTATACTTAAGGAAGGAAATCGAGTACGACTTAAAAACATAATAGGTTTTTAGGGGTGAATGAACAAGAGTTTTGGGTAAGGAAACAATTAGTAAGAATCAACAAAATAATGAATAAGTCAAGGGGAAACTAATTAAGGCAAGAAGTTCAATCAAACCGAGTAGAGAGGTAAGAATCAAAAGATTTGTTAAGAAAGACAGTTCAAATCAAAGCAAGAAATAAGAAATTCAGAATAATCAAGGGTTCAATCAAAGAGAAAATCACATAAAGAGTTAGAAAGATTCACACAGAAAATAAGGTAAGAAATAAATAGTAAGGATTCGACACAAAACAAATTGGTAAATCAAGAAAACGACACTGATTTACGGAGAAATATATAGGTCTTAACATAAATACTCATAATGAAAATCAATAGAGGCATATTAGGATAAGAAAAACACAATAAATTCAAATTGATAAAGAGAAATTAGAAGAACCAAGGCGAGAACACAACCAATATACGAGTACTCAAAAACCAATCAAAGAATGTCAAAAATTAGGGCTTTTAGTGTAAATGAATTATGTTTGAAGCAAAATTACGAAATCAGTCAAAAAACATAAGAAACAAAAGATCAAACTCTCAAAAGTCATCAAACATTTTGGAAAAGAAATTTCCAAAAACCCTACTTTATAAAAAATGAGAAATCATTCGAAAATGACATGATTATTGTAAAAACCCAAAAGGCTCCTGTAAAAATCATCTGAATATTTCTAAACCATCACAGGTCTATACAGATCTAACGAGTTGAAAAGAAAGAAATTAGGGTTTAGAGAAGAATGATCGAAGCAAACTCAACCTAACACGATGGTAGGAAGAGCGGGCGCTAAAACTATTACTCAAATAGTGGTATCGGAGTCAATTTTCCGCATGGAGCTTGGATTGGATTTGCATATTTTTTTAGACTAGCAATGCGTGTTTGCTCCTAATTGTACTTCTAACATTTTTGGGGTTTTTTTTTATCAACTACTATTATCAACTACAAGTTAAGGCTAATTTATGCTAAAGGGATATTTTCTAAGTTGTGATTTATATAGAGAAACGCACTAGGGTCGTGGCATCACCTTGATGGTTAACTAACGGGTAGAGACTACTAATAATACATTGAAATATCTGGAAAAAATTTTATAACCGTCAAACAATTGTACCCCTTTTCATACCTCTCGGTAGAGAGAGCGATTTTTTTCCAATTGTTTCTCGAGAGACCAATTGGGTAGGCAAATTAGACCAAGTAAGTAGGGTTCAAGTAGGGTGATTACTCTCTCGAGATTCGACCTGTTAATTGGGACTACAATTTCTCATAGGTCCATCCCAATTCTTTGTTCTGTGAATTTTGGGGTAATAGACTCTCTTTCTCATGAAGAGTCAAGACCCACTAAGCTAGAATCAATGTTTGCAATCACAAATACTTAATTAAAGCATAAAATTAACCCAAATAACAAACACACAATATCAATCCATCATAAATAAGCAACACCCATCAATAACCCACACTAGGGTTGAGCCACAACCCTAGCTAATGGGTTTAGCTAGACCTAATTAAAGATGAAGCTAAAGAAATAGAAGATGAAACAACCATATTAATTGTTAATGTTATAAAACAATAATCTATGAGATGAAACCAAGCTAAAAATGCCCAAAATAGGCCAAAACATAAGTATCACGGGTGCAGGAGCTAGCAGATGTACCAAACTTAACCTAAAAATGGTAAAATATTCTATTAATAGTGGGCTGGAAAAACTGGATAAAAATACCCGTGTGGGGTCGAAGAAGACCGCCATGAAAAGTAGTGCAACTTCGTAGGCTGTTGGACTTATAACTATCTCCTTTGAAGTTGAGATCATGGACCATACAAGAAGGTAGAGTGGCCGCGCTGAACAACGGTCACAGAGCGCTCATAAATTGAGCGCAGCCGCGTGGCATGAAATGGGCGAAAACATCATCTCTCTGAATCTCATCCATGCAGACTGAATTTATTTGTAGCGTGGCCGCATAGGACTTGCCTTGAAATTTTGAGCCTCTTAACTATACTAGCGCGGACCATGTAAAACCGAGTGCAGACCAAGCAGGACTTCTTTGCATAACCAAGTCTCTGAGTTCCTAGAACGGTCACGTGGCAAAATAGTGCGGTCTGCGCTAGGTCTTTTGTTACCCACTTTACTTTGTCTTTGACACTTGCAGGTTTCACTCCGTTCTGAGATGTTCTTTGACATTTGTCATCTTGTCGGACAAACATGAAGTCAAGCGCCACTTGTACGCATTTTGGGACTATTTTGTGGCAATTAATAACAAAAGCAATAGCAAGTATGGGTATAATAATGATAAAATCCTAACTTATCAACTACTCCCCCAAAGTTAAACCTTTGCTTGTCCTCAAGCAAACAAAATAAGACCTGCTCTTAAAAAGTCAATCCAAGAATTTCCGGCCATCCTAAAGTAACCTCAATAGGCATCAATTGCGACTAAAAATTACCCTCAATATGAATGCATCATTAACACATTTTAAACTTCGAAACCCTGTGATCAAGTGTGACACAAGACCATCAAGGGTTGACATATTTCATCAAGTACCTTGCTCATTGTGGAACCCAAACTCACACATCCTTAACTCTCCCTAAGTGAACCTTACCTTTTCGAATATTGACACACAAACCAAGGTTAATGGAGTTTCACTAATCTCTCACAAGAAGAAGATCACAACTCCGACTCTAAGTACCATATTCTTGCCCCTTGTGTAAGTATCCATTAATGTAGGTTCCCTTCATCTTAAGATCATATAGGGCTTTTGTGGAGTCATTGTGAAGGCTTTTGGGTAAGGGTAGAACATGTTTTTTTTCAAGTGAGTTCAAACATCCCTTAAGCACTTCTTTTGATTCATTTTGGCACGCTTTCTTGACTTATTTGAGTATTCACCTCCGTTTCAAGGGGGTTGACAGACACACTGTTACTATTTCTTATGCAATTCAACACATTTCTCGTTTTTTTACTTTTTCCACGCCCTTTTTTCACTTTTATTTTCTTTGAATCTCCTTTTTGACCTTATTCAATTTGCTCTTTCTTTTTTTCTTGTCTTTTTTTTTTCATTGCCTTCCCTTTATTTTCCTTTTTATTCCTTTTACCATATTGTTTCCCTTGTTGTCTCTCCCCCCAAATATCGACATTTGTCATTTACTCAAGGGAAGATTCGGTTTCAACAGAGGGTATTATAAAGAATGGGTATATGCTTTTAGCTTTGTTTCTTGAACAAAGAAGGTTTAAGTCTTAAAAAGATTTACTTGGGATTACTTCATTGATAGGTCATGTAATTATTTAATCTTACGATTTTGGATCAAGGAGAGCTTACAATAACTTCTCGAGACAAATTTCACCTTGGATTTCTCCTCAACAAACATTCGAGGCAAGTTCTAGACTATCAACTTGGGACTTGGACTCGCAAATTGAATTCTCACCACACACACTCAAGGATTGCTAAAGATATTGATTCGAGGGGCCACAATAACCTTAGTTATGATTCATGAGCACAATGGTCCAACAGAACCACATAATGACTGTTTGGTCTATACAAGAGTCTTAAGGCCACGACTTTCACCATCCTAAGCAGAATATTATGTATTTGACCATGCGATCTAAGGCAAATGTGTTAGGCCCAAGTGAAGCTTTGCCCGAGGTGACCATAACTATGAAATATCGAAAACCAAAAGAGGAAAATCAAAAACAGACTCAAGCCCATAAGAAGTTTGTCACGCCATTTATAATTAGGAAGAGCCACCCGGTTCGCACACACTCTACCATTGGAAAAAAGTGTGTCATTAAGAAAACCACGGGCTTATTGCAAATTAAAACAAAACAAAAAGTCTACGAGCCTATTATGAAGCTAAAAATTAATTTTTTTAATGAAAGTAGAAACAAAAACAGAATGAATATGTACAAAACGGGAGTACAATATACAACGAGGGGTGAATATGTACATAAAGTAGAAAAGTAACTAAAATGAAATTTTATGTACAAACCAACTATCAACTAACAACATAAACTACTAATTAATTAAATATGTATAATCATCCAAATGTATCAAAATCAAAATAGTAGGGAGAATCTGTAGGAATAAAGGCTGGCATTGTCCCTAATGCCGACTACCGAAATAAGCATAAAAATTTGAGAAAGGATATAGAGTGGATCCTCATGCCTGATCTGTCGTCATGGGCTGATCAGTGGCCCCCTAGTCCTCTGTACTAGCAAAAATCTCAGACTGGTTCATAGCCTGCTGCTACTCCGCTGTTAGGATAGAGGTCTGGTCATAGACCAGCTATGAACCTGTGCCACCTTTATCATAACACCCGTAGTGCTAGTAAGCTTCTTCTTCTTCCTTGGGTGACTAGGATCCTCCTCCTGATGGGGTTGATCTGCTGCCGTATCTTAAGCTCGATCCCCCAATAGCAAGTCTAATGGCATCTGGTTTGAAAAAATCTTGTCCACATGTGCTCGCAGCTTCTTTACCGACTCCCGAGAAACCGTTGACTTTCTCATATTCTTATGTTCCTTGGCAAGCTCCTCCAAAGCCTTGCCATGCGAGGCTAAACCGTAATCAAGGTGGCTCGGGTCTCCAAAATCTTCTTCTCGTTGGCCAAGAGCTTCTTAAATGTCTCATTAATGGAAGGAGGAGTCTGAACTGTGGCTGGTGCTGACTGTGACTCTACTAGAGTAGCCAAGGTGGAAAACATTGATGTCGCAACTGACATTCAGTTGTTAAAACTGGCTAGATACTGGCTGAGCTTGTGGGAAGTGAATCGGTGAGACTTCGATGAAGGGACTACCGGGTCAGCCTAAGTAGAAGGGCCAGCTACAGTAGAAGGATCTGGGGGCAAAGTCTCACTGTCAGTAGTAGCAGGGATGGTAGATGGCATAGTAGAAGCTCGATCACAGCTGGCTCCTTAGACGGGCCAGGTGTGGTTGAGGAGGATGGCTGATACTTTTTCGAATTTAGGTTGTTGGAACCCAACTGGCTGTACCATGAATAGGGGGCAACCGGTTTTGCCTTGACATCAAAGCAACTTTTCTTCACCTCAAATCACTAAAGTACATGGACAGAGAGTTCGTGAAAGGGTAGTTTGTATTGATCTCATATCCGACCGCATAGATCACCTTCGAGATGATGTTTCCCACATTTAGATCGACCATGACAGATGCGACTAGAACAGCCCGGGCAATAGGAACTGAGTGATCATGTATGGAGAGATCAAGTCTACTACAAACGAACATCAAACAACCCTTGCCTTAGAAATTGAAAGTGTTCCACAAAATCCTCTCCCCTGCCTTTAACCATTTTGGAATAGTGCTCGGGGCTGCTACATACCACCAAGTACCTTTTATGGAGGTAAAGAACTCTTTATCCCGCACCTTCATCGCCTTTGTGCCCTTAAACAAATGAGAAACATTGTAATATAACTCTTTTACCTTATACTCATTGGCATCAATACATCCCTCCTTGAAAAAGCCCAAGCTATCTCTAATATGGAATTGCTCTTGAACCTTTGGGTTGAGAGGTAGAAGATCATTGTGAATGAATTATCTCACCGGGAACAACTTTCGTACACCACTCTCTAAAGTTGTTGAAAGCTATTGCACTCACCAATATGTTTGGCCAGGCTTCAGGTTTTCTGATTCGATCAACTCCCCGAACTTGAGGCTCTTCCCCCTAACCATATCTTGCAGTCTCCCCAAATAAGGAAGATGTGAGGGTGGTGGAGTATTGTTCTTCACTTCATGATATAGACTCATCAAACAAATGTGAAACTACGTTGACCGGTCTTTTGGAGGTAGGTGAAGGTGAAGGAGTGTCATGTAGTTTGAGTGGGTCTGTGATGTGAGTGGGAGCGGATTGTGAGGTGACACTCCGAGATGGTGCATACTAACTCCCCTAAGAGTGGGAGGCAGCTCTATCTGCAGCCTGTATCAGATTAGAGGTTTTTTTTAATGCTCTCCCAAACCCGGGTAGTGAGTTTGACAATCCTCTCGAACAACAAGGTTATTTCACGGGGGCCTCTGATCATAATTCTTATAAACACTTGAAAGGCTTCGTGGATACTTTTTCGGGTAGCAAGCAGATAAATATTTTGGCGGATGCATTGACACATTCCTCTGCCCAAACATTTCATCACTTCATGGGATGAGTTGGCGGACAAGTTCGTCTCTAAGTTTTTCTCTCCAAGTCATATAGAAGCTCTACGGGATGAGATTCTAGCATTTAAAGAAGAGCCGACTAAAATGTTACACGAGATATGATAGAGGTTTAGAACGATGGTGAAAGAGCACCCTAAAGATGTGATGATCCAAAACGTTCAATAGGGGCATCAACACAACCAACAAATGTATTGTGAACCAATTGGTGGGAGGAAATTTTATGAAGCTCCCGTACAATGAAACTTGTTTTTTAGATGAGATGGCCGATACATCGTTGGCATGGCAAAGTCAGGCTAATGTTTCTAATGGTCATCATAATGTCATATATTTGCGTAAGGAGTTACATGATCACGGCCAAGCCATTGCCAAACTTACAACACCAATGATTCAGTTGGCTAAAGCGCATTTACAATAAGTTCAAAACCCGCGCCAATTCAACGCCATGGAAGGAGTGAATATGATGAAAATGTGGCACATAGGGCAATAACCTCAAGGAAATTTTCATAACTATGATGATGGTGGTGGCTATTCGAATGAATGCTATGATGATCGAAGTAAGGAGGTCCAATATGTCAACACTATCAAGGAAATAGAGGTAATCAATGGAATCAACAAGGGACACCCCAATGAAATTGGGTCAATCAACGAGGTGGTAATTCGAACAATAACAACAACTAATGAGACAATCGGGGGAACAACAATACAGGGTAATCAAGGAAATTGGAACGGGAACAACAACAATTGGATCAATAACAATGGCAGGTGGGATAAACAACAATGGTGGTCAATTTTTTCATAGGCCTCCGATGTTTTAACAACCGAATAAATCCCACCCATTTCAAACTCATGGACCAAATTCTTCCAGAAATAATTTGGGTATAATTGGGAATATGTTTGAGCACATGATACAAAATAACAAAGATTCTGATGCGCAATTGGATTCTCATAATACATCCATCCAGAACTTGAAAGTGCAACTAGGGAAACTTTCTCAAGCCTTGAATACTCGTATCAAGGGCGCTCTTCCAAGTGATGTTGTAGTAAACCCAATTGCCGGAAATACCAACCAAGTGATGGTTGTCACGATAAGAAGGGGTTGAGGCGGTGATGTGCAAGCCTTAAGATAAAAGCATGGTGTAGAAATTGATGTTGAACTGCATGATGATAAGAACCGTTGAATGTTAGTGATGTAGTTGAAAAATGTTCAAAAGATGATATGAGGATTGATATAAATGATGAGTTCTAGGAGGAGACACAAAAATCCGTGAACCCGTCTAGGGAACACGTGATTGATATTCTTGAGCCGATGGTGCCCAAGGCTAAGGCACCCTTGCTTATGCCCCCTCTGCCATATCCTCAACGGTTAGGAAAGCACAAGAGTGTCCATCAGTTCAAGAAGTTCATAGGTATGATGAAGAGTCTTACCGTCAACGTGTCGTTTGTTGAGGCACTTGAGAAAATGCCAGCATAAGCAATATTTATGAAAGAATTGGTTATGAAAAAGAGGTCAATGGATTGAGAGACAATACCTATGACACATCAAGTGAGTTTAATTATGAATTCTATGGCCCTAAAACTCGAGGATCCGCGAGCGTTAACTATTCCGTGTACAATTGGAAGTGCCGACTTAGCAAAAGCCTTTTGTGAATTAGGAGCTAGAATAAACTTGATGCCATGTTTAGTCTTTAAGACCTTGGGAATTGGTCAACCAAGAGCAATGTCGATGATGATTCAAATGGTAGACCGGTCGATTAAAAAGCCCTTGGGTATCATTGATGACGTCCTTGTGCGTGTTGATAAATTCATCTTGCCGGCCGACTTCGTGATAGTATATTATGAGGCAGACTTTGATGTCCCAATTATCCTTGGAAGACATTTCCTAGCTACTTGGAAGGCTTTGGTCGATGTCGAGGTGGGAGAGTTGACCTTCTATGTTGGTGATGAAAAGGTGGTGTTCCTGGTGTGCAAGTCCATGAAGCAGCCTAATAGAACCGAGGTGTGCTCCTTTGTTGACGTTGTCACTTCTGTGATAATGGATGAAATAAGCACTATGATTGATGTTGAAGATCCACTCATGTATGCACCTCTAGTTTGTGAGATGAATGATGATTGAAGTAGAGTTATATGCATAGATGCTTTGCTTTTCATGGAATTGTGTGAACCCAATATGTTGTCATTGGACCTTGATCAATGGGGAAGTCCTCTAGATAAGCCAGTGATAGGAACTGAGTGCTCATGTGTTGAGGGATCAAATCTGCTACAAAAACAAACGTCAACCAACCCTTGTCTTCAAAATTGAAAGTTTTCTGCAGAATCCTTTCCCCCGCAATCAACAATTTTTTAACACTGTCTGGGGATGCCATGTACTCGACCAACCAAGGACGTACCTCATCACCCATTGCTAGCTTCGCAAAGTGTTCAGATTCTTCCACTTCTTTGAACCCCAATATTCATTCAATGACTTCCCATTGAAAACCACAATTTTATACCGCACCTCCATGGCCTTTATATCCTTAACCACATAATAAACATTGCAATAGAAATCCTTTACCATATGCTCATTGGCACCAATACATCTCTCCTTGAAGAAGCCCCAGCCATCTCCAGTACGGAATGGCTCTTGCACCTTTGGGTTGAGAGATAGAAGTTCATTATGAAAGAATTATCTCTCAGAGATCCGCTTTCTTGCGGGCCACCATTGTCTATTTTTGTGGAATGCTAGATCACTAACAGATCTGTCTGCCCAAGCTTAAGGTTTTATGGTTCGATCAACTCCCGAATCTTGAGGCTCACTCCCCTCACCATATCCCTAACTCTCCCCAAATAGTGAAGCTATGGGGGAGGTGCAGTATTGTTCTTCACTTCTTGCTATGGACTCATCAGACTAATCTGAAACTACGTTGACCGGTCTTTTGGATGGGGATGAAGGTGAAGGAGTTTCATGTAGTTGTTCTGGGTGTGTGATGTGAGTAGGGGCTGATTCTGAGGTGATGCTCCGGGATGGTGCATACTCACTCCTCGAAGAGCGGGAGGTAGTTCTATCAGTAGCACATATCATCTTACGGGTCCTTTTGATGCTCACCTGAACCAAGGGATTGAGTTTGACAATCCTATTTTCCTTACCACCTCGGGAGGCACCATCCCTTCCGGGTTGTCGTTGTTCGTTACCTCATCGTTGCATAACCATGATCTGCAAAAAAAAATACACATCTAACATTCTTAGTTCAAGCTCATGCAGTGAATTGGATGAAATAGTCGAATGCATAATATAGAAACGGTGAAGCAGAACAAGGGGCACAGACCGTACAAAAGAGTTACGCGGTCGCAAAGGGGTAGTGCTGACCGCGTAAAACTTGAGCACATACCGCACTTGAGAAATGATCCGATGGTACTTCTGTGAATCTCCCTACGCGTTATGCACTGATTTGAACTGCGGCCGCACTAGTAACAATTAGCATACACAGACAAAGAAACTTTACCACGTATAAAGAATGCGCAGCCGCGCTAGGCCTAGAGTTGTAACTGAGTTAGGGATTTTTTCATTTAAGGCCATGTTTGATCAATTTATGGGTTCTAGTTGTCCCTACTCAATTAACCATATTTGAATTCATGCCCAATGTTCACAATTAACACACAAAATCTAACCTAATAATTAAATCTATGAAAAATGAGAAGCAATTAAGAAGTTATACTACTTGGAAATGAACAAAATTAAAATTACCAATTAAGTAATGATTAATAAGAGAAAATGTTGACAAGAGAATGGAGATTTAGCTGTTGATGGAAGAAAAAGGGCACGATCAGAGGAACAGTAAAATTTTGTGCTCAGGAGATTTATTTTTCAGAAGTTTTAATTGAATCCCTATGCCCTATTTATAGAAAAATCTACGGGGTCTATCACCTACCTCCCACTGCGGCCGCACAATTATGGATGTGGACTTCGACGAATTTCCATCCATTGCATTGAACTAAGCAGCCCATGCGGACCGTACTATTTTGTTTTACGGGGCCGCGTTGTATACTTCATAGAGCATGACATTTGGTTCCTCCTAGCGTTGATTGCACAAAAGTGCTATGCGGACTGCGCTAGAAACTTTAGAGACTCAGGATTCATTCAACCAGCCCGCGCGGACCGCACTATTTTGTAGCGCGGCCGCGTTTTCCAATTTTAGAGACCTCACATTTTGTTGCATCTGTTCTGCACTTGTTCAACATATCCATGTAACATCTCACAAACCATTCACTCAAAAATCCCAGTCTACAAAGAAAATCAAAGAAATAAAGAAAGACATGGGTTGCCTCCAAAGAAGTGCCTTATTTAACGTCACGGCATGGCACATGTTACCAACATATCCGTTCAAATGAATGAGTGCCACCATGTGGTTGTCATCAATCTTTCTTAGATAGTGCTTGACACGATTTCCATTAACCCGGAATACTTCACCATTCTTGTTTTTGAGATCAAGAGCACCAAAAGGGGTCATAAATGACACTTCACAAGGACTACTGATTTTACATTTGAGCTTCCCCAGAAATAACCTAACCGGTAATTAAAAAGAAGAACCATGTCGCCCACCTTGAATTCTTTACCTCGGGCATACTAGTCGTGAAGGTACTTCATCTTGTCCTTATACAAGGACGAACTGGAGTAGGCATGAAATCTAAACTCATCAAGCTCATTAAGTTGCTCAATCTGGAGATTTGCAGCAACATCCCATTCTAAGTTCAACTTTCTCAAGGCCCACATAGCCTTATACTCCAATTCCACAAAAGATGACAAGCTTTCCCAAACACCAACTAGTATGGAGACATAACAATTCCGGTCTTGTAAGCCGTCTGATAGGCCCAAAGAGCATACTCTAATTTCTTCGACCAGTGAGTTCTATTGGCATTTATAGTTTTGGATAAGATACTCTTAATATCTCTATTGGAAGCTTCTACCTGACCACCGGCTTAAGGGCGATAGGGGGTGATCACTTTGTGATTACCCCATACTTGGTAAGTAATGAATCAAAGGCCTTGTAGCAAAAATAAGACCCCCATCACTAATGATAGCACGGGGGGTTCCAAACCTTGTGAATATACACTTTTTTCAGAAATGCCACAACACTTCGGGCATCTTTATTGGGAAACGCCACAGCTTCAACCCACTTTGACACATAATCCACCGGGATAAAAAATTACGTGTTCCCAGAAGAGCTCACGAAAGGACCCAAGAAGTCGATACCCCAAACATAAAAAATGTCCACCTCGAGAATTGTGTTGCGAGACATCTCATATTTCTTAGAAATCCCAAGGGCTCGGTAGCATTCAGCACATCTCTTAACAAAATCAATGGCATCTTTAAAAAATGAGGGACAATAGAACCCGCAACTAAGAACATTAGAAGTCGTCCTTACCCCACCATGATTGCCACCATAGGGAGAGGAATGACAAGCCTCCAAAATAGTCAATTGTTCTTCTTCTAGGACACATAGGCCAATCACACCATTCGTGCAAATTTGGAAAAAATATCCCGCTTGAGCTCCTTCTTTTGGTTAGAAGAGAGCTCCTATGGGTGTATACCGGTCATAAGATAATTGTCCATATCGATAAACCACGACATATCATGCATAGACACTAGAAGGAGCTGTTCATCCGGGAACGCATCATTGATCTCAAGGCCTTCAGAAGGCCTCCCCTATTCCTCCAAGCGGAACAAGTGGTCCTCCACTTGATTTTCACTTCCTTTCCGGTCCATATTTTCTTGATCAAAATCTTGAAGAAGTAGCACCCATATTATCAACCTTTCTTTTGAATCTTTCTTTGTCATCAAACCTAAGGGCGGCATGATCGGTATGGATAATCCCTTTATCCCCCATATGATATTGTATGAACTTTTCCATGGCAAACACAATAGCTAGCAACTCATTCTTGGTGACTGGATAGTTTCTTTGGGCTTCATTCATCATCTTACTTCAGTAGTACACGGATGGAACATCTTGTTGATTCTTTGTCCCATGACCACCCCTACCGCAACATCACTAGCATCGCATATGAGCTCAAAAGGGAAACTCCAATTAGGTGTCGTAATTATAAGGTTTGTTGTCAACTTGTGTTTTAGAAGCTTCAAAGACTCCATGAATTCTCATCAAAGACAATCTTGGCCTGCTTCTCCAAAAACTTGCACAACGGGTTATCTACCTGAGAGAAATCTATTATGAAACTTTGGTAGAAACCCGTGTGCCCCAGAAACTACTCACTCCTTTGACAGAAGCAAGGGGAGGTAGCCTTGAAATGACTTCAATCTTTGCTTTTTCAACTTCAATACCTCTTTTGGAAACCTTGTGATCCAATACAATACCCTCTTCCACCATAAAATGGCATTTTTTAAATTGAGAACTAGGTTTGTATCTTCACAACGGGCCAACACATGGTCAAGATTATTCAAGCATACCTCAAAAGAGTCTCCCACGAAGCTAAAATTATCTATGAAG
Organism: Nicotiana benthamiana; assembly: GCA_034376525.1. Lineage (NCBI taxonomy): Eukaryota > Viridiplantae > Streptophyta > Magnoliopsida > Solanales > Solanaceae > Nicotiana > Nicotiana benthamiana. The sequence goes on from CM067334.1 coordinate 134,719,290, forward strand.
ACCTCTAATAAATCTTACGTCATGTCGGTTAAAATTTCCATCAAACATTAGTGGAACGTCACTGGGGCATTACACAATCTAAACGGCATCCTCGAAAATGTGAGTGTGCCGTCGGGAAAAGTAAATGTCATCTTTTCTTGGTCTTACGGGTTAATGAGAATCTGAATGTACCCCGAATACCCATCAAAAAAGCAATAGAATGACCGACTCGCAAGACGATTAATCATTTGGTCGAGGAACGACAACGGGAAATAATCCTTTCGAGTCACCTTGTTAAGATTTCTTTAATCCATAAATATTTCCATCCCATCACCGTCCAAGTAGGAATCAACTCATTATTAGCATTGGTCACCACAATCATTCCGCTCTTCTACGGTATGCATTGCACCGGAGAAGTCCACCACCTGTCAGAAATAGGATACTCCACATCAGCATCAAGCCACTTGATACCTTTCTTTTTAACCACTTCTTCCATAACTTCGTTGAGTCTCCTTTTCTGTTCAAGTGAAGGACTCACATCCTCCTCCAATATGATCTTATGCATGCAATAGGCGGGGCTTATGCCTGGAATATCGGCCAATCTCCATCCAATCACCCTCTTGCACTTTTGTAGAATCGCCAAAGTGGCATCTGCACGTTAGTCAAGAAAGATGACAAAATAACGGGAAAAGTGAAAATTAGGGCCCAAGTATTTATACCTGAGGTGAAGAGGAAGTGGCTTCACCTCCAACACCAGTGGTTCCTCAATAGATGGCTTGGTTGGGGGAGTTTTCTGATTCTCCAGATCCAAGGATAACTTCCTAGGCTCAGAAGAGTACGATCCAATACCATGCAAACCGTTTACAAATTCAACTCTCCCGGCATCATCATTAGCATCCATGTTCAAAAGCACAGGTTCAACAGGACCTTCAACACTAATCATTGCTCTTTTGTCATTCACTATCACTCTCGTGACAATGTCAATGGACGAGCACACCTTGGTGCTATTTGGTTTCCTTGTAGACTTGCACACATGCAACACCACCTTTTCATCACTAATACGGAAGGTCACCTCTTCCGCCTCGACATCTACCAAAGCCTTACCCATAGCTAGGAAAGGTCTTCCAATTATAATTGGCACCTAAAAATCCCCCCCCCCCCAATCTAAGATAACAAAATCATCAAGCAATATGAACTTATCAACACGAACAAGGACATCATCAATAATCATTAAAGGCCGCTTCATTAACCGGTCCGCAATTTGAATCCTCATAGAAGTTGGACGGGGTTGTCCGATTCCCAAGGTCTTGAAGACCGAATATGGCATTAACTTAATACTTGCAACCAAGTCACAAATAGCTTTTGCAAAGTCGGCACTTCCAATGTTACATAGGATAGTGAATGCACTAGGGTCCTAAAGTGTCGGGGCCATAGAATGTACAATTGCACTCACTTGATGGGTCATGTTGATTGTCTCACACTCCATTGATCTCTTTTTTTTAACCTAATCATTCATGAACTTTGCGTACCCCAGAATTTTCTCGAGTGCCTCAACCAATGGCACATTGATACTCAAACTCTTCATCATCTCATTGAATCTTAAATTTGTTGTCACCTTTTTTCTTGGCCAACCGTTGAGGATATAGCAGAGGTGGCCTAGGCGAGGGTGCCTTGGCGAAGGGCTCCATCGGCTCGGATATATCAATCACGTGTTCCCTAGACGGGTTATATGGCTCTTGTGTCTCCTCCTCAACCTCCTGAATATTAATCCGCACATAATCTTTTACACTCTATTCAACTACATCTTCAACCATCAAAGGCATATCATCATCTCGTAATTCATCTTCATCCACTATAACTTGGTTTCCTCTTGAGGTATGGACTTCCCCGTCTCTACCACCACAATCACATGATTATTGTGCCCATCCTTGGGGTTCACTACCATATCACTTGGTAGAGAACCTTTTGGGCGAGTTTTTAACGATTGAGAAATGATGCTAAGTTGTACTTCCAAGTTACGGATAGAAGTTTTGTGGGAAGCCAATTCAGCATCAGAGTCTTGGTTCTTCTTCATCATTTGCTCAAACATAATTTTAATTCTACCAAATTCATTTCCTGGAGAAATAAACAATTGATATTGAAACGGCGGCGGGTTCTTTGGTTGTTGAAACATCGGAGGCCTTTCAAAGCCTTGCCCCCAATTTCCTTGACCACCATTGTTTTTCCACCCACCTTGCCCATTGTTGTTGTTCCAATTATTGTTGTTATTTCCGCTCTAATTACCTTGACTACACGAATTGTTGTTCTCCAATTTCCACCTTGGTTGTTGTTATTGTTCAAATTACCACCTTGTTGATTGTACTACTTTCCTTGGGGTCTCCATTCTTGGTTCCCTTGATGATCTCTATTTCCTTGAGATTTGTTGATGCACTGGACTGCCTCACTTTTATCATTATAGCATTCATTCGAATAGCCACCACCATCGTCACAGTTATCAAAATTTCCTTGAGGTTGTTGCTGTCACGCCCCAAATCCGAGGGACATGACCGGCTCTAACCCGGGTATCCCCAGTCGAGTGGACCTGGGTGCCTTTCCTATTTCCCACGCATTACCCCACATTACTCTTTGTTAATTATCCAAAAGAAATTGAAAGAAAACATGAATTCTCTTTCATACACACACATTATGATTAACAGGGAACATATTTCACAAAACACACATTATGATTAACATGGAAGATGGTGTACGTCTTACAGCGCCAAAAATATACACCTATATACACAAGTTCGAACCCACATTACACTGTATACGGAGCCTCTAAGACAAAGAAATACAACACTTGCCGGCGACAAGGACCCGGCTATACCTTTGCAATGACATCAGAAAACTCCTATTACAACAACAGAGATGGCATGAACCACGCAGGGCCACAGAATGAAAGGGCTCACCAACATGTACACAGCTGCTAGAAAGGAGGAGGAGATACGGACGGTGGACAGGAGTGCCTTCCACGGGTCCACCTACAATCATAACACGAACGTAGCGCCCGTGGAAAAAAGGGACGTCAGTACATTTGAATTGTACTGGCATGAATGAACAAACTCTATCCCAAGTAAACTCAATCCTAAAATACATATACAAATGGAAAGCTAAACAACAATAGCACAACAATGGGACAACAACCAAGTATTTCACAAAAATTGATTCAATTAGTCAAACAAAGGGGCAATCAGTTCCCCACAGGTTACAAACTCTCCTGCTGTCTCCTTTCACAATTCCACATTGATCATTTCATGATTTATATTCATTTCAATAGTGATATTGGATCACATTTTCCACCCTTATTACCTCGACCACCCTTATCACCCCAACCCATACCATATTTCACCATGTTGCGGCGCGTAACCCGACCCTGCCTGATAGTTTCAGTTCACAAACAACATACAACACAACAACAAATACAAGTAACCAACAATAACACATTGTTAAGATAGGACCACAACTAGGGTAATGTATTTCCACAACTAGCAACAACAATTTCCTCATGTTCATCAATTTGTACATAATTTGGGTTACCGCAACAGTTGTTCACAACAAATCATACACGTTCCAAGATATTTCCATTTCCACCATTTCCAACTCTTTCAATTACAACTTCCTCAACTTCCACCAGAAGTTGTTACCACACAAGTATACATCACAAGAGCATCACAATGATCCCCACATGAATATCAATTAACAAACAATTTCACAAACTAACTCATGGAGATTTCACAAGGATCACAGATAGCCATAAATACCTGGAATTGAATATCTCTTTCTAACTTTCACCCCAATTCTCCAAGCAATCAAGAAGTCAATCTAGTTTACGAGCAACACTTAGGTCATAGAAATGAAACTCGTACTTATTACCCAATTCTTTGTTTAGATATATTCTAGGGTTTTAGGAGCATGCATGAGAATTTTATGAAGAAATTTCAAAGCAAGTGTATGGGGTTCCCCTCCCGAGCTTAATTTCTAAATTTGGGGGAAATGGGTTAGGGATTTTACCTGAGAAATCAGTAGAGAGGACAATGCACCAAGAATTTTCCGTGCTCCAATAATTTTGAAAGACTAGATGATGAAGAATTTACTTTCTCTCTCAAGAACCCTCTCTCCCTCTCTCTTATTTTTATTAGAAATGTGTTAAAAACTAGGGAGAAGGTGTTATAATAAAAGGTGGGTCGCGTCTAAAATTTTGAAAAAATACCAGTCGAGCCTGATCTACGACGCAATCTGCCCTCGCAGAACTGACATGCAGTTCACATAATGGACCGCAGAAATGACTTAAGTTTCGGACCTCTTGGGTTGGGAATGCGGTAGATATGCGGTCTGCATTCCTATTCTACGGTCGCAGAATGCACCGCAGAACTGACCGTCGAATTTCTTCAAGGACCATATGCGATCAATCTGCGGTCCGCATATTGGTTATGTGCCCGCAGATCTGACCGTATTTTTGAACATCAAAAATTGGTTTCTCTCTAGAACCTTCTACGGTGGAAATACGGTCCGCAATTCATATCTGCGACCGCATACTGGACCGTAGATTGGACCTTTTCTATAAACATTTAAATTTCACATTTTAAGTGTAAAACAGTAAAAAAAATCCGATCCACGCATGTAAACTAGACTCTACGAGCTGTTAACATCTGATCACTAATTTTCACGGGGCCTTACATCCTCCCTCGCTTAAGATCATTCGTCCTCGAATGAGGACTTGGGAACCAAATGAGTTTGAAAATATGATATGCAAGTTCCTATACTTTTATTAACTTTCAAATTTTTTTTAGAAAATTTTTGTCAGAGTCTCCTTTGCAATATGGACATAACCACCTGTCAAAGAGCCCCCAAAACATATCCCCAAGCATTATTACATAAACTTGCTACCTTTACAATAGTTGTAAAATGCATAATCCTTATACTTGCGCATATTCAACCTCCCGGTACACTTTTCAACCATTTTGGCACACTACATGTAATCAAATTAAGCATTAATTATCTGCACTATTAAAGCCATTTAGCTATCACAAGGGTACAACACAGTTATTCATTTCAGTATAATTTCTCCATGCAAAACTAATCATTACACAATTAGAACACTTTGACACACAACCTACATGATAAATTAATTATTACTTCCACACATCACCTTACCATTGGAGCACAAATCTTCCATTACCAAAGAGGACTGCACATTGCTTAAATAACCACAACACATAAATTTTATAAACATAACTTGGAGAAACTACAATAGTAAGGCACTTGGCAAGTGAATGAAGGTTTCTTACACCGAATGGGACACAACACTAGTTCTCCTAGGGACAAGATTCCCACGATCATTCTTAGAATTGTTCAAATTGATGGGTGTATTTTATCTTCATCTCATCTTCCGCTTCCCACGTGGCTTCCTCGACTTGTTGGGTTCGCCACAATACCTTAGCTGAAGCGATCTCCTTGATCTGCAACCTTTGGTCTTGCCTATCAAGAATAGCAATCGGAATCTCTTCATACGATAACTTTTCTGCAACCTTGATGTCTTCCACAAGTACAATTTTAGACTGATCACCCATAACTTTCCTCAACATGGATACATGAAACACCGGGTGCACCAAGGACATTTCAGGGGGTAATTCCAACCTATACGCAACTTGACCAATCCTTTGAGAGATTTGATAAGGCCCAACATAACTAGGGCTTAGTTTTACCTTCTTCCAGAAGCTCATGACTCCTTTCATAGGGGATACCCTCAAGAATACCTAATCTCCTTCTTGAAACTTCAATTCCCTTCAACGCACGTCTGCATAGGATTATTGGAGACTTTGAGAAGTCTTCATTCTCCCTTGAATGACTTTTACCTTTTCCATGGCCTGATGAACGAGATTCGTCCCTAATAATTCGGCTTCACCAACACTGAACTACTCGATTAGGGACTTACACCTCCTTCCGTACAATGCTTCAAACGGGGCCATCTGGATGCTAGCATGGAAGCTGTTTTTAAAGGCAACCTCTATAAGGGGCAAGTGATCATCCAAATTACCTTTGAAATCCAAGACACATGCCCGCAACATATACTCGAGCATCTGAATAGTCCGCTCCGCTTGGCCATCGGCCTGAAGATGAAAAGCTGTGCTAAGATTCACTTGAGTACCCAAACCCTGCTGAAGTTTCCTCCAGAAGTTAGCTATGAACTGAGCTCCTCGATCTGAAATAATAGAAACAGCGTACCATGAAGCCATACCATCTCCTTGATATACAATCGAGCATATTGCTCCGCCGTATCGGTGGACTAGACTAACATAAAGTAAGCTGATTTGGTGATTCGATCCACAATTACCCAAATCAAGTCAAACTTTTGCTGAGTACGAGGTAGTCCTGTCATGAAGTCCATATTGATAATTTCCCATTCCCACATCGCTATTTCTATAAGACGAGTCAACTCTCCCGGCTGCGGATGCTCGGCTTTTACTTGCTTACAATTCGGACACTTAGAGACGAAGTCCGCTACACTCTTCTTCATTCCACTCCACCAATAGTATTCTTGATATCGCGATACACCTTTGTAAAGACTCAGTGCACTCAATACCTGGAATGCTGAGCCTACTCCATTACACTCTCCCGAATATTATCCACATCCGGGACACATAAGTATTTTTGGCACCGTAGCACATCATCATTGTTGCCGAGTGAAAATGCTGAAATTTTATTACTTAGAGCTGCCTCCATCAACTATGCCAATGCTTGATAAATAAACTTCTTTTCTTTAACCTCTGCCACGAGCGACGATTCTGTTGTATTATGTACCATGAGTTCCTCCTCATCCGGAGGCGAGATACAGACCCCGAGGCTGGCCAACTAATGTAACTCTCGAGCTAGGAGCCTCTGATCCGCTATCAAGTGAGCCAGGATACCCATGGACTTCCGATTGACGGTGTCGGCCACCATGTTTGCCTTTCTTTGATGGTACAATATGTCCATATCATAATCCCTAAGCAATTCGAGCCACTGCCGCTGCCTCAAAGTCAGCTCCATCTGCTTGAAAAAATACTGGAGACTCTTATGGTGTGAAAACACATCTTCATGAATCCCATAAAGATAATGCCGCCACATTTTCAAGGCGGACAGAACTGCTGCAAGCTCCAAATCATGCGTCGGAAAATTCTTCTCGTGTTTCTTGAGTTGCCTGGAAGCATATGCTATGACCTTCCTATGCTGCATCAGAACACACCCTAAATTGACCTTGGAGGCATCACAATAAACCACAAATCCCTATGTGCATTTTGGGAAAGCCAATATTGGTGACAAAGTCAACCTTATCATTAATTCTTGAAAACGTTTCTCACAAGCATATGACCACTTAAACTCTATTGATTTCTGCATTAATTTGGTCAAAGGAGAGGCGATGGTGGACAATCCTTCTACAAACCTCCGATAATACCCTGCTAACCCCAAAAAGCTACGGATCTCCATCGGGGTCGTGGGTCTAGGCCAATCTTTCACTGCTGCAACCGTTTGGGGTCCACCTAAATCCTCTCACTAGAAATAGCATGACCCAGAAAAACAACGGACTCAAACAAAATTTCACATTTGTAAAACTAGGCATAGAAATTCTACTGATGTAGAGTCTGCAAAAACGGTGTAAGGTGGCTGACATGATCCTCCTTGCACCGCGAATATACGAGGAAGTCGTCAATGAAAACAATCACGAAGGAGTCTAAGAATGACTTGAACACCCGATTCATAAGATCCATAAAAGTTGTCGGGGCGTTGGTTAGCCCGTAAGACATGACCAAGAATTCAATGTGGCCATAATGAGTTTTGAAAGCGGTCTAAGGAATATCCTACTCTCTGATCTTGAATTGGTGTTACCCGGACCGCAAATCAATTTTGGAGAAGAACCTTGCACCCAGCAATTGGTCAAACAAATCATCTATCCGAGGCAAAGAGTACTAATTCTTGATGTTGACTTTATTAAGTTACCTATAGTCAATACACATCTGAAGCGACCCATCCTTCTTTTTGGAAAAAAGAACCGGAGCACCCCACGTTGACACACTTGGCTAAATAAAGCCCTTGTCCAATTGATCCTTCAATGGCTCTTTTCACTCCTGCAACTCTGCTGGCGCCATTCTGTACGGTGGAATAGATATTGGCCCGGTATCTGGAAATGCATCATTCCCGAAATCAATCTCCCTATCTGGTAGAATTCCTAAAAGCTCATCCAGAAATACCTCAAGAAACTCATTCACAACTTGCACGGACTCGGGGGATGGTACCTTTGGAGCAGTGTCCGCCACCCGGATCAAATGATAGATGCACCTTTTTCTGATCATATTCGAAGCCTTGAGGTAGGAAATAAACCTACCCTTAAGCACAACACAATTCCCTTTCAAATCAACAGCCGGCTAATTAGGGAACTCGAGCCTCATGACTCTCGTCTGGCAATCAAGTTTAGCATAGCACGAATAGAGACAATCCATTCCCATGATTACATCAAAATCCACCATCCCGAGCTCGATAAGGTCAGCCTTTCTAACACGACCACCAACCATAACAACACAATTCTTATAGACCCGTGCGGCTGTAATAGAATCACCAACCGGAGTCGATACAGAGAATGTCTCAAGAAGTTGTTTGGGTTCAATCCCAAAACTCGAAGCAACAAACGGAGTAACATAAGACAAAGAAGACATGGATCAAGAAGAGCATAGCAATCAATGGTCTGAATAGATAGGATACTTGTGACAACATCTAGGGAATCCTCAGCACTCTGAAGGCCACTCAATGCATAAAACCTGCTGGGTCCGCCCCTACCAGGAGCTCCACCACTTGCTGCATCACGCCCTGCTAGGGCAGGAGGGCGCACTGATGACGTAGCAACTGATGAACTGGATGGCTGAGCAAGTCCCGTCTCCGTTCCCTGTCTGGGCCCACGGTAGTCCTGCTGGATGTGACCTCTCACCCAACAATTGTACCACACTGGAGCATCCAAGTAACAAGCCTCTGTACGAAATCTCCCACACATTGGACATATACCTCCCTGCTGCTGATGTCTCATTCCCGAATGACCGAACTAGCGGGATCTCCTGCTGTCACAACCTGGTTCCGAAGGGCTACTCTGCTAGAAACAGTGCACAGATGGCGGTGCACTAGCCGAGGACTAACCATAAGACTGAGATGGTCCTGATGACCCTCTCCCTGGAGCTGATCTCCCTGAGTGACTCATAGACCGGGCCCTACTTCTACTCTCCTTGTCTGCCCGAATCATCAACTTCATACCTATGTGGCCAGAGAAAAACCCACGATCTTCCCATAGTTCATGTCTTAATACAATGCCGTTGTAGCAGCCACATTTACCACCAAAGGGATGATACCCTGAACGAACCGTCGAACTCTATCCTCCATAGTCGACACTAAGTGAGTATAATAGTTGGACAACCTCAAAAACTCCATATGATACTCCCACACACTAATACTACCCTGCTTAAGAACCTTGAACTTGGTGGCACGGGCTTCCATGGTCTCGGCAGGCAAGAAGTGGTCCATGAAGGCATCTACTAACTCATCCCATCTAGCTGAAGGTCTCCCCTCCTCACGGGAATCCTCCCACATCTCAAACCACGAACGCACAACTCCCTTCAACCCTTATGAAGCCAATTCTACCCCTTCTATCTCTTTAGTCTTCATCACTCGAAGGGTCTTGTACATCAAATCAGAGAATTCTTGTGGATCGGCCTCTCGGTATGTGCCTGAGAACGTTGGAGGGGACAACCGCAGAAACTTGTGCACTGTGGAGCTAGAGAAATCTCCTTATCCGCTGGAGGATCCAAGGGCATCATGACATCTTTGGGCCTGGGCAGCCACTAACTAGGTCAGCATACAGAAGCTCCCTGAACGTCTCAATCTGAAATGCCGGGATCGGAAGTTTGAGCAACATCAAGACTACGAGCATTTGGAGGAGGGATAGTAGAACCCTCGGCCGCCGCTGAAACATGATGGCTTGTATCAGGAATAGATGGAGCAGGCAAATCCACAACTGGGGAATCACTCTTACCCACGGCAGTCAGCACATGATCCACAGCCGCACTAGACGTGGCGTTGGCCCCTATGCCTAGTCTGGCTTTCTTCTTAGGTGCCATCACTGAAAATTTAAAATAGAGCAAGAATTACACACAACTTCTCTTCACCGCAAAAACATGGAATAACAAAGAAGAGGATAATTTTTCCCAAATACTCGTGTAGCCCCAAACTTATTGATGTGTTCCGCAACACACCGATAAGAAGGGCTCTACTAGGCACGGCTCCGAGACATTCTACGACTCTTTAAAACCTTAGACTCTGATACAAAGTTTGTCATACCCCAAATTCAAGGGACATGACCGGCACTGACCCGGTTATCCCCGGCCGAGTGGACCTGCGTGCCTTTCCTATTTCCCACGCATTACCCGACATTACTCTTTGTGAATTATCAAAAAGAAATTGAAAGAAAATATGAATTCTCTTTTATTGACACTCATTATGATTAACAGGGAACATGTTATACAAAACACATATCATGATTAACAAGGAACATGGTGTACATCTTGTAGCGCCCAAAACATACACCTATATACACAAGTTTTAACCCACATTACACTGTCTACGAAGCCTCTAAGAGACAGATAATACAACACTTGCCGGCGACAAGGCCCCGGCTATAGCTTTGCAATGATATCACAAACCTACTATTACAACAACAGAGGTGGCCTGAACCACGCAGGGTCCCAGAAGTAAAGGGGCTCACCAACATGTACACAGATGATAGAAAGGAGGAGGAGCTACAGACAGTGGACTGGGGTGCCTGCCAGAGATCCACCTAGAATCATAACACGAATGTAGCACCCCCGGCAAAAGGGATGTCAATACATTTGAATAGTACTGGCATGTATGAACAAACGCTGACCCAAGTAAACTCAAGCCAAAAATACATATACAAATGGAAAGGTAAACAACAATAGCAAAAAAATGGGACAACAACCAAGTATGTCTCAGCAATTGATTCAACTAGTCAAACAAAGGTGCAATCAGTGCTCCACAGGTTACAAACTCTCCTGTTGTCTCCATTCACAATTCCACATTTATCATTTCATGATTTATATTGATTTCAATAGTGATATTGGATAAAATTTTCCACCCTTATTACCTCGGCCACCCTTATCACCCCAACCCACACCTTATTTCACCGTGTTGCGGCGCGTAACCCGACCCTGCCTGACAGTTTCAGTTCACAAATAACATACAACACAAAAAATAATACAAGAAACCAACAATAGCACATTGTTAAGATACGACCATAACAAGGGTAATGTATTTCCACAACTAACAAGAACAATTTCCTCATGTTCATCAATTTTTACACAATTTGGGTTAACACAACAGTTGCTCACAACCAATCATATATGTTGTTCCACAATATTTCCGTTTCAACCATTTCCAACTCTTTCAATTACAACTTCCTCAACTTCCACAACAAGGTGTTACCACACAAGTATACATCACAAGAGCTTCACAATGATCGCCACATGAATATAAATTAAGAAACAATTTCACAAACTAACACAGCGCGATTTCACAAGGATCACAATTAGCCATACATAACTGAAATTGAATATCTCTTTCTAACTTCGACTCTAATTCTCCAAGCAAGCAAGAAGTCAATCTAGTTCATGAGCAACACTTAGGTCATAGAAATTAAACTCGTAGTTATTACCTAATTCCTTATTTAGCTAGATTCTACTAGGGTTTTAGGAGCATGCATGAGAATTTTATGAAAAGAGTTTAAAGCAAGTGTATGGGGTTCCTCTCCCAAGATTAATTTCGAAATTTTAGGGAAATGTTAGGGATTTTACCAAAGAAAATAGTAGAGAAGACAATGAACAAAGATTTTTTTGAGCTCAATTGGTTTTGAAAGAATGGATGATGAAGAATTTACTTTCTCTCTAAGGAACCCTCTCTCCCTCTCTCTTATTTCGATCGAAAAATTGTTAAAAATGAGGGAGGAGGTGTTCTTATACAAGGTGGTTGGGTGTAAAATTTTTAAAAAATACTAGGTGAGCACGATATGCGACGCAATCTGAGGTCGCAGAACTTACATGCGGTCCGTTGAATGGACCGCAGAAATGACTCAAGTTTCGGACCTCTCGGGTTGGGCATGCGTTAGATATGTTGTTCGCATTCCTGTTCTGCGGTCGCAGAATGCACCGCAAAAATTACCTACGAATTTCTTCAAGGACCATATGCGAGCATTCTGCGGTCCGCAAATTGGTTATGCAACAACAGATCTGACCGCATTTTTAACATAAAAAAGTGGTTGCTCTCTGGAACCTTCTGCGCCAAAAATGCGGCCCGGATTTCAGATGTGCATCCGCATTCTGGACCGCAGATTGGACCTTTTCTAGAAAAATTTCAATTTCACATTTTTAAGTGCAAATACGTAAAAAGAATCTGATCCATGCAGGTACTCTCGACTCTATGAGCTGCTAACATATGAGCACTCATTTTCACGGGGCCTTACAATTGCCCTCTTTTCCTCATTTTCATCATACTCACTACTTCCATGGCAATTACTTGGCACTGGTTTTGAAGTTGTTGTAATTGCCCTTTAGCCAACTAAATAATTGTTGTTGTATGTTCGGCAATGGCTTGGCCGTGATCATGTAACTCGTTATGCACATGTATGGCATTAGGATCACCTTAAGGAACATTAGCATGGTTTTTCCATGCTGACAATGTATCGACCATCTCATCTAACACATCACAAGCTTCATTGTAGGGATGCTTCGTCAAATTTCCTCCCGCGAACTGTTTCTCAATACATTGGTTGGTTCTTTTGATGCCCCTATTGAATGTTTGTTGGATCATCATAACTTTCCTTTCATTGTTAGGGAACTCTTTCACCATCGTTCTAAACGTCTCCATATCTCGTTTAGCAGTTCAGTCGGCTCTTACTTGAAGGCTAGAATCTCGTCCCTTAGAGCCGCCATGTGACTTGGGGAGAAAAGCATAGCGATGAACTTGTCCGCCAACTCATCCCATGTGGTGATGGAATGATTGGGGAGCCTCTCCAACTAGTGTAATACCTTTCCCCAAAGAGAGTTACGGGAAAAGTCGAAGTCTCAATGCATCCGGTTTTGGGTTTTCTGGTTCGATCAACTCCCCATAAATGAGTCTCAACCCCCCTCACCATATCCTTCACTCTCCCCAGATAATGAATCTGCGGGGGAGGTGGAGTATTGTTCTTCACTTCTTGCTACAGACTTACCAGACGAATCTAAAACTACGTTGACCGGTCTTTTGAAGGTGGGTGAAGGTGAAAGAGTGTCATGTAGTTTGAGTGGGTCAGTAATGTGAGTGAGGTCAGATTCTGAGGTGATGCTCCGGGATAGTGCGTACTCACTCCCCGAAGAGTGGGAGGCAGCTATATCAGCAGCCCGTATCAGCTTACGAGTCTTTTTGATGCTCTTTCGAACTTGGGGATTGAGTTTAACAATCCTCTTTCCCTTACTCCCTCGGAAAGCACCACCTCTCCCGAGTTGTTGTTGTTCTGTACCTCCTGGTTACTTAACCATGATTTACAAAAAAATACATATTTAATAGTGATAGTTCAAGTACATGCATTGAATTGGATAAAACAGTCGAATACATAATACAGAAACAGTGAAGCATAACAGGGGGCAAAGAACGCGCAACGCGGTCGCGTTTGGGTAGCATCGACCGCGCTTGAACAAAGATCCCAAGATACCTCTCTGAATCTCTCAATGTGGTCCGAACTGATTTGGACTGCAGTCACGCTGGTAAAAATTAGAATACACATACATAGCAGCGTGGACCGTGCAGAAAGAATGTGCGGCCGCTACACCTAGGGGTTTAACTGAGGTAGGGTTTTTCATTTAAGTATATTTTTTATCGATTTATGGTCCTAATTGTCCGTACTCAATAAGCCATATTTGAATTCATGCCCAATGTTCACAATTAACACATAAAATCTAAACTAATAATTAAACCTAAGAAACAAAGAGAAGAAATTAAGAATTTATGCCTGGGAAATGAACAAAATTAAAATTAACACATAAGTAATGCTTGATGAGAGAAAATGTTACCAGGAGTATGAAGATTTAGCTATTGATGGAAGCACAAGGGCGCACTCTGAGGAACCGCATTGGGCTCAAGATATCAATTTTTCAAAAGTTTTAACAGAACCCCTCTTGCCCTATTTATAGAAAAAATTGCGGGACCCATCACCTACCTACCAAAGCGGCCGTACAATAATGGGCAGAGACCGCGCTGGATTTCCATCCTTTGCATTGAAGTGAGAAACCCACGTGGACCGTACTGTTTTGTTATGTGGCCACATGGACTACTTCAGATAACATGACATTTGGGTCCTCCATGTGCGGACCGCACAAAAGTGCTATACAGATAGCGCTAGAAACTTCAGAGAATCACATTTCATTCCACCAGCCCGCGCGTACCACACTGTTTTATAGACGCGACTACGTTGGCCAACTTGACAGATCTGACATTTCTACAGTGGTATAACATTATCCATGTAACATCTCACTAACCATTAGCTCAAAAATTCTAGACTACAAAGAAAATCAAAGAAATAGAAAAAGACATGGGTTGCCTCCCAAGAAGCGCCTGATTTAACGTCGTAGCACGACGCGTATTACCGTAACACCGCTTCAAATTAAGAAACTCCACCAAGTGGCTCTCATCACATTCTCTAGTAAGTGATAAAATGCATGTCCAACAAGTTTTTTAATCATCCGATCAGTGAACGACAATGGATAATGATCATTGTGTAGTACTTTGTTCAAATTACCATGGTTCATGCAAAACCGCCAACCTGTATCGGGCCTTGTGGGACTAACCAGATTATGAAGAGTATGCATCATTTCATTCTCTACTTCAGGCAGTCTCCCTTTAGGTTCCAAAATAGGTGTTTCGACATCCCCCAAGATACCATTGGGCTCAAATATTGTGAGGCACATGTGTGGCTTAATTTGTTTTATCTGAAACACCGAAGAAACTTCATTTGTTGTCTTATCTAGAGGTCTTTCCCATTGATCATGGTCCAATGACAACATACTGGGTTCACACAATTCCATGGCATGCAAAGCATCTACGCACATCACTTTATTTGAGTCATCATTCATCTCACGATCTAGAGGTGCGGACACAAGTGGATCTTCGACATCAATCATAGTACTTGTTTCATACATTATACAAGTAGTGACAATGTGAACAAGGGAGCACACCTCAATTCTATTAGGCTGCTTCATTGACTTGCACACCGGGAACACCACATTTTCATCACCAACACGGAAGGTCAACACTCCCGCCTTGACATCAACCAAAGCCTTCCCCGTAGCTAGGAAAGGTCTTCCAAGGATAATTGGGACTTTGAAGTCCGCCTCATAATCTAGTATCACGAAGTCGGCCGGCAAGATGAAATTATCAACACGCACAATGATGTCATAAATTATACCCAAGGTCGGTCTTCTCATCGACTAGTCTACCATTTGAAGCCTCATCGACGTTGCTTGTGGTTGACAAATTCCCAAGGTCTTAAAGACTAAATATGGCATAAAGTTTATACTCACCCCTAAGTCACAAAGTACTTTTGCAATGTAAGCACTTCCTATTGTACACGGGATAGTGAACGCTCCCAGATCATCGAGTTTTGGGGTCATGGAATGCAAATTTTAACTCATTTGATGTGTCATCGGTATTATCTAGAAATCCATTGACCTCTTTTTAGTAATGAATTCCTTTATAAATTTTGCATATCCTGGCATTTTCTTAAGTGCCTCAACTAATGACATGTTGATGGTAAGACTCTTCATCATATCTACGAACTTGTTGAACTGGGGGTCACTCTTGTGCTTTACTAACCGCTGAGCATATGGCTAAGGGAGCCTAGGAAAAGTGCCTTAGCCTTGGGCACCACCAGCTCAGGAATATCAATCACGTGTTCCCTAGATGGGTTCACGGCTTCTTGTGTCTCCACCTCAACCTCATCATTTATTTCAAGTAGCACATCATCGTTCACACATTGTTCAAATACATCATCAAAATTCAACGGTTCCTTGTAATCATGCAACTCAACATCAATATCTACACCATGTTTTTCTGTAGAGGCTTGCACATCACCGCCTCTTCCACTTCTTATCGTAGAAGTATTCAAGGCTTGAAAAAGATTCCCTAGTTGCAAATCGAAGTTCCGAGCGGACGTATTATGAGAAACTAATTGCACATCAGAATCTTGGTTCTTTTCATCATGTGCCCAAACATATACTCAATTCTACTCAAATTGTTTCCAGGAGGACTCGGTCCTTGAGTTTGAAATGGCGGTGGATTGTTTGCTTGTTGAAACATCGAAGGCCTTTGAAAGCCTTGACCACAATTTTTATTCTACCCACCTTAGCCATTTTTGTTGTTCAAATTGTTGTTGTTGTTCCCGTTCCAATTTCCTTGACTACCCGAATTGTTGTTCCCCCAATTTTCTCCTTGGTTGTTGTTATTGTTCCAATTACAACCTTGTTTATTGCCCCAATTTCTTTGGGGTCTCCATTGTTGATTCCCTTGATAGTTGTTGATGTATTGAACTTTCTCACTTTGATCATCATAGTATTCATTCGAATAGTCACCAAAATCATCATAGTTATCAAAATTTCCTTGAGGTTGTTGACTTATATGCCTCCTTTTCATCTTATTCACTTCTTCCATGGCGTTTACTTGGCGTGGGTTTTGAACTAGTTATAACTGCGCTTTAGCCAATTGATTCATTGTTTTTCTAAGTTCGACAATGGTTTTTCCGTGATTGTACAACTCCTTATGCAAATGCATGACATTAGAATCACTTTGAGGAACATTAGCTTGGCTTTGCCATGCCGACGATGTATCAGCCATCTCTTCTAACACATCACAAGCTTCATTGTATGGAAGCTTCGTAAAATTTCTTCCCGCCAGTTGGTTCATAATATATTTTTTTGTTGTGTTGGTGCCCCTATATAAAGTTTGTTGGATTATCACATCATTTATTTCATTGTAAGGGCACTCTTGCTTCATCTTTCTAAACCTCTCCAATATCTCATGTAACGGTTCAGTCGATTCTTGCTTAGAGGCTAGAATCTCATCCCATAAAGCCGTCATGTGACTTTGAGAGAAATACATAGTTATGAACTTGTCCGACAAATCATCCCATGTAGTGATAGAATGATTGGGGTGCCTCTCATACCGATCTAACTCTTTCCCCGAAAGTGAGAACGGGAAGAGTCGATGTCTCAATGCATTCTCCAAAATATTTGTCTACTTGCTACCCCAACAGGTGTCCACGAAGCCTTTCAAGTATTTATAAGAATTATATTTAGAGGCCCCCATGAAATAACCTCGTTGTTCGAGCCACGTGAGAATCACATTTGTAATCTGGAAGTTCCCCGCGCGGATTCAGGGAGGAACTATTGCACTTGCGTAACTTTGATTAGGGAGAACTCTTGGGATTGCTCTTGGTTGGGGTGGAGGAGGGTGTGGTATGCTTTCATTTTCATTTTCATTGGCATTTCTACCTCTCCTTCGTGCTTGAGGTAGTAAATATTCTTGTTCTACATCCTCAATCTCCTCCTCCACCACCACGTTACGAAGAGGGTCATTTACGTTTAAAACCATGTGTACCTGAGGGATTGACACAAATAATGTTAGTAAAAAGAAAAAAAGTGAAGCAAATATACAAAACTAGCTACACAAATAGTCAACACCTTAAGTTTCTTGGCAACAGCGCCAAAAAGTGATCGCAAAAAACTCAACCTAACACGACGCTAGGAAGAGCGGGAGCTAAAACTTTTACCTGAATAGTGGTATCGGGGTCGATTTTCCACAAGGAGCTTGGAATTGAGTTGTGTATTTTTTTAGACTAGGAATGTGTGGTTTCTCCTAATTGTACATCTAACATTTTTGGGTTTTTGTTTATCAACTACAATTATCAACTATTAAGTCTAATTTATGCTAAATGGGTATTTTTTAAGTGGTGACTTATATAGAGAATGGCACTAGGGTCGTGGCATCACCTAGGAGGTTAACTAATGGGTAGAGACAACTAATAATAGATTGACATATTTGGGATCAATATTGTAACTGTTGCACAATTGTACCCAGTCACACACCACTCGGTAGAGAAAGAGATTTTTCCCAATTAACTCTCTCGAGACCAATTGGGTAGGCCGATTAGGCCAAGAAACTAGGGTTCAAGTAGGGTGATTATTCTCTTTAGGTTTAACCCATTAATTGGGACTACCGTTTCTCATGGGTCCATCCCAATTCCTTGTTGGGTCAATTTTGGGGTCATATATTCTCATTCTCATGAAGTGTCAAGACCCACTAAGCTAGAATCAATGTTTGCAACCACCAATCCTTAATTAAAGCATAAATTAAATCAAATAACAAACATCCAATATCAATCTATCATTACGAAGCAACACCAATCAATTACCCAAACTAGAGTTGAGCCACAACCCTAGGTAATGGTTTAGCTAGACATAATTAAAGAAGAAACTGAAGAAATAGAAGATGAAACAACCATATTAATTAATTGCTAATGTTAAACTGCAATAATCTATGATGAATCAAAGCTAAAAATGCCCAAAATAGGAAAAGACATAAGTCTCATGAGTGCAACAGCAATCAGATGTACCAAACTTAACCTAAAAGTGGACTGAACAAAAATTCCCATGCAGGGTCGGCGCGGATCGCACAAAAAGGTAATGTGTCCGCATAGGCTCTTGGACTTGTAAGTATCTGAGATTCAGAGAGATTATGTTTTTGCCCAAGTGCTGCCACGCGGCCGAGTGGGACTTGCCTTGAAAGTTTGAGCCTCTAAACTTTACTGGCACGGATCGCATAAAATAGAGCGCGAACCGCGTAGTACTCCCTTGCATACCCTAGTCTCTAAATCTCCTAGCAGCGGCCGCGTGGAAAATCAGTGTGGTCTGTGCTAGGTCTTCTTGTTTCCCACTTCACTTGGTCTTTGGCACTTGAAAAGTTTCACTCCGTTTTAAGCCGATCTTAAGACATTTGTCTTCATGTCGTGCAAACCTGCAATCAAGCGGAACTTGTAAGCATTTTGGGACTATTTTGTGTCAATATATAACAAAAGCAATAGCAAGTATTGGTTTTATATTAAAATCCTAACGTATCAAAGAATAATGGCATAGATAAAGAATCAAACCTAGAACCCATAGATATAGGAATATCTCACTCAGAATAAAAAAAGTATAGCCTAAAACAGGCGAGCAATGGCTATATACGCACGCAAAGTAACCCTGGTCCCTTGAGGACCCTGAAGATGGTAATACCAGTACAATAGAGGTTACTAGATGCCTGGGGGTGGTAAGGAAACACCATAGATAGATAGATGAGTGATGGCGAGGTCCAATTAGGGTTAGGTTTGAGAGCATTTGAGAGAGAAGAGGAATTTCAGGGTGGCTGATAGTGGGAAATGAAAGGGTTTGGCGGGTCATTTGGGACTAAAAAATGAAGGGATTAAATATGGCTATTGATATTTATGATCAACAATCGAGATTAGAAGGGTTTGGGGCCGGATCGGGTATTAGAGTTTGGGATAGGTAAGTTTACATTAAAATTGGGCTACTGTTGGGTTGAATTAGGACAAAAATTGAAATAAAAATACGCCATATTTTAAATAATTACTTTTAATAACTACATAACTTATAAAAATAATAAATGAGATTCAAAAAATATTTCATGTAGTAAAATGATTTTAAAATAGTTATTTAGTATTTTAAAAATATAACTACCATTTTATGCATCAATAATGTATTAGCATTAGTATGGGCTATTATTGCAAAGATGTGCAATTTAGCATAAAAATATAAATGAATTTATAAAAAATACACTAAAACATTTAAATACTATGTTGGTATAAGTAATAAATTTAAATGGCTAAATAACACAAAAGTATATGAAAGATAATTATTGGATATTTTATAAATATGAAAGAGAAGAAATAAACTGATTTGGAGCTTTTAAAGTTATAAAAGAGTTGCAAAAATTAGTATTTGGTCTTATATTTACATATGTGCTATTTTGAAATTATATATATATATATATATATATATATATATATATATATATATATGTATATATATATATATATGTATTAAAATAAATGAAAAAAATTAGGTATCAACAGCTGCCCGTATTTTCCTGGGAAAGATGAATAAGTTTTCGTGCAAAGAAATGATGGTAAATTTTGACCAGACGGGATGTTTTGAAAGACATAGGCTAGACTCTAGTATTGAGTTGCCTATATATCCTTGGTTTTAAAGGAATCATGCCATGTGTAGTTCTAGATTCATTGGCCGAATATACTGATGAAGTCATTGCAAGGACAGACACGAAATGCAAGAGCGGTTATGGTGAGCGGCTAAGTTTGAGATAGTTTGAAAGAAATGGAGCGAGGTCACTCCTGCTAGGATAGTTGCTGCTTGGTCACCTGCACATAAAGAGATGCCACGAACATGTATATGTGCGAAAATTTATGATTCAGATTCCGTTTGGGCCATTAAAAATGACGTGCTTGGACCATGATGTCCTGGTCCATGAATTGTTCAGTGAGTTATTCACAGGCCATGAGATGGTGTTTTTGCAACATGCATATGGTGCCTCCGAACAATGATGCCTTCGAACAAGGATATGCAAATTTGAGGGATCCTCATGCCACAACATGGTGTCTTCCGGCTATGAGGATGATGCCTTCTAGACTATGATGCCTTGGATAGTTTGGCGATATTTTATCCTATGAGATGAAATAATATGGTGTTACCAAGACAAGGCTTAGTCTTCTGAAATAAGGGGCAGAGCATAGCTCGATTGAAACGCAAATAGATAGTGCTAGAATAGAGCAATATTTATTCAAAAAGGAACAATGCTTGGTCCCATGCGAATTTGGAAGCAGTGGCAGGGATTAGCCTCATGCAAGTATGATGGTAGTGATTAACCACATGCACGTGTGGAGGCAAGGATTAGCCTCATG
Organism: Nicotiana benthamiana; assembly: GCA_034376525.1. NCBI lineage: Eukaryota > Viridiplantae > Streptophyta > Magnoliopsida > Solanales > Solanaceae > Nicotiana > Nicotiana benthamiana. Next base: position 134,740,396 of record CM067334.1, read on the forward strand.
CAAGTATGGAGGAAGGGATTGGCCTCATGCAGTATAGAGGCAGGGATTGGCCTCATGCAGATATGGAGGGAAGGATTGGCCTCATGCGGATATGGAGGCAAGGATTAGCCTCGTGAAAATATGGAGCCAAGGATTAATCTCATGCTGATATAGAGGCAAGGATTAGCCTCATGCAGGTATGGAGGCAGGGATTATCCTTATGCAAGTATGGAGTGATGACGTCCAAATCAACTACTTAAACGTAATAGACAAGGTCACATGCAATATAATTTATCCATCTGTGAGTCGCGGTTGAATCCCACAGACAATAATGTGTAGGAAATTAGGAACGTAAGAAAATTATTGCTAGTTGCACAATTCCAACATTATGAATTTTGATTGAAATTTCTTTTATTTAAATGTGGAAATGTAAACTTACCTAGAAAGCAATTATAATAATCAGTGGCTACAGGTATGAATGCATCGGTAGTTACACTCAAATAACGATCCAATGTATTTAATGATTTTATTATATGAGTGAGTGTATGATAATAATTCTTAAGTAGAATCTATAAAATGAGGATTAACGCCTCAAGTTCTTGTTAATTAATCTTTCCCAAACCCAAACTATTTTTTCCAAAATAAATTTCGAGTTAATGCGCGAGTCCTAGGGTGAGCTAATCCCTTTGGAAACATTACAGACCAACAAAAATTAAAGTAATAATAACTCACTTCATAAAAGGATAAAAATCATTCAATACATAAGTACAACAAAGTATTAAATTCACACTTTAAACATGAATACTTCCATAAATAAGATTTAAGTGTTCAATAAAATACTACACACTTAGATAACAATACAAAGCAAAGAAATGAAGAAATAATCATAAATGGGTAAGAAAATCTTAACCACAAGCTTCAAATGTTCATTACTAGAGTATGTGTGTAACCCAAGCTTCAATACTTGTTTCTCTCTAGCTGTAAGAACTGAAAATAAGCCAAAGATGTCCAAAATGTCTATTTGGACGGGTAAAAAAATATTTTGGGATGAGAAAATATGAAATTTCAACTTTGCCTCAGGTCTGATGCATGACTTCCGCAGATGCGGTTCCGCAGAAGAGGAAACTCTGACTGCATAAGCAAAAATGGTTAATTGGGCTGCCACCGCATATGCGGTTCTCTTTTCGCAAAAGCGTGATCGCTTCTGTGTATTTTACTCTACAGAAGAAAAACAACTAGTCCAGGCCACCACCGTAGAAGCGGTCAAATTCCCGCAGAAGCGGGATCGCTTGTACAACAAAACTTCCACAAAAGCGAAAATCACTCAAGAGTTTTTGCTTGTTTTCAGCTTCTTTTGCTCATTTCACTTGAATTCCATTAGAATCACTTTGTAGCATCATATACCTAAAAATGTAACAACAACCACCATAAAAAACCTCATTTTATAATTAAAAAGACATAAAGCGAAGGAAAAGAGGTTAGAATGAGTGGTAAAATCACCACTCATCAACACCCCCAACTTATAGTTTTTGCTTGTCCTCAAGAAAATCAAAACCAAAACATCAATGAGGATTCACCATTTAAATCAAAAGTAGTATTGCAATTATTTACATATCATATTTTCTAATATAAATACCATACTAATGGATTTGGTTGGTTCTAACAATTAGGCGCTAATATGAACATCTTCCCCAAATGACTCCCTCATAAAGAAAAACAACTTAAAGAATGTGCAAGGAAGTTTCAAAATAATCAAGTGACAAAAATAAGCCTCAAGAAGTGACTCAAAAGCACTAGTTCGCTTACAAATGCTCACTTAACTCAATTTTACCAATCTTTCTTAATTCATGTACCCTCACAAGAAATAAAGTCCCAAAATTACTATATTTTCGATACAACATAAGGGACAAATTTTTCAAAACACTCACTTTCACAAATAACTTCAAGTGTTACAACATTTCATATGATAAACTTGCCCTTATTTTAATTCATTGGTTATTCAAGAATGTTTGATTGGAGGTCCCATGAGGACCTTTTAAGCTTGTGATGTAGGTTTTGGGAAGGGTTGGATAAAAATTTGGGTACAAGTAACATAACTCTCCTTCAACACTACTCACAATTTTTCATTCTTTTGCACTTTGATCCTTTTCAAGTCCCCATAGCCTCATTTTCATCTGGTTTCAAATATAGAACCACCTTACTTCTCATTTTTATTCAACACTCTGTACTTTTTATATATACACATAATTTGTCTCTCTCTTTTTTTTTTCTTTTCGAGCTTCATCACTTTAAACTAACATTTTTTTAGGCAAGTGGTCCTAAACTTCACGTACAACCTTACCAATATCCCCTTCGACACCACCCACAACATAGGGCTTTTGGCCTCATTCTCAATGTTCGAAAAAAGACGGGTTCAAGGGTGGGAATTATTTTTCAAAGGGGAAAAGGTTAGTAAAGAGTTGGCCAAAGAAAAGGTTTAAAGACTCACATTGGGTATTAGTGGTATTATTTATGCAAAGATAGGCTTGAAAGGCTGGAGAGGGTTTGCAAATAAAAACAACAAATTCCTAAGGTCATTCCTCCAACCAAATATACTATCATTAGCATTGAAAAATCAACTGGGAAAGTTCTAGATGATAGAAGTAAACACAAGATTTATTGGAACAAACACTAACACACATGGCACATGGACTAATCAAGATGGAGCAATTTTATTTTCTAGTAATGACATTTAGAGTGGTATTTAAACTAGTGGGTAAGAGTCACTAAGATGGAGTGATAATTTATCACAAGGTTAAATTGCACTGTGCAACTTACTTGTTTAAGTTCAAAACCAAATATTTTGAGGGGTATTCTTAAATTACAATTTGCATATACGAGACTATTATTATTAGTACAAAATAATCAAAAAGCCTCATTCTAGCAAAACAAGACTAATTCCCTTAAGAAAGTTGTCAATCAATCCATCATCGAGAAAAGTCACCCGGTTCACTTCAAAGGAAATAAAAATAAAAGAAAAGAAAACTACTACAAAGTATACTAAAATAAAAGAAGCTAATACAACTAAAAGAAAATAAGATATACGAAGAAAATATATAACTATGGAAAAGAAAAACACAAACACGACTAATAAATACCAAGACCGGCAAGTCACCTGCTAATATATTAGCCCGGAAGGGGAACACAATATACAAAACAACAAAATTACATGCCCGGAAGGGCATACAGTATTCATAACATAAATCTAAGCCCGGCAAGGGCACATAATTGAAACAAATGAATGCAGTACAACAGCCATCCCCTACTAAAACATTGCAGTGTCCCCACTCCATAATATAAAATATTGAGGTCTGCATCAGACTAGCAGACTGTGGGAGGACGGCTAATCAATATTGTGTTGAGCTTGTGGCTCCATCACCCTCTGTCTCCTCATCGTCATCATTATCATCACCATCATTGCCAGCAGACTCTCAAATGAAGCAGTACTCCTCATTGTCATCTTGGGTCACCACTGGCATCTGCGCGTCTGGGTTTCCCCATTTGAATATGGCTTTGATGCCTCTCCACATCTTGATTATGAATTTTCTCTTTTTCTTTTTCTTCCTTTTCTCCTTCTGAAAGTCTGACTGAAGGGTAGCATGGGCCTTGGCCAAAGTGTTGTAGGCTCCCTCCAGTTTGGTCACTGATGCTGCCATCTTTTATATAGACTCATTATGGCTTTTCTGTGCCTCCAATTAACTCTGCATCTTGCCCCTTGATAAGTAAGAAGGCCCAGACTAAGAGGATGAGTTTCCATTTGGAAGTTGCGATACTAGCTCCTTATTAGATACAAGCTCATAGTTAAGTATCCTGAATGGCCCTTGTGCAGCTGCCTGTGCAGAGGACTAGGAGCCCTTGTGCAGCTTACCTCTCCTGTCACTCTCAAAGGATGAAATGGTTTGTCAGCTGGTAGCCAGTGATCGGTTCTACAGACAATAACCTCTGGATTGTTGCATAGTTGTGTGATCAGAGAGAGGAACATCATGCCTGCATCCTTGTCTTCCAAGTACACCCTTATCTCTTGCAGAATATAGTATCTGACATTCACAAGAATGTCATCTAATAGACATGCAATAATCAATGTTTGAGTGTAGGAGACGTCTACAACATTTTTGCACGGAGAGACCCTGTTGCACAGGATCTATAGACATATCTTTGCCTCAGCAGTGAGTTCGGTTGATTTGAGCCATTTCCTCTTGTTTCCCCACTTTTCTCTCAAATTTGGCGGGAAGAGATTGGATACAAGCTATGCTCCATTTTAATAAAAATCTTTTGCTCGTACCTGCTCCATTGTAAAGTAGGTAATACCAAGAGTGTCATTGATTTGATCGATCCCAAACCTTACTACTATTACTTTAATGCTCATTTGTGGGCTTTCAAAATTTGTGTGTATGATGTTTGCATAAAACTCACGAACCCACTCCTCGTTGGCCTTCAAAGGAGTGGGGATGAAGCAAGAGCATCCTGATGAGTTGATCCGGGCACAGAAATCAAAAAACGAAGTACAGGCCTCCGCGGCAGAAGCGGTCAAATTCCCGAAGAAGCGGTCAAATTCCCGCCGAAGCGGGATCGCTTCTGCGACCAAACTTCCGTAGAATCGGAAATCACTGGAGAGTTTTTTTCCTTATTTTCACCTTCTTTTGCTAAAATTCACTTCAATTCCATTAGAATCACTTTGTAGCATCATTTGCCTAAAAATATAATAACAACCACCATAAACAACCTCATTTTATAATTAAAAACACATAATAGATAAGGAAAACAGGCTAGAATGAGTGGTAAAATCACCACTCATCATAGAGTCAGGGATTAATGTCATGTAGGAATGGAGGTAGGGATTAACGTGATATAGGTATGGAGGCATGGATTAGCGTCATGCAGATTTGGAGGCAAGTATTATCCACATGAAGATATGGAGTTAGGGATTAGCTTTATATATATATATGCATGACAAGGCTTTGACCCATGCAAAGAGCGAGTAGAAAATAAGAGTAGTATCTTTCTTAGTTAGAGACATATTCAGTGTCTGATGGAAGGATTGATAGTGAATTTTTTGTGTATAGATGTTTGCGAATGTTATAACTACGTCGAATTTTCCTGCATTCAAAGAAAAATTGTAATTTTATTGAGGGGAGGTTGGTATGTGCTTCGTCTGCTGTCCTTGCCTTGCTCTGTTTTGGAGCGTTATTTGAGTTTCCCTATTTAACACTTGACTGTTATAAAAACAGAGTTTTTGAAAATATGCAATTATTGATAAAAATATAGTTATTTTTGAAGCATATTGATATATCAAGTAATTTTTATATTAACTATGATTGTCACCAATTTCAGAGACATTGCATCTTTCTTATATTGGAATTATGAGGGTCCTCCTCAAAATTCTGCACCAGTTTGGTAAATGATCCTTCGACCGTTTGCTTACTTCGTTGAAGCTTCCTTGGATTTTTGAGAATCCTTCTTAAAATTCTTCTCATGTTTCTTAACCGATTTCTTACCATCTGGCATATGTTGGAGTCGGCCGGACATGCTCCAAAATTTTGAGGGTCGTCTTCAAAATTCTTCCCCAGTTTTTGATTTTGTGGATATAGAAATTTTATTTGATAGGACCAAACCCATAAGGTTGCATACGTATCTCCTTAAACGGGAATGAGTTGAAGTGTAGATAAATTACATCAGATGAAGAAATGCATATAGTCTATGTGTCTAAATTGATTTTTTTTGCAAAACTTCTCCGTCCATTTCAGCGAGTATGAGAGTTCCTCATGTCAACACCCTATGAACTATGTGCGGACCTTGCTAGTTGGGAAAAAATTTCCCTTTGGCTTCATCTTATTATGGGAAGATCTTCTTCAGTACAAGGTGTCCGCGTAAAAATTATCTTGGTTCTACCCTTTTGTTGAAAGCTCTTGACATTCTATTCTGGTAAAGTTGACCATGTCATACTACGTTTATCCATTTTCCATCTCTGAGGGCTGATTGTTCATAGCGGCTCCTTATCCATTCTGCATCATTGAGTTTGGCTTACTATATGATTCTTAAAGAAGGAATCTCTACCTTTGATAGGATGACAACCTCGGTACCATAAAAAAACATTCAAGGATTTGCCCCGGTTGATGTGACAACTTTAGTGTTGCATCCCAACAAAGAAAAAGGTAGCTTCTTGTGCCACTTTTTGTAGTTTTGTACTATCTTCCTTAATATCTTCTTCATGTTTTTGTTGGCGGCTTTTACAGCTCCATTCATTTGAGGTGTATAAGATGTGGAATTCATATAATTGATTTTGAAAGTTTCACACAGTGCTTTCATTAGATAACTGTTGAGATTGGCGGCATTATCAGTAACAATGGACTCGGGAACTCAGTATCGGCAAACGATACGATCTTTGATTAAATCTGCAACAACTTTCTTGGTCACAACTTTGTAGGATGCAGCCTTTACCCATTTTGTGAAGTAATCAACTTCCACTAGAACGAACCTGTGAATGTTTGAAGAAGTGGGCTCGACTGGACCAATGACATCCATTCCCCAGGTTGCGGATAGCGAAGGTGAGCTTGTGGCATTTAGCACATTTCATGACACTTGTATCATTTCGGCGTGCACTTGTCATTGGTAGCATTTGCAGATATACTTGAACAATCTGTTTGCTTGGTCATCCAAAAATAACCAGCCCTAAATATCATATTATCCAAGACCAAATCATTCATGTACATGCCACATGTCACAGCATTTATGTCCCCAAGTAGCTTAGAAGCTTCTTTTGCGTCGGTACATCTTAGGAATCCTAAATTGGGAGTTCTCTTGTACAATTTTCCTTTACTGTGGAAAAAGTGACTAGACAACATCCAGAGTATGCATTTCTGAGTGTGGTTTTCATGCTCCAGATACTCCCCTTTCTTTAAATACTCCTTGATTTCATGGAACCGAAGTTTTCCATCTATTTCTTCTTCGACATGAGTGCAGTATGCAGGCTGATTATGAGTTCTCATTCTGATAGGATCAATGTAATTCTTGTCCGGATGTTGTATCATGGATGACAAAGTGGCTAATGCATCCGCAAACTCATTCTAATTTCTTGGCATATGTAAGAATTCTTTTTTCATGAACCTATTTCTCAATTCCTGCACATGGTGCATATATGACAATATTTTGGAAATTTTTGTGGCTCATTCTCCTTGTATCTGCTGCACAAGCAAATCTGAATCATCGATTGATTACTAGCAGCTCCTGGATATTCATGTCGACTGTCATGTTCAGTCCTAGACTGTAGGCTTCGTATTCTTCCATGTTATTAATATATGGAAATCAGAGTTTAGCAGATACCGGATAATGTTGAACTACTTCTGATACCAGAACCTCTTTGATGCCCACTCCTTTGATATTTTCATCTCCATCCATGAACATCCTCCAACAGTCGCATGCTTCGGTAATGTCCTCTGCTACAAATGACAATTCTTCATCAAGAAAATATGTTTTCAAGGGTTCGTATTCTCCTCCCACCAGATAACAAGAGTATCTACCAATGTTTATCCTTTGACCGCCTTTTGAGTTACGCAGACGATATCGAACTCACTCAACAGTATCTGCCACTTAGCTAACTTCCCAATTGGTATGGGTTTCTGAAATATATATTTTAAATGATCAATCTTGGATATGAAGTATGTAGTATAAGCACATAAGTAATGCCTCAATTTCTAGGTCGTCAAAATCAAAGCACAGCAAGTGCTCTCAAGAGAGAGAGTACCCTGCTTCGTAAGGCGTGAGCTTCTTACTCAAATAACATATGCCTTGCCCGTTTCTCGTTGTCTTGCCATGTTGTCCCAAAACACATCTAAAGGCTCCATCCAATACAGATAAATAAAGTAGAAAGGGTTGTCCTGGTTCTGGTTGGACAAAAATTGTTAGTGTTGATGGGCACCCATTAATTTTGTCGAAGGCTTTATGACAATCCTCGCTCAAACTTGTCTGAACATATTTTCTAAGTATCTTGAAGATGGGTTCACATATAACTTTGGACTATGAAGCGACTGATATAGTTGAGACGTCCTAGGAAGTTGATCATCCTTTTTGCTCCTAGGTGGTGGTAACTCCTTAATAGCCTTCACTTTAGACAGATCCAGTTCGATCCCTCGATGATTGACAATGAATCCCAGTAATTTTTCTCTGGGAACCCCGAATGCACACTTGGCGAGGCTCAGCTTCAAACTGTACCTCCTTAACTTGTCAAAGAACTTTCTCATGTGTGCTATATTGTTTGCAACCCTCTTGGATTTTAAAATAATGTCATCCACATTTACCTCTATTTACTTTTGTATCATATCATGGAAGATAGTTGTCATGGCTCTCATATAAGTAGCCCCAGCACTTTTCAGACTCAATGGCATCTTCTTGTAATAGTATACCCCTCAAGGTGTAATAAAAGTTATTTTCTCTGCGTCTTCTTCGACCATCCAGATGTCGTCAAACCTGCGAAACAATCTACAAAATATTAGAGTTCATTATTAGCGGAATTCTCAATTAGGATGTGTATGTTTGGGAATGGAAAGTTGTCTTTGGGGCTGGCTTGGTTTAGATCCCAATAGTCAACACATACTCTGACTTTCCCATCTTTCTTCAGAACTTGCACAATGTTGGCTAACCAGTTTGGATACTCCACAACCCTAGGAACTTTTGCTTTAATCTTCTTGGTAACTTCCTCCTTGGTTTTCAGGAGAAATTTTTGTTTGAACTTTCGTAGTCTTTTGTTTTATGGAAAAACATATGGGATCAGTAGGAAACTTGTGAGCTACTATGGATGTGCTCAACCCGATCATCTCATCATATGATCATGCAAAAATACCCTCATATTATTTTAAAAATGGATGTACTCCTCCTTCTTTATTGGTGATAATTGAATAGTGATATGATCCTCCTTGAAAGTCTCGGCGTCTCTCAAACTTACCTCTTCGGTTTCGTCCACATTGGAATTTGAATTATTTTCAAAGTTTTCAACTTCCTTTGTCTCTTTAAGAGAAGGCTAGTTTGGAAAAGTTTACATGTCACCGGTTCATAACCGTGTAGAAAGAAAAACTATAGAAAATAGTAATGAATAATAAAGAGATAATACATTTTCTTATAACTAAAAAACATCAAGACAAGTGTGGCTCGATGAATCAACCACTTATTTTTGAAACAATAAAGTCTTTAAATTTAAATTACTGAAAATCATAAATGCCTAGAATTGCTATAGAAATAAAATATTCCAAGATACCTAGCGACACGGCAAGCCCGAGACGGTGTGGCGGTCCAGTTTCTGAGAACAGCTCCCTTCTCCACAATTTGAATAGTGAGGCATTCTTCCTCCTCCTCCTCAATTATGGCACTGCATTCCATGTCTTTATCCTCCAAGAACAGATTCTTCATCCTGGCTAATGCCTCCTCTTTTGTTGTTCCCTATATTGTATCAGCTTGGTGAATAAGCTTGATCCAGACGTGGCAATGGTTTCTAAATATGGTTATACAGTCCGCACCATGGAGGCAATCAATTTTTATAATCTTTCCATATACACTGATATTTGAGCCAAAAGGTAGTACCATGACCTTTCAGCCGTATTGGTTGAGTCATAACTTGGAGATTCTTCCCAAGCCTTTTGCCGGGTTCATACACAGACTATGTCCAATAATCGGGATGAGTTGACTGGTGTAAATGGGGTTACTCCTATTCCCGTGAATGATAACCTCCTAACGATTCCATTCAAATTTCACGGCATGATATAGTGTGGATGCCATATCCCCAGCAACATATATATATATGGTCGGCCCAATAAAAAATTGTATGAGGCTGGTATGTCGAGCACTTCAAACTCGACCTCGAACCAAGTTGTCCCTATCTGCATGCAAAGATTAATTTCCCCGATGGTGGCCCTTTGAGACCCATCAAAATAATTCACATTCATACTCTCGGCCCGTATTTCATGAAAACCTTTGTCCAGTCTCTTCGGAGTGTCCAATGGACAAATATTGAGGCTTGAACCTCCGTTAACCAAAACCCATGCAATGGATTTGTCTTTAAATTACACTTTGATATACAATGCTCGATTGTGACTCAACCCTTCAGTTGGTAGCTCATCTTTGTTGAATATTATCTTATGACTTTCCAGTATCTTCCATACTATAATTGTTATCTCTCCATCTGTGATGTTTTTGTCGACGCCCCTCTTTCTATATTGCGGACCGGGAGGGTCCGGAAATTGGGTACACGACATTATGGGAGGAAAACTCTTTGTTCTCCTGCGAGAATTGGGTTATGTATTTTTGGAGAGTTTCCACCTAATGATAATAGTGCATTAGGACACTTTAAATAGATGAAGAATTTTGAGACGAAGAAGGATAAACAGAGTTCGGGTAAGGGATTAAAGATTATCTCGAGGGAAAGGTGTTAGGCACCCCCTAGATCCACTTATTGTGCTGCCCTACCATGCTATAACTGTGACTTTAAGAAAAATAGAAGAAGCAAGAATAGCTTACACATAAGGATCAAAAATAAATTTGAGACCTTCAAGGAAAAGACAGGTGTACAATTTTAAGGAAAAGGGATTTGTTTGAAGAAAACATAATTTAAACAACAAATGTTCAAGAAAAAGGAAAGAGAGTCCTAGATTTGTAAAAAATATGGATCACATTAATGCAATATCCAGCAATCACTCCTCAAATTAAAGGTTGCACGTGATATTTGCACACCGGTCATCATATCCATATTCTACCCTTCCCACCCCGTCAAAGTATTTAATCATGATTAGCCTCGTTTATTTATTGCATGCTAGCACCCGCCCCATCCTATCAGTCCTAGCTATAAGGAATTCTAATCCTAACGGGGAAGGAAAGGATATAGGCATATATGGAGGTCAAAGCTAAAAATCTAATTGCGACATACAAAAAATAGTAATAAATATAGGGATGAACAAAGCAAATAAGTAAGGCTCAAGTTGACCTTTTGATCAAACAACACTTAGTTTAGTATGTCTTGCACATACTATTTTGGTCTTTAACTTAAATAACAAAGCGGACTGGTTTAACACATGTATTTAGATTAAAGGTCTGTGTTAGGAAACTTGGATCCAATTGTCAAAATTTAAGGAATTTTCAATAAGTGATTTAGAAAGTATTGGTTTCAGAAAGAAGTAGTTGCAGAAGAGTTTTGAGAAGACAATATAGATTGCAGCAAGTAAGAGATGAGTGTTAAAGAAGGGTAGAAATACTGCCTGGATATAGTAATAGGTGTAAACAATTTCAGAGAAGAAGTCAGAGGAAAAGTGCGAACTGCAGAACTATTTAAAAGAGTAGTTCAGAAAACCAAAATTTAGTAGGAAAATGTTAAGGCAGAAAGTTAAGAGGGAAATTGTTTCAGAAAAATGCAAATTTGATTAACTTAAAAGCATATTGGTTCAAAGGGTTTTATTAAAATATGGAGGCTCTTGAAAACCTTACTTAATTAAGACGTTAAAGACTTGTTGAAAGACATGTATTTCTTAAAACAAATTAGTCGAGTTTGATATAAAATCCCATAGGCATGATTCTACATTTTGAATTTTAGACTTGTTATTAAACTGATGAAAAAGTTGATTGTTTAATTAGCCCTAGGGTTTGCCTAATTAGTATGCAGTCCCTAAAGGAATGATTTCTATATGCATTGATTTACATGAACGTTAAAATCCTATAGGCAAGATTTCTAATGGTTTGCAATATGATTAAACTATAAACCTTATAGGCATGGTATCTAGGTGACCCGTAGCATAATTAAACGTTTAACCCTATAGGCAGAATTTCTAGTAGGAAAATTAAAGTCCAAAAGGCATGATATCTACCTTTTATTGATGCAAGAAAGTAAAACCCCTCCCATACCCTTTACTAATTCCCCAAATTCTTTTGCAAAAATTATTACAGAACTAGAAAAGAGGAAGGAAAATAAAAAATACATCAAAATTACAGCTAGATACGAGAAGCCTAATTCAATCTTAATGTCCAATAACAAGTGATTAACCAGCAATCGGATTCCAGATTTCCAATTCCTTCTCTCATCCAAAGTGTTTCAAAGTTCCAAGGAATCTCAAGGATTTCCGGCACTGCTTACACTAACGATATCATTATAATTGCAATAGTGCAGTGTAGAATAGCCATCCCACAGGCATCCATGTTCAGAGGGAGCTCAAGGTCCCAAAGCACGGCTTGCTAGAGAGGAGAAGAACATAGATCAAGTAGTTAGTGCAAAGTGATTGAGGAACCATAACAAATGGTGTTCATACCCAGCCATTGGTGCAGGCTGACACGCCACTGACCATTTGTTTGGTAAAACAAGTTAGGAGCAGACCCTTGAGGGTCAGACATGATATTGAGTGATGATTAGGACACCACCAGACCCAAGTCAGGATCAGCACATAAAATTGAAAGGGAAGTGGCAATTGACGGATTTAAGGACTTCAAAAGAACTCATTTCAGGCCCATATACAACAATAGTGCTGTTATGGCTAGAACTACAACTCACACACAAAGGGGTAAAAAGGGAAGGGATTAGCATATGCATACTACTAGCAGAACATAAAGAAAGAAAGCACAAAGACTAGGAAATAAACACATGGTGAAGGAAATCATAGCAGACCAAGAGGTATGCACACAGTAAAGTGGCATTATTTAACTAGAACATACAAGTTGCCAAAATAATAAAACAGCGGAACAATAGAGTAAGCAAACAATAGAAATCAACATGATCATACTCAAGTTTGCAGCAGAGCACTTGAGAGATCAAGAGAAGTCAAAATTTCTCTGAAAGTAAAAGGGAGAGTAGAGAACAAAGTGCTCAATGTTATCAATGAGAGAATCAATTTGCTTGTGAGAGAGTTTAGTGCAGAAGAGTTGTATTTACAAATGCAGAAATATTTGTGTAAGCAAGTGCGAATGTATTGAATTTGAAGTGTGTTTAGTGCAAAAGTGCACCCCCTTTTCATAGTGTAGAAGACAAGTGAGAAAAGGGTAAGAAAAATAATTTTGAAAGTGAATCACCAAGATTTCCCTTTAGCTAAGGGATTGATTTTAAACGGGCATGATAAATAACGAAAGGGAATAATTTGAAAACATTTTCCAGAGTTGTATTATAGGGTAATTACACAGGTCATTTTATAAGGAAATAATTAAACAACACACGGTTTTGATGAAATAGGGAAAGACGATCAATTAATGGTCAGTAAAATCAAGGCTTGAGTCTTAGCTCGAATGAATCCAACCAAGAAAGGTGAAGAGAAACTTAATTTAATGAAAATCATCAAAAATCAATCAAGGCCTTTTGAAAAGTACTCGGAATCAATCACAGGCTGGCCAAAGGCCTTTTGAAAGAGGGGAACTTATCATATAAAAAGCATATAGACATGCACAAATAAGAGAACATCGTATAGAAAAGATTCAAGGTTATAACAAAAGGTCGAGTCCAATTCATAGACTGTGAATGAGTTAAAAAGAGAACCCTAGGGTTCTGATATATAACCCTAGTCTGAACACCAGCTAAAATTTGCCAAAAGACCCTAAATCTTAGGGTTTCTAGGGAAGAGAAGAAGGTGAGCCATTAAAACAGACTCAGCGTTCTCTTTCAGAGACTTGCACGAAAACGAACTTAGGGAACAGTAGGAGACACATAAAAATAGAAATCACTTAGGAGAATATGGCAGTGAAATACAAAGCCTAGAAAAAAGAACTAGAAAAATCAAGTTCATGCGTAATAGAGAAGAGACACACGAGATAAACACAGATGAAACACAGAAGAAGAATGAGAAAGTTTTCCAGAAACCCTAACTTTAAAAATCGAATAATTTAAAAGAAAAGTTGGGGAAAACACTTGAAACATCGAATATAGAACAATAATAGCTATATCTAATGGAAAGCAAATATGAAAACCTCGATTAGATTTATAAATTCTCAGAACCCTAGAAACGAAAAGGCTTTGAAGAGGTCTGGTCATGGAGTCTATCTGATCCATAGCTAGGCTCTTAAGGATCGAATACGTCCGAACAAGGCTTGAGAGGCATATAAACTCAGATCTGTGGAGGATATGCTCGAACACCATTGAGGTCAAACCTCAAAATCTCGAACAAAAATAGCTTAGGAGTGAAGGAGAGTGGGCACAGGCCGTCTATGGCCTAAGAAGCCATGGAATCCGGTGAGATTGGTCGAATAATACGAAAGAGACGTTTATGGTTTTTCGAGCCTTTGAGAGCGTTTTAGAGAGTGAGAGAGTTTGAGGGTGGCGGTCGAAGAGGTAATGAGGGTTTGGGTTAGGTCCTGTATATTGAAAAAGGAAAGAATAATTTGTGGCTGTTGATCAAAAGGATCAACGGCCTGGATTTAAACATATTTCAGGCGGGTATAGGCAATTGGGTCATGGGTTGGAATTGGAATGGCCTAATTTGGGTTTGAATAATGGCTGAAATTGAAATGGAATTGTGGTTAAAATTGAAATGATTGAGGCTACAATTAAAATAACCAGTTTTTCTATTTTATATTATAAAAATAAAAAAGCGTTTTTAAAAGCAATTTAATGGCAATGAGTCAATAAATAATACGTAAATATTAATTTAAAATAATGGGATAAATTTGTATTCATAAAAAATGTCATTAAATCTTAAAAAGACAAGTATTGAAATTACATGCAATTTAGTTTTAATAATACCAAACGGATTTTTTAAAATATGCTAATTCATGTTGCCTATATTTTGACACAATATGAGGATAAAAATAATTATTCAACAAAAGGTTAATTTTAGGAATAATTATTTGATTTCGTGGTGTAAAAATAAGCCATAAATTAGTTTAAAAATCCATTAAAATGTCAAAACCTTTCGATGTGCTCATATATGCGCACATATGTTACTTTGAAAGTATATTGGGCATACGAAAGTACATAGTAAAAAATTGGGTATCAACAACTGCCCCTTCTTACCCAATGAGGATGATAGAGTTATCGGGTAAAGACCAGCTGGCCAATTTTGACCGGACCAGCTTATGAAAAGAATTTTGACCGAGCTCTAGCTTCTATGCTGCCTACATATCCCTGGTTTTACAAGAATCCGGTCATATGTAGTTCATGAACCTTTGACGGAGTGTGTCGAATGGGGACTCAAAAAGAACAGATGCGACACTTGTGTTTGATATACTATCTGATGTCGGACAGGTTACAGAGAACTGGAACGGGATTGCTCCTACTCAGACGGTCGTTTTGCGGACCGTTTACCTCTATGTTAGCAATGTAGCGTGTATTTTGCATAATTTAATCATGGTGCAAGATCTCATTGGACTACTAATTTTGTCTTCGGACTTTTGAGATGACGACTCAGACTATGAAGTCATGGGCCATGAGAGCATAAATAAAGATTCGCATGCCATGAAATGGTGTTCGCGGGCAATGCAAGTGGCTCCTCCGAACTATGACGCCTTTGAATAAGTTGGAAATCTTTCCGGCCATAAGGAGGTGCCAATATTTCAGCTGATAAATTCAAAGGGTGGCGATATCCTACCCGTTCAAAAAAATAGAGTGGCAATATATTAGCCATGTAGGATGAAGACGGAGCTTAGTCTCGAAAGGAAAATAAGTAGCCTTATGCAAAAAAATGCACATAGAGACAGAGCTTAGTCTACAAAGGCAGATGATAGCCTTGTGCAGGATGGAGATAGAGCTTAACCTCGGAAGGCACATAAATAGAATACGTAGGAAATGCAAATTGAGAAAAAGCTTAGTCTCGAAAGGCAGATAAGTAGCCCTATGCATGATGGAGATATAGCTTAATATCGAAAGGCAGATAAGTAGCCTTACGCAGGATGGAGGTAGAGCTTAACCTTGGAAGGCTGATAGATAGCCTTATGCAAAATGTAGATGGATACAGTGCTTAGTCTCGATAGGCAGATAAGTAGCCATATGCAGGATGGAGATGAAGCTTAACCTCGGAAGGCAGAGAGATAGCCATATGCAAAAAGAAAATTGAGATAGTGGTAGGTCTCAAAAGGCAGATGTGTAGCCTCATGCTGATAGAGGTATTGCTTAATTTTAGAATGCAGATAGATAGCCTTATGCAAAATGTAGATGGAGACAATACTTAGTCTCAAAAGGAAGATAAGTAGGCATACGGAGAATGGAGGTAGAGCATAACCTCATAAGGCAGAAACATAGCCATATGCAAAATGCAGATAGAGACAAGGTTTAGTCTTGAATAGCAGATAAGTAGCCTTATGTAAGATGAAGGTAGAGCTTAACCTCGGAAGGCAGATAGATAGCTGTATGTAAAATGCAGATGGAGATAGTGCTTATTCTTGAAAGGCAGATGAGTAGCCTAATGCAGATGGAGGTAGAGCTTAACCTCATAAGACAGATAGATAAACTTATGCAAAATGCAGGTGGAGACAATGCTTAGTCTCGAAAGGTAGATGAGTAGCCTTATGAAGGAATGTAATGAGTGAATGGTGGTGAGATTTTCTTAGCTGATAGCTGATAGCGACATTGTGGTTGTTGGGGATATTGGGTGGAGACAGTAAGTTTGTAAATAAGCGATTGTTTTGATTGTTTCCTTCTAGAATATACGGTTGTGTATTCAGATGATTTGTGCCCTTTAACCAAAATAAATCATGAGTTCTGTAGAAAGGTGGAAAGGTTAGTTCATCTTCCCATGGCTCCTTGTAAGGTCCCAGACAATTTTTCCAAGTAATATAAGATTTCATTATGCCAAGGTAGACTAATTATTTTATTTTGTGTGCAAATAAGGATCTAGGATATAATGGATATGAATTGGATATATTCATAAGTGTATAAGTCATATTAGAAGCGGTTTGGGTTCTAAGGAGAGGCCTAAGTCTAAGCCAAGTTGGAAAATTTCATATTAGACAAAATCTGTGAATAAGTGTGCACATGACCTCACTTTGAATGATCATATCTCCAGTTTTATAAGAATTTGTGTGAGGATATACCTATCAAATTAATGCTCTTCGAGTCTAGTTTCCAACACAATAAATCATTTGTAATTTTGAGGTGCATACATAAAGTTATGACCATTTTACTTGTCAGTATTGTTGTTGTTCTTCTTGTTTGTGAATTGATTGTTGTTTATCTTTGTGATTTGCTATTTGGTCATGATTGTTGTGAATTGAAATAGTACGCCGGGGTAGGGTTGCACGCCGCAACACGCTGTAATAAGGTGGCAGGTTGTGGTGATAAGGGTGGCCGACGTAATAAGGGTGGACGAGGTAATAAGGGTGGAAAAGTGACAGAAATAACTATTGAAATATACACTTTAACAAAAATTGTTAAATCGTTCATGTGGAATGGTGAAAGGAGACAGTAGGAGAGTTTGTAACCAGTGGGGCACTGATTTTCCCTTTGTTTGGCTAATTGTACCTTCTATGTGTGGTTGGGTTGTTGCTTCTGTTGCTTTTTTCTACTTGTGTATGCTTGAGTTTACTTGGAACAAAGTTAGATGTTGAAAACTTATTTACGTTGGTTGTTTCTTTGCTTGTGCATTTGATTGTTGTTTCTATCACTGTTATCCACTTGTGTATGGCTTAAGTTTACTTGGGACAAAGTCTGTTCATACATACCAGTACAATTCAAATGTACTGACGTCCCTTTTGGCGGGGGCGCCACATTCGTGTTATTATTTTAGGTGTCCATAGCAGGTACTCTAGTCCACCGATCGTAGCTTCTCATCACTTCCATTCGGGGCCCTATGTGGCTCACACCACTTGCGGTTTGGGATGTTGTTTTAATGTTGTATAAGGTATAGCCAGAGCCTTATTGCCGGCATTTCCATATTATCCTTCAATTGTCTTTACAGGCTCCGTAGACAGATTGTGGGTAGTGTCGGGTATGGTAATTTAAAAGATAATTATTGATGTGTGGCAACGATGTATAAAAATTGGAATACCTTTATTATGGTGAATTAAGTTGCTAAAGGAAATTTTTATTGGTATGTTTATAAAAGAATTTGGTTAATGGAGTTCTTATCCTCTAAATGGCTATTTCACTTGGTTATTAGGTAATGAGAATGAGGGGTATCACGTGAGGCATGACACTCCTGACATCACATATCGTTGGGCTAGCGTGGATAAATGATAACAATTCAAAATTTATGATTTATTAAATATAGCGTAAATATATATTTGAAAAAGATTTTCTTTAGGATAGCCAATGACTGCAACGTGGCTCAAAACATTGCGACATTTCTTTCTCCATAATTTTGAGGGTCCTTCTCAAAATTCTGCCCCAGTTTTTTGGGTTGGCATTTCTAACGGCTGTGCTAAATGACAAAAAATGGTCAACATTTGAATTTTGTGGGTTCTGCCCTAGTTTAGTGGGTTGGCACCGCTGACAGTGAAAAGACTGAAGAACCGTCTTCAGAATTTTGAGGGTCCTCCTTAAAATTCTGCCCCAGTTCAAATAGCGGGGGAAATAGAAATTTTTATTTAAATGTGACCGAACCCATAGGCCTTCCTACGTATCCCCTCTTTAACGGGAATCAGGTCAGCATATTTAAAATTATATTAGGAAGAAACATGTGATCATATATACTATCGTTTCACTGCATTTGAATTGACTGGCTTCGGATATACTTCTCCGCCCATTTCTGCAAGAATAAGGGCTTCTCCTGTTAGAACATGGTAAACCATGTACAGACCTTCCCAATTTGGAGAGTAGTTCCCCTTGAATTCTTGTTGATGTGGAAATATTTTCTTCAACACCAGCTGCCCTAGTGTGAATTTCCATGGTTTAACTCTTTTGTTGAAGGCTCTAGACTTTCTCTTCTGATATAACTGACCATGGAAAATTTCATTCATTCTCTTTAGGTCTATAAGGGCTAATTGCTCATAGCAACCTTTTAGCTATTATACATAATCTAACTATGCTTCTTGTATTCTTCTTAAAGATGGAATTTCTACCTCGGCAGGATAACCGCCTCCGTATCATAACGTAGCATGAAGAAAGTTACCCCTGTTGATATGCGGACTGTAGTACGGTATACCAGTAAGGAAAATGATAGCTTCTCATGCCATTCCTTATGCCCTCCGATCATCTTCCTTAGTATCTTCATGTTGCTTTTCTTTGTTGCCTCTACGACACCATTCATCCGAGGTCTGTAGGTTGTAGAGTTCTTGTGCCTGATTTTGAATATTTCACACATCGCCCTCATCAAGTGACTATTGAGATTTGAACCATTATCGGTGATGATAATATCTGGAATTACGAACCGGCAAATAATTCGGCCATGGACATAATCTTCCATAACATTCTTAGTTACTACTTTATAGATGCTGCTTTGACACATTTAGTAAAGTAATCAATTGCCACTAAGATGAACCTGTGCCCGTTTGATGTGGCGGGCTTGACTTGTCTGATAACATACATTCCCCAAGCAGCGAACGACCTTGATGAGCTTGTTGCAGTAAGCTCGTTTGGCGGCACCTTTATCATAACGGCATATATCTGACAGCGATGGCACTTTCGAACTTACTGGATGCCGTCTGTTTCCATAGTTATCCAAAAATATCATGTAGGAGCATCTTCTTTGCTAGTATAAAACCATTCATGATCAGTCTGCAGGTCCTAACATGCATTTCATCCAATAGTTTAGTTGCTTCCCTTGTTTTGACACACCTTAGAAATACCAAATCAAGAGTACTCCTATACATGATTAATCTGCTATGAAAGACGTTGTTAGATAACCTCCACAGTGTGCACTTCGAAGTGGCATTGGCGAGATCTCGATATTCTCCAGTTGTCAAGTATTCTATGATGTCGTGGAACCACGATTTTCCATACGCTTTTTCCTCAACATGAGCACATTGAGTTGGCTGGTCATAGATCTTGTCCTGGAAGGGATCAATGAAATTTGTATCTTGATGCTAAATCATGGATGACAAAGTCACTAGTGCATCAGCGAACTCATTCTGTATTCTGGGAACATGCTGAAATTCGTTCTTTGTGAACCTTTTCCTCAGCTCCTGTATGTGATGCAGATAAGGGAGTATCTTATAATTCTTATTTGCCCACTCTTCTCAAACTTGGTGTATGAGTGGGTCCATGACTCCAATAACTAGTAACTCCTACACATTCATGTCAATGGCCAGTTTGAGCCCCAAGATGCTGACTTCGTACTCGGCCATGTTGTTAGTGCATGTGAACCTAAGCTTTGTGGCTACCAGGTAATGCTGACCGGTTTTTGATACCAAGACTTCTCCTATGCCAACTCCTTTGAAATTTGCAGCTCTATTGAAAAACATCCTCCAACCACTATAGCATTCTGAAATGTCTTCTCCTATGAAAGCTACCTCTTCATCAAGAAAAATACGTCATTAGAGGCTCGTATTCTCCGACTCTAGCATTCTCAATGGGGTGATCCGCCAAGGCATGTCCTTCAACTAACTTCTTGGTGACATAAACAATGTCGAATTCACTTAACAGCATTTGCCATTTGGCGAGCTTGCAAGCAGGAATGGGCTTCTGAAATATATATTTTAACAGATCAATCCTTGATATGAGATAAGTGGTGTAAGCACAGAAATAATGCCTCTATTTCATAGCTACCCAAGTCAGAGCACAACAGATGCGTTCGAATAAGGAATATCGATCCTTGTACGGAGTAAACTTCTTGTTGAGGTGATAGATTGCTTGCTCCTTTCTCCCTGTTTCATCATGTTGTCCCAAAACACAACCGAACACTCCATCTGATACTGTGAGAATATGCAGTAGGAATATACGTGGTTCGGGCGGGACCAAGACCAGTGGCGTTAACAATTACTCTTTGATTTTGTCAAAACCTTTCTAACAATCATCAGTCCATTTGGTGATGGAATCCCTTTTCAGTATCTTGAAGATAGGTTCACAAAAGACGGCAGACTGAGCTATGAACCGGCTGATATATAGTTGAGTCTCCCCAAAAACCTCATCACATCTTTCTTTTTCTTCGGTGGTGGAAATTCTTAGATGTCTTTGACCTTTGAAAGATGTAATTCTATCCACTGGTGGCTCATGATAAAACACAGTAACTTTCCAGCAGGAACCCCAAATGCACACTTGGTCAGGATTCAACTTCAAATTGTACCTTCTGAATCTGTTGAAGAATTTCCTTAGATCTTCTATATGGTTTGCGGCTTTCTTGGATTTGATTATGACATAGTCTACATACATCTCGTTTTCTTTATGTATCATGTCATGGAAGATGGTGGTCATGGCTCTTATATAGGTGGTATCACCATTCTTCATACCAAACGGCATCATTCTGTAATAGTACATCCCCGATGGTGTGATAAAAGTTGTTTCCTCTGCATCTTCTTCATCCATCACCAAGCTCATGCCTCGCGCAGTTGTCAATCAAGATGTGTATATTTGGAAAGGGTAAGTCATCCTTGAGATTGGCACGCTTGCTATCCTGGTAGTCAACACGGACGCGAACCTTCCCATCCTTCTTCAGTACTGGCACAAAGTTGGCTAACCATGTCGGATACTCTACTACCCTGAGAACCCCGACATTGACTTTCTTGGTAACCTCTTCTTTGATTTTCAAACTCATGTCGGGTTTGAACTTTCTGAGCTTCTGCTTTACATGCGGACATGCTACATCTGTTGCAACTTGTGAGCTAGAATGGATGTGCTGAGACCATTCATAACATCATAGGACCTTGCGAAGATGTCCTTATACTCCTTTAATATCTTTGCATACTTTATCTTTTCTAACTACGACAAATGCACGCTGATGTGCATTTCCTTAAAATTCTCTCTATCCCCCAAATTAAGGAGCTCAGTTTCGTCCATGTTGGAATTAGGTCTAATCTCAAAATTTTCGACCTC
Organism: Nicotiana benthamiana; assembly: GCA_034376525.1. Taxonomy (NCBI): domain Eukaryota; kingdom Viridiplantae; phylum Streptophyta; class Magnoliopsida; order Solanales; family Solanaceae; genus Nicotiana; species Nicotiana benthamiana. The sequence goes on from CM067334.1 coordinate 134,762,261, forward strand.
CCTGACAACCTCTTATGGTATATCATCCTCTTTTGAATCTATATCCATTTGTTGCATTGTCTTGTTGCAAGTCACAGTCATTTGTTCATCATCAAGATAGGCAATAGTAATACTGTATAAATAAAATAAATGACAGAGAAAATAATAAGTGTGAGATATATACATAAAATTGGAAATGCTTTGATTGAATTCATTATTGTTTGAATCATCGGAGCTCTTTCCAAATGTAAAGATAATACATATAGAAAATGAACTAGTAAAAGTAAAGATACGATGCATGGTGCTTGTTTAGCCTTGCTACCCCGAATCTCTCCGATCGCTCGCGGTCCTGATCGACCAATTGGTAAGGCATTCCCCTGGATTGACAGCTTGAATGGAAGGGCCTTCCTCCTCGAAGATAATATAACAGTCCATATCATCTTCCAGAAACAAGTTCTGCATCATTGTTAGTGTTTCATCCTCCACTGATATGTATATAAAATCGGCTGGCAAAAAGGTCTGCTCCAACTTAGGTATAGGGTGATCCAATGGATAGTAGGGGTCGTTCCATGGTGGTGACCAATGGTTGAACTTCTCTCAGGTGTATTCATACCCTAAGCCAAAGGTAGTACCATGTTTATTCAGCTTGATGGGCTTAGTGATACTCTGGAGATTCCTGCCAAGTCCTTTTTATGGGCTCATACCCGCTCTAATACAAGATACTCTCAATCTTGTTGTCCCACCTTTTATCTTTATCCACGGCATTCACTCGCTCGGCATTTTGGTATTTTTCTCTGCATATTTTCCTTCTTCCTCCAATCATCAAGATGGTCTAGCGACTGTAAATGTGGTTGCTATCATCGCCATTAATAATCACCTCTTTGTGATTCCATTCAAACTTCACTTACTAATTGAGGTTTGATGCTACAGCTCCTGCGGCATGGATCTGGAGTCATCCCAATAACGTATTATAGGATGCCGGGACGTCTATTACATGAAAATCAACATCGAACCAGGTTTGTCCCATCTGCAAACACAGGCTGATTTCCCCAATGGTGGATCTTTGGGACCCATCGAAGGCTTCGATATTGATAGCTCCATCTTTGATTTCATGCAAACCTTTGCCAATGTCGCGGGGCTTATTAGTGGAAAAATATTAAGGATGGGTTCCCCGTCGGCCAAGAGGTTGGTGATGAAATAATCTTCGTATTGCGCTATGATGTGCAACACCTTGTTGTGACTGAGTCTTTCTGGTGGTAGCTCATCCTCGTGGAAGGTGATCTTGTGACTTTCCAACAATTGTCCTACCATATTCACCATTTTTCCCCAGTTATGTTGCTGGGAACATAAGCCTCAATAAATATTTCCATCACAGCATTCTTGTGTGCCTCATAGCTTTGCAGAAGAGCCATAATGGAAATCTATTCTGGTATTTTTTTACACGTCTCCACGACCGAGTATTCTTTGGCATGTATCTTTCTCCAAAGGACATCAGGTCTAGCTTCAACAGGCTTTCCCGAGGCTTGCTTGCTAGACTCAGCTAAATATTCTAGAGTGTACACCTTGCTTGTTCTAGTCATGCCCTGTGCGACGATTGCTTCTCCAGTCTTTGTTTCCTTTTTCCCCTAGCATCCATTGTGTAATCCAAAGGTATGTCGTTCGAATTGAACAGTGTCATATCTGTCATCTTGATCGGAATAGGCACCCTTAGAGGTCACACGGTAACTTCAAATGGTGCAGGTGCCTTTGGAATTTTGTACTCGACCTCAATTTATGTTAGTGCCCTTACAGGAGGAGTTTCAAAATCAAGTGGTATGGACATATTTACCTCATTGCCCTCAAAGAACAAGATCAAGACAATAATAGGATTGAGGGTAACTGTCAGCTTCTTATGTTCTTCTCCGTCGGCAATCAATTCAATCGTCCCTTTAGGGCCCCAATCATTCTCAATCTCGGTCATATGAATGCCTCCACCCTTTTGGTCAGCAAAGGGATTCCAAAATTGGGAACCTTATTGTCAATCAAGGTTTGAATCTTATCTTTCAACGAGCGACCCTCGTCCTTGGTATGGCCTTAGATTCCGGAATAGTATGCGCAGGTTATGTTCGAATTGTTCCATTGAAGTGCTTTTCTGGAGTTATGGCTGGGAGAGGTGTATCATAATTGGCTGCTTTGATTCTTTCATATAGTTGGTCGATTGGTTCGTCGATAGCGGTATATTACTTGGGAGGTCTTCAGTCAAAATTTGGTCTAGGTCGAGGAATGTTTTGGCGGGTGCGTGGTGACTGATAGTGTGAAGGTTGGGCATTATAGGCTTGGTACACAGGTGCGGGTTGGGAATATCTTTGTGAGGTGGGTTGATATGTAGGTGGTAGAGGTGAAGATGATTAGTAGGTAGGTGGTTGAATTTGGTATGTGGGCGAGGGTGCTTTGTAATTTAGGGAAGGTTGATATATCGGTGGAGTTGTGGGATATGTTTCGTATTCCATACGGGATTTGGTTCTTTGCACAATCATCACAGAATTCGCATCCTTTTTATTTGATGTGCCACCCTATAAATCCTTGTTAGTGGCCTGTAATGCTTCGAGATTACTCACCATACCATTTTTTATACCTTCCTCAATTATTTCTCCCAATTTGATGTTGTCGGAGAACTTCTGACCTTCTACCAGCATTAGCCTCTCATAGTATAGCGGATCTGAGCGTGAACAAAGAACCTATTCATTTGCTCTTCCTCTAAATCCAGCCTGACCTTAGCAGATTTTGACCTCCAACGAGTAGCATACTCGCGGAAGGTCTCTGTGGGTTTCATCATTTGATTCTAGATATAAAACGCATCTGGTGCTTCTCTTTGTTGAACCTAAATCGGTCCATAAAGTCGGATGCCATGCTCACCCAACTTTTCCATTTCATTGCATCTTGGCTGATGTACCAAGATAAGGCGTCACCTTTGAGACTCCTCATGAACAGCTTCATGCGGATTTTCTCGTCCCTTCCAACTCCTAACACCTTATCACGATACATACTTAAATAAACCCCGGGATCACCTATACCGTCAAACATCTCAAACATGAGAGGTTTGTACCCCTCCGGAAGTTCAACATATTGCTGAACACAAAGATCATCATAGTTCATCCCCTCAATGCCTTCGCTACCTTCGACACCCTGGGCCCGGCTAGTTAACTTCCTGAGATCAGCGACAAATTCATGATGAGGGAGTCTTTTTTGTCCGATTCAAATGCACCTGACATTGGATGGGTATAAGAGTATATTGTCCAGAAAGATGGGGTTCTTGTTGATGTGGTCATTTGTGGTGTTTTGCGTTCGGGGATGAGCAGTAGAGCATTATTGCATGTGTTGTAAACTTGGGCGTGAGTGGGTTGTACTTTTTATTGTTGGGTGTTTCTTGGAGGTATGGGTTTCTTGTCATTAACCTCAAGAGCGGTAATAGGGGTTGATTGGCTTGCCAATTTCTAACCTTGGTCCAACTCTTCCCGAAATTTCAGCAATGTTTGCTCAAGATGAGCAGCAGCCCCCATGGTAATTGGAGTATTCTGAGAAGTCTTCTCAATTTCCTTTCCAGTGTGGGCGTCTTCCCTTATTCCCTTGTTCTTGGTTTTGATCTGACTTGGAGGAGGAGAAGGTAGAGGGCCCTTAGGTCTTGTTGAGTATGTGATGGTGACAGATTGAATGAACAACTTTTGGGTAGGGGAATAAAAATAAAAGAGAAACAAAAAGGTAAAAAGTTAGTACGAATTATGAGAAAGAGAATATTGCGATATTTAAAGACGTGCAGGAATATCAGTCGTTTCCTAATTTGGGTACCTCGTTGTGTCCGAGGTAGGCCTAGCGAAAAATTAAATTTGGAGAACTTATAATGCTAAATGGCTTATTTTATTGATAAAAAATAAGATGAGTAAAAAAACGCAATTCGAAATGACTGAACTAAAGATGAAGCTAATGGACAGTGGCCTTATTTCATTATTAAAATAAAAGATCCTAACTACTACCTCCAAGAAAGACCTTCCCCAAATTCAGTATTCTCGCCTCCCTCGTATAGTTGCATGAACTCGCCAAGTCCTAATATCAGATAAGCTCAGGACAGATGTCCACCTGTACTTCCCCAGGCATTTTGGTGTAAGGCCCTGTGAAAATGAGTGCTCGGATGTTAACAGCTCATAAAGTCGAGTCTACCCATGTGGATCAGATCCTTTTTACTGTTTTGAACTTGAAAATGTGAAATCGAAATTTTTCCAGAAAAAGGAAAAAATTAGGTCCATAATGCGGTCACAGATCAACTATGCGGACCGCATTCCTACAGCAGAGTGAATAAGAGAGCAACAAAATTTTGATGTTTACAATACGGTCAAATCTGCGTCGCATATCAATATTTGGACCGTAGAATGATCATATATTGTCCTTGAGGAAATTCGAATGTCAGTTATGCGCTGCATTCTGCGACCGCAGAACTAAATTGCGTACCGCATGTCCACCGCATTCCCAACCTGAGAGGTTTGAAATTTGAGCCATTTCTGCGGTCCATTCTGTGGACTGCATGTCTGTTCTTCGATTGGAAATCGCGTCTTAGAGTGTGATCGCCTGGTATTTTTTCTAAAATTTTAGACCTGACCCACCTTTTATTAAAACACCTTCTCCCTCCTTTTAACACACTTTTGATCAAAAGTAAGAGAGAGGGAGAGAGGGTTCTTGAGAGAGAAAATGAATTCTTCATCATCTAGTGTTTCAAAATCATTGGAGCTTGAGAAAATCTTGGTGCATTGTCTTCCCTATAGATTTCTCAAGTAAAATCCATAACACATATTAAGCTTGGGAAGGGAACCTCATACACTTGCTTTGGCTTTTCTTCAAAAAATCTGCATGCATGTCTTCAAAACGCAAAAATCTTGTACAAAGGGAATTGACTAGTAACTATGAGTCCAAATTTCTAAAACCTAAGTGTTGTTCATGAACTAGATTGACTTCTTGATTGCTTGGGAAATCGGACTAAAGGTTTCAAGGGGAAAACTCAACTCCAGGCATGTATGGCTAACTGTGATCCTTGTAACATTGCCCTATGCTAGTTGTGAAATTATTGATAGTTGATATTCACGTGAGAATCAATGTGAAGCTTGGGTGGTATAATTGTGTGGTAACACTTTGCGGTGAATGTTGTGGAACTTGTAATTGGAACAATGGAAATTAATGTTATGTGCAACAATGGAAATTGAACACTGCGGATCAATGAACATGGAACACTATGGAACAATTGAAATGGGAATAATGTGGAATAATGGAAATGGAAACATTGTGGAACAATATGTATGATTAGTTGTGAATAACTGTTGTGATGATCTAAATTGTATACCAATTTGATGAACATGAGGAATTGTTGTTGCTAGTTGTGGAATTGCATTACCTTTGTTGTGGATCTATGTTAACAATGTGTTGTAGTTGATTTCTTGTATTTGTTGTTGAGCTGTTTGTCATTGTAAATTGAAAACTGTCTGGCGGTTTCGGGTTGCGTGCCAAAACACGGTGAAATAAGATGTGGGTTGGGGTGATAAGGGTGGCCTAGGAAATAAGGGTGGATGAGGTAATAAGGGTGGAAATTGTGATCCAATATCACTATTGATATGAATATGAATCATGAAATACGAAATGTGGAAATGTGAAAGAAGACAGCAGGAGTGTTTTGGGGCATTGATTGCCCATTTGTATGACTACTTGAATCAGTTGTTGTGATATGTTTGGTTGTTGATCCATGATTGTAATTGTACTATTGTTGTTCAGTCCTATACATGTATATGCATTTTGGCTTGAGTTTACTTGGGACATAGTTTGTGCATACGTGCAGTACAATTCAAATGTATTGACGTCCCTTTTGCCGGGGGCGTTACATTCGTGTTACGATTGTAGGTGGATCCGTGGCAGGCACTCCATTCCATCGTTCATGGCTCCTCCTTCTCTCTACCGGCGATATTCGTGTTGGTGAGCCCCTTTCCTTCCGGGCCTTGTGTGGCTCATGCCACCTATGATGTTGTATTTTTGAGTCTTATGTATTTTTTGTAAAGGTATAGTCGGGGCTTGGTCGCTGGCAAGTGTTGTACTATCTCTCAATTAGAGGCTCCTTAGATAGTGGTATGTAGGTTAGAACTTATGTATAATGGTGTATGTTTTGGATACCACGTTCCCTGTTAATAATAGTATATGTTTTGTAAATGTTGTTCCCTGTTAATCATAATGTGTGGTTATAAAAGAAAAATCATATGGTCTTTAGTTTGCAAAAATTTAATACCTTTTGGATAATTATTATTGAATAATATGGGGTAACGCGTGGGGAATAAGAAAGGCACCCAGGTCGACTAGACTAGGGATTCCGGTTGAGTGTCGGTCATGCCCTCGTATTTGGGGCGTGACAAACTTGGTATCCGAGCCTACGGTTTTGATGGAGTCCTTGGATATCTCAGAGCCATGCCTAGTAGAGCCCTTCTTATCGGTGTGTTGTCGACCACATCTATAAGTTGGGGGCTACACGGGCATTTAGGAAAAATAATCCTCTTCTTTGTTATTCAAAGTTCGTGCGGTGAAGTGATGTTGTGTCTAATTCGTGCTCTATTTCAACATTTCAGTGATGGCACCTAATAAGAAAGCTAGACTTGGCCTAGGGACCAATGCCACTTCCAGTGCAGCTGTGGATCATGTGCCGACTGCCGTGGGTGTAAGTGATTCCCCCGTCCTGAACTTGCCTCCTCCATCCGTTCCTGATCAAAGATTTCATGTTCCAGCAGCGGTCGAGGGTGCTAATATCGCTCCTGCCAATGCTCATAATCCTGATGTTTCTCGAGCTTTCGATTCCGGGATTTCTAATGGGGACCTTAGGGGAGCTATCCTGATGCTGACTCAGTTAGTGGCCGCCCAGGCCTAGATATCTCTTGATGCCCCTGTGTCCTCCAGCGGACAGGAAGATTCCTCCAGCTTTAGAGTTCATCAGTTTTTGCGGTTGAATCCTCCACAATTCTAAGGCACAAACCCATAGGCCGATCCGCAAGAATTCCTTGATGAGATGTACAAGACCCTTCGAGTGATGAAGGCTACATGGATAGAAGGGGTAGAATTGGCTTTATTAAGGTTGAAGGGGGTTGCGTGTTAGTGGTTCGAGATATGGGAGGATTCCCGTGAGGAGGGGAGCCCTCTAGCTAGATGGGATGAGTTCGTGGATGCCTTTATGGACCACGTTTTGCTTGCCGAGACCATGCCACCCTGTGCCACCAAGTTTGAGGTTCTTAAGAAGAGTAGTATCAGTGTTTGGGAGTATCATATGGAGTTCATGAGGTTGTCTAAGTATGCACCTCAGTCGGTGTCGACTATAGAGACTATAGTTTGGCGGTTCGTTCAGGAAATCAGTCATTTAGTGGTAAATGAGGCTGCCACAGCAGCACTGTATTCAAGCATGAACTATGGGAAGATCGTGGTTTTTGCTCAGGCCACGGAGGCCAGGAAGTTCAAGATTCGGGCAGACAGGGAGAGTAGCAGCAGGGCCCAGTCTATGGGTCACTTAGGGAGGTCAGCTCCAAGGAGAGGGTCATCAAGACCATCTCACTGTTACTCTCAATCCTCAGCTAGTGCACCATCATCTGTGCACCGTTCCAGTAGAGTATCCCTTAGGGGCCAGGTTGAGATAGTAGGAGGTCCCGCCAGTTCAGTCATTCGGGCTAAGACCTCGACAACAGGGAGGTATATGCTCCAATTGTTGGAGATTTCATATAGAGGCCTGTTACATGGATGCTCTAGTGTGTTACAATTGTAGGGTGAGAGGTCACATACAGAGGGACTGTCGTGCACTCAGGCAGGGCACGGGTAGGGGACTTGCTCAGACATCCAGTTCATCAGCTGCTATCTCATCGGTGTGCCATCCAGCCCCAACATGGCGTGTTGCAGCCAGAGGTTGAGCTCGTAGTAAGGGCAGACCCAGTAGGTTTTATGCATTGAGTGCCCGTTAGAGTTCTGAGGCTTCCCCAGATGTTGTCACTAGTATCCTATCTGTTCAGACCTTTGATTGATATGCTCTTATTGATCCAGTGTCTTCTTTTTCCTATGTCACTCCATTTGTTTCTTCGAGTTTTGGGATTGAATCGGAGCAGCTTCTTGAGCCGTTCTATGTATCGACTCTAATTGGTGATTCTATTACAGCCGCGCGGGTCTATAGGAATTGTTTTTTCATAGTAGGGGGTCGTGTTACCACGGCCAACCTTATCGAACGTGGGATGGTGGATTTTGATGTAATCATGGGGATTGATTGGCTCTATTCTGGCTTTGCCAAACTTGATTGTCGAGCGAGAGTCATGAGTCTCGAATTCCCTAATGGGCCGATTGGTGAGTCGAAAAGAAATGTGTGGTGCCGAAGGTTAGGTTTATTTCCTACCTCAACGCTTCGAAGATGATCAGAAAGGGATGTATGTATCATTTAGTCCGGGTGGCAGACACTACTCCAGAGGTTCCTTCCCCCGAGTCCGTGCCAGTTGTGAATGTGTTTCTTGAGGTATTTCCAGAGAAACTTCCGTGAATCCCCCCAGATAGAGAGCTTGACATCGGGATTGTTGTATTGCCAGATACCCTGCCAATATCTATTCCACCATAGAGGATGGCGCCTGGAGAGGTGCGAGAGTTAAAAGAGCATTTGAAGGACTTATTGGAGTAGGGGTTTATCCACCCAAATGTGTCTCCATGGGGCGCTCCGGTTCTTTTTGTCAGAAAGAATGACAAGTGACTTCGGATGTGTATCGATTATAGGCAGCTTAATAAAGTAACCATCAACAATAAGTACACTTTGCCTCGGATAGATGATTTGTCTAATCAACTGCAAGGTGCAAGATTCTTCTCCATAATTGACATGTGGTCCGAGTACCACCAATTAAAGATCATGGAGCATGATATTCCTAAGACCGCTTTCGTAACGCGTTACGGCCACTTTGAATTCTTGATCATGTCTTTTGGGCAAACCAATGCACCGGCAGTTTTTGTGCACCTTATGAATAGGGTCATTCTTAGACTCCTTTATGATTGTTTTCATTGATGACATCCTCTTATATTCGCGGAGCAAGGAGGATCATGCCAGCCACCTCAGAGTGGTTTTGCAGAATCTACATCAGCACCAATTGTATGCCAAGTTTTCCAAACGTAAATTTTTGTTGGAGTCCGTTGCTTTTCTGGGTCATGTGGTTTCCAGTGAGAGGATTCAGGTGGACCCCCAAAAGATTGCAGCGGTGAAGGATTGGCCTAGGCCCAACCGACGGAGATCCGTAGCTTTTAGGGTTGGGAGGGTATTATCGGAGGTTTGTAGAGGTATTCTCCACCCTCACCTCTCCTTTGACTAAAATGACGCAGAAATTAGCAAAATTCCAGTGGTCAGATGCTTGTGAGAAGAGATTCCAGGAAATGAAGTCAAAGTTGACATCGGCATCAGTATTGGCCTTGCCACAAGGCACAGAGGGGTTTGTAGTTTATTGTGCTGCCTCCAGGGTTTGTTTAGGGAGTGTTCTGATGCAATACGGGAGGTTATAGCATATGCTTCCAGGCCACTCAAGAATCATGAGAAGAATTATCCGACGCATGATTTGGAGCTTGCAGCAGTTGTGTTCTCCCATAAAATATGGCAGCATTACCTTTATGCAGTTCATGTAGATGTGTTTTCAGATTGCAAGCGTCTTCAATATCTATTCAAGCAGAAGGAGTTAAATTTGAGGCAGTGGCTGTGGTTAGAACTTCTTAAGGATTATGATACCGACATCTTGTACCCTCAAAGGAAGGCAAACGTGGTGGCCGACGCCCTCAGACGGAAATCCATGGGTAGTTTGGCTCACGTGAGATCGGATACGAGGTTCCTAGCTCGGGAGGTACATCAATTGGCCAGCCTTTGGGGTTTGTATCTCGACCTTGAATAAGGAGGAACTTATGTTGCATAATACAGCAGAATGGTTGCTCGTGGCAGAGGTTAAAAAAAAAGCAGTTTGTTGATCCAACGTTGGCATAATTAAACGAGGCGGCTCTAAGTAACAAAAGTTTTGCATTTTCGCTCGGCAACAGTGATGGTGTACTACGGTGCCACGATAGGTTATGTGTTCCAGATGTGGATAATCTCCGAGTGAGGGTATTTGTGGTGGCTGTTCATTCCAGCTATTCAATGAACCCAGGCTCTACAAAGATGTATCACGATCTCAAGGAAATCTATTGGTGGAGTGGTATGAAGAAGAGTGTAGCGGACTTTGTCTCCCCAAATTGCCAGTAAGTGTAGGCCGAGCATCAACGACTCGGAGGGTAGACTCAGCTTATAGAAATACCGATGTGGAAGTGGGAACTGATCAATATGGACTTCATGACAGGACTACCTCGTACTGAGTACAAGTTCGACTCAATTTGGGTAATTGTGGATAGGTTCACCAAATCAGCTCACTTTTTGCCAATCAAGTCCACCGATACTGCGGAACTATATGCTCGGTTGTATATCAATGAGGTAGTGAGGCTTCATTGAATGCCACTTTCTATCATTTTGAATCGAGGAGCTTGGATTACAGCTAACTTTTGGTGGAAATTTCAGCATGGTTTGGGTACTCAAGTGAATCTTAGCACAGCTTTTTCATCCGTTGACAGATGGCCAAGTAGAGTGGACTATTTAGACGCTCGAGGATATGTTGAGGGCATGTGTCTTGGATTTCAAAGGTAATTGGGATGATCACCTGCCCCTTATAGAGTTTGCTTATAATAACAGCTTCCACGCAATCATCCAAATGGCCCCATTCGACGCATTGTACAGAAGAAGGTGTAGGTCCTCGATCGGGCGGAGAAGGTAAGAGTCATATAGGAGAAAATGAAGACTGCTCAAAGTCGCCAGAAATCCTACGTGGACGTACGTCGAAGAGAATTGAAGTTTCAAGAAGGATATTGGGTATTCTTGAGGGTGTCTCCTATGAAAGGAGTCATGCTTTTCGGGAAGAAGGGAAATTGAGTCCTAGATATGCCGGGCCTTATCAAAATTCTCAAAGGATCGGTCAAGTTGCGTATAGCTTGGAATTACCCCGTGAAATGTCCCTAGTGCACCTACTGTTTCATGTATCCATGTTGAGGAAAGTTGTGGATGATCCGTCTAAAATTGTGCCAGTTGAAGACATCAAGGTTACGGAAGAGCTATCATATGAGGAGATTCTTGTTGCTATTGTGGATACGCAAGTCCAAAAGTTGCGAAACAAGGAGATTGATTCAGTTAAGGTGTTGTGGCGAAACTAGCAAGTCGAGGAAGACACGTGGGAACCAGAAGATGAGATAAAGATAAGATACCCACATCTATTTGAATAAGTTAGAAATGATCGTGCAAATATTTTCCTTAGGAGATCTAATTTTGTGTTCTGTTAGGTGTAAGATTGATTCGTTCTCTTTCCAAGTGCCTTATTGTGTAGTTTCTCCAAGTTGTGCCAACCAAGTTTATGTGTTGTAACTATTTAAACAATGTGCAGTCCTTTTGGTAATGAAAGCTTTGTGCTTCCAGGGTATGGTGATGCATGGAGGTAATATTTAATTTTGTATTGATACTGTGTGTCAAGATGTTCTAGTTGTGTACTGATTAGTTTTTGCATGAAGGAATTGTATTGAGAGGAATAATTGTGTTCTACCCTTCTGATATGTAATTGGCTTTAATAGTGCAGGCGATTAATGCTTAATTTGATTATATGTTGTGTGCCAAATGGTTAAAAGTCAATCAAGGGGTTGAATATGTCCAAGTGTGAGAATTATGCATTTTACAATTGTTGTAAAGGTAGCAAGTTTTGTAGTAATGCTTGGGAATGTGTTTTGGAGGTTCGTTGGCAGGTGGTAATGTCCATATTACAATGGAAACTCTGGAAAAATTTTTCTAAAACGAACTTATAAGTTAATAAAAGTGTGGAAACTTGTATATCATGTTTTCAAACTCATTTTGTTCCCATGTCCTCATTCGAGGACGAACGATCTTAAGCGGGCGAGGATGCATGGCCCGTGAAAATGAGTGCTCAGATGTTAGCAGCTCATAGAGTTGAGTCTACCCATGTAGATCATATCCTTTTTACTGTTTTGAACTTGAAAATGTGAAATCGAAATTTTTCCTGAAAAATAGTCAAAATGCGGTCCAGAATGCGTTCGCAGATCAGCTATGCGGACCGCATTCCTACCGCAGAGTGAATCAGAAAGAAACCATATTTTAATGTTGAAAATGCGGTCAAATGTGCGATCGCGTAATCAATATGCAGATCGCATAGTGATCACATATTGTCCCTAAGGAAACTCGAAGGTCATTTCTGCGGTGCATTCTGCGACCGCAAAACTTAAGTGCGGACCGCATGTCTGTTCTGCGATTGCAGATTGCGTCGCAGATTGTGTTCTCCTGGTATTTTCAAAAATTTTAGACTCGAATCACCTTTTATTAAAACACATTCTCCCTCATTTTAACACACTTCTGATAAAAAATAAGAGAGAGGCAAAGAGGGTTCTTCAGAGAGAAAGTGATTTCTTCATCATCTAGTCTTTCAAAATCATTGGAGCTTGGGAAATTCTTGCTGCATTGTCTACCCTATTTATTTCTCAGGTAAAATACCTAATCCATTTTCCCCAAATATTGAAGTTAAGCTTGGGAAGGGAACCCCATACACTTGCTTTGAATTTTCTTCATAAAATCTTTATGCATGTCATTAAAATTCAAAAATCATGTAAAAATGGAACTGAGTAGTAACTATGAGTTTAAGTTTCCAAAACCTAAGTGTTTTTCATGAACTAGATTGACTTCTTGATTGCTTTGCAAATCAGACTAAAGGTTTAAAGGGGAAAACTCAACTTCAGGCATGTATGTCTAACTGTGATCCTTGTGAAATCGCCTATGCTAGTTATGAAATTGTTGATAGTTAATATTCATGTGAGAATCATTGTGAAGCTTGTCTGCTAACACTTTGTGGTGAATGTTGTGGAACTTATAATTGGAACAATGGAATTGAATGTAATGGGGAACAATGTAAATGGAACACTGTGGAACAATGGAAATGGGAATAATATAGAATAGTGCAAATGGAGATATTATGGAACAACGTGTGTGATTAGTTGTGAATAACTGTTGTGATGATCTAAATTGTATACCAATTTGATGAACATAAGGAATTTTTGTTGCTAGTTGTACAATTGCATTACCCTTGTTGTGAATCTATGTTAACAATGTGCCATAGTTGATTTCTTGTATTTGTTGTTGTGAATAGAAAACTGTCAGGCAGAGTCGGGTTGCGCACCGCAACACGGTAAAATAAGGTGTGGATTGGGGTTATAAGGGTGGCCGAGGTAATAAAGGCGGACGGGTCAACAAGGGTGGAAAATGTGATCCAATATCACTATTGATATGAATATGAATCATGCAATGATTAATGTGGAAATGTGAAAGGACAGCAGGAGAGTTTGTAATATGTGGGGCACTGATTGCAACTTTGTATGACTACTTGAATCGGTTGTTGTGAGATGTTTGTTTGCTCTCCATGGTTGTAATTGTACTATTGTTGTTCACTCCTATACTTGTATATGCATTTTGGCTTGAGTTTACTTGGGACAGAGTTATTTCATACGTGCCGGTACAATTCAAATGTACTAACGTCCCCTTTGTCGGGGGCGCTACATTTGTGTTATGATTGTAGGTGGATCCGTGGCAGGCACTCAATCCACCATTCGTAGCTCCTCCTCTCTACCGGCGGTATTCGTCTTGGTGAGCCCCTCTCCTTCCGGGGCCTTGTGTGGCTCAAGCCCCCTATGGTGTTGTATTTTGGAGTATTGCGTCATTTTTGTAAAGGTATAGCTGGGGCCTTATCACCAGCAAGTGTTGTACTATCTATCTCTTATAGGCTTTATAGACAGTTGTATGTGGGTAAGAACTTATGTATAAAGGTATATGTTTTGGGCGCTTTAAAACTTGTATACCACGTTCCCTGTTTATCATAGTATATCTTTTGTAAAATATGTTCCATGTTAATCATAATGTGTGGTTATAAAAGAAAAATCATATGTTCTTTTGTTTGCAACAATTTAGTGTCTTTTGGCTAATTATCATTGAATAATGTGGTGTAACGCGTGGGGACTAGGAAAGGCACCCAGGCCCACTTGAATGGGGATACCCTGTTGAGTGTCGGTCATGCCCTCGGATTTGTGGCGTGACATTTGAAAATCTTTAATTCTCCTTGAGAACGACCCTTCCAACTCCACTCGACCTCGTTCCAGATACCTTAATCGCTTTTTGGCGTTGAGAGTCATATCTTTCCACTCGGCGATCAATTTCTAGTGAGCTTCTTGTATTTACTGGTGTTTATTTTTGCATTCCTGAATTCTTTTGCGCAATTGATTATACATAACTTGCGCTTTAAAATTTTTCATCAATAATCCTGTGACCTCGGATGAACCTCGGAGGACCCAAACCAGTGTGATTGTCCTCCAACCAACCAGAGTAGTGTGGAACACATCCTGCCTAATACATGTCTGCCTCAATAGTTTCTCTCCCTTATATGAGTTTGCAATGCCACATATGTTTAGCATGACATCGGTGGGGGCAATCGTCATTTTGAAAGTCTACCTTGAAGTGACTAATTTTATCTACCCTTGGTATGATCTGCTTCCTTCCGGCATGCCTCATGGCTCGGAGAGGGACATAAGGATAAGTTCCCCTCTGACCGATGAGTATGAGGAATGGTGCATCCCGAGACAGTACAACGAACTCCCCGGTTGGTAACCACTCAACATCCACCGCACTTAATCTTCCTTTAGATTTTTAAATAGCTCTACCCATCCCTCATCGTCCTTCGACTAGGCGAACGTGTTGGGCATGAAGTTCATTTGCTTTGGGTGGTGGAAAGCGATATGATCATCCCAATCCTTGCATATAATCTCATGCCGGTAGTCACCTTTCTGAAAGTGTTCTATGGGCCATTTTTGAATAAAAGATTACAACCTTCGAAGTGTGGGTCCCCTTGTTGAGATTTTCTGAAGGCTCGATAGATTTCAGCGGTGATCATGGGCACTATGCTGAAAGACTTCCCGTCGATCCCTTCTATTATGGTCTTGCTTACCATGGCTAGCCTGGTGTGAATATGCCCTAATGAGGTAAGGGTGAACATGTTGTTGTAGGTGTGATAGGACTTGCTATGGCCATATCTCTCGTACAAATAGTCAAATGGTATGTCGGAGCTTTTTAGACAAGCCAGATCTGGATTTTTCTTGAGCCCCATCATCTTAAGAAGGTCGCTACCATTCCGATTTTCTGGCATATGCAGACCTAGAGTCTCCCATGAAATACAAGCAAGACCCCCTATTTCTTCCAGTAAAGGAGTCATTTCCAAATCCCCAAAGTGAAACACTGATCGATCACTATCCTAGAATAGGGTTGCAGCCTCTATGATTTTATTGTCAGGCTGTATTTCCATAAGTGAAGGCAAACTCCCTAAGTATTTGCGAACAAGGTTCTGATCGCTGGCATGAAGGTCGTCCCACCAGCTTAGCAGCCTTAGGTGAATGTTGGTTTCCATACCGAATCTCGGGACTTCGTTCCTCATTTTCTGCAAAACAAAGGGTTTGACCCAGACTTGACTATTTAAATCTATAATCTGCGTAAAGGCATTTAGTTCTCCAAATAAATGCACATAACATGGGCTGTCTGTTTGGGTTTCAAGGAAACCCGATGGACTTTTGACTAGGCTGTCTTAATGAGTCATTATGTGGACAACATACCTAGCTCGGCTAGCTTTGACCATAATGCATGAACATTTTAACAGAGTAATGTTTCTATTTTTGAAGTGCTAGACAGATACCCTTGAGCGGACAACTCAAGAGGGCAAGGCACAGAATTGTTGACTATACTGTTGATTGTCTGTTTTTACCGCAAATATGCCATTTCCAAATTTAAGGGATTATAATATTGGAAGAGTGCAACGACTCATTATAAGCGTTGCTACAGTATTTGTTTTGGCACGAGTGGAGTATGATGTTGAAGGTGCAATTACAAGAATAAAATAAGTTGTCATGTATTTTCATGTACATAAGATAAATGATTACAATAAATGGTTGAAATTACAACGGTATTGAAAAAAAAAAGCAGTAAAAGAAAAAAGATAAAGGAAAGAAAAGACATGAAGATCCAAGTTAGTTCATGATAAAATAATTAAGGTCAAGAATAAAGGCAATTAATGAAGCAATAAAGTCACAAGAAGCATGTAATGGTAAAAAGCCTGAAGAATTCCCCAGCAGAGTTGCCATGTTGTCAATGCCCCCTCTTTCCATACCACAGACCGGGAGGGTCCGAAAATTGGGTCCATGACATTATGGAAGGACAACTCTCTATTCTCGTGGGATAATTGGGTTATGGAGTTTTGGAGAGTCATCACCTAATGATTATAGTGCACTAGAACACTTTAAAGAGTTGAAGAATTTTGAGAAGAAGGAAAACCAGAGTTCGGCTAAGGGATTATAGATTATCTCGAGGGAAAGGTATCAGGCACCCCTCTAGATCCACTTAGTGTGGTTCCCCGGCATGCTATAATTGTGACTTTAATAAAAATTAAAGAAGCAAGTAAAGCTTACACATAAGGATCACATATAAATTTGAGAGCTTCAAGGAAAAGAAAGGAGTAAAATTTTTAGGAAAAGGGACTTTTTTGAAGAAAAAATAATTTAAGGAAGACATGTACAAGAAAAAGGGTAGGTAATCTTAGGTTTGTACAAAATATGGATCACATAAATGCAATACCAAACAATCACTCCTCAAACGAGGGATCGCACGTGATATTACTGCACCGGCCATCATATTCATATTCTACCCTTCCCACCCCATTAAGGTATTTAATCGTGTTTAGTCTCATTTACTTATTGCATGCTAGTACCCATCCCCTCATATCAGCCCCAGGCTATAAAGACTTCTAATCCTAAAGGGGAAGGAAAGAATATAGGCATATATGGAGTTCAAAGGTAAAAATTCTAATTGCGAAATACAAAAATAGGTAAAAATAAAGGGATGAACAAAGCAAATAAGCAAGGCTCAAGTTAACCCTTTAATAAAAGAACACTTAGTTTAGCATGTCTTGCACATTCTGTTTGGTCTTTAACTTAAAGAATGAAGTGGACTGGTTTGACACATGTATTTACATAGAAAGTCTGCATTAGAAAACTCGGATTCAATGTCAGAAGTTAAGGTATTTTAAGCAAGTGATTTAGAAAGTATTGGTTTCAGAAAAAAATAGTTGCTGAAGAGTTTCAGAAGAAAATATAGATTACAAACGTAAGAGATGAGTGTTAGTGAAGGGTAGGGAGACTGCCTGGACATAGTAATATTTGTAAAAAAATTCAGAGAAGAAGGCATAATTACTTAAGGAAAAGAGCAAACTGCAAAACTGTTTCAAAAAGTATTTCAGAAGACCAAAATTTAGTAGGAAAATTTTAAGGCAGAACGTTAAGAGAGAAACTGTTTCAGAAAAGATGCAGATTTGAAAAACTTAAAAGTATACTGGTTCAAAGGGTTTTATTAAAAGATGGAGTCTCTTTGAAACGTTACTGAATTAAGACGTTAAAGACTAGTTGATTAACCGATATTGCTTAAAATGAATTAGTCGAGTTTGATATAAAATCCCATAGGCCTGATATCTACATTTTGATTTTTTACACTTGTTATTAAACATATGAAAAAGATTATTGTTTAATTAGCCCTAGGGTTTACCTAATGAGTATGAAATCCGGAAAGGCATGATTTCTATATGCATTGATTCACATGAACCTTAAAATTCTATAGGCAATATATATCTAATGGTTTGTAAATTCATTGAGTATTAAACTTTATAGACATGGTATCCAGGTGTCATGAAGCATAATTAAACGTTGAACTCTATAGGTAGGACTTCTAGTAGGAAAATTAAAGTCCTAAATGCATGATATCTACCCTTTATTGATGAGACAAAATAAAACCCCTCCTATACCCTTTTATTAATTCCCCAAGTTCTTTTATAAAAGTTATTACAGAACCATAAAAGAGGAAGGAAAATATAAAATACATTTAAATTACTACTAGATCCGAGAAGCCTAATTCAATCTTAATGTCCAATAACATGTGATTAACCAACTTCTGGATTCTAGTTTTCCAAAGCCCTCTGCCATCCAAAGTGTTTCAAAGTTCCAAGGAATCTCAAAGATTCCTAGCAATGCTTACACATAGGATATCATTAGAATTAGAATAGTGCAGTGTGGGAAAGCCAGCACCCAGGCATCCAAGTATACAGGAATCTCAAGGTCCCAAAGCATGGCTTGCAAGAGCAGGGCAGAACTTAGATATAGGAGTTAGTGGAAAGTGATTGGTGAAACATAACAAATGGTGGTCAAACCCAACCATAGGTGCAGACTGGCACACGCCTGACCATTTGTTTTGTCAAACAAGTTAAGAGCAGACCCTTGAGGGTCAGATCTGAGTATGAATGATGATTAGAACACCACCAGACCCAAGTCAGGCTCGGGACATAAAAGGAAAAGGGAAGTGGTAAGTGACTGAGTTAAAGAGTTCAAAAGAACTCAGTTCAGGGAAAGAGATTGCAATAATGTTGCTATAGCTGGAACTACAACTCACACAAAGAAATAAAAAGGAAAGAGATTCACATAAACATACTAGTGGCATAACATACGCAAAGAAAGCATAAAGACAAGGAAATAAACATATGGTGAAGGAAATCACAACGGACCAAGAGGTAAGCACATAGTGAAGGGGGCATTATTTAACATTGACATACTAGTTGCAAAATTGATAAAGCAGCAGAACAGCATACTAAGCAAATAGTAGAAATCAGCAGGAGCAGACTCAAGTTTGCAGTGGAGCACTTTAGAGTTCAAGAGAACTCAAGAATTTCTCATAATGTAAAAGCGAGGGTAGAGAAAAGAGTGCTCGATATTATAAATGAGAGAAGCAATTTGCTTGTGAGAGAGTTTAGTGCAGAAGAGTTGTATTTTTCAATGTAGAAATAGTTATGTAAGCATGTGTAAAATATTGAATTAGAAGTGTGTTTAGTGCAAAAGGGCACCCCTTTTTATAGTGTGGAAGACAAGTGAGAAGAAGGTAAGAAAAATAATTTTGAAAGTCAATCACAAAGATTTCCCTTTAGCCATGGGATTGAATTCAAACGGGCATGATAAATAAGAAAAGGAAATAATTTGAAAACCTTTTTAAGAGTAGCATAATAGTGTCAAATACACATGGCATTATTAAAGGAAATATTTGAACAGCATATGGTTTGGACCAAATAAGGAAAGACGATCGATTAGCGGTAAGTAGAATCAGGGCTTGAGTCTTTGCTCGAATGAATCCAACCAAGAAAGGAAAAGAGAAACTTAATTTAAAGATAATCATCAACAATAAATCAAGCCCTTTTGAAACGTACTCAGAATAAATCGGAGGTCTTTCAAAGCCTTGCCCCCGATTTTCTTGAGCACCATTGTTATTCCACCCGCCTTGCTTATTGTGTTGTTCCAACTTTGTTGTTTTCTCCTCTCTAACTTCCTTGACAACACGAAATGTTGTTCCCCCAATTTCAACCTTGGTTGTTGTTATTGATCCAGTTACCACCTTGTATATTGCCCCAATTTCCTTGGCTTCTCCATTGTTGTATTCCCTTGATTATCTTTATTCCCTTGATATTTGTTGCTGCATTGGAATTTCTCAATTTGATCATCATAGCATTCATTTGAATAGCCACCACCATCATCATATATATCAAAATTTCCTTGAGGTTGTTTCCCTCATCATATTCACTCCTTCTATGGCATTGACTTGGCGCGGGTTTGAACTTGTTGTAACTGCGCTTTAGCCAACTGATTAATTGTTGTTGTAAGTTCGGCAATGGCTTCGCTGTGATCATGTATCTCCTTATGCATATGTATGACATTAGTATCACCTTGAGGAACATTAGCCCAGCTTTTCCATGCCGATGATGTATTGGCCATCTCATCTAACACATCACAATCTTCATTGTACAGATGCTTCATAAAATTTCCTCCCACCAACTGGTTCACAATACATTGGATGGTTGTGTTAATGCCCCAATAGAACCTTTGTTGGATCATCATAACATTCATGTCAATGTTAGGGAACTATTTCACCATCGTTCTAAACATCTCCCATATCACGTGTAGCGGTTCAGTCGGCTCTTGCTTGAAGGCTAGAATCTTCCCCCGTAGAGCCGCCATGTTACTTGGAGAGAAAATAACAGCGATGAACTTGTCCGCCAACTCATCCCATATAGTGATGAAATGACTGGGAAGCCTCTTCAACTAGTCCAATACCTTCCCCCGAAGAGAGAACGGAAAAATTCGAAGTCTCAATGCATCCTCTGAAACATTTGTCTGCTTGCTACCTCGACAAGTATTCACGGAGCCATTCAAGTGTTTACAAGCATTCTGATCGGAGGCCCCCTTGAAATAACCTCATTGTTTGAAGAAGGTGAGCATCACATTTTTAATCTGGAAGTTCCCCGCCCGGATTTGGGGAGGAACTATTGCACTTGCGTACCCTTGATTAGGAAGAACTCTTGGGACCGCTCTTGGTGGAGGTGGAGGAAGGTCTGGTATATTCACATTTGCATTGGCATTAGCATTGGCATTATGACCTCTCCTCAGAGCTTGAGGTAATACATCTTCTTGTTTTAGATCCTCAACCTCCTCCCCTATGACCACGTTTCCAAGAGGGTCGATCATCAGATGCTGTTTCGCGTGAGCATTGGTTTAATTGAACATTATGAGTTGTTTCCTTGTGGTCGAACTTTGATGTTGTTGCATTTGGAGTGACTTCTTTTGTAGCATTTCTTGGGACAAAAAGTGGAGAATTATGGTTCAAGTTGCTGTTTGGACATGCTGTTGGTTGCAGTATCGCACGACAGTGCTTTGTTGCGATTTTCCCTTAAATTTTTGCTTGACAGGAGCATCCATGTCCTCTTATGCACAATCCTGATCAACCTCTTGCTCGTCTTCTTCTCATGTTTTGTTGGATGTCCACACGAGGACTGGAGATAGGAATGGAGGGAGAACAATGATCTTTGGCCTTTATTTTCAAATTTGTATCATTAGCAGTAGCTTTATTCAATGTCTCTGTGGTCGCGGAGCTATTTTGATAATAGCTGTCAATCATCTGCAAATTCTCTGCATTGAGCTTTCCATCCTCATCATTCACATTGACAAGTGCAGCAATAGAGTTTGAATCTGTAAGTAAAGCGGCTGGATTGTTTTCTGTGATCTGCAATTGTTTTTTTGATTTTGGAGTTACTTGCACTAATGCAGCATTAGAGACATCTGCATCAACTGTACCTATAAAAATAGAGACACTGCCTTGTTGAGCCATATCATGCTGGTTAGAGGTATCTTGACGAAATGATTTTTGCGCAACATCGTCATCTGAATGGTTTGCTGTTAATTGAAGAATTTCACTCACAGCATGGAGGTTATCATTTGCACGAACTGCTCGATCAACAGTACAATGCAAAGGAAGTGAAGAGTCCAATGTAGAAAAAATAGAGACTGCAGTAATTGTGTCATTATGCACTGACCAGTTGGTACACTCATTACCCTTTGTAACAGATGCGTCAAACTCCAATTCCATAACATGACATTGATCATCCACCTCTTCCTTTTGTGCAGACCATTTAAAGCCATCCAAAGCAATATTTGGCTTAAAAATTGAATGTACCGTGCCTGGTACAATTACCTCCCCTGCTTCTAACTGTTGCACATTGGACTTGACCTGCTGTCCTTTGCATATTTCAGTTGAATTGGCATGCTTAGAAGTATCAAAAATCGATTCTTTATTCAAATCATAACATCCTTGTTGTCCATGTACTTTAGAAACATCAAGTAGATTTGGAACTGAATTGTCCTCTAGTTGAACTGCTGTATCAGAAGGATCTGAAGAACCTTATAAAGTATCCGAGGCTTCCAAATTTGTACCATTTCCTTGACCAAACAATGAAGTTTTTTTATTGTTATCAATCTACAATAACTGCTGCTGCTCACTGAAAATCTGTTCATTCCTTTTTGGGCTGTGAAATGCTACCATAGTTGTTGCATCAGTGCGATTTAAATTTGATACCACATTTTTAGATAAAACATCCAAAGGAGCATTCGGTGGCCTAGTAGATGGCCATTCAACAATCTGTGCAATATCTGTATTTGGCCTTGAATGAGCTACTGTAACTGGACCAGAGGAAGCATAAACCAATTTTTGTCCTGTATTTTCAATCACATTAGGTTGAACCCCTTCAATGCGTCGTCCTGCAAAATTAGCATTTCAGAACTCCCTGGCATCCCCTGCTAATTTTGCCAAACTGCCCTGTGCTTCAGATTCTTGAACATGAACAGCTTGATCATTAAAATCCTCTACCTTCCAACGACAAGATTTTACATCATGACCCTGATGACAACAATGCGTGCAGTATTTAGGTAAATTATCAAACACGATCTGCTGGTCGTATTCAACTATTTTTCCAGAATTCATTTCTACTATTTTGATCTTGATTTTCTTTGGATGTTTGTCCAGTAAATTAATCAAGACTTTAACTCGTGCCGTACTAGGTCTTGTTCGATCTTTAGTAGCGTTATCTATTGCAATAGGCTTTACCACTGCAGATGCAAGGGACATTAATGATTTTTTTGCGAAGAAGTTTGCTGACAGTTCAGGAAAGGATATCCAAACCACAGCTTTTGATGTTTCTTCGCGGGGGTTAAATCTCATTGTCCACGGGAATGTTCTAAAGAAGAACTCATCTCCTTTTGCCTTAACATACCCTGTTGTTCTTGATACCACATTAGCAAAAGCTTCAAATAGATCGAATCTTACCAGGATATGCCGATATTCTAACTGTCCGATGTTGCAATGACATTTGACATCTAACTGCTTCGGCAAAATCTGTCTTAGCTCTTGAAGTTCAGGCTTTCCATATGAAAATTTAATTACAACTGCTTGTTGAAGACCTTCCTCCCTGGTTAATGAATTCACTTCATCTACTGTTAATTCGACTGTAGGTATTCCATGATCAAAGGAGACAGGACACAGTTGCAGATTTGATTTTGTTGCGGCTGATTGTTGCCCAACAAAATGCGATGCATATGTTTGTCTGGAAACGTGAGAAATTTTATTTTCAGCATTGTTTTGAATATCCTCTCCCACAGCACAGGGCTGGGGAGAGGGTGATGTTTCCATGATTGACTTATACGTCAAGTAGAATTCATCGCAACCATATTAGCCAAAGGAAACAACGCTGGAAATTAGAAAATTTGAGGGAACTACAGTAAATCGATGAACATAAGATTTAAGATGTAGGAAAATTTGTTATAGATTTGGGGAAAAAATCAATTGGGGATTTTTCGCTAAGAGAAGGGGATCGTGTGACACCAAATTTGTTACAATCCAGCTATAATCAAGAGATGAGCACGATGAATAGTGACAGAATCACTATTCACCCTTATTCCAAGAGAGAAAGGTGAGGATTTTAGAGGTCAAATATTCCTTGATCATGATAGAAAGTGATGAATAGTGACGGAATCACTAAAATTTTAGTACTAAGTGTTTTGGTAAGATTGAAAGGCAAAACCTTTCGCCTCTCTCGTCAACATCTCTTCGTCTCTCTCTTTCCTTTAGATCTACAAAAATCCGCCATCGACGAACTGTGTGACCTACTCTGACGAAGGAATTCCGACGACAGACAACCATTTCGGCAAATATGGGAGAATCTCAGATGTAGTTTATCGGCATTTTTCCGTGTCTGATATATTTTGTGGTTGTTCGCTTTTGCTGTTGTTTCACCGGAAAATATTTTCGCTGCTTCTTTTGTTTTCTTTCTCTGGTAATATTTCTGATAAACCCATTAATTTACTCTGTCCTTTTTTGTACTATATGATAAATTTTTCAAGTTTGTAAAACTGTAATTATCTAGTTAGTTGGAAAAACAAGTTAAACATTTTTTAGGGTTTTTTGAGGTATTTTTAGTAGGAAGTTTTGGTCTGACTAACAGGAAGGATTTGAGCACCAAATTACACGGGTCGTGTTATACATCGACAGACTATACGAGCATGGTGTTACATTAAGGGCTTTCTTATTATCTATCGCCATTTGTTAGTTCGTTTCTTTATGTTTTCGCTTAGAAGAACGAGCGACGTGTTTGATTTGGGATGTGTGTTTTGATTGCTGAGTTTATCCTCCAAAAAATTGTTTGCAGAATGATATTTCTTTACGTGTAGGATTACGCTGAGTATGTTTCGTTCAACATCTTTTCGTGATAATGCCTACTCCTTTAGGAAGGCTTCTTATTCGCAGAAGTATTTTTTAGAGGCAAGGTATGTATTTTTAGCAATATTAATGCCTACTCCAAATACATGAAACTTCATTTAGAGGCAAGGTACCATCACACCAACTGTACCTTTGTCACAGTGGGCTTGAGCTAGTAGGTATGTATTTTTATTTTTTTTTAAAAACTTAACCCTGCCTGCTTTTGAGCCTCACCAAGCTGTAGAGTTTGCAGAACGGTTTATATAATGCTTAAGGTGGGGGAATTGTAAATTGATATTTTGCTTATATTTATTTCATAAGCAGAAGGATGCAGCTATATCGCTATAAATAAACATGGTGTTAGATGTTTCCAGTTCACGGACTAAAATCAGCCATAGAAAAAGGCTACATAAATCTAAGCCTCGTTGGTTTCTATGGTTTTACTGTTCATGACATTCGAAGGAAGTATAAAAACCTTTTTCAAAGCAACTTAGCTTGTACTACTTGTATCTGCATGAGCAAGTTTTTAGTTTTTCGCAACACCTGGTATAATGACCCTTTTAAGTAGTATTTTGGTCTACAAAATGGATACTTTATATCTAGGTGTTTTCCAGATCATTTTGCTCTTTAATGATGTGATCTTTGATAATAAAATAATCCCGAAATTTTGAAAGAGTCCTTGTAGTATATTTAACCGAAAATCTTGAAGTAATTAGGAATGAAGTCATTGCCTTTGGTTAATGCAAGGCTGTGATGCTTTGGTTCTTCTTGACCAAACAACTACTACTGACAGTGAAAGGACTGCTCGTGCTAATAACAATTCCGCTAGAAGATTTGAGGTGATTGATAAAATAAAATCTGAGGTTGATAAAGTTTGTGGGTGTCCGGTTGTATCTTGTGCGTACTCCAGGTACGTGACTTTTTACTTGTTCTCCTTCATCTTCTTGAACTTCTTCTTAAAGTTCTTCTTCTTCTTCTTTCTAGTTTCGTCCTTCTTCTTGGCCATAGCTGGCGTCATTCCCTTCTTTATCTGCTTTAGGAATGCTACTGTAAATGTTTTCAGTTGCTTTCTAGTTGTCTGCTTCTTGGATGCTACTGTAGTCAGATAGTATTAGTACTTGAGTGAAATTAGAACTATGTAATATGCATTGTCTAAATAATGTAGGAGGGGCAGACTGAGTATCCTTGATGATTTTTTCCTTGAGTATCCTTTTTTCAACACGTGGACTGAAAACATATAGTTTAGGAGTGCTGGCGCTAAGTGCTTGGCAGCCTGTTGACTCCTCTGCCAAGTTGTTCATATTAGCATGTTGTCGAGCACTAATATCCTTAACAAAACCTTCACTGCCTCCTTTTTCGTTATTACTGTTGGTACTTAGAACCAATTTTTGTGTTTGTATTCAAAAGGCAATGTTCACAGATTAAAGAAAATTACAACAAGGATAGTTAAATCTTTGACACACAATCAAGAGCCTTTAAACTTCGTATCACCAATCTCCAACTGATCTTGTCAAGGAAAATCCGCAAATGTCCAATCCACACAAGACTTGACTTCTTCTCTGGCAAGAATTATGTGCATACATTGTAGTCTTCTTACGGAAAACTCTGATCAGGTAGAATAACATAGTGACATAAATAGAGAATTCTGCTTAAATACTTCTCTATATAGCGGATATACCCAAATAAAGTATTAAGTTAAAAATTTAAGGAAGATACATTGCATTGATAACATCTTGGCGATGGGTCTTTTCCGTTCTTTTGCTTCATCTTCTTCACTGCGTCCTTATTCTTCTCCTTTATAAGGGTATTTATTTACAAACCAGATCAGATTTGATTTTCATATAAGTAGGAGACAGTTCATTAAAATATAAAAAGCTGAGGATATATAATAAGAAACAACACATATTAGCTGAAAAACAAAGTGATTTTGTAGAGAAAACAGTGGATGAACCTTCCCATCATGTGTAATTACCTTGCTATCTAGAGTCTTGAGGTAATCTAGGAGAGAGCAAAGCAGTGAGCGCATGGAGTATACCATGCTCTCTTGAAAGGGAATGTTATATCAAGTATGCAAAGGCAGAAGAATTGGATGTTAAAATAGATATTATGAGATATACTCACAGTCAACACTTGCAGATTTTCCATTTTTCTGTCATTATATGGGCCGACCAGCTTGTGTCCGAAAGCGCAACTATCAATATATCACAAGTATGTAGATGTCCTTGCACGACTTCACCGTTCAGGAATTGATATTGATGCTAACATTATTCTAGCGGCATTGGGTGATAATTAATTGGGAGAAGCTTCATCTGCTCAGCAAACAGCATTGCAACCAATCTGTCGTCTATCTACTAGTACCAACAAAGAAGGCCAACTCATTCCAGGTATTAACTCATTGAAAATTTAATAATTTTTGTGAGATCTATTTTCTTAGGTTGGCACTTCATATGCTGCACTTAATTATTTTAACGAGGTTGTCTTAGTCGTATTTACAAAGGAAACTCTGCCGAAAATTTTAAAAATTTAGAGAATTACAAATTTTTTTAGTTATCAAAATGGTCATTCAACACTTTGTTATTCAATTATCTGAAAAGTTTCTTTGTTTAATTGTTTCTGATAGAATTTTGTAGGTGCATCGATTGTGGATGAAAGCAATGATGAAGACCTTACTTGAGTTTTGTTGATCGTTGTTAGACTTTTTATCATCATATTTAATGATATTTTAGTTTAGAACTTTTTGTATGCAAAATTAAACTCATCTATTTTTGTCCGTTGAATTGTTGATCAAACAATGTATTCATATTTTTTTGTATATGGATAAAGCGAATTAGATATTTTAATATTATTTTGTGGTTTCTATAAGTTATATAATGTATAAAATTTCATTGCATAGGAAAATATTTCTCATTTTGCTTCCATAAATCTTAGATATTATAATAGTGAATTGTTGCGATAGACAATATAACCGTTCCAATAGGCCGAGCAAAAAACAATAGCAGCCCTCTAATAACCGTTGCAATATCTTGCAATATCCGTTGCAATAGGATACATATAATTGTTTTAATATATAAAATACCCGTTACAATATATCATGCAAATCGTCACAATAGACTTATAACACAGCGGTTTATAACCGTTCCAATACAATAGGAAACCGTTCCCATAGATTGGTCAATGGTTGCAGCTATAACCGTTACAATAGCTATATAGATAGACGGTTTTCAAACCATTACAAATAACCGTTCTAATAGACCTATTGTAACGCTAGATACCAAAACGGGTCGACATCCGTCCCAATAGCCCTATAAGGACGGTTAACAGATCTATAATAATAGTTTTCGAAGGGTTCCCATAGCTTCAATTTCTAGTAGTGTCTGGTCTTGAACTGCCTGCATATACTTGGTTATACATGAATCATGCCATATGTAGTCATTGGAAGACACGAGATGCACGAGAGGTTATGGTGGGCAGCTAAGTTTGAGATAGTTTGAAAGAAGCGGAGCGAGGTCGCTTCTGCTAGGATAGTGGCTACTTGCTGGTCACCTGCATATAACGAGATGCCACGAACATGTATTTGTGCGAAAATTTAAACATGATGCAGATTCCTATTGGACCATTAAAAATGATGTCCCTAGACCATGATGTCCTGGTCTATGAATTCTTTAGTGAGGAATTCATAGGCCAGGAGATGGTGTTTTCGGGCCATGCAGATGGTGCCTCCAAACAATGATGCCTTTGAACAATGATATGCAAATTTGAGGGATTCTGAGGCCACAACAAAGTGTCTTCCGGCTATTAGGACTATGCCTTTTAGACTATGACGCCTTTGGATAGGATGGCGATATTTCATCCCATGAGATTCAATAATATGATGTTACCAAGACAAGGCTTAGTCTTGTCAAATGAAGTGAAGAGCTTAGCCCGATTAAAAATCAAATAGATAGTGCTCGAATTGAGCAATATTTATGCAAAGAGGGAGAATGCTAGGTCCCATGCGAATATGGAGGCAGGGCCGAGATTAGCCTCATACAGGAATAGAGGCAGTGATTAGCCTCATGCAAGTGTGGAGGCAAGTATTAGCCTCATGCAAGTGTGGGGGCAGGGATTAGCGTCATGCAGTATGGAAGCAGTGATTGGCCTCATGCAGATATGGAAGCAAGGATTGCCCTCATGCGGATATGGAGGCAGGGATTACCCTCGTGAAAATATGGAGGCAAGGATTAATCTCATGCAGATACATGGGCATGGATTAGTCTCATGCAGGTATGGTGGCAGGGATTAGCTTCATCCAAGTATGGAGTGATGATGTCAAAATCAACTACTAAAAGTAATAGACACGGTCGCACGCAATTTAATTTACCCAACAATGAGTTGGGGTCGAATCCTACAGAGAACAATGTGTAGGCAATTAGGAATGTAAGAAAATTATCTCTAGTTACCCAATTCCAAACACTAAGAATTTTTGTTGAAATTATTTAAACTAAATGCGGATATGTAAACTAACCTATAAAGAAATTATTATTATTAGTGGATACAATTATGAATGCATAGGAAATTACACTCAAATAATGATTCAATGTATTTCATGATTTAATAAATATAAGCGAGTTTATGATAATAATTCTTAATTAGCATCTTCCAAAGACTAACAAGACTTCCTAATTGAAATTTTCCTAAAACAATTAGAAGATTAAGCACACCAGGAAGGCTACAAGTAGCTCAATCCTATCCCTGGTTAGAATCTATAAAATGAGGGTTAACGCCTCAAGTTCTTGTTAATTAATCTTTCCCAACCCCAAACTATTTTTCTCAAAATCAATTCGGAGTTAATGGGCGAGTCCTAGGGTAAGCTAGCCCCTTTGGAAAAATTACAGATCAAGAATAATTAAAGTAACAATAATTTATTTCATATAAAGATAAAAATCATTCAATACATAAGCACAACAAGGTATTAAATTCACACTTTGAACAAGACTATTTCCATAAACAAGATTTAGGTTTTAAATAAAATACTATACACTTAGTTATACAATAAAAAGCAAGGAAACGAAGAAATAAACATAAATGGGTAAGAAAATCTTAACCACAAGCTTCAATTCTTCATCACCAAAGTATGTGTGCAAACCCTAGCTTCAATACTTGTTTCTCTCTTGCTGTAAGAACTGAAAATAAGGCAATGATATGCCAAAGATGTCCAAAATGTCGACTTAGACGAGTATAAAAATGATTTGGGATGAGAAAATATGAAATGTCAACTTTGCCCTAGGTCTGATGCATGACTTCCGTATATGTAGAACAATTCACGCAAATGCAGTTCCGCAGAAGAGTAAACTCTGACGACATAAGCAAAAATAGTCAACTAGGTTGCCACTGCAGATGCAGTTCTCTTTTTGCAAAAGCGTGATCGCTTCTGCGTGTTTTCCTCCGCAGAATCAAAATACCCAGTCCAGGCCTCCACCGCAGAAGTGGTCAATTTCCCGCAGATGCGGGATCGCATCTGCGACCAAACTTCTGTAGAAGAGGAAATCACTCGAGAGTTTTTGCTTGTTTTCACCTTCTTTTTCTCAATTTCACTTGAATTCCATTAGAATCACTTTGTAGCATCATATACTTAAAAATATAACAACAACCGCCATAAACAACCTCATTTACAATTAAAAAGACATAAAATCTAAGGAAAAGAGGCTAGAATGAGTGGTAAAGTCACCACTCACCAACACCGCCAACTTAAAGCTTTTTCTTGTCCTCAAGAAATTACCATTTAAAACACAAGTGGTTTTGCTGCTATTTACATATCATATTCTCCAATTTAAACACCATACTAATGGATTTGGTTGGCACTAGCAATTATGCTCAAATATGCACATCTTTCCCGAATGACTACCTCATAAAGAAAAACAACTTCCAGAATGTGCAAGGGAGTTTCAAAATAATCATGTGACAAAAATAAACCTCCAGAAGTGACTCAAAAGCACTAGTACGCTTACAAATGCTCACTTTACTAAATTTCACAACTCTTTCTTAATTCATGTACCCTCACAAGAAAGAAAGTCCCTAAATTACTATATCTACAATACAATATAAGGGACAAATTTTCCAAAACACTCACTCTAACAAAGAACTTAAAGTGTTACAACATTTCATACCATAAACTTTCCCTTATTTTTATTCATCGCTTGTTCATGAATGTTCAGTTGGAGGTCCCATGAGAACTGTTTAAGCTTGTGATGTATGTTTTGGGAAGGGTTTGATAAACATTTGGGTACAAGTGACTTTATCCTCCTTGAACACTACTCACGATTTTCATTCTTTTGCATTTTGCTCCTTTTCAAATCCTCATATCCTCATTTTCATCTAGTTTCCAGAATAGAACCACCTTACATACCTCATCTAATATTCATTCAAGACTCCATACTTTCTACATGAACACATAATTTCTCTCTCTCTCTTTTTTTCTTTTTCTTTTGGAGCTTGAACAATTTAATCTAACATTTTTCTGAGGCATGTGGTCCTAATCTCAACGCACAACCTCACCAATCTCCACTTCGACACCACCTCCAACTTAGGCTTTTAGCCTCATTCTCAATAATCAAAGAGGGACGGGTTCAAGAGAGGAAATTATTTTTCAAATGGTGAAAGGTTTATAATGAGTTGGCCAAAGAAAAGGTTTGAATGCTCAAATTGGGTGATAGTGATATTATTTATGAAAAGATAGGCTTGAAAGACTAAAGGGGTTTTGCGAATAAAAACAAAGAATGCCCAAGGTCATTCTTCCAACAAAACATACTATCATTAGCATTGAAAAACCAACCGGGCAAGTTCTACATGATAGAAGTAAACACAAGATTTATTTGAACAAACACTAACACACATGGCACATGAACTAATCAAGATGGAGCAATTTTATTTTTTAATAATGGCATTTTTGGAGTAATTATTAAAGTAGTGGGTAAGAGTCAGCAAAAGAGCAAAAAATTTACCACAAGGTTACTTTGCACTATGCAACTTAACTGTGTAAGTTCAAAACCGAATTTTTGGAGGGGTATTCTTGATTTACAATTTGCATATAAGACACTAATATTATTAGTACCAAATAATCCAAAAGCCTCATCCTAGCAAAGCAAGACTAATTCCCTTAATAAAGTTATAAATCTATCTATCATCGGAAAAAGTCATCCGGTTCACTTCAAAAGTGTTCTTTGGGAAAGAACCGTAATATTAAGAACACCCAAGTAAATTTTATTTATGGAAATAAAAAGAAAATAAAAGAAAACTACTATAAAGGATACTAAAAAAAGAAGCTAATACTACTAAAAAGAAAATAAGCTATATGAATAAAATAAATAACTAAGGAAAAAGAAAAACACAAACACGACTAATCAATACCAAGCCCGGCAAAGGAACCTGCTAATATGATAGCCCGGAAGGGGCACACAATTTACAAAACAACATAATCACAAGCCCAGAAGGGCATACAATATCCATAACATAAATCTAAGCCTGGCAAGGGCACATAATCTAAAAAAATAAATAAGTACAATAGCCGCTCCCAACAAAAACATTACAGTGTCCCCACCGTAAAATATCAAATATAAAGAATAACTAGTTTGAGGGGTTTCCTTGAGGTCTACACAAGACTAGCAGACTGGGGGAGGACGGCTGATCAATATTGTGCTGATCTTGTGGCTCCATCACCCTCTGTCTCCTCATCATCATCGTCATAATCACCATCATCGCCAGCAGACTCTAAAATGAAGAAGTACTCTTCACTGTCATCCTGGGTCGCCACCGGCATCTTCGCGTCTTGATTTCCCCATTTGAAGATGGATTTGATGCCCCTCCACATCTTGATCATGAATTTACTCTTTTTCTTGTTCTTTTTCTTCTCCTTCTGAAAGTCTAACTGAAGGGTAGCATGGGGTTTGGCCAAAGTGACGTAGGCTCCCTCCAGTTTGGTCATTGATGCTGCCATCTTTTTCATAGACTCATTCTGGCTCTTCTGTGCCTCTAAGTAACTCTACATGTCGTCCCTGCAGAAGTAAGAAGGCCCAAGCTTGGAGGATGAGGGTCTACTCGGAAGTTGCGATACTAACTCCTCAATTGGTGCAAGCTCAGATTTTAGTATACTTGAATGGCCTTTGTGCAGCTTCTTGTGCAGAGGACTGTGACCTGTGGTGGTGACTTTTCGCTTTTTGCTCTTGACACACTTCCCTCTCCTGTCACTCTCAAAGGATGAAATGGTTTGTCAGCTAGTAGCCACCGATCGGTGCTACGCACGATAACCTCTGCTCTGGTGCATAGCTGTGTTATCTGGGAGAGGAACACCATGCTTGCATCTTTGTCTCTCAAGTACCCCTTCATCTCTCGAAGAATTAGTATGCGACATTCACAGGAATGTCTTCTAATATACATGCAATAATCAATGCTCAAGTATAGGAGACGTCTGTAACATTTCCGCACGGACAGACCCTCTTGCACAGGATGTATAACCAATTCTTTGCCTCAGTAGTGAAGTCAATTGATTTGAGCCCTTTCCTCTTTTTTCCCTATTTTTCTATCAAATTTGGCGAGAATAGATTGGATACAAGACATGATCCGTTTTCAAAATAATCTTTTGCTTGTACCTTCTCCACCGGAAAGATTGGAATACCAAGAGTGTCATTGATTTGATCTATCCTAAACCTCACTGTTTTTCCTCTGATGACGATTTTTGGGCTGGCACAATCTGTGCGCCTAAGGTTGGCATAAAACTCACTAACCCACTGCTCATTGGCTTTGCAAGGAGTGGTGGTGAAGAAAGACCATCCTAATAAGTTGAGCATGGCATGGAAATCCCGACGCTTTTCGGCCAATTTGTCATCATGTATACCCTTTTCAAGAATGGTCCTCCTCTTGACGAGGTCGTCCAGATATCGGCTCTCATATGCAATAGATATGAAGCGAGACTCATCATATGGTTCATCAATTTCCTCTTCTATTTCATGCTGTGATCTGCATGGGTTTGGGTACATTTTAAATTAAAACACCTACAAAAAATCAACACAATATTAGTCGGGGCAGTAGAATCATGTTAAGAAATTAAAAATACTGCAATTGTGCCAAAAAAAATTAGGTTGAACGGGCTTGGGAAGCAGCAGTTGGAAGGCTACTGGATTTTAGCAATCTGCAAAGTTTTCGCTTCTGCGGACACTGAATTACAGAAGAGGTACCGCTTTTGCGGAATTTTTATTGCTTTTGTGATTTTTTATTTTATTTTTTGTTTTTTTCAATTTTTGCTTCAGCTGAAGTTCTACCTTAGATGCGGTGTCTCTGCTGTGAAAAGTTTCTTGCCTTTGCGGTTTCAGTCATCTTCTTCCTCATTTCACTGACCCGTTCATTTTTTTTATTTTCAACGCAACTTTTGGCATCTAAATTGAAAATCAATACACTACATAAGAACATGATTCAATGGAGACTAATTTTCTTGCTGCCTCAAATTGTAAGATGTATGTCATTAGTTTTTCTTTCTCACAGTCCTTAATTCATTCATATGGTTAAACATCTGTGTCGCCACAGAATTTCAACGTTGAAAAATGCTTGGAATATGACTTCAAGTATTCACTTTGCAATTTTTCTCAGATTTTCACGACCACTTTCTCCCCCGAACTAGAGTCAATCTCAACGAATATTGAATTTTCACTGGATGACTCTAACTCCATTTTTTCTTGGCATCATTAACACTCATGGAGTCAGTTAGCGGATGTTCAATTCTTGAATGCTCATAGTAAAGCTCACTTTCTTCTTCGGAATTGGACTCTTCTTGGCTTTCTTTCGCAATCTCAAGCTGGTGAACATAGTAGGCCTCAACCATTATTTGCATTTGATGCTCCAAAGCACGGATGTGTTCATCATTTTATTGCAAGCCTTGTTTTAGTGCAAAGTTGTGCTTCTCCTCATTTTCAAGAATGGTGTCCAGCATGAGCATCATTTTTTCATTTTGAGCATTTTTGAGTTCTTCTTGGTTTTTATCAACTGCCAAGGAAGTATTTTTACTTTCAATGTCCAAGGAAGATTCTTGGTTTTCATTCACTTCTGAGGCTTTTTGAGCCCTTGAAGCTTCGATCATTTCATCCATTTCTGAGTGCAACCGTTGAAGTTCTAAATCATTTTGGAGAGTAGTATCCAAAAGATGTTCCAAGGCATTTTGCTCCTTGTTTCCTTCTTCAAATAGACACTCCAACATTAGCTTGAACTCTCCACTTTTTCCATGCTCAACTTTTTCCATTTCCATAGCTCTATATTTCTCATCACAAAAAGTAAACTCATTATAGTGGGGCTTGCGGAAGGGAAGGTCAAATATGCACAACAATCCCAATGACCATTGTGGCAACAAAACTTATCACAAATACTCCAATCTTGGGGTTGCGATTATGTGCACAATCTACCTCCGGGAGAATTTAAACAATTTTTTCCATAAGTGTGGTCCTCCACAATAAAGACATGGGTCATTAAAGTATGAACAACTTCCATACAACCAATTATCATTCTATGATGCCATTTTTCAAAAATAAGAAACTAACAAGAAAAGTTTGACCAAGGTAAGAAAAATAATTACACAAATTTTCACAAGTTTGGACCAAAGCACTTTCACTTACTTCTAAAACAACCTAATAACCCAAAATTATTCCACGGCAATGGCGCCAATTTTTTATGATGTCCAAATCCACTAATAAAAAGTAATAGACACGGTCGCATGCAATATAATTTATCCTACTATGAGTCCTGGTCGAATCCCACAGAGAACAATGTGTAGGCGACTTGAAATGCAAGAAAATTATCGCTAGTTGCGCAATGCAAAATATGAAGAATTTTGGTTGAAATTATTTTATCTAAATGAGAAAATGTAAACTAACATGGAAAGAAATTAAAATGATCAATAGCTACAAGTATGAATACATCGGTAATTACACTCAAATAACGATCCAATGTATTTCATAAATATGAGCGAGTTTATGTTAATTAGCCAAGGATAATAATTCTTAATTAGCTTATTCCGAAGACATACAAGACTTCCTAATTGAATTATACCTAAAACAATTAGAATTTTAAGCACACCCAAAAGAATACAAGTAGTTCAATCCTATCCCTAGGTAAAGTCTATAAAATGAGGGTTAGCGTCTCAAGTTCATGTTGTGACGACCCAGAGGGTCATCATCGTAATTCTCCCTTTCCTTGCGCTTTTGTGACCTTGTAAACTTCTTATTGGTTTGCCTCGATTTGCATGCGTGCGCAGCCCACGCGCGAAGCAGGAGGATTTTTATGTTAAGTATTTGAATTATGTGTTAAAAACTATGAATTTTGATGCTAATATTGCCATAGTTGACTTTGGTAAACTCTTTGGGTGAAAAGACCCGGACCCGTAATTTTACGGTCTCGGAGGGTGCGTAATCACATTTGGGACCCGGGCATATTCCCGGAATCGAAATCTGATGTCTCAAGCCCGAGTACGGAGCTTTTTGTGAAATTGTTTTGAAAATTCTTAAGGTAAAAATGGAAATGAAAATTTGATTAAAAGTGATGGTATCGGGCTCGTATTTTGGTTCTGATGCCCAGTAAAAGTCTTAATTGGGAGGTAAGCGCTATCTGTAAAGTTTGGTTGAAAACAGACGCCGTTTGACGTGTTTCGAACTTAAAATCGAAAACCTTTAAAGTTTAGAACTTTGAAATGAAAATCATGAGTTTTGGAGGATGATTCTTTGATTTTGATGTTATTTTGGCGGTTTGATTGCCCGAGTAAGTCCATAGGATATTTTTGAGGTTGGGTGCATGTTTCGGTTGAGCCCCGAGGGCTTGAGTGAGTTTCGGATAGGTGTTAGACTCATTTTTATTGCATTTTCACTGTTGGTGTCGGCAGTCTTCGCAATTGCGAAGACTTGTTCACAAATGCGAACATTCCCCTTTTTCCTACTTCCTGGCAAATGCGAGAAACAATCTTGCGAATGCGACATTTTCTTTTGTTTGGCCAATCTTCGCAATTGCGACTTCCTTCTCGCAGTTGCGATCCCCCTTCTAGCAGCCAGACTTCGCAAATGCGAAGTCGAATCTCGTAAAAGCGACTACCCCTCCTAAACAATTAGTTCGCAAATGCGAACCCTTTTCTAGCATATGCAAGTCCCCGTTTTATTTTTCCCATATCGCAAATGCGAAATCACTGTCTCATTTGCGACATCTGCACATCTGCAACTGATACTTAAACGAATTCAAACCTCACTTTTCATATTTTTCAAAACCCAAAACAACCATAGGCGATTTCTCTCGAACCCCGTCGTCCCCAAACTAATTGTAAGTCAGATTTTACTAGTTTTCTTCAATCATAAGAATCTTCTAACATGATTTCATCCTTGAATCACAGCTTTCATGGTTAAAAATGGGGGATTTGCGGTAGAACCTTGGTTTTCATAAAATTTGGGATTTGGACCTCAATTTGGTGTCCGATTTCAAACTAAATTGCATATATGAACTCATGGGGGAAGGGGCAACCTTGTTTTTGTTCGCACCTCGAGTTTTGACCACGTGGGCTCGGGGGCATTTTGGGTATTTTTGAATAAAACTTTGGGAATTTCATTCTTATGCATCCAAATTGATTTAACTAGCATTTGTTGATACATTTGAGTAAATTGTGTTTAGATTCGACCGGTTTTGAAGAGAATTCGAGGGGTAAAACTATTATAGAAGCAAGAGTTGAGTTGGAAGCTTTCGAGGTAAGTGTTTTATCTAACTTTGGCTTGACGGAATATGATTAGAGTATTTGATTGATATTTACTAAATGATCGAGTGCGGTGTATAGGCATGGTTACGAGTATCTATTCATCGGTGTCAAGCATGACCGTGAATCGTAATTGCCTTAGAATTTTAAAGATGTGAAATAATTGAGTGATTTGGCTGCTAATAAATTATGAAATGATTGTTAAAAGGTAAATAAGACAAATAAGGAAGTGTAGTACTTTTCCCTTGACGGGACTTGTTGCTGAATTGTTTTTCCCTTGCCGGGACGAGTAAGTTATTATTATGTAATCCTCCCTTGCCGGGATATTTTTGGTTGTAGCTGTACCCTTGCCGGGTTTAAGTGTTTTGTGGATTAACTTCCCTAATGGTGCCTTCTTTGAGAAGATTGCTGGAATTATCCAATTATGAAATGGGATCGTGTGGCACGACGTCCACTTATACATAAATTATGGGATCGTGTGGCACGCCGTCCAATAATACATATTTTATGGGATCATGTGGCACGCCATCCACTATATATATATATATGTATGTATGTATATATATATATATATATATATATATATATATATATATATATATGTATATATATTATGGGATCGTGTGGCACGCCGTCCACTTATACATACATTATGGGATCGTGTGGCGCGCTGTCCACTTATTGTTATCGGCATGCGACGTTGCGGGATCGTGTGGCACGCCGTCCACTTATATATTGCATAATGCGATCATGTGGCGCGCCGTCCATTATAGAAGGGTAGATCACGAGAAGCTGAGATAGAGTTATTGTCAATACTGATGTTCCATATTTATCTTGTATCCCCCCAACTTAATCATATTATGTTGTTATTGTTTCTTTCTCGAACTTGTATACCAATATTGCACATATTAATTGTTGTTGGCCCTGCCTAGCCTCGTCACTACTTCACCGGGGTTAGGCCAGGCTCTTACCAGCACATCGGGTCGGTTGTGTGTATACTACGCTTCTGTTCCTTTTTGTGCACAGGTCAGGACGCAGCCTACGGACCACAGTAGTAATCAGGGGGCGATCCTTCAGTCCAGAGACTCTGAAGTAGTTCGCTAGCGTTCGCGAGCGCTGAGTCTCTTCTATCTTTTCTAGATTGTTTTATTTGTATGAAATAGACATATTATGTATTTATTTCAGACTATTGTTATTAGTACTCTTTAATTGTCCGTGAGCAGCGACACCGGATACTTGGTAGAGACATTTGTTAGTTGTTTCGCACCTTGTTTTTATTACTGTTATTGAAAGACTTCTGCATGTTTTAATTAATTATTCTAGTATTTAACTTGTTTTAGATTAAGTTTGTGAGAAGGATTATAAGGGTTAGCTTACCTAGCTTCGACAATAGGCGCCATCACGACTCCCGATGGTGGGTAAATCCGAGTCGTAACAAAGTTGATATCAGAGCACTATGTTACTTGGGTCTCACAACCCACGGACAAGCTCGGTAGAGTCTGACATATCGGTACGTAGACGTCTGTATTTATCCCCCAGAGGTACAAAGTTAGGAAAAGTTTCGCTTTGTTCATTCTTGTTGTGAGATTTTGTTTCTCAAATATTGATTTTCATTCTACTACGTTCTTTCGCAGATGGCGAGAACGCGTGCGTCTTCTTCTTCCGCGCAGCAGCGCGAGCCCACAGTAGCAGGTCCCACGAGGGGCAGGGGCCGAGGGCATGCCTGAGGTCGTGGTAGGGTCATAGCTCAGCCCCAAGCAGCAGTTCCAGAGGTGGAGCCTCATATAAACTTTGATAAGGAGGTTCGATCTCCACCAGCTCCATTGGGTCCAGCTCAGGGCCCTTGGAGGAGTGATGCTTTCTTCGGATCTTCAGTATGCTCTTGTCCGCAAAGCAAGATTTATGGACAGTGTAGCCATAGAAACATTGCCGTCAGTAGCACCAGCCACTTCTCAGGCTAGATGAGGGCTTCAGACTCTTGCTACACGTACTCCGAAGTAGGTAGCTCCCTAGACTCAAGTTTTGTTAGTTAATCCCGTAGTAACAACTCAGACAGGCATTACAGCTCAGCCCGGAGATGGGACGGCCATGTCTTCGGATGCTTTCTAGAGCTTGATCGGTTCTTCAATATTTTAACCACTACTTTCAGTGGTGCTTCGTCGGAGGATCCCCAAGATTTTATATACAGTTGTCATGAGATCCTCAGGACTATGGGGATAGTAGAGACCAATGGGGTCGAGTTTTGGGCTTTCAGACTTGTGGGGTCCCCCAAGAATTGGTGAAGAGATTATTGTCTATCTAGACCTGCAGGGTCTCCAGCTTTGACATGGAACCAGTTCGCAAAGTTATTTTTGGAGAAGATTCTCCCCGTCACTTAGCGAGAGGCATTTTGCAGACTGCTTGAGCAACTTCAGCAGGGCTTCATGACAGTTACCCAGTATGAGAATAGATTTGTTTACTTGTCACGCCATGCAGGGCTCCGGAGGTTTATTAATATATTGATTCAGCCCATTCGCCTACATATGGCTGTGGGAGTTGGCAGTGATATTAATTTTCAGGAGGCGGCCAATGCGGCCATCTGAGTAGAGAGGGCGTTGGCTTGAGAGATAGTCAGGGTTCAAACAACAGACCTAGACATTCTGGTAGATTTAGTGGTGCCTCATCTAGAGGTAGTTAGATTCATGACAGAGGCCATCCCCCAGTACTTTTCCAGTCAGCACTCCAGACTTCACATAGTGCTCTTGGTGGTCGTAGCTCTCAGCCACAGTATCCTGACCAGCAACTCTTCAGCTAACCATCAGCTCCTATCAGTGCACCACCACTTCAGCATTCTCAGTAGCCGAGAGCTTGCTTCACTTGCAGCTACCCGAGGCATATTGCCAAGTATTGCCCTCGAGCTTCCAGTAGTTCACAGCAACACGGTCCTCATCCCATGATTCACAAAGCAGATGATCCACAAGCCGCCATCCAGCTAGAGGCAGGGGTAGAGGCCATAGAGTTGGAGGTAGGGAGCGTAGAGGTGGAGCTTAGACAGCCAGGGGCAGTGGTCAGCCCGCAACAGACCATCCCAGAGACAGGGTTTAGGGAGGTGGGGGCCAGCCCCATTATTATGAATTGCCAACTAGGCCGGAGGCCAAGTCGTTTGATGTCTTGATTACAGGTACTATGCTGGGCTATGATAGGGGTGCTTCAGTATTATTTGATTCGGGATCTACTTATTCTTATGTGTCATCCTATTTTGCACCCTATTTGATCATGCCTAGTGAGGCTCTAGGTATTCTTGTATATGTGTCCACACCGATTGGTGATTCTATTGTGGTGGATCGAGTGCACCATTCATGTGTTGTGGTATTTGAGGGTCTTGAGACCCGTGTCGACTTATTTCTTTTAGACATGGTGGACTTTGATGTTATATTTGTTGAAACACGTTCTCAAGTCGCTAAAACTAAACGTGTGTTCATTTCTGTAGGTTTTGATAAATGACAAACCGACGCGCATGGAACATCGACATATACCAAAGTCCAAGAACATGAGAAACAAAGAACAAGATCAAGAATAACAACAAAGTTATAAATGAGTCACTTTATAGTGTGATCTTGATCCGACAACTTATTCATGTCTTGGCTTCTCTCGTAAAATCATTTTCATGCATCGTTGAGTTAAACCAAAATGATTTTCAAACATTTTCATTTTAGCCAAAATGATTTTCAAACATGTTTTTCAAATCTGGACATACATAATCGATTATGTATTTCTTATAATCGATTATGTTAAGACAGTATTAACCGAAATTTTCAAGACAGCAATATAATCGATTATGTCTTACTTATAATCGATTGTTAACACAGTGTTAACCGAAATTTTCAAGACAGCAATATAATCGATTATGTCTTACATATAATCGATTATGTTAAGACAGTGTTAACCGAAATTTTTCAAGACAGCAATATAATCGATTATGTCTTACTTATAATCGATTATGTTAAGACAGTGTATAACCGGATTTTCAATGCAACAAAATAATCGATTATACGAGATAGCATAATCGATTATTCACTGACCGTTGCCAAAGTATTTTTAAAACGCTGAAATATAATCGATTTTACACAAGGCAATAATCGATTATGCTTGCACAGAATCTGCATCCGATTTTTTAACGTTAACAGATAATCGATTATGCAACTTGAATAATCGATTATTCTGCTTAAAATCCGCATATGATTTTTGAACGATCTGCAGAAAATCGATTATGCAGATCATATAATCGATTATGCAAGCACAAAATCAGCAATCAGTGATTGGCAATTAAGCAACGGTCTTGGTGACTTTGAGCACTATAAATACACCTCTAATTCACGTTTTTAAACACAACAACTGATTATAATTCTTGCATAAAGCTTACATACTCTTCTCTCATCATTTCATATCTATTTCATAATTTTTGAGAGCCAAATTCTTGAATAAATTGTTGTGTTCTTGAGCGTATTGTTTTTACTCATATATACTCTGTAAAGAGAGTCTTGTCTTTAGTGCTAAGTGTTTGTACACACTTGAAGGGATATTCTAATCCCTTGTTGTAAGAAGGAAAGGTAGTTCCTTTGTTTGAAGTCTTGAGATGCGGTATCCTCGAGCAGGTTGAAGTCTTGTAGAGTGTATTTCTACGAGCAAGTGTAACGGTTTGTTAGGCACCCGTAAGCTTAACGAAGTTAGTGCAAAACTCGAGAGAGTCTCTCGGGGACTGGACTAACCACACGTTGTGGTGAACCAGGATAAACTTGGTGTGTTCTCTCCTTACTATTTTAATTACTGCACTTACGTTATTCCTGCAATTTTAATTCCGCAAATTTACATTGATTTTTATTAAAACGCTATTCACCCCCCCCCCCTAGCGTTAAGCGCATATTCTAACAATTGGTATCAGAGCCTAACTCTCTAAAAGACTTAACAGTTTGAGAGAAACAATCCATGGCTTCTACTTGTAACGTTTATGCAGGACTAGGTGAAGGACAATGCTTCACAAGGCCACCACTATTCGATGGCACAAACTATACTTATTGGAAGGAAAGGATGAGAATATTTATCCAATCAAATAATTTTCTACTGTGGAAAATTATCAAGAATGGAGAGCAAATTCCAACCAAAAAGGTAGAAAATGAAATGGTGCCAAAATTGGAAGATGAGTATGATGCAGACGATATTAGAAAGGTGGAGAACAACGCAAAAGCCATCAACATGATGTACTGTGCTGTAAATCCTGATGATTATCGGAAAATATCATGTTGCACCACGGCTAAGCAAATGTTGGATAAATTGGAAATTACCTACGAAGGTACGGACCAGGTAAGAGAAGGTAAATAGATTTTCTAACCCATGAATATGAACTTTTTCATATGAAGAAAAACGAGAAGATAGATGATATGTTCGAACGATTTTCAAAAATCGTTAATGATCTTCATGCTCTTAAGAAGACTTTCACGTATAGGGAACTTGTCCGTAAAATTCTTCGAAGTCTCACTACGGAATGGCGATCCAAAGCCGACGCTATTCAAGAGTCAATCGGCATTACAAATGTCACAATCGACGGGCTTAGAGGTAATCTCAAAACCTATGAATCTACTATTCTTAACCCTCCTTTGGATGATCAAAGAAAACGAAGAATCGCCCTTAAAGCAAGCACGGCTCAACCTCAAAATGATGCGGATTCAAGCGACGAAGATAACAAATTCGGACTCGTTATTAAGAAATTTCACAAGTTCATGCAAAAGAAGTATGAACGAAAAGGTAAGCAACAAGGAGACCAATTAAAGTGCTATGGATGCGGAGAAATCGGGCATATAAAATCAAATTGTCCAAATACCAAAAAGGAGAAGAAACCCGTCAAGAAACAAAGAGCATACATCTCTTGGGGAGGCGACTCCCGAGACGAATCAAGTGATGGAGAAGGAAACGAGACCGCAAACTTGTGTCTTATGGCACACGAAGAAACTCAAAATGAGGTATGTACCACTTCTAAGAACTATTTCACTTTAGAAGAAATGCAAGATGCATTTGATGAGTTGTATAAAGAGTTTATTAGCGCTTCTAAATCTATAAAGGATTTAAGAAAACAAATTTCTTCAAAAGAAAAGGATTTTGAAAAACTAACTCTTGAAAATGAGAAATTAAAAGAGGAAAACAAGTTTTATGGCAAAAGAAGCGCTGATAAACCCGAAAGCTCAAATAAGGATTGTACTTCTTGCAAATCTCTAAAGGAAGAAGTAGAAAGTCTTAGAAGCACTTTGCACAAATTCAATTCTTCACACAAAAATCTCAATGAAGTGCTTGTAAATTTGAAATCCACTAAGCACGGTATAGGCTTTAAACATGAGCCAAAAGAAAAAGTTGAGTCCATTCCTAAACAACCTAAGACTCAACTTAGGCAAAATAAAATAAATGTCAACACTCAACCTAGAAATTTTAATCCTAGAAGTGCAACTCATCTTAGAACAAATGCTAGAAGAAATATTGGCATGTATAGACCACCTAGATAAGATTTTCGAAAACCACATCAAAACTATATTCCTAATAATAGAGTGAATACTAGAAAAAATATTGGCATGTGTAGACCACCTAGACAAGATTTTCGAAAACTACATCAAAACTATATTCCTAAAAATAGAGTAAATAAATTTAGACCTCCAAATTATAATCATCCTAGAAGAATGCACAATCCGAATGTCATTTGTCATTATTGCAATAAAATTGGACATATTGCTCCCGCATGCTTCACTAGACATAGACATTTCACTGCAGGTCAATCACACCACCATTTTGCACCTAACACACAAGGACCCAAAATGGCTTGGGTACCAAAATCTCATTAATTTGTTTTGTAGGTGTGTTTGAAGGGATCAAGTGTACTTTGGTACCTTGATAGTGGATGCTCCAAACATATGACCGGAGATGCATCAAAATTCCTTCAACTAAAACCCACGGAAGGAGGAAATGTTATTTTTTGAATCAATAACAAAGCAAAAATTATCGGCATTGGATCGGTCGGTAAGGACGAATCCTCCTCCATTAAGCATATTTTTCTAGTTAAAGGTCTTAAACATAATCTCTTGAGCATAAGTCAATTATGTGACAAGGGAAATCTTGTATTGTTTGACTCTGAAGAATGCTTAGTTATCCGTCGTAGTGATTTTAAAATTATTCATCGTGGTATTAGAATAGATAATATCTATATGGTTGATCTTGAAAATTCTTCATCAGGTTTTGTGAATTGTCTTTTGAGTAAAGAAGACGACATGTGGTTATGGCATCGTAGAGTAGCTCATGTAAATATGAATCTTTTAAACAAACTAGTTTCACAAGATTTAGTAATTGGTCTTCCAAACATGAAA
Organism: Nicotiana benthamiana; assembly: GCA_034376525.1. Taxonomy (NCBI): domain Eukaryota; kingdom Viridiplantae; phylum Streptophyta; class Magnoliopsida; order Solanales; family Solanaceae; genus Nicotiana; species Nicotiana benthamiana. The sequence goes on from CM067334.1 coordinate 134,806,689, forward strand.
TTTGAAAAGATTCTATTTGTGATTCATGTCAAAAAGGGAAACAAACAAAAGCCTCTTTTAAATCCAAAAATGTTGTTTCAACCACTAGACCCTTACAACTTCTACACATGGATCTTTTTGGACAATCTCGTGTTGAAAGTCTTGGTGGAAATCTTAATGCTTTTGTAATTGTTGATGACTACTCTAGATTCACATGGACTTTATTTCTTGCTCATAAAATTGATGCCTTTCATGCTTTTAAAAGTTTTCTTAAACGTGTTCAAAATGAAAAGAACACAACCATAACTTCCATAAGAAGTGATCATGGGGGAGAGTTCGATCATAATATGTTTGCGGATTTTTGTGACGAACTCGGTATTGAACATACCTTTTCGGCTCCACGTACACCACAACAAAATGGAGTGGTGGAACGTAAAAATCCATGTCTCGAAGAGATGGCTAGAACCATGCTCGATGAGGCTAAGATTTCCAAAATGTTTTGGGCGGATGCCGTGAGTACCGCAAGCTATGTTTTAAACAGAGCTGTCGTAAGATCGATACTCATAAAAACTCCCTATGAACTCCATAAGGGAAGGAAACCAAATATTTCCAATCTTAGAGTCTTCGGTTGTAAATGTTTTATTCACAACAACGGAAAAGATAACTTGGGAAAATTTGACGCGAAATCTGATGAAGGAATTTTTCTTGGTTACTCATCGCGTAGCAAAGCATATCGAGTTTTCAATAATCGTACCAAAACTGTTGAGGAATCTCCTCATGTAGTATTTTGTGAAAATGATGCTCGCTTGGCGAGAAAGGATTCTTGTGTTGATCTTGCAGATGCTTTAAAGAAAATCAATCTTCAAGACGAGGTACAAAAGGAGGATCCAAAGGAAGTTCAAGATGAAGTCATGGAACAACCTTCGGAAGAAGTACCACCACAAGAAGAAGAATCGATGATGCCTAAGGCTTGGAGGACGTCTAAAGACCATCCTCTTGACAAGGTAATTGGCAACATTGGGAATGGGGTAAGTACACGAAATCTTCTTAAAGACACCGTAGGGCATATGGCTATTGTTTCTCAAATACAACCTAAAACCATTTCCGAAACAATTGGGGATGAGCATTGGACCTTGGCAATGCAAGAGGAGCTTAACCAATTCAAACGTAATGATGTTTGGGAATTGGTGCCAAGACCCGATAATCACACCATAATTGGTACGAAATGGGTTTTTCGGAAAAAATTAGATGAAAATGGTATAATCACTAGAAACAAAGCTAGGCTAGTTGCTAAGGGATATAATCAAGAAGAAGGCATTGATAATGAAGAAACCTATGCACCCTTGCACGCCTAGAAGCCATTCGTTTATTACTTGCTTTTTCATCATCTATGAATTTCAAATTATTTCAAATGGATGTCAAAAGTGCCTTCCTCAATGGGTTTATTCTAGAGGAAGTGTACGTTGAACAACCCCCGGGCTTTGAAGACTTTAAATCTCCCGATCATGTCTTCAAGCTTAAGAAAGCGCTATATTGTCTTAAACAAGCTCCTAGAGCTTGGTACGAGCGCTTAAGCAAATTTCTTTTGGACAGTGAGTTCGAAAGGGGGAAAGTTGACACTACATTGTTTATCAAAAATTAAAACAATGACATTCTACTAGTTCAAATTTATGTCGATGATATTATTTTTGGTGCTACTAATGATTCTCTATGCGAGGAATTCTCTAAGTTAATGACTAGCGAATTCGAAATGTCAATGATGGGTGAGCTAAACTTCTTCTTGGGGCTGCAAGTGAAACAAATGAAAGAAGGAACTTTCATTTGTCAATCAAAGTACTGCAAGGAGTTGCTAAATCGTTTTGAAATGAGCAACGCCAAAGCAATGGCCACTCCAATGAGCACATCCGACCATCTTGACAAGGATGAGAAAGGTAAAGAAGTAGACACCAAGAAATACCGAGGTATGATCGGATCCCTTCTTTATCTTACTGCAAGTAGACCGGACATCATGTTTAGCGTGTGTTTATGCGCTCGATATCAATCATGTCCGAAGGAGTCGCACCTTACTGCGGTAAAACGGATAATGGAGTATCTTGTTGGAACTATAAATGTGGGACTATGGTATCCCAAAGGTTCTTCATGCCAACTTGTTGGCTATTCCGATTCCGATTTTGCGGGTTGCAAATTGGACCGCAAGAGCACTAGTGGCACTTGCCATTTGCTCGGTAGCTCTCTAGTTTCTTGGTTTAGCAAGAAACAAGTAAGTGTTGCGTTATCCACAACCGAGGCTGAATATGTAGCCGTGGGGAGTTGTTGTGCTCAAATCCTTTGGATGAAAAAACAACTCTCGGATTATGGTCTTAGTATCAATCATATCCCTCTTCGATGTGATAATACTAGCGCCATAAGCTTGACGAAGAATCCTATTCTTCACTCAAGAACGAAACACATAGAAATTAGACATCACTTTATAAGAGATCACGTTCTCAAGGGCGATGTCGAAATTGAATTTGTTGAAACCAAAAATCAATTGGCCGACATCTTCACAAAGCCATTAGAGAAAGAGTTCTTTCTCCGCATTCGTAGTGAACTCGGAATTCTTGACTCCACGATGATCTAATTCATGCATTGCATTTTTCTTTAAATAATTACTGACTTGGGCGTCAGAGGCGCCTAATTCTTTTTTGCAGGTATCGCCCCAAAGACAGGGGGAATTTTCGGGCACTGGTACCAAATAATCGATTATTGACTAAGAACAATCCATTATTTCTAACATCTCGGTTTGCAGGAATTTGGCAATAATCGATTATCATATATTACTAATCGATTAAGTTGAGATTCAGTGTTACAGGTTTTATAATAATCGATTATTTAGTGCTGCATAATCGATTACCTTTTGCCGTCTCGGCTTTTCGTCATATCACTGGACTGAAATAATCGATTATCATATTAACCAAAATCGATTATTCCCCGAGTCCAGACCCTCATAATACTTTCTGTCTTCAAATAATCGATTATCTCCTATCGCATAATTGCTTTCTTCTCTGACTACAATTCAAAATATTGGCAATAATCGATTATTCAGCCTCCATAATCGATTAGCAATGGTCCGTGTTTAAAATTTTGGTACCATTTTTGACCATTTGGCTTATGGAATCTGCAGCTTTTTTGCTCCATAAAATCCTCACTTCTTCAATTCTATAAATAGGTGTGTTCATCCTTCAAAGTTCTCACTTCAAACTTCACTCTTAGCTTCAAACAATCTTCAAAAGCAGTCAAAATTTCTGTAATAGCTTTTCCTTCCTCCATAAAAATGACGGGCAAGAATTCCAAAAGCGCTCGTTCCGGCAAACATATTGCCTCCTCTTCCGCCGCTCCTCCACCCGTTTTCCACTATAAAGACGGCTCTTATTTGCGTTTTGATACTCAACCCGAACTTCTTCGATTCATTGAAAAATTTGAGAATCGAGAAATCCTTCAGCCTCGTTTCTCAACTACTCGATTTCTTCGAAATAGCGCACCCCCATCAACAAAAAATATTCTTATAGAAAGACAACTCATTGACTTTCTATATCTTCAAACTCCTTACATTCACCCTACTCTAATCCGTGCCTTCTATTCAAATCTACAGAAGGACGAAGATGGTGACCTTGTCTCTAGCATCAACGGAGTTCCAATTTTTGTAAATGAGGAAACAACTCCTCACTAACCTTCCACGAAATGGTGAAGACATCTCTCTCTACACTAGAGAACAAGGCGCTTTATTTGATGAACAACTTCTTTTCCACCAAATTGGTATTGGCGACTGTCCGGAGAATCGTCGCCCAACCATTACGCACATGCTCCCAGAATATCGTCTAATATTTTATTTCATCACCCAAGTTCTCAAACCCCACAAATTCAATCAAACCACTCTCTCCCATGAGGAATCAAAACTCTTGCATGCAATTATCACCGGGGCTCGCATCAATTGGTGCCAGTTCATCATGACTCACATGTATGATGCAATTGGGGACGATAAGCCACTCCCATATGCTTTTGTCATAATGGCTATTTTTGAAGCCTCCGGTATCGACACCTCCGTCAGTCCTCACATAAAGGCAACAAAGCATTGGGAAATTCAAGAATCTTCATTTCCCATATTGGTGAACATCCTCCTCCTCCTCCTACTCAAATACGTCGTCCTCAAGCTCCTACTCTTCAAACCATTTCGGACCAACTTGCTTCTTTGTCAACCTCAGTGACTCGTATTGATCAAAACGTCACTCGTTTGACTTATGAGCTTCATGGGTACTTTGATCATGTCAACTATCCATATGCCCAAATTGTTCTTCCGGATGGAGTGCCGGATGCTGAGCCGGATGTTAATGATGAAAATGAATAATAAATTTTTTTGTATCGTTTGAATTATATTCTGTCTATTTTTCTGCTTTCTCATGTATGTTTAATATTTTTAATGAAAGTTCATTATTTTTGTAAATGTCAAAAGGGGGAAGAATAAGGTCTATGCACACTAATACATATTGGCATAATTTGAGAGGGAACTCATAAATTGAGGGGGAACTTATACTTATGGGGGAACTTATACTTATCTTATGCATATCCCGATATTGGTTTGCCATTATCAAAAAGGGGGAAAATGTTGAAACACGTTCTCAAGTCGCTAAAACTAAACGTGTGTTCATTTCTGTAGGATTTGATAAATGAAAACCGACGCGCATGGAACATCGACATATGCCAAAGTCCAAGAACATGAGAAACAAAAAGCAAGATCAAGAATAACAACAAAGTTATAAATGAGTCACTTTATAGTGTGATCTTGATCCGACAACTTATTCAAGTCTTGGCTTCTCTCGTATAATAATTTTCATGCATCGTTGAGTTAAACCAAAATGATTTTCAAACATTTTCATTTTAGCCAAAATGATTTTCAACCATGTTTTTCAAATCTGGACATACAGAATCGATTATGTATTTCTTATAATTGATTATGTTAAGACAGTGTTAACCGAAATTTTCAAGACAGCAATATAATCGATTATGTCTTACTTATAATCGATTATGTTAAGACAGTGTTAACCAAAATTTTCAAGACAGCAAAATAATCGATCATGTCTTACTTATAATCGATTATGTTAAGACAATGTTAACCGAAATTTTTCAAGACAGCAATATAATCAATTATGTCTTACTTATAATTGATTATGTTAAGACAGTGAATAACCGGATTTTCAAAGCAACAAAATAATCGATTATACGAGATAGCATAATCGATTATTCACTGACCGTTGCCAAAGTATTTTTAAAACGCTGAAATATAATCGATTATACACAAGGCAATAATCGATTATGCTTGCACAGAATCTGCATCCAATTATTTAACATTAATAGGTAATTGATTATGCAACTTGAATAATCGATTATTCTGCTTAAAATCCGCATACGATTTTTGAACGATCTGCAGATAATCGACTACGCAGATCATATAATCGATTATGCAAGCACAAAATCAGCAATCAGTGATTGGCAATTAAGCAACGGTCTTGGTGACTTTGAGCACTATAAATACACCTCTAATTCACGTTTTTAAACACAACAACTGATTATAATTCTTGCATAAAGCTTACATACTCTTCTCTCATCATTTCATATATATTTCATAATTTTTGAGAGCCAAATTCTTGAATAAATGGTTGTGTTCTTGAGCGTATTGTTTTTACTCATATCTACTCTATAAAGAGAGTATTGTCTTGACTGCTAAGTGTTTGTACACACTTGAAGGGATATTCTAATCCCTTGTTGTAAGAAGGAAAGGTAGTTCCTTGGTTTGAAGTCTTGAGGTGCGGTATCCTCGAGCATGTTGAAGTCTTGTAGAGTGTATATCTACGAGCAAGTGCAACAGTTTGTTAGGCACCCGTAAGCTTAACGAAGTTAGTGTAAAACTCGAGAGAGTCTCTCGGGGACTGGACTAACCATACGTTTTGGTGAACCAGGATAAACTTGGTGTGTTCTCTCCTTACTATTTTAATTACTACACTTACGTTATTCCTGCAATTTTAATTCTGCAAATTTACATTGAGTTTTATTAAACGCTATTCACCCCCCCCCCCATCTAGCGTTAAGCATATATTCTAACAATATTGGGGATGGACTGGTTGTCTCCGTATCATGCTCTCTTGGATTATCACGCCATGACCGTGACTTTGGCCTTGCCAGACTTGACCCGACTTGAGTTGAGAGGATCCCAGGTCATGCCACCAGTAGTGTTATTTCGTATGTCAAGTCTCGACGTATGGTCGAGAAGAGGTCTTTAGCATATTTTTTGTATGTTCGCGACTCCATCGTAGTGGTTCCATCTATCGACTATGTTCCTATTGTTCGGGAGTTTCTCGAGGTTTTTCCTTCAGACCTGCAGGGTATGCCACCTGACAGGGATATTTATTCTTGTAATTATCTGGCTCCTGGCACTCAGCCTATTTCTATTCTGTCGTATTGCATGGCCCTTCCAGAGTTGAAAGAGTTGAAAGAGCAGCTTCAGGATTTGCTTCATAAGGGTTTCGTTAGACCCAGTGTATCACCTTGGGGTGCGCCATTATTATTTTTGATGAAAAAGGACAGGTCGATGAGGATGTGCATTGACTACCGATAGTTGAACAAGGTGATGATAAAGAACAAGTATCCGTTGCCGAAGATTGACTATTTGTTTGATCAGCTCCAGGGAGCAAGGGTGTTTTTGAAGATAGATTTGAAGTCTGGTTATCATCAGCTGAGGATTAGGGCGTCTGATGTCCCTAAGATAGTATTTCGTACTCGGTATAGGCATTATGAGTTTTTGGTCATGTCGTTTGGGTTGACCAATGCCCTGGCATCATTCATGGAGTTAATGAACCGAGTGTTCAAGCCTTACATAGATATATATGTGATTGTATTCATTGATGATATTTTGGTATACTCCCGCAGTGAGGAGGAGCATGAGCAGCACCTCAGAGTTGTTCTTTCGACCCTGAAGGATCGCCAGTTATGCACCAAGTACTCAAAGTGCGAATTTCAGTGGAGTTTAGTAGCACTCCTTGGTCATGTTGTATCAGCATTGGGTATTAAGGTGGACCCGAAGAAGATAGAGGCAGTCAAGATATGGCCTCGACCAGCTTCAGCTACAAATATTCAGAGCTTCTTGGGGCTAGCTGGTTACTACAGACGTTTTGTGGAGGGGTTTTCATCCATCGCAGCGCCGATGACAACATTGACTCAGAAGGGTGCCCAGCTCAGGTGGTCAGATGAGTGCAAGGCGAGCTTCCAGATGCTCAAGACAGCCCTGACTACGGCACCGGTAATTGTTTTGCCCACGGGATCAGGGCCTTATGTTGTATATTATGAATCCTCCCGCATCAGACTTGGCGTAGTGTTGCAGAACGGCAAGGTCATAGAATATGATTCGAGGCAGTTGAAGATCCACGAGAAGAATTATCCAGTTCATGACTTAGAGTTGGCACCCATTTTTCATTCCTTGAAGATATGGAGACATTATTTGTATAGTGTGACGTGTGAGGTGTACACGGATCACAAGAGCCTTCAGAACTTGTTCAAGCAGAAAGAGTTGAATTTGAGACAACGGAGGTGGTTGGAGTTGTTAAAAGATTATGTTGCATATATTCCGGTCAGCCAGAGACCGCATACGTTAGATGTTCAGGCCTAGGCCAATAGATTTGTGAGATTGGATATTTCTGATCCCAGTAGGGTGTTATCCTACACAGTTGCTCGCTCGTCATTGATGGAGCGTATCCGGGAGCGGCAGTTTGATGATCCCCATTTGTGTGTCCTGAGAGACATGGTGCATAGGGGAGGTGCCAAGGAGATGACTTTGGGAGATGATGGCATATTGAGGTTGCACGGGCGAGTATGTGTGCCCAATATTTATGGTATTCGAGAGTCGATCTTAGTAGAGGCCCACAGTTCTAAGTATTCTATTCACCCGGGTACCGCGAAGATGTATCAGGATTTGAGACAGCATTATTGGTGGCGTAGAATGAAGAAAGACATTGATGAATATGCTGCTCCTTGTCCAAATTGTCAGCAGGTTAAGTGTGACATCAGAGGCTTTGTGGGCTATTTCAGAGGATTGAGCTTCAAGAGTGGAAGTGGGAGAGGATCACTATAGATTTTGTTACTGGCCTTCCGATGACCCGGAAGAAGTTTGATGCCATATGGGTTATTGTTGATAAGGTGGCTAAGTCAGCGCATTTCATCCCAGTTGCCACTACCTATTCGTCCGACAGGTATGCCGAGATTTATATCGGGGAGATCGTTCGCCTTCATGGGGTGCCCATATCTATTATTTCGAATCAGGGTTCGCAGTTTACCTCGCAATTTTGGAGGGCGGTGGAGCATGAGTTGGGTACCTAGGTCCATTTGAGTACATCATTTTACTCCCAGACGGACGGTCAGTTCGAGAGGAAAATTTAGATTCTAGAGGATATGCTGCGAGCCTGCAATAATGATTTTGGAGGCTCGTGGGACCAGTTTTTGCCGTTAACGGAGTTTGCCTACAATTACAGCAACTAGTCCAGTATTCACATAGCTCCTTATGAGGCGTTGTATGGTAGGAGGTCTCGGTCCCCAGTTGGATGGTTTGAGCCGGGAGAGGCTCGGTTATTAGGTATAGACTTGGTTCAGTTGGCCATGGATAACGTCAAGATCATTGAGGACATACTTCGGTCTGCTCAGTTTAAGCAAAAGAGTCTTGCAGATTGTAAGGTCAGAGATGTTGCTTTCATGGTTGGTAAGCGAGTATTGCTCCGTGTATTGCGTATGAAGGAGGTGATGAGGTTTGGGAAGAAGGGAAAGCTTAGCCCTAGGTATATTGGCCCATTTGAGATTCTAGACCATGTGGGGAATGTGGCTTATAGACTTGCATTGCCTCCTAGTTTGTCAGCCGTGCAACCGGTTTTTCATGTATCCATGCTTCGGAAGTATCATGGTGATCCCACCCACGTGTTAGATTTCAGAACTGTCGCATTGGACAAGGATCTGTCATATGAGGAGCAGACGGTGGCTATTTTAGACTGGAAGGTTCGACAGTTGAGGTCGTGGAGATTTCCTCAGTGCATGTTCAGTGGAGAGGTCAGCCTCCTAAGGCATCGATCTGGGAGTCTGAGTCTGATATGCAAAGCCGTTATCCACATCTATTCCCTGCCTCAGGTACTCCTTTCTTTTGTCCGTTCGAAGATGAAAGGTTGTTTTAGAGGTGGAGGATATGATGACCCAGAGGGTCATCACCGTAATTCTCCCTTTCCTTGTGCTTCTGAGGCCTTGAAAATCTCTTATTGGCTTGCCTTAATTTGCATGCATAATCCGAGCGCAAAGCTGGAAGACTTTTGTGCGAAAATATTTGGATTTTGTGTTAAAAACTATGAATTTTGATGCTAATATTGCCATAGTTGACTTTGGTGAACGTCTTGGGTAAACGGACTCAAACCCAAGATCTGATGGTCTCGGAAGGTCCGTAATGTAATTTGGGACCCGGGCGTATTCTCAGAATCGAAATCTGATCTCCCAGGCCCAAGTACGGATCTTTTATGTGAAATTGTTTTGAAAATGCTTTAGGTGAAAATGGAAATGAAAATTTGATCAAAAGTGATGGTATCGGGCTCGTATTTTGGTTTTGACGCCCGGTACAAGTCTTAAATGGGCGTTAAGTGCTATATGTAAAGTTTGGTTGAAAACGGACATCGTTTGACGTGTTTTGGACTAAAGTGGAAAAACTTTAAGGTTTAGAACGTTGAAATGAAAATCATGAGTTTTGGAGGTTTATTCTTTGATTTTGATGTTATTTTGGTGGTTTGATCGCGCGATTACGTTTGTAGGATGTTTTAGATGTTGGGTGCATGTTTGGGTTGGAGCCCCGAGGGCTCGGGTGAGTTTCGGATAGGTGTTAGGCTCATTTTTGTTGCATTTCAACTGCTAGTGTATGCAGTCTTCGCAATTACGAAGACTTGTTCACAAATGCGAACATTCCCCTTTTTCTTACTTCCACGCAAATGCGACATTTCCTTTGTTTGGCCAGTCTTCACAAATGCGACTTCCTTCTTGCAACTGCGATCCCCCTTCTAGCAAGCAGACATTGCAAATGCGAAGTCGAATCTCGCAAAAGCGACTACCCCTCCTAAACCGTTGGTTTGCAAATGTGAACCCTTTTCTCGCAAATGCGGGTCCCCCTTTTATTTTGCCCAGTTCGCAAATGCGAAATCAATGTCGCATTTGCGACATCATTACCCCTGCAACTAATACTTAAACGAATTCCAGCCTCACTTTTCAAATTTTTCAAAACCCAAAACCACCATAGGCAATTTCTCTCGAACCCCTTCGTCCCCAATCCTACTTGTAAGTCAACTTTTACTAGTTTTCTTCAATCTTTACCATCTTCTGACATGATGTCATCCTTGAATGAAAGCTTTCATCGTTAAAAATGGGGGATTTGGGGTAGAACCTAGGTTTTCATAAAATTGGGGATTTGGACCTCAATTTGGGGTCCTATTTCAGAACAAATTGCATATATGAACTCATGGGGGAATGGGTAACCCGGTTATTGTTCGAACAACGAGTTTTGACCACGTGGGCCTGTGGGCATTTTTTGAATTTTTGAGTAAAACTTTAGGAATTTCATTCATATGCATCCAAATGATTTAACTAGCATTTGTTGATAAATTTGAGTAAATTGTGGTCAGATTCGACCGGTTTTGAACCGAATTCGAGGGGTAAAGCTATTGTAGAAGCATGAGTTTAGTTGGAAGCTTTCGAGGTAAGTATTTGATATAACTTTGGCTTGAGGGAATAGGATTAGAGTATGTGATTGCTATTTGTTAAATCATCGAGTATGGTGTATAGGCATGGTGACGAGTATCTATACACCGATGTCAAACATGACCGTGAGTCGTAATTGCCTTAGAGTTTGAAAGACATGAAATAATTGACTTATTTGGCCGCTAATATATTATTAAATGATTGTTGAAAGGTAAATAAGCCAAAGAAAGAAGTGCAGTACTTTTCCCTTGCCGGGACTTGTTGTTGAATTGTTTTTCCCTTGCCGGGATGAGTAAGTTATTATTATGTAATCCTCCCTTCCCGGGATATTTTGAGTTGTAGATGTACCCTTGCCGGGTTTAACTATTGTGTGGATGAACTTCCCTAATGGGGCCTCCTTTGTGGAGATTGTTAGAATTATCCATTTACAATATCTGATCGTGTGGCACGCCATCCACTTATACATATATTATGGGATCGTGTGGCACGCCGTCCTCTTATACATATATTATGGGATCGTGTGGCACGCCGTCCACTTACACATATATGATTGAATTGTGTGGCATGCCGTCCATTTATACATACATTATGGGATCGTGTGGCACGCCGCCCACTAATTGTTATCGGCCTGAGATGCCGCACAATCGTGTGGCACGCTGTCCACTTATATATTGCATAATTCGATCGTATGGCACGTGTCCACTGTAGATGAGTAGATCACGAGAAGCTGAGATAGAGTTATTGTTAATACTGATGTTTCATATTTATCTTTAATGCCCCCCTCAGCTTAATCATATTATGTTGTTATTATTTCTTTCTCGAACTTGTATACCTATATTGCACATGTTAATTGTGGTAGGTCCTGTCTAGCCTCGTCACTACTTCGCCGGGGTTAGTCCATGCACTTACCAGCACATGGGGTCGATTGTGCTGATACTACGCGTCTGTGCCTCTTTGTGCATAGGTAAGGACGCAGCCTACGGACCGCAACAGTAGTCAGGGGGCGATCCTTCAGTCCAGAGACTCTGAAGTAGTTCGCTGGTGTTCGCGAGCCCTGAGTCTCCTCTATCTTTTCTAGCTTGTTTTATTTGCACCAAACGGACATATGATGTATTTCTTTCAGACTACTGTTTTTAGTACCCTTTTGTTGTCCGTGAGCAGTGACACCATATACTGGGTAGAGTCATTTGTTAGTTGTTCCGCACCTTGTTTTTATTACGGTTATTAAAAGACTTCCACATGTTTTAATTAATTATTCAAGTATTTAACTTGTTTTAGATTAAGTTTGCAAGAAGGAATATATGGGTTTGCTTGCCTTAGCTTCGACAGTCGGCGCCATCACGACTCCCAATGGTGGGTAAATCTGGGTCGTGCCACATGTTAATTAATCTTTACCAACACCAAACAATTTTTCCCAAAATATTTGGAGTTAATGGGCGAGTCATATGGTTAGCTAATCCCTTTGGAAATATAAAAGAGCAACAATAATCGAAGTAACAATAACTCACTTCATAAAAGGATAAAAATCATTAAATACATAAGCATAACAAGGTATTAAATTCACACTTTAAACATGAATAATTCCATAAATAAGATTTAAGTGTTGAATAAAATAGTAAACACTTAGATATAAAATACAAAGAAAGAAAATGAAGAAATAAATATAAATGGGTAAGAAAATATTAACCACAAGCTTCAAAACATCAAGACCAAAGTGTGCGTGCAAACCTTAGCTTCAATATTTGTTTCTCTCTAGCTCTAAGAAATGAAAATAAGATGTCAAAAATTCTGCTTGGACGAGTATAAAAATGATTTAGGATGAGGAAATACAAAATGTCAACTTTGCCCCAGGTCTAATGCATGACTTCCGCATCTGCAGAACAATTCACGCACATATGGTTCCGCAGAAGCGGAAACTCTGACCGCAGAAGCGAAAACGGTCAACTCGGCTGCCACCGCAGATGCAGTTCTCTTTTTGCAAAAGCGTCATCGCTTATGTGTACTTTCCTTTGCAGAAGCGAAAAACCCAGTCCAGGTCTCAACCGCAGAAGCTGTCAAATTCGCGCAGAAGCAGGATCGCTTCCACGACCAAACTTCCGCAGAAGCGAAAATCACTGGAGAGATTTTTTGCTTGTTTTAACCTTCTTTTGCTCAATTTCCCTTCAATTCCATTAGAATAACTTTGTAGCATCATTTACCTAAAAATCTAATAACAACCACCATAAAAAACCTCATTTCATAATTAAAAAGACATAAAAGCTAAGGAAAGGAGGCTAGAATGAGCGGTAAAATCACCACTCATCGATGGAGGCAGGGTTTAACGTCATGCAGGCATGGAGGGAGGGATTAACCTCATATAGGTATGGAGGCATGGATTATCCTCATGCAGATATGGAGGCAAGAATTAGCCACATGCCGAGTAGCAAATAAGAGTAGTATCTTTCTTAGCTGGAGATATATTCAGTGTCTGATGGCAGGATTGATAATGAATTTTCTTTGTGTATAGATGTTTGCGAATGTTATCGCTACGTCAAATATGCCTGCATTCAAAGAAAAATTCTATGTTTATGGAGGGGTGGTTGGTTCGTGCTTCCGTTTGCTGGCCTTGCTTTGCTCCGTTTTGGAGGCCTTACTTGAGTTTCCCTAGGTAACACCTGACTGTTTGGAAAATAGAGTCTTCCAAAATATGCAGTTATTGATAAAAATAGACTCATTTTGGAAGCATATTTATATCAACTAATTTTTAGATTCACTAGTGTTTGTAACACATTTCAGAGACATTGTTTTTCCTATATTAAAATTTTGATGGTCCTCTTTAAAATTCTGCACCAGTTTGGTAAATGATCCTTCGACCGTTTGCGAACTTTGTTGAGCCTTCCTTGGAATTTTGAGAATCCTTCTCAAAATTCTTCCGATGTTTCTTAACGGATTTCTGACCATCTGGCATATTTTGGCATTGGCCGGACATGCTCCAGAATTTTGAGGGTCCTCTTCAAAATTCTGTCCCTGTTTTTGATTTCGGGGTGATGGAAATTTTATTGCCTATGTATCTCCTTATACGGGAATCAGGTCAAGCGTAGTTAAATTACATCAGATGAAGAAATGGATGTAGTGTAAGCATAGTGTCTCTTAACTGCGTCTAAATTGATTGGTTTTGGCCAAACTTCTCCATCCATTTCTGCGAGTATGAGTGCTCCTCTTGTCAGCACCCTGTGAACCATGTACGAACCTTGCAATTTGGGAGAGAATTTCCCTTTGGCTTTATCTTGGTGTGGGAAGATCTTATTCAATACATGGTGCCTGTGAATATTATCTTGGTTTGACCCTTTTGTTGAAAGCACTTGATATTCTGTTCTCGTAAAGTTGATCGTGTCATACTGCATTTACCTTTTTTTCATCTATGAGGGCCAATTGTTCATAATGGCTCCTTATCCATTCTGCATCGCTGAGTTTGGCTTCCTGTACGATTCTTAAAGAAGGAATCTCTACATTGGTTGGGATGATAGTCTCGGTGCCATAAAACAACATTTAAGGAGTTTCCCCGGTTGATGTGCCAACTGTTATGCGGTATCCCAACGACGCAAAAGGTAGCTTCTCGTGCCAATGTTTGTAGTTTTCTAATATCTTCCTTAATATCATCTTGATGTTTTTGTTGGCTGCTTCTACAGCTCCATTCATCTGAGGTCTATAAGCTATGGAATTCTTATGCTTGATTTTGAAAGATTCACAGAGTGCTTTCATTAGTTCACTATTGAGATTGGAGGAATTTATCAGTAACAATGAACTTGGGAACTCTGAATCAGAAAACAATACGATCTTTGATAAAATATGCAACAACTTTCTTGGTCACAACTTTGTAGGATGCAGCCGCTACTCATTTTGTGAAGTAATCAACGGACACAAGAACAAACCTGTTAATGTTTGAAGAAGTGGGCTCGATTGGACTAATGACATCCATTGCCCAGGTGGCAAATGGACAAGGTGAGCTTGTGGCATTGAGCTCATTTGACTATCATTTAATCATATCAGCGTGCACTTGGCATTCGTAGCATTTGGGGATATACTACACGCAATTTATCTCCATGGTCATCCAAAAGTAATCGGCCCTAAGTATGTTCTTAGCCAAGACAAAACCATTCATGCGCAGGCCACAGGTCCCAACATTTATATCCCCAAGTAGCTTAGAAGCTTCTTTTGCGTCGGCATATCTTAGGAGTCCTAAATAGGGAGTTCTCCTGTACAAGTTTCCTTCACTGTGGAAAAAGTGACGAGATAACGTTCGGAGTATTCATTTCTGAGTGTGGTTTGCATGCTCCGGATATTCTCCTTTCACCAAATACTCCTTGATGTCATAGAACCAAAGTTTTCCATCTATTTCTCACTGGATATGATCAATGTAATTCTTGTCCGGATGTTGTGTCATGGATGACAAAGTGACTAATGCTTCTGCAAACTCATTCTGAATTCTGCGCATATGTCAGAATTCTATTTTCATGAACCTCTTTCTCAATTCCTGCACATGGTGCAAATAAGAAAATATTTTGGAATTTTTGGTGGCCCATTCTCCTTGTATCTTGTGCACAAGCAAATATGAATCATTTATTGATTACCAGCAACTTCTGAATATTCATGTCGGCAGCCATGTTGAGTCGTAGCATGCAGGATTCGTATTTTGCCATGTTATTATTAAATGGAAATCTGAGTTTACCAGATAACGGATAATGTAGACCTAATTCTGATACCAAAATTGCTATGCTGCCCACTTCTTTGAAATTTGCAGCTCTATCAATGAACATCCTCCAATCGTCGTATGCTTCGGTAATGTCCTCTCCAACAAATGACACTTCTTCATCAAGAAAATACGTTTTCAAGGGTTCATATTCTCCTCCCACAGGATTTTTAGCAAGATGATCTACCAATGTTTGTCCTTTGACTGCCTTTTGAGTTACGCAAACGATATCGAACTCACTCAACAATATCTTGAACTTAGCTAACTTCCCAATTTGTATGGATATCTGAAATATGTATTTCAAATGTTCCATCTTTGGTGTGTAGTATAAGAACAGAAGTAATGGCTCAATTTTTCGGTCGTCCAAATCAAAGCACAACAAGTGCTCTCAAGTAGAGACTAGTGTGCTTCATAAGGCGTAAAATTATTACTCAAATAATATATACCTTGCTCTTTTCTCCTTTTCTTGCCATTTTGTCCCATAACACATCTACAGGCTCCATCCAATACAGATAAATAGATTAGTAAAGGTTGTTCTAGTTCTGACAAGACCAAAATTGGTGGTGTGGATGGGTACTTTTTAATTTTGTCGAAGGCTATCTGAAAATCCTTGGTCCAACTTATCTCGACATCTTTTCTCATCATCTTGAAGATAGGTTCACATATAATGTGGACTATGAAGCGACTGATATAGTTGAGACGTCTTAGGAAGCTAATCAAATCCTTTTTGCTCCTATGTGATGCTAACTCGTGAGTAGCCTTCACTTTAGACGGACCCAGTTCGATACCTCGATAACTGACAATGAATCCCTGTAAATTTCCTGTGGGAACCCCGAATGCACACTTGGTGGGGCTCGGCTTGAAATTGTACCTCCTTAACTAGTCAAAGAACTTTCTCAAATTTGCTATGTTCTTTGTGATCCTCTTGGATTTTATAATAACGTCATCAACATATACCTCTATTTACTTGTGTATCATATCATGGAAGATATTTTTCATTGCTCTCATATAAGTAGCCCCAGCATTTTTAAGACCGAATTGCATCATATTGTAATAGTATACCCGTCGGTGTAATAAAAGTTGTTTTTTCCGCGTCTTCTTTGACTATCCAGATTGGGTGATGACCTGCTAAACAATCTAAAAAATATTAGATTTCATGATTAGCGGAATTTTCAATTGGGATATGTATGTTTGGTAGTGGAAAGTTTTCATTGGGACTTGATTTGTTCAGATCCCGATAGTCAACACATACTCTGACTTTCCCATCTTTCTTCGGAACTGGCACAATGTTGGCGAACCAGGTTGGATACTCCACAACCCTAAGAACTTTTGCTTTGATCTTCTTGGTAACTTCCTCCTAGATTTTCAGGATAAAATTTGGTTTAAGCTTTCGGAGTTTTTGCTTTACGGGCACATGGGATTAGTAGGCAACTTGTCAGCTACTATGGACGTGCTCAAACCAGCCATATCATCATATGACCATGCAAAAATGTCCTCATATTATTTTACGAAATAGATGTACTCTTCCTTCTCTGTGTGTGATAAATGAATAATGATGCGAGTCTCCTTGACAGTCTCGGCATCCCTCAAGCTTATTGCTTCACTTTCGTCCACATTGGACTTTGACTTATTTTCAAAGTTTTAAACTTCCCTGACAACTTCTTCAAGTATCTCACCTTCTTCATCTGAACCATTATTCTCATGTTGCGTTGCCTCATTACATGTCACCGGTTGATAACCCTGTAGAAAGAAAAAATGTAGAAAATACTAATGAATAATAAAGAGAAAATATATTTGGTTATAACTAATGTACATCCAGACAAATGTGGATCGATGAATCGACCACTTATTTAAACAAGAAAGTCTACATTAAAATTACTGAAAATCATATATGCCTAGACTTGTTGTAAAAATAAAATATTCCAAGCTAGGCAGCGACTCGGCGAACCCGGGACGGTATGGAAGTCTAGTTTTTGAGAACAACTCCCTTCTCCATAGTTTGAATAGTGAGGCATTCTTACTCCTCCTCCTCAATTATGGCACTGGAGTCCATGTCTTCATCCTCCAAGAACAGATTCTTCATCATGGCTAATGCCTCCTCTTTTGCGGTTCCCTATATTGTATCAGGTTGCTGAAAGGCTTGATCTAGATGTGACAGTGGTGGCTCAAGAGGGTAATACGGTCTGCACCATGGAGGAAATCAATTGTTATACTCTTTCCGTATACACCGATATCCGATCCCAAAGGTAGTACCATGACCTTTCAGCCGTATTGGTTAAGTTATACCTTGGAGATTTTTCCCAAGACCTTTGTCGGTTTCATGCCCAGACTACGCAAGTATGCTCTCTATTTTACGGCTCCACCATTTATCTTTCTTGTCAACATTGACATGTTCAATGTGATGATAGGTTTTCCCTCCTAACTTTCTTCTATATACAATAATTGGGATGGTTTGACTGGTATAAATAGGGTTACTCCTATCTACGTAAGTGATCTCCTCCTGACGATTCCATTCTAATTTCACGGCTTAATATAGTGTGGATGCCATAGCCACAATAGCATAGATATATGGTCGTCCCAATAGAAAATTGTATGAGGCCGGTATGTCGAGCACTTGAAAATCGACATCGAACAAAGTTGGCCCCATCTGTAAGAAAGATTAATTTCCCCGATTGTGGCCCTTTGACACCTATCAAAAGCATTCACATTCATACTTTTGGCTAGTATTTCATGAAAACCTTTATACATTATTTTCAGAGTTTTCAATGGACAAATATTGAGTCTTGAACCTCCGTTCACAAGACCTAGGCAATGAATTTGTCTTCAAATTACACTGTGATATGCAATGCTCGATTGTGACTCAATCCTTCAGGTGATAGCTCATCTTCTGGGAAGATGATCTTATAACTTTCCAATATCTGCCCTACCATATAGGACACCTCTCCGTTGCTGATGTTTTTGTCGACGCCCCCTCTTTCCATTTCGTGGACCGGGAGGGCCTGGAAATTGGGCACGCGACATTATGGGAGGACAACATTTTGTTCTTCAGCGAGAATTGGGATATGGAGTTTTTGAGAGTCGCCACCTATTGATTATTGTGACGACCCAAAGGGCCAGCACCGTAATCTCCCTTTCTTTGTGCTTCTGAGGCCTTGAAAACCTTTTATTTGGTTGCCTCGATTTGCGTGCACAGTCCAGGTGCAAAGCAGAAATTTTTTTATGTGGAAAAATATCAAATCTGTGTTAAGAAACTATACATGTTTATAATAATATTTCTATTGTTGACTTTGGTCAACATTTTTAGTACATGGACCTAGATCCATGATGTGACGGTCCCGGAGGGTCTGTACAAAAATATGCGACCCGGGCGTATTCTCGGAATCGAAATCCGAGGTCCCAGGCCCGAGTACATAATTTTTGAAAGAAAATGTTTATTTGAAATTTGTATGAGAAATTGAAATGGAAATGAGGTAGAATGGTATCGGGCTCATATTTTGGTTCTGACACCTGGTACGAATCTTAAAAAGCGTTAAGCACTATCTGTAAAGTTTGGTTGAAAACGGACGTCAATTGATGTGTTTTAGACTAAAAGTGGAAAATTTGGAAGTTATGAACATTCAAATGCAAATCATGAGTTTGGAGGCTTGATTATATGTAAATGATGTTATTTTGGCGATTTGATCGCACTCGTAAGTCTGTATGATGTCTTTGAGGTTTTGTGTATGTTTGGGTTGGAGCCCCGACGCTCGGGTGAGTTTTGGTTAGGAATCGGATTGCATTTCGCATGTTTTGAAAAATTTCAAGTATAAGGCTTGTGCAATTATTGCAAATGTGAAGCCAAGGAATGCAAATGCGAGATGAGCCCAGGTAGGACAAATTCACAAAAGAGAACTTTTCTTCACAAATGCGAGGAAGGGGAGTTTGGCCTGAGATCGCAAATGCGATCAAACGACCAAAAATGCGAACCTCGCCCAGATGGCCGAACTTCGCAAATGCGATGAATTATCTTGCAAATGCGAATCCCGCCCATGTCCTTCTTTGTTTGCAATTGCGAACAAATCCTTGCAATTGTGACATCTGCCATTCCTCCTACATTATTCGCAATTGCGAACAAATCTTCGCAATTGCGATAACTGCGACCGTGCATTCTATACATAGACAATTTTAACCCTCATTCTTCATATTTACATAACCCCAAACCTGCATTGGCGATTTTCTCTCAACTCCCTCCTTCCCAAATTAATTTTAACTCAACCTTTGCTCAATTTCTTTATTTTTTAACATCTTTTATCATGATTTCATCTTAAAATCAAAGCTTTCAATGAGTAAAAATGGGGATTTGGGGGTAGAACCTAGGTTTTCCTAAAATTGGGATTTGGACATCAATTTGGGGTCCGATTTCAAAACAAATTTCATATATGAACTCGTCGGGGAATGGGTATCCAAATTTTGGTTCGAACCTCGGGTTTTAACCACGTGGGCCCCGGGGAATTTTTGGAATTTTTGGGTAAAACTTTGTGAAATTCATTCTTAAATGCATTCAAATTGATTTAACTAGCATTTGATGATACATTTGGGTAACTTTTTATTAGATTCGACCTGTTTTGTGGCAAATTCGAGGAGTAACGCAATCCTATAGGCGTGAGTTGAGTTTAGAAGCTTTCGAGGTCAGCGTTTGGTGTAAATTTGGCTTTAGGTAATTGGATTAGGACAATATTTGATATGTACTACGTGGAGTCGGTGTGACGGTTACCTATGCGCCCGAGTCTAGCATGACCATAAGTCGTAATTTCTTTTAAATTCAAAAAAGATGAAACAATTGAGTTAATTACTTGTTAAATTACTTATGAAGTGATAGTTGAGAAGTAAATGTGTTAAAGAAGGAAGTGTGGTACTTTTCCCTAACCGGGACTTGTTGTTGAGTTGTTCTCCCTTGCCGGTATATTTAATCTTGTTGTAGATTCCATTCCCCAATTGGTTGTGACCGGTGATTTGGTGAGGAAGAGAGATTAAGCACAAAGGGTCTTTCCGTGCCATGTTTTGATAATTTTGCATGAAGGGTCTTTCCGTGCCATGTTTCTTGATTGTTTGAGCACGAAGGTTCATTTCTTGTCTCGATGAGAGAGTTATGTGAGGAAAGCACGAAAGGTGATATCGTGCACTAATTTGACAGTCTTTGTGAGGAAATCACGAAGGGTGATCCGTGCACTATATTTGACAGTTTGGAGAGGATTGAGAGTAAAAGCACGAAGGTTGGTGTCGTGCAGCAGTTGTTTATTTACTGGCTTTCTTTTATTGATGTTAACTATTCAGTTTCCATTTCTTTATTCGTTGGACTTATAATTAAACTGTTACACCCCACAGCATGTCCCCTCCTAATTAGCTATTTAATTTTGTATCTTTTCGTTATTGCACATATCAGTACAGGTTGATTGTGGTAGGTCTGGTCTAGCCTCGTCACTACCTCACCGGGGTTAGGCCAGGCACTTACCAGCACATGGGGTCGGTTGTGATGATGCGACACTTCTGTGCCCTTTTGTGCAAAGGTCAGGAGACAGCTTACGTACTGCAGCAGTAGCTGGGGAGCGCACCTTCATTTCAGAGACTCCGAGGTAGTTTGCTGGTGTTCGCGAGCCCTGAGTCTTATCCATTTCTATTCCGTTTGTTTTCATTTTATCTGAACAGACTTCTTATGTATTTTCTTTCATACCTGTATGCGTAGTATCTTATAGTTGTCCGTGAGTATTGTGACACTAGATCTTGGGTAGTGGATGTTGGTAATTATTCCGCATTTACTTCTTTGATGTCAATTTAAGACTTCCGCTTGAATTTACTGTTTTATTATTATCTTGTTGGGGAAATAAAAAAGGTATGTTATGTTAACTTGCCTAACTTTGATAGTAGGCGCCATCACGACCCCCGATGGTGGAAAATCCGGGCGTGACAAGTTGTAATCAGAGCACTAGGTTCCTTGGGTCTCAATTCTCACGGACAAGCTCGATAGAGTCTGAGGGATCAGTACAGAGACGTTTGTATTTATACCCCAGAGGCTACAGAGTTTGGAAAATTTTTACCTTGGTCATTCTTGTGGTGCGATTCTGTTTCTGAAATATTGATTGCCGTTCAACTCTGTTCTTTCACAGATAACGAGAACACGTGCGTCTTCTTGTTATGCGCAGCAGCCCGAGCTCCCAGCAGCAGCTTTCGCGAGGGGAAGGGGCCGATGAGGTGCTAGAGGCCGTGGTAGGGGTAAAGCTCAGCCTTAGGCAGCAGTTCTAGAGGTGGAGCCTCATATTGACTTTGATGAGGAGGTTCCAAGATGCTCTCGTCCGTATAACAGGTTTTATGGACAGTGTCACTAGAGCGGGTTTTCTTCCAATAGCACCAGCCACTTCTCAGGCTAGAGGAGGGGTTCAGACTTTTGCTACGCCACTCCGGAGCAGGTAGCTCTCCCGACTTAGGTTTCAGTTGTTCAGCTCGTAGTGGCAGCTCACACAGGTGTTACAGTTTAGACCGGTGATGGGACGGCCATGTCTTTAGATGCTTTGTAGAGACTTGATCGGTTCTCCAAGTTTTTCACCACAACTTTCAACAATACTTCATCGGAGGACCCCTAGGATTTTCAATTTAGATGTCATGTGATCCTCAGTACTATGGGTATAGTGGAGGCCAATGGGGTCGATTTTCTCACCTTCAGGCTTGCAGGATCCGCCAAGACTATGTGGAGAGATTATTTCCTATCTAGACCAATAGGGTCTCCAGCTTTGACATGTGATCAGTATATGGAGTTATTTTCAGAGAATTTTCTCCCCGTCACTCAGCGGAAGACACTTCGTAGATAGTTCGAGCGCCTCTATCAGGGCACCATGAAAGTTGCACAGTATGAGACAAGGTTTATTGACTTGGCATGCCATGCAGTTCTGATACTCACTATAGAGCGAGAGAGGGTTCGGAGGTTCATTGATGGATTGATTCAATCGATTCACCTTCAGATGGCTTTGGGAGTTGGCAATGATATTTCCTTTCAGGAGGCGGCCAATGCGGCCCACCGGGTAGAGATTGCAATGGTTCGAGGAGGTAGTCAGGGGTCAGACAAGAGGCCTCGCCATTCTAGTAGGTTTAGTGGTACCTCATCTGGAGGTAGGGATGCATATGACAGAGGCCACTCTCAGAGGCCCTTCCAGTCGCCAATTCGGGTTTCTCATGGCACTCCATGCGGTGGTGGTCCTCAGCAGTATTATTCAGATCAACAGACTTTTAGTGCTCCACCAGCCCCCATCAGTGCAACGTCACTTTAGAGCTTCAGGGAAGGGCATACAAGTCGACAGTGGCAGTAGTCTTAGCAGCAGAGGGCATGTTATTGTTGTGGTGACCCGAGTCATAGTGTGAGGTTTTGACCTCGATCCTTGAGTTGTTCTCATCAGCAGTGTCCTCGCCCTACTATTCTGGTAGCATGTGATCCACAAGCCGTCAGCAAGCTAGAGGCGGGGGAAGGGATCAAAGAGGTAAAGGGAGCAACCGTAGAGGTGGAGATCGGATCGCCATAGGCAGGGGTATGCCCGCAATAGATCATTCCTTGGACGCAGTACAGGGAGATGTGGGTCAGCCCCATTGTTATGCCTTACCAGTCAGGCCTAAGGCCGAGTCATCAGATACAGTAATTACATGTACTATTCTGGTATGTGATAGAGGCGCTTCAGTATTATTTGATCCGGGATTTACGTATTATTATGTGTCGTCCTATTTTGCACCCTATTTGATCATGTCTAGTGAGGCTTTGGGTATTCCTGTATATGGGTTGACCAATGTCCCGGCAGCATTCATAGAGTTTATGAATCGGGTGTTCAGGCCCTACATGGATTTATTTTTGATTGTATTCATTGATGACATCTTGATATACTCTCGCAGTCACGAGGAGCACGAGAAGCACCTCAGAGTGGTTCTTCAGACTCTGAAGGATAGTTAGTTGTACTCCAAAATCTCAAAGAGCGAGTTATGGTTGAGTTCATTAGCATTCCTGGGTCATGTTGTATCAACAGAAGGTATTTCGGTGGACCCGAAGAAGATATGGTAGTCAAGAACTGGCCTCGACCAGCTTCAGCTACAGAGATTTGGAGCTTCTTGGGGATAGCTGGTTATTACAGACATTTCGTGGAGGGGTTCTCATCCATCGTAGCCCCGATGACTAGGTTGACTCAGAAAGCTGCCCAGTTCAGGTGGTCAGACGAGTGCAAGGTGAGCTTCAAGAAGCTCAAGACAGCTCTGCCTACGGCACCAGTATTTGTTTTGCCCACGCGGTCTGCGCCTTATACTGTGTATTGTGATGCTTCCCGTATCGGGCTTGGCGCAGTGCCGATGCGGAATGGAAAGGTCATAGCATATGTTTCGAGGCAGTTGATCATCCACGAGAAGAATTATCCAGTTCATGACCTAGAGTTGGGAGTCACTGTTCATGCTTTAAAGATTTGGGAGCATTATTTATCTGGTGTGACGTGTGAGCTGTACACGAATCATATGAACCTTCAGTACTTGTTCATGCAGAAAGAGTTGAATTTGAGACAGCAGAGGTCATTGGAGTTGTTGAAGGACTATGATGTTTCTATCTTATACAACCTAGGAAACACCAATGTGGTGGCCGATGCATTGAGTAGAAAGTCCGCCAGCATGGGTTGTCTTGCCTATATTTGGATCTGCCAGAGACCGCTTGCCTTGGATGTCATGCCTTGGCCAATATATTTGTGAGATTGGATATTTCTGAGCCCACCAGGGTGAAATCTTGCACGGTTGCTCTCTTTTCATTAATGGAGCGTATCCGGGAGCGACAATTTGATAATCCCCATTTGTGTGTCCTGAGAGACACAGTGTAGCGAGGAGGTTCCAGGGAGATAATTTTAGGAGATAATGGAGTATTGAGATTTCATGGGCAAGTTTGCGTGCCCAATGTTGACGGTATTCAGGAGTCGGTCTTAGCGGAGGCCCACAGTTCTCGGTATTCCATTCGCCCGGGCGTCGCGAAGATGTATCAGGACTTGAGGCAGCATTACTCATGGCGCAGAATTAAGAAAGACATTATTGCATGTGTGGCTCGTTGTCTGAATTGTCAGAACGATAAGTACGAGCATCAGAGGCCCGGTGGGTTATTTCAGATGATTGAGCTTCACGAGTGGAAGTGGGAGAGAATCACCATGGATTTTGTTACTAGCCTTCCGATGACTCGGAACAAGTTTGATGTTATATGGGTTATAGTTCATAGGCTGACCAAGTCAGCACATTGTTTTCCAGTTGCCACCACCTATTCATCCGAGAGATATCCTGAGATTTATATTAGAGAAATCGTTCGCCTTCATGGGGTGCCCATATCTACCTTTTATTGATGCAAGAAAGTAAAACTCCTCCCATACCCTTTTACTAATTCCCCAAGTTCTTTTATGCAAATTATTACAGAACCAGAAAAGAGGAAGTAAAATATAAAATACATAACATTATAACTAGATCTGAGAAGCCTAATTCAATCTTAATGTCCAATAAAATTTGATTAACCAACTTCCAGATTCCAGATTTCCAAAGCCTTCTCTGATCCAAAGTTTTTCAAAGTTCCAAGGAATCTCAAGGATTCCCGGCATTGCTTACACTTAGGATATCATTAGAATTAGAATATTGCAATGTGGAATCAATGCTTGAGTCTTAGCTCGAATAAATCCAACCAAGAAAGGTGAAGAGAAACTTAATTTAAAGAAAATCATCAACAATAAATCAAGCCCTTTTGAAAAGTACTCAGAATCAATCACAGGCTGGTCAAAGGCCTTTTGAAAGAGGAGAACTTATCATATAAAAACATATATACATGCACAAATAAGAAAACATCGTATAGAAAAGATTCAGGGTCATAACAAAAGGTCGAGTCCAATTCATAGACTCTGAATGAGTGCAATAGAGAACTCTAGGGTTCTGACATAGAACCCTAGTATGAACACCAGCTAAAATTTGCCATAAAACCCTAAATCTTAGGGTTTCTAACAGAGAGGAGGAGGTGAGCTATTGAAACAGACTCAGCTATCTTTTTCCGAGAGTTGTGTGAAAACAAACACAGAGAACATTAGGAGACACATAAAAATAGAAATCATATAGGAGAATATGGCAGATAAATACAAAGCCTAGAAAAAGGAAGAGAAAAATCAAGTTCATGCGTAGTTAAGAAGATACACACAAGATAAACACAGATAAAACACACCTAATGAAAGGAGAACAAGAATCAGAAAGTTTTCCAGAAAACCTAGCTTTTAAAATCGAATAATTTTAAAAGAAAATTTGGGGAAAACCCTTGAAACATCAAATATAGCAAAGTTATAGCATAGATCTAAGAGAAAAAAGTGGAAAACCTCGAATAGCTATAGAACTTCTCAGAATTCTATAAACAAGAAGGCTTGGAAGAGCTCTAGTCATGGAGACTATCTGAGTCATAGCTAGGCTCTTACGGATCGAATACGTCGGAACTGGGCCAAAGGGCTATATAACCTCAGATCTGTGAAGTATCTGTTCGAACACCATCGAGGTCGAACCTTGAAATATCGAACAAAAATATCTTAGGAGTGAAGGAGAGTATGCACATGACGTCCATGGCCTAAAAATCCATGGACTCCGGTGAGATTGGTCGGAGAAGAGGAAGGAGACGATTAGGGTTTTTCGAGCGTTTGAAAGACTGAGGGAGTTTGAGGGCGGCAGTCGAAGAGGAAATGATGGTTAGGCTTAGGTCGTGTATTATTAAAAGGAAAGAATAATTTGTGGATGTTGATCAAAAGGATCAACGGCCTGGATTTAAAAAGATTTCGGGCGGGTTTAGGCAATTGGGTAAGGGGTTGGAATTGGGATGGCCCAATTTGGGTTTGAAAAATGGCTCAAATTGAAATCAAATTGTGGTTAAAATTGAAATGACCGAGGCTACAATTAAAGTAGCCAGCTTTTCTGTTTTATTTTATAAATATATTAAAAACTCTTTTAAAAGTAATTTTTTTAGCAATCCACTAGGCAAGCGCCTAGGGCTAGTTATCATTAATAATAAGATATTAAAAATTACAACAAATATGAAAAACAAAATAAAGGGGGACTAGCACCGGCATTGTTACCCATATAACAACAACCGGTGTAAACCTTACCTTATTAACCCTATTTAGGCCAATAAAGAACTCAAGATCTAAGAAGCATGGAAAAAGAAAGAAGTAGCAAGAACTAATAAAAGTATGACCATCACAGAGTTTATAACATGCTCCGTGATGATATTACATAGAGAAACACTAATGAGATGGAAAAATAAAATGTTGAATAAGTCATGTTGTTGCTCTATTTTGTCCAATGTTGAGAAAAATTCAATTTGTAGATTAATGACTTTGTCCACAATTTTGTCTCTATCGCTTCAAAATTCATGCTTTGTTCCTCAATCGATTGGATTTTGTAAGAATTGTTTGAGTGCCCTGTTTTTGTTTTGCATTTCTAATTAGGGGTCTCCTTATGTTTGCGTCTTCAAACACCATGCCGTCCCAACTTCTATCTCTTTCACGAGACTTCTTACTTGTTTTACTATGCATTGGTGACAAATCACCTTTTCTTGACGCATCTGCCCAGCATTGTGTTAAGATATCATCTTCCTTCCCTTCTTCATATATATGTCTTCATGTCCTCGCATCCAGAAGTTGTCTGTCTAGCAAAGTGATTTTTGGAGCTGTTGATATGAGCTGGTTCTGCCCCGACGGTGAAAATTGTACTGTTTTGTTATCGGCAGAAGTAAAATTAGTCATTGCATCCGACATTTTTATCTCCTCCAAAGTAGTTATTGATTTTATTGGTAAAATCAGATTCTGGACAAATGTTGGCAGTGTTGTTGCGTTTCGATCAGCAGCTGATGTTTCACCTGATTTTGTAGTATTTCTTGGAACAAATACTGGAGCATTATGATTCAAGTTGTTGTTTGTGTTTACTACAGGCTGCAGATTTGCATGACAATTGATTGTCGCTAATTTCTTTTGAAATTTTGGCTTGAACTGCGCATCAATGTCCTCTCCTACACTGCCGTTATCAAAATATTGATCGTCTTCTGAAGTTGAATAACCAGCAAGTCATTCTCCACAGCCCTCCTCATCGTCGTAATCTCGTTGGTCTTTCCACAATTTTGATTTAACGACCATGTCCCTAATCTTAATGGTTGGAAAAATATGATCCTTGGCCATCTGCAAGTTCTGTCCACTGATGATTCCATCCTCAATATTGACATTGGTAAGTGCAGCAAATGAGTTTGACTTTGTATGTATAGCTGGACTCTTATTTGCAATGTGCACTTTGTTTTTGGATTTTTGAGTTGCTTTTCTGTTGGACATCGATGAGTAGTTATTTGCAGTATGCTGAGCAGCTTCAAATGTTTGTAGAATAGCATCAGTAGGTTGTAAATCCAACCCACGTTGAGATAAGGCTTCATTAGAAACTGCAGCTGTTGTATCTGCCAAACAGATCACACTGCTTTGTTTAACCATATCAGGCTGATTAGAGATATCTTGTCAAACTATGTTCTGCACAACGTCATCGTCTGTTAGTCTTGCTGTTATTTGAAATAATTGACTCATAACATCATTATTATCATTCCCAGATATAGCTCGAACATCAAGACATTGTAAAGGAAGTGTATAATCCAGTTTTGAGAAAATAGAAACTGCAGCATGTGATTCATTATGTAATGTCATGTTGGTACTATTATTACCTTTGCAGCAGCATCTTTTTTGGTATGCTCAGAATTAACCAAAGCTGATGCTTTTTTTAGTTGGTTACAATGTTAATGTCCAGGATTTTTTGAAGCATCAAGTACATTTGTAATTGTCGACTTCTCCCCTAGTTGAACTGAAAAAACAGTATGATCTGTAATAGATCTGAAATTATCTGAGGCCTCTAAATTAGTTCCATTCTCTTGACCACACAGAGTAGTGTTTTTATTGTTAGTATTCTACATTAACTGCTGCTGCTCGATCAGCTTCTCTTTATTGCTTTTTGCATTGTCATTTTTTGGCATAGTAGATGGATCTGTAGGTTTCAAGTTTGATACCATCTTTTCGTTTTCAACATTAAAAGGAAACT